>OX381711.1:41148285-42396626 GCA_947462335.1 Harmothoe impar | reverse complement strand
GGCAGTTCAATTAAGGCACAAAGCAGAGGTACGAATCCTGGTAATCTAGACCATTTGAAATCTTGTGAATTCAATCGTTATTAGAGAGTGCTATTTTTTAACAACAGGGGGAGCGTGGTGGCGGCGAGGACGGGGTGAGAAGAAAATTGCGAGCCGCCGCGAAATCCCCCCCCCCCCCAGCCCATTCTGCTGTTAAAAACATGAGAACCCCCTTAGATGCTAATAACACTGTGTTTCCATGAGTTTATGAGCATAGTGAGAGCTGCCGACGCCCCATATCACCCAGAATCATTGAGTTAAAAATGATAGCCTTGTGAGCTGGTCTTCTTTTGCACCCAGCACCCTTTCTTATAAAAGCCCGTGTCCGATGTATTCCCTCCTGGTTTTAGCTGACGTGACAGGCGGGTCTACTGGGGACAAAAAGAGAGTGTCATATCCAGCTAGTGGAATTAAACTTGTTACATGGTGCTGGGAATACATTTTAAGCCTGTTCACACTTACACGGAGCCAAAGGGGAGTAAAACATATCGTCTCTCCTTTAAAAGTCCCTTTTCAAATCAATATCCCTTGCCAACGAAAAAGGAAAGTGCCCAGAAGATAAACCATTCTATGATAATAATTATGCCTGTTCTGCAATAGTGATTTAGATGGAAAGCTACCAACATTTTAAAAAGAAATAATAAAGTATCGATACACTGTATTACTATGGGATTTTATAGTCGATTTGCTTAACCTTGACCCTCACCTGTTTTTAGCTCGAACAGGAACATCTTGCACATGTCTAGAACATCCTCCTACTTAGCAGGCAGATGTCAGCACATGTGAGTGGCTCAAGGAACCAGACGTGAAATGAGCTCGTTATGAAAATACCATGGACGTTTTTCCAGAGAACTGAAAGTGATTCACCTCTAAAACATGCTCACTCCAGTATGCTAAAATATGCCTGATATTCATTGGAAAACTATCTTTCTCTTGACATATACATATTACATTTGTATTGGTTTGGACATATTCTTAAAATTATATTGTTTAGCAATGTAAACCTAATAAGGTGAACAAGCTATTGAATAAGATGTGTTAAATAAATCTGATTCCGGTACAAATTGCCCATCCGTATCAGCATGTCTTCCTTAGTGCCCAGGCATTCACATTTTTCTCTGATGAAAAAATGCGTTATCATTCATTAACCATCATGCGCTGCTTCATTGGTTAATAGCCGCTTCCGGCGGCCATCTTGTATAACGCTTGGCTGGGCCCTGCCTGTCTGTATCGGCAGGCACCATCACACACCGGGGAACCAGCGGCCGAGTTATCTCAGCCATGGCGGCAGGCGTCAAAGCGTTATTGTGAATTGTTACCGATCAATATTCCTGCCACCAACTGCTCTTTCGGGGGCTTGTCCCCGGCCGATAGCATCTTTATCGGCGCTGATTCATCGTCGGGAGGGGGTTTCCGATTCACGGCCCACTAGGTGGCGCTGCTGACCGCTGAATGGACGCTGATACAACCGGAAGTTAAAACGTGTCATCAGCACCTCCTGGTGAGGAGGGGGGAGGCGGGTGATTAAGTGCCCCCACCTCCTGCCCGACTCCCTTAAAACCCCTATTATCGCCCAGACGCCCCGCTGGCCGCCCCAGTCATCCGTCAATAATCCCGTCAGCACATGCGCAGTAAGCCCCGCGCCATGGACGGGAAACCACTTCCTGTTCCCAGTTTTTGCAGGGCATATATCACCCATAGGGGGACAATACACTGGGAACACACTGTGATTGATATGAGGGAAATTAGTAAAATGAGCTGATACACCCATGAATAACTTTCATACTGTCGAGCTGACATTTATCTACATGGAGTCCTTGCTTTTCAATTGCTGCCATTTACATGACCTCGCTACTAACTTCATAACTTACCTCATACTAGCTTCATTACAACTGTATGGTGTTATAGATTCACCATAATTGATTTCAATGTAAGAGTGACATGGTATGAATTGCAGCTCTTAAAATGACTTGTAAAAAAACGGATACTTAAGAGCAATTGATAAGGACAAATTCAGTACAAAATCGTTGGAACATGATACACACTATATTATTAAAACCTAGAAACCTTTTAAAAAATACTCAGGGCACCTAGTTCTCAATCAAATGACCTTGGTTCCCACCTAGATACTTGACCTTAGTCCGAGCAGCTCATCTTCTGCTCACCACATGTAGAGCAGCTCCATTACATCCACATTCCTGTCAGCACCTGGAGTACTCAGTCCCTATGAACCTGGCACCCTGGAGGAGGGTGAGGGGGGATGAGTCTACCCACTGACCCAGATTAAAGGAGGTGCTTCTGGAGTATCTATACTTTGTAGGTATGTTGTTGACACGGGTAAGATCTTGCTTGGCTACCCTTTCCATCTAGATCATTAGCCTGGGCTCCATCTTCGAATATCTGTGATGTGGACAATTCAAGATGTGAGCAAATATTTGTCCAATGAACTTGAGATAAATCACAATTAAAGCGAATTATCCTGGTTATAATCACTGTTGGAAACTATAATATCATGTTTTACTTTGCATCCATTCTAGATACCATAGCCTTGTACTAAAGGCGCAGATTCAATCAGGCTAATAGCAAGTGTAAACGGGTTCATGTACCTGAAAGAATTTCATAATATCCTGTCAGGAAGCCATCTCTACCTGATCATTTTAATTCAATATAACATAACGACATCACACTGTTATCTGATTATTATACTTGTAAACCATCATGATAAAGGGGGTAAGTGATCAAAATGTACTGGCACTCCATGTACACCGTTACAACTGCGATATTTCTATATCTAAATGCATTTCTGTGCATTGTGTGTCAACTGCTATGTTACTAATGAAGCCACTGGTTACTCTACGCCCCCACACCACTACTAACACCACCTAGCGGCAAAGCACCCCACAACACACCAGCAGCTCCACCGTACACCCTCAGCCCCCAGCAGGGTCATGTGACCCACTCAGGTCACGTGTTTGGAGCCACTCAGCCCCGAGCACCTGTGAGTTAGTCTAGTTCCCACAGGTGCCACCAGAGGGCACGTGGCGAGCTGCTCAGGTCATCTGCGTAGTAAGGGAAGTTAACCCTATTTTCATACCACCCCTGCTTAACAACCACCCCATATATACTGGCTCTGCCACTGGTGGTTGGGGAGGTCGCGACTTGGGGGGGGGGTAGCGGGAAAAGGTGGGACTATAGGGTATTGGGTGAATTCTGGGGGATCTAAGCATATCCAGCCCCCTTCCTCTATCACAGAACAGGGGACCCAAGCAAGGGGGGCAGGAGAACATCGAGGGCAGGAGATTAAGTTCATCAATAGGCCAATTATTAAGGGGGTTGTAGAGAGTGTTATTGATACCAGAAATAAAAGGAATGGTCATGAATAATGAATAAATTGTTGGGAGCTCTAGCCAGCCAATGGGACATGCAGGATAGCTCCACCACCCACCCAACCACTCACCTGGTCCCTCCTTCATGCCCCCCCCCCTCCCTCTGCTGATAAGCTAGCCAGCCCACAGACCTGGAGATGAAACACCGAACTACAGAAGCCACTGCCAGGAGTCCCATTCTGTAATGCAGGTATCCTCACCCAAGAGCTTCACCCAGGGGGTGCAGACATTAAGGAGAGTCGATGCTGAGGGGTCTAGGTGGAGTGTAGAAGGGTACTATAAAGGTAGACCCAGATCTGATCCCTCTATATCGCAAGGTTCAAGGTTGGGTTAGGGGGTTCCTGGTCAGTTTTGAAATTTCTCGCCCCCACCAGCTTCATGCAAGGCCATAGTGCATTTATTGACTGTGAAAATAGTCTAAAGGACATGTAGATGGAAAAAGCTTCACAAGCCCCATAGAGTACAGCTACATTGTATTCCATATGGGGGTGGGGGCGGGTGGGCGTAGAGTACAGCTATTCGAGTACTAAAATCATTTATTGATATCCACCTAAGCAAGGGAAAGTAGTCTTGCAAGGGGTGTGGCTTACTGGATCTTATTAAGCAGCCCTAAAGCTTAAGTGTGCCCTAAATTCCTAAAAGGATACAAACCAGGCTTCCTCTGAAGTAATTATGCTGAAGTGGAATACGAGGAGAGTAACTTTCAGAACACGCCCACATACCCGTATATAATGCAGATATAAAGGAATTAGGCTGTAACAAGATAGCACTTCTGCCATCATTGATACTATACATTCACCCTGATAGCATTATACTCTCGCCCCTACCACCCACGCCTCCTATATATACTGTATCCCCTTCTTCATGACTACACCCATTACATGCTCCTCCCCAAAAAATACTCTTCACCGGAATTATGTCACCGACGTCATATGACGACATGTCGCTAAGGACAGCTCACGAGGCCTCTGATTTCCCACCGGAACCGGAAGTTCCAGTCGCCATGGTTGGCAGCATGTCCCCGTTGGGGGTGCTTATGAACTCGGGATTTAGTCCATGCACAGCTCATGCCGTTCCCTCCCGGAGTTTCCTGACACCTTCCACAACTACGAGGTTAGGGTCCAGCATCATATTATTTCCCGGCACAAGTATTACACTGTGGTGTTGCTGCGACCCGGCTAGCATTTATTGGATGAACAATAGGATTCTGCTAATCCATACACAATTGCAGCCTAACCTGTATTACATGAGATAAGGTAACTTCTCCACTAGTGGTTGACATAGCGCGAGGACACGTGAGGCGTACAGGATGAGCGACTGACCGAGTTGTTATGAGCGACTCGTAGGAGTCCCCCGAGTCGCTCCCGAGCATCGCCTGCAACAATATTATCAGCAGGCAGGGCCCTGATTAAATAACATGTAATTTGGATGTGGGTCCCTCCACAGCAGGCACAGGCGAGCAGCTCCCCCCTGCACCCCACCCACATCATGTACTTCTAGAGCTGACAGGGAGCAGCTCACACAGCCACTACTAGAACAACGCCTGAGCTGCTCCCCAGCAGACCAGAAGCAGGTGCTGTTAGATGGAGTAGTCCTACAGTACCGCTACTATGATAGCCGCTCAAACAGACCATTAGCAGGCAACCAGGGATAGCGGCTGTTTGGACATGGAACAGTTTGAATGTGTGTGATTTGTAGCAATTAATCTGTTAGATATCATAGCTTACTGGGAGAAATGAATAAATGTATATGTAAACAATCATCCAACAAGTGAAGGTTTCATATAGGGCACTGACGTATTGCATAGCGGCTTAATGTAACAGTTAAAGGAAACCCCAGTCCAGCAATAATGTTACTAGACTATTAATTATATAACTTAAGGGTCAGTCCTCAATGCAGTACTTTACATTGCTTGCCTCTCGCAATTAGCGAGTGTAGGCTAATTATTAAAATTATAAAAAAGAGACCATTTTGATATTAGAAGATTTTTTATAAAAGGCGATGAGTAGACACAGGTAGTGTGATCCGCCTCCCTTGATGAATGTAAATTATGTACGCATAAATTGTGTACACTGAATGTGGTATGTTTAGAATACAGAGCAGGGAAATTTACAACTAAAAGGGCCAATTTCAATAGCTCTGGGAGGCAGCACTGTCCACTCCACATTGGAACCACATTGCACTAAAGTGTTAGGACAGTAAGCACTCCATACAGAGCAATTCGAGCAATTCTGAGCAGCTCAAGACCTTGCTCATTGGGGAGCAGTCCCGTGTTTGTGCAGGGCGTCCACAGGCGAGCATCTCTTTACATTAATCAACATCATCTCATCATCAGCAGTGGGGCCCAGTGTGTCCCCACACTCAGGCGCTTGTCAAAGCGGCGCGTTCCAATAGGCGCAGGACACCAGGGAGCCTTTGTAAATTGAATTTACAACCAGACGACCCCTGCCTCAGAACTGGGAAAACATTGCTTCTGAAGAGGACGGGTGATGGAGGGGGTGGTGCATGCTGGTGGTTGTTGGGGTGGGGGTGGTGGTATTGTGTGGTGCCATCAGGGGTGAAAGTGATGAATGTCGGTTTGAGCATATGCTCCACAACCCTGTGCGACCCGGCCCGAAGCATGGGTCCTGCAGCACTTTTGAAAAGGGCAATTCTCGGAACTCCAAAGTACTGCAAAGTGTCGCGTCTCAGAGTTACAGCAAATGGGGACATATAATTATAATCAAAATATTTCAAAATGAAAAAAGGTCGGAGTCTAGGGCTCCGGACCCCTACATGATTCTTCATCTAGTCCTCTATAGTAAGGACATTTCAATATGAATAGTTCTGTGCACATGCTGCGTAAGTCAATGGTCAGTACGGCCATACTGCAGAGGGTGACTGTGGGCGTGAGGTTGAATTAATTTCCTCCATTCCACAATGCTATAAATCCCCTGTGACTGACTAGCACCAGCAAACAAGATGGCGCTGGTGGAGCCTAAACCTAGCATGGCAGCAGCGGAATCCTGTGCAGGCACATGGATGGTGAGTTTGCAGACTAATGCTCAGAGGGAGCACCAAGGGTTTAATCACTGTACACAGCCATAGAGCAGCTCATTGCGAAGTGGAACTGCTCGTCCATGGTTTACCTCACATATTGAGCTGCTCCTCCCTAAGGGTCAGTGCAGGGACAGGCCTGCCGTCAGGGCTAGACACATTCCTGGGTTTTATCATGCCGATCGACTGTGTAGACATGGTGACGGGAAATTAAACAAGCGTACGGAGCTCACCCAAAAGGGTTGGTGGTGTCACCGGGTTATACCACCAGAGTGATGACGACTGCAGTAATGGAGTTTAGATAATGGAGCAACTCCGTAGGAGGAGTGGTTCACCTGGGGGTATCTAGTGTAGGAGGAGTTGAAATCTGACTTGCCTCAGAGTCTAGACAACTCACAAGGGTCTGGTTCTACAGGCATGGCTTCTAAATCGAATGTAACTTGGTCCTCGCAAAACTCTTCCTAGATCTATAATTCTACAATGTACAATGCTCCCTGACCAGTGTACTTCTGTGTGTTGATGATTAGATACAACAGGGCTCTAGTAGACATGTATGTATCTATATTTGAACTTAATAGACACAATCTTACTTATAAATGAGTAAATAACCAGTGTTTAGCTCACCCCAAGTGGTCGTACTGGAAGGTATCTCACAGTTGCACGCAAACCGGAAGTGAGTGACTCAGTGTGAGATACATGTACTTTGCCTAAAGTTAAGTTCGCCATCATGAATGCTTTTTTAACACAAGCTTAAGGAAGTTTGTTAAGTGGGCTGTAAAAACAGTTAAAATCAGCCTTCTTTAGATAAGCAGACATCTGTTGTAATACTGAAGGTATTCACTACTATAGGACAGCATAATGGTCATTATTTAGTGTGTATAAATAGGGAATAAAACCAGGCAAAATATCATAGATTGATTGTAAAAATAACTTCATAACCGTACATTGTTCATTGTCCTCCGATGTTGGGAGCCATAGGGCATAACACGTTGTTAATATTCCAACGTCTCCCCTTTGTATTTGATGAATGTAATTCAAAACCTAAGAAAGACTCCATGAAGTTTCTCCTGGTATTAAACAACTAAATAGGGCCTCGTATCTTATTACTGCCCAGATTGGGAGTATTGATTAATTGATAGGTGATAATTAGCTTGGAAGCCATTTTATCCTGTGCCTGAGAAAATACTCACAGGCAATTGTGGAGAATGCCCACTCTTGTTCAGCTAAATTTGCCTGAGAGAATTCAGTAAAAAACAACTTAAACCTTGTGCACTGCATGCCTGCTCAGATTACGTTACAAAGCTGCAACGGGAACAGCTGGGGGCAGCAAATCCTTTTTGTATTCTTTTCGTTCTTTCTCCCTCTATCAGTACTTCTTTGTATTGTTTATTTTAACCTGCTACCTCAGCCTCTTCTTGGGCTGCTTTGTCTGTATTGTAGAACATTCAGCTTATGTTAGCTATTTTGTTGAACATGGCAACATCTTAGGAGGTTAGGTAGAGCTGAAGTAGACCACACACCCTGACCACACACCCAAACCCAAAGAAAAGGGGGCAAAATGACGAAATAAGAAGGTTTCAGCCAGCCAGGGCAGCATATCTAGCCTGAGGGAAGACGTTCTACTTTTACCAAGCAATATGGACAAGTGGTTCTTTTGTTCGATAGTATGAAGCAGCAAGCAACAAAGGCAACGCCAACAAGAGCAAGAATAACAACAACAACAGCAACAGCAACAGCAAAAGCAACAACAAAGGTCTCGCAATAGAGATGTGCCTTCTAAGTTCTATGTGCTACCACTGAGTAATGTGCGTCACGTCATGTATAAGCATCCCCTTTGACGCTGCCCATACCTAGGCCATTGGTTGTACCATTGGGCACGAACAGTCATCTGTCACTGTCTGTTAGTAATATAATGTGCATGGGGTTTTAAGGCTCGGGTCTAACAAGAATAAGAACAATGACAGTGGGCAGCCACCAAGACATCTATATTGGTGTCGGTGGAGGAGGGGAGATGACAGTGATGTAACTGTACAGTTATTGGTACCGACAGCCTAGTGAGGAGAGCTGTCATGCACTGCTTAGATCCCTCCTGTTACTCACTTCTTTTAGTGTAAACTCTGTATGCCCGTGCTGTTGTGTACCTTCCTTACTGTTACTGGGGGTTACTGTGTGGGGTTTTAAACCCCACACAGTAACCACCAGTAAACTGTTTATAATGATGGCTGTACCCGCGGATGATCCACCTTGATACCCGGTCCCCTAACCAACCATTTGATAAATGAAAGATTGACGTTCAGCAACATACTGAAATCAACAATTTAACAGGAAATTATTAAAAGTTGCAGGAGATTAATCAACTTTAGGTTTTGCTTAAAGTTGCCTTATTCCAATAGTTCATGCAATGATGCCTTAACCATTAAACGACCATTTCAGCCCTGTGTACCCACTGGCACACATACAGGTACCACACATCACCACGACTACTATACACTCTCCCTCAGACGCCAACCCATCCAGCCCTCCAGCACCCCAACAATAGACCGACTCCCATAAGGGAGGCGACCATAGCACACCAATGTGGGGGTATGGGTAAAGGAGGTGTCATAGGGATAAAGCTTTGGCTGGGGAGGTGTATAGGCCTGAGCAACTCACTGGGGAGTGGTTGGGGGACTGTATGATATGGGGATTGGCTCTAACGATGCTTTCTCACGCCATCGGTAACTGTATGAACGACCAACCTGGGTAATAATCGGTTCTGGTCCAAGAATCCCACAGCAACAAATTTGTATACGCTAAGCTCCAGCCACCCTCCAACCCAACCCATGCACAGGCTCCTAGCGCCTTCTACATAGTGTAGAAATACATTTTTGACAATGTATCACCAGTGAGCAAATTGGATAAAATTAATATATCACACATCGTCCAATAGCACTTATACCCCGAACTAGGATACATTGTGCTTCTGATTTGTTGCTTTACATGTCATTTGTGACTGCCTATGTATGAGCGCATTAGTCTCACACTGGGAAGCACTGTAGCAATTCAAAGCCATAATGGAGTCCATAGAGGGACCATGGAATGAAATAACCGTTAAAGTAAAGGCTTGGGATCTTAGTGTAGTGATGTGGGGGTCCTTATCGTTACTGTATTAACGAAATAACTCCGCACGCACATAACACCCTTGTGTTGGCTAACAAGTGTCTATGTAACCAGTGTTGGCATTGGAATAAGACCAGTTAAACCGGTAGAATTTAATGCGGTGGATGTACCTTGACTTAATTTGGGAAGGAACGCTCCGTATGCGGAGAGTGTATGAAGCTAAAAAAACAAAGCTCGAACCCAGATACATCATTTCATGTATGGAAAGGGATGATCATTGGTAGACAGTGGCTACGATTTAAGCAGGGATCTGTGACGAGAATGTGTTCAATCCCTTACGACTGCAGACTTGGCTCTATAACCAAATTTGTACTTGCATGAAAACATGAAATAGGTACAAATTCATCCCTCTTAGACTGTTGCTTTGAAACATAACGTTTTTTTAGAACTAATCTGTGTTGATAAAATACTGTGGATGTCCGCCCATGTATTTAATCTACAGAAAACCTGCATCACTTAACTTCTAATATGAGATGTGAAAAAGATTCGAGGTTAAGGTCGCCTGGAGACGAAGCAGTCTGGTATTCCCCTTAACAAACTTACAAGTCTTATATCTCTACCATGGAGTCAATTAGAATAAAGCTGATATTACACCAAAGCCGATCGTTGCCCTATTTACCATAGAGCTCTAGGGAACCACCGGGGACGTCTCATCCACGACCCATTCTAATTAGGCTATGAACCGTTAAGGTTTTGAACATTCGAAGGCCCACGCAATATAATTTCGCATGAAAAGTCCCATTGATCTTTCAAACATCATCTGCAGTGTGTATTATTTTACAATGTAAATTACCACAGGTACCTTCCAATACACTGATAATAAAACCTATAGTCAGTACTGACTATACCATCATATTTTGACCCCCGTAGTCAGGGGACTATACAACTTAGTCACATATTAGTCATAAAGATAGTCAGGAGTGACTATATGTGGATCACAGAAATTGATGATGTCACAGGAATGTGTGCACAGGAAACAGTTAGGATTCAAATTTGAATGGTCCATTGATTTCAGGTAGGCACATCCTCTCCTAAACTACTGTTCTATGGATATTCCTGCTTGTTATATGTTATGTTACAGTTGACTATGACAACTTAAGATATTATAGGGTGTGTGAGTTCTCATGTTTGATAGAGTTCTCATGGTATTTTGTTCCAATTTTGATGAACATATGAATACATGAACAGTGTATGTCTAGACTGACAGAGCATGGTAGGCCTAAACAGGAGCCTGTCACCTGCCCTGTCTTATCCTACTTTGTTCTCTGCCCTGCCTTATCCTAGCTTGTCCCCTGGCCTGTCTTGTCCTAGCCTGTCACACGCCCTGCCTTATCCTAGCCTGTACCCTGCCCTGCCTCATCCTAGCCTGCCCCCTGGCCTGCCTCATCCTAGCCTGCCCCCTGACCTGCCTTATCCTAGCCTGTCTCCTTCCCTGCCTCATCCTAGCCTGCCCCCTGGCCTGCCTTATCCTAGCCTGTCCCTGTCCTGCCTTATCCTAGGATGTCTCCTTCCATGCCTCATCGTAGCCTGCCCCCTGGCCTGCCTTATCCCAGCCTGTCACCTGTTCTGCTTTGTCCTAGCCTGTCCCCTGACTTGCCTTATCCTAGCTTGTTTCCTGCCCTGCCTCATCCTAGCTTCTCCCCTGGCCTGCCTTATCCTAGCCTGTCACCTGCTCTGCTTTATCCTAGCCTGTCCCCTGCCTTGCCTCATCCTAGCTTGTCCCCTGGCCTGCCTTATCCTAGCCTGTCACCTGCTATGCCTTATCCTAGCCTGTCCCCTGCCCTGCCTTATCCTGCCTTCAGTACTAAAGTTTCCCTTAATTCTCATGATTGAATATATCTATTAGTCATAGTGACTACTTTAGACCATGAAACCATTAAATTTATGGTCACTTGACTATATAGCCCAAATCAGTTGATTTAATGGCTGACTATAGGTTGACTATACGACCAACTTATGTTAGACATAGGTGACTAACTTGGTATAGTCGTTTTT
This sequence comes from Harmothoe impar, assembly GCA_947462335.1. Classification (NCBI taxonomy): domain Eukaryota; kingdom Metazoa; phylum Annelida; class Polychaeta; order Phyllodocida; family Polynoidae; genus Harmothoe; species Harmothoe impar. The sequence goes on along the minus strand of OX381711.1, from coordinate 42,385,011 downwards.
GCTACATTCATCTGACTATAGAAATGTAGTCAGTAGTGACTAACATTTCCAGGTCCATTATTATCAGTGTACATGTCACCGAACTCGACTAGTCTGGTCTTCAATACTCTGGCACCTCAATAATCCGGCGGATTCCAAATCTGGTTTTAAGCAGCAACTGCGTTTAAGGAGTGTCCTCTATATTAGGGAGTAACCAGCAGCTCCGCTGCCGGAGATATTGGCGCGGGAAAATAGTGGAGACAGCGTTCGTCTGCCCTACTATACTGCATGGCGGGAACGCCTTAGCATATCGCAAATAGGATCGGAGTGGCGTAATATTATCAATCTCCAACTCTGAGTCCAAGGTAGAACTTATGATGGGGCCAGCTTGGGGCGCGATGCATCGCTGGGTAGCGATCTGTTTTACTGGTATGTGTAATAATATATGGTATCAGTTTAATACCTCTCCCCTCTAGATCTTTAGGAATCATTCCCCATGCCATTTCCGACGCCCGTCGCTAAGCGTGCCCAACTATATCCGGTGACCGACATCAAAGGACCACTACGCATGCGTCTGGAGAGAAGGCACTTCCGGTCCAGTTGGGCACGGCCTTATGGGAAGCACGCATTGCCCCATGGGTGGAGCTGTGCATGGGCCTAATGCTAGTACACATCACTGACACGCTAACCACATGACTACTATCATATAAGTTGTGTTTTACTACATAATATGTCTTTTTATAATAGTCATTACTGTTGAGATACTGCATATATGGTATATCATAAATAAATAAATACCGTAGTTGCTCGTTTTTGGAGCGCCGGGTATCAGAATTATTGCCGGGGTATAACGGTATTGAACTGAATGCATTTGTATGACGCACTGAAACCTGTATCTTGACTAAGTGCCTGTCGTGTATAAGTGCCGGGCCATATGGGTAGAAGAACCACCCCATTGTTAGGAGCAAGTGGATCTATCGGTAGCAAAGGGTGTGACAGTCGTTTATGCCTTTTAGAAAACCGATGAGTATAATTATGGAATGGGATTATATAAAGGATATCCTACATAAAATCGGTGTCATTACTTCATGGTTGATGCAAAGTCACACAATCATGCTCGCCACAAGACAAGTTTTTTCTACTCGAGTCATTCAGAAATGGCCTTCTCCAAATAGCCCTACTCTCAGACGTTCATTCATTCATTCATATGCCACTTTTCACTTACAATACATAAAGCACCTCACCATCCATCCCACTAGTAATCATCCTGTCCGACATGAAAAGCCATTGTTGGATAAAATTCAAAGAGACCACAGAGCTGAGTGGTGGTTGTAATGGCGGTTGGGGGGAGGGGGTTGGGGTGCACGGTCTGAGTACCTCAGAGTAGGAGGTTGCGTTTTACCGCTGATCTTTGGTGACGCATGGCACTTATGGCCCTACAGACCCTCATCTAAGATCAAAGCTATCGACTGCAGGATTAAGGGCCATTAATCTAAGGATTATGGAGCCCAGTGAAGTCTAAAAACCCTGTAGGGATGTCGGTTGGCATAGGGCACGTTGTACTATATATATACAGCGGCGTGTGTCTACACTGATAATAATACCTATAGTCAGTAGTGACTATACCACCATATTTTGACCCCCGTAGTCAGGGGACTATACAACTTAGTCACATATTAGTCATAAGATAGTCAGTAGTGACTATATCTGGATCACACAAATTGATGATGTCATAGGAATGTGTGCACAGGAAACAGTTAGAATTCAAATTTGAATGGTCCATGGACTTCAGGTAGGCACATCCTCTTCTAAACCACTGTTCTATGGATATCCATGCTTGTTATATGTTATGTTACAGTTGACTATGACAACTTAAGATGTTATAGGGTGCATGAGTTTTCATGTTTGATAGAGTATTTATGGGATTTTGTTCAAATTTTGATAACATAGAAATACATGAACAGTTTATGTCTAGACTAACAGAGCATAATAGGCCTACACAGCAGCCTGTCACCTGCCCTGCTTTATCCTATCCTGTCACATGCCCTGCCTTATCATAGCCTGTCCCCTGCCCTGCCCTATCCTAGCCTGTCCCCTACCCTGCCTTATCCTAGCCTGTCCCCTAGCCTGTTCCCTAGCCTACCTTATCCTAGCCTGTCACCTGCCCTACCTATCCTAGCCTGTCACCTGCCATGCCTTATCCTAGCCTGTCCCTTGCCCTGCCCTATCCTAGCCTTTCTCCTGCTCTACCTATCCCAGCCTGTCCCCTGCCATGCCTGGTCCTAGCCTGTCCCTTGCCCTGCCTTATCCTAGCCTGTGCCCTGCCATGCCTGATCATAGCCTATCCCTATCCTGCCTAATCCTAGCCTGTCACCTGCCCTGCCTTTTCCTAGCTTGTCCCTTGCCCTGCCCTATCCTAGCTTGTCCCTTGCCCTTTCCTATCATAACCTGTCCCCTGCCCTGCCCTATCCTAGCCTGTCCCCTGGCCTGCCTTATCCTAGCCTTTCCCCTGATCTACTTATCCTAGCCTGTCCCCTGCCATGCCTGATACTAGCCTGTCCCTTGCCATGCCTTATTCAAGCTTGTCCCCTGGCCTGCCTTATCCTAGCCTGTCATCTGCCCTGCCTTATCCTAGCATGTTCATTGTCATGCCTTTTCCTAGCCTGTCCCTTGCCCTGCCCTACCCTAGCCTGTCCCCTGCTCTACCTATCCTAGCCTGTCCCCTGGCCTGCCTTATCCTAGCCTGTCCCCTGCCATGCCTTCTCCTAGCCTGTCCCTTGCCCTGCCCTACCCTAGCCTGTCTCCTGTCCTGCCTTATCCTAGCCTGTCCCCTGCAATGCCTTCTCCTAGCATGTTCATTGACCTACCTTATCCTAGCCTGTCTCCTGGCCTGCTTTATCCTAGCCTGTCCCTTGCCATGCCTTATTCTAGTTTGTCCCCTGGCCTGCCTTATCCTAGCCTGTCACCTGCCCTACCTTATCCTAGCATCTTCATTGCCCTGCCTTATCCTGGCATATCCATTGCTCTACCTATCCTAGCCTGTCCTCTGCCATGCCTTTTCCCAGCTTGTCCCTTGCCTGGCCCTATCCTAGGCTGTCCCCTACCCTGTCATATCCTAACCTGTCCCCTGTCCTGCCTTATCGTAGCCTGTCCCCTAGCGTACCTTATCCTAGCTTGTCACCTGCTCTACCTATCCTAGCATGTCCCCTGCCATGCCTGATCCTAGCCTGTCCTTTGCCCTGCCTTATCCTAGCCTGTCCCCTGGCCTGCCTTATTCCAGTCTGTCCCCTGCCATGCCTGATCCTAGCCTATCCCTATCCTGCCTAATCCTAGCCTGTCACCTGCCCTGCCTTTTCCTAGCTTGTCCCTTGCCCTGCCCTATCTTAGCTTGTCCCTTGCCCTACCCTATCCTAACCTGTCCCTTGCCTGGCCCTATCCTAGCCTGTCCCCTACACTGTCTTATCCTAACCTGTCCCCTGTCCTGCCTTATCCTAGCCTGTCCCCTGCCCTACCTATCCTAGCCTGTCCCCTGCCAAGACTTATCCTAGCCTGGACCTTTCCCTACCCTATCCTAGCCTCCCCTGCCCTGCCTTATCCTATCCTAGAGCAGGACAAAGCTTGACCTGCCTTTCCCTTATTTCTCATGATTGACTATATCTATTAGTCATAATGACTACTTTAGACCATGAAACCATTAAATTCATAGTCACTTGACTATATAGCCCAAATCAGCCAATTTAATGGCTGACTATAGGTTGACTATATGACTAACTTACATTAGACATAGGTGACTAACTAGGTATAGCCGGTTTTTCTACGTTCACGTGACTATAGAAACGTAGTCCGTAGTGACTAACATTTCCAGGGCTATTATTATCAGTGTACGAAGGTTATACACATCGGCAGGGTGTAGTGTTTTAGTGACATCGAGGGTGTGCAAAAGGGCAGAGGGTAGATAATTATGATGACAGGTTCTCATAAAACCTATGGGCTGTGAGAAAAAAGAAGGCGGGGAAAAAGTGGAATTTACTTCAGGCTCTGGTATTGTGATTCAGACCAAGCATAGTTTAAACAGTTCTATGAGATCAGGGGTGAGCTCCATTGATGAAGATAATTATGGTAAAGCATTCATGAAACATAACATCCATTAATAATACAAGAGTGCCATATTCCGTTTTCAGGAACACTATTACTGTATTGTATACATGACCCTCCATGCCTCCCACAACCAGGACTAATGTTCCACCTGTTATTTTATTGATCCAGTAAAGAAGGAGCGCTTGGCCATTTGGCTATAATAATCCATAAGGTAAAGACCAGCTTAAACATCACTAACATAATAAGGCCAATGCTATGTGCCACTGACAAACAGTGTGTGCACAGGTAATAATCAAACTTGGTGATTAAGACTACCCCCTGCCCCTAAATATTAAGAGGTGTACACCATGTAACATGGGCAGGACATAGGCTCGTTGGGTCATATCAGCATATTTAAATTCATCATTATTTCTTTCTTAGGGCATTGGGTAGATGATATTAGTTTTGGCTTTGTTTTACCAAGCAAGCTCGTGTGACCCGCAACGCACACCTTTATTGCCTGAGTTTCCTAATTGGGAAAACAACATCGATGATGCTTTCATAGTTAAGGTTGTCGTGGCGGGGAAAAAAGTCCACTTAAATCTTCTCATTTTCAACCAGCTAAATTTAACACTCAGAGATAATCCTCCAATACTAACAGTAACTAATCCCTACCTAATTGGAATCCTGCACGGCTTGATGAATGTTAAGTTTGCTTTGTCTTAAGGTTTTATAATGATGGATGAAATACCAAGCCTTGTTTGAGGCCTCATTTTATGTGCGTCCGCTCGGAAAGAATAACCAATAAACAAGAATCCCCACCCCTTGCTACCCACAAGAAAACATCGGCTAGCCTCAAGAAAAACACCACTATTAATGTGACACAAGAAGTGGCCCCTTGGCGTTTTTAACGCTTTCATTTTACGTGATTACTAAATTCATCGATCGCAGCGCCGGAAGTGAATACAACGAGACGCGGCGACATTAGGGGCTCACAACGAGTCTGCGTGACTAGACCGCGATCTTTAAAAATGGCGGCCATCAATTTCATGATTTGAGTGCTTGTCTTAACTGCCCAATCAATCGACATGGGGGAGGGTGGGTTTCTTTGACCAGGCCGGTGTGACATTCCCCAGTGACCATACTGTCGAATGTAGTAGGTTTCATTCGGCTATACCCAGTTGATCATATTGATAAAGCAGTAGAAACCATTCACTGGTTAAATCAACAACTCCTACTCGGATTTCTTCATTTTGATCAAGAAGGAACACGATGATAGTCTCTTATTCCCATATCGCTTGCACAAATCCCACACAGCCCATAGAGATATATTGATGATAAAAAAGCAATCCTGGAAATCTAAACAACTAAAATGACAGATAGGACTTCTGAGGTGTGCAGCAATATTGATACCCCCCACTGCGGTGACAACGATAGTAGACACACTCTTTCAACCTTGAAGGCCCATCTCACCCCGGTGACATTCCTGACGGCCCTGCCAGCGACAACAGCGACAGCCATTTTACACTGCGCCTCCCTGGCCACTCCAGTGTCCATAGGTCTCTGTCACCTGCCGTTATTGTGTCGACACCCGGCCTGCCGGACTGCTGTTACTGCCACACCAGCGGGTACCAGCCCAGCAATGAAAGTCTCGCGAGAGAGTGCGTGACTTGGGAGCGACGTAAGCTTTGACGCCGTGACTGATGCCAGATTGGGTTGCCATGGTAACGCCTTAGCCCTTGTCCCGGTGCTGCTCTTGAGGATTCAAGATTTAATACCTAAGTCCAGTCGCCTATATTGGAGACTAGCGAACACATACAGTGTGAAGTGTAGCGATACAGAATCTTGACCGTTTAGCAGTCCATATATTACAGGTAGCAATACAAAATATCAACATTCCCCCAGCTTGTGGGATGAATAATGATCATTCAAGAGAACATGGAAGACATCTTCGATCAACTGACACTAGAAGGCCCTCCTTTGGTATTGATAAGAATAATTTACACATATATCTTTTACTATGTGTTTTCTTTTCTGGGACACTAAAATCAATTTGAGTTTGGTTCTATACTCATTGGCGTATTCGTGGTCTTGGTTCTTATTGTTGAATTTAGTTCCCACCAATGCCGTTTTATTCTGATATCTATATTTTCCGCATCCGGTGGTTATCTGGGCAAGCTCTTTTTGCATCTGGCCGCTCAAATTATTTGCTTGCATCAAGTGCTTTAAATAAGCTTCTTGGCCGTTTCACTCGGTACAGCTTTTGGTGTCTCTCTAGAGTGGACCTTATATGATGTATATTTCATATCATATTTATTATTAACCGTAGCCCAAGGCCTAACTACCCTTCTACTGTATACTGTACTAGGCCCAAATCGTCCTTTTATAATTTCTCTGAACTCTGGATTTGAAAATAATAACCAGTACTAAAGAAGGCTTTCATAATCTAGTAATTGTTCTTGGCCAAAACATGTTTGGCTTTTATTGGAGCGGAGAAGACATGTTAACTGCAAGTAGACACGAAATCCCTTACTGAAGAACGATAATTGGGGTTTTAAGGTCAGCCCCAGTCCTACAATGCAGCCCATAAAGGCTTTGGCTCCCACCTGGGACTATAGTTCCGTGCGGTATGGGTAGTTAGATAGAGATTATGGGGTTGTAAACTGCATTACATACATATTTCTATTATGACTTTAGCTTTCTAGAATACACCAATGTGGAGGTAATGGTGAGAGGGAATACAATTAAATTGATTAAAAAAATCCGATGTTGTCCATGACATGGATTCAATCCTATAACTCTTTAGAATATAATAAATTCATAGAAGCCTGAATACTATTGCATGTTATAATCGGAGAAAAGGGAAGAATTGAAACACATTAAATGGCACTTAAGGACCTTTCCCTGTGTAATGCCAAATTCACAAAGGAAGTGGATGGATGGTCAGGCCATTGTGCACAACGAGATTTCAACTGCCTTACCAGAAAGCATTTCCGGTTCACCAGACCTGCTCAAGGTGGGCTCTCCATGCCCTCTCGCTTCCTATCGCTATCAATTGTGGGTCGATAACCCTGGCCAGAGGATATACATGATGGGCTTTCCAATGGCTATATAGCTTTATCTGGCCATGCTGTGGGAAGAGATAGTACCTGGTAAAAGGCTACAGACCTGCCCCCTCTCTCCTATCGGTCTAACCCCTGCTAGCCCAAACAGAGAGGGCGCTCCCGACATCCGGTCTTCCCATGATCCTTCAGCAGGGCTCCCTTTGTCACCATAGCAATGTAACCTTTATGATGTTCTCTGCGCATGCTCAGAGGATGGCGGTTCCGGTGACGCTTGCACATAAACATAAAAATGGCAGAAGATCTTTCTGCCTTTTTTGTGGGGATCTTGTAATTTTCCTTTTTAGATGAGGATGGAAAAGTACAGTGACATTATGTCTTTATCCTACATTAAACATGTATGTTGAAATATAATGTAACCTTAATATGACATGTATAAAAAGGTCGGGGAGGACATACATACCCGAAAATGGATATTCCACAAGACACAAAAAGAGAACAGGGGATGTTCGGGACAACGAGTTTTATTCAGAGTTGAGAAAGATATATTAATGTATCTTCAGATTGGGTAGGGAGGAGGAATGCGATGACTCGCTCTCAACACCTCACCCTATTGTCGACTAGAACAGTACCTATTCACCCTGATGAGAATGCCGCTTAATCCTTGATCTAAAAATCAGAGAGGACCGGCTGCAGTGGAACCAGTGCTTTAGACGTATACACAGCACAAACTGTCGCGAGGTGTGTGGAGAAAAATGCACACACAAACTCTGCCGCCCACAGCCCATACCGAAGCCGTCTCGGCTAAATGGCTCCTAATCCACTCTCTAATCGAACCTGAGGCTGACCAATAGACAGTCACGTGATGGCCGGCCAGCCAATCAATGTGTCGGACGCTGTGGAGGCCACTGTCCCCCAATCCCGCAGCGCGCCCGAGAGTCGCCATGACTGGACGAGACTTGGCTGCTAGGCCAGGGGGACATGTCCGCTCTGATCTCGCCATTGCTCTTGAGTTAAGGGGGAAGGGTGGGGGGGGGGGGGGACGGAAGTGAACAAGGAAAGAAAAAGCGGAGCAAACTGAACGTTCGGCAAAATATTGAATGGAGAAGAGAATATGAAAGAAAAGTAAGAAAACTAAATCTGACAATTTTTGGTAGCAGAACCTCCCAGAGGGAGAGAGAGAGAGAGAGAGAGAGAGAGAGAGAGAGAGAGAGAGAGAGAGAGAGAGAGAGAGAGAGAGAGAGAGAGAGAGAGAGAGGGGGGGATGGAGGGGGGATGGAGGGATGGAGGGTGGTGGTCTAGCGGGGTGAAGAAGTGGCACAAAGGCAGGTGGGTAGTGTTTAGGCGAGACATGGCGTCTCAGAAAGCAGCGTCCGCTGGTATGAAAACTAAACCGCGGCCTTTTCTCACAGCGATGCATTGTGGGGCGTCTTGCCTTGTATCACATGACTCAATAAGTCATGTGACCGTCCCGCCGTCCATACAAAACATGTCAGGCCTCCATACCACGCTTCAATCATAAAGGAGGTCTTGCCCAGCAACAACCGGAGGGGATGAGAGATGCTGAGCCCCTATTGTAGGGTCTGCTGCCCTAACCATAGGACCAGGCTCATTGGCGTATGTCGTATGAATATGTCATTGCTTATTAGCATATTATGCATGAATTCTTGATTCGTGGGTTGGAAGCTGTTGCAAGGGTTTAGGCCTTATGGGAGCTCGGTTAGGCAATGAGCCGGGTACATTGCCTCTAGGTTCTTTGGCTTGTAATCTGAGTCCACTGAAGTAGCTATTAATCGATATTTACATAATATCTTGGTCGTGTGACCTTGGTACATTAACTGAACATTGACACAGACATACTGATAACACATGGGTTGTATAATAATGGCACTGTGCCGAGGCACTATAATATAGATGACATTTAAAACATTATGCTGTGCTATACGTCGATCCCAAAACGACATTAGTTATAAGTTATCATAATCAAAAATATATATAATCATCTTCAAATAAAAATGTCTTTATTTGCCAAAATGTCATAAATTGGTCTCGAAAAATAGATGAGATTAAGCACAACAAATTGACGCTCAATGCAATTAATCAGACGAACAGTTTCCGTGAAGCCCCCGAGTATACCTACGTGAATCTTAACCCAGTGTTGTAGATGCAAACCACGCTAGTTAACTATCTACCTAACCTGGCAGCAGTGGCCAGCATCTCACAGCCAAGTTTATGCTGCACTTATAGCCCAGGCCTTCACTTAGGGAAGCAAGTTCAGGTTGTTTTTGGCTGGGACAATCCTAGCCTGTTGCCCCGGTTCCTAACTGCTTCTTCCTGGTATATCCCTTTATCTTCGGAGCTGAATTAGGAATTAGATCCTCCACCGTCTAATGTTTGGACTGGCTTCAGCATCTTTGCAGCCGTTTTCATTTCCATCTCTTTTTTTTTGTGTTTCTGTCTTTTAGCTCGGCAATCAAGTGCATCTCCCGTGCCCAGATTGACGAGATGACCCTGACATGATGTTTATGCCATTTGTTATGTTATATATACTATTAGATAATCAGGCTTCATCAGTTTATCCATGGAGTATTATGCTAAATACAACTCATGTCATGATCCTTCAGAGTCTTTAATCATCCGTCTACTAGAGTTTGAAGTGAATACCAGGGGTGGATCCAGGGAGGAGTTCTGGGGGTGCTTCTCCTATATTTCTCCTATTTATGTCGAGATTTTACTATTAATACTACTACTACCATTTCTTCTCAATCCACTGCGCAGCTCGACGCTCGACACAGTTCAGTATGTGTTTAACGGACCCCCAAATTTCAAATTCTTGGGCCCATCCCCGAATACAGAATGATAATTGTAAAACTTAAGGGCGTCTTTTCATATCACCACCATGAAGGCTTACACTTGGAAGAGCAGCCTGTAAAGGCCATGGTTTGTGTGCCTTTACAATGGAGCCACACTGTCTCTGGTTTTACACTGGTTCTGCAACTTAATTCTGCCTCGGCTCCGCGCGGTAATGAAGTTGGCTGGTCAACAAGCCCTCCATAATGCCCTAACACAATTCGAACCGACATGGGCGCTGCTGTGGGCCATTTTTATAACCAAGCGAAGACAAACATCGTCACCCCTACCACCCATCCCACCCACCCAGTCCTTCTCTCCGACACACAACACCTGAGGCCACCCACCCAGCCAGCCACCCAGCCAGCCACTCACAAATCCACCCACCCACCCACCTACCCACCCATTCAACTACACACACTTTAACCCTTTAAGGGTCAAATCGTGTTTTAATGTGCCATGCCCTTTGTCGTCATTATACACGGATGTATTACTGGTGAGTCTGTTCGCCTGGGCTACAATCATGGACCATGCCTATCCTTCGGGAGAGTATCAATCCCGTAGAGTCAGCATGATGCCTGGATGCAGCACTGACGACTAAAGCCATATGCCCGGGGCAATAGCACATCAACACACTATGTGGCCCTTGAAGGCTTTACATGCCCCGGTATCTGCTTGCATGTTGCAGCTGTCAATATGGCTTCTAATTTGGGCTGCCAGGACAGTCACCGAGCTTCACCCACTTTCACATAAATAGATGGCCTAAAGGTGCTGGAGAGGGACATAATACAGAGAGAATGGAAGAGAAAGAGAGAGAGAGAGTAAATGAACGGTACAACACGATGAGGAAATTTGTAAATATATAGAACATGGCTGACAATGTTCCATCACTCTCGCTGTTTACTGACCGTGGTCAGAGTCCCACCACCAATCTGCCACCGCGCCACAGCTAGTCCATATTACCGTACATACATGCACGACTACTGTGACTGCCAACCCGCACCACATGGTCTCAGCAATCTCCACACACACATACCTACTATGAGCGAGCTGAGACCAGATTGGTGCAGGGAATCGTGTGAGGCCCCTATCCCTCAAAAGGCCCCTATCCCTCAAATATTTGTGAGATAGGGGCCGTTTGAGACTTAGGGCCTACCTCAGTTCCCTACATGGCAAAAAGTCCCTATCCCACAAAGTTTTGAGACATAGGGACCACATTTAAACAGCCCCTATCTCACAAATATTTGTAGGATAGGGGCCATTTGAGGGATAGGGACATGTCAGGCCCCTATCCTACAAACAATCCCTAAGTATCAAAAGCCCAATCCATCAAAAACCTTTGTAAGATATGGAGAGGTTCCGACCACTGGGATGTTGACCTCTGGGGCCCTTGATTGGGGGAGGGTCCCAAGGTCACATGTCGATTTTAAGGAATGCGGGGCTTGGTGGGAGGCCTTGGTGGGAGGACCAAACTAAATACGATCCATTTAAATACTCCCAACCACATGTGATTCCACATATGCACATGGTAATTTTTTTTTGTTCCAGTCAAAATATTATATAACGTTTTGCCGTAATAAGGATCCATAGAGAAACGTCTTATAATGTTGTATGACGTTTTTTGTTTACTGGATTCCAACCCTTATTTTAACCTAATCTTCAACATTCCCCTCCCCCTGAATCCTCAACCTCCCGCTGTGGGCAGAGAATCAGCCCGCCCTAATAACACAATTAAGACAGCATTTTGAGCTGTAGAGACTTCACATAGACCCTATGTTTCAAATAGTTTTCAGACCATTTTTAGGGATAGGGACATGGAAAAAATATTTGTGGCTTTGGGACTTCACATGGGCCCTATGTCTCAAACCGTTTTGAGGAATAGGGGCTGTTTGGCACATTGGGACTTCACCTGGTCCCTATCCCTCAAAGCGACCAATTTTGAGGGATAGGGGCCCTTTGAGGGATAGGGGCCTCACAAATCCCCTACGTTTGAAAGTGGCGTCGGGTACACGGGATCAGACATCCAGAGAAGCCCTCCCACGCCCCCTGGAGGATGTGACAGAACACTCACGGTCCCAGCCTCCATCTGGTAATGAAGGTCACGTGACCGTGTCCTTATTAAGCACGTGCGTCACTTCTACGTCATGCTGACGGAGAAATAACCGTAGCGGATTCACCCTCGAGATTGGAGGGGTGTAAGGTGAGAGTAAGGATGTCATTAGGTCATTATATGGGGAGCTGTGGGGAAGAAGCCTGCCACAGGCAACGCCGTGCTATTCTGTTTGACAGATCAAATTGGTTATGTCGTATTGACAAATGTCTGACAGCAGACATTGTGATAATTAACTATTATGTATTATTAATATAGGTTCATTTATTCGAGTCCATGACAATACTGTTCAATTGAGAGCCTCAAAGACCACATGCCACCTAATCAGAAGTTGTTGCTTTAAGCATTGCTACATATAAATACCAGATTCCTAGATTCCTCATAATATATAATTATGTACAAAAAGTGTCCCTAGGACCAGCATTTTAATATCAGGGTTTGATTGAGGATAAATTTATTCTCACCATTGTGCAAGGAGAAAAACCTTTATGATCAATGTGATTAGGTAGGTTTGGGTTGAGATACAAGTGGCCCTAGAAAACTTAAGGAGCACAATGTTCTCTTGACAACTTCCTCTGACTGACTGGAACAAGGCTTACCCCAAAGGTTTCTGTCCTATCAACTAGAGAGAATGTCCATGTCATTGAGTGGAGGAATGAAAGCAGGAAAAATCTGAAATTAGCTGCAAGACTTCTTAACAAAAAAAACTGATCACGACAAAGTGTGGTTCACCTTACGCTTCATGGCTCACATTGAAGGCCCTACCTCAACATCTTGAGAGGCATTATGAGGATCTGTCAAAAAGAGATGACTTGAGGGGGAAGGAGAGAGGAGCAGGTACTGGCATTTGGGAACCAACTGTGGACTTTGAGAGAGGAAACCTATCCACGAAAGCTTAGGGTTTATGATGTGATTTCATGGGTGTAATAGAGTTGGGGCTAAGGCTCTTCTAGCATATATATATATATATTCTAGCCAGCTAAAAAGGCACATCTCTTACAAGTATGAAGAAATAAAAACCTCTCCAAACTTATGCAAAAGTAAGAAAAGTGTGCAGAGGCTATGTACATTGCCATAGCGAAACTTTAAAAGGCCCAACTGATATACAGGCACATTATGCCTGGCTCAAAGATTAATCTCATATTGTTAGGACACAAAGATGGGTTCCCTTTTCTATATAGAGGTCTGGGAGTCTGGGATGTAGAGCCAAGGACAGCAATGGCTAGTGGGTGTGCTTGGTGAGGAGGGGGGGGGTAAGGGAGGCGCCCATACGGTACCTGAGGTGTACGGGGGGCAGGGGTGGAGGGGTTGGTAGGAGCCTGATGGAAGATAGCCATAGGAGAAATCGATATGATGCAATGGCCAGAGGGTTGACACGAGAAAACAATTATACCTCATGCTAGGAGTGACCCCCACCCCTTAACAGCAGTGTTGGAATGAGGGAAAACAGAGACATACAAACAGACAGACGGATGGATATATGGTAGATATTCAGAGCGGTAGATTATAATTGTGTGTTTCAAAAACGAGATTAAAATTTTTGGACCCAGATGACTCCTGCTTGATTCAATCCAATTTGACAATAAAATGTAACACATAAAACTAGTCATATCCAAGTTATATATAAAAGCAATATGCATGCAGATGATCCCAAATGGCAGAGGGATATTAGTAAAGTGACACAAGTGCACAGAGGTCGCTATGTTAACACATCCCTTCCTTTTGCCACCCTTTACCCCCGCACACACAAGCACACCTCCGTACCTTCCCCATCTGCCCTACATCCTAATGTCCATTTCCAAGTCTGCGGAAATCCCCTGAAGTGGAGGTCGATATAGGCTCCCATCGGCCCCTCTAGGGTTGCCCAGCTCCGCCCATGCGCACTCACGACTTCCGGCGGCCTCCGCCGTCGTCACGTGACACCTTGCCCGCTACTTCCGGTCACGTGGACCCCAAAACACGCAACAGCTAATCAGAACTCCCCATTCGGAGACTGTCGGCTCCTTATACTCAGGCTATAAAATACAAAGGTTGTCGGGGGGGGGGGGGTATTATGGTGGTTGTATGGTATAGAAGGGATGGCTGGGTAGGAGTAGAGGGGGTAGGGGTGAGTTAGATGGGTGTGGGCAAACAGAGTGTAATTAAAGTCGTGACCACCAGGAGGCGGCACTGGGGTGAGGGCAGGCTCGGCTTCCGCTTCCGGCGGTGTGCAAACAGAGGTTGGCGGTTGGAGGTTGTCAGGGGGAGGCGTGGCAGGCCTAGGGAGGGGCGGTGTATACAGTATGGTAAGGAGGACTGACCCCACTGTCAGCTTCACAATGTACCCCTTCTGTCCAGTCTGTGCAGCACAATGCCGCCATCATGTCAATAGTACTTATTAAATATTTTACTAAGTGAATATCATAAATAGCTCAGACATTGCATTTCAGTCAGGGCTCTTTTGCATACCACACTGCCTGAAGGAGTGCGAGATGGTCAGTACCTGGGTATGCTAACTGTCTGCACCAGGGATCGAGGTATGCCAACTGCATCCATATGGGGGTTCCAACTGACACAGGCAATTAATGTAACGAAACCGACGCCCTTCCACCTGAGCAATTTATCTCTTGGCCCCACTCAATTCCTCCGAGGTGTTTGATGATGTTATGATCTATATCCCTACACACCTCCCCTACAAACACTATGACAGGTAAACGACCATGTCTCAGCATTGCGGTCTGGTTTTGTATCATTACAGGCTGTTTTTGTGTTCCATCTGTCAGCTATCAGTGCAATCCTCCTGTCGGACGTTGACTGCCTCGTTTTACAGTCTCACCAACACGTTGTCATGCCGCCATTGTGTTTATTTTTATCGCCTTCCGGAGCGGATGTCACGTCAGGATTGCCAGACACACAAAGCACAGCAACTGCTGGCACAACAGGGCAAAAAGATTTTATTGAAGAGACAAAATAAAACGGTAGTGTATGCTCAAAGTGTTAGCGACCACAACACAAGGGACTCCCTTCAAATGGCATTATGTATCCTAGCGGCACTGATAGTAATCTACCTTTATATAAGTTAGTCACTATGGACTTTATATCTATAGTCATGTAGATGTAGCAAAAACAGAAATACCTACTTATTCGCATATTTATAACGTGGAGTAGTCATATAATGAACCTATAGTTAATTAATAAATTAGTTGGTGTTGGCAATAAGGTCAAGTGACAGAATAGATTAAACCAGAGCAAGACAAGTTAAGTCCTTAGTTAATGGCAGGGCATGGTAGAACAATGAAGAATAGAGCAAGGCAGGACAGGATACAGGTCAGACACTTAGGTCAAGGCAAGACAGGGCACCAAGGTGATGGCAAGGCAGGGCAGAGGAAGACAGGACAGATTAAACCAGAGCAAGACAAGTTGTGTCCTTAGTTCCCAAGCCACTTCTCAGAAAAGGCGTGGTACCAACTTTAAATATATGAAAACCCTCTCTCAACTGGGTCAACTTAGATCTCTATGAAACCACCATGAGATGGGTGCTGTTAATAGTGTACAGCTGGTAAGAAAGAAAACTTATCAGATACACTAGCTTAAACACTGCCAACAATGAAGAAAAAGATGCTCATTATTCCGTTGGAAATAGAACCAATGAAAGAAAACCCCGTAATTTGTTGCCTTTTTATAACATTTCATCAATATTTTCTCATTAAACGACAATTACCAGTTTGGCAAGGCTCGCAGGATGTCCCAGATTTAAGACCCCAGCCGCAGTCTCAAATGAATTGATTCTGAACTCAGCTTGCAGGGCGTTCATGGATGTGATTCCTAACATCTTCCATTATCGCCCTGCCAGTCACATCGACACAGGATATGCATGGAAATGGCTGATTTTAGCGGTATACTGCCTCGTGGTTGTGTGAAGGATTGCAAGAGTCGTGGATATGCCGCCCTAGGCTCAATGCCTGGATTTCACTGGGGTAGGGGGTAGGTAAAAAGGGGGTAACAGGGGCCTTCAAGATAAACAGAAATAAAAACCCACCAAAAGACCCCACCAAAAACAGGGGCCCCTCAAGGTCTATGCCGCCCGATTGGATGTCAGTTTAATGTTTTTCTTGCATTATATTTTTGGAACCGCCTATTTATATGATATATTGCATAAAAACTAGCGTTGTGAGCTTGTCTGTTTCTCTACACCTAGTTGGAATACCTCATGGCAAAAACATGTTAAGCATCATAGAATGAAACTTGAATTTTTGTAGTTCCTCCTATGACTTGTGTGCGACGAATTACGTTCTTTACAGAACATTCCGTGCAATAAATAAATTCAAATTCTACCCTTATGATCTCTTTTCTAAATGTTACCAAATGCATAATGATTCTTTTTACATTATTTTACTTTCCCACTAGATACGTAACAAACATCCCAATATGAACACATATGTATTGCAATATTCAGTATCATATCGACACGTTGATCAATTTATTCCTCAGGGTACCTTATTGTATACTAGACAATGGCCACATACAGGGAAAATTGTCAATCAGTTCTAGCTAGGTTTGTGGCTGGCATATACCTAGTGGGTCTTCACACTGACAACCCATGACTGCCACTCCCAAAGTGTTCAATTCTAAGATGCTGTGTCAGAGTTGACAAGTTTACCTTTCTAGTGTAATTGGTCATGGACATACCTAGGACATGGGTTGTTCCCACACGCTGGTGAAAATGCTGATACACAATTCACCACACTTTGCTGCCATGACGAATTCGATATTTATATTTAGCTTCAGAATTATGGTCCAGAGGATCAAAGAGGAGAGAACAGAGGGGGTGCCTGTGGGCAGAAGGATTAAAGTGTGTACAGAGGCCTGATCAATATCAGCCATAGGGATAGGGCGGAGTCATGATATTATATGTATACAGGATGAAACTATCAATACCTATACCATAGAGTATGACACAGGCTATCATTACCTGTACCTCATAGAGTATCGCGCAGACTATCAATACTTGTACCTTATTGAGTCCACACAGTAACCTCCACAGCTCAGAAATACCTACATCCTGATAGTGGCTCAAATTATCCTGTTATATGAACGTAATCCTACTGTCTACAGATATCCCAATGCCGCTCCCCATTATCAACCAGCAGAGCATGCACCCGTCCTAAATTAATGTCATGACGTAGTTAACGCCATGACGTAGCACGATGTCCTATTGCCAGCGACGTACCCAGTTCCCTGGAGCCGCCCACCTGTCACCGCCAACAAAATACCATTATTACCTCACTAACAATTTTAGGGACGCATTGTGCTTAAATGTGTCCTAACCTTTGTCGCCCCAATATATGAATGTATCTCTTACGAGTAATTAGCTAGTGCTGCATTTAATCATCATGCCGACCCTACAGGGTTGATACGCTCCTGAAGGGTCGGAATGATTCCGATGCTTAAATGCAGCCCTGGAGGGTGGATTTACCAGAGCTACATTCATGCATCATGCCGACAAAGGGCATGGCACATTAAAGTTCTATGCAGAGGCCCTTAAAGCTAATTACGCTAATTGGCGGCCAAATTCAATGATAACCAGGTATTGTCAGGAGATACAAATCCCAAAGCATGATCTGTTATTGGCGTTTTCTTTTATTTTTGTCCAGGCGGAAGTCAATACGTCTAGAGGGAATTACACTGTTGACAGTGTAGTAGCAATGGCCCCTTCTAGGTACTCTTACTTTATGTGCATAGCCCCTTCTCTCGGTGTCCCATTCCGTATTTTGTTTTCCCCCTGTTTTTTCGTCTTTCGGTGTCTCAACATGACAATAAATATCGGCCGGATTTCTAAATGGAAATGTTAATGAGCAGGTGCGTCGTGTGCACCCTTTTTTTTTTACTTCCAATACAATGAGTGTATTTACAAATGTACATGAAAGATATGCTATGGACAAGACTATATTAATGTTTCTATATCCATTTGATTTGTCAATAATCAGAAGTCTTTTGATGCTCAGTTGATGAATAAGAGTGTTAACTGTAAATACACGAAAATAATCTGTGCAAATGTAGATAAGCAACACCATACTTGCCACTATCTCATGACTCGAGACACACCTTTTCTTATTTATCCCCGCATTTCTTTTTTTTGTTTAACAAGAGCTCTCCATCATCTGTCTGTGTGAACGACATAGCATTTCTTACAACAAAAAATCCCTCTTTTCATACGTTTTTTTAGAACTGTTTTTAACCATTTAAGGACCGCATAGTGGCTTCTTGGGCTGTGCCCCTAATAGCTGTCATGTATGAATGCAGC
The DNA here is from genome assembly GCA_947462335.1 of Harmothoe impar. NCBI lineage: Eukaryota > Metazoa > Annelida > Polychaeta > Phyllodocida > Polynoidae > Harmothoe > Harmothoe impar. The sequence continues at coordinate 42,366,650 of OX381711.1, read as the reverse complement.
TTTGACGAATCTGGTCAACAGGGTTGCATTGCAGCATCATGCCGACCTGGAGTTCATACCCTCCTGAAGGGTCGGCATGGTGCATTCATGCAGCCTGGCGAGTGGACATCGCCATGACTGCTTCCATGCACCATGGCGACAAGGGGCATGATGCATAAAAGCTACATGTATATGCGGCCCCCAAAAGGGTTAGGTGTTCCCTTGGCACTACAAACCTCGACTGAGATTTACATCACATATCCTGGCCCTTTGACACTTTACCGAGGGCAAACATTCAGAGAAACATAAAAAAATACATTCATCCCCAAAATGGCCGCTGAAAGCTGGCTGTCAGGGTTTGATAAATCTAAAACGACGCTGGGGCATTGGGTGACTGTGGAGTGTGAAGGTAGGGTCACAAACCCCCTTACCGGACAACCTACTGCCGTGCCTACATGGCAAAAAGATCTCAGGTAGAAAATGTGGAATGTGATATTGTAAAAGTAACACTGTAATGTATGAATTGTGCTTTTTGTGGTGCATTCATTCTCCCTGAGAGAAATCCGGTGAAAATATTAGCATACTTTTGTTACATTTAGCAGAATCAATATCATAGATACCCAGTCAAGATGTCATTATAGTAAGTGGCCATGACACTTGATTGTGTTTGCCATCTGCAATGATACATATGGCAGTGTCTAGAATCTGACATGGCTGCCAGACAAGTACTATTCTTGATTGAAGAGGCACCCAAAATCCAAAATCATAAACAATGGCAAACTCCAGCTTTTAGACGAGCCTTGATTGAAGAGACGCCGAAGAAATTAAATAATTATTTCAAATCATGATGAAGGGAAAGCTCCAGGTGGTTGTATTACTTGTGCGTTCATTATTCACATAACAGAAACTACTAAACAAAACTGCTTTAATAAGACAGTGTAGTCATTGCGATTGTTCCTGTAAATCTTCCCACGAACAATAGGAATTGACCCATACACCTACCCCAGACGTTCCTTGTATTGAAACGCAACGTTTAGTTTAGTCTGTATCAACGGCTCCTCCTATCAAACTAAGTCATGTTATCATTCACGCAATAACCGTGACTAAACCGGCACTCCATACTACATAAAACTCCAGCCCTTTGGACACACCTATCCTGAGCCAGTGTTAAAGTGCCCGAACGCGAGGCGGGCTAGTAGTCAGTGAGAGGGATAAAAGGGGCCTGATTTAGTGTAGGTGAATAAGGCTAGGTAGAATTTGATAGACATTCAGGGGTAGAGGCTTTGGGTGTACACGTACAGCAAGCAACTAGCAACTGCCTAAGTTCTCTACTGTGGCAGTTCTGGGATGGTCTGCTGGATAATACTAATAACGCTGGTCAATATCTTTCAAACAGTAACTATCCCATAATTTGTATCAAAATAAGGCATTAATTCAATGCGCATTGTAGTAATAATATCGTTGAGTTTGAATCGAGTTGATATCATTTTATTATCCCATTATTATCAAACAACACATGAAGAGCTTTTCAACACAGAGCCGTATAGAATACAGCATAAATATAGAAAGAGTATCACCATGGGCAGAGTCACAGGGATGTTGTTGTGAGAGTTATACTAGAATAATATAAGTGCATACATGAGAGGTACAAACATACAGCACGGGTTGACTGACATGATGATGGGTTTCCATGTGAGGAGGTCATTGGTTGATCAAGTAGTCTGTTAACTAGCGCTGTGTTATCTCCATGGGTTTTGAGGCTATCAGCACTCAGTGGGCTGAGGAACAGGAGGCCACAATCTTCACTACGTGATGTTGTTCAGCTTTAAGTTCTATTGATTAGCACCATGGTACATGAGACTACATCTAGTCGGCCTTCTTATTTTTTTAATCGAGTCTTTTCGTTGTCCCAGAGTTGTCTGTTTGACACTGTCTGTCTGTCTCAGCTTATTATATCTGTCTCTATATGACTGTCTGTCCCTCTCTGTCTGTGTCTGATTGTGTGTCTCGCTCACAAGGAAATAGAATTAAAACATACAACCACATGTATCTATCTATACCAGGGTCGGGTCCAGAACGGGTCGTCGGAGAGGGGAGGGGGCACAGCCAAGCCCAGGCCACCTCCTGTATCCGCCCCTGTATACATGGAAACAATACCTGCTCACAAAACAGATAATAGAGGAGAGGCTGGGGAGGTGTAGAGAGCCGTGACAGGCGTGAGATGTGTAAGCTCAGCGTCATGTCGGCTCCACGCTGTAGTGGGCTGGAATAATCGTGTTTGTAGCTGTTGGCTTTGTGCATCCCAGGGTGGTGAGGAGCACCTATATGAGTACCTCCAGACAACTCAGTAAGATTGCCTCCCGGGGGGGGGGGGGGGGGGGTACTCACTCTATAATGGTAACCACCGGTTGCCAAACTACCGCCCACCTAAAAACTGGAGCCACAAAACTACCGCCCCTTCTTAATGCAGTTTACCTCGAGCTCCACAAGATTCCTTACAGATAAGCCATCACCCATGTTATTTCGGGAACCATAGTGTTTGTAGCTTCTATTCCTGGTGCAATGTGTAAAGCAGACATGGATAATAGTTCTATTTCTTACATTTTATCATTAAAACCTTACTGATACCTAATAGCTACTCCCTCCTCCAGAGTTACCGCCCCCCTTTTTAAGGGGTGGAGAGAGTCACTGCCCCCTAATTTTTAGCCCGACCGCTACTGCTTCAGCGGGCCCTTTGGCAGTGGGTAGTCATTTCATATCTGAGTACCACCCCCCTGCCCCCGGGAGTGCCTCCCAGACATGGTGAGGTACTCACCACCATGCCCTCATGCTTGACACGTTTAATACATGGACACTGCTATGACAAATGATGAATAGCTGGCTAAATGACGTGCCAAATGACTATGGTATGAAACATGCCAAATGCCTCGATCTAATACGAAAAAGCTAAGGACTCTTATTGCAACGTCCAGCAGATGTGATAGCCCATGAATAGCACTAAGATGGACATAGATATAATGAATGTTTTGGATATTTTGGTTCGATACCCAGCGCCATCACCTGATTACTGGTCTTAGCACAAGGTCCAGGCCCAAGGGCAACACTGGTTATGCAAGTAGGGGTTTCGTAAGCCTGATACTCAGATCCTCAGGGTATCCTGCGCTAAACTGATTGACTGAATGAAATTACATCATTTCTCAGAATGACAGACTTCGTTGGGGCCAGACATTGGTGATTCGCTGATCAATATATATAGGGTCATACGACTCACAACAGCGAGTGATTTGGGGAGTGGTATTGGTAATTATTTAGCAACCTAAACATGGATTGTTATGAGGTGGAGGAGGGCGGGGGAGGAGGGTTGACCCTCTACAAGGTATTCTAAAGACTGACCACTTCCGTACTTCTTATAATGACGATCTTGTGCAAAATCTAGAATGTTTGGGCAATGTCTGGATAGAACATCAGAACAATGATGGAATATGTAGCACTACTATTACGTTTAATACACTGAAAACTCTATGGGGGGAAAAAGTAATCAAGAGTGATTACTTTTTGTCATCACAGTGATGACGACACCTGTGATTACTTGGTAATCACTAGAGTAATCATATGTGATGACCCAGTGCCATCACCGTGATTACTTTTTTGAAACCATCTAGGATTAATTTAATATAAATTATTTCTCTGTACAACAAGGTATCAAACCCCAATTATCAATAACAACCCCCCCCCCCATTCATCTGTCATCATACCTTGATTGAGAGCATTTCCAGCCCTCATAGCAAGCCCAACAAGACCTATATATGTTTGATAACCAACAGTCTATTCTTGCATTAGTAAATGTGGATTAAGCCACACAAAGGGTGTCCATGTGTACACATATTTCTGCTCTTGAGAATTAAGGTCAACACTTGCCTGTAAATTACTTGAGTTTCTAATGTGATAATATTCCTCAAATGGTTGATTTTATAGGTTCCTATAATTAGAATTGATATGGATATAAATCTATAGATGGCCTGGAGTAGGTCCTGCGTATTCAATTTTTGTCTAGTGGGGCCCTCTGGTGGCAAATATTGTAATCAAGATGAAGACTTCGGTCATCACGGTGATGACTTTCGGTCATCACCGTGATGACTTTACCCTAACTAATCAGCATGATTACCCAAACTAATCAGCAGTGATTAGTTTCAGATATGCCTAAGTTTTCAGTGTAGTAGTAGAAATCCCCCCTCACTTATTGTGAATGGCTCTAATCCCACTCAAGCAATGTTAATGATAATTACATTTATTCAACAGAAAACAATGGAAGGGGTTGCCATTTAGCAATGCCACCCAATTCGATGCGTTCACCAATAAAACCAAACCGTCAAAGTCAGAATATTTCTTATTAGATCCTAACTAAAGTGGTAATCAGTGACAATCCTTGGTTAACGGTGGCGCCGACTGACTCCCGACCCAATATGACCATGAGGAGCTACCTCAACTGACTAGATCCCGAAGTACATTTCTGTCGTTTCATTAATAGAGTCATTCATGCGATCTAGGCCAAGGATCTATAGTTAATAACCTTACGGTGGATGTAGAGGGGGTTACCCTTGAGTAATATCTGGTAGAACATCATCTTTGTTTGCTTCTGTGATCAGTACAGAGACGAGGGTGTCAGAGACACAGTATGAATCTCATTAAAGAGAAGCTGTACATAATAATGTTTGGGGACCATTTGGGATTTCTGTATGAGATTACCCATGTAAGCAGCCATAGAGAGATTGACTGAAAAACCATGTTTCCATACTGTAATACACACCAATGGTAATTAGGGCCGCGTTAGGCCAATCTGTGATCGACCTTGAACGCTTGGTAACCCTGGCTTAATGAGTATGACCCATGAGGAGCGGTCATTGGTTCCGATTTGCTCTGTGCAGCTCCTAAGCAACCTACTGATTGACCTCGAGTGGCCCCGAGCAGCGCCGAGCAGGACCGAGCAGAACCGAGCAGTTCCGACTAGGAGCGAGCAGCTCATGTGAAGGTGCGTATTACCCCGGATGATGGATGGGTCTCGGAGGATGGCGGCTATGGTGGGCTCCCCATGTAGGTAGGACAAGGAGATGGGGTATGCAAGGGGGGGGGTAGGGACATGGACAGAGATAGAGATTCGGCATCATCGCTCAAAACAAGAAATGCTTCCAGCTACCTTGACATATTGTATATTCTAACGAGGCGAGGCCAGCTAGCTTAAATATCACAACGAGAATTATAAGAGAGAAATGAATTGTTTCGAATTATTAGTTGAATCGCTGTAGTTATTTTACAGGTGCATGTGTTTCAGAATTATATAAGATGACGATTATTGAATGCTCCAAGCGAGCTACCATGGTGAACATCAGACATACCCCGGTATCTACTAAGATATTACTTACAACTCCTCACGTATTGTATTTCGATTCTGAGATGGAAGAGTCCATAATACAATGACAATCTATTGATGACCTTTAGCCTATACACAATTAGTAGGTTATAACATTTCCCCTTCGTATCGTTCAGGTAAAAGGGTCTTGATTAACCTTAGCACACTAATGATGTCTCCATGGACCCTGATCTGCCACATTAAGTGGTTACAGAATGTCCCTGGGCCTGCCCTATAGGTGGTAATGGTGCACAGGGGCACCGGGGGGAGAGTGAGTACAGCCAATCAAGAGGCCATCATTGAGTGCCCGCTAAGCATTATGGGGATGGGAAAGGACAGCCACGTGACCGTAGACGAGACTGGGCGAGATTTGGTGCGGGGTAGTTGATTTACCCAGTTGATGGTAGGGGGCAGTAGGGTCATTATTGTAGAACCAATCAGGGTGCTGCTGGAGTGGCAGGGATAGGAGATGGATAGCAAAGTCCAGATACTAGACACCTTTTACTACATAGGAATTCTTTAAAGGGTCCAGATACAACATGGATTTGGTAATAAACCTATTCACAGTGGTCATGCTGAGCACCAGCGAGAACAATGGGGATGGGTTACAAATCAAATAGCATCACTCACAGAGGGAATCCCTAGATAAATGGCGTTGCTATTACCTAACTGCCATCCAAAGCAGCCCCAGGCTGTATTACTTGTGATGGGAACTATAGTCTTGCACAGGAAGGGACATGTGGATTATATGCATTACGGGCGCCACTAAAGGGTAGTTACAAGCCATAGGGTTAAGGCAGACATGAGTGGACAGGGTGTAAAAGGATGGTGGGCTGGGCAAGGTTAAATGTGTGACCTTAAGGCCTCTACCCCTTTATCTAACTCACTGTATTGACCCGTCTTATACTGCCTCCAACTACCACGACTAGTGCATTTGTCCTATAGCAGTGCTACAGTGGTGGTCACAGGTCACCCTGGTTACCCCCTACGCTATTCCTGTTCAATGTCATCAGAGCTCCTCCAGTAGTACTACTATAGCTGACCCAAAAACAAATATATAGAAGTTTGCCGAACATAATTACTGCTATTGCTCCAGTGCTGTGCCTCAATTGTACGCTGGAGTGATGGGTTTAATCATTAGTTCTTTTGACCATAGAGATACACACAGTTTGTCATCAAATATATAACCACTGAATCGTGAACCACCAACGAGTACGAAATAAACAATAAAATAAATTATGTTACATATCATTATTACAATGCTTTATAAAATACCAATAAAGATTAGCAGCAATAGTAATCAGTGGACTTTTGTGGCTAACCGATCGTTTTTTTCTCAGAGCCTCAAAAATATACTCAGCAAGATGGATGGACAGGCCAGTACAACATACAATGAGATACCCAGGGAGAAACATACAGACAGAGATAGACAGCCAGACAGACACAGAAAGATCCATAGATAGACACAAAGAGGGTAGATATACTCTAGCGAGAAAAAGATCTGAACAACAAAGCCTTTAATACTAGGTGAGAGATGTCTCTTTACCATTAGTGTGTCAATCTTCTCCCTCTAGCTGCCTAATTAAGCCTGTAAGGATGGTGAAGTCTGGTGAGCGGATGGATATAAAAACAACCATGGCCATCAACAATGATCTATAATATAAGAACAGATCGATTGACAGCTTCATCTAGAACAGTCTATTTTAAAAAATGTCATTACTGGGACATCGGTGTCTTGACAATGACTTAATGGGTTCTGATGATAGATCTGTTAATTGTAAGCATATCACATGTTAGAGGATATGGTTGAGGCCTTTCTCTTCAGCGTTACTTCCATTGCAACCAACTTTGAACTCATCTAACGGAACTCTTTCGGAATGTATTGGGGCAGCTATAGGGCCTATTGTTTTCAAGTTAATAGGCAATCATCGCCTATCCTTTAGGTGTATGCAAAGGGATTTTGAACAACCCATATAATTATGCAGAGATTCTTAGGAATCATCTTGACGCTATGCTGTATATGCAAAAATGACACTCGTCATGTTATATGAATGCAGCCCTCACGAATGACATGCCAGTGCCACATTCAAGCATCATGCTGATACCCTTCCAAAGGGTCGGCATGATGCTTTAATGTATCCCTAGCGAGTAGACTCGCCGGGGCTGCATTTATCAATCATGACGAGAACGAGCATAGGTATATTGGCCTAGCACAAACTGCTCAGCATCTGCTCAATTCCGTCCCGAGCTAATTCATAAAAGCATCGTTCATCATGGTGACTCTACTACCTGCCTTTAAGTCAGTTTAGCTGGTGACAAAATAATGGGAAAAGGAGAAACTCATCATTACTGGAGATAATAGGCCGCTCCCTCTCTGGCTGCAAACCTTCAGTTTAAGACTAATCGATGGCCAATACTTTTAGTGGCAATTGAAGAAAAAGTAGCTGGAAAGATCTGGTGGGCATTTCTGAGGGGTTCTTTCTAGGACTATTGATTGATTGATCGCTGTTGGTTTGCATCTCTCCAATGGCTGACATGCTGAGGGTAAAGAATAAAGAGGGAAGTCTGAGCAGGCGCCTGGTCAGGAATAAAACACAAAGTCAGGTAGGAGGCCTATTAGGCTGGTTGAATGTGAAAAATAATGCAAATTGGTCGGATTTGGCGGTGTACATTGAATCTAGTTGAGGCGTTCCATTAAATGATTGATGTAATTTGAAAAAAAAACCCATCATCTTCCTCTGTCCCTATCAAGTTCCTGCCTCCTCCATCCATCTGCCCCTGCCCTTGCCTACTCTTCCCTTTGCCTGTTTGTCTATCTGCCCCTTCAATCCCTCTTTCTGTCCCCCCTTTCATTTCCTCCCTATGCATTAATTCCTACTTTAGTAACATTTCCTCATTCCCCTTTTTTGTTTCGCTTTTCACTTTCCTCTTGGTGGCCGCATCTATGCGGTGTAGTGACATCCCTGCATACCGTCCCCTTATTTATTTGTCCCTTCACGTCTACCTCTACTTCCCTCCCCCTGTCGGCCACTGTCTGAACCTGGTCAAATCAGACTAATTGTCGTCTGCTGTCAGGTCACTGGTTCCCGGCTGGTCAAAGCTTGGCCAAAACATCACGCCCGGTACCGGCTCCAGTCTCTATATCTGTCTGTCAATGGCACTGACCCAGGCAGACGCAGCCCAGCCGCCATCTTGGATTGGCAAGTCACGTGACCAGTTCTTTGAAGGGCGGCTGCCACTAGAGGGCGCGAGCGTCGTGTTGCGGGCATGACGCTTCCTCCTGCAGACCCTCGAGAGTCGTCTGCTACGCATGGGGTTTCCCCGCCGCGCTTTAGTCAGAGACGATTGAATGGCTGAGCATTATTACCCAGATTGGGCGCCATCTTGAATCCTCCCTACCCCCAGTTCCTATCACCTCCCATCTCACGTCCCCCTTTTCCTGTTCCGCTGGGTTTCAGCGAGTGGGTCCGATGTCGGCGGGAAAACACGTTTCGCTGGTAACAGGCGTGATGAAGTGAATAATGGAGAGCCTTCACAGCCGGCGAGTTACAAGCAGAATACCTACTGTCTACCACCGCCCTCCCTGTTCCTCTTTGTCCGCTGCTACACATGAAGTAGTATATTCTCTTATAATTACAGTTCACGACCATGCTGGCAAGTTTGTGTTTGAAATACTACATATCATAACAGGTTAATAGGGACAATGAGGCTACGTTCAATACAAATTCATTATATCAACTTAAACCAATAAAGGCACAACAAAGAATAATTATGCACTTTGCAAGGACTACCTGATATATCATACTCTTTGTAAACAAAGAAATTGGGTAAACTGGAGATCGATATATCGTTAGCAAGCTGCGTGTGTATAGGCTTCAATGGACTTCAAATACAAGGTAAAATCCAAAATGTATTTTTGATTTACCATTTTAATCAGCTCCACCTCTTCCACTATTTAAGAAATAGTTCAAATTAATGAAAACGAACCTACTCACCAGCTCACCATACAATATTTATACTCTGGTGAGACACCATCTCATGATGTCTTAATCCACACAATTGCAATTGCTTCCTTCTCCTTATTTCATCATTTGGCGAATGATAACTGTTATTAACGTATGTACGTGGGAATCTAAATTTAGAACCTAAATTGATGGAGTTGTGTCCCACAGACAGGGGCTAATGATATCACGGCTCATGTCTGGATACTAAACTACAATTCGGCCCAGCAGGCACACTAATTGAATAGACTTTAGCTGGGCTGCAGTGGAATTGATGTCAGTAAATGAAGCCGAAAACCTCAGCCTTTAAGAGAGTGATCCCAATATCTGGCTGTCTATTGACTCGGACTCGGAAAATAAAGATTGGTACGCTGCCAACCGGGGGGTCCAGTGGAGCGTTGCCGGTCTGTGAGGCCCTGCAAGCATCAGCATTGATCACCGGCAACCGGGAGAAAAAGTAAAGGGAAAAACGGAGAGGAGGAATCAAGAAGCAGAGCTTTAGAATGTAAAGTGTAGTAGACTCCGCCTTAGCTGTTCCTATAGGGTGAGACTCTGTGGAAGCCAACAATCTATATCCTTTGCTGCTATAGCTCACTATAACATCCCACTCCTTTGCTGCTATATGTATACATCACCCACCATACTTCCCTTTTGGTGCTATAGACCACCATCAAATCCCCTTTACTGCTGCCATAGGCCACGATCAGATCCCCTTTGGTGCCATTGGCCACCTTCAAATCACCTTCGATAACTATGGCCACCATCAAATCCCCTATTCGTGCCATAGGCCACCATCGGATATTGTACTTGTACCAGGAAAAAGGCTGCGAACTTAATGGCATGGGGTTATCCTTGCCTACATTGTATACCTCATCCAACGTTTCCATATTATCATTCAAATATATCTGTAATTGGGTATAGGTTTTGGCCTAGTTATATTCAGTCGAAATAAACAAATTTCAATCATACCAAATATGTACCCCTTCACCGCATGTACCAGTTTGTAATGGGACTTCGGAGATGAAAAATGCACATTTCTTGTGAGAAACCATAACCAATTATAGGTTAATTGATGAACACACAATCTGCCAATATACGGTGAGTTTGAGAGAAGTAGTAGGGAGTCCTATGAGGAGTTTCACGCCAAATGAAAACCCTATGCTAGGTGTGTCAGATCTTATAAATACACTCCTTTATAAAAACACATTGATCAGTGATATTTTCCCTGTTGATGGCTCGTGCATGAATATCATAGTTTGGCAGCTTATATATATATATATTATATATATGCCAATTGCCCCTGCAATTAGGTGATTTATTTTTTGCCAAAACCTGGTAAACAAATCTCCTTTTGGCCTGGGGGTGGGAGAAAGCTGTCTGGGTGGTGTTGTATTGCCCTGGTGTCTGGCCTGCTGGCGCTGCCGTAACCCTTTAAAGGGAGCATAGCGCTTTAATGCAGTATGCCATTTATCGTCATGGTGTATGATGCAGCCATGGTGAGAACTCATCAGTGCAACCACAATGCTGATCCTAAGGGGATGATACGTCCATGCAGGTGATGAATGAATGCAGCCCTTACGAGTAGAACGGCCGGGGTTGCATGTATGGATCATGACAACCATGGACATAGCACATTAAAGCACTATGTGGTCCTTAAAGGGCTAAATGCCTGATGGATGGTGCGTCAGACTGACGGCAGCAGCAGCTGTAGACAAACTTCTCAAATAGCTTTGGACAATCTCCGCTGTCCCCCTGTCTGTATAGAGACCCCCTCCCCCCTCCCCCATCGTCACAAGTCACTGCACCACTCACACGACTCTATAACAGTCCTGTATACATGCATCAGGGTTTGATTTGAGCATCCTTCCATACTTCATTTTAAAGCAGATAGAGCGTATTGGATTGACAGCACTTGGGCAGGATAGAGTATGCACCTTCCTCTGTCGTGTGCTCCTCTTTTCGCCCCCTCATCTCGCCTTTGGTGCTTCTGTCATGCTTCTGTCATGCTACTGTCATGCTTCTGTCATGCTTCTGTCGTGCTTCTGTCCTGCCTCTGTCGTGCTTCTGTCGTGCTTCTGTCGTGCTTCTGTCGTGCTTCTGTCGTGCTTCTGTTGTGCTTCTGTCATGCTTCTGTCCTGTTTCTCCCTTAGTTCCCCCTTCTATCAATGGGCGAAATGAATGCTTTAAATAGTGATTAGATTTACAACTACTTATGCGGCACATAAATGGCTAGAATAAGACTCGATGACTTGTCGAGAAGTGTGAGTGAAAATAATATCATAGCAAACGGTATTGCAACTCATACAGTACAGGTACAGGCACAATATGGGATTATTTTATGGCTCCCCATATTGCCTCTCCAGGTGGTGTGCACGCCCCATGTCACCCCAAATACATGTATCAAGCCCATATTGCCTCCTATCCCCCCCTCCTACCCACCAGCCCTAAGGCATGGTGCATCCAGGGAGCTATGGCAATCACACGAGAAATATTACCCTAAAACATGTCTAACATGTTTTACCAAACCCTTCCTACATGCCTCTCTCCCCTTGTCACTAACATTAGTTTCATCTGCCACTGTTTAATCCATAACCTGCATCCTGTTTCCCGATCTGACCCCTATTCCTGCGCATTCCTTGTTGTTGTCTTCTTCCTTCCTGCCCCTTCTAAGCCCTATTCCCCCTCACATCCTCTTCTCAACACTGCATATAGGTCATCCTGTAACAGTATGCCCGCCCCTGTCCCTCCAACCCTTATCTACATGGTACCATCTCTATAGGTTCCTCTATCGCACGCTATATTGTTCCTTGTATGTTTGCTCTGTCCTTTTCTGTATAGGTCCTTCTTTCTCTTCCTAATCCCCCTCCATGGATAGAAGGTTATTACATACGTCATGCACGAGCTCGCTATGGACAATAACACAGCCCCCCATGCCTTAGCACCACCCAATTCAAGACTGATATGTGACTCGTCCTGACAGAAATCAGCCTTTGTGGGGGATTTTTAGTTACGGTTTTGGTCACCAGGGGGCTAAAATTTTATATTTGGAATATAAATGGAATGTTTTCCGTGGGAAATTGGCACATATGGAACTTTCCAGTTACGATGTAAACCAGCCCATTCTGTTTAACAGTTAAATGGAACATTTTGTTTTCGTCTCTGAGAATTCCATCCTTTAATTGACAGACCTAAAGAATTCCTTTATTATCGGATACAGCTTGTTTAGAGTTTGAATATCATTTTAGGTTGTACAAACTTTGATTAGAAATCGCCCCCTCTAGATACCCCTTTTCACTTGCCTGGTCACATATGGTATCCGCCGAGGCAATCAGTCCTTTGCAGCAGTATCCAACATGGATTCCAATATGTCAGTGACAGAACCCTGATAATATGGTTGCATAGATAGCCATTACTCAGCACTGTTAGGCTTCATCTATACTCGTTGGTATTCATATGATTATGTCCCCTTGGTGAGGCTCATATCTCGTATCTGGCCCAAGGAACAAAGCCAACATCGGGATTCCCTTTTTAAGTTAGCACAGTAAGGGTATGCTCTATATTTAAGCATTCATTATCGGTTGTCTGCCATATCACAGTCTCGCGTTCATTTCCCAATCTCCCTTCCATTATAGAGTGAAATTCTATCACTTTCCCATTAATACCTAACCCATAGTCTACCCCCGAAGGCCTATCTAGGTCCCCCATCTCCCTGTTGGGTTCTCTAGAATAACAATTCTATAGATAGTGTAAAAGGACTAGGGCAAACACTTCGCTAGGAAATAGAACACAACACAGCTTCAATTAAGGTTCAGGGAAAGTTATATTATAGCTTCACAAGATACACAGAGCACATCAATTTGGTGTAACCGGAGCGAGAGCCGACGTCCGCGCACTTCAGCTGCAGGAGAGAGAGTGATCCGCCAGCCCCGCTGCGGATCATTATATAGGGTGGCGACCGCCGCGCCGTCTAGCGGAATCCGCCGGATCCGCCAGATCCGCCAGATCCGCCAGACGACGCGGGATCCGCCACCCGATCCGCCGCTCCCGCTACACCTTCCCCTCACTAACTAAACACGTGGGGCCCTCTCCCACACAAAATAGGAGGGCTAAAAGGTTTATACAGGATATCATAACTTAATATGGGGCTAGGCCCATCCTTACTAATGGCTGTACTGTCCGAAGGACTTACTAAAAACTGCGCCATGAGTACGAGGTCATCAGATTTGCTTTACTTAGATAAAATATTTTACTTCTACATAACAATTGAAACACCAGCCTTCTTCGCGCCCCAGGGGCGGCCAGTGGTGAGTTAATTAGGCTTAAGGCATGACTTAGTATGAGGTAGAAACACCAGCCTTCTTCGCGCCCCAGGGGCGGCCAGTGGTGAGTTATAATTTTAGGCTTAAGGCATGACTTAATACGAGGTAGAACCAAATAATTAAAACAAGCTAGTGTCTTCGCGCCCAGTGGGCAACCAGCTGAATGACTAAACAACGCTTAAGGCATGCATAACGCATAATTTCGAGGGTGCCCCCTGCTAACTTGAACACTTCGAACTTGGAACTGGGATGGTGGTGTTTGATCATGGCGGACGCCCGACCGGCATTCCAGGCCTAGAACGCGGCCCTTCCTGCCGGCCCTCCGCAGGGTGACGGAATGAAGATGGTGAAATGGTGATGAGCTGGTGCGATGGTCGGGTGGCTAACCCGGCGGCCTGGACCAGGCCTGCTCCCGCCGGAGCCCGTCTCTCGCCTGGGTGACGCTCACTGGAACAGACAACATCAATTTTTCAGTCCCCGTCACTACTTCCATCCGCCGCGCACTTAACCCCTTCCCTCGTATCAGCTTCCCCTTACGTCCTAGGCCATGCCTCTACTGGCTGGCCGGCGTCCCGCGCCACATGAGCGTTCCCTGATGCTGCTACTCCCGTCCCTTCTGCCTACCCCAGTAGTTTCCCTTAATGTAAGGGGTGATGACCCACCTGGTCCTGCTGTCTCCGCTGGTCCCGCTGCTGCTGCTCTCGTTGCTGCTGGCGGCGGCGGCGCCGGTACCGCGTTACCACCGAGGCGATGACATCGAACACGCCCGGCCCGACCACCCTCACGCGGCTAGACATGTCCCCTCCCACCGACTCGTAGTCGCCTCCCATGTGGAGGGGAGGCAGCACGAAGGCGGCCCACCTCTCCAGACGGTCGGGGTCACGCCCTGTGACCGTCAGCCAGGGCATCCACACTCCTGGGGCGTTCGGTGAGGTTGGCAGACCGGTGCCGAAGGGGGGCGGGCTCCCGACCGGGGTGGTCCTCCCCGAACCACGGGGTGACGGACCCCGGCGAGGCGACCTGGGGGGTGGGGTAGCGGCTCGTGAGGCCTGGGGGTCCCTTCTCCCTCTCTCCCGGTACTTGGCCTCAGTCTGCAGCCGACCCCAGCGTCCGGGCGCTCGGTCGCCTGTGGCTGCGGCATGGAACTGGGGCGAGCTGGCTGAAGGCTGGTCGCTGGGTGGGAGGCGGGGTGGTGGCGCCCGCGGGCTCCTCCAGTCCGGCGGGAGGGACTCCATCTCCGAGTCGCTAAGAGATTCCGAGGGGCCGGCCTCACCCCCGGCCAGCCGATCCAGTGCTGCGCGTTCATCCTCCTCCACCGTCGCCCGCGTAATGGGGGTCACCTCCGGCGGCAAGTCGGGCCTGTAAGGCTGGAAGCGAACTGCAACGGTGGGCTGCCGCGGGGGAAGCCGCACCGTCATGGTGCGGTCCCACGTCTCGGACTCGGTGCATCCCGCCAAAAAGGTCACAGGGGAGCACCGGTCCCACATCCGGTTGAGTAGCTGCATCACCTTAGGGTGGAGTGTGAAGGTGTCCTGTTCGGTGGCCCGGGGCGCATCCTCCCGACGCGAGGTACCGGCCTGGGGCTGCAGAACCGCCTGGCGAGAGTACTGCGCCTCCCCCGTGGCGTGTGCCGTGGACCCTCCCCCCCCCGTAGCCGTAGCCAGGACCACCTGTCGAGTGTCCGACAGGGGCTGCTGCCGCGAGTCCGGGGTCTCCGACTGAGAGGTGCTGTGTGGTGAGGGGTGTGGGGTGCTGGTGGCAGTGTTGATGGGCACTGGCGTGTCCGACAGGGGCTGCTGCCGCGAGTCCGGGGTGTCCGACTCGGGGGTGCTGGTGGCAGTGTCTATGGGCACTGGCGTGCGCACCGGACTCCCTGCTGCGGCGGGTGCAGTCGTCGGGAGCAACACCTCCCCGGCGTCTCCTGAGCCTGAACCGGCTTCAGCCTGGTCGGCCTGTGGTGATGAGTTGCCTGCACCAGGGGGCCCGGGAGCGGTGAGAGTCACCTCCACGAGCGCGGCCTCGCCCTGCTCGGCCAACGCCGGGGACGAGCCGCCTGCACCGAGGGGGGAGGGCATGGTGGCGACCTCCGGTGTGGGACGCCACTGTGGCATCCGGTCGCTCGGCCAAAGACGAGGGCGAGCCGTCTGCGCCGAGGGGGACGGGAGTGGCTGTGGCGATGGCGACCTCCGGTACGCCAGCGGTGTGGGACGCCACTGTGGCATCCGGTCGCTCGGCCAAAGACGAGGGCGAGCCGTCTGCGCCGAGGGGGACGGGAGTGGCTGTGGCGATGGCGACCTCCGGTACGCCAGCGGTGTGGGACGCCACTGTGGCATCCGGTCGCTCGGCCAAAGACGAGGGCGAGCCGTCTGCGCCGAGGGGGACGGGAGTGGCTGTGGCGATGGCGACCTCCGGTACGCCAGCGGTGTGGGACGCCACTGTGGCATCCGGTCGCTCGGCCAAAGACGAGGGCGAGCCGTCTGCGCCGAGGGGGACGGGAGTGGCTGTGGCGATGGCGACCTCCGGTACGCCAGCGGTGTGGGACGCCACCGACGAGGCAGGTGCGGACAGGGTGTGGGGCGCTACTCCGGCATGGAGTCCCCCAACCTCCCTGGCCTCCTGCTGCCGCTCCGTGTCCTCCGAGCTGGTGGCGGTACTGCAGGCCGTGTGGGGCGCCACCCCGGTAGAGGGTCCCCCGACAACGGCGCCATCTCCCCCCACCCGGACCGTCACCGAGCAGCCCTCCCTCCCAGGAGAGGGGGTCCGCAAGGTGGTCTGGGGCAGCTGCACGTACACGTTATTGGTGGGATCATACCGGAAGAGCAGACCTGCCAACGTGGGGCTAATGGTCGCCCCCTCCCTGTAGATGGCTGGCTGCCCGGCCATCTGGGAGTGCAGCTGGTGCAGCACTGACAAATCTACCCCTGTGACGTCCTGGGGCGCTGCCACCTGCGGAGGATGGGGGCGTACCGCAACCTGTGGTGGTGCATCCGGTGCCGGACGCTCTTCCTTGATGGCGAGCTGTCCAGAGGGGGAAGCCTCCTCGTGGGGAGGGGGGGAGTCGGGGTCCGAACTGTCCAGGTCGACCCGTGCGTACTTCACTGGGTCGTCGGATCGGCCCGGCCTCTCCCTCCGGGGGAGGTCTGGTGTCCTCATAGCCATGAGGTTCTCTGCAGCAGAGGCGGCCTCTCGCTGCATCGGGGAGGCCCCATCCTCGCTGCCGCTGCCACCCGGGGTACCGAGGGATATGCCCGGGGACTCTCCCAGGGAGCCCGGGGTCCGCAGGATGGAGCGACCTGCCGGCGGCGTCTTCAACTCGGCCTTGGTGCTGAGGCGCCTCAGCTTGGACGGAGGAGGCAGGGAGGGGCTGCAGTCGAGGTACGAGATCCGCGGCGACCGTCTCCGCGGGCTCGTGGGGCGGCAACGGCTCTCCGCCTGTGGCCCAGGGGCTGCGGCCCTGGGGGGTACTCCGGCTGCCGACGTGCTGGCTCGGGGTGGTGGGGTAGCGCCACTACAGTGGGCAAGGGAAGCCCTCGTCCTCCTTGTGCCCGGGGTCCCGTGACCCGCAGCCGGTGCCTCCGACCGGGACGCAGCTGCTGGTGGCGGCAACCGGGGGAGCTGCGGTCGTGCTACCACCGGTGGTTGTTGCAACGGGAGGGGCTGCTGGCCTGGAACCGCTGGCGGTGGCATCGGAGGTTGCTGCTGGGCAGGAGCCACCGGCGGTGGAATCGGCGGTGGCACCTGAGGTCCCTGCTGCGCGCCCCCACCACAACTCGGCGGCGGCGCCGCGTGTAGTGTGGGAACTATGGGGTGTGCCTCGGGGAACTCTCGACTGCTGGCAAACCAGGGGTGGGCGACGCCCCGCTCCCCGTGGTGGCGCTGGAGGTGCCGCTGCACGTCCCCCTTCCTCTTGGCCGTGTAGGCCGTGCGTCCCTCCGCCACACGGTCTCCCCCGTCGCACCCCTCCAGAGGGCACATCCATCCCCTAGGGGGACCGTGGGCCTCCCTCATGTGCCTCGCCCTGTTCGAGGTGTTGGAGAAGGTGGCGCTACACACTGTACAGTTGTACATCTCGCCCTCCTCCCCCTCCTCCAAACACACTTGAACAGGGGGCAACTCACCGTCCGGCTCTGGGGGCACTGGCCCTGTCACTGGGGCAGCTATGGTGTGGGTACTCACGGGGACCGGGATCTTTAGGAGGCTCTGGAGTGGGGCTGCCTGCGTGGAGACCGCTGCTTCCGGCTTCTTAGGGTGCCCGGATCCTCCAAGGAGGCTAGCGACCACCTGTCCTTTGGCGGCACTCCCACGATCCGCTACGGTACCGATCCGAAGACTCCCCGAGGAAGCTGACACTCTTTCGGCGGAGCTGGCGGATCGTCTCTGCTGTTTACATCCCGCGGAGTCCCGCTCCCTCTCGCTCCGCACGAGACCGGATCGTGCGGAGCCATCCGGCTTGGCGGATTGTTTAGCTCTCGCTGCCCCGCGGGACTTCTCGCTCCGGGCGAGATCTCCGGCGGATCCGGCGGATCGCCCGGAATGGCGGGAGCGGGAGCCATTACCGTGACCTTGGGGGCTACCGCGTGCGGATTCCCTTCTCCCTCTCTCCCTGGGGGGGGTGGGCTCCCTTTTTGACCGCCTACCTCCTCTACCCTTCTTCTCCTGCTTGTTTTTCAGTTTGGGAATGACGAAGCGTGCCAGCGACCTCTTCTTCTCTTTCTTAGATGCCCCCAATCTCGCCCATACGTCCGCCATTTTAACGTCCGGATCGCTGTCAAGGATCCGCCGCGCCGGAAGCGGAAGCAACCCAATCCGCCTCCCAGCTGATCCGCCAGATCCGCCGGATCCGCCGGATCCGCAGCACCCCTCCCCAGCCTGAGTTAAGTTGGGGGGGGCACTTCTTATACTCCGTACTACCTGTCCCCCTGGAACCGTACCTCCTTCCTGCCCCTCCTCCTCTTCCGGGCGTGCCGGGCGTGCCCCTGGGGGTGGATCAGGCACCACCTTCAATCGATCATACGGTACTATTTTTACGGCCCTGGGCGGCCGCCGGATCTCATATACTACTTGGGATATTTGTTTTGTAACCGTCCACGGCCCGGTCCATAACCGTTGCAACTTCGGGCTGAGCCCCACCTTCTTCCCGGGCCAGTGGTAGTACACCGTGGCCCCTACCGGGATTACGTCTCGCACTGCCCGGGCGTCGTAGTTACGGGCCTGCCTTTCCACTGCACATCCAATGTTCTCCCGAGCCAGAGAGTGGGCCAATGCGGTCTGCCGCTGCAGGTTGGCCACGTACCCCTCTGCACCCCCCCCGATGGCTTCCTCTTGCTCCGGGTACAGGAGTGATAGCGGAATGTTCGTCTCCCGCCCCAACATCATCATGTTGGGCGTCACCCCAGTGCTAGAGTGGAGTGAAGCCCTGTACGCGGCCATGACCATCCCTAAATGCTCGTCCCAGTCTTTGTGGTCCGAGGCTACCACCGCCGACAGGAGTGCCTCTATGGTTCGGTTGGCCCTTTCTACCATCCCGTCAGACCTCGGGTTGAAAGCGCACGTCCTGGTTTGTTTCGCCCCCAGGATCCGTACCACCTCCCGGAACAGGTTGGACTGAAAGTTCCGGCCCTGATCCGAGTGTAGCTCCGCAGGGGCTCCGAACCGGCATACAACTGTATCCACCAAGGCCCGGGCTACGGTGGCCGCCTCCTGGTTGCGCAGGGGCACCGCCTCGGCCCACTTCGTGAAGTAGTCCACGATGACTGCTATGTAAGCGTTCCCCCCTGGCGTTCGGGGTAGGGGGCCCATGATGTCTATCGCGACTCTCTCCATCGGCAAACTGACCGCTACGTGGCCCATCGGTCCCCTCCTGGGATGGGGCGGGGGTTTCCGCTCCAAGCATCGGGTGCAGACCGCGGTCCAGTAAGTCACGTCCCGGCGGAACTCGGGCCAATACCAGCGCTCCTGCACCTTCCGCAGCGTGCGGTCACGACCGAAGTGACCGGCTACCCCAGCCCCGTGCGCTGTTCTCCAGGCCTCTTCTGTCCGCTTTTCCGGCACTATAATCTGGAACGCCCTCGTGCTTCCCGGTACGAACCACCATCGTCCGAGCAGTTCCTGCCGTATTTCCAGCCGGCTCATTTGGCTGACTAGGGACTTCAAAGCGTATGGGGAGGCGGCTATTTCCTCTGCCGTGGGGGTCACCCCCTTTTCCACCCATTGGTATACTGGTCCCAAAACGGAGTCCTCCTTCTGGTCCTTCACCCATTCCGCCCGTACCTCCTCTGCCACCGTGGGGTCGGCGGCGCCCTGCCGGGTAATGGCCCGTACCACGTGGCTAACGTCTTCCGGCTCCCCATCGCAGCGGCCGCACTGTCGACACGGCGCGCGCGAGAGGCCGTCGGCGTTACCATGTAGCCGCCCTGGTCGGTGCTGAATGGAATAGTCGTAAGTTCCGAGGATTTGCAGCCACCTGGCCACCTGCCCCTCGGGATCCTTAAACGCCATAACCCATTTGAGGGCTGCGTGGTCCGTCCGTACCAGCACGTTACGCCCCAGGAGGTAGTGCCGGAACTTCTTTAGTCCGAAAAGGACCCCTAGCAGCTCCCTCCTGGTGACGCAGTAGTTGCGCTCCGCTCTCCCCAAAGTCCGGCTCCCGAAAGACAGGACAACCTCCCGTCCCTCCTGCATCTGGGACAACACTGCCCCCAGGCCCGTGTCGGAGGCGTCCGTGTCGAGTATGATCTGGCCCTCGTCCTGCGGATACCCCAGTATGGGGGCCGATATAAGTAGCCCACGCAACGTGTCGAATGCAGTCTGGCATCCCCTGTCCCACCGGAAAACCCGTCCTTTCTCCGCCAAGGAGGTGAGGGGCTTGGCTACGATAGCGAATTCCGGTACAAAGGACCTGTAATAGCTGGCCAGCCCCACGAAGCTGCGAACCTCGGTGAGGCTCTCCGGTATGGGCCAGTCCTTCACCGCCTCGATCTTGCCGGGGTCCGTGGCAATCCCTTCTGCGCTCACTACGTGGCCTAGGAACGCTACCTTCCGCCTGGCGAGGTGACACTTCGTCGGCTTCACCTTCAGGCCCGCTGCCTCAAGGCGGGCCAACACCTCCCCCAGCCGCGAGAGGTGGCTTTCAAAGTCCCGGGAGAAGACAACGATGTCGTCTAAGTACACCAAGCACGAGGTCCATTGCAGACCTCGCATGGCTACTTCCATCAAGCGCTCGAACGTCCCGGGGGCGTTACACAGGCCGAATGGCATGACCGTAAACTGAAACAGCCCCCGGTGCGTTGCGAACGCCGTCTTCTCCCGGTCCTCCGGTGCCATGGCTACCTGCCAGTAGCCGCTGACAAGGTCCATGGTACTGAACCAGCGGGACCCTGCCAGCGTGTCGAGCGAATCATCGATTCGGGGGAGGGGATACGCGTCCTTCTTCGTAATCCCGTTCAGGCGGCGGTAGTCCACGCAGAAGCGCATCGTTCCATCCTTCTTCCGGACCAAGACTACCGGGGAGGCCCAGGACCCCTCTGACTCCTCTATTGCCCCGGCTTCCAGCATCTTGTCCACCTCCAGGTCCACAAGGGCGCGCCTGTGCGGGGCCAAGCGCCGCGGGGGAAGCCGCACCGGTGCGTGGTCACCCGTGTCGATGCGGTGCTGCACCGTGTTTGCGCGGCCTGTGTCCCCCGGCCGGAGTTGGAAAGCGGCCTTATGTTTCCGCACCAGGTCGGCTAGCGCTCCCTGCTTGTCGGTCTCCACTCCATCAGTCAGAGTGCTAACGACGGCTTCCGTCTCCTCCGACGTAGCAGGGGGCTGTAGGGTAACCATGCGGCAGCTCTGTCCCGCCGGCGGCGGTCCCCCTTCCTCCGGGGTGCTGACGACCTCCAGCGAGGCCAAGGTCATATCTTTATAGATGATGACTGGGTTCTGGCCCGGGTTGAAGACCCTCACTGGCGTCACCTCCTCCCTGGTGTCCACGAGCGCGCGTCCCACCAGGACGCCCCTATGCTCCTCCATCTCTCGTAGGCCTTCGATCATGCCAACATCCTCCCCTTCCCAGTCTCCAACCAGGTAGCCTCCCAGGATGGCTTCCTCTCCCGGGCCAACCACAGCTGTCCGGCAGCTGATGACTCTGCAGACACGGAGCTCTTCCTGCTCCGTTTCGTCCCCCGCCTCCAATATTATGCGCTCCCGCGCCAGGTCTACCAGGAACCGTGATTCCCGCAGGAACTTCGTCCCCAGTATCGCGTCGGTGGCGATTTCCGCCAACTCGAACGGGACCGTCCACACCCACTTGCTGATTTTTAACGGCACCTCCACCTTGCCGTGTAGCCGCATGGGCCGGCCTTCCACCGAATACACCGTCTCCGAAGTAGTCATCAACGACCCGGGTTCCCCGTTCTGTCTCCACCATGAGAGCGACAAGATATTCACCGTGGCCCCGGTGTCCATTAAACACCCGACAGCCCTCCCCGCAATCTTGCCCTCCACCAGGAGCCCTGAACCGCCCGCCTCCAGTCGTCCCGTCACTACCTCTATTGTGTGCCCATGCTCTGACCTGTCGACCCTAGAGTGGCTATCCTCTAGGGTCGGTTCTAGTTTTCCGCCACCGGGACCACTGCGGGGGGCGCTGGGGCTGCCGGTACGCCGGCCGCTCCGGCCCGCTCCCCTGGCTGCTGGGCCCTAGCGTCTGCGGCCGCCATCTGCGCCTTCCACGTGGGGCAGGTCCGGCGCTGGTGTCCGAGAGAGGCGCAGTGGAAGCACCGCATCTCGGACATCGGTGGGCGTGGGGGGCGGCTACCTTGTCCTCCCCCGCGATTCGACTGGCCGGAGGACACTCGGTTAGTGGGCGCCGACAGGGCGGCCGTCACGGTATCGCGGAACTTAGCGTTGGCGATACGCTCCTTCTCTTGGTCTTCCCGCACCCCCTTCAACTCCTCCCCCATGGTATGCCCGGTGGCGCGCACCACCTGTGACCCGTAGGGCCTCATGCAGGCCTCGGCGTGCAGCGCTACCTGCACTGCTTCCAGGAGGGTAGTTGCGCTGCTCTGGTGTATCCAGATCTGCAGCTGCTGGTCGCGGAGGGACTCGATGAACCGATCTTTGGCCATAACATCTATGGTGGCCATGTCCGCGCCAGGGTACGCCAATCGGGTGTATCTCTCAACTTCCTCCGCGTGGGCTTGGAGGCATTCGCCCTTAGACCGTTCCTTCCCCCGCAGCAGCGCCTTATACATGGCGGCCTGGTTAGGGGGCTGGAACCGTGCCACCAAGGCGGCGCGCAACTTCCGATACCCTCCCTCCGCTGACGGCTCAATGCCCGTCAGCAGGCGCCGAGCCACCCCCGTGAGACTCAGTCCCATGAATACGCCAGCGCTCCGTTCGTCCCATCCACTGGCCTCCCGGCACAAGTCGAAATGAACCAGCCACTCGGTGAGGTGCCCTTGGCCGTCGAACTTGCAGGGTGCAATAACGGGCTTTGCCAGGCGACTAGCCCCTATCCCGGATGACGCGGACGTGTCGCCCTTGGCCTCCTGTTTCATGGGTTCCCCTTCCGGTCCCGTGACCTTCGTGAACGGCACCCCGAATTGCGGCTGCTTGTGGTGGGGCTCCAACTCGTGGGTAGGTGGGACAGACCCCCCCCAACGTGGCTGCATGGGCGGGAACATGGGCATGACCGCAGGCGTCGCCTGGGGCGGTGCCATCACCTGTACTGTCGGTGCGGCCGTGCCATATGATCCCCCCTGGTGCGGCCCCGGTTGGGCGGCCGATGATGCCCACTCCCGCTCCGCCTCCATCCAGGTTGGTGCCCCGTACACCGGGGTACTGCGCTGTGGGGCCATTCCCCTGTGCACCTCCGCGTCCATGGCGTCCCTGTAGGCGGCCTCTCGCCGCTGGACCTCTGCCCGAGCCTCGTCCACCCTGGCGATCTCCCGCTGCACCGACTCGGCCGTCACCGCCCTAGCCTCGGCCTCTTCCAGCCGCTCCAGGTGTTCCTGTTCCGCCCGACGACGGCCCTCCTCAGCTATATCCCTCTCCCGGCGGACCGCCAATTCCGCCCCCCGTCTTGCTGCATCCCTTAATGCTGCGGCCTCCGTGAGGGCCCTAATGCGGCCCAACTGCTGGGACCTTTCAATGGTTGCGGCGTCGGCCACCCGGCCCGTTCCTTGGGGCCCTCCCCCCCCGCTGCCCTCCAACAAAGATGCGTGGCTAATCGTGGAGGTGTTGGTGGGGATCCCTGGGCCGGAAGCGAACGAAACGGCGGATCCGGCGGATCCGGCGGATCCGGCGGATCGTGCGGAGCCTTCCGCCCGCGGTTGCGCAGGAGCCACTTCCCCTTCGGCGCCGTTCTGGTGATGCGGGAGCCCGGCGGATCGTGCGGATTGTGCGGAGCCCTCCTGCCCCGGCTGCCAAGCGACCGTCCCCAGCTTACTGGCATCCTGGCGGATCGGTAGCCCCACGGACCATGCGGAGTCACCCGGCCCAGGTTGCCTAGCGACCGCTGCCACTTTGTTGACGTCCTGGCGGATCTGGAGCCCGGCGGATCGTGCGGAGTCGTCCGGCTTGGCGGATTGTGCGGAGTCTTCCGGTCTGGCGGAGTCTTCCGGTCTGGCGGAGTCTTCCGGTGGCGGTTGCATAGCGACCGTTCTTTTGTTGACAGGCTGGCGGATTCCGCTGCGGATTTCGCCGAGCGGGGCGTAGGGGACTGTCTCGTCTTGGGCTGCCAGAACTTCCCCGATGGGACCCCACGTTCTGCTGCCTTCGTCTCCTCCCTGCTCCCCGGCTGCTACCCCCAGCTGCCCGAACATCTCCACAGCATCCGCCCATCTAGAAGCCCTCTCTGCTTTCTCTGCCTCCAACCGTTCCAGCCTCCTGGTCTCCTCCTCTCTCCACCGGATGACCCACTCCCTCTGGGCACTCCTGTCTCTCTCCAGTTCTTGCTCGCGGTCTCCCTCGTCCGAGGGAGCTTCCCCCATTAGAATCCGAGCAGTCTCCGTGGGTAGCCGCAGGAAAACGTCCTCTCCCACTGGCCTCTCCATCCTTCCTTCGGTCCCTGCTGTACTTCCTTCTGAAGCCCTATCCATGGCGTGGTTCGTCTGTTAGTTGAAACCGCTGTCACCACTGTAAAAGGACTAGGGCAAACACTTCGCTAGGAAATAGAACACAACACAGCTTCAATTAAGGTTCAGGGAAAGTTATATTATAGCTTCACAAGATACACAGAGCACATCAATTTGGTGTAACCGGAGCGAGAGCCGACGTCCGCGCACTTCAGCTGCAGGAGAGAGAGTGATCCGCCAGCCCCGCTGCGGATCATTATATAGGGTGGCGACCGCCGCGCCGTCTAGCGGAATCCGCCGGATCCGCCAGATCCGCCAGATCCGCCAGACGACGCGGGATCCGCCACCCGATCCGCCGCTCCCGCTACAATAGGTTGAATGGCTTTTCAGACTACCATAATATAATGTTCTCTGAGAGGTATTTTTTTTCTTTTTTGGCATATCCTTGTCTACCCAGAGTGCTTCTCCGTTCCAATAACCTTCCCTGAAATTATTTCTCCCTTAACATCATTCTTGAGTCTACTCTCCCTGCTAGTAATAATTATACCCCCTTTACTTGCCTCTCCTGAACAGTATATATCCTTTCTCAGGCTCACGGTAGGTCCAAAAGGCGTTGTCTCATTTATAAGGACGTATCGGCGGGAGCTGCTCCTTTATCTGAGCTACTCCGAACTGCTCACGGAGCCTTAAGGGACCAGTCATTAGTTATGGGATAGGGAGGTGGGGCGACTCAAAATGGATATGGTGCATTTTGCTATTCGAGGCCAAAACATGATAAACAAATCACTTTAAACATGAGTGTTGGGAGTCACTGGGCGGGTATGGTAATATCTGTCTTAGGTTCACCTATATGACGAGATGATCAACCATAAAGTTACAAAGTCGCACACTTAGACCCTCACCCTCGAAAAGGAAATATAAGCCGTCTAGGGTACCTATACTGGGCCTATCTATCCCACTTCTTACTCAGACACAAATGTATCACACCGTATTTGACATTGCCCCCATACTTCAAAGGTTCCATTAGGGTAATTTGATAGAACACAGTAGATGTTACCGAGCAGATATTTACTGCCAGCTTCTGCATGCTGCTCTGATAATGACAATGTCTCTTTGGTTTATATCCCCTAGAGAGCCATGGGTCCATACTATCTAGACGTAGCGGAGTATAGTTCTCACACAATAAGTAAAATGTATTTAGGAAAATGTAGCATTTAGAATAACTTGGCCCCAATTGCTTACTTGTACATAAACGGGCATTTCCTTAATAAATATATCAGAATCTATTCAACTATAGAGGCTTTCTTTTTTTATTGAAGTTGTTCAAAAGAATAAATGATAACTGTCGAATTCGTTGTGTGACACCGTTGAGCCACCCAACAAGTGCCTTGCTAAGGTTTACGATTGGTTTTGAAATGAGTATTTTGTGAAGACGGGAGAGTCTTTCAGTAATAATAGTCCCTCAACGATGCATTAGCCTGACTTGAGCACATGAGAAGTCCTCAATATGGGGGGAGTTTTAACCCAAGTCAAAATTAATATTCTGAATCCATCAATTATTGATGCGCACATATAATACTTCCAGTACATGTATATGCTTTCCGGTACAGTAGCATCCCCTTACTAATGAAGGGGTCATGATATGAAAACGTGATCACTAAGGACGGCCGACAACACGCTGTCTCCTCACATACACAGATTTATATGTGTATCTCCCTATTTTCTTAATACCCGCAGAGATAATTAATGAGGACACTAACCCCTCCAGGCCATGTTACTGTTAGAAGTAACGTTACAGGGTGTGGACTCATTAACTGTGCCGGTGAAGAGAAATATGTGTACTTTACAAGTGACTTAACACTTCTTGATCTGTCTACGAAGTTGATTATTTTGTTGAAATAGATCAAGTATCTCATATAATATATGATACTGACACATGGAGATGTCCTCTAGTCTTTACTAATCAACTCCTTCCTCAACTTTCGTCAACTCAAAGCAAATGTTTTTTTCATGGATTACCCGATTATACCTAAGAATGCAGGGTTGATCCTGACTTCATTTTATCCATTAATTTTCATATGTGTGGGGAGATTCTGTCATTATCAAAACATGTATTGAAGACACGTGGAACCAAGGCAACAATCATTCATAGTTTTTGTTTGCAGAATGGATCTAGATCTCGCAAATCTCCATTTCTACAACCATTTACCCAGCTAACAAAAATACGTTATTTAACGTCAAAATAACGTTTTAACGTTATATCCCTTTGCCACAATAAGGAGCCATAGAGAAACGTTGTATTATGTAAATGTATACATGTTCAATAACAATCAGAAAATAATCATGAATTTCAAATAAACTCCCTGTACTATTTCTCTCTACAGATGCCGAGGGAAGTCGGTTAAGTTTCTGGAAAGTAACCCGCTTCAGATCGTGCTCTGCGTCCTCGTGCTGATCGATGCGGGTGTCGTCGTAGCCGAGATACTGCTCGACCTTCATGCAATCAGAGGTAAGGGCAACTCACAATGTATAATAACACTTCTATAAAAATGCAATTCAGGCAAGAACCACTGATAACAGCTTATCGATAACGGTTAGCGTTGGAGGTAGAGAGAGGATTACCCTGAGAAATCGTTGGTATACCAATGCTGGAAAGTGGCTGAAAAAGGGTACATACAGTGCGCAAACTATGAAAAACTCTCAGGATTGAGCAGCTTAGCGTCAGGCAGCACAAGGTAATAGGGCATTAAAGTGAGCTGCTCAGGTTGGAAATAGGTAAGTAGGCCAAGGTAGCAGAGAATGCATTACGTGGCCTCCGAGCTACTCGTGGTATGGTCTGTGATATACTCACATACTGCTACAGTGAGCAAAAGGGAGCAGCTCACGGCCCCTGGCACCACCCCTATCATGCACTGTCTGCCATTCAATTATACTTGACATTCCTCAACCTGTCTGCTACACGAGTCAATGGGTGCATGTATGCAAACCATTAGGTGCATACCGCCTGAGACATCCCTATTTACCTATTTACTCACAAAATGATGTACATTCTTTCAACTCCCATGGTATACATAATAACTTTTAGTGATTTACATAATAGTCCTGCCTTCTTACGACTATTGCGCACATTTATCATCGTTGCCTCACTATAGGACCTTTTAGTATATCCCCTTCTCATGGTGTGAATTTTCTAATTGCAATTTCATGGTCAGATAAGAAAGCAAACTGTCAATACATTAAAAACAATGTTAAGGGAAGTGTACCCTGTAACCAAGATGCCAGACCATTTTCCTACTGTTCACAATCTATATAAACCATCCTAAGTTATTTACCTAATCAGCCGTTGAAATTCAGTGAAAGCAAGTTCACCTGTTCACCCGGGAGTATATTAAGGCCACTTATTCAAAATTATATATGAGAACAACATAAAGTTTTCTGTACGTCTGGAATAAATCCAGGCAAGATTTTGAATTAAATGAAAATTTATGCGGAAAAAGAATAAGCGAATCGTGGGTAAGCTGACCTGGTTTACCTGTAACAGCCAATGAAATTGCTCGGATTTGGATCACATGACCTAGCCCTACCTGAGGAGGGATAATCGACCTCACTTTGGTCATTAGGAATGTAGTGTTTGGATAGTTAACACCATCTCCATCACAACGGAAAGCAAATTCGTCAGTTTCCTTTATTGAAATTTCCTCATTTACCATTCGGTCATCTTGTCTCTTCTTGGCCACGACATGTATTAATACATTTTCAAAAAGGGACCAGGTTACAAGAAAAACCGTGGATACACGAGGGAAGCCCGCTGAAATCCCTACTCTGCCCCTTCCAATATCACTTCCCAGGAATGTATGTAGAAATATGGGGAGAACTTCTCTCAACTCCTCTCCGGCTTGTCTGGTCTAGCCCTAAGGCCAGCACACTCAGAGGTAGAGCGACATGGAAATGTCAGGGAGATTCCAGCAGTATGGATTTATAGGTAGGGACGGATTAACTAAGCGGCTGTGAATTATGGAGTCTGCAGAGCACCGAGCACGGAGAGAACTGGGCAATGGAGACGGTATCTGAACAACTAGAGGGAGGGGTCATTTATTTCTATATAGAGGTGGGGGGGGGGGGTCTGGAGCAGAGGGTATATTTCATGGACATAACTAGCCTAGATCGAAGCTGCTGTCTCATAAATCCCCCCTCCTGGCAAGGACAAAATGATGTCAGAAATCAAAACAAATTAAATCTAGGAGAAAATAAAAGAGGGGACAACAGTTGATAGTATACTGACAGTGGACGGGCAGGATTGGTGTGAGCATGTAGAAATGAGTTCTCAAATAGAGAACAAATGGGAGAAAACAGAAAAAGGGTAGTTTAGAGGGAGATCGACCTAACAAATTATATCATAGCGATGACATTGGATATAACCCCTAGATACACTCTAGATACGCCCTGTAGATTTGTGAGGTTGTGAGGTGCAAAAGGTTTCATAATCCCCACGTTTTATACAGGACAGGTACAGAGACAGGTACAGGAAGTATAGTCAGCTAGGTGCCTGGCACTGCCAGACTTGCACCTTCATTCATCACCTCACACCTCACACCTGACCTTCTCCCGATACCCACACCTAACCTTAACCCAGATTATTTGACTTTCAAGTGTCAGAAATGTGGTAATACGCCGTTATGGTTCCCCCAAGCTGTCAGGTGTTAGGGTTAGATCCCCTTGAAGAGATAGATGTATGTTCTTGTCGGGTTGTGGTGGCTAGGGCTTGGGTGATATTTGGTGGTGTTATATATAGCTAGTATAGACGCTGCCTACTCTACAGGTGGTCTGCCTTATGCCTGGCAGTTGAGGCGGGCGGGTGGGGAGTGGATCCAATGAAGAGATATAATGTACATACATGTTCTTGTAGAGTGGCAGTGGATACGGGTTGGGTTGGTATTTGGTGCTATGTCTTAGGTCAATATGTTGCGTATCCTACAGGTTGATTGCCTTATGCCTGATTCACACTGATAGTGAAGCTGCTACCACTGAGCTACCCTGCACAGAGTTAAACTATAAAGCCCTGGTAAGTTGCTGGGCAGGGCTGCATTCGAGCATCATTCCCTATTTCCGAGTTAAAGAGGTTGATTGATACACTCCGGGACCAAGGGGTCGGTATCGGCTACAGTCGTGAATGACGACAAAGAGCACAGCACATTAAAGTACTCTGTGGCCTTTAAAGGATTAATGACCTTTCAGTAAATATATATTGACTTAGCTAAAACAGTAGCCAGACAGTCAAGGGCCCATATAAAACCACCCTGCGCCCTCACAACCACCATTTACTGACCACTCCAGTGCCTGCTCCCCTGACGTAGTCTTCTCTCCCAGCACGGAGATCTTTCATTTAGTCTCGTTTTGGTTCGGCTAATGACTGGGGCCCACGTAGTTCACCACTTGGCCGTTCATGGAGATGAGGGCGCCACCAGTTGTAGAACTTGATTAGGACAGCATCAATTCATTAGCCATGATTTGAAGCTTACTCTATCAGACCATCCCCTTCCAACGCTCCCTCCTCCTCCTTCTCCTATATTAAAGGGAGCGGTCATTTGCTATGCACATGGAGGGGAGGGGGCTTCACAGAATTTAGCCCTCCTGCTGAGGGCTGCGCGCAAAAGGGTTTCCACAAAAATGTAATCTAACGAGTAGAACAAAATCCGTGTATCCGCACCCCAACTTTTGTTAATGACCACTCCCTAATAATAAATTTCCCTTCATTTGCTACCACGGTGCCAGTCTCATGCTGCAATAGGTGGTGTAGAGTCTGGTATGGACGGACAGGGAGGACAGGGTTGGGGGAGGGAGGATGTGATGGGAGTAGCCATTCTCTTGCAATTCCGAGACTAAATTAGATTTGTATCCCCTGTGATACAGGGAATATCTCCCACTGTCTCTTCACCACTTCCTCCTGCAGGGGGGTGATAGGGCCCCTTATATTTCCTCCAGTGTTTTATGTCTCCATGTAGACGCGCTGAATTGCTTATTCCATCACACGCGCTGTTCACCAATCTTTTTAGCATTGCTCAGCTCTTGCCCCACACGTCCCAGCCATCTGCTGCCGTCTTGCCTAAATGACTTCATCCCTGACGTCCCCTTCTGTCACATCCCTGGTTTGTTCTGTCACTGCGGCTGTCTGGTTATCTTATCTGTCTATCGGCATACCTGATCAGCATTTCCCTCTGTGGATCCCATTTCTAAAATACCTCACTCTCTCCGTCTGTCTCCCACTGCATGTAATTCTGACTCTATACCCATGTATGGTTGTATCAGTCTTTAATACCCGTATGTCTCTACATGCCTCTGTATCTGCATGTCTCTGTATCTGTCTTTCTGTATTATGTTTATCCTGCTCCCTATATTCCCTTGTCTCTTGGTCTGTCTGTCTATCTCTGCCTCTCGCTGTTTATCCCGCATGGCCCACTGCAATAGCTGTTTTGTACCTAGCACCCTCAAACTCTTCTTCCATAAGCACTACTAGGACCTCCTTCCTCCACCTCCCTCTCCCCACCCCTCCACCATTTTTGGCGTAAAACAAGCCAAAACAAAGGACGAGTTTGCAGTATTTCTAATTATAGAAAGTGATGGTGACACACGTGGGCCTTAATGTAATTTCCTTATTGCGGCGATTCATAATACAGCTAACGAACTAATAAAAGCAAGTGGCAGGCCCGTGCTGATGGCGTGTGCAGGAGAGGGAAGGGATATAGGGATGAATCTACCTGGCCAGGCTTGATTCCATTAAGACTAGGAGCGTCTAGACTCCCTCTCGCCGCTATCAGCACTAGCAAAGAGACTCATGATATAGACAGCTATCACTGTGCAGTGCTATCATATCATTAATACATAACATATTTAAGTATTATTTTTGTGTTATTTTAAGAAAACGGATTTATTCATTGGACAATCTTACGTGCAAAACATTCGACAGGTTGTTTACCAAATGTATTGAGATTAACGCAAACGCATGAATTGGAATGGAATAGTCTAACCATACGCTGTTAACACTATTCAGTCATGTACCCGAGCTATTCAATCCAAAATATACCCCAAATCACGGCACTGTGTGAGCTAGATCAATATAATAATGAAAATCAGTCAGACTCTATATTGTCACCCTCCTAGACAAATGTGTCTGATTGTGGTAGTATTTGTTGGCAAGGTATGAGTCTATTCTGTCTTGGCATGGTGGACGTGATTGCAGTGCGTTATCCCTGCACTGACGGTCCCTGTGTGTCTAGTCTGACAGCGTTATAACCAGCTCCCCTTCCGCCGAGCAGTTCTTTGAGAGCAGCTCACAGAGCAGCCAGACACCACGAGCAACTCACACCGGCCGTGTAACAATAGGCGTTAACTAACAATAGCACAGGCCGGATGGGTATTAGCAAAGTGACGTCACGTCACCAGGATGGGAAAGGTGCAGGTGTGTGTGTGAGAGATAGGGAGGGAGGGGGAGGGATCGGAAGGGAGATGTGAGGCGGAGGGAAACAGAGAGATACAAACCATGATTTCCACATGTATTTTCCTGTGATTTGGTAATAAAAACGTTTTCAAACCTTAAAAACAAACCAAAAAACATATATAGAGAGAGACAGAGTATAGAGAGGCAGAGAGACAGACATATGGAGACAGATAATGGAGAGGAATTGAGAGAGACAAGCACAGAGGCAGGCGCAGCTAGAGACAGACATGGATAATGAAAAGTTCCTATCACTACCTCGTAGTGATTATGTTTTACTACTTTATGGAGGTATAAAACTGATGAAATTGGTGAAGTAAAAGACATCCCAGTTATCTACAGAAGGTAAGGTTAAGAGAAGCAGAAAAGTGCAGGTATACTGGGACCTCAGGTCATACCTGACCTTCAACTTCAACCCTCACCAACCCAGAGGAAGAAGCAACAGACAAGGGCACCGGGTCAAGGTCAGACATTTTATTGGCACATGATGGCTGTTTCCTCGGCGCCGTATGAATAATATAGATCGGCTCTGACCGGCGGAAGTGACCGAAATGTCCCCCGACGTTTCCGCTTCCGCTCGCTGCCAGCACATGCGCATTGCGTCAATGACGGCCGCTTATCTGGGGCGAGGAGACGCGGCCTTGGGCGATGGGTGTTGGGGGTTATCGGGGGGCCGATGGGCAGGCGTGGGAAGATGTTGGAGGGACAGGGCGGTGGGGATGGGGGGTGGGGGCTGGAGGAGGTCGGCCGAGTAGTAGGGTGAGGCCGATGGTCATCCCATCAATATCTACCTTTCTATGCATGAAGGAAAGGAGCAGATATCTACATTAAAGGTGCAGGTCGATCATGGTGATGCTCATGGAAACGGAGCTGGTTAGAGCTGGAGCTGCTCAGAGTGCGGGCAGTGTCTAGTTCAACTGTGTTTAAGTGCGAGGTTGCCTGCTGTAATGAGCTGATCAGGCTGTTACTCAGTGTGCTGCTCAGAGACCAGGCTGTGTCTCTAGCTGTACTATGTCAGGGTGCCTGCTGTAGTGAGCTGATCAGGCTGCTCACACTCAGTGTGCTGCTCAGAGACCAGGCTGTATCTCTAGTTGTACTGTGTCAGCGTGCCTGCTGTAATGAGCTGATCAGGCTGCTCATACTCAGTGTGCTGCTCAGAGACCAGGCTGTATCTCTAGTTGTACTGTGTCAGCGTGCCTGCTGTAATGAGCTGATCAGGCTGCTCATACTCAGTGTGCTGCTCAGAGACCAGGCTGTATCTCTAGTTGTACTGTGTCAGCGTGCCTGCTGTAATGAGCTGATCAGGCTGCTCATACTCAGTGTGCTGCTCAGAGACCAGGCTGTATCTCTAGTTGTACTGTGTCAGCGTGCCTGCTGTAATGAGCTGATCAGGCTGCTCATACTCAGTGTGCTGCTCAGAGACCAGGCTGTATCTCTAGTTGTACTGTGTCAGCGTGCCTGCTGTAATGAGCTGATCAGGCTGCTCATACTCAGTGTGCTGCTCAGAGACCAGGCTGTATCTCTAGTTGTACTGTGTCAGCGTGCCTGCTGTAATGAGCTGATCAGGCTGCTCATACTCAGTGTGCTGCTCAGAGAACAGGCTGTGTCTCTAGTTGTACTATGTCAGGGTGCCTGATGTAGTGAGCTGATCAGGCTGCTCACACTCAGTGTGCTGCTCAGAGACCAGGCTGTGTCTCTAGTTGTACTGTGTCAGGGTGCCTACTGTAGTGAGCTGACGAGGCTGTTTCTCAGTGTGCTGCTCAGAGACAGGCTGGGTCTGTAATTTTACTGTGTCAGGGTGCCTGCTGTAGTGAGCTGACGAGACTGTTTCTCAGTGTGCTGCTCAGAGACCAGGCAGTGTTGAGCTGTGTTAGGGTGTCTGTAGTAGACTATTCAGGCTTATCTCATGCCATCAGAAATTACTAGCTGTTGTAGAATCCTCCCTTTATATCATAAAACACGGCCATGATCAGTTATGAGACACAGTTGTGGGGTCTTGTGACCTTCATGACACAAGCATGCCGCCACATGTTGACGTAGAAACTTGAGCTAACACTGACAAGGTGACAATACCTCCCCGGGGACGGCAGGGGACGTGACATAGAATCGGGAACGACCTGCTGCTAGGCATTAGAGATTATACACTGACCCTATGTAACAGTTTCTACAGGCGGCTAAAACCAGATATCTGAATCAGCATTGTGCCGAATGACGACTAGTTGGAATTAGTAATCGACTGATAAGGACAGTATGGTAATGATGTTTTTTACGACCACCATGAATGTGAACTACAACCTTTTTGGTTTAACTTTACATCTGTAAATAGCTTAACATGCACTTTATTAGTAGTTGTATAAAGTTATCCTGAAATGCAACTTTACAGAATGCTCAAACCCCTTTCATATGCAAAGGGTGCAATGCATAGTAGGCATCACATCACTTAATCTGTGCTCTGTAACAAACAGGACAAAGACCTATTTGGGAACTGCGTAGGACAAGTAACTGTCTCCTTAAAGCAGCCCACAGACTACCTTAAAGCAGAGGCTGCTCTCTTAGCAAGTCAAAAAGTGGCGTTATGAACAGTTCACTATGCAATCATGACACTAACCAGGGCTCAGCATCCTATTCATAAACCCACTCCCCACTACAAACTGCCCCTAAGACCTTTTCACCAACCGCCCACAGCAAATAAATGCCCCTTCGGCCTGCTCATGAACTACCCACAGCCACCAAATGCCCCCGTTGACCTGCTCACGACCCACTCATAGCCTACTCATGGGCTGCTCAGGCACTATTGGCAGTCTGGTGTGAGGAGTCCCACAGGGGTCGTCACTAGGGCTCTGTATGTCTATGGGATGGATATCTAGCCTAGTCACCTAAATCTCCAGTTATTCAGGCTGTGTGCTGTTGTGTTATTGGCATCCGCTGAGGGCGCCGCCATTTTAAAGTGAATTCCCCCAGCAAGTGATTTTTCATTGCTCCTCCTTCCCACAATATCAGCTGGTCCAAAGCAATCTCACTGTGCAAATGCTGCACCGGCAAACAAGATGGCGCTGGGACTATCTGGACACTTCGCTGTTTCAGAGATGTCCAAGAACTGGACTAATGGATACCCCGCTCAGTGAGTGGCACATTATGGCTGTGGAGGGTGGGAAGAGCATCCCCCAGAGCAGCTCACAGAGCAGCTCATGAGTAAGCCTCTGATGTACAGCCGCACGGTCACCAAGCTACCCACAGCCATTTTGTCAGGATTTCCTGCACAACAGAACAAGTCTGCCTTTCCCTCTATGGCCAGCTCTATGTCGGCCAGAGGTCCAGTGAATCAAGCCCTTTGGTACAGGCACACAGACTGCCTCTGGCCAGCAGGGTCAGGTTATATCCCATCTTCCTCACATTGCTTCTTACCAAAGGTTTTGTGAGGCATCCACCCATTGAACAGTAATTATGAAATCTCCTTTTGGTTTTTATTCCATTACTACATATAATAACAGAAGAAAACCTACCTGGAGTATAGATAGCAGTTCCTTTATAAGTGTAGATAATTCAACAAAGAATGCCAAGAAATGATTGGCGCGGTTAAGGCAAGGTTAATTGTATCATGATGACCAGGAACATCAGCACCTCTTAATATAACAATGATTATGATAAAAATAAATCATGATACAGATCCATTTATTTCTTGTAGATGCATAACACTTTGTTGAACCAAGTTGTTATACATGCAGGAACAGTAAGTCCTATTGAAGGAGGGTATTTTAGAGCCTTGGTCAGCAGGGTACAGAATGCACGAGGCGGGTACCCTCTATAGAATACCAGGGTACGGCGACCTTGAGCCCCTGCAAGGTTAATACAACACCCAATCACCGCCCTTCACACACCAGCTTTGTCCGAATACCGCTAGGGGGCACCACAGGATTATTCACTAATTTGCATAACAATGTCACGTGATACCAGGCCGCCCACGTGGTCTGCGGGCTGCCCTCTGATAGGTGGGTTCAGGTGGGAGGGGGAAGAGTAGAGGGGTGACGCCCAGAGCCTACAGAGGTCGCTCCATCTAATAGGTACCAGGGCTAAACTCATTGATGACACTTCAGGTTGCCGGGGAGCTGTCTAGAGTCTATTATGAACCCGTAGCTCCTCTACTCTACCCGTAACTTGCAAAATACGGCATCAACCACAATATTTAAGGGCATTCCAATATGATTATAACCAAGGTAATTATGCGCAACATCTGTACCCTACTATGATGATGAATTATGTTGGAGATGATACTAATGAATAAGGGCACTATAATTATTCAATTTCCAAGCATTGATTCTGCGACATTGACTTTGGGAAGTAGGGATGGTTGGGACAGCGGTTGGAATGTCTATGGCAGGGCCCAGCGGGCAGGAGGGGTTTGCTGCCGGAGGCTGAAGAAGGCAGTGGGGATCAATTCAATTTGTCCCATGCAGTTCGCACCTCCACCACTGCTCGCAGCTGTGGACATGGTGTGGAAAGTGGAGGGTAGGGGTATAGCGAGAGGTATGGCAGTCCCATTGGTAGACAGATTCTACACTTCCCTACCCCAGCCTCATTTACCCCCCCCCCCACCCCTAGCGGAGGCTGTTTCATTTAAAATAAAATAAAAAGTCGTTTGAGGTGAAACAGCCTCCTGGATCAAGTCTATTCTAGAAATCTGCCATTCGGGCGACTCTTGACCAATATGTTAGCATGGCTGCTCAGTGACACTAATCTAAGAGCTCTAACTACATTTTAGGTGAGACACTTTAACTGCAGGGAAGTCCTAGAATTGGGCGAGGAGATTGGAATTCGCTTTTTGCACAGCATGGAGGAGCCAATCAATCCCAGTGGGCAAATATAACTTGGGAATGATCCATTTTCTGATTCTAGGCTTCCCTCGAGGCTGTGTGTGGATTTTCAGTTTAGTTCTGATATTACCCAAAGAGTAGCTTTGGGCTTTTCCAGTCTCATATGGCACCTCCCCCTGATCCTGAATACTTTTCCCAAAGCCATCTGGGTTGGCCGTGGAAAAGGCCTAGAAAAAATCCACACAGTGTTGTGATTATTGAATGGCTTGGGACAAAGAGGTATGTTTGCAGGGCATATTGCCAGTCAATAGACTGCATGGTTAGACTTCCAGACACTATAATAAAGCCTCTTCCTAAATAAAAACGTATAACTGTGCACCCTGTGGGGTAAACGTATTTAGGAATTGATAGCTGGGTATATGCCCATAAGACCCCTTCTCAGCCAATTGTATGGGGCGGCAGGTGTAATCCTCTTGGAATACTTATCTGTTTTTCTCTTTTCATAATGTGCAGCTGACGTGTATGCATACTGCAGTCTATAATGATAGATAACACTGCCTCAATGTGCGAGAAGGTCTACGGCCATATCAATAAATCAAGAATGTGTCTCCATTATTAAATTTAGACGATGGGGATAATGAAGCGAACCAATTCCAATCTTAATAGGTAATAATATAAAAGCAGTAATACATAGGTTAACTCCAATATCAACGCACATATCTAAATGATTAAGGATAGCTAATAGACCCATACTGCATACTGATTATTAAAGCAGATAAGCAGATGATATAGGCTCAGCTAGCAAAGACTGTTGCCGCCATTTTACATTTAAGGTGATAATGTCAATGACCTTTGATTTTAATGGCATGATGAAAATACGATTTAGACACCTTCCTTGCACAGTTCCTCGAAATCATCCCAGGTGGAAATTTGGATACACATTCGAAAATTCATATGCTTGCATATAACACCCCATCAGAGTACACTTTTGGGGTGATGCTAGCCAGTGAGGGCAGGCTACCAGACACCCAAACGCGAAACACGGGCAGCCGCTCAAATTGAATGAGAGACTCGCCAGAAGGACCCGTTTTAAATTGACAACACGGAAGGGGCCACAGTCTATCTTACGTGCCTACTATCGACCCACTAAAGGAATTGAATTGCTTTCAGATGTGGTTGGTCGTCTTGAGATCCTTCATTGTGGGTAGCATCTGTATAAATGGACGTTTAACATTGGTCATGGCATGTCATTCCTGGTTAGTGTCAACCTGATAGGATGATATTGGTCGTAGTAGGTGGCCCAAGGTGTTTAGTATATTCATCTTTTTCAATTTATTAACCCTTAAAGGCTGCATATGGCTTTAATGTGCTATGTCCTTTGTCGTCGTGATGCATGGCTGTTTAAAGAGGCAGGATAGCACAACTATCCCGTAGGACCGGTATGATGCCTGAATGCTGCACCGGCGAATTAAATGCATGTATCCTGACGATGCAGTTGATGTGTACGTATAGCCGCAGCTCCTAGTGGCAAGAGAATTCCATATGTATGTTTATACCGTATGCTAACCATGTCATTGCCCTCTATACTGCTACCTAGTACTACCCAGATGAAATTATTCTCAGTTTGCCTCCTTCTAGGTAAAAACCCATCTCCCACTGGCTGCAGCTCATGCCATCCTATATGCCTCCCTGCCTCCCGTCCCTAATCGCCATCTCTCACCCCATCACATGCCAATAAGGACGCTGATATTAAAAGTCAGATGACCGTCATATTGGTTTTCATCACTTATGCGGGTCCTCTTAGGCCATGGAGTAAATATTTGTTTCCAGTGAGATAAAGAGGGAATCTAAGATTGGTACAGTATGTATAATAGGAAATAGGCTCTCAGTGTAAACTATGTACAGGGTATTTCTGAAAGGTTTTACCACTGCTAACGCATATCCAAAAGTATGAAAAATATATCCTGCCTATATCGGCCACACTGCCTTAGTCTTAATATTATCTTGCATCAACCAGTTATAATCATAGCCTATGCTGGGTCTCTGTACCTTCCGTATTCTCAGTCTCCTGGTCACCATAGACGTTATGGTGCCAGATTCCATCGTCCTACGCTGTGAATAGTTTCTACTGTGTATACCTACACTAAACTGTACATCTAAGTCGATTCTATTGTATACCTACAAAAATATAAACCAACATTTTACAGTGAACCACAGGACTGTCCCTGAACTGATATGGGTAGGCCTGCATGGCCTCTACTGCTGTGCCGTCTGCCCTGCCTTGCCAGACATAGTGCAATGACATGAAACACACATTGGAAAGCCTTAGCCTCCTATACGCCTATGTACACAGGTGGTCGATTTCCTCTGCGCTCTCCCAACTGAGGCTTTGGTGATAGCAGGATACCCTCCATTGCACTAGTAGCTTTCTTATGCTCTGTGTCTCAGCTCGGAGAGAGACCCTGTTGGTTCAGTGGCGTCTCCAATCGGACAAATAAGTCCCACTGGTGGAGACAAGTTATCTATAGTGCAGCAGGGTGCCAGCTTTTTCTGAGTATCCTGCTCACAAAGTGATAAATTCACAGAGTATCTAACCCCACTAGGTTCTGTAGAGCTTTTAGAATGGCAACTGAGGCACAGCGCCGTGCTGTAGTCTCTACGTGGTGTTGTGTTTAACATTATATAAGAATACTTTACTATTTATGTACATTTATTGTGTGATGTGTTGAAGGCTGATCATGTACATCCATTAGAAATACCCGCCTTAAAATAGACAATCCATATCAATTTGATCTGTTTGAAATTATTTCTTTTAGGAAAGACAACACAAGAATATATCCTTACCCTGGGGGGTATCACACTTGGTAGTATACGCTCCAGGCCCCACTCATAGAGAACGATGCAAATATTTTCCCATTTTGTCTATACATTTACTTGTATGTATCTGAGGGAAACAACTCCTGTCTGCATGGCACTACCAGCGGGACAGCCACCCCGCTGATATCAGATAAAGACTATCTCGTTACTCCTGAGTGCTTGTGATGCTTTTTTTTTGAAGTTAATAATTAATCATCAAACTCACAGAGGGACCTGGGAAGATGTATTATGGCATTGGGTTGAATCTATATTCCACACTAGGCCTTCGGCTCTCCTATCCCTGAGATACGTCATGATCCGTCTTGTTCTCGAGATGTCCAAATCTCTTAGCAGGTGGAGGTAGTGGTTGGCTTATAGGCCTACCCATATCTAAGTGGCGTGCCTAACTGGGTCGGCCTATAGTGTGACCCTTCCCACATATCTCTTTAACATTCACAGGTACCCAGCAACCCACTCCCATATACACAACCCGAACTCTGGAACCCATTCCATCCCACCTCCTCAGTCCCAGCGGTTCTAGAGGAAAAGCCAGGCCAAATCCCCTATTATCGTCCGGGCCCTGTTCGTCCAATAGGACGACGCCATCTTGGAACGCTGACTACATTCATTCATGAGCGATTGCTTCAGTGGGCATGCGCAGTAATCTTGCCCCTGCCTGTGTGATTTAGTAGGAGGTAGACTGAAAGGAGAGGGGAGGGGATGGTGAGAAGAGGGAAAGTAGTGCACAGCGCTCTACTACCAAGTTCCATTATTACCATTGGCTTCTTTGTGATGCAGTAGGGACCTTGCCACCTTGTCCCCTCTATAAGGGGGAGAGCTGGTGCTATCTACGTGTTTGGGCAGACTTCTTGCAGCACCTGACCAACGCTAGGCAGCCATCATTTAGACGCTCCCCTTAGGCCTAGAGAAAGGTGTGTTTCTGGTCGCTCGAACCCATACAGGTCTAGCCAAACAGAGTCAGCTATTACTTCCCCATTACCACTTTCTCTATACGTCTTTTTGTATACTTTGGTTGAACATGGTCAAATACATTAAAACTAGATCATGAAATAAAAGTGTAGTGTGAGTCCTATCGTACCTAATCCTTTGAAGAAGATGCTTTCTTTTAGGCCGTATATGTGCTTTAGCGCAAAATGCCCATGTGTGAATAACTTAGGTCCATGGCCTTCTATTATATGATTCCACATTGAACCATGCACCAACTTGAACTGCCACCGCTGTCTTGATAGACATACCTTCCTGTGGAAATGAACTATTATCTTCCCGTGCATTTGCCCCCCCCCCCCCTCCCTTGTGCTTTTTAACTATGTTTCCTTTACAATCATGAAAATAGTCTGTGACTGAAACGGCTGTCTGTGGATGAAATGTCATATATGTACAATGCATATCACAGACAGATTTTTACTAAAACGAATATATACAGCTTCGACATTACGTTCTTACCTATAGAATATGGCAATTCCCAGCCAGAAGTGATTGGGTAGTGTGGGGAATTGTCGGCCGACAGTGACATGCACTGGAATAAGTCAAAAGACCTGACAGGGGATTGGGAAGTCTGAGAGGAATGAGTGTTTTCTGGGAGATGCCTGATCCTCATCAGTAAAACCCTTATTAATACTGCCAGACCCAGAGTAAGGCTTGAGTATGGTCAGCAGGTACACATCAGCACCCCAGTTCCTAACGTGTGTGATGAATGGCAGGCAAACTACTAAGGTTCAATTGAGTTAGATCTATAATTATTGTGTAG
Source organism: Harmothoe impar (assembly GCA_947462335.1). NCBI lineage: Eukaryota > Metazoa > Annelida > Polychaeta > Phyllodocida > Polynoidae > Harmothoe > Harmothoe impar. Next base: position 42,324,963 of record OX381711.1, on the reverse strand, counting down.
CCCACTTTAGGAACATAATATACAACCTATTCTAGAACAACATACTGGCATATGTGAATGTGTATTTCAATCAACATTGCGAAATCTTTATTCTAATGTCTAATATTTTTACATTCAAGTGTTCCATGGCGTTACATATAATAAAATATACATTACTCGTTTTAATCTGCAATAATACATGCAATACCACCAATCCCACAATACCTGATGTGTCCTTCCTCTTTATGTATTTCCAGGACAGTACCGGGAGGCCAATGATCAACTACACCAAGTCTTGGACTTTATCAAGGAGACACACGCCGACGACCTCCACGGCTACAATGGCCACAACGTGGGCCACATACTGGAACTATTACACGGCTTTGATTATAATTCCTCGGCGGACACGACGGCGGGGTTGGACCACGGGGGCAGTGGGTCAGGGGGTAGTTCCAGTGAGAGGGAGAGGCGAGATCTGTTTAGTCTATCAGACGTGTTAAGTTTACACCTCTCCCCACGACTGCATGACGCTATATTGCAAGGGGTACCTGAAAGCACCCATAGTATCCGCCAGGCAAGGCAAGAACACTTACTTCTACTAGGGCAACAGCAACTACGCCAACAACGGCAACATTCTTCCAATCCACACACCGGGGATAACATAGGATCAACCGGGATATATACAGCATCGGGAGCAGGCAATATGGTTAAACAAGTCGATCTAAATAATAACTACGATGAGAATTCCCATCCTACATCAAGCTCCTCTCCTTCCGCCTCTCCTACTTCCAGTTCCGGTTCTTACCTACAGACCGCCATGCGGCTTCTGAAGGAGAACATCCAACTGAAAGCGGAGATCGCGAAATTATACAGTGGTATACGGAGTGGGCTCCTCTTAGAGCCCCTCAGCGGTGGTGGTCCCATCACAGACAACAACAACAACAACAATGAGGACGACGCCTTGGACAAGGAGGACCTCATGGTATATCGCGACCTGGGCAAGGAGCGCAGGCGCAGGGACACACCACTTCCGGGAGGCCCCGTTTCCGGTGAGACCGGAAACCGCCATGTTGTTCACCGTCACAACCACAAGGGGAACGGCACTAGGGGCGCTGGTGGCGCGGGGCATCATGGGACCACCACGGGAGAAAACAACTTCAACTCCTATGCATCAGGGGCCGGGGAGAGTAGGGAGACAGACTTTTTGTACACGGGGGTTGTAAAAGAGTCCGAGTTTCCACCTGCAAGAGCGAGTCATGAGAATGACGCCGACCATCATCCAAAGACTGTCAAAACGCACACGCATAGGAACGTGCACCACCACGGCATCAGGAATGACAGTGGTAACATCACATACTACGACAACTTTGATGAGGAGGCGGCACATGAGCACACGCAGGCAGAGAAACTCAAAGAGATCGCACATATCCTGCATTATTGTAGCATTGGCATTCTTGGCATCTTTGTTGCCCAGGTAAGCACATTTTTAACCCTTGTTTTTGTGTGTATTTTAGTGTCAGATTCCCAGAAAATACACAGTTTATTTCCATGATTGACACCGCTATGATAAAAAAATTATGATATACAGAAACGTGCGACACCTAGTAGTTGTTTTGTAATAAATCTGTCCAGTATCATATTTTGGAAATTATTTAGAATAGATGGTCTATAATTCAAGCATTAGATCCCCTACTCTAATTGAATTGCTTGTGTAACAGATTTATCTAAAGATTTATAGCCATTGCTTGGCCTTATACAATCTAATTTATCCGATGGGTCTATGCAAGCCTAATCTGCTTAGAAACGTCTCTAGGTGCTCCGTCATGCCCCTCCCCTCTAAAAAGGTCCATCAGTCAGTTTCCATTAGACCTTTTAAGGGCCGCATAGTGCTTTAACATGCTATGTCATTTGTTGTAACCCACACAATTCAAGGGCTGTATTTAATCCTCATGCCGAGCCTACGGGATCGATACACTGCCGAAGGGTAAGCCTAGTGCTCGAATGCATGCCTGGAAAGTAGACTCACCAGGCCTGCATTCATGCATCATGACGACAGAGTGTAAAGCACATTATAAGCATTATGCGGACCTTAAAGGGTTAGACCTTGTGACGTGAGTTAGTACCGGTGCTGTATAAGATAGCATTGTAGCGTCACTCTCACCATGTCTCCGGTGTTTTGTTATGTCAGTGGTGAGGGCTTTATAAGGGATGAATTGCATTGGTATGCAATTCGTCATTGAGGCCACAAACATGTCTTTCTTTAGGCAATTTGTACACATTTTAATCAACCATCATTTATAAAGTCAATGTTCCTGGCTAATATGAATAGCTCACATGAGCTTAAACACAATTTGTCACTGGTATATGTTGCCTATCCCTGTTGATGAAAATTTCCCAAAGTATACCTTTGTATTTACAGCTGTTCCTGAAGCTTTTTGGCATGGGTATAGCAGAGTTTTTCAAGAAGAAAATGGAGGTGAGTGCATTGAATGAGGATACCTTGTGTTGTCCAATGTTTCTATGCAGCTATATATCTATATGATACATGTGTGTCCATGTCCTGTAATAATGTATAGGTTTTCTGCCAACAGTAGTACTATACTATCCCTATCAGCAGTTCCATCAATATCAGTCAAGTGAATTAATTCTATTCGTTTCATACTGTTGGCTTTTACAAGAAAGGTACCATGCTCTGATAGTATAAATCTACGTAATAATCTTCAATTTCAGCATCTTGTTTCACTTTTCTCAGCTTTAAACGTTCCATGTTAATGATTTGAATTTTTAAGGAATCATTTTTAATTGGTTACCATGTCTATAATCAGTGCTTTAGTTTTGTTTCCCAACTAAGACGATCTGTGGATATGAAACAAGGTTTTGTTCTGTCGATGTTTGAGAGTGTACACTAGGGCCCTAATTTAGACACATTGTCTTCGAAGTATTTACTATAATACTTAGGCATGTTTGGCTTTTAAGCACCACCTAGCATAGTTAGCAGCAATACTGAAGTGCACTATAGTATATTCGCTGTTTGGTAATTGGATAGTTATAAGACATCAAGATTATCAATATACATAAGAATGTACAGCTGATATATAGCTGTAATACTTCCCACGGATATATATACATTATACTCTACAGACATATAATTACATTTACAGTCATGAGTGTACACTGAAAATCCATAGGTTAAAAGGGTTAGTCAGTACAGACTAACCTAGGTTGGTCATATGAGTGTTAGTCACAATGGCAAAGTTATATTAAAAAATGACCGAGGGGTCAGTCAGTTGTGGCTAACCTAGGTTCATCATTGGTGTGTTGTATTTGTATACCGCTAGAGGGTGCCACCTGTGATGACCACTCAGTGGCTCCCCCTGGAAATAAAAAGACTAAGGTGGGTTGGTCAGTAGTGACCAACCTGACAATAATAACTAATCTATGTTGGGCGTATAGGGATCCAAAAAATGACTAACTAGGTTAGGCACTAGTGACTAAGAGGTTGGGCGTATAGGGATCCTAGGAATATCAGTGTACATCATGGTTGCTCCCTGAATATATGTGTGGTTTGAGTGTAATCATTTGCCTGACCCAGACACTCATCTCCCCTCTTCAATTTGACAAGTGAAACCAATTTGTTTCTTTGATTGCATGCACCGGTAATATATATCTATGTATACATGCATAGTTATATCGTTGTACTTTCCTCCCAATGTTATGGACGGAAAGTACATGTATTCAATGTTATGAACATATCCCGGCTAAATAAATGCCAACTGTTAGTGTAATAGAAGATGCATCATTGGCCATGCTGGAAGGTAGGTTAACTGAGAAATGGGAGTCCTACATTGAACACTAGGGAGTCTGGTAATGCTGGACTACCTTTAAAGAGTCTGGCAATAGCGGACTCTAACCGCCATGGAAGCGAGTCAGACATAACTCGACACGTTATCCGTAAAGAAAGTCCAGTTATATCTGACGTCAGACCCTGGAATGAGTACTTTTGGCGACATGCATCCAGGAAGTCTTTCTTCTCTGTGTAGTATTATACAGATAAAAGACCAATAATTACGCCACAATTATTTGAAGTTTTCCAGTTGATTGCTGATGGTATTAGCTATGGCACTTGTGTCTTGTTTGGTATGTCTTGTTTGTGTGAACCCGCGATTCAGGTTCATATGAATGACGTACGATAAAATGTTATCATATCAGCACAAACGAAGCATCCCTTCTGCCTAGCTGTTCACTTTATTCAAAACATGTTGACAATAATTAATATTAAAAGGTGAGTAGCCATATAGATTCTGAAAACAAATACGGTGAACAATCTAAGTGTGATGAAAATACATCACCTAATATGAAATGAAGTCATACATAATGTGCCTTTGTTTATATTGGAACTAAATGTACACGAGTGTCGCTGTATCCATCCATATACTATTGTACTTAGATAATCACACACCATGTTTCTAACCCTTGCAGATCTTTGATGCTGTGATAATCCTGGCCTCGTTTGCCCTGGATTTGGTGTTTTTGGAGGGTGTCGGCGGAGCTCAGGGCGAAGAGGCTGCTGCCCTTTTAATCGTCTTCCTGCTTTGGCGCATACTACGGGTGATTAATGGTAGGTGTGGTATTTTCATCTAGTCAGTTTAGTTTGGTCTAACTCAAACTCAAACTTAGCCAATAGACGTCAGCCGGACATGGAGTTTTAACCTGTATACCAATTTGATGAGGCACAGCTTGAAACTGTGTCCCAGGGCGGTGGATGTCGCACAGCTGCATACTAACCAGTCGTTCTATAGCCCAAAATCTACGGCGGCAGGAACGTGCGTTAAAATGGCTTCTCGGCCCTGTCGTGTCTTTTCGCGGCTGTGCCGCGAAAGTCCACGGCGTTACAGGGGCGAAACTAGCGCGGAAGGGCCGCGAAACCATTTTAACGCACGTTCCTGCCGCCGTGGATTTAGGGCTTATGTGAGTAGTATAATGAAAAGGGGTTCTGAGACAGGCAGCATGTATTCAGATTTGGTGAAAGGTCTGCTCATTATATGTGACATGCATTGAAAAAAGGGACCTTAGTGCACCATGCACTAAGGGCCTTTTCGCAGATCGTGTCACATATATTATTTGCTTTAGCGGGATGAAAACCATATCAAAATAATTGTTTGAAAATATATAATCAAGTCCTGTGATGCCTCATTAAAACCAACGGAAATCTAAGAATTAGAATCAAACGGATGTCACGAATGGTCAATAATAAACTTTAAGATAGGTTCATACATAACGTGATTGGACAGCGGGTGAAAATAATTCGTTGTATGCTCCACTACTGATTTCAACCAAGTAAATAGTGGCAGTAGATAGCCCATGTCCTGTATAGGGCCCTCACAGAGCATCGCCGTGTGGCCGTGCTTTTATATATACTACTTCTTAAAGCTACATTCCTTCCTCGAATGGTACTTCAGGTTGAAGTGACATTCAGGAATGCACCAGGGTATTTAAACCTGATGTATGACCCTATCCACAACCCTAATCCCTACTATCATAACCATGATTTACACAGCGGCCAACACCTAGACGGCAAGACTAGTGGTCACGGCAAGCCGGATCCTGTCATCAGTCTGTAGGTAAAGGGGGATGTCGTTTTATGTGTATATGGTTGTGAGCAGGGTCTATAAGCCTGTTTACCCCTTAAGTCAAGGAATGTTGGTAAATGGAGCATAAATCAAAGCATTGCCTACGTAATAAGGTCCAACTGCATAGGACATTGTAAGAATTATAGTGATGGTCCTTATGGGATACTGCACGACGTAGTGAGTAAACAGTGTAAATGATTAATCACCATGTTAATTCCATCTCTATGTAAAGTGGGATAAACTGAATATTTCACAACCTGCCCGAGGCAAGGGCAGATACCCACATTACGGTAGGTTACTTAAATTCAGACTTCTAATTTGATTGGTTTCCTGATGGTCAGCTGTGAGACACAATGACATAATTTTCATCCAATGGGAGATAAGGGCAGTTGTTATCCAATTAGCTGCTTAGAAGCTAATGCTTAAAACTATGTATATTTAACTAAGTTAATTGTAAAGTTTGACAGAATAATTTTGAAGTTAAGGAAATGAAATTTTTAAATAGCTTACAGGATAGGATACATGTAATAGTAAAGGTGTCAGTTCGGTTACTTGAAGCTTCAATCCCACCACTCATGCGTCACCCGTTAGACGACTAGAAAAGTGTCAGAAGTAGTAACAATTCATGTTCAACTGGTGAGAATGCCGCTTCAATAAATGCTAATTCACTGGGGGTTGAACAGGACACACCTTACTTGATTTTGATGTGTCCTCACACCAATATTGAAGCACCTTTTCAAAAATGTTTTCTCAAACAGCCACTAGCTCTTACATCAGACAATTGTAACTGAAGCAAGTGTGTCAGCTTGTTCTTCCTTACACTCTTAAAGGGGTACGATACTCTTTACTTCCCACGAAAAGATTTTCCCATGACTACAGCAGTTACGTTTTACATGTATTTACTGTATAAAAATGAAAAAATAGGACCTTGCGGTTGAAATAACCAGAGGAGGACATTGGCTCATTGGCTCCCGTGTGGATAGATGGCCATGAAACCAAACAAAACAAAGAAACAACCTGGACCAAAATCAGCTACATACTGGATTGAAGTTATAAAGTTACACGTGTATGCTTTTGTGAGATACGGGTACCCATCTGCCCTTCCACATTATCAAAAACAAAGATTAAGTATTAGCCACATTAGTTCATTTGTTCAAGCTACCCATCGCCGATTGATTCATAACATGTTTGCCTTAAATATGTTCTGTATGATTTTAAAAACTATTGATCTTCCCCAAAGGAGAAGGTTTTCAATAAAAAACAAATCAAACCTCAACCTCAAACCTCATTCATGCATCAGTGCACTAACTCACCTCATTTGGCCAGGCAAAATAAAGATCACTTTATATCTGTAAATTCCTCTTCAGGTATCATGGTTACTGCCAAGAAACGGCAGGAGTTCCGTATAAAATTGCAAAAGCGAGCAAGGAGACGTGGTGACAAAAAGGTAGAGCTCCTTGAGGAAGACAGATCGTTAAAAGAGGTGAGTAGCTCATCTTGGTAAAGCTTTGATAACATGGAAGGCGGTTTATTCATCTCTTTCTTGAATATTGCCCACAACTTCTGAGAGTACTGTATAAAAAACTCTCATGATAATTTAGGAAATTGTTTCATTGGTCTGGTGTAGTCAAACCAGTGTGATATTATCGGTTTGGTTTAAACATTTTCAGAATAGCAATCTGTGACAGACCCACTTTTAGCTCACATCAGAAACTTTTATGTCTCTTATAAGTACACCACCAATACATTCTCTCATTGGTTCTAATTATACTTTGACTCCTGAAAGTTGGATAGCTCATATTTGTTTTCGATGGGCTTGGGTAACAATTAAGTCTGATAAAACATCAATCAATTCCATAATTGTAACCACTTTCTAAATTGAATCACTATCCTGGGCTACAGTGTAATCATAGTTTTAAAAAGGCCAAACCCACATAATTTCACTTTGTGAACATTCCTAAATGACTTTTGTATGTGGTTAAGTTAATGAATGAGCTAATGCGGTTTAATCTTTGTGTTTTGCAGAAGGAAATTGCTGCACTTCGGGAGCTCTGTGCCCGGCGGGGCGCAGACGAAGATGAGATCAAGGCCTGTAAGCCTCGACGTAAAAGCAAATGTAAGCACGCTCTTACTTCCAACAGGAGATCCAAAGCCACTTCGGACCTAAGCCTTGTCAGAGAAGAAGAACCCTCCAATGCCGAATCCCCCAATTGTCCAATCTAGCTTCCCAAAATGTTATCCAATGTAACCAAAACCCTAACATTTCAGTTTTGTGTCTTTTTTCCAAAACCTAAAAGAATTTATCAGTTATGTGTATTATTTATTTATCCAGTCTGTGTTCATCCATGCGGTATCTTCTTTTACTAAGTGTCCTAAATGTCCGAGTATTTTTTTTTATTATTAAATAAGTATTTTTTAGGTATTTTTGACTAAATTTGAATTGGAGAAAAGAGCAAGCAACAGTAGCCAAACCTGAAAAAAGTATACAGTAGGTGTATAGCGTTGTTAGGGAGGGACGGTGACGTTCATGTAAGCCGACTATTGCTCTGATTATTAATGTAAAAAGAGATAAACGTTGACTTGTTCCACCATTGAATACAAGACACCATTGTCCATCCACTTCGTTCACTTTAACACTTCTTTGTGGTGAACACTCTTTCGTATTTACGTGATTGACTAACGTAACCACCCTCCCTGTTATGAAGGATTTTGTTCAGCTTATCATACCTTCCACCATATCTTAACATTTTGAAAGTACAAGTAGCCTCAGCAAATTTTGTAGCACTTCGCATTATGCTTTTTGTTCAAGCCACATTCAATGGACACATTTATGTCTCTTGAAAATGGTTTAAGTTAATTAAGTAATTATAATTGTGAATTTTGAAGAAGAAAAGTATCATTTAGCATTGTATTATTATTGTTTAATTTTTCCTAAGTACTATATGTAAATTACGAAATACAAAAAAAGGACAAGAGAGACAGAAAAGTGCTATCTACTGATTTAAGAGCTTTTTGAAGTGCATCATCACTCTGTTTGAAATGTATAAACGGAAGCCATTTTGTGCAACGACTTACATGACCGTTGTAATCGTCACAACATGGCGGCTGCCATCCGGAATACCCGGATCTTTTGGGTAACCAAGGCAACAGGGAGTGAGAGGGGTATGCCCTGATTCTTGATCTTTAGCACCTGGTTGTTAACTGTTGTATTGTTGTTCATCATGTAGGAGAATTGTGCCTCGTCCAATGCTATATACCGTTATATATCATATACGTCAGACTGTCAGCTTCCGCACCGTAGGATCGTCAGTGTCAGCCCCCTGTTAGCTTACTAGAACTGTGTGCCACATAGGGAGCTCGCCAAATATATACCTCAAAACCCGCCGAAACACACAAAAATACCTTATATAAGGCTTAAATTCCAGCATACCTAACCATCAGGGTGGTTCTTCCAGAAAAGAATTGTTTCAGATGGATAAGTATTATTTCAGCAGTGGTTGCTCTTCGAGTACACATATTCTCAAAATTTCACCTGTTTTCTTCTGATGCAAACTTTTGTCGGTGAGCCCCCTGCTTGGCTCCGTCTCCGAATGGTGTATTAAGATTAGAGAGGCGGGTTTCCCAAAACCCATATCCCTACTTTTTCCTAGGCTAGCCCAAACCTAGTACATATATAATCGGCTATTGAGGAGAAGATAGAGATTATATATGAGAGTCACTTTTTTGAGACGGTGAGGATGCTGTTTGCTTGACACAAGCACCAACGACTCCTGAGTTTTACCTTAAGGCCCTGTTACACATACGAGAGCTGTCGCGAAACATAGATAGTTAACACCAGCAACTTGTCACCAGATAACCTGCCGTGTGGGGTTGCTTATGACAAGTTGCCTGTCGAGAGCAATATTGTCGAAATATAAAGCAAAAATTACGCTCGCGACGTCTTTTCACCTAGTCGCATGTGTCGCAGGGTCTTCAGCCTATCCAGGACAGAAGCCCGTACACTGAAAGGCCATCGAACCGATCTTTCAGAGCACAAGCCTTTTACATATTATACGATAGCCATACATTATTAGCTGGTTCATTATGCCATTGTCTAATTTTACCGTGTCTATTCTCTTTACATATAATTATATATGCCTATTTGGGTTTTCGAGATGGCTTAGAGTGTGGGCTTGTCCACATATCCATGTGGGGTTTCACACCTTGTAGTTGACTGAAAGCCTGATATGCAGTATGTCTAAAGTGGAGCTCCTGCAGATTGCTGAAGCCCACAGTATTGGCATGGTTCTAGAGCCAGCAGCACTATTCGATACAGTCCACTGCCAGATATCACAGCCAAGTGTGCACACTCCCTTAAATGAGTCACCTTTTTCTTTAGGTTTTCTTTTCATTTGATGTTATACTAACATTGTGACTTACCGTGCACTGTTATATCAATGTTCTGTTTAATTGGCTTTCACTGTATATTTTACAAAGAATAGGCAAACCAAACAACCTACACAGTCCAATAAGTTTATTGAGATTTTACCAAAGGCAACCAGTCCATGTAGGACTCGTGTCCACTTAGAGTTCTTGTTACTTGCATTGTTGGCCTTCACGAATCCTTCGTTTTTTATTTTGTATAATCCAAAACAAAACAAATGCATTATGTTGCCTTTTGGTTTACTTACATATAAAACATATGCATAGGCTGCAAGATATAATCCCACCTGAAGTATTCACATTTTTGAGTGTTCAAATGAGAACCCTGTATTTTTTCAACACCCGTTGATTGGCCAGACACAACCCTTATACGTTGTCTGTGCTTCTTATTGCAGCCATCATGCCGCGGATGGATACGTCTATGGGCCTCACGTCTGTTGCCTCCCTGTCGCTCAGTCTTTCCATGTCCATGTCAGGTGGGGCATTCAACAGTATTGCTCGCAGCAATCCCATTCTCAATCGGCGCGACAGCATTCAGGACATCCTGCCGCCTCAGCGCCATCCTCGACGTAGCAGCCTCATGTCCAGTAAGCCCATAGAAATTCTCCAAAACCACTTCCGCGGAGGAAGCCATGGTGACAAATCGCCCCGCACCAGTGGGGCATCGCTTTTCTCCAAGCGTCTCTCGATGGAGAAAGTCGTCGAGGAAAAGGAGACGGAGAACGGCGGGGAGGAGCTGATCAACAAGCGGAATACTGCTTGTGACGCCATCCAAGAAGGGACTGGCGAAGCCAACCTGGCACTGCTTGATTACAATCATGGCGGGGACTCCCCGATGCCACCCATCAATGGTCGCAAAAGTCCCACGGTGAGTTTTAACGTGGATAATGAACTGACCGATGATGGGAAGATTGTACCACTGGCGTTCGATCGCAGTAGCATACACGGCACCCCAAGCCCCAGCCGCTCCGAGCATTCACAATCGAATAATTCTTCCATGGCCAATGGGCCGGTGCGTCGCGCTTCCACGTCATCACGTCACAGCAATAAGGAGCACGATGACGTCACTGGTGACGTCGTCATAATGCACCAGGGTGACATCATTACGCACCACAACAACCAGAATCAGCACAACCAGCAGAGCGACGCTGCCATGGACGTGGTTGTCCTTGTTCCGACGTCATCACAAACACACCACGACGTTGCGGACGTAAGCGCCTCCCCAAACAGGGGCGACGTTCGAATTCACATTGAGGGTAGCCCCCACCACGATGACGTGGCTTCACATCTTAATGAGGTCACCATGCACCTCGACGACGTCAACACGCGATTAGATGACGTAGCCACACATTTGACTGACGTCATCACTATTCAGGATGACGATGAGCTTTCTACTTCCAGTGACAGCGAGGTAAGAAAAGTCTAGAATAGTCAATAATGAAACTATAACGAACATAAGAAACATGAGGAACATTGACACGATCAACTAAGATAATTTTACATTTATTGCCACAAATAAAGTTCACCACCACGAGTAGACCCAGAGCTATATTTTCCCAGCGTCTAACAAGAAAATACATTGCAAGAAATCTGTAATATCCAGAAAACAAAATGCATGTGTTTTTCAAACCTAAGAAATTTAGCACTTCATAATGATTTTGACCATTACAATATGCACCCATTATGTGACAGCAATAGGGTGTATGCCATAAAAGCACTGCATGTGAAACTAACGACTTCATCCATCATTCTAAGAGTCCCTGCCTGAGTAGAAATATTGATATGCACCATATTATTAATGCAACTTATTATCATAGAGGTACTTAGAGAGTCATAGATGACAAACATATGCGAGCACATCTTATTTTATTTAGGAATCCAGACACATGCTTCCCACACGCCCATCTAAAGTGACAGGAAGACGGAAGGTATACTGACATAAATACAAACCCAATGACACCTAGATACTAGTCTAGATTGGGAATGTACTGATGTACCCGGGAATGATCATACTTATCACATAAGGCTAACTGAACTGAACACAACATGGAGAGCAATGGACTATTAGGATAGGAAAAAAGTGAATCGTACGCATGTATTTTTATATTAAACTAAAAGCAATAAGCCGAAAGTGTGCATATTTGATATACACCCATGTTTTATTGCACCTTTATAGCCATTATATTACTGTCGTTCTGGAATCTATTTGATGGATACTCCAATTTTCAACCTAGCTTAATTAGGGCTCTCCAGGTTGAGTTCAGGTCAGCTGGTATAACGTACAATCACGGTGTGGTTGAGCAGGTATGAGCAGCACGATTTTAGTACTGCCGAGCATGTATGGGTAAATGATATGTAGTCAAAACCGCCCTAGATCTCCTCTCTTCCCCCCAAGGCTCTGAAACACTTTGAAGTCACTAATGCAGATCTGTTGATCAATATTGTGTGACCATAAAAGGAAATACCAGTCTCCTTGAAACTAGCATTCAGGACTGTATATTTCTTTTACTGTGACATAGGTATACCTATTTCAAAGTGTTTATATATAGCATGAAACTAGTCTGATCTCTCTATCCAGTCAAATGCTTGGATAATCAGGTACTACCTAGGCCCTGGGTGACTATTACTGCTAGTATAATAGGCAATAACCATATTGATTAATCCAATTAGTACTAATGGAATTGATATGTCGGTGATTGCCATACTGTGATATAATTATATGTATCAATGCTTCAAATAGTGATTGTAACTTAGTGGTACAGGTATTTGTCTCCATAATAATGATGGCAGGATTACCATCAGACAAAGTACTATCAGTGATTTGTAGATGCAGTGTCATGATTATGTACTGGGAATTACATAAACATAGCATAATGCGCGACAGATAATAATCATCGTGAATCGTAATATCAAATTGTTCCTTTGATTGAAGTAAGGATAATTTAATTAACTTTACTAATATATTTAAGAATCACCCGGTGTTGTCAAAACACGTATACAGAATGCAATGTTGGATAAGACATGATTTGTCATTTAATATAGAAATATGACAATTATGTGCAAACTTAGCGGTATCCTACATGCGACAAGAATGTAGGGTCCTTCAAGTTTATGCCTATGAGGTGAGATCCAAATAGAATCCTTCATACAAACAGAAAATAGGGAGGTGGGTTGGTGGAACTACTCTGTACATGTAGTATAGTGATCTATAGCACTAAAGGCCACGTCACTCCATGGGCATGGAGTTCCTGTGATGGCATAGCTACCATAATGGTATACGAAAATTAATTGAATTTGCCTAGAGATAATGGATATGGAGTTTGGATGTCTATAGTTGTCAGAATGTTTGGTATGATAAGTCGATGTCTGATTAAGGATCATGATTTTGTGTTGTTTAAATGATCATTGAGATTTATATGATTTACTATTTGTACTGTTCTAACCCACACTGGTCCACATACCAATCAGTTTGTTAATATACACACCGATAACACTGAACAAGTAAAATTATCGTTATATAGATCATTATCTTTCCTTACAAGGTGGCATACATGTTTTACTAAAATGAAATGCAGACATTGTGTTCACTATAATAATAAGCAGTTTAATTAGAAATTATACAAACATTTAATACATTTAAAACGTCTAAAACATCTCAGAATTAAATACCTAAAATATACTGATGACTGATGTAGAATACGCCACAATGGATACACAAGTTTATCACCTAAATATTTGTACCACACATCTACCACATATTTGCACTAATGTTTCCGTCTATACCCACCCAGTGACACTTCACTCATCACACACTATTCTACTCTCACCTCCAAATAACAGAACCACGTGGGGCAATGCTATCTTGTTCATACTATCATATTTATGTGATTAAAACAATCATAAACAGATCCTTACTGATGCCAATTTCTCTTTCATGTTTCAGGGACACGAAACTACGAGACTGTGATGGAAACGATATTGCTATGCAGCAGATATACCATGTCTTTATCTGGCGGATATATATAACCTTCGTTATCAGGTGAATGTATAACGATAGATCAACGCCCAGGTTGGTCTCATATCATAGGATTGTCGCCACAATGAACAATGGATATACTAAGCCCAACGAGAATCAGTGATATTGTTTCAACTTACATATAACGTTTACTCCTGTTGTGTGTTAAGAGAGAGAAAAAGATTTAGAGATTCTTTGAAGGATTCTTTGAGTATGCAATGACATATCCTGTAGTAATTTGGGAATGATGTATATAATCCTTTATACTGGGAGTTCTTGGCGTCTGCGACGACCAAAGTACTTACACTATTATACCGTAGTACCCTTCATTGTAACCTGGGGCATCATCATTTTACATAGTCAGCAAAAATACCACTTCAACTGTACAGTTGTACATTTCATGACGGCATGTGAGTATATCCTATGGTTTCTCATATCTGTACACAGAAAGCAATATATATGAGTGTGGTTATAACGATTGACTGAAATGATGATGAAAACTGTGGGTCAACGAACTCAGGCAGCGACTTCACCGAATTGGACAGCTGGTTAATTAAGATTATTATTAATACCATAATTAATTGGTAATGTTATTATTATTAATCATGATCATAATACTCGACGCTTGGTGTTGTTTGTTCTAAGAAAAGGAAATCAGAGAAATGTGAAAAAAAATGAAGATGACATTGTTTACAACCAAAGATTCGCCGTTGATTCAATTATAGCAGCGATGACGTCATTTTATCCGCTTATCACATGACCGGAAGTGCCAGAGACCCCTGGTGGTGTTCTCTGGGACTAGTCTTTGTCAAATCTCTCATAATCTCGTATGTTCTCACGAGAATCTTCTTCCTTCCTGTTTCAAATAATTATCACCGGCAAATTATATAGGCCTATAGTGTATGACCACAAAACGCCGGCGGGTATGTTGATATATCTATTATATATATCTGGTTTCCAGATTACTATGCATAGGCATTTGTTGTTGTTTGTTGCCAGGGTTTTAATCTTGGCAATGTTTTGTTGTTGGAAAGAAAAGTTACTGGATTGACTTTGTCTTGACAGTTATATGAAGAGTTTGGGTGATCACGTTGGCTGTTGGAGATTTTGTCTCGCTGTTGGGGAGAATTTTGTCGTTTCAAGATGGCTGCCAGAAGGGTGTATTCTTTACCTACAAACCTCTCTATCTCATATCTGTGCAGTGGCGACTCCTAGTGAGAAACGCCAGCACTATTCACATGTATCTTATACCAGTGAAGAGAAGCCCCATGGGATAATTATACCTATAACTATATCTATATATATACGCAATATCAGTGATTTGTTGACGCCAAACTGTGGCTGTGCCAAGAAAGATCAAGTTGGACGTCTTATATCTATGTGTACGTAGACTATTATGCAATGTATATAGTACCAAGAAGGGATCTTCATATTATATATAGGAGAAAATACCGACTTCACTATACAGCCTAAGGAGCAACCTTCATTGAACGACTTCTTCCATGGTATTGAATTACAATACTATCTACTTTGAGAAAGGGGAAAATGTGAAAAAATGAAAACAGACTATTGAAAACCAGTGAACACGGCCCCAACGACCCGCTAGCGGCGAGGGGCTTAGATGAGCCTGGGTTTTAGGCCTATAGTGTACCTATCCTAGGCCTGTTTGTTTGCCTCACTTTGTTTGATGTCATCACATTGCTTTGATATAGGTTTGATGTAGTAACCATGTGGTAGTAAACCACATGAGTATTGTTCCACTTAGAATTACTTGGCCACATTCTCTATTTAGTGAGAATTATATTTATGGTGTATTAAGACCCTACCTTAGGGTGTGTTGTGTTCTGTTGACTGTAACTTTGAACATTTTTTGTTTTATATACGAGAAGAAAAACAAACAATTAGAACAATGCATTATAGGAGTAATAATCAGATTGTAATACTAATTATCACCTAGCGTTTCTATCACTCACTTTGCAAGGGCAAGCAGTATTGCTATTTATAGGCATTTTTTCTCCAATGTACTTCAACCATACAATCATCGGCAGTCAATGCTACAGCACTAGAGGGTCTTCACGTCTCTGTTAGCCAATCAACGATCACCACGTGTAAATACGTCACATCCGCCAAAAAACTAGGTCACTACTTCACAGTACTGCCGCCAGCAGGCGCTGACGTCGCTTTGGATGATTTCGCACGAGTAACTGGTGATTATAATTATTAAGTCCTTTGATGATAATATCTAGAGTGAATTTTAGTATCTGTTTCTTTT
Organism: Harmothoe impar; assembly: GCA_947462335.1. Lineage (NCBI taxonomy): Eukaryota > Metazoa > Annelida > Polychaeta > Phyllodocida > Polynoidae > Harmothoe > Harmothoe impar. Next base: position 42,308,645 of record OX381711.1, on the reverse strand, counting down.
CTGATTACTTCTAATGTTTTAAGACAAGATTACTGGTTTTTCCTTTCGCGCTTGATTGTTCGTTATTTTGGTGGCAAATACAATACGAAAAAAGTTTGTTGTTTTTCAACCAAGTTGTCCGAGTTCTGATTTCTTAGTATGGAATAATATTATTGATCCACAATATTCATTATATGAATAGCAATGAGACCCGGGAATGAGACACTAACAATGAGTCAATCATGAATATAATTCAGATGGTAGATGAAATAGAACTACCGTACTAATTTTATACAGAGACAGTTTCTTAGAACTGCCCCTTCCACATAAAGACTGATAACTCCTATTTAGATTAGATTTTTTATCCATCCTATTCTAAACAGTTAGCAAGGTAAGATAAAGGTAGAAAATAGAGTGTACATGCACAATACCAGCAAGGCCATGTGAAATGTAGTTGTCAAATATCATATCCAAGTCACGCCAGAGCACATTTATAAACAACGTTAGGCTGAAAAAAATAAAAGGTGTGTTTCAGGTTTCCCAATAATACCTTGTGAAAAGAGGGCCGGACCCTAGCTCTTTTTAATCGATAAAATAAGAGTATCACAGATTTGTAATTTCAATACAACTGAACGACTCACGAGTCATTGCAATACCTAGCGAGTCAACCAAAAATGTATTAACTCTTCCTTTACCATGTTCCACATAAAGACACCTCTTTCAAAACCAGATTTTTTCAGATGAATTTCAAATGGGATATTGTGGTGTAGAGGATGACCTAACCTTTTAGAAACTGAAAGAATTTTGTAAATATTCAAACTAGAAGTACATCTATGACAAAATGGACAGTACCTAATAACAGAAAATGAGGATACCCTAAATCGCACTATGTGCTCTAATCAGGGGTCAAAAATATTTTTTCTTGGAAATGAGTCGGAATGTTCAGATAGACCATTATTTCTTTATCATAGACTTTGTTCACTCGTATTCCCTTTGGTTTTGCACATTTTTTGGTGCATTTGTGAGATTTTAGCCCATGGTGCGACTTTTGGCGTGCCTTAATTTAAGTTGCACCCATTAGAAATGCACTGAATAGACATATAGCTATATACCATGGCACCTCCTATCTGAACCCATACTGTCCATAGAATGTGATTATCCCCTTTCCGTTCAATGTGATATTGTCACAGTGTGTGTAATAAATTTAAATAGTATTTAAAAAAACAAATTTTCGGATGTACTAACTTTAAACTATATCAAAAATGAGTTGAATCTCATCCAAATTGAGATGACCAGCATTTCTAATAATGAATGTATGTACAAACGGATTAAGATATGCAGAAACAATATACCATAGACCACTGTCAGAAATAATCATGGGATTCGACCCACTTTTAGGCAAACCACAGGGGGTCAAAAATCGACCAAAATCGGCGAAAAAGCGGCGAGTAAGTCGCATCAGGGAGGTCAAGGAGGGGAGTGGAGTCGACCACTACAAGGCATGGGCCGGCTCCAGATGCCTGACTCGGCACCTTTAGGGGGGGGGGGTGGAGGGGGGTTGGTGGAGGGAGGGGCAGTGAGGTGTGACCAGTGTACAGAAGCCACATACCTCTGTACCCGGCCCTGGTGCCTCTGTACCCGGCCTTTGTGTCTCTGTACCCGGCCCTAGGTGCAGGAAATCAAAGCCAAAAGCCCCCTACCTCTCAACTTTAACAAAAATCGATGTATTCATATACAACTAGGATAGGGCTTTCTAATCCTATACTGCATTAGTATGTGGACTAGAAGTTTCCTCAGAACTCAAAACTCGATTTATTCATATACAACTAGGCTAGGGCTTTCTTATCCTATACTGCATTAGTATGTGGGATAGGTAGCCTACCTATCCCACATACTAATGGTAGGTTTCTCAGAATTATTGTCAAAGATGGATCCGTTTTCATATCTGCGAAGTCACCGCGGCAGTCGGTCCAAAGACATATTATCAGAACCCCATCCCCAGAATTTGATCAAAGTGGAAATTTGAACAAAACCCGATGTATTCATATACAACTAAGCTAGGGCTATCCAATCCTGTATTGCATTAGTATGTGGGATAGGTAGTTTTCTCAGAATTAATTGTCAAAGATGGATCTGTTTTCATATCTGCGGAGTCACCCCGACGGGCGACCCTAAGATATGTTATCACTACCACACCCCCAGTTTTTGATTTAAGTCAAAACTTGAACAAAACTCGATTTATTCATATACAATTAGGCTAGGGCTATCCAATCCTATACTGCATTAGTATGTGGGATAGGTAGTTTTCTCAGAATTAATTGTCAAAGATGGATCCGTTTCCATATCTGCAGAGTCACCCCGACGGGCGACCCTAAGGTATGTTATCACTACCACACCCCCAGTTTTTGATTTAAGTCAAAACTTGAACAAAACTCGATTTATTCATATACAATTAGACCAGGGCTTTCTAATCATATACAGCATTAGTATTTGGGATGGATAGTTTTCTCACAATTAATTGTCAAAGATAGATCCGTTTTCATATCTGCTGAGTCACCCTGGCGGTCGGTCCGAAGATACATTATCAGTACCCCATCCCTAGACTTTGATCAAAGTGGAAATTTGAACAAACCCGATTTATTCATATACAACTAGGCTAGGGCTTTCTTATCCTATACTGCATTAGTATGTGGGATAGGTAGTTTTCTCAGAATTAACTGTCAAAGATGGATCCGTTTTCATATCTGCAGAGTCGCCCCAACAGGGCGACCATAAGATATGTTATCAGTACCCCACCCCAGATTTTGATCTGATTAGAAACTTGAACAAAACTCAATTTATTCATATACAACTAGGCCAGGGCTTTCTCTTCATATACAGCATAAGTATATGGGATAGGTAGTTTTCTCAGAATTAATTGTCAAAGATGGATCCATTTTCATATCCGCGGAGTCACCGCGGCGGTCGGTCCGAAGATATGTTATCAGTACCCCATCCCCAGAATTTGATCAAAGTGGAAATTTGAACAAAACCCAATTTATTTATATACAACTAGGCTAGGGCTATCCAATTCTATACTGCATTAGTATGTGGGATAGGTAGTTTTCTCAGAATTAATTGTCAAAGATGGATCTGTTTTCATATCTGCGGAGTCACTGCGGCAGTCGGTCCGAAGATATGTTATCAGTACCCCATCCCCAGAATTTGATCAAAGTGGAAATTTGAACAAAACTCGATTTATTCATATACAATCAGGCTAGGGCTATCCAATCCTATACTGCATTAGTATTTGGGATAGGTAGTTTTCTCAGAATTAATTGTCAAAGATGGATCCGTTTTTACATCTGTGGAGTTGCCCTGACGGGCGACCCTAAGATATGTTATCACTACCCCACCCCAGATTTTGATCTGATTAGAAACTTGAACAAAACTCAATTTATTCATATACAACTAGGCCAGGGCTTTCTAACCATATACAGCATTAGTAGGTGGGATGAGTAGTTCTATCAGAATTAATTGTCAAAAATGGATCCGTTTTCATATCTGCAGAGTCACCCTGAGATATGTTATCAGTACCCCATCCCCAGATTTTTATCTGATTAGAAACTCGAATAAAACTCGATTTATTCATATACAACTAGGCTAGAGCTTTATAATGCTATACAGCATTAGTAGGTGGGATAGGTAGTTTTCTCAGAATTAATTCTTAAAGTGGATACATTTTCATATCTGCTGAGTGGTGTGTGCAGCCAACCATGACCTCTACCATGGAGGCCACCATGACACCTAATTTGCATAACACCCGCGGCAGACATCCTGGGGCCTCTCCACTGTTTCCCATCTCCCCCTCCATGTCTCTGGTCGCATAAATGCGTGTACGGTCCTGCACGGTGAACTCCCAATAATGCGTGTACGGTAAAGAAAGAGTTAATACAATTCTTGGGTACTTTCATTGTATTCAAACAAATTTGCAAAGAAACAAAGATTTTTGGCTACATCACTAGGGTCGGCAAGTAAAAACAGAAATATAACAATAATAATGATATAGTCAGTAAAGGTTAATTTATTGGCAGTGGTCTTTTTCTAACACACTCTTTTTTGCGCAGCCACGCTAAACTTTTTTTGCCCCCCCCCTCCTGGAAGGGGTCCAATCCCCCCTCCTTTCACCTTTAACAGGGCTCAAATTAAGCGTGGTCAACCACCCTTTAGCTACTAATGCTTTTTGCCCCCTTCCCAAAAAGGACTGCAATTGTCTACGTTTTTTTGGTGTCCCAAAAGTCCAGTTATGCTCCCCTGTTGTTGGAAACAATAACCACTGCCTTACAAGGAGTATACACCGTCAGTACATGTAGTTTATATTAGGTTAACCTTAATATGAATCGTTAATCATATCAGCAGGGGCTTGTTTCTTAACCACTTTCTGATAGTGCAATCCGGTTTTCTGTTTCTTAATCAGCCATCATTTTTTGGGATACGTTGGAGTTCAATCACTGTTTGTATTTGCGCATAGCTCTATCCATGATGGATAGAGGTTATGTGAGCTCTGTTTCTTAATTAACCATTTGGTGATAGGTATGAGAGCTCTTGTGCAAAGAGTATATTTGTGTTGTTTAGTGTATTTTGACGACCATGGTAGTGAAGTTCATTTGGCCATTTAAATCAGCTTAAAACAGAAATACATAATCTTACAGGTTAGATACATATAAGATATTATTCTTTCAGTTTGGTTTGTAAAGGAATTACAGCATTTTGCATTCTTAGGGGCTTATCTCAATACATTTTCACTTAGCTTAACACAGTGTTTCTACTCTGCATTAGTCAGTCTTCACCAGAGGCGTCAGTCTTCGTCCAGAAAAAGAACAGTCTGAGCTGCAATAGGTTATTAAGTATAGGCCTACACTGCATTGTAGACTTTAATTACTAATAACCCTTATACATTGTATTAGGCTCTTGGATATTATATTTCAAAATGTGTGGATGCCAAATGCATCAATATATTACGCTTCCACATGATCTATAGACTTAATTGAATCCTTTCAGAACCTATTTGATAATCTTTCTATTTGTGTACATCATGCATATGTATAGAAAATTATGTACATTTTTCTCCACATGTACTGCCAATCCTCACTAATTAGCCCCATACAGACTCTTTCCTTATCATATAAGCTATGAAATTTTGATCTCCTAGTGTTCTGGTATACAGGCCCTCAAACTTGCCAGGAAAACAAAGAAACCTGAGGATAAAGCCGCTGGTAACTTGCTTAGAAATATCTCCAACAGAGAGAATCTAAAGGCTAAGGGAAAATATTACTCAAATAAGGTTGAAGAGTGTAAGGATGATCCTGCCAAACTCTGGAAATTAATTAACAGTCTAGCCCCTAAGAAGGCAAGAAATATAAAATTGAAATTGCAAAATGACGACGGTGTCACCATACCTGATAATGATCTGCCAGACAAGATAAATTCCCTTTTTGCCAATGTGGGGGCAAACCTAGCTCATAAAATTACGGTTGGTCCAAACTACATGCCTCCCCAATCCCCAATTTACCAGGGGGAGCAAATGAGATTCTCTAACATTAGACAAGACAAACTAGACAAAGAAATTCAGAAAAAATAAACATTTACAAATCATCAGGGCTTGCACTCTCCTCCCGGCTGCTAAAAGACGGGTTGCTGGCCTTAAATGTACATCTCTGTCACCTTCTGAACCTCTCATTGGCTACCGGCGTCTTCCCTACTGCCTGGAAAAAAGCTCTAGTAGTACCTATCCCTAAAACAGTAAAACCCAAATCAATTGGCGACTAGAGGCCTATCTCACTCTTACCCATACCGGGCAAAATAATGGAGCGGCTAGTACACTATCAAATTGTTAGCCACATTGAGGAAAACAACCTTTTGGCAGACTCACAGAATGGGTTCAGAAAGGGTCAACTCATGACACTGTATTCAAAATCATTTATGACATAAACTTAGCCTTAAACTCCGAAAACACGCTTGGTGCTATATTCATAGACTTCAAAAAAGCATTTGATACCATCAACCATCCTAAATTAGTACACAAGTTAGCAAACTTTGGCCTTCATGACTCTGTAATACACTGGTTTGAGAACTATTTAAGAAACAGGCAGTAAAGAACTTTTGTTAACGATAAACTCTCTGAATGGCAGGACACTAAGTTTGGTGTACCACAGGGATCTATACTGGGCCCTCTACTCTTCATATTGTTTGTAAATGATATACACTATGTTCAAACCCAGTCGAAAGTCACACTGTATGCTGACGATACGGTCATAACATTTAGTCACCAAGACCCAGGCATTGCTGGCCAAACACTACAATCTGATATGTCGCTGATAAAAGCATGGTGTGATTTCAACTGTCTCACCATAAATGTAGGCAAAACCAAGACACTGTACTTTGCTGAAAGGACTAACTATCACTTTCCTGAAATAGTGTTAGAACGTGCTGCCCTAGAGAATGTTAAATCGTACAAGTATCTTGGCATAATTCTGGATAAGACACTCACTTTCCAAGAGCAGCTAGTGGAGACCAACAAAGCAATTAACTCTAAAATCTGGCTCCTGAGACAATTGCGACCACTGCTCACCCAGAATGCCTCTATCACAGTACTGAAATCAATGATTTTACCACAAATTGATTCTAGTCTAATCTTCCTTTCAGGGCTAACCCAACTTGATTTCAACTCATTACAAGTACTACAGAATATTGCAATTCGAATTTGTCTGAAAATTTATGTACCCAGAGAGGTCCATGTAGATGTGATTCACTCAAGAGTTAAAATCACCAAGGTTGATGTTAGGCTAAAATACTTGCAGAGCAATTTATGTTATAGATTAGTCAAAAGAGATGGAATTGACCTAATTCAACATAGGAACACTAGAGCCGCTGATGGCCCACTGATAAAACAGCTAAATCCTAGACTGACTAGACACTCCAAAAATCCTTCCTACAAATCTATTGACACATGGAACGCACTCCCCCCTCACCTGAGAAACACAGAAGAGAAGAACTGTTTTAAAGCCAGGTTAAAAGGTTATCTGAATGGTCAATTTCCTCTCATCTTACAGGACTGAAGTGCTCACTTGGTGCTTACTAAGGAGCAGCTCAGTCTGCCAAACTTTACACTTTATCCTTTTGATGTCTCATGTACACCTGTTATTGCTCATTATAATTTTAAGCCACCACGTATCTGTACTCTAAATGTAGACACACTGTGTAAACATAGGATAGACTGTAGAAAAACTTTGATTATAGTACGCGGCTTAAACGTAGGTTAGATAATAGATAAGCTGTAGACAAAGGTTAGACTAAGCCATAAGAGGCCATATATCTGTACTGTAGAGTAGACAACTTTATATTTCAGACACTGATACCTATATTTTTACATATGCATATGTCTTCATTTGTGCTGAACCATCCCATCTCATCTCATTTCATCTTAAGCCCTAGAGTTATCTTATCTGTGTAGTATTAGTTGTATGTTATCTGTGTAGTATTAGTTGTTATTCCAAGAAGCCCTGTATAGGTACAATCCTCGGAGGCCAATTGTAGCATGTTTTTATGCACTTGATGTTGCAATGTTAACCACTGGGCATTATGTACCTGTTCAGCCCAACTGGTGAACGACGGAAACCAGCGTTTCTTTACCCAAGATGCTGTCTGTACCAGTTTAACAAATAAAATAAAATCAAAATGTATAGTAGTACTAGTACTTAAACCCTTAGGACCTTACCCATCAAATAGTTTATAATGATTATGCTTGTCCTCCCTAAGACTGGCCACTATTGATATCATAACATCCTCTGATTTCCTACTAAGGGAGTGTCCATTTACTAGTTACAGGGGGGGTGGTGGGTTTGGGGTAAAAAATTTCCGACCCCTTCTGAGGGGGGAGGCGTAAAAGATTCTGACTCCTCTTGAGGGGGGGGGGCGTAAAAAATTCAGCCCCCTTTTAAGCGAAAAAGCCTGCGTATTACTATAGTTCCTAAAGGGGGGGGGGGACTGTCCACACCTCCTCGCGAAATCTCACCCCCCCTGTAATTAATAAATGAACACTCCTCAATAAGATGCAGCCCAGGAAAAGTATGTTAGTGTAGAAGGAAAGACTATGGGACGACTAGGCAAATACTTTGGCGAAGACGTAGCAAAGACTTGGCGAAGAGTTGAAGACTTGGCAAAGAGTTGGCGAAAACTATACTCTGTCCCTCTGCCTATTCTCCCGTTACTGGATATTGTTCAGTCATCAATGGCTAATACAACTATTTAACAAGACCCTTTACCTCAAAACATGTCTAAAAGGCATCCTATATCATGGGCCCTTGATGAACCACGCTCATACCCCAGAAATGGGCCCTTTCTCTTGGATTTGTGATCACAAATAGTGTTTGAAACTGAAGGAGTGACTCCCCCCCCCCCCCGGGGATAGGATGGCAGAATAAGTACCAACAGAGCTTGTGGTGAAGACAGAACTACATTTCTGTTTCAGAATGATCTTTTGGCGAAGACTTCTGGTGAAGACTGGCTAAGAACCAGAACCTCATTTTGCTAATTTAGTATTAGCTGGCCTGCATTCGCCCACACTGGATAGTGCTATCAGAGTCCATCTGGTTAAGAAACAAGCCCCTGGGGACCTTAACACATTTAGGTAACCACATGTATGCCAACTGAAGGCCACTCCAGTCCAGTTAAATCACAATTTGAGAGCCCAGTCAGCACAGAATTCAGTTCAACATTGAATCAGTGTTGAATCAACATTGAAAAACATTTTATCAATGTTGATTTGATGCTGTGCCCAGTGGGAGTTTAAAAGGAAATGCAATTTAAGTGCAATCTAATGAAGATTTAGTCATTAGAGAAACTTTAGCAAGATGCACAATAAATATGAATTGAGACATCTAGAGTACCTGAGTACAGGATAGTAAGGAAAGGGCCTTTTCACTGAACGTTTTTAGATATTGAGTTGAGATTTGTCATTCAAGACACCGCATTATTCAGCTATAGAGACAGTGACTGTTAACTCTAACTGGCAGGGGCTGCTGTTGAGCAATTCCAGAGGATGGCGACAGGTAGTCTGAGCTTTAACTGTGATTGGATCGGTTATATTGGGACGATCCGTACCTTATAATACCAAAGGGATTATCAAGGTATATTCACGTTTATATAATCGCAAAAGCAAAGAATACAAGCTAGATTACTTCGGCGACTTCTAGATATAGCATGAAAAGCAAACAAACAGGACGCCCATGGTACGGACAGGTCTGCCAGGAAGGACCGAGAGCTAACATTTAAACACTGAAGTGTATTGAGCTTTCTCCAAGTGTGACCCATGTACGCCTATGCTAGCCTTTTAGGAGGCACGTATAGTGCTTTAATTGCTATGTTCCTTGTCGTTACGATGCACAAATACAGTTATGGTGAGTGAAATATTGCAGCAGTTATGCATCTTGCCAAGCCTTTGGGAATATATCGACCCCGTAGGGTCCGTATGAATGCAGCACTGGACGATTTATTATTACTCACCAGAGATGCATCCCAACATAATTATGACCAAAAGGCATGATGCATTTAAGCACAAAGCGGCCCTTAAAGGACTAGGGGGTTGTATTTGTTCAATTGGTTTTGTTACCTCCTGCCTGGAGGCCCCCTGGACTATTCCCTCCGGTATTTTCGCTTCTTTCAGTTGCTGCCACTTTGAGGGTCAAGACACAATAGCTTGTGCCAAATACTCACGTATATCATATTTATAGCAGCCACTAGAACCTTTGGTCTGCTGAACAGAGGGAGCATCATATGCACTAATGGTATCGTTATAGAAGGGTGAAATCGCAACTACCACAATTAGAATACCTTACTGGAAATATTTACTCAGGATATACTCAATTGGATTCACAAACCCAGAATAGTGGCCAGCTGGATACGAGGGAGCTCAGTCATAGTTGGCCGATACTCCCTCTACATAGCGGATTATTTGCATTTAATTTGAATTGAATGTCACGTCGAAAGGAAATACCTATAATTCAATTCTGATCCTGTTGTGAAGCACAATAATTATATCCAAGCTGGGGTAGAACAACACAGAAACATGGGTTGCACACCTAGTACAGACGGGGCATTAGACTCTAATGACCACGCGAATCAGGATTCACCAACTCAACAGCAGACTGATGATACCAACGGAAAGGCAAGTTTAATACACCATCGTCAGTGCATACTTAAACATAGTAGAATAAGTGCTCGGTAACGTAAACTGCTGTCCTAAATAGTTAAAACAGTAGGAATTTAGCAATTTTGTAAAAGGAGTACACGCATATAACTCGTAGAAATATTGGTGACAGTACCACTCGTAAAGAATTTTATTATATCGCTGTATTTGTTCTTTGATAATCATACATTCTATATTATGCAATAACGATAGAAATTTAGATTATTTTGGAAGTATGACTATAGTTATGCGGTAACAAGCCGATGGGTCAAATCTAGAGTTGGAGTTCTAAAGGTAATTACTAAAACCTAAACAAGTACTCAGGTCGAGTCAGACTAAGGCTGATTAAACCCCCAGCGCCCCTATATATAGGGTTGAGTACCTGTCCCGACTGCACTCTGACTGTTACTGGACGTGCAGTAAGATCTGCGGGTTTAAATACAGTTTAAGTATAATCACTGCCACCTGCAGAGCTCACGAAACAATTAATATCAGGTATAATAGCACATGCACTGTATTAATCCTAAGCCTCTAGGATATGGGCATGGCCGTGGATGGGATGTTGACACAAATATGCTATAAGCTTCAGAAGCACCAGCGTCATGTTGTTGTATAGGCATGAGGGCTTGGCGATTCGTCAGAACAATCAGGCCACACTAGACTTTTAAGGACTGTGCAAATACTTTTCCAGGTGAAACCAAAAAGGGCCTTATTCTAGCTTAAATCAGCAACACTAATGTTGCATTACTTAGCACTGATAGGAGAAGAATAAATACTGTTTTGTAGAATGGCAAGGCTCTGAGCTCGCGTTTTAGACACAGTATGGGAGAAACGTGTAATTCTATAAGTTCTCTTCGCAACATGCTTAAAATGTTATGAAAGTTAGACCTGAATCAGAGTGTTTTCTTTTGCATTGACCGAGAGCGCACCGGACATGTGAGGAAAATAGCTGTGACTTATGCACCAGCCTTTGATTCAACATAACAGTACCTTTTTCTATTATACGGTATTATGAGAAAATGATAGACATGAAATACGTCTATGGTAAGAAATCAAAAAGGGAAAATACGTGTTAACCAATGCAAACATCCCCTTAATTGCCTTTGCTATTATACTTACCCCATCTTAATTCCGAACAGAGAGTAGAAAAGCGAAATGTCCAGACGCCGACTGGGGGGACACCTAGGGAGGGCATCTCAAACTTTGCCAAGGGGGCGCTGCAGGTGCACAATAGTTACAGAGAAGTCCACCACGCGGCGCCACTGGTGCTGAACCCCACCCTCTGTGAGATGGCGGACCGACTATGCCGCCACCTGGTTGCAGCTAGGACGTTTGCCAACAGCACACCAGAGGACAGGCAGCACGAGGGGGAGGAGTGTGGAGAGAGTCTATTCAGGTATGGACAAATACTCAGAGAACCTATGTTCATGTTTCTTTATTCTCTACAATTTTGCTAGACTCCTACTTTTTTTTGCAATGCCAAAAACCCGGGGGGAGGGGGGTACTTGATTTTTTTCTGATACGGGTGTGCGGCTGGACCTATGACAACCATTACCCTTGCTAAGAAAAAGACACGAAATATATACTTAATGGGTAATTTTACAGAAAAACTTTAGTCATGTCTGGGAAATTTTGGGGGAAAATGGGAAAAAGTGATACATTTTGGTGAAAAACATGTCATTTTGTTGAAAAAGTGGTCCTTGCTAGGGCGATTTTGTTGAAACTAGACCCTTGCTAGGGACACTTTTCCTCAAAACAGGACCCTTGCTAGGGAGATTTTGTTGAAAAAGTACCTTGCCAGCCGCACACATGTATGTGTGTACAAAATATACCAAGTGCCGCCCCCCGGGGCCAAAAAGCACCCAAAATTAAAGGAAACAGACGTGGAAAATATAATGCAAAATTATTCTATTTTGGCGTAATTTTCTTTTGCAAAGGGAGCCTGACAGGCAGCATTTAGCTCAATGTTACCAGCTGAAAAACAAAAAATAATCACTGCAGTAATACTTCCACCATGGAGATAGACATGAGGAACTGCACATGAGACTATTAGGTGCGTTATCTACTTTATATTACCGGTATGTGTATTTCAGACACTGGGGTGGTAAGAATGATAAGGTGACAGCGGAGGCAGTTTGCAAGTCGTGGTACGACGAGGTCAACAACTACCACAGTGACATGGCAGGTTTCGACCTGGCCACATGTGAGTGCAGTGAGTGTTAAGTCTCTACTCTATTAGATCTGTCTTAAGTCAACGGAGAAGGTATGTTGAACTCACTGAAAGTTTCAAGGTTTGAATTCATCAAGGTCAGAACAGAACAATTCTAGGACTAAAATAAGCAGACGTCACCACCCTCTGTAATTAATAAATGAACACTCCCTTACGTGATGAGAAGATATAATTAGTTGAAAATATCATTTAAAAAGCTCTAAAATGTATCGCGGTCGCTGGTACTAGCAAGACAAATTAATTACAGGAAGGAACAAGAAATGATCATAAAAATAGTGAAAGACAGGTTGGAAGTCCGAAAGAACATTTCTAAGCCCAAGCAACATAGTATAATCATAACCAACTGAAATAGCAGAATCTAGCCTTGAGATGAAAATAATGAGTTTGAGTTTGAGTTTGATAATTTTTATTGGTCATAATTTCTTTACAAGTAAAGTTTTTCAAATTAAGCCAAACAACCGGCTCCATTAGCAAGTCACCTCACACACAAGCATAAGGCCGGTTAACAGTACAATATACAGCAGGTATCGAGGTGAGAATAGATATATGTTCATGTTCACAGGCGGGTCACCCTTCATCAGCATTCCACAACACAACAGTATACAGATCAGTCAGCACTAGGCGAGCATCACTGTTGTTCAAGTCACCGCTATAAATACACTAGTTTAAATAACTTTCAATATAATCAGCAGTCGCTAAATCACAGTGCTTCTAATCGAATTATATCACACCACAGGCTTCTTAGCCCAATCATGTACTTTCTATATAAAATACAAATATAGATATACATACATATATGATAAATCGCAGTCGGTACACTTAATACACCATACTTAATATATTATTATATTATCAATACTTATCACAGTCAAGGTATTATATCTCAGCAAATGCATCGAGTAACATTAGCCATGAAACTTCCCCGAAAGCACATTATGACAAGATATTAAATCACACGTTCATTCACAATTCACCTTACATGCATTGGAGCTTCGGTCGCTACTCCTTAATCTTACAAACAAAAGCACTGTAGACACCCAGTCTTTGGACTTCTGGTAGGAGTTCATTCCAGGCCAAGAAACCCCTGTACTTGGGGCTTTTACGGTAAAGTGCTCCTTTTGGTCTTTGCGTCTTTATTTTAATTTTAGCATTCCCACGCAACTCACGTACCGGTACTACTACATTGTCTATGTCCCTGGTATGACGGTACATAGCACACAATAAAGTCTCCTTTCTCCTGACATTTAGAAACTTACTACAACACCTCACATGCAAGTCCACCCTAGAGATATTTCGTGGATTCCAAATATGTGCACATGCCCTGAGGCAGTGGTTCTGGATGGTCTGGATCTCATTAACCAAACCATCAGGACCACTCTCCAGTATTATGCTACAATATTCCAACACTGGTAGTACCATAGTTTTATATAGGAGTACAGCCAGATCCTCATCCATATACTTACAAAGGTTTCTCAGATAAGCAAGTTTAGTGTTGCCAGACATGATTACCTTCTCACAGTGGCTCTTAAAGCTTAACGTTGAATCAACAGTGACACCGAGGTAGTTGAAATTATCAACGACCTCCAGGTTCACCCCCTTCAACACAATCGATAGGGCATGAAAGTTAACATCACAGCGTTCCCCATGACACCACATCACTTTTGTCTTCTCAATGTTTACAGTTAATTTGAACATGTCACACCAAGAGATTATGGCATTCATGTCATCTTGTAGCATTCTCTGTACCAGCAGCGGATCCTTATTACTAACAACTAGTGCTAGGTCGTCTGCATACAGGTAATGTCTACCGTTAGAAATTACATTCACAACACTATTAATATACACAATAAATAACAGCGGGCCCAGAACAGACCCCTGGGGTACTCCGCAGGAAATGGAACATATGGATGATTGCTTCACTCCGACCATAGTTGACTGTTTCCGGTCGGATAGATACGAACGGAACCAGTCGATCGCAGAGCCTCCACAACCAACTTTTCTCAGTTCCTCCAGTAGCAGTGAGTGATTTACGGTATCGAACGCCTTCCTGAGATCCAGGAAGGCAACCAATACAAACTCATCCCTGTTCCTTGCCTCGTACATGTCCTGTACCAATTCATAGACCGCCTGTGAAGTCGAGCGCCCCGGCATGAATCCATACTGGCGCCTATCAATAATATCATAGTTAATCAGATGACTCATTAACTGCCGGTGGACAGCTCTCTCCACTAGCTTGGAGCAAATGCTTAGCTGACTCACCGGGCGCCAGTTGCCTACCTTACTCAGATCGCCCGACTTCGGTAGAGGTATTACAGTAGCTATTTTTAGACAATCAGGGAAAATGCTCAAATCAAAAGATTTGTTCACCATTAGCATCACTAGATAAGGCTTAGCAAGTAGTACATCCTTTACCACACAAGACCTCACATGCTTTATACAAGCAGACTTAGTAGTGTTTATACATTTAACTATCTTGAGGGCCTCTGCGGCATCAACAGGCACCAGGTCAAAATCATGGATAATATGTCGGTATCGGCCATTATCCCCCCCAGCAATTGCATGGTGTACTTGCGCACTAGAAAAGGCCCTAGCGAGCGTTTCGCCTATACTGCTGTAGTAGATATTCACAAAGTCAGGTTGGTCGTCACAATCCACCCAAGTACCATCGTCAGTCTTTAGTTTCATAATAACTTCCTTTCTTGGACCTTTCCACAAGCAATTCACCTCCGCCCAGAAGCGTCTAGGATCACCCTTATATTTAACTAGTTTCTCCCTGATACTAGCTCGCCTGTTTTTTACCAGTAGAGCCAATATATGTCTCTCAACACTCTTTACTCTGGGAAGAAAACGATTCAATATACCTCTAGGTATTCTTCTCGATTTCTTTAGCAGTTTACGTTTTCTTTTGATAAGACCAAGTACCTGTGGAGTGAAACCATCCTGCTGAGTGACATTCACCTTGAAGGTCTTGACCGGGTGGTTCAAATCAAGGTAGTCAACTATACAGTCAGTTGCCATGGTAACCACATCTCCAGGATCAACCACCGCCTCACAGTCAGTCCAATCAGCAGCGTCTACAAACTCCACAACCTTAGTCCTATCATATTCCTTGTATGAGCGACCAGTTACCTCTCTATGAGTCACCACATGCACCCTTTTCAGTTGCTTTTTGGTAACGTAGACAGGCGCGTGGTCACCCACTAGGTCATTAATCACTCCATGCTCATTTACGTGAATACAATTAGTGTATACATGGTCGATAGTCGATTTGCCGTGTGGGTGGTAATGGGTGGGCTTAGTATTAAGATATTTAAATTTGGACACTTTTAAAAAATCAAACATACGACGACAATTTGGATTATTTCTAGTTCTGGAATTTACATTTAGATCACCCATTATCCACACTTCCCGGTTAATCATCAGTGGGAGTTTGGCTAGTTCCTCCAGTTTTGAGTAACACCTATTCACGTTGCCACGAGGGGGCTTATAGACGGTGATAATAATCCTATACTTTTGACCAGGAAACTTGGTCAAGATGCCTAGGCATTGATATAAGTATAAACAATATTTCGGGTTCAATGCCATGGTAACCCGAGTAAAGCCTATATCAGAACAAGATAAAACAAGTGTTACTCAATCTACCAGTCGTAAAGTAATACTGAAATTTATCAGATAGTTCTGGGCATGAAAGGGTTACCATATAGAACATTAAAGTGTGTTGTATCCCATTCTGTGCTAATCTTTACTTCTGATTTCACTAAGTTAGGTCCTTTTTTTCTGCACGAGTAAGATTTAAGATACAATTTATTTCGTGACATTAAAACCCCTCGTGATAAGAGTAAAGTAAAGCCCATGCATTGTCCATTTTAACAGCCAAGGCAATGGTTATAGGCACACCGTATGAAAAGTAGAGCGTTTGGGACATATTACATAATATCATGAATGTATATTGGAGGCTATTGAACTAGGTCTGTTCAGCATCACTCTCGAACAGTTGGCCATTTTGGTCATGACTAAATTGGTCAACCTGTGAGGCGAAATTGGTGATGCTGGCTAAAGGTGACTACTATTTGCTGGGCGTCTATCCGCTAAGAGTCCCACACTGGTTCTGCATGCAAGCATTACATTTAGTTGCCTTATTTTGGGTCCCAGCTGAGGCCTTGTCGTGTGACCCCACTATGATTGTCATCAACTACAATTCGATGCTACATTCTTTTCTATATCATTTTACATTAATTTTGCAAAACTTAGATGTGATATGTTTAAGCACTGTGTTCCGTCCACTTTACTCATCTGTATTCTAATCTCATCTTTTATGGAGCGACACGTTATTTCATGTAACGTTTACTTCATATTGCATGCAGGTATATATGAGGATATAAACAATGATAGTACAATATACATGCATCATGAACACAGCTGTACATGTTAATCAATGTTGGGGCACTATAGTCACTTTAGATAAAATACAATCTAGTGGAAATACTACATGCATGTTCATAGCGTTTCAAACTGGAAGTCATAAAATCATTACAACGTAATGTAGCCACCCGAAATTTCATGTACGTTATATATGAACAATTATTTACCTTGTCATCTACTTTATACTAGCAAAAATTAAAATTAAAAAATCTATCACCAAGGGTTAAGGTCCCCATAAATATTAGTTATGAAACACAAAAAACAGTATCGTAAACTTTTGTTTTTACGATAACGTAATATGCTATCGTAATAAGTTATGAAATACACTCAATTTTCCATTTCTACGAGAGCGGACCACTAAAACAGCATAAAAAGTTACGATTCCTTCTACGAGAGCGAAAGTTATGATACCGCCTTATGAAACACTAAAGTTACGATATCGTAAACTCAACTTATGAAAAGGCTCTCTGCTATCACATCTCACATGTGATTAACTAAATGTAATGCAATTAAATGTAATGCATGCAATATAATATATACATTGTCGTCTGCTTCAGGTCACTTCACACAAATAGTCTGGAAGAAGACACGGGAAATGGGCATTGCGCAGGCGCACTACGACGATGAGGATGGCTTCCGGAAGTTCATAGTTGTGGCTAATTACTTCCCCTCGGGGAACATAGATGGCGCCTATGAGCTGAACGTGGAGATCCCAGAAGGGTTCTTTGAAGATGCAGAAGACAGTGAAAATACAGTTTGATGATAGTTCTAGTTAACGTGCCAAGGTGATTTTTCACTGCTTTAAAATCGTCGAACTGATAATATGTTAGAATATGTTTGTTATAACAATATTTGAAGTGGTTAGAAAAATACACTCTTTTAATCGGTCTAGTTGCTTCTGTGGCTTGTGGGAATTGATTCAGCTAAAATGATGTCAACCAATGTCAGAGACTCTTCAAATGAGCAAAAGATTCCTTATTGTCGTCTCGTGCATACCTAGCTTGAATGCGGTAGTTCCCCTTCTAGAATAGTATTTACTAAGTCCTCCTAGAGATATAGAGGAGGAGTGTAATGATTCCCCCTCTAGGACTTAGAAGAAGGGTGTAATGATAGCATTGGAAGTGGGTGGGGGTTATTCTAAAGCACGTCTCCATTATATCAAATACTGTCCGGATGGTTTAAATTCCCAATGACGATATCGGGTATACAAATGGTCTTTGAGGTCAACTGGTGCAACCATTGACTACAGTAGCTCTCAATATAGGCCGCATGATATGCTACGTCATTGTCACCCATCTAATAAACTTGTCAAACTAGTTCTGTAATACGGCCAATGTCAACGACAGTGTTATAACACGTTAATTATGCCGATGCCCCTGTTTGCACTGATTGTACATGACGACTTCGTAACACTTCTTATTCTCCAGTGGCTCTAGATCTGCAGGACAGATGGCTCTTTATGATTATGATTATAACATATAGTCGGAAAATAGCGCAGGGCTCTCTTCAATAGGGCGAACACTTTTCCCCAAGACAGGAGTTTATACAGGATCCTATTGAATTGCTTAAGGAATGTTTCAAGACCCTTGTGCCCCCGGCACTTATACAAGATCAGCGTTCTTTTGAAACCCGCGCTATATCAGCGCGATACGGTTATCGTCGTTATGAGTGTATTTTTTTATAACACAAATCAGAGACATCCCTGCACAAATATATGGCAGCAAGGCCTGTTGATATAAGTATGATATTGCTATTCGCGTTGTTGATGAATCTCATTAAATTATGTGCAATAAATGTATGTTGAGACTGAGAGTGGCACTTATTTATGTATAATATTACATTGTAATGTATTGTACAACGAGGATGCAGTTGCCAGGTTCGACGAATTGCACTAGGATTCTGGATTATTTTGCATATGATATTAATGCACTATGCTGTTCTTAAAGGAATAGGTAGGGTTGTCATGATCGATGATGCATGAATGCAATATACTGTCCAGTTGAAGAACTATACCTTAAAAACAAGTATTGCACAGGGGCCATGATGCATGTATGCACCACTCTTCAGTTAAGGCAGTTATGTCGCCCTTTAAGAGTTATTGTCTAGGAGGTGTCCAGTTGAAGTATTATGCCACCATTAACACTTCCTTTACCAATCGCGCATTCATGCGAAGTTACCCCTCCCTTATCGATTGCGCAATTATGCGAATTCTTGACCATTTTCTTGATTTTGATCGATTTCTGTCCCTCTGTGGTTTAACTAAAAGTTAAAATCCCATGACCCTTAGTGATAGTGATGTATGGCATACCTTCTTCGCATATCGGAAACCGTTTACCCCTGAATTCAGTACAATGTCATGTGTATTATAGAAATTCTGGGCATCAACACTTAGATGACATTGAACTTAATTTGACTGTAATTTGATATCTAAAGCAGAAATAATGAAACATGTTAAATAATGTTGTTTTTGGAATGAAAAAATGAGTTTGACTAGTTTTTCATGATTTAAAAAACGGTAACAAAATTATCTTGGTCCAATTTGATGCATTATAGCCTAACGCTCATAAGCTAAATGTTTACAGGGTGCAGTGATTGATGCCTTTAACTTTAAGGCAAATCCAAACTTGGCCCTACAGAATTATGTTACTCTTCCCCATAGTCGGGGACTATCGCTGATCAATAACATCTATTTCGTCGACCAATGATTATGCTGATCCTATATACATTTATGAGCCCGACTTGATTAAGCAAGTACATGAAATATTAGTGACATAAACCTCTCCTTATGAAGGCTTGTGACCTATACTTGTATTTAATTACACATAATCTACTGCCAATACTCCTAGTTAGCCTACACACCACACCTCTCTGTGCTATGGGAGTTCTAAGTAACAGTGGGGTGGGTGGTTGTTTTATCCCCCTTTATTCGTTTTTAAAGTGTTATTCAGTTCAATAATTTCTTTTTGAGGGAGGCGGCTGTGGGTTACTATAGATAAAAGGGCGCGCGGGTGCGAACGATTTTTGGCTCAATGGGAGGGGGTGAGCAAAATCTCCCCCCCCCCCCCAATACTGTCGTAAAAAAAGAAATTAGGACTCCCTAAACGCAGTGGCTATGGCAGCCAACCACATACAGACAGCAAACACAGACGCACGCATGGTGCAGCCAACCTGTAATTTGCTCGTCAACCTGTCCCCTTAGTGCCCAGCTCAGTCCTCATGATACCACTTCACATAGGCCAAACAAAGTAGGTGTCACACAACCCTGCTATATATCCGGAGTATACAAGCCTTATTTCCTCTACATATTGTGCAAAACTATTGTATATCAACCTAATTATAACCTAATCCACGAACATTTGGATTTACCAGGGTAATAGCTTCATTTTATGATGTCATTATAAAATGTATGTTCACAAAGAGAGTAATGCCCAGCGTAGCCAATTTTACATACATCAATATCCCTTTTAACCTACTAGACCCTATATTGCCAGGTTCTTTCTGTTGCTGGCCTTTTCGTAAACCTTTGCCATTTATTTCAAAAAACGTTTAATTAAAAATATTGAGAACATTATCACATTTTTACAAGCCTCAGATTTTGTAACCGGAAACACCAAACGTATCTTTGCCCCAAACCCCAAAGCACAGTGCATGCTACCACGGCCCCACCTACCCATTAAAACCCTATTAATCCCACCGATCACCACGCCCCCTACCGTCTGCCTGCTGACTTTTGCTGGGAGACTATTGACGTCGACACAGTGTTTGTCTGTTCGTCTGCTGACTTCCACACCTGCTGACCACAGAGTCTGAAGACGACCGTGATCTTTTGTTCCTCTCACCTTATTATTAGGGATGATTTAAAAGCCATGAAGCACATTTTATTTGATAAAAAGGTGATGAGAACAACTCGTGGCAAACTCATCCTGAGTTCATATGAGTAAAAAAGAGAGTTGCATATATGCTGAAATGCCTGCTAACCCACTTAACCCTAAAGTTGATTTTTGCTGTTTTGGGCTTCTGAGGGATGACCTCAACTTTCCAAATCTGAAGGAATTTTATAAATATTTGACATAGCAGTGAAGTAATGGCAATTCAAGTGGTGATGATTTAATCAAAACTTTGAAGACCTACCAAAGCCTACTTATAAAAAAAAGGAGTTATGGCGTGATAATCGGGACATCCGTAGAAAAGTGATATGCCGCATTCAATTTCTAAGTGCAACATTTCAGGATTGGGGGTTACGATTGACACAAACTAAAATGCATCTGGCAGATATAGCCCATGCAGGGTCATTAATTTCTTTACACAGGAAGGTTATTAGGAAATGTTCCTTTTTGGTAACCATGGCAACCAAACCAACAAAAATGCTCCTTTTGAGTCATTTGGTTGCCATGGAAACCATTTTTTCGGCCCAAATGTGGCAAAAACTCACTTTTGATTTTACACATTTTTGATTTTCATTTTAATTAGCATTGTTCACACGTCATATATACTAGTAAAAACGAACTGTATTTCAGATTATGAATGATATTCAGGAAAGGTTTATTATGGGGTGAATAGGAATGGGTGTGTCTGAGCAGAGCACATTTCTTTTGGGCAGCACATTTTCAATGGAAAGTTCAGAATAGAACATACAAGCGTAGCATATAATATTATGTTAATGATCACTCTACTCAGAAATATCAACTTCATTGGTGTAAGTTATATATCATTTTAATGGGTAGCCTATGTTTAGCAGAAGATATTTTGATTCACATTTGATAACCCAAACGGTTGTCTTTCTCATATGGTCTAGACATCTCGAAAAGGATTTACCAATTTTCCTAGAAACAGAAAATTTCAGCCGAAAGAAAGCCATATAGGCTTTCATCAAAGAGGCAAGAACCACATATCTTCAAAGACCTGCCATGAATTCAAAAATGGACATTTTAGATTCATTTTGGGAATATATTGCTGACTCTTTTAAGAAGAATCCTAGTGATGAGGATATGTGTGGTTATGAAGATGCCCATTAAATGTAGCATAGTGGTTTTTGAGTTTGTAAAATATTTTTAATGCCCTTGGTAATTTTACAAAAGAAAAGGCATTTACTCAAGGTGATAAATAGGACAGATTCTCCCTCCTCTGTAATGTTGATGTGGTATGCATACTGTACAGACCAGGTTTTGCTCTCAGAGTTTATACCCCTAATGGAACCCATTAGAGGGATATTCATGCATCTTGAGTTTGTGATGTTTAAATAGCTGTCCGATGTGAGTTAATATAACAAGTGAGCTAAGCTAAAGACTACATTAAATACATTATATTTGAGAATAATACCTTCATATTCTATCCTTTTCCATACACAAGGCAGTCTCCAAAGCATACTTCGAACCCATCTTTGCCAAGCACCCAACAATTATGCAAACCTACCGGCGATATCCCAACAACATAATTGCCCAATTCTGCTTTAAGCATTATGTCGCATAGGCCACTGAAGTAGAACAATTAACTAAATTGCTTGGTATGGAATGCCTAGAAACCCTCGTTTTTTAGACGCACGAAAAGCTCCACACTCACGCTCTCCATCGCAATTCAGGGTCATGCTTTATAAATAATGATATATCCACTCAGATTCTGCTTGGAGAGTGTTGAATCGACCGCCATTTGTGCCAACCTTATCCGCCATAGGCTGCCGTCAATCATTCACGTGACATGGCAATGCATCCGGGCACTCCTGATCACAAGGGTGGTCCTCTAGACTCGCAATATATATACATAAAACTGGAAAAAGGGAGAGGAAAAAAAAGTATCCTGCCACGCAAATATCTAATGGCGGGAGACATGGGGTAAAAGATGTAAGAGCAAGATGGGCTCAAGTTTCAGTAACTATCAATCCTTGCTTGAGATTTATGGAAGATTCTCAGCATCGTCGTGGGTAGTAACCTTCAATTTTGAGAAGATTGTACCGAGCACACACGCACACCCCTCCACCCCGTCCACAGGTTTTAACAAGAACTCAGCTTGCTGAGTGAGTAGGCTATAGGATACTATGGGAAGGTGTGCAACCACAAGTCCACAGTCCTCTTTGCACTCTGTCCCAGTGGCCACAAAATTCAGTCCAATGTTGAATCAACATTCAATCAACATTTAATCAACATTGACAACCATGTATCGATGTAGATTCAATGGTCTGTGTCCAATGGGGTACAGCTGTAGAGTATAATGGGAGGTGTAAAGTTGACCGTGGACTGAGTGGTATGAACTATTTGCACCCAAGCTGGTCTTTGTAGGTTTCCCGGGGTAATGAGAAGGGTGTTCTGGTTTTACCAAAGATTCTACTGGAAAAGATCTCAATTATTCAAATACCCCCCAACACAATATCATCGGCTCTACTTTAACATTTCTGAGTGTAAAGGAATCGCATCGTCACCGCTGGAAATCATTCATCTAAGCAAAGTGATTGCAGAGACAGCAGTGGTGGTTGAAAGTTACCTGAATAGGAATTACATCATAAAGTTTAATAAAGATACACGTATACATATGTGTCCTGTGGGGTGTTTCACAAGGAGAAAATAGATACAATTAATTTTACATGGTTTCTAAGACCAACTTAATATCACCCAATGTTAACCTTATCTTGGTGTTTCACAAGTTTCAATTGTATCTATGGTCATATACTTAGATACAATTGAAGATAATAATGCGGCTTGTGAAACACCAACTTAAGACTAACATTAGGTAAAAGTAAGTCAACCTTAATAACCATGTAGCATTAATCTTAAATACGCTGCCCTTGTATGATGATCACATAGGATCAACATAAGTGTTGTTTAAATGTGTATAACCAGGGATATATGGTATAACCAGTTTATTTTCATCCTGAATAAACAGATATTTGCAGGGATTCTTGTGTGTAGTATGACACATATATAGCATGAAAAAAACGTGAAAAAATATGTAAGGAAAATATTAGCGGGCATGGTATGAGCTCCACGCTAATATGCATTGTGAAAGACTTATACATTAGTTGTATCTAGATTGTAGGCTAAAGACACTGACTAAACATCTTGGTTGTAGACCTTTGTGAAACACTTTTTATAAGCAGTATACAATTGATACAACCAAATGTCGGTCTTAGTGGTTATATACAATTAACACCTCCTATAGAAACACTAACTTATTCTACAATTAATTGTATGTCTCCCTTGTGAAACACCCCACTGCGGTGGCAACGTGTCCATGTCCTGCCCTGAACTTGCGAGGGTATACTGGATTTCACAATGAAGGTTCTTTTTTTATGATACACCTGTGGGAATTAAATTATTCTCTCCAATTTAAGTCTGAATTACCCGCCGACTATCCTTGCCAGTTGGTTCTCCGGTACTAAACTGTCTGTTTGTCCTTTTACACTAAGTTCTAGTTCAGATTTTACAACTATTTTATTACTTCACACCAGCAGTGCCTGGGAAAAGTGGAGTTTGATTATACCCCTTGATAACATTTTCGACTTTCAGTTATTGTCTTCAGTAAAAAAAAAGGAAAGAAGCAAATATGCATGTGCAATATATATATGCACATTGTACTTTTACTAAAGTATCAATGCTTTTTTTGAAATGGTCCAAAATAGCAATGACTTACTTCCCGAAGGTGTAGAAATGTTTGAAGATATGTTTTATCCACAAAAAATAGATGTTTCCCGTGTCTTTTGTGTAAGATGCAACACCCATTACCAATATACTTGATAATGCATGATTTTATGTCCGGAGATTGGAAACTATGCATAACATGCAGCGGAAACGACTCTAACCAATAAATCAAATATCAATCTCATTTACAATATTTCTTTCTAATCAAATAGAATTCGCAATATGTTCACAAGCATGCACCACGGGCGATTACTTGATTGTTTTTCCAGGGGTGTCTAACCAGGCATTCATGGGATTGGGTTGCTTCCAATTGGAATCATTGCATGCAAAATGCCTCTCCTTCATTTCACTCTCATTTTTTGTACAATACCTAATGTGTTTAAAGGCTTTTCAACCGCCCCCTCTGTTGTTACTCAACCTCTAATGGGAACAAGTACTTTATAGATTTGCACTGTACGATTGAAATTAAATGAGTGGGAAATGTTTATAGTCTTTAATGGCCTTGAAGGTTACCATTAGTAATTAGATTAATGCATAATAGAAACAAAATGGAAATTAACATCGGTAGGGCAGCATTTTTTGTTCCAGGATATGCCAGGCCTGAACCCACCTTCTGTTTTAAATGAGATTTAACCAGTGAATCAATCAATATCATAAAATTATAAATTATGTTTTCTACGTCTGTAGAATCAATAGTCCAATATTCATAGGTGCAAGTATTTGTCCAATAATATGAGGACATCTTTATGAGCAAGTACGAGCAAATCTTTCTATTATTTTGTATGAATCTGTTTCAAAGCACAAACATAATTAGAGATTCACCGTGAGACGGAACTCAAATCTCAGTATATTCAAGCATTCTAGTCTCTTTATTTGTGAGTAATAGTAAAGTTTAGATCTCATTTTTCCAACAAAGAACTACTAGAAGTCTGAAAGTACATAGATAACTTGAAATCTCAGTGTCCGTCTCATGGTATGTATCCGACTCATGGTGAATCTACCCTATTTAGCATGTGTCTAACACACTGTTTTAAGAGTGGAACATGATGACACAATGGTTAGGGGCATCGGGATAACATAATAATGATAATTATTTTATAGCAAAATATCACCTGATAGATGTAGGCCTATTGAATTACCATTATCTTGTCCACGTAATCATATTTTCCATGCTAATAATATTTTAAAGATACCTGGGTTTATATATACACAGTCATATTCTTCTCATCCACGCTTATACCTTAACCCCCAACCGCCGCTATTTATAGGGCTGCGTACCTGTCCCGACTCCAATCCGACTGTCGCTGGAGGGGTACCGAGATTCGCACCTTTAAGCCCTCTCCTCATCTAATACAGGGTGCACTAAGGTCCATTTTTCCTAGTCCATGTCACATATAAGTAGTATAGTATGTATCGGAACGGGACTATAGTTAAGTACTGTTTATTACTCAATCGACCTGCAGCCAATCAGAGGCCTCCCTTTTGGCGGGAAATTCAAAAGCAGCCAATGAGAGGCCTCCCTTTTGGCGGGAAATTCAAATAGGTCACGTGACCGGAAGTGACCTACTTCCGGTCACGTGACCTTTGGGCGGGAAATTCAAATAGGTCACGTGACCGGAAGTGACCTACTTAAGAGGGTCACGTGACCACCATGTTGGCGGGAAATTCAAATAGGTCACGTGACGGGAAGTGACCTACTTAAGGGGGTCACGTGACTACTAGGTTGGCTTTTCAAAATAAGTCACTTGAGATTTTGATGGATAAATAAATTTAAAAAAAGAAAAAAAAAGCAAGCTGAAAAAAGCTTGCTAAAAAATAATTTAAAAATGTGGCTCTTTTTTTCTAGGGGGAGAGGGGCACTCTGGGGGGCACTCTTTAAGATGCATGGGGGGGGGAGGGGGGGAGGGGGGGGGGGGGTTTTTAAGAGTGAGACTCGCTTCTCTGCCCTCTCTAAAAGAGAGGGCAGAGAGGCGAGTCTACTTACTATGAAAGGTATCATGATCGCGTTTATGATGATGTGCATCATGATGTGACTATCTTACAACCCTATGAGAAATAAGCAAGACATGGGCGTACTTACACGGGCTATTTGTAAACTAATGAATGTGACTTCCTCGTTAAAATCGGTATCTACAACTCTTTTAAGCTTAAGGCTTTTTCTTGAGTTTATTCTTTTGTTCAATTTCGGGCCCACCTCAAAAGAGGAATAGGCCCTCTGTAGCACTTGTCGCTTGCTCATCAATCAGAGCCGGGGTGTAGAAGGCCCCTGCCCTGTCGGGTACGTTCTCCCTCTGGTACGTTTTTGGTTAGTTTGGAGCTCTCAGTCGACTGTCTTATCCACCTTAAAAAAACCAGACTTTCGGTGTCTCATGATAAAACTGGTGCCTTATACTAAGCGCTGGATTACTTTCTCATTTTTTTAGTGTTCTATCCGATGCTTATTTAATTTTTGCACTGATAAAAACGGTTAGCTTGTACAAACACGCGGTCTATTTAAGTGTTAAGTGTAGAAAATGAACAGAACAGTGCACAGAAAATAGAGCTACCGACTACATTTCGCCCAGTCACTCAGCGGAGAACAAAAGAACTAATGACGTAGTGTACCCGCTATTCCGACAGTTGGCGCCACCGTTATACTTTTCCCGCGTGCGACATGAAGCCTTGGGGTGGGTACTGGCTGTTTTGGTTGTAGGTACCGAAACATAAAAAACTACAGCCAGCCCAATGTCATGGTGAGACAGCTCTCTTATTTTTACCTTGAGTAGCGTCCGTAGGGCCTATGACAAAACCTAGTCCCGTACACTGAGCAGCTTGAGGTCTGAAGGCTCATACAGAAAAATGTGTGGGTGTGTGGGTGTGTGGGTGTGTGGGTTGCTTTACGCCTTAGTTAACAGCTATGGTCATTTCAAGAGCGGTGATGGTGATCGAATCTATTGGCCCTTTTACCGAGACAAGGGTTCTTTTACATCCCACACTACATAGCAGAGAGACGTCTAGCAGCCCCTAGAGGCCCCGCAGGGGGCTCGAGAGGTGCCGTGGAGAAGAGCAGATATCCACGAGAGGCCACACCAACAACCAAATTATATCTTTATCCCGCGAGAAAAGGAGATAAGGGTCAAGGTTATGAACCATCAGAAGATTTTAGAGTAAATTAAGTTATGAGATATTAATATAATGTACATATCTAGGGCCCGATATAGGGCCTCTGCAGATCCCCCTTCAGGGCCCCGATCCATGAGGCCTTAGAAACGGAGCTGGGTCATGTAACCAAGGGAGATCAGCAGTTGTTGATGTCGGCGCTGCCGATAACGCTGGTTAAATGACCGTTTTACTCATGTTTAGAGTCAGAATAGCTTGAGTATTACTTGAATATCGAAGAGTAGAGGTCAAATTACCCCAGACAAGATGTTTCCATCTAGAAATTCTCGACAGTATTTCCGAAAATTGCAAAATATTGGTCCCAGTCCCACGGGGCCCCATACCGAGTATTAAAAGTTTGAGATGCAACTTTCATTCATGCTGTTGACCAATCAGAGCGCCCTGTTTTTACGACTTTGACTACATAGTAAAAAGTGATTGACAACGTCAGATATCACTTGACGACGTCAAATATCGATCTGATATTTGATCCCTTGATATTTGATTCAAAACCCACATCGAGTGGGATAAAGCCTTTTATCATCTTTTGATTGTGAGGCATACACTTTTCTTACACACAACAGCTGTCATCTATCAAGGGGCTCTGGATAGGGGGTCCCCATGTCGAATGTCGATCTTAGAAAATGACCATGTCACATGGCAATGTCACTTAATAATGTTCATATCCCATGTCGATTTTAAGAAATGTTCATGTCACCTGTCACTAGGATTTTTTGGGCCTCATGTCACTTGTCATTAGACCTCATGTCGTTTGTCGATTATAAGAAATGGTCATGTCACCATATCGAATTTAGCGGTCCACACCCATTATCAAGTGTCAGGACATGTCGGCTGTTTGAACACGTAGTCTGTCATCACCCTTTGTTTCTGTGCCTTATCTAAACAGGCAATTAGTGGCCGCTAGCCGAGAGTACCTCCCTGGTCCCCTCTCCCGAATCTGCTAGACGTCCCACTGATAGGAGTGTGTGGGTGTGTGGGTCTGTGTGTGTCTGTTCGGTCTGTGTGTGCACGCGTCTTGCACTCTAGTCTTGCGGACCACTGTTAAGCCTGTGGTTGGAGAGCGCGACATAGCCGCCCGCTACACTCTCCAAACAGAGGTCCGCAAGACTGGGCCGGATCGCGCTCTTGCTTAAAGGTGCACCTCAACTCAGTGCGCCTTTAACAGCCGCCCCTAATAGGTGAAGTTCTTGACGCGGCACAGCGCCTCCCACCAGTAGCCAATCAGCGCGCCGAACGCCGGACACACCTCCACCGTGTGAGCCTCTAAGTAGGTCACACGAATCATACTAAGATGCCGAGGTCTTCTGTCGGTTCGTCGCGGTGGCCGTGAGTGATCGCACGGTCGCCAAGATTCACTGCCTTGATTGGCAGAGGGGGGGGCTGATTACCCCCCGTCGGATGAATTGCGGCGAAACCATAATCAATTTTTCGCTGTTTTAGATAAAAGAGATCCAGAGCTATCCGCTCGTCCAAGAATTATTTTTCTATCAGCCCGGGATCACCCTCAAATTAAGGCCTAAAGTCCAAAAACCCAAAATTTTTTCCCTATGGGATTTCAGTGTCTAAGCGTTTTTTGCAGCCCCAAGGAGCAGCTCGCGGGCTCGAACCCTGTAAACGCTTTGACGCGCTTTCGTCGCCTTAGGCGACGTAGACCTACCCTATTTTTTTTTGGACCATGTTACCTGAACACGGATTATTTTTTTGTTTAGCCCAATGAGCTCACAGCTAGACTAGATACCTCATGTTTTGGATTGGAGAAATCAGCAGAGCAATAAAAAGCGCGGTGAGGCTAGTGTGGCCCCTGTGAGTTGTAAAATTGGTGCTAAATGTGGTAACCAGGCGGATGCTGAGTTCATTGATATTGTCCGTTAATGATACTTAAGGTGGGTGTTGTCTAAAGTTTTAATTGATATTACCAATGTGACCAATAATGACTTCACAGTTGGGGCCCTCGCCCGCAGGTCCCAGATTCAGGGTATTCTTTGTTTATTGTGTGGCCCCTAAAGAGGGGCCGACTAACTCTTTAGAGTTAGTTAGATGCTGCCACTGGGCTATGCAACAGCAGCTATTAATTACGCTTCATGTTGGGCAGCATGGATCACTTGATGGGTGATACCTCAAAGCTCAAACACGGCAGAGCCGTGTGTGGCATGCGAGGACCAGTGGGTCAGGGGTGATCCGTTGCAAACAGAATGCTGATCCGTGTGAGGTTCTGACTTTCTATAGTTTTTTATAAAGCCTTAGATATGGTGTGGTATTTTTCATCTCGCTATAGTTTAGTTGGTATTTAAGGAAACCGCCTCATTTCTATCAGAAATACACAATATTGAATTGTTTTTTATATTTTAATATATTAGAAGCGCGCTTTGTTGCCTATGTAGCTCATTATGCGTTGAAATGTTCGCGAGCATCGTAGGAATGTACAAAACCCCTATTGTGGCACCATCTGACGAAAGAGCGGAGAACTATACTAGCGCGTTTCGTTATTCACATCTTTTGACAGGGACTTGGTTGGTGGCTTTACGCCCTAATTAACAGCTGAAGTCATTTCAAGGGGGGTGATAGTGATCGAATCTATGGATACCTGAAGGTGGAAAGCACACACCCTACACTTTTACCGAGGCAATGGTGGTGCTGCTCAAAGGGTGTGGCGAGCTAGACTGGAGGATGTAATAACTAAGCAGCAGAAGGACCAAAAAGACAATCTCGTAGTAGTAGGTCTACTTAGATCTTGAGTAGCCGCCCTTGTGGCTATAATTACCTAGACTAGTTGGCTCTGCCAGCCTGGTCAAGTGAAAATTGGTAAGGAGACTATGAACTAAGCTAACATCTCATAAGTATTAGTTACCACCCCCTCACACCCGTTTAACAACGGATTCAGGGTCTAATTATGGAGACCCTAGAGTAAGATTAACAATATATCCCAATGTCTGTAGTAGACATTTACGACATGCAACCTGCCCCCTAGAAGGGATAGATCTGACCACAAGTCCGCAAAATGAGACTCCCCCTCTGAGAGTATCAAGGTTTGCGTATAGTCACTTGCAGGTTAATCTGTTATCTACCCCTTTGTCGACTTCGCCAAAATCCTGGGAGATTCACTTTAAACCTAAGGTCTACCCTTTTTATTCTTTGTTTATTGTGTGGCCCCTAAAGAGGGGCCGCGGTGTTGATTAATTACACCACATGTTAAGCAACATGAGATCAAACCTTCCTCAAAAGCGACAAGGCTCAGAGTCCTGTTGGACGAGAACCCTGTGTGGCATTTCAAGACACCTGGTTGAGTGATCTGTTGCAGATGCCGTTCCGTGAGAAGTTCTGACTTTATATAGCTTTTATATCGCTTTAGATATGGTGTAGTATTTTCAATCTCACTATAGTTTAGTTGATATTTCAAAGAATCTGCCTCATTCTATCAGAAATACACAGCGTTGACATGTTTCTTATATTCAATATATTAGAAGTGTGCTTTGTTGCTTATTATAGGTCATTATGCGTTTAAAATGTTCGCGAGTATCGTGGAAATGTACAAAAACCCTATTGTGGCGGCATCTGACGAAAAGAGCGGAGAACTACACTAGAGCATGTAATGGCCAGACCAGCAGGCGGCAGCAGAGTGGTCAAAAGACAATCTCGTAGTAGTAGGTCTACTTGCATGTTGAGTAGCCACCCTTGTGGTTGTAATTACCTTGACCACAGGTCCGCAATATGGAGCTCCCCCTCTGAGAGTATCAAGGTTTGCGTATAGTCTCCTGCAGTTTAATCTGTTATCTCCTCCTTTGTCGACCTCGCCAAAATCCTGGGAGATTCACTTTAAACCTAAGTCCTACCCTTTTTTTATTCTTTGTTTATTGTGTGGCCCCTAAAGAGGGGCCGCGGTGTTGATTAATTACACCACATGTTAAGCAGCATGAGATCAATCCTCCTCAAAAGCGTCAAGGCTCAAAGTCCTGTTGGACGGGAACCGTGTGTTGCTTTCGAGGACGAATGGTTGAGTGATCCTACCGATCCGTCAGAGGTTCTGACTTTATATAGCTTTTATATCGCTTTAGATATGGTGTAGTATTTTCAATCTCACTATAGTTTAGTTGATATTTCAAAGAATCTGCCTCATTCTATCAGAAATACACAACGTTGACATGTTTCTTATATTCAATATATTAGAAGTGTGCTTTGTTGCTTATTATAGGTCATTATGCGTTTAAAATGTTCGCGAGTATCGTGGAAATGTACAAAAACCCTATTGTGGCGTCATCTGACGAAAAGAGCGGAGAACTATACTAGAGCATGTAATCGCCAGACTAGCAGGCGGCGGCAGAGTGGTCAAAAGACAATCTCGTAGTAGTAGGTCTACTTGCATGTTGAGTAGCCGCCCTTGTGGTTGTAATTACTTAGCCTAGTTGACCCTGCCGGCCTGGTCAAGTGAAATTAGTAAGGAGACCACCCATTAACGTGCTCCACAGTCTTTAGACAGTTAAGACTATAGTCAAGACTGGAGAATTTGGCGAGACGCCCCTCTGGGAGGTCATAATCCTCAATGTTAGGTGTTAGCTCATTAACATCAGATACCATATTAACAACCCATTTAAAATGTTCATTTTAATAGCAACTCACCCTATTCTGACAAAATCCTATTAGCAGGTAACCTCTGTGTAAACCATACTGCAAACATCTGCTACTTCCAGCGTCTGCCTCGTGACTGATAGTGTACAACAAGACGAAGTGGGCAGAGATTAGAAAAAATGAAGCTCTTTATATAGCCGAGAGAGCAGCTAATCTGGATGTTCTAAGCTTGTTTTCACCTAGAGCTCCAACCCTCTTCCAGAGAGAATCAAATCGCTTTTCACCTGAACCCTTCCACCCCTAATCCATCAGCATGAAAAGAGAATTAACGAGTGTAACGTGCGCTACATGTATATGGGATTATAGCTGGTGAAGAGATAAAGCCGAGTCACCTGTGTATACAAAGACTACAGGGGGTGATTAACGACAGGTGTGACGCGCCAGCCCGTGAACGGATTAAGCCAAAAAAAAATAAAAAAGCATGTTTCAGGTAACATGGGCAGAAAGACTGGAGTCGGTAGGTCGGATTTTTATTTTATTTTATTTTATTTTTTTAACATGAAAGTACTAGCCATCCTCCGTGGAAATTCTAAAAATGACCCAAAAAGTATAAAAATATGAAATTTTCTTCAAACTTGCTTAAAAAAAAAACGTAGGGTCGACCCTGTTTTGCTAGGGTTGGTCGGGTGACCTGAAACAAACCTTTTTTTTTATTTGGCCTTATCTTTCAAGCTGACGCTTAAATTCAACTAGCCAGCCGCCGTCCACACCACTCACTGCGACAAGAGGAGGTGCTGTTGTTTTACACTTGAGTCGCTTACCACATGGTCTCTACCTCACAGACAGACACGCGCCCCCTGTAGCTTTTTTTTTGTTTTTTTTTGTATACACACGCTAATCTCATAACCCCCTTATCCGTTATACAGGTAACGAGTATTCTCTTTTAAAATAGCTGCCAGTCAGCTTAGCTCTAGAAGCAAGAAGGCGTGTATAGGTGCCTTATAAGTCGGCAGGGGGTAAATACTAGTGAAAAAGGAAGGCAGGTGTGCAGGTAGCTTTTCTAACAGACACGTGTGTGCACTAAGCTGCTTAAGTCTAAACCCTCCCGCAGTAGTCAGGTGGCATGTGAAAACTTACTTAACTGATCTCTTACATTGAGTAGAGTCTCTGTGCTGAGAGAGCCTTTTCAGCCGTTTAAGAGGATTAACTAGGACAGGGTACATAAGGAGTGAAACGCCGAATAGCGGCTACTCAGTCTCGTGCAGCACAAGCAGCAGCATCTAGCAGCGGCTTCAGCAGCAGCTGCACGTGCAGCACAAGCAGCTGGCAGCGACTTCAGCAGCACAAGCAGCACGAGCAGCACAAGCCGTAGCATTTGTCAGCAGCATCCGTGACATCGTCAGCAGCAGCCCCCATGACCTTGTCAGCAGCACAAGCAGCCAGCAGCTGCTGACAGCTGCTTCAGCAGCTGCTGGCAGCTGCTGCACGAGCAGTAGCACAAGCAGTAGCATCTGTCAGCAGCAGCAGCAGCAGCACAAGCAGCCAGCAGCTGCTGCATGAGCAGCACAAGCAGCACAAGCAGCAGCACCGACAGCAGCAGCAGCAGCAGCAGCAGCAGCAGTGTGGACCACTAAAGTCGAGATGAAGCCTAGTGACATTTGACATGAAGCTTGAAAAACACAGTGACAGGTGACATGAGCAATTCTTAAAATCGACATGAGATATGAGCATAATTAAGCGACATCGACATGCGCCATGGCTATTTTTTTAAGACAAACATCATATGTCATAGCCTCCTCATCCAAACCTCCACTAGTAGTGCTCTATAAGCGCAAGCTGTAAACCCTCTCCTCCCCTCGTGCACACAGGCGAATTATCAGAGTCAGCCAATGGTGTCAATACCCCTCTCATACAAGGGTCGGGCGCTGCTGGACTATAATAGATGAGTCAAGGACCGTTCTACTGAGGGTCAGGCAGGCTAAGTCGGACATTCAATGACAGGTAGGTCTTTGACAACCTTGCTTGAAAGTCTGGACAGCATTGACAGACTGGGGCATAAGGATCTCGCATGGTCAGACTTTCAAGCAAGTTTTGCTAAAGTCGCGTTATTGAATGTCCGACCTAGCCTGACCCACAGTAGAACGGTCCTTGACCCGTCTATTATAGTCCAGCAGTGCCCGACCCTTGGCTGAGAGCAGTTTAAGCGCCATTGGGTGTCTCTGATATTTGCCTCTGTGTAAGATGAGAAAAAAAGTCTGTTGAAAGACTATATTTCAAGCCAGAAAACTGTAATTAGCTTTCCAAGTTGTTTATTTAACAATATCTTAGCCTAGCAAGCAGCTGTCAGATGTCATCTAAGAAAAAAAAATGTGAGCTGTTAATAGATTCAAGAGAAATTAGTTTACAAATAGCCCGTGTAAGTACGCCCATGTCTTGCTTATTTCTCATAGGGTTGTAAGATAGTCACATCATGATGCACATCATCATAAACGCGATCATGATACCTTTCATAGTAAGTAGACTCGCCTCTCTGCCCTCTCTTTTAGAGAGGGCAGAGAAGCGAGTCTCACTCTTAAAAAACCCCCCCCCCCCCTCCCCCCCTCCCCCCCCCATGCATCTTAAAGAGTGCCCCCCAGAGTGCCCCTCTCCCCCTAGAAAAAAAGAGCCACATTTTTAAATTATTTTTTAGCAAGCTTTTTTCAGCTTGCTTTTTTTTTCTTTTTTTAAATTTATTTATCCATCAAAATCTCAAGTGACTTATTTTGAAAAGCCAACCTAGTAGTCACGTGACCCCCTTAAGTAGGTCACTTCCCGTCACGTGACCTATTTGAATTTCCCGCCAACATGGTGGTCACGTGACCCTCTTAAGTAGGTCACTTCCGGTCACGTGACCTATTTGAATTTCCCGCCCAAAGGTCACGTGACCGGAAGTAGGTCACTTCCGGTCACGTGACCTATTTGAATTTCCCGCCAAAAGGGAGGCCTCTCATTGGCTGCTTTTGAATTTCCCGCCAAAAGGGAGGCCTCTGATTGGCTGCAGGTCGATTGAGTAATAAACAGTACTTAACTATAGTCCCGTTCCGATACATACTATACTACTCATATATATTCAACTTAGCTGTGGCCTGTTATATGACATGATCCTCCATACTGAAGCATACGGCTATAGTTATGAAAATCATTCAAACGACTAAGTGACTAACCAGTTCACTAAATAATCAAAAGGTCGGATATTAGTCCAGATGCAACTTTATATAAGGCGAGTGCGTTGGTTATCATAATGCTAACTACTACAACTTATATAATAGGACCATTCCGGCATACTTATAAAATGTGCACGTCAGTTCACCTAGTTCAAAGTGGTCTGTGTGTGGCCAACTGACTCTTAACCAAACTACATCCTCACACGCAGACACAGTCCAAGTATAGTTATCTAAATGAGCCGACTATTATATTGTAAAAAAAACAACCTCAGGTGAAATTTAAGACAGACCTTGAGAGCAAACGTGATAGAACAAACACCTGCACAAGATAGCTATTATTTTATGACGTCATAATGGGTTTAAACCTCCAGGTGCAAGAACATTCATCAGCCGTTTCGTCTAGCTCTCTCCTCCAGACACATGAGGGAGTCGATAGTGGTGTAACAAGCACCATAATTGAGGAACAGAGACTTTGGGCACCAAGCTGGTCACATCTCACTACCAGGTAGAACCCGCATAGAGATCACCCTACAGGGGTCGACCATGACAGGCCAACACAGCCCTCCAGGTATTGTGGCTTGGGAGGACGGCTAGAGCTGTGAGTTATCCAGGCACTTAGTAGCATGAAGTGGATTGTTAAATTCATATAAAGTTAAGGTGAAAGGCTCATTTTGTTGAGTAAAGAGACTCTGGATTGCACATTTTATCAAAATGTTCTAACAACTACTAAAACGAGGGAGTGCCAATATTTACATTATCGTTTTTTTCCTCCCATTGTGAAAATCTGATTTTGCTCGTTCACAGAATAAACGTTTTTTGGAACGATTCGACATTTTAATATCATTTCAAATTTTCATTTTAAGTTTTACCAAACGTGTAGGCTTAGAGTTGAAGTTTCCCTTCCCTTTCCTTTAATCTAAAATAAAAGTAGACATGTATAGACATAGATTAGCTCTACTATTTGAATTGTCTGTACAATCATAATCTATGTATCAGTGTGTATAACATTAGTCATGCTTATAGCCTATACCAGTATGCGCTATATATAGCCTGTCACATAATATAAGAGTTATGGGGAGTGAAGGGAAAGGTTGACATGCATGCTTTGGGGGATAATCTTTATCAGATTCAAGTTTATTAAGTTTTCAAAACCACTTGTCATAGACCTAACCCGACACCACTCTCCCCTCGTTACATCATTTTCTCATAAGATACCCCGCTACCTCCACCTTATCTGATCACCTTTTTTACCCCCTCTAACCGCCCTGTTCCCCCTTCCCCCCTCACCTCCCATCTCACCACACATCGCCCTTGTCAACCCCTCCCCTTTATCTCCCTCCACCATCGCCCTGACGTCGCGCACTTTCACAGTTGGGGCGTCAAAGGTGTGCATGTCACGTGACGTACATGACGCGCATGCGCGAGATGGGTCGCGGTGCGACACCACACGCGACACGAAGAGTGATTTATGGGCCGCATTGACAGCAGACTGACTCTTTGTTGATCGGGGGAGAGAAAGGTGACTTTGACTTTTTACGCCCTCGTTCACGGGCCTACCCTGCTATTTTTCCAGGGACTGATCACAGACCGTGTGAGTGTAAGTCAGCTGTGGTTTTACAATGGGCAAGGGGGTGGGGTGGCATAGGTGGGGGAGGGGCCATGATTGGGGGGTTGTGACAGAAAGTATTGCCAAATAATTATTGTGTCCGGAGACAATTTGTTGGAAGCCACCTTGTGGAAGAGAGTGGTGCAGTTTTGTGAACATTTTATGCATACAGAAAATACGACTGGGGTTAGGTTAGGCTGATTCAGGAACTTGACTTGTATTACAATCTTTACTACATGGTACTTTCTATGGTTCTAATGGTATTTGGGGGGTTCTTATTTCTTACCGACACAGGGTGGGGGGGGGGGCTTTGCAAAGGCATGCAAAAACGTTTGCCCCCTTTCAAGCATAGTAATACACAGGGTTTTTCGTTCAAAACAGGTCATTTCCTTTGCCCCCACTCAAGAGGGGATGAACCTTCAAAATTGGGGCACACTTAATGGTGAAGCATAGTTCACTATCATCTTACTACAGACCTTAGGATCATACAGAAATGTGCGAGGCACTTAACCATTTTTGGTATGAGTGCACATCAGTTGCCATTTTGAAATAACCACGCCCATCATTGACTCCATAGCAGTACGACTGTGGAGGTATACTGTATTAGCTAGAACTTTAGAAATGTATTCAAACGTATCCCAGTGGCATTGAGGCTGGCTTAGATCTATATCATACATGTTTTATGTGAATAAAATGATAATTCGAACCGATGAAAACAATTGATATTTCTAATCTGAATGCATATCTAAACTCACAGGTATAGATAGGCCCCATCACATGTTATAATCAGTTAACTGAGCTACACTTAAATGACCCTCACATGAGCAACTCGGCCCATTAGACGCACCTCTTTGTGAGGAGGTAGTGGCATTGCAAAGGTCTTGCCTATGAAAGGGACAGACAATTAAAAGTCATTTAGAGCTAATTACGGTCTACAATTTGATTTTGTGGCTGCGGGTACATTACTCCCTTTATTCCTGCATTGAATGTTCCTGGAAGAGGATATAATAAAAAAAAAGGTGGCTCAGTGAAAGGTAGCTACTTCCACTAAAAGGCAATTATGAGGCAGAACTTATACCTGTGTGGTCTAATGGGAAATACAGGGGATGCTAAATGTGAAAAGGCAAAAATGGGCAGTGTTATCAGTAGGATATTTAAAGTATGAGATAGGGGTACATCGTAATTTTTCTGAAAAATCCATTTGCAGGCACTAATTTATTCGAGATGTCATCAAGTCCACAGTTAAGCATGCAGCCAGAACTCCCACAAAGATTTAATTCATCAGGTCCTATCCAACATCGTTTACATTTTGACGAAACACCATTTATATGCTGTGTCCCATTCACCTATATCCTTTGGTATATTTGTGAGCTTGTAGGTCTGGCCAAACTACCGGTTCTCTATAATTATTTGATTCTGAGTCATTTCATATTTCATTTGAAAAAGGGATGGTACATATAACGCATTGGTTTGAAATAAAGTATTGCACGTATCATTCAAATTTACAAATGTATTGGAACTATCTTGTTTCATATGTGTAGATTATGGTGGTTATGGTGGTCCTACTAAATCATATCTGC
This sequence comes from Harmothoe impar, assembly GCA_947462335.1. NCBI lineage: Eukaryota > Metazoa > Annelida > Polychaeta > Phyllodocida > Polynoidae > Harmothoe > Harmothoe impar. Next base: position 42,270,050 of record OX381711.1, on the reverse strand, counting down.
TGCGCCTGTAGGGTGCCTTTCACTATTATTTGATAATAAAATTCAAAATGTGCAAATAACTCTCCAGAAATGTGATTAAAGGATACTCACATTTAGCCAATATCCCCAAGCTATTCCCTTCTGTGGCAGAAAAGCACCGCGTTATTAGGTCTCCTTTTAGAACTAAACAGAATGGCAACATTAAAATGTGATAAATAGTGTCCTATTGTGGGGAGCATTGCTGCCTATAGGGGTGATATGTGTCATGTGAGGAAGTCATTAGGTGTGGGGAGTGTGCTGTGTTGGGGAGGGTTTGTGGTTTATTACACTTATAATGAGCCTTCCCTGGAGGACCAAAGAACTGCCCTGGGGTGGGGGTGAAGGTGATGGATGGGGGTGCTGGATGAAGGGTGAGGAGATGTGTTTGAGTTTTGTGTTTGTTGAGGTAAATTATAAGAGGGGGTGGCACCAGGGTTGTTACCCCAACCTTCCTCTCCTATCATGCAATGCATTAGCTTATGGAGCCTGATGAGGCCCCTCTCATACCCCTGCACGTGTATGCCCATTGTCCGTAGTCAGGTTGTATATCAATATTGTTATTTGTTGAAGATTGTCTACAACAAGGAGCAACAACGACATCGCCATTACAATGACCAAAGGATAATAGGAAGAAATGGATGCCACAATAAAAAGCTAAACATGCCTGTAATAGCATTCTTGTCCTTGATTGCAAGCACGTGGGTCGCGATAGAATAAACTGTGATTAGGGGTAATATCTTGTGGTTGAATGTACATGAGATTCTCTTTATATCAGTTCTTGTGTGTTTTACAGATTTATTACAATAATGGAGTCTGTCATGGTAGCTTCATTGATGATGACAAGGGCTAGGTGAATGGCATGAGGAATGTTGGCATGGTTCTTTGTTGGGACTGCATATGGATTGGCAGCTTTATGTATATACATAAAGGGATGAAGTGTCTAACAATGTCAAAAAGGAGTAGGGTTATCACCGTTTTGGTAGAGCCCTTATTATCCCAAGCTCCTGCATGTAAAGTATAGATTACGATGAGCCATGCTATAGAGTGGACACCTGCCGATAATGTTATCAGTGGAAGTGCAAAGATGCATCTCAGATCTCTAGATACAGTCTGTAAACAGTGGTTAAGTGGAACCAGCCCTGGGGGCAGTCTGACGGGGTATACCCCAGAGGTCTACTTCCTGAACTGTCTCTATCTTCAATAATCTATGGAAATCCATCTTGACAACTGCTTAATGGCTTGTGGGGGCTCATTTACACAGATTAGGGCGAAGTAGCAATTGGACAGACCTGTAAAGCTTGCACTGTACTGTTAAGAAGTGATATCATAAATATTTATCATCATTCTGCATCATGTCTAGGACTATTAAGAAAGTGTAGGCCATGTAGGCCCCCTACAGAAAGCATTGTGCACATTCAAATGGATTATGAAGTTAACAACCTATTTGAAACATCAATATTTGAATTATAGTTCGAGGGTCATAATTATAACCAAGGAGTCACCATTTATATCATCATTTATTTCAATTGAATACTTGAATAAACAAGACATACATAACTATCCTTTTGCATTGCCAGAATGGCATCCCCTACGCCTGAACAGCCCCTTGAGCAGACATGCATTGAGGCTACAGGCAGCCTTGGGGGACAACATGACATATTAGCTAACCATCTCTCACCATGCCTCCCACATAGCCCAGGGCTATTTCAATGAAGCAGATACACAACTGTCTATAGAACATACATATTTCACCGTATTATCAGTGACTACTATCTGGACCTAGCTGTCATAGAGAGCCATTACGGTGGCTAATGGGGTGTCTATTGCCATTATGGGCTACCTGTGGTTATCAGTGAAACACGGAAGAATGAAGAAATTTCAATTCCAAATCCTCAGATAGATGAAGGCATGAGCTGCATGCCTTCAGTATATTTTCTGTGTTAAAACGCATTGAGTTGTGTAACCCATTCTAAGCAATAACCTTTATCTGCCATTAAGGTGAGTACAGGTATAGGACCAAGGGTCAAAGGATCTGGTAAGTCACATTTAGTCACTTCATACACTCTAAGAACAGTGTGTTGTGGGAACATGCTTTAAGAGTAACACACATAAATTTGCAACACACTTTGAGATTTTACACACTTATGAATTGTAACACACTTTTTGTCAACTCACTTACCTGCTTACACACTTGAGGTCATAGGGGTGTGTATCATATACAAAAGGGGGCAGCAGCAGTAAAGGTCTATCATGTACCTATGCTACATTCTTACAGCCATATAGTAGCTGTCGCAGTGGCTCAGTGGACTAGGCTTTGGACTGAGAACTTGAAGATCCCCGGCTCGATTCCCAATGGGGCTGACCGTCAAATGGAAATGTTTATTTTCTAAGAAGGACCATAATATTTTAGCCCCCCCCCCTCAAGAAGTGTCAAATTTCTCTTCCCCTCAGGAGGGGTTGAACTGTTTTACAACCCCCTCCCCAACCAATCCCCTCTACTACAATGAAAGATATGACACCTATTTACTTTGCAATGAGATACATACAAAAACTGTATTATTTGAATCTCATTGAATGAGCAAACTCACTCGATCCATATTGGAAATAGATGGGAAGTTTATTCTCTTCAACTATACACACATGCTCTTTGCATGAACCAAATAACCATCTCATATAAGACCTCATTAGAGGTTCTGCAAGGCTGTAAAAGCATGGCTTATCAATAGCTGATTAACTATTGTCTTTATAATAGATATAAAGCCCTGCAAATTATTAGTCAGTGCATTGGCATCCCTCAATAAGGGCAGTCTTTGTATTGTCTAAGAACCACTTCCTGTCATAACATATCAATACCCAAGGGTAAGTTATATAGCTTACTGGTAACTGGTAAGAAGTTGTGTGATCTTTGAGAATACTTTGTGTCTCCTCACTGTTGTGTGTTCTGGTACCTATTTGAGTGGGGAGTACACCATGATTGTACAAGGAGATTTGGTGGCCTACTGAGCAAGTGGCTGGACAAGTGTGTGAGAGGTCCTGGGTTCGATCCCCAGAGAAGACCTGGCACCAAATCTTCCCAAGTGAAACAAGTTGTCCTGACAGGAGTCGCGTCTGTAAGTGTCGGTAGACAGACTGCGGTGAACCTTCGGTGTCCTGGTCTCCCATGAGACTTGCACCGATCCGCTTCAACCCGTAGAAGCATAATACACTTGCGACTGGTAAAGATATAGCAGATATCAGTGTTGACGAAGGTGGTCCTAGCCGGGAGGGGAAAAGGCTACAATGGACCACTGGAGACTCTGAGAAAAGGTTGTGAGAGCAGCCATCCCACGCTATCTGACAGTGGTACGGTCATGGCACATTGCGCCACAGTCACCAGTTGGTTATCAGGTGTGTCAGTTTCGCCAGGGTCATGAGCTAGGATGTGTTCAAAGTGGTTGACTATGATTTGTTCACTGTCAATACAAAGTCAGTTTTGATATAATACTTCTATTCCCACTTTTCTATATATTATGAGCGGTTCAATAAACACTTTTCCTAGATATAAGAAGCATTTAAAGTGATATGCACAGTATATGCACAGTATGAACATGAATAGACCTGACAAGAAATTAAATAAATCTATACTAATTTAACTCTTAACCCATATAGAAAGTAATCATACTTGATATTGAAAAAACAATAATTGTCAAGGGATTCGAACCTGCATGGATAGGACTCATGTGCCAGCCCCTAGACCACTCAGCCACGGCACCTGACACACTCTGTAAGGTGTAGAACAGCTATTTTAACCCCCACCTCCTCAATACCATGGCTTTGTACACCAACACACTTTTTAGATTCAACACACTTTTGCCAAAAGTGTGTAGTGTGTTACCACAAAAAAGTGTGTTAAAAGTGGCTTCAGAAAAGTGTGTTGAAAAGTGTGTAAACGTAACACACTGTTTTTAGAGTGTATACAGATTGATACGCCGAATTTGATCAATACAGACATGATCATGCATATTATGGCTCAGGCTCATGGGAATGCCACAGAATAGCTATACCCAGATGTCACAAAGTGAATATTTTTTTTGACCCCCGAGATTTTATTAGAATTAATTAAGTTAGCATACCTTTCCATTTTTTGGAACAAAATTTATCCTCTACCCTTTTCTAGGGTGTAATTTTAGAACTTTTGTGGTATTTTTTAGCTTTTCCACGTTTTACTGAAAAAATCCATTATAATTCACAGCAATTAAAAAGCTCTTATTTTATTTCTTGTATAAATGATTAAAAATATAGAGCATAATAATGCATAATTGAAAATGTTCCAGAATGATTGGAATTTTTTTTCTGATGTTAATAGACACCATTTGCATAAAGATATTCACATTTTTTCACCTTTTTTCAATATTTTAAAGTGAATGTCACAAAACGACCATGTTAAGGTGTCCGTTACACGTCCGTTACGCGTCCGTTACGCCATATGGCGCCATATGGAGCCATATTGAGCACAGAAGACATTATCATATGGCAGCTCATAATGTCTTTAATATTTGTCTTAGAATAATTCTAAGAGTACCTACCCCCCCTAAATCGATGTCAGGGAGTCTAATGAGGCTATCCATTTTTCTCTATTTTGAATGGTTGCTTAGCAACCAGCCCTTTTATGTGGAGAAAGTCCGATTTTGTGGAAACCTTGAAAAAAGCATGATTTTACATGGTATTTTCATGGTCATGATACAGTGAGAAATAATCATAGCTATATCGCAACATTTTATGTGCATGTCCCCAAACACCTATTTTTTCCATTGCAATTGAGAAATAATGAGAATGAAAAGATTTTTAATTGACATATTTTTCACTTTTAATTGTTGCAAAGTCGTGAGTTTGAGCCTTGATAAATGTGGTTTAAGATGAATGAGTTGTGATTTGCAATGGGTGGAAAGAGAGAAGTGGCAGGGGCGTGGCAAGCAATTTCGAGAAAGGGGGGACAAGGGGGATTTCTGACCATTTTTATCCCTTTTCTCTTAACCTTCTAGGTTTGTCATTTTTAAAGTTTGGCCAAAAGAAGAATATCTCTGTCCTTCATTCCGGGACAGACATGTTCCATCAGCAAATCAGACCCCACTGTGGCACCAAGGTCATGCATGCTTTATGGCATATTTATGGGACATGTCCAGGGTCTCAACGACAACGACACACATCTAATAACTAGTACGTAAATACAGCCTATACCCCATCGTTATGGACAGGTACAGGGCAGTGGTCATTCATTGGTCCACACTGACCACGCACGTGTCGGGTGGTCATTAAAGCTGGGAAACACACCTGGACAGTCTGAATGAACACACGTCATGGAAGTGACAGGGAAAGACATTGTTTCTGCTACTGAAGTCAGTTATGTACCTTAATTGAAAAACAACAATGTCATTATTCTCTTTCATAACGGTACTTATGTACTCATTGCTAGCTTTTTATTTATTAAGTTTATGGACATATTTTGCCGTTTAAAAAACATTTATCCAAAGTTTAACACAGTGATTTTTGAAATATGAATATTTTGAAATAATTTTTATTATCTTTATTGCTTTCTTCACTTGAATTGTTTATTTTAGTTACATAAGCTGAAACTAACTAGCCTTTTCTAATTTTCTTCTATTTACCATTGCCATGAATGCAAGATGGGTTTCAAGATTATTAAACAAATTCCCGGTATTAGGGCAGCATCTTAAATGATTACCAATGCCGATTGTGGTAACTTTCTCTGAGCTTTTTCCTGCTACACACGTGAATTGTCTCAATTAATGCTGCAGTTGATACTCCATGATTCGTGTGTTATTTGTCATTATGTTCTTCTATAGGGCCATCAGCTTCTGTTCCAATTATTTACAAACAGCTGTTTCATATTTTTATCCACACATAACCATATCAACTAAAGAATGGTGACTAAATAATGCAGCTTAGGATTATTTCCCTAGCTAACAGCAGGCAAGCTGGGTTTGCCCACATCTGACATTTGATAATTTTCCAGAACTAAGCCTAGTGATGGCCGGGTCCCATATAGGCTTGCAGAGATTCCAAGTGCCCGGCTCTAGTCCAGATTCAAACAACCTTAGCACAACTATAGGTTGATAAATAAAACGTAATTTCTGAGAATAACCAGACATCAGCATGTTTTGAAGTATTTACAAGGCATTTTAATAATCTTGAGTTTGTGGGATTATCCATCTTGGCCCCAACTGGTAGCCCTGGACAATAATGACCGAAATCCTAGAGTGGGCAAGCCCAGCTTGGCCAAGTAAAACACATAATCATTATGAGACCCATTAAATGATTTTGCCTGGGTTGTTACAGTTTCTTCTATAAAATGCATCCTTAAATAATTTTCCTCTACGGGGCTGGCTAATACGTGCTTTATCACATACCTGCTGAATGGAATTATATTTTACTGAATGGGATAATATATTTCGGAAATACAATATATGGTATCAAACCTAACATATATGAATGTATGTATGTTAAAGGGATACATGTAAATACATGACTTAGCTCCCATTGTCACCCTGTATACAAACCCAAAGTAACAGAACTTACTGAAAATACTGAGACAAAGTACAGGGGGGGGGGATCTGAAAGTTTGACATATGGGGAGCTAAGCTAATATAGAGATAAAGTGGACAAAGGTGTTATGACTGCCCCTCATTGCCCACCACAGAGGTGACAGGAGGGGTCAGCGCAGGGCTTTATGGTGATGATATGATTATATCTCCACCCTTACCTGACCGGTAAACTCCCACTTAGGTCTCCTGCCCAGGTATCAGGGTGGGAGGGGCTGGTCAGGGGGTGGCAACACCTAATGACAGGCACTCACGACACCCTACAGCCAGGCTGACCACACCACAGAAGGCCTGATTGAAGTGATCACTTTGGTAATTGGGTCATAAAGTCCCCTGTTTCCCTGACCATCCAGGGCAGGACCCGGTCAGCTGGGATGCCTAAGGCCACAGCGTTTTAGAGGAGAGGGGGAAGGGGGGTAGAACAATAGTGTTATTTTCCATAGTGCACAGATGGGTCAGTTATTTAACGAGCTAAGCCGTATGTGTGTTTGTGAATAATGAAATAGCTCGTGTTCATCTACGTGTTCATTTTCTATTATGTGCGGGTTGTGTGTTTTGGTTAATTTACAAATGATAATATTACAGGGCCTCATGTAACATCAAAACAAGAATGTGTTTTTCATCTGTTTTTAGCATTACACACTCTGAAATTGAAGAGATTAGAACTCTAGCAGAAACAAGTACACTGGGAAATGTGAAACTGATGTGAGTTATAGTTAGCCGTTTGGACACCAGAGGTCGGGACCCACTTTGCTACTGCCTCCTCTGGACCCAACCATTACAAAACCAGAACCATTGAACCCCCGGGCATTGCCCTTACTGTCAAGTATCTCATCATTCATTAATTTGTTAGTAATTATTAGATACTTTTCCTTTTTGTTAAAATGTAGATGAGCGGGCCAAAGTAACTACGGGCATATTCATTCTTGCACTAGGGAGGGTTTCTTATCGTAATAGTACGGTCATTGTCATGCAAAGTTAAATGTGCATCTGCTATACGTACACGACATTTCACTTTCAGAATTTTTGTTTTGGTGATACCTTTCATTTTTCTTTGAGTACTAAATTGACGTTATCCCCATTTAGGATACTACTTACAGTGCAACATTAGTTAAGTTAGGAAAGGCCTCCTGAAGTTCGTTCCCATGTAATTATTGCAGAACATGCTTTTTTATATAATTGTGTATAAAATTTCCAATCTTTACTCTAACAAGAAAAGTCCAGGACGTTAACCGTCAGCTATGGGCACTTTGCGGGTTTCGTGTCCTGGGGTTATCTCTGTTCAACATGATGTAAGTATAGAATACACCCAGGTCACACTTCACTGCCAGTCAGATGCCAACCTAGTCCTCCATAACACCCACCAGAGGCTGCACAAGGGTACAGCCCCAAGCTGGCCCACCTCGCTCCCATGAAATGCCTCTATTGAGGATGCTATAGTGGTAGACCCTCACAGGTAAACCTCAGAACTACTGACTGATATTACTAATGTTACGCCTGGGGAGAGGCAGATGCCAATCTCCATCCCTCCATTCCCCCACCCACCCTTGACATCTACCTGGCCCTGGGGACTGGAGTGCCTCCAGGGCGGGGAAGGCACTTACTTGTAGACACCTGCAGGTAGGTGCAGGTGTGGGGCAGTGTACAGGTGGGTGATGCTCCAGGTGGTAGCAAGCTCGGAATGTGGACCTGTTGAGGTATATGTAAAAGTGTATACATAACTTTACATTTGCCCCGAGGGAGTGAAATTAAGAGAATTTTAGTTCAGTACCTTAATAAACAACTCCCGATTTAGTGTTATGTATTAAATATCGGCACTCACACCATGGGTGGTCTTATGTTTTGTTACCTTTATCAAAACTACTAGTAATCATGAATAAAATATAACCAATGAAAACTGATGGGCTTTGGCAAAAAAATAAGGGGAAAAGGTTTGTATTTATATCACATTCCCCACCTTGTCTTATTGGAGGAAATGTTTTGGAAATGATGAAGGCTAAACCCAGCCGAAACGTTGTGATCATATAATTTCAACATGGTAAATAAAAAGCCAATTGAAACAAAAGTTTCTGTCGTTCTAGTTGTGTCTATTATATAATTATAATTGTTTTGGAAATGTTTTCCAAAATATTGTGTTTTCTTAATCTCTCGCTGCCATTGTATAACTGCATGGGTATGTTGTGAATGATGTTCCATAACATATTTCTGCTGCCATTGTATAATCAACTGACTTGTACTGGGTTTCATAAAACAGATATAAGTACTGTATAGCGACCCAAAATTAATACTCTTGTTTTGCTACTTATTTGCTTATGAACCCCATAATATTTATTAATTAACAGAAAGCATATTCATCTGGCCTTATCCATTTCCTGTAGCCTGTCAGTACATGTCTTCCTTGACCCACATACATGTATATGAGATGCCTATTGGACTGGGAAACTACAAGTAATGCAAAGCGTACCTCTTAACTCCAAATATAAGATAAACAGAGACAACCCTCAGTACACATAAAACCCTATATGTCAGTGGGGATGCTTGTTCATGTCTTTAAGTACTTATATGAATGCCACACAAAGCGCTATTCATAAAGCAAACATATTGTTGGTGGCAGTAGCAGCACCTGCACCTATACGTGGGTCTGAATGACTACATTACCAAGTTAAAACGATACATAAGCACTTCCTGGCCCTGTATAAGCCAAGTCAATGTGGCTTATTGGGGAGGCGGAGGCTGCCCAAGGCCATAGCCCCACCCCTAGACAGGATATGGACTGCATAGGCTTTTATTAATTGGCCTAGGGCCCCACTTTGCTGGGCTGTCAGCTAATAGAAAGTCCATAGCCGTCAGGTTGGGAGGACAGTAGGGAGTAAGCCGTCACCACCGTCACCCCCAGGGCTGATACGCGAGAAGCGAAGCCGCAAACTTTTCTCTGCTACCAAAATAACACTCTATCTTATCCCACCATTTTAAAAATAGCCCTGTCGTTTCCAAATTCATTTCATAGCATTGTAGCTAAGTTCTCTCCATATTAAATGTGCAATATGATGTGTGGTTGGTATTTGAAAAACGGCTGTGCCGTGAAAATAGGAGGGGAATCGCAAGGGTAGGATTTAAATGCTAGGGTATCGAATTAAATCGTCAATAAAGGCAACAGTACTGGATGGCCTGCAGGCTTGATAAAGACGGTGTGAGGCTAGAAAGGGGCTCTTTCATGCCACTTACAGCCGGCCACAACCATAACACCCCCTACGGGCCTCTCCTACCGTCCCCCATCACAAGCCTGCCTACCCACAGACGTAGGATTAACTCACCTCACTGCCTCCTGTGTCCACCCACCAACCTCCATGTAGTCTTATGTCAACAGCTCCTATGGCAATTTATGGCGGGTTTAGCTGATAATGTCTGTGTCATTTCTTGGTGAATTTGGAATCGGTCTGGGATTTGAGAGTGTTAGCTTAAACATGGTGATGTTGATAGCTGAGTAAGAAGTTGTAGTTTCGTATAGGTAAATACATATTCTTAGAATTATCTGATTTTGTATCAGCTTGGCTTTTGTCTCTTAAACAATATTTCCATGATGCAATGCAAGGAGTTGAAATAGTGAACTGCAAATTCTTTTGTTATTCTACAGTACTTATAGAAAAACCTTTCTTTTCTGAATATTCGTATTTTTGCAAAATTATATCAAGCACAATTGGTTGAGCTTTTCAACATAAAATAATTATGATGATCATCTGAATACACAATCTTCTTCTGAATTTCCAATCTCACAAAAGAAATTAATAAGCTTCGGTATTATTTTCCATTTTCAGAATAAATAATTCATCTATTAGCCGCCACTTAAATGGTCCATTAATCAGAACAATCAGAATTGGAAAAGGAACAACATCTTTTGACAGATGCTGAGCACACAAGTGGTCACCTTTCTGGTGATGATTGACACTTCCAGCTAGGGCTTAGTCCCCCATTAGGGGCCTCAGAAAACGTCAGTCCCAGGGGGCCTACCCTGAGCCATCTCAGGAGATGCAGGTAAAAAAGCAGTACAGGAAAGCTGGGCCGGTGCACGGATTAAAGGAGGGTTAGTCAACTGATCCCTGGCCACTGCAGGCTTAGGGATGGCATGGAGGTAATGGGTAAAGTCCTAACCCAAGCGCCTGGGGGGAGGGAAGAGGGGTAGCTGACACTTACCAGCATTAACTGACATCTACTGACACAGCCACACCTCTAGAAGACCACACTAGACCAGCTACATCATTCTATAATCTCCTAGTCCATTTATCTATAATCTCACTTGACTCATGCAAGGAGCGTGCAACTGCATCATTTTCTGCGTAGACGTACAGTCGAAAATGTACTGTTTATTAACAGCAGAATGTATCGTATATTTTGTTATAGCCGGAGAAAGGGACGCCAAAGCTACTCTCTTTCCAGAGTCAGACAATGCCCGAGTCTGGGAGTAGAGCCTAACATTGGCGGAAGGCAAGGGAGTCTGACGATGATGGACTCTGGACCTGATATGAAAGAGAGTTAGGCACAGCCTATCTCGTGTTGTTATCATTGGCTTCACAAACGTGCAAATAGGAATATGAATTTATATATGGCACCAAAAGTATCTCCTAATAGCCAGGTATTTCCAGGAGTCTGGTCCGTGTATAGTCATTTGATTATGATTTATTTTAGTTAAACCAACTGATGCATGCCATACTGAGGTATATGAGCTTGGAGTTGTTGGGAGGGGGGGCATCCTCAGAGAATACTACTGCAACCTCTCATTGAGTGTCCAGCTCAAATGATATACGGTAATATGGAAATAAAATGAAGCTCCTCTCCGCCACTACAAGTGAGATGGTAAAGGGAGAATGTTAGATGGCCTAATTAAAGTCTCTAGTCAATAGCAGAGTAGAAAGGGTATGCACCAAAATGGCTGTACGAAATACAAACCTCCTGCACCATGCAGGCAATTGAAAACCCTCATAGTATTTAATGGCATACCAGTCGTATGGTGGTAAACCAAAATGGCGATACACACAGGATTTCCTCTAGTCTGAAACCTGTATATAGAATCAATGAGCGGTCATTTACATGGTCATTGTCTACCTCAATGCATGTTTAAGTGTTGGGGCCCGGGGCGGGTAGAATACCAGGAAGGGTTAGATGGCTGACCTCCAGGGCTGAAGGGTCTCAGGATAATCTGGTGGGTAAACGCCTTAATGTCTTCTATATACACACCCCAGGCAAGGCAGAAGTACTGCTAATCCACTCCTATATATACTAGGGTCACCCCAAAGGTAAGACTACACATTTATGCCATACTGTACATATAGACATAGTCCCTCTATACTAGATTATAATAAAATTAGAAGGTTATTGTAATGTTTCCACTGCCAATTGCACATTCATGTCAATAGCACGCAGATGTATGGCATAGTTTATCACTAGTGAATCGGCCACAAAATGTAATTATTGGATATAATGAAAGAGGCCTAATGAATGTAGTGCATCATGAATATAGTGCATTGGTATTATGGGAGGTGTAGCATTATTAATGTACAGGGCAATGAAAACGTGGGGTGATTTGCTGTATTGAGACCTTCATAAGTGGTATAGCGAAGGTGACAGGTGTTATCAGGAGATACACAGGTTCCCTGGTTCAACTCGGGTAGGAAGCGTTAGACAACCGCAAATGCAAAGACACTGAGCATAGCGGGTAGCTTAAAACAAAAACTACTTAATGCCTTATTGTTTGCCAGAATAAATATAATTATTACCCCTGCCCTAAAAACAAACATAGATTTTCGCTAGTACAAAATGTATTCACAGGTTTTGTATATTTGCTATTGCTCAGACCAGTGGTTAAGCAGTTACCAGTGACACTTTGTCCAACACTGGAGCCCAGCGTATCAAGGCGGCAGGTGGGGCAATCAATGCAATCAAATAGAGACCCAGGGGAGTCTGTATACCTCACGGGTAGCATTCCTTTGATGTAGGCCGCCCTCAGGTAAGCCTTACAAGTCTAATGGCCGCATCCTCCCCCCTTAAAGACCTCCAGTGTCAATACACTCACAGGCCAATCAGAGAAACCATCATATGGCAAATGGCCCTTTAATGGCTGAACAGGAGAGGCCACTTACCTATTCACCTTTGTGATTTAATTCTCCTATTGGAGTGATAGCTTTTTTACCACTGCTGAGTGGCCCAGAGGAGTGGGATAGGTTTCTTTGTTGTGCATAAGAGCCTTACTGGCCTTAATTATTTATGTAAATATACCGAGAGAAAACGCAATTTTACACAGGTGGCTTGTGGGTAGGTTTGGGGATTTGTTACAGTGTATATTACTCTCTCCTTGGAGTTACCAGTGAACGTTTTTCTTTCGTTAAATTCTCTCTCTGCTGCAATCTGAATCTTAAATTCTATTTTATTTTTAATCAGTTCTGATGTCTATGAGATATCCAAATTAATCAATATATTTCAATTATAAAAGCCTGTCAAGCCGTAAGACAAGCTGCGAAGGGAAAAGAGTAAGGCATACATCTGCATCAATGATTGGCGTTTTATATTTTTGTCTATCTTTTCTGGCAAGTAACAGCTGCGTCATGTATAAAACATCACATCAGGACTCATCTCTCTCAGAAATTGATGATATTTATAGTACCTATAGAGACTCGCCAAGTTTAGTGACTTTCCTATATCAAACAGTCTAACATTTCCAGGTTAAATTGCGAGACTCACTAAGCCTTCCTTTATTCATCCATTTCCCAAATTGAGTCCTCTACATAGATGACATTCCGTCTTTGACAGGACCGGGGTCTTGTTGCCTAAACCGTATCAGATTCAGCAGAGGGCATCTGGCCCAGAGGTCAAAACAGTCCACTCAAGTGGTGGCCTGTAGTGGTGTGAGTGATGAAGGTATAGGATGGGCTGATGTCTATGTAAAACAGCAAATTCATCTGCGGCGATGAGCTGTTTGATACCTGTATGTCAACGAGGTACTTGGGGGATATGTTCGTGTGCTGACCTGAAAGGGACATTGCCTAAACCTGCGTGTGTAGGTATACACATATGACCGCTGTATTGGCTGATACTAAATTGGATTCATATCATATGGTGCGTATAAGTTAGCGTTATATTTCGTTAGTATGTTGAAAGAAATTAATCGAAATAAAAAAGGGAGAAAGCAAAGGAGACAGAGTCTCAGATTGAACGATGGAAGGGGGTGGGATGTTGGTGAATTCAGTGATTGAACGTAGCTCTTTGGTAGCTTCCCCAAAGAATCCTCTAATTGTATCTTTATATCATTAAGGTATATTACTAGGACATTGCATTTAGGCTTTGCACGCAGCATTACTGGTTGGGGGTTATAGTCTCCCGTTATACCAACATGATCTCTTCCCTCACAGACATATCCCCAGAAGGACGTTTGGCATATTATGATGTCAACCTTCTATGCTCAAATCTATATCCAGGAAAAGCACATCACAAATCTGAAGGTCCCACACCGTGAGTATATAATCCCCAAGGCTGCTGTGTTATTGTTGTCCTTTTGAAATGGCCGCTCGAACTGGGACTAAACCAAGGCCACCTGCAGTTTAAGGCATTTAAGCGGAGCGTTTTGACAATGGCTTAGGCTCATCAATGGTGGCCTCTATGGGGCTCCTTGTGTGATCAAGTTACCCCAAACAGCGGCACAGATAGGGTCTAAATCCGCTAGGACAACAAGGCGGCAAACCGTACTGTACACCGACACCCACCGCGGGTACGAGCGACGAGCAAAATGTCGTCTGCCTGAGAGATATTGGGGAGTTTGGGGTGTCTGTGAATCTCCGCCACCCAGAGAAGTGCACTGTTCAAACTTTTTACACCACTCTACTTTCCAGTTGCTGACTTATTGGCGGTAGAACTTGGAATATAATGGCAGTCACCCAGAAAGGTTCACCACTACGTATACCACCGTATATATGTACACTCAAAAAATAAACTCGTCTGCAGACTCTTCTAAGTGACAAGAGAGTGGGTCCTCTAGCTGTAGTTGTCAGTTAGAAGATACACTTGGCATGTGCCAGCCCAAAACCTGACTCATGCCAGCCCGAGACTTGTCAACCAGGGCCTGATTCAGGATTCCCCCTGTAGGTGGCATCAGTATAACTTGCATTCTGTATGAAGTGCGGGAATGAATTGCATACTTTCTATGTTGATTTTAATCATATTTATGTAAATACACATTTGTGTTATGTAGAATCTTGAGAGCTATCTATTGGGGATGCTAGAAAAGGTAAAGCATTCAATGTTTTGATATGATTGAGACAAAACAAATATGTGTAGGACACAGACACCTCTTTTGTGGTTATTTCTATGGTACAATAGCTGCAAGGAAACTCTCATTGGTATGACATCCACATGTGTGTTAACAGTCTGTTACTAAAGGGTAGAAATACTCTCAATATAGACTTGGGGATATGGCAGGAATTACCCTAACCTACATACCTCTATGTTTGTATGAATTAGCTACTACAAACCTCAGAAATAGAGATAGACATGGACAACAATTATGCCTAGGCTCAGAACCCAGTTAGCTCCACCTGCAGTGAAGTAGAGGTTATAGTGCACAGGTTAACCCTCTAAGGGCTGCATAGTGCTTTAAGGTGCTATGCTCTATGTGATCATAATACATGAACTAATGATTGATATACTCGCCTAACTGTTGATTCATTTAATTCAAAAGGTGCATGAATGCAGGCTTGGCGAATAGACTCACAGGGCTACATTCATGCATCATGCTGACAAAAGGATTCAAGCACATTAAAAGCAGTTTGCAGCCAATAAAGGGTTAACCTTTCTGGGGTTGTGAATTTGACGACCTTAGACTTGTCACTTGGAGTGGGCCACTGCCTGGGCTAACATTGTCAGTTAGATGAGCCTAGTGTTGTCTTGTGGGATGGTAACTTGGTAGGTCCTCAGAAAGACAACCTTTAACTCGTTTATTTTATGACCGTCACTTAGAATACCCAAAAGTCTTCCTACAAGACGACTATTTGACAACCTTAGACGCTTTGATTTTATCAGTGTAGAGAACAACACCGACTTCATGCTCACCCTCCCCAGACCTTTACATAGCCATTCACATTTCTCCCCTTCTCCCCTCCAGCCCCAACTACCTTATACCAGTATACTAGGCATTTCCTATCTCACTATACTGTGAGCACAGTGGTCATAGGAAACCACCTTTTGATAATAACCTATATTCCAGGATTTCCCAGCGACCATAGTACAAGAATATCCGTTTTGGGCAATCATTTGAAGGTATATAAACATTCACAATCCGAGAGGCAAAGATTGAGGGCTTGTTGGACAGCATTTACTTATTTTTTCCACCCCCTCCAAACTTCTCCAAAAATCTCCTGGATGGTATTTGGAAACTGCTTTTTCTTGTTGGAAATGCCGACATCCCAGCAGGGGATGGGTTATCCAAGTTAACAGGAAAAGAACTGCATAACAACTTAGATGTATCCTCCCCATGGATAGGCAGGATGATCTCGATAACTTCAGTACACATTTTCGCTGAGCACCAATACTCGAGACCAATGCTAGGAATAGTAACTAAAGTACAGGTATACCTGCGATATTAGGAATTAATATATCACCCAGAGTATATAATCATTTCACCACTGTCTAACTGACCCTCTTTGACAGGGTACATCATTTAAGCCTATACATGCATATTAACATTGAAAAGGTTGACAACAAAGTAAGTTTTCAAACAATTGGTATAAGGCGGGAGTCATCTTACCAATGGGCACAGAACATTGAATCAACATTGATAAATGGTTGTCAATGTTGATATGATGTTGATTCAACGTTGATTTTACATTGAATATAATTTTGTGCCCACTGGGTTAGAGATTATACTGGTGTCATATCACTACAACTTGTACAAGGAAGACTCACCAGGTGCCAATAGAGAAACTACAGAAAAACTATAGAAAAATTGCATGCTTCGGTTTCGACTTGGATAAGTGTTAAGATCTCTTCAAACAAGGTTATTAG
This sequence comes from Harmothoe impar, assembly GCA_947462335.1. NCBI lineage: Eukaryota > Metazoa > Annelida > Polychaeta > Phyllodocida > Polynoidae > Harmothoe > Harmothoe impar. Next base: position 42,253,389 of record OX381711.1, on the reverse strand, counting down.
AAATGCACACTGATCTTCAATACGTCTATACCCACCGCCCACGAACTCCCCCCACCCTCCCCAACCCAGCCCCATCCCATGCAAGTATCAATGGATCTTTTGTACACCTTATAACCTCCCTTTACATAAAACCTTTTCGCATCCATAATCTTTTTTACTTTTTCCTCTCAAAGGAAATACTTGTTGGTGTGTGTCAATGTGAACTTGTTTTGTAACCACGCCCGTCAGAAACACTGGTGGTGTGTATGTGTGTAGGTATGGTGTCAAGTGGCACCATGTTGTGGGGATTATTGTATTGGCACAGTGGAGTTAACCATATCTTCTCCCCTCCCCTACCTTATATATGTATGTACAGGTGGCCATGGGACCAGGGCTTAACTTGAACACATGGGCCTTTGTTTTCATGAGATACTATAACTATGAAGTTGGAAGCTTACATTATTGCGTATACCCGTTGTTTTTATGTAAAAAGAGCGAGGAGGTCAGCGGCAAGACTATAATGATAATTTGGCACATAATGTAAACCTTCCCCCCCCCTTGTCAACAGCAATGATGCTGAGAGCTTCCTGATATTACAGTTGAGAGGTTTTCCCCCATTTAGTACAGTTATTGCTAAATTTCCATTTATGTTGAGAAGGTGAGAGACACCATTGTGTATACCATCTAGATATTATTAGTTTACACAGTGTAAAAAGGAGATGTTCGCATGCGATGGATATTGCTTGATAGTTAACAATAACCTGACAAAGGTACATACTCATGATGCTAACCACACAAAGGGCGGGAAACACCAGAAGATTCTTAATGTCGTCTGCTGCTTGACTGGCTTTACAAAACTATTGACGCTGCATGTGTGAGGAACCCTGGAGTGTTTACATTATATTCTGTACATCATAGAACCCTGTATGTCACTTATCAAGCACCACTGGATCTGATAGCCATTGCCGTGCGGGTAGTGCCTCTCAACAATGAATGCATGTCTGCCTTCTATCCTGAAATCATGACCCCCCAATTTCTCTTGTAATATAAATAAATGATGTCATGAGCTTTGGTCCACCCATGCATGGTAAATGTCGGATGCATATAAGAAGAGGAATAAGAGTCAGGCTATACTCATACTTTCGAAGGCAAACTTAGAGGTTTCACAGCAGTCTCAAAATACTATAGGTATTGTCCCAAAAGCCTCGCAGTATACCCCGGAGTATACCTCAACATCATCTTGATCCATGCATCTGGCATTCCTCAAGCTAGATGGTCTCTACGTCCACTGAATGTTTCAACAAATCGTGTCTGGATATATAGATTGAACCAAAATAAATGAACATCAAACATCTCAAAAAAACTGCATAAAACAACACCCTCAGAAAAGTGAGCGTCGCTGTCGCTAAAACACTCTCACCTCAGAGTCAGGAACTGCCATGAGGGTGAATATTAGATTGCACTGCAGGTCATTCCGATGTAATATGTTGCAATTAACAACCAGGAGCAATTAATTTCATTTTCCACTCGAAAAGATGTGGGTAAACCCTTGAAACAATATAAAGATAAACATGTCCTGTTCCATTTGCTACCCACAAGCCATTGGCTTAATATTGCAATCTATGAGAATACAACAGGGGATTCTTAAGAGCATCTGCCAAATATCTAGCCTGAAGATTTACAGATGATCTCAAAGATATGGTATTTTGAGGCTATCTGTGTAACTAATTATATCTAGCCCCAAATCATAGAAGAGGGTTTTACTGATGCGGCCTTCCAGGATTAGTCAAAACCATATAATGAGGTGTCGACCCCCCCAAACATTACCTGCCCCTTTAGATCCAAAGGCAAGTGACATGGGGAAAATGGGCAGGACCCCTCGCCTCCCCCTCCTCCATAAAAATCAGAACCCATCTGGCATTCTACAAGCCTTTCTATACACATAGGCACCTCTAGAGGGATGTAGGCTAGATGTTTTATTGTGCGCCCCTATTAACGTAGTAGACATTTTAAGGTTAAAACGGAATACCCAGTATGACACAGAGGAGGAGGGTGAGGAGCAGAAGGAGGGAGAGAGGATAGTTCCCACGAATAGTTCAGGCAGTGAAAAGGGTCTCTGATGTAGAACCGAACCTCAAATTGAATGTGTTAAAAGCAGGTGGGTTTATATGGCACTCAATGCATACACATAGTAGGCAGAAAATCAGAATAGTTATCAAATATCAACTACACCTCTTTCATAGAGTCATGTTCTCTGCACATGCGCACTAAGGGGTGTGCTATGACACATGACCTCTGACCCGGAACACCTGACTGTTGCTCCATCTAGCGGAGCACTATGGAACCATCGAATTTGAGTCTGAGTACACATATACCTGGGGTTTCTAGGCAGACCACCATACAATGATGTTTGGAAACCAATAACGTCGACCAAAAACACGCTGCCAATTGAATTGTGCCAGGGCTTTGCCAAAGAAAAGTGGCAAATAATGCTATTTGAGAAGCCCACTGTGCGTAGTATATATGGATGTTCCAGTGACGGTAAACGTACTAAGTCAACTTGACAGGGCTGTGTTTATCTTTGCCCTTTAAAAGTGAATTGAAATGTCAATGCCAATTGCTATTTGTGTTGGTATTCAAAGACTTACATGCATATGCATAAAGTGGCCCTGCATGGACTGGGGATATAACCTGGATGTATTTACTCCATGGTTTGGAGGGTAGAATGGGACCACCCCCTCAGTATACCACCGACCACCCCTGAGGGAGGCATAGCCAACCGTCGTTGGCGTCCACACAAGGTCTTCTAAATCCTGAATCCTCCTGAGAATAGGCTGAATGAGAAGGGAGCAGGCTGGAAACATGATCTCCTTCTTCAATAAAAGGCAGAGGCATTTTGTTGCTTAAGGGTATGTCCATAGTGCACAAGGTGGTTAATTTATAGGGTGTAGGGTGGATGTGGATGTAGACTGACGGCTGGGCAGGCTCTTTATATGGCTCCTTGCACACACACCATACAAGTGTTAAATGCTGAACGGCCCCAACATCTGGATCTATGTTTGGAGGTGTGTGTGGTTGGTCCTCCCATTGAAATTTACTCATTACATGGATGTAATTGAAATTTAAAACCCCTTTAAAGGTTGTAGTTGTTGGAGGTGTCAGTACCTGTGCGTATTAAAACATGAATATCCAACGGTTTGGTGTCCAATGTGTTACATTCTCACCCCAGTAAAAGGTTTATTGTACAGGAACAGGTAAGGCCAAAAGAAAATGTTGGGTTCAAATTATCCAACGACTGACACCAAATGTGTAGGCTTAAATGTTCTCGACATTTCTATCATCTTATATATCATAATTACCTGCATAAACCACCTCCTTATGTGTTTACCTAGTGTTACTTACACCTGAAAAATGATCTCATCATTGTGTTGTCTAAAACGACTAAATTTGTCTGAAACGTGGTTAAAAAGATAAAACAGGTGTGTGTAGCCTCTGCACTGCGGAAGTATATAGGTGGTGTACGTCGTACATCACCATTCCCTAAATACATGCAAATAATTAATGTTATTGAGATGACTTCGAAAAAATGGTCATGCATGGTTTGATATACTGTATCCTTATTTAGTCCCCTCATAAATATATGTATAGAGCCTGAAGACAGATAATCACGACATAAGAGCAGCTCACCCAATAAAGTTTACAGAGCAGCTCACAGGCGCTCACAAAAGGAGCAGGTCTCAGCAACATGCTCACCAAGTAGATGCATGGCATAGAGGTGACTATACATGGGTAAAATTCGACGCGCGCGACACGGCGACACGGGGGGTTCTTAAATTCGACACGTGCGACACGGGGGGTTTAAAAATCGACGGACACAAAAATGTAGAGAAGTTTGTATAAGATAAAAATCGACACGGCGACACGGCACCCTTGCTAAAAATCGACGCGGCGACACGGTGTTATTTCTGGCTACCCATGTATAGTCACATAGAGCATAGTTCCCCAGCCAATTACCACCTCCAAATACTCTATTGACACCCCGCAGGAGGAGTTACGGAGGAGGGGGACAAAACACTTTATCGATGTCTGAAGTCCATACCGGAAGGACGCTGAGCATGCATGTAAACGCCGAAATCGTATCCGGTTTTGTCCGTTGTAGCGGGTCTGGTGACGTTCATACACGGCCGGCAGTGGCGCCACCTTGCGGCGTTTCCACGCGGCGCATGCGCGATCCGACTGCTCTTTACGGTGAATACTAACAATGTGATCATGCCCACTGGGCCGTTTTACCGCTTTTTATTGACACTGCAGTGGGGGTAATTACTTCCTGTAATGAGGCGGCTGCTCGCTAGGTGTCGCTCCGGTGTCGCTCATTGACTGAGCAGATCACTTTGTTTGAGCAGCATGATTCTTGAGCCGCTCCCCCTTACCAGCTCAATCACTCACTCAGGGGGTATATACTCAATTACAACTAACACCCCAGCCCAACTCAAACATGCCCACCATGCAGCAGACCCCCACTTTTGCGACATCCCGTCACGAATTGCAGATGTCGTCAACCAAACAAACGAGCCCATTGTCGACACTTGGTATCGATCTTCTTTCACGCTATTACGCCCCCCGTGGGAAGAAGACGCTGGAAGTTGGGCGGCGTTGGTGGGTAGAAGGGATCCCATTGCAGGGATGGGGAATGCCTGCGGTTGGCAGCAACAACCGGAACACATGTCTGTGTCTTTATCGGCCTTAATGGAATAGTGATTACCGCGCGCGGCGCCGACTAAAACAGTGTTGATTCTGGCGCTGAGGGGGTCAATTAAACGGTGCGAATATCGACCCCCACGCCACCTGCCGAGCCGCCCGCGTATTGACACTGATCATGTGACTTCCGGATCACTGTCACACACGTGATCAAGACAGGGGGAGGAGGGGGGAGGGGGATGGAATCCCGGATGGAATGATGTGTGTGTGGGGGGGGGGGGGGGGGTGAATGGGTGAATGGGTGAATGGGGAATGGACGAGACCAATGGTGGGGAAGTGAGATGCTGTAGAACTGTGATGTGTATCAATAACGTGATGTGTATCAACTACACATCAAGGCTGACTATCCAAACGTGATGTGTCTAAAAAAACCGGAATGTGTAGTAACTCTCCAACTAACGTGATGTGTAGTAATCCAAGGCAACTTGCAGTAAGGCACCTCCAACCGCTATCTGTATCAATGAACGTTATCTGTATCAATGAATATTATCTGTATAATTCCTGGTGGTGTGGTCATTGACGGTATGGTCATTGGACACTCTGGCCAAAACATGGACGATGTGACCCGGTGGGGGGGGGGGGGGGCTGTATCCTCCCATCTTTGTACATTTGTACATGTATTGGTATTGGGTGCACTGTAAATAAGAATTGCGGTTGTTGCAACAACCACAATTCTTGCATTTGAAGGAACATATGTCTACAGGGTTGGTATATTTGAAAGTGACCCGTTCAAGACCCCTAATAAACAGGGCAGGAGGATAATATAACTTTAAATGTAGTAGTTACTTGAGTCCATGTTGGGGGGTAGGTATGATCATAATCAACCTCAGGACCATGGAAATGTGTGTTGCTAGGCAGATAAACAATTAGAATAGCTGTTGCTAGGCAACCAGCTGTCTTAGCAACAAACCAATAGAACCATTGGCTTCCTTGGGTTCATTTTAGGAGGGGGGTATGATTATAATCATCCTCAGGAGCATGGAAATGTGTGTTGCTAGGCAGATAAAACAATTAGAATAACTGTTGCTAGGCAACCAGCTGTCTTAGCAACAAACCAATAGAACCATTGAATTCCTTGGGTCCATGTTAGGGGGGATAGGTTTGATTAAAATCAACCTCATGACCTATCAAAGGTTGATTAATATTAATGTTATCATCATATGCATAACTTTGTGTTGTGACACCTTAAAACTAAATGGCGGCACCCCTTAAACAAAATGGCGGCACCCGTACTGACTTCCTGTCAAGTAAATACAATATAATGCCTCAACCTGGTAGTTCGTAGGCTCACCACCAGGGCCCCTCTGGGGCCTTTCAGCCTTAAAAAAAATATCATCAAAATGACGTTGAATCACCGGCAACTTTTGGGACATAACATGGTTTAAAATAGTCACTATGACTAATAGATATAGTCAATCATGCGAGGTAAGGGAAATTTATGTACTGAAGGCAGGTCAAGATTCAGCAGGGTAGAGCAAGGCAAGAACAAGGCAAAAGCAAGAGCAACGCTATGTAGAGTAGAGCAGGACAGAGCAAGGCAGAGTAATTAGGCATGGTAAGGCAGAGCTGAGTACTGTAGAGCAGAGCGGGGTAATGTAGAGTATAGCAGGGTAGATCAAGGCACAAAGGCAGGGCAAAATAATATAGAGCAGGGCAGGCCAGAGCAAGGCAGAGCAAGGCGGAGCAGAGTAAGACAGAGCAGAGTCTACTTAGTATAGAGTATAGCAGGGTAGATCAATGCAGAATAAGGCAGAGCAAAGTAATGTAGATTAGAGTAAGGCAGAGTAAGGCAGATCCGAGTAATGTAGAGAAGAGAAGGGCAGAATAATGCAGAGCAGTGTAATGTGGAGCAAGGCAGAGTAAGAAAAAGCAGATCAATTAGAGCCAGATTAGAGCCAGGCAGAGTAAGACAGGGCAAGTCAGAGCAGAGAAATCTAGAGTAGAGCAGGGCAGAACAAGTCAGGGCAGTGTAATGTAGAGCAGAATAGTGCAGAACAAGGTCTGCCTTACCCTGCCCTACTCTATATTACACTGCTCTGTCCTACTCTGCCCTACTCTACACTACTCTACATTACACTCTTCTGCCTTACTCTGCATTATTTACCTTGCTTTACTCTATTATTGTGCTGCTTTCCCCTACCCTGCCCTGCTCTACTCTACATTACTCTGCTCTGTTCTCCCTCGCTCTGCCCAGTTCCGCTCTGTCTATCTCTACCTTGATCTACTCTACATTACTTTGCTCTGCCTTACTCTGCCTTGATCTACCCTGCTATACTCTATGTGTTCTGCTCGGAATGAACATCTTCGGGTAGGGCATGGCAAGAGGCTAGGATAGGTATAGGGCAGGGGTAAGGCTAGGATAAGGCAGAGCAGGTGACAGGCTGTGATAAGGCAAGGCAGGGTAGAGCACCATAAAAAGCATGATGTGGATAGAATGATAAGGTAGGACATTAAGCCTACCACAATACCCCTTCCTATACATGTACTCAGATTCTGTGTAGGCATATTATGCAGGCTAGGATAGGACAGGTCAGGGGACAGGCTAGGATAAGAGAACATAGGTAATAGGCTAGGATGGGACAGGATAGGATAAGCCAGGGCAGGCCAGGGGACAGGCTAGGATATGGCGGGGCAGGGTAGAGCGTCATGAAAAGCATGGTGTGGATAGATAAGGTAGGACATTTAAGCCTACCACAACATCCCTTCCTATACTCAGCTGCTGTGTAGGCCAGGCAGGACCTACACTGTTCATCTATTACTATGTTGGGCCAAAAAAAAAGAAGTTGTGTTCAGGTATCCATAGCGACCCTATTTTTTTGGCCCTACCCAATTTTTATTTATTTATTTCTTATTTTTTTGAAGGCATTTTTGTGTCTTTTCTACCAAAAAAAAATTCTTTTTTTTTCTGATTTTGTTTTCTTTCCGGAAATCATACGAAAGAATTAATGGGGGGAATTTTGACTAAAAAGTGACTACGTTGTATAGTCCCCTGACAACGGGATCCAAAATAAGGTGGTATAGTCACTACTGACTATAGGTATTATTATCAGTGCATTCTGTACAATCAAACTCCACTGAAAAGAATGTTCCTTATATAATATTCTTCCATGTCCGTGGATCACTGTGCACTTACAATGCCTTTGAAATCAAACTGACTCTGGCGCCTTGACCCTGACTGAACAAGATAATTGGCACCACAGGCTTTCACTGAGCTGTGGTGGAGATCGTCTGCTGTGGGTTGGTAGTATTAGTATAAAGGCCTGACACTGTTGTGGTTCGGTCATCCAGGTGACCATGTGACCAAACTCTACATACCAGGTAGTTCTCACAAGTATCAATAGATGTCACTAGTATAGGCCTGGTATGTAGAGTTTGGTCACATGGTCACCTGGATGACCGAACCACAACAGTGTCAGGCCTTTATACTAATACTACCAACCCACTGCAGACGATCTCCACCACAGCTCAGTGAAGGCCTGTGATTGGCACAGCCTCGCGAGTCTCACTGGAAAAAAACAGTCATGGATCATTGCATTCGGCTGGTGCCAAGAGCTGTGATCCCGGCTACAATGCAGTGGTGTACGATATATAAGGGTAGGTTACTTGGTCACGGAGTCAGGAAAAGAAAACCAGATGAAGTCCCTAATTGCAAACTACTATAGGTCGTGTTTGAAAAGTCTAGGCTATTTGATAATTTGCAAAATTATTAATCAGATAGAGATATCTCTAAAACAAACAAAAAAAAACTTAAATTCCCATTTGTAAGTATTAGATACGGTACAAGTGACTTGCTGAATAGTTTTATAAGCCAAGGACAAGGTAATTGTCGAAGGTGCCAGCTGCGGATAATTACCATTGTCCAAGGCTTAAAATACTTAATAAGTATTATGAAGCTAGTCACGCATATCATATCTAACTTACACTCATAATAAGAGAGTGTGCTCAATGGACTACATCCACATACAGCCTTGTATGTTAAACCCCCGGCGGCCCTACATAAAGGGATGTGTACCTGTTCCGGCTCCACTCCGACTGCCGCTGGAGGGGTACCGAGACCTGCGCCTTTAAATACAGTCAGGCCATTTATTTTGCTCTCTCAGCCATTGAACTTTGATGTAATTGAATAATTATAGTGCCCACATATAGTTAAAGAGCCAGTTCAAAAAAAAAAGCTTGAAGTGGTATCTGCTAATGAAATATATCACTTGGAAGAATATGACCTCAATTTCGTAATTGGCTTTTTACCTTGGAGGACGGGATGCTTCATGGACTGGTTATTCGACAGTAATTACCTAAGTATAATCAATTATCATTTATTATTTGTATTTATATAACGAGCGGGTCCCCTGTATGAGTCTATATATCTCATAACCATAATTACCTGCATAAACCACCATAGATCCAAAAACTAGTTCAATATGATACATTAAACATTTAATTACTGCAGTACCACAAACTGTTATTGCAGTATTAGCATATGAAATGTATGTTTTGTTCTATGGAGCTATGCTATATCTAAATGGACTGGGTGCGACGTCGGCCGTACCAGGGAGCGGCCTATAATGAGTGTTATGGGCGCCGTTTATGGCGCCCGATGTGGCACAGGAGGCAGGATATCGTGAACGCTATGAGGCCGCATGTGGCCTTATGAAGGCGGCTTATTGATTGGGGAACTTTAATAACTACGTCACAATGTCAGCCCCGTCATACCATACCCCTATAGCACCCCACCCATCATGCACCACGGCCGATATGAGATCCGGTCGCCGCCACCCTAGCGTAAAGTGGCCAATAATATCCAGGCTGGAAATTCCTCAAGTGACTCAGTGAAGAGTTGGTGCTTCCTGCTTCAAGGCCCGAGTCTTACTGCCCTTCCGGCAAGAGTCGGAATGGAACGAGGACCGGTATCATGGTCCGTATATACAGTATATATATATATATATATATATATATATATATATATATATATATATATATATAAATATATATATATATATATATATATATATATATATATATATATATATATATATATGGGTGGGGGTCCAGAAAATGTCCATTTCCAGTGAAAAACAATAATATTTCTGAATTGCCCAAATGTTGTAGCAGATTTGTCTATATATAAAGGAGGCAATGAACCATCACATTCCCAAATTTTGTGATACTAGGATTCTTACTTTTTTTTCTATGTAAGTTTGAAAAATACAATTAATAATGAAACAAAATTGTGTTACGTTCACCAGATATTATCATAAACATGAGAATAGTGAAAAAATATAATGGCATATTTTAGTTATGAACTTGATTCACTGAATTAGGGCGAAAATGTGTCATTTCCTACCATGTAACAGGGTGCTGTACACTTTTTCTCTATTTTTAATTCCCCATTGTGATAGTTTTATAGCTAGAGTCAATTGAGGGCCAGTTGGTTTCTGTCTAAATCGAACCTATAATCTTTTTAAATAGGGTAAAGTACTAACATGGAAGAGTATTAAACTAGCTGTGAAACCCAGATGAAAGTATACAAAGTGGTCTAACATATCTGAAGATATTTTGTATTTTCTGCCATTCTATTGTGTTTATTTTACTATTCAGAGGTGTTCAGTGGGATCTAGTGAACGTAACATAGCAGAAAAATAGAGGAATTATAATGAAATATTAGTCAATAATAGCATTGTTTTCAGTTGGTTGTGGTATAATACCTATGCAAAAAAAGTCACAGCATGTCCCAGATATTTAATATAAGAAAAATAAGACAATTAGACCAAAATTAGGTTGTTTTCAATATATCTGGTGAACGTAACATCTAGTGAACGTAACACAAAAATGGAATAGTTTCTAGAATGAAATATGTTTATGATAAAATGATGGAAACAGGTCAGTGTCATTTGTAATGCTCAGATATACTTGGACAATTTGTGTTACGGCTATATCTTAATTATTTATGCATATTTCTGACTTTTTCATATATATGGTGAACGTAACATTTCATAAAATAAAGGACATGTTGTTTTGATAGTTCTTAATATTACATAAATCATGCATTCATCCACATACATCCTTGCTGATAGGTTTGTCAAACAGACATACATGCGGCCTATCAAAAGAAATTAACAAAAAAGGACATATTTTCATGACAATTTACTGTCTCCGTGGAACCAAACATAATTCTAGTGAACGTAACATAATTCTAGTGAACGTAACATAATTCTAGTGAACGTAACATAATTCTAGTGAAAGTAACATAAATTGATATCTTAATTTACAAAGACAAAGACATTGCACCGAGTTAAGATTCTTATTGTATATGGTGCATGTACTATGTAGGCACCACATGGATATTTCCGTTCCTCCTTAGACGACATTTAGGCTGATATTATTCAAAATGTTTAGATAAATCTAGTGAACGTAACATCAATCTAGTGAACGTAACATCCATTGAAAACAATTGTTTTTGCTTGTTACATGTAAAATAGAAAAAATCTATCGATATGGGAGTGTAGAGCTCACACATACGCTTATCCAATGCAGGTAATATGTAATCTTATGCAGGATTTGTATAATTAATTACCTTTCCAAGAAATTTGGCTTAAACAGGTCATTTTTAATTCCTTCTTTGGGCTCTAATTTCACCAAGAAAATGATCAATTGTCTTAATTTTTATCATTCTTCCCAAGAGTATAGATGTCTGGGATATGCCTAATGGCACAAAACATCCATCTAGTGTAATATGATTCCAAAAAATTCAAGTGTTTAAAAAGATATATGAGATTATGAGAATAATTGCTATTTTTGTAATTAAAACAAATATTAAAAAAAAAAAATATAAAAAAATTGAAATAAATGGTGTTATGAAGAAGTATCATTTGTATGCAACACATATGAAGCAAAAAGTGTAAATCTAATATCATTTGGAGAAAATTTCCGTTGAAATCAGATTTTTTCCAGGGGACATCGATTTTTGGTCATTTTTTCCCTGAAAAGTAGCTAAAATCTGAAAAAATCATGAAATTATAATTAATATGCATATTTTTTCTATTAGTACTCATTGGGCTTTTTGCAATTATGTAGTTATCCCAATACATTCTCTTCATTTAAAATGATTATTTTAAAATGATAACTCAATTTGTGAAATGGACATTTTCTGGACCCCCACCCATATATATATATATATATATATATAAGGTAAACCTTTTTGATGTGTTAATTGGTTTAAATTTAATACAGTTTCATAATAAAAATGCGTCAAAAGAGCTGGCGTCTCCTAGAGTCCTTCGCATTGTCTTCTACGATACCACATGTTGAAGATACATAATTATATGCTCGAGTGTATATTTTCATCATTATAATGCACCATGTCACCCCTACATCTGCCCCAATGTTCATCATCTGGCTGGTCAGCTTGGGATGAACACCTTTGCCCCTTAACAGAGTCCAATTAAGGTTGACTCCCTTTTTAAACTGAATCAAGAGAGATGTGCTTTTTATCAAAGGGAGTCAGTAGTCTCTGACCCTCTTCTAAAGGGAGTCCACGTGAGCCAGACTCGGTTCTGACTCGGAAATAACTCCCTTCCCTTTCTCTGTGTGGTGGAAGCTGTCCTATCGCCCTCCGCCCTCCCCACCCTTCGTGAACTTCATGTGCACAAACACAGACCTTCTACTTACACGGTTCTAACAGGCCCGTAACTAGCCCTCTTCACGGGGAGGTTCATTTTCTGATGAGGTGGAATTAGATGAATTAAATGGTGGAACTTGCTGGATTTTCACAAAATAAATATGCAAAAGATGACTTGATTTGTACTCATAACTATAATTCAAATGAGCCATATAACAAAAAGGACCATGCTTTCACGGTTTACTCTCTTGAGATCTTAATATAATTGTCCGATTTACAAGCCGCAAAAACTGGCATGTAGCAGATTATCTCCACTTTCAGGCCAGCTAGAGTGGAACATTTTTGGTCCATCAGGCCTGTGGGGAGGGGGGGGGGGTCGTTCGAACCGACGACCCCCCCCCCTAGTTACGGGCCTGTCTAAGAACATTCTTTCATAAGATGGGCTGCCAAGCATATGAAATATCTCTCGCACCCCTTGTGGAACATCCTTTCTGCTTGTTTGCTCAAAAAGTTACTGTTCTCCCTTTATATAACATTAGTGTAGTGCATTAAACATGATGGCATCATCAGCTTTATATATTCTCATTGTAGGATATTGTAGCACATTGTAGCTCTAGATGGAAGTGCTTGTGATACTTTTTCTGTGCCATGTCAGCCAATCCACGTTGAAATATAGCGATAATTCGGTTAGCTCCATGTGCGCGGCTATATTGATTCTGTCCACGTAATATCCCGCGAGATTTAACCTGGCACCACACTCGAACAGATCATATAAGGCCAAAAAAAGAGGTCTGTTTCAGGTCACCCGACTGACCCTATCTAAACAGGGCCGACCCTACGTTTTTTTTATGCAATTTTGATGAAATCTTTATATTTTTAGACTTTTTTGGGGTCAGATTTAGGTTTACGAAATCTTTGAAAAAAGTATTCCCATTTTTACGGTTTTGGGCCGATTTTAGGGTATTTAGAGGAGCTGTAAAAAAAAAGGAAAAAATCCGACCTACCGACCCTAGAGTTTCCTCCCATGTTACCTGAAGCACTTTTTTTTATATTTGGCCTAGTTCTGAGAGCAAAACCATGGTCTCACGAGAGCTGCTAGTGTCAGCCTGCATGTGCTGGTCCCGGGAACAAGTTCCCACCTGTTTTATCATTACAAGATGACTACAGTGTCAGCTTCTATTTTGATGGCGTTCTGGTTCTCACGGGTTCCCAGGAGTCTGATACCGGACACGAGTGGGGATGGGCCGAAAGACTCAGCCCCTCCGCCGGCGTGTATACCTGGCGGCTTATATCCCCCTGTCGTCCCGTAGGTCTATATGTAGATGACCAGGCGGTAAGGGGCTGATGAGTGACCCCCAGGGTAAGACGGAGACAACACGGCACTGTGCGGATCAACAAGACGTATAGAACGTGATGCGACTCCTGATGAGCATGGCTGATGTGAAGGATGGATTCCATAGACAAAGGACGTTGAAACAACGTACAAATAGCGTTATTCTTGTTGTCAACGCATTAAGAACAATATTGGAAGAACACTGACAGACTATACTATAGACCCATCACCGATATTAGTTTACCACTTTGGTGCATTAATTTAACATTGGACAGACATCGTTACATTTATCTTATCATAATTATACCATTGCGAACCTGACAATCTTAATCTAACTTTGAAACACATAATATTATTTACATTATCTAAACGATACCCTTGTGGCCCCAAACTAATATCTGATTGTATTGCACTCGCCCGGTGCTCACACGTGCATCGTTTCATTAAAAGAATATATCACCTGGTTTTGACATGTCCATATAGAGAAGTAATTATGCATGTCCAAAAGAACAATCTGAACATCACCACCACATAGGCTACTAGTATATAGAAACAGCGGGTGTTCATTATAAAAAAGAACAAGTAACATACTTATATTCATAAACAGCTGATCGGCTATGTCTTTACATACAAGATTTGTTAATTAGAACTCTCAGTTTCATAATACATTTTCCTGCGTTGTAGCTAAATGTCATTATACTACTGACACGGACCACGGTCCCCAATGCATCATTTATGAGCCAAGATATAGGCTACTGGTGACGTCTCTATGTCACTTACACCACTTATGAAATGCGGATGTGGAGATCATGGTGTTACAATATTCTCAAGAAAAACACTGTCTGATCTCAATTATATTAGCCTACAGTCCCCCAAATGGCAGTTATGTCAAGTGCCTCGAAACAATAGTCGAAACTTGTCAGAACGCGCTATTGGCGGGACGGGAGCTTCGGTTAATGGGCGATGTCTATATCATCTTGTTCGAGCCTGACAGCTCAGAAACTAAAAAATATACCAAATGCATCAGTGATCTGTATCTCTTAGATCAAATCCACTGTATCACTAGACCTCACACTAAAGGCTCTGGGGGTACATGTATTGACCCGATAGCTACTGACTGTCACATTGTACTGCATGCTGGCACTCTTCCAAATTTTGTCTCTGATCATCTTCCAGTTTATGCTGTCAGGAAGAGAGACCCTGAGAAGCCTACTATAATCAATGTCCAAGGGCGGAGTTATAAAAACTATGATAGGGCCGATTTCTTTGATTACTTGCTTGAAGATAATTGGGATGAGTTTGATAAATCAAGTTGTGAAAATGAGTGCTGGGCTCTCATCCGTCAAGCCATCACTTCTTATCTGGACTTATACTGTCCAATAAGGGATATGAAGTTTAAAGATTATAACAAACCTTGGATAACCAAAGACATTTTTGAACTCATCTTTACTAGAAATGACACCATGTTGTCATATTGTAGGAGAGGGAAAATAGACGATGAGCTACTGGGTAAAGCCAAAGCCCTTCGAGACCTTATTAACTATAAAACCAAGGACTCCCGTGACAATTATATGAATAATAAACTTGATGAGCTGTCTTCAAACCCAACCAAGTTCTGGCGTGAGTTAAACGCCCTACTTGGGAAAAACAGTAACATCAAACCAGAAATCTCTTTAAAGCATCATGTCAAAGGAGAGGATGTCCGCGGAAAAGCAGTCCCTGAGTACATTACTTATTTCTCACAAATTGGTCCTAATTTATTTAATAGTTTAGGCAACCAACCTATGGTACATGATCTACTGACAAACAGCCCACATGCACGAATCATGACATTGACCCATCTGTACAAGTTAGTTATGGAGAGGTGCTTGACCTGGTAAACGGGCATAGAGCTTCATAAATCCAGTGGACTTGACAGCATTTCCACTACAGTCATCAAGGATGCTTTAATGGTCTTGTGCCCTAAGCTGACTCGTATAATAAACCTTAGTCTAAGTAAGGCTGATTTCCCTGTATCTTGGACCTCAGCTAAAGTGGTCCCCCTTCCCAAGAAAGGTAATCTTTTAGAAATTGGCAACTGGCGCCCCATCTCTCTCCTCCCTGGGCCAAGTAAAATCATGGAGCGTGTAGTTTATACAAGGTTATATCATCACTTAGAACATAACAACTTGCTCTGTCCATCTCAGTACGGCTTCCGCGCATCCAGGGGAACTAATGATGCTGTCTTTAAGCTCTTGAACGACCTCTACATGGCACGAGACAATGGTGAACTGGTGGCGACCTGTTTTCTGGATGTGTGGAAGGCGTTTGATTGTATACACCATGGTGAGTTACTCACCCGAATGTGAAGGCTTAATGTCCCGGTTTACATTACTGATTGGTTATGCTCATATCTTGCAAACCGTTCCCAGCGCGTGGCATGTAATGGCACTGTTTCAAATCCTGCGAGTATATTGTACGGTGTACCCCAGGGGTCCATCTTGGGCCCCTTGCTATTTATTTGCTACATTAATAATCTCCCTGATGTTATAAAAAATTGTTGTTGCATAATGTATGCAGACGATGTAGTCTTTTATGTCGCACATAAAAATCTTAAATAGGCAGAACGCCTGCTTCAATCAGACAACAGTGCTATATATGACTGGTTCAGTAAGGCCGGCCTTAGTGTCAACACTGAAAAGGCCATAATTATGGTTTTCAGTAGAGACAAGGACCTTGCTGACCCTGATATAGCCATACGTATGGGTAGGATTGTTCTTTCAACATGTGCAAACTATGAGTATTTAGGTATTGTACTCGACCATCGTCTGAACCTAGATGAAATGATAAGTAAAACAGTCAGGTCAGCATCACATTGTATTTACATGTTTGCCAAACTCTGATGTAAAATGTCACAACGTGTTGCTATATTAGTTTATAAGCAAACAATAGGACCTGTTTTAGAATACTGTGGTTTTGTATATAATGGTCTCACCGAGGCACATCAAAAGCGCTTACAGCATGTCCAGAATCTTTGTCTAAGAGTATGTCTAAAAGTCAAGATAAAACACAGTGTTCTAAAACTCCACAAAGATACCAATGTTGAATTCTTGGGAATCAGATTTGACTCACAATTACTACTCCAAATGCATAAATATGTTTATGGCGATGCCCATAACCCTGTTGACCTTGGTATCTTATTTAAGAAGTCGCCTACCTTGGCTGCTTGTACAAGATCCACTAATACTGGAGAACTAGCATATCCTGTCTCATTAAACTGGAGGTACTGTAAATGCCCGTTATATAGGGGGGTTGAGCTGTGGAATAAGCTTCCTCCAGTATGTAGATTGAATAAGTCAATACAAAAATTCCGTCTTCTTGCCAAACCTGTTATCACAAAACTGTATATGGAGAGCCTGATGGAGAGATGGTACAAATATCTGCTCCTACAACCACTGCTTTAAACTAATGTATTAGCATAAATATGCATAGATATATACACATGTATGTGCATGTGTATATGCACATCACAAATTGTGCTCTTCTAGTCAGCAAATTGTTATCATTATCAATTTCACCATATTAAGATGTACATAACCAATGTTGTTTGATGTAGAACAACCAGCCTGTAAACCATGAACATCATTTTATTGTATATCAAAGCATCTCATGGAAATCAAGAAAAAGATCCTCGTCATTAATAATCATACTGTATGTAATTGTACACCTGTCTATTCGTCATGTCTCAGATCCTCATAATGTGTTCAATCATACCTAGAAGCCGAGTGGAACTATACCGCCATGCTTACTTACCAAATTGACAAATACTGTATTTATAAACATCACACTGTGACAATAAATGCAATATAAACTCAAAAAGGCTATTTTATTGGGGTCAAGCGGATTGTCTGATGAGCGCGGCCATTACTTAAGCTGGTATTGGCAAGATAAGCACTGTCAATACCAGGTAGCTGTCACACACGGGTACCAGTTGTACACTAATGATTCAGCAGTGAATGTAGAACATAATTAGATTACCGTAAATTCTCGCGTAGAAGCCGCGGCTAGTACGAGGGTCAGATCGCCAGTGCAGCTTATAGGATCAGCCCAGAGTCAGGGTGCGGCTTATACGCGAGTTTTTGCTACCATAGTACAGTATTAAAGCCACCATAATCAGATGGCCGGTGCAGCTTATAGGATCGGCCCAAACTCGGGGTGCGGCTTATACGCGAGTTAGGCTTATACGCGAGAATTTACGGTAGTCTGAAATATATTGCGCCAGTGGCCTTATATCATAGACGGCTACACTTGACTTGATTTATGGAACGTAGGACTTGATCAAAGGTATGAAATACTTTACAAGGACACGAAATTCAAAATTCATTTGGCACTACTTTCTCAGATGGGCATCGGTCTATTTGTAGTGATCTTTCCTACTGTGCCAATTGCTTAGGAGACATCTGTCTTATTTATACATAATAGACTACATTCCCGCCAGAAGTTAAGAGTATAATAATGAGGTAAACATTTCCCCTTGATCTTTGTCCTTGGAAATGGACTGTACTCACACCTACACCGAAGTGATGAGAAGTGTCGTTATACCCAGTAACCTTTGTATTAGATCACATTATAGTATTTACCTAAACCCTAAGGGGTTCTTACTGGGTTGACTCATAAATAAACAGGCGACTCAAATGAATCTGTACAAATAAACACAATTGGATCCTCACAAACAGACACAAGAGTCAAATATCTCCATATAAACAAACACGAGAGGATCTTTAACTAAATACCCCCTAAAGCTTCAAATACGACTCATCAAAAGGGATTCATGGCGATGGGTGAATGCCACTACCGGCTATGGCCAAGTCAAGGAGGCCATCTTTGGATATCTCAAAACGAATCACCCCCACAATCTGTTTGCATGCACTCCCAACAAGTGGGGCCTGTGTGTGGCTTATGTATTTTGGCACCCACTTGGACATCTTTAATTTCCGTTCACAGATTAGGGGAGGGTTTGGCGCCTTGCTACCTCGACAAACAGGGTTGTTTTAGCAGACAAACACTCACGGCGTCATCACTCCACAGACGCCTGATCATAGCCTCGTTCCCGCAGACAAGATGGCGACGCCCTTGGGGATGAGAACAAAGATGGCGGATAGGCCATGGACAATGAATCAATCGCTTCACATTAAGTCATCCCTCGTATGTGCTCAGTGATATAACGCATTGTGGCATAATAATTATTATCTTTTAGTATGAATGGTTCAAAAGACTTCACTCTGGGCTGTTTTGATTCCTTATGTTTTACTTTAAAACAACTACGACAGTAACGGAGGTATCTTATGTGGAATATCCAGGGACACACACACAAGGGTTAATCATTCAACTGATAATTACCATAACATTGGGACGATATCGATCACTTTCCATCTTTTTCTAAAAGGGACTTTTCTATCATCACTAATGAAAAAAACACTCTAATGCAAAACATTGTCTTAATTACAGTATACCATTTACATTCCGACAATATCCTGCATTTCTTCTTTTATGAATGCATAGTTTGAATATAGACTCTTTGTGACAGCACTATAGCCAGCGGGCCCTATTGTTAACTAATGACCAAACTATTGGCCCTGCATTATTCCACATAAATGTCTTGATCATAAGATTATAATCGACATTGTAACAGGTGCATGAGAACAATATACCTTCTGAATACATCAAAAGATGTATACAACTAACGGTCAGCTGACTACACTCTGAACCAGCATGTCTTTGTCGGTTCCATACCGTCTTATCTCCAAAAGGCGAATAATGAATATTGTTTAGATAATCGATTAGTAAGTGAAAAGAATATAGTTAAGTGGCATGGGCTCGCAGTCCATTTATATCTCCTTTTAGGGTGGGACTTAATGTAGAAACCAATTTGACTGATGGTACCAGCACTTGCTTACTGTACCAGTTATATAGAATGATAATAATAATGTAATTGTAGGTTATGTTGATGTTCTCCCATACACCAGAGAGATAGGGGAGTTCTCTCCGCTCATATTCACTATTGGGGCATAGCCCTTCTTTTACTATAATGTGCCTAGATTTCTACATTCCCTTCTCTGGAGTGCTATGTCAGTAGTTCCTACTTATTTAGCAGGTGACAATGACAGGTTACAAACTATGGTTGCATAAACCAACCGCTTATACAAGGCAATAACTGGTTGGTACAAGTTACTGCTTATTTGGCACGTTTCATATTTCACACTTATGCAAGGGGAGCAATATTTTGGTTGCCCAAATCATTCACTTAAACATGGTTAATATATAATTTGGTGGTTAGTTAGTGTTCATAATTATTTTGCTTCCCTTTATCATCTGAATTAGCTTGAACCCAACTGCGCATGGTATAGAACTTATGTACCTCCTCTTAGTTTCACTTATGTTATATTCAATGCCATATGTAGGTACAGTTACATGCTGTCTCAAGTTATGATGTGTGTCAATGCTAAAGACCTGATGGCAGGTTGATCACATCTGTAACGACAGTCATCAATACTCGATGAGATGATAACCAGTTATACTTCAACCAGCATTACAACAACCTTAAAGAAGTAAAACATACAAAAACATGGGAGATAAACATACCAATATTGGGATAAATCTCTATTATCAAACCTCAGTATTGCAAATCATCGCATCACGATGCACTACATGAACCATTAATTTCCTGGCTCTTCTCCGACTGGTTCCGTGGGTATTCAATGTACAAGAAGAAAAGCCCAAAGAAAAGTAGCATTGAAAATAAATAACCCAGTAAGAGTCCATCCGTCACACGCTGAATCCAACATCAAACCATATGCTATATATAGTCAATTGGGGGAACTATTCTCCTTTGTTTAAGACATAACCAACACACTGCCTTCGCTTGGCCTGGTAGCCAGAAGCTGCTGATCTCCCTGTCCATAGACCGCATAGTGCTTTAATGTGTTATGCCTGTTTTCGTTATGCTGTGAGAACGCAACCCTGCCAAATATAAAAAGTGATGTATACAAGCATCATGCTGAACCTATGGGGGTGATTCACTCCCAAGGGGTCGGCATGATGCATAAACGCATCCCTGGCGGGTCTACTGCAGGGTTCCAGCCCTGCATTCATGCATTGCAATGACAAAGGGTATAACACATTAAAGCACTATGTAGCTCTTAAGTTGGGGACTAAGCAGTTGTGTCCACTCATCATTGGTTTGATAGGTGCTTCTGTTAGCGACCTTACAGGGCATGCCTGTGGCCCCTGAACCCCTCCCCACTCAGCCTGCCGCCTGCATGGCGACAATTCCCACCCCTAGAGTTTACCCAGTGTCTGTGGTAGGTGTGAGGATGGGTGTTAGGGTTTGCAGCCATGTAAATGTATATAGTACCTCTTGTATATCTCCCAGGGAGGGGAGGAATAGATTTGGTGGGGGCTAGAGGTGGGAGACACAAGGTTTTAACTGTGTGGCTGTCAGATATTCATGTTTTAAATCTGTCTGCATGGTGGCATTGATCATTCGGGTTTAAATGCGTTGTGAAAGGTATGGATTTGATGGGGAAGACGCAGGTGAGGGGATGTAGAGTGATCAATATAGGTGTTATGTTCTTGAGATGGGACTAAACAAGAAGGTGTGTTTCAGGTTACATGGTATGTAAAACCCCGAAAAGTCCTGAAATAAAAAGACGTTTCGAAATGGGATGATAATTATAGTTTATAGGGTCGGCCATATTTTGGTGGGTAGGCCACAGGGTCCGGTAGCCTGGTGCTATAGTAACCGCTCTTGACCTCTGGAGCTGTCGATCACCATATATTACAATGGGTATGTGGATGATTGGGTTTCCCGACCTAGATATACTAAGAAGGTGATAAAAAATAATAATAACTCATTTCCCTTATCTGAATATTGCCTAAGGGTAACTAAGGCAATTAAAAGAATAGATCAACCAGCCATTTATTCGATTTGTTACGATTAGGGTATACGTGAATCATAGACCCATAGGTTTGCTTAAAATCTCCAACAATTGCGCATCTTATCATTCGATGTCCTGGATCAGATATATATATATGAATAAAGTCAGTATTGGCTGGTTTGCGGCCAGTATATAACCTCACCTATGTTCCTCATCTCCATCCAATCGTCCATCAACCCAGGGGTTCTTAAGGAGCGCACATTTTACTGCCCTGAAAGTAAGAGTCGGGCTAGAGAGACAACCGGTACCCAAACCTTATATACCTGTGTCTTTAAGGAGTTCAGGGAGAGTCAGCAAGGGGTAGGGTGTAGACAGGGAGAGGGGTGTGGGGGTAGAGGAGGGAATTCAAGTCAGCAATACCATCTTTATAGACCTGTTTGTGCAGGCTGCCAAATTAATTCCATCCCCCTCGTTTATGCGGCGGCGACCAACATATCGTATGTGCCGCACACACTGAGGGTTGGGTCGGGTGTCCTCACCCGGTGCCCTGCCGCCAGGGGGCCGGGCATGGGGGCAGTTTACAGAGCAGGGGCACGCACAAAAGTCCAATGCCTCACATGAATATATCGCCATTTTTATTCTATTCAGCTCCTTAGACTGGCGGGTCCTTCTTGACAATGGTAATCTGGCCATATTAAACATGCAGAGAGGGGATGAACGGCTGTATATCTCACTGAGTGGTGGCACCCTCAATATTATATATTATATATATATATCTCCATGTCTGATGTACGTCTGCTTAAGGATGTCTAGAGGTTGGGGGTATGACAGTCCATAACATACCCACCTCTTGCTGCATATGTAGGTTCTTCTATGCTACGGTGGGGAATTATGCTTGTTATAGCAATGGCTGATACTGTATAGTGCCTAAGGCTAAGTAATGCTAATTAATGCTGGGTTATTGCTGTTTACTGCTAATTGCCCTGGTATACTGATTATGATAGGATCTCGGTCCTGTATACTATATATATCTAGTTATGTGTATAATGCTTTATTCTTATATTCTTAATTATATGTGATTTATAGCCTAGGGTTACTACTATAATAATTCAGCCAAGGTAGAGGTACTAGGAAGGATCCTAAATATAATGTAATGCCAGGGAAAAAGGTCAAACAAAGTAGTTACAATTAACCAGTTTTATTGTTCCTCAATGAACATGGAGTTCATTGAGACAGACAGGGTCACCACGAATCTTAAGCACATGTAAAGGGGGTAGCTGTAATGTAAACAGATTGATCTCACCAAGAAGGGATGTGTTTCAGAAGGCCTGGATTGGAGGTAGGTGTAGAGTGGGTAGTGTAGGTAGTGTAGGTAGAGGTGTTGCCTGGAGTGTAAGTAGTTCCAAACTGAGTTGCCCTGTACTGGGACTCCACCTCTTATATATCATAGGGCCCCCCTTTTCCAGAGACTTCCAGGCTTCTGTGAACCCCTCAGTCTATGGGATCAGTTACTATAAATAACCTGGATCCCCCAATCTAGGTGCCTCCTCCCTAATCCAGAGGTTTCCATGGTGTCCTGGATTCTTCCAGACCACAAGGCAGGGGCCATAAATAGCATGGGTCCCCCAGTCCAGGAGACTCTCCCTTAGTCTAGAGGTTTCCCTGCTGTTCTGGGTTCCCCCAGACTTGTGAGCTCATTACTATAAATAGGGTACTCTGGGGTGTCTGGATCTTACCGATCCCTCCACCCCATGAGGTCACTGCTATTACCGGGTGCCTTATGGGCCTAGACTGTTCTGTCCCCTGACTCACCCCTTTATTAAGGGTATTGAGTCCTATCCACTATTAGGTTGTAAGAGGGATAATTTTAGGTATGATCATTGGGCCTACACATACTCATGTGCTTCCATCACCCCTCCCAGTAATATTCCCAATATAGCTTGTTTGCAAGATACATCTTTTTAACTAGATACTTTGTGTCAGACCTATATCCTATAATTGATATCCATCAGTTCAATCCGGATGCCTCTATTCGAAGGAAGTGCACAACCAGCCATCATTATGGTTCAGTTTGCTTATTATGAAATGAGCCGTGGACTGCATTAAGAGTTGGAAGTCTCTCAGACAGTAGAGTGTTAGCTGAAGTGGCTGAAACAGACTCTTAAAGGTTCAAAGACATTGCCCACCTCACCCCCTAATACCAGTGCCACTACCACTACCCCTTCCATCCCACTCCACCCCACCCCAACCCCCACCCCCACCTATATACCTGAGCCAACAGTAGGGTTTGCCCGGTGTATGCTCAAGTAAGACGAGTTTATGTTCCTCCCCTGATCTTTAACCCCCGACGGGGTTTTCAGCTTTCAGACCACGACAAATGGTTGACTGGTGAAAGTATTCATGAGGATATTTTGGCTGTTGGCGACAGTGGGGTGTAGGTGGGGCCTGGTAGGGGGTAGGGCGCTGTGGTTGGACATGATAAATAAGCTGTACCGACAGAAGGGGCTGTTATTCGTACTGTGTTTATATATGCGGACAGGTCTGTACAGAGGGACTCATGCTCTGACTGACAAATGACTCTGAGGGAAGACAGGGTGTGGGGGATATGCAGGTTTGGGACATTAAACTAAAGGACAGTATTGCCCACTCTCTTCTCATGGGGCCCTGGAATTAAATGGGACTGGCAATAATAATGAGGTTGGCTTATATATGAATACTTTGCGAATCATTGTTTTCAGTTTTCTACTACCTGTATAATGTTAACAACTGGGATTGCAATATATTTAGGGGTAAATGGAAAGGTATACCCTGTATTGAACAAAGGTTCTGAGTATTTATGGGATTCTTCTGATTATGATGGATTCTTATACACCGTCATTGCATTTTAGCTGTGCAGCTGGGTTCCGCTAAATGATAACATTTTATCTCTCATCGAGATAATTAGCACGTTATTGGAGCAAAATCGTCAATGGAATCATGTCAGACCACGACAAAGCCTATGAGTCGGTTCTCTATTCCTGGGAGCTAACTGCCTTTGGTCATCAGCTCCGGACAAAGCCTTCCGATCTTCGGCAGTTGGGTCTGAGGACCGGGACGCACTCGCGGTCATTGTTGCTACGATGCATAGAGAGGTGTACACCATTGCCTTCATCAGCTGGGCATCACCTTTGTACAGAGATATTTGCTGGGGACAATGGCACCAGTATCTTTGCTGGTATTCAACCACATTTGAGAGTCTGAGAATGGCTGGGTCTACTGAGGAAAAATCCAAATTTCATCCCATTGGTTGAAACGTCATAGCATGTTCTAATAAATTGGATACATCACATTAACTATTCCTTCTATACTATCCCCTCTTTGGGAGGGTAAACTAATGAAACAGCGTAGAACCCTCTATAACCAGACCATATTTATTACCTGGTACCTTAACCTGCACATTATAAGTGTAACCTCATCACTGTGTACACGATGTCAATATAGCTAGTACAACATTCACAATGAGCAATCTGCCAATACCTGCCACCATTACTGAATAGTGCCTCTCTTCTCATTCCATAACAACAAAGTACAGTGATGAGTTTTGAGTTTGGGTTTTATGAGGATTTTGATTTTTATTGACGGAGATTCCACACCAAGTTGCACCTCTCAAAAATTGGGTCAAAGTGGTTTTTTAAAGCCTCTAAGACGATTTTAACCCTTTTTGCACTCCCTACATTGTATTCCCCCTGCATTGAGCGTATAATGAGGACTATTCATTAGGCAAACCCTTCCAGAGGGATAGATATTAGTTAATTGCCCTCTTCCTAAAAGGCTATAAGGACTACTCCAAATCTCGTACACATTGCACTCTCTGGTCCAAATGTGGTTTTAATTAATCTTACAGTAAATCCTATTTGAATCTTTATCAAATTCTCAGGTGGATCCTAAATTTGGGTTTCGAATTATCCATCTAAAAAGTCTTAAATCTACCAACACTTTAACCCTAACCCTTAATCCTGATCTTGTGAGGGATTGAGTACTCTGTGTGTGAAAACCACACAGTGCAAGCATAATCAAGTTTGGATGGGATTATCATAAAAGTGAGCTGTAAAAATGCTGTTAAGTAAGTATGGAGTTGGGCCAGAGTACCATGGAATATGTAACATGATCTGGGGGGCACCGACTGGGGCTGAATTCTCATAAGGTAAAGGAGTGAATGGTGGTGTAAAGTGTCTACAGATTGGAGATTTAATACAACCTGAGAGGAATAAGTAATAATAAGACATTACATTTACCCAGGGGCATTTTAGATGTGACACTGAGAAAGGGTGACCCTCAGATATAATGATTTCTAATGTTTATGTGTTCTCAATGATATGGAACCTAGGCAACCAATCGATACCAGCATAGATCTGAGATGTGGCCCCATACCTTTGGATTTGCAATGAGGTGAACATCCTTTCGATAAACATCATTTGGATGAAAATAAAACGAGATATTCTCCAAAGCTAAAGTGTAGTCTCAAAACCCTTGGACTCTGTCCATTTGTACATATTTAACTTCCTACTAGTGGAATGCAGCCACAAATCCAATTCTTGGAAGTGAACTGTCGCGAAAATTGTCTTGCTATCAATTACGACAAATATTTTGCTTTGGGGGCATCCGTATTTATTTTCAAAAATACACATAAATTAAGCGATGGAGGAATACGCTTTGGTCGCAATCCCGATTAGATATAGTACAAGAGAAGCAACATTTTATTGTAAATCTAGTTTTGTATGAGCCTAAATTTCCAATACCCCAATCAAATATAATGCATGCCATTGAGTGGGTTCATAAAGGGTAGGCGCATGCATTATACCAGTATACTATAAACCCAGCTTACACATGCTTACTCTATCGCCATGCACAGAGTGGCTGGGGCTTATTAATATTGGGATCAGGCCTTTCAGCAGCCATCAGACAATAATCAGACGTATGACTTGTGTGGTAAGACCGTGTTCTCCGCTCTCAGCGCGTTAGCCTGTTGACTGACGTATCCGGTGACGTATGAACTATGACCTCTGACGTCACTTCACTCGTTCCATATGCAAATAGACAAACCAAACTTAAAACATAAGCCCTTTAGGAACAAACTTTCCTGAATTCTTGCTCTACTATTTTCTGAATTTATCTCACCTTTTCATAGTTTTTCTAATACCTTCCTATAGAAACCTGCCTCCTGGTTACTGATCTTCTTAGAAACACGTTAAATGGAGGCTTATCTTAACATGTAACACAATAAACATTAGACTGTGTGCCATTATTTACATTTTTCCAAAGTAAAAGATCAGGTTCCTACTTTTAAAGGTTCTCAGTTGACTCAAATGAAAATTGAGTAACTTCCATTATCTATGAGAGTAAAATTACTTTATTTGTTCCAACTAAATGTCTTTAATCTTGTGTAAGGTTACCTTAACCATACATTTAAGTTGCCCTTTGCTCGATGATACAGCCTTCTATATCTTAACCTCTGTTGATAATACTATATAGATAAGTATGCATAGGAACCGTACAGAGATTGCTTGTATCTTGCATCGCTAATAAAAATTGTTAGATCTTAACCGCTCGAATGTCCAGTATGTTAATAACTCGCCCAAGGTTGTGCCATACATATGCAAGCTTTCGTTCAACAATCGCTTGGCCATGTGGTATGTAGTTTCCCATTTCATTTGATCATGAAAGTTTGTTCGCAAATGAAATACTATATACTTCGCCTCATATTGAGGGTAAAACCAATAGCTCTGACCATGTAAGCTTAGAGCGTGCAAAAGGGAAGAAGCTGGAAAAATAAAAATAAATAGAATATGAGGCAGACACAAACATACTTTACCTAGCATTTATTAACTTTGTGTTTTTGGCACCTACCTGTGCCAATACTGCCACCTTCTAAAGCTTCCATGGAAATAACTGAGCTTGTCTAGGCAATGAAGCATTGGTCTTGAGTGTACATTGCCACTAGGAGTTGAGGGACACAGGATTAGATTTAACTTTGGATAGTTTGAGCATTGTCCTCTTCTTTTCGCTTCTCTTTGTGCTTAAAGAACTTCAGTCCACATCGACATTATTTCTGAGGAGGTAGATTCAAGGGCACCAGTGACCCTCAGTGAACATTTGACACCCTTACTTTGGTGCCATAGCATTCATGTCTCTTTTTGACAATAAAAAGACGTTAACCTAAGTCCTTTAATAAACATGTACTTTGAGTGAGTGAGTACTGTGAATCATGGCTTGCTAATGTTCCTTAATGCATAATGCACGGCTGGTATTTCATTTGAATAGGATGCATATTTACTTTGGGTTAAATCATGAATTCTAAAACAGAACAAGTGTGACTGGGTTTAATATTGGCTTCAATTTTCACATCTTCAGTGTCAGCTAATTCATGTATGCAAAAATAAACACTTCCTCTCTCAAACAGCTTGCTTTCTTGCCAGAAGAGAAACCCTATTGAAAATTCAAAATGGAGTCCAAACACAAATTAGAACGATGTCAATTCTGGGCTTAGCATTTATGAACAGTTCATGTACAATCTTTTTAGATCAGTATAGTTGGGGATTAAGAAGAAATCTTCTTTTTTTACTGTGGTAGAATCCCCAGGGCCTGGCTGGGGAAATTCAATCGCATGGATCATGGTTTGATATCATGTTTCATGCTATGTCTAACATGTTTGTA
This sequence comes from Harmothoe impar, assembly GCA_947462335.1. Lineage (NCBI taxonomy): Eukaryota > Metazoa > Annelida > Polychaeta > Phyllodocida > Polynoidae > Harmothoe > Harmothoe impar. The sequence goes on along the minus strand of OX381711.1, from coordinate 42,225,095 downwards.
TATGTATGCTATAGGAGGTATGAGTTATGTGCTGTCAGGCCCTTGTCCTTTGTCAACATAACAGCATGACCCCCCCCCCCCCCCCACCCATGTACATGTACACCCACCACTCCCTGTATACTAACCCCTGCAGCAGAACCAGGGCTTACCATGCTGGATATGTGAATGGATATTGGTGCTCTTAAGAGATTGTTATGGGATTCACCATGACCTTTGGTGAACTTCATGATTGACCTTAGGCTGCTCTAAACGTGATCCTTATTTGATGCTGAGTATCTTGGTGCATTTGGTCCGGGAATGGAGTATTCGCTGTATTATATACAATGTACATGTATGTATTATCTTCTCTGTATGTATGTCTACTTCTATCTCTCTGGCTCTATTTTTCACTCGCGCACTGGCTCTCTGCGTCACCTTCCTTCTTCTTCTGTATTATATTTGTGTAATGGCATTTTGTTCCTATCTCTTGCTAGCTCTTCCTGAAGTTTACCCCCCCCCCTCTCTCTCTGAGATTGGACGTTTACTAAAATTTAATGTTGTGTAATACAAATTCTAAATTCTAATTCGTTCGAAATGCGATCTATTATATTGAGCATTGCCTCGCGCAATGTGAGTACACCATTCAATAGGGATATCGAATCACAACTTGTAAATAGTACTTATTTTCAAAATTAATAAGTTTATTCAAACGGCAACATTATACATTTTACATTAAACAGACATACAATTATCTATACATTAGCATTCAGCACACTTGGGATGATTAGACTCATGAACAGAATTAAGGTACGATTGAACTGCCCAGACAATTATACGTGGAATAATGCTCTTTCTCTCTCTCAACCATTGATTGTTACAAACCAGCTGAATACTCGCTCAGTTGCATGTTGTGTAAATAAGTATTGGCTATCCTCTGCATTAACATAGCCTACTTTTATTCAAATCGCCAATTATTATCAGCAGAATGTCTTGTTAACATCACCACTGACCGTTAAAGGGCCATATAATTATACAGTTAAGTTATAGGTACAAGGTAGTCAATTCCTCCTATCTGAGTTTATAACTGTCTTAATTAAGCTGCGTTCCTGTTTCCAATATCATGAAGTAGAAACTGCGACATGGATTCGCTAAGTTCATCAGTTGAAGTAAACTAACGTCGCACAGCACACCTATCCGCTCCAAGAAACAATAATAGTAACAAAATGTAATAATGTTCATCTTGGTGATCAACACCTGACGAGAACGTTGAAAGGAAATAGTTGTGTTCATATAGCTCCATGCACGATGTTTGATTTACCCCACCAGACGTTTGATAAAACGTGAACATAATGACTGTCAACATCAGTAAATCTGACAGTAAGAAGCTGGCAGACAGACATAGTAGACCCTCAGTTTGTTCATACATTAAAGATACTGTACATTATGTAACTCTGTGACTTATCATCTAAGACACTGTTATTTCTTCGCTCTCAGAGTCTGAGTCCATGTCGTCTTCAGAGTGATACAACATAGCAGGGTGTATACTGTGGGTCTGTCCGCCATTTGCAAAATGGCCGCCATCTTGGTAAATGACGTCAGTTCCGTTTACGCCGCAAGGCGAGCTGGGATGGCTGCCATGTTGCTGGCGGTGAACCTTGAGATCGACAGGCTCCTGGTCGTGAAGGTCATATTGATTGGACATCTTGTGGTCCCCCATAGAGGAACTATGGTGAAGGTTGTCGGGATGGTCGTCCTCCATATCACTGTTCACGTCTAGTGTCTGTGGCTCCTCCTTGGTGTCGCTGAGGTCGGGGTTAGGGTTGCCCTTATTTGGTAGTGTCGACTCACGTGACCCCCCTGAAGAGAGCAGCTCGCGCTCCTTGGAGTTCCTCCACTTCATGCGGCGGTTCTGGAACCATATCTTTACCTGTAAAACAAACAGAATGAGAACAGGATGAGTCGAGTGCATAGGTGTGTTATTCTATGACAGCACATACTTTCATCAGATGTATGTTTGGTTAATTTTATGGCATATTGTGTTCTTCAAGCAGACCCTAAGAATTGCATGACATAACTTAACACAGACGAGCACATGTTTTATCTATGTGATATTGCTGGAGCACCGCTGAGGCCACGCATATGAAAAGCATGTGCAGTCTGCCATTCTGGACAACACCTTTCAACTCAGATATGATAATGTCTCTTATAAATGATGTTCTAGTGTAACGCCTTACACCTGGACAAAGAGTGGTGTTTCTGGTCTAAATGCAGGTGTAAGCTGTAAGATTCAAATTTACGGAGACGGGGGACCTCTGCTGTGGTTTTGAAATTGCAACTTATATCATATTACTATGATTACACATAAACATGGGATAATGGGCCTCCTGTCCGAGGTAATTCTCCCTGTTACACTAACATGCTAGTTCATGCCTAACCCCATCACTCCATTAAAGTAACCACCCCCAGAGCTTACATTTAATTTGAAGAACACCTATGATGTAACTTAACAATTATCTTTTTTTGTTTTAACTATTATAACATTTATCCATATAGCTTCATTGATGCATCTCGTTTATTTAAAGTGAGTTTCATGTGTGATTTGAAATTACTTGTTATAGCTTTATCATGTTTAAAAAAGTATATTAGCTTGTGTGTTGGGTTGACAGTGTCATCTACTCTTTCCCTTTCTGTGTTTTTACTAAGCTAAGGACGCGTGACTGCAGATGATAGGGGGTGCGATCACGCCTTGACATTATTTCCCCTCACGCGAGTAATTTGGCACACTTTCCTGGGGCTATTCGCTGCTCTTTATTACCCTACTATCCCCCACTTAATTACTTAATTAACAAATATCATATCACAGTTTAAAAGAATCAGGTGATATGGTTGAATTCAGATTTAAGCCCATTTCAAACCCCAAACAATACTGTAAAATACTAATCGCGACCGGTGCACCTTGCCTAAATAAGCCTCTATTAACAACACAAACTAATTAATTCATAATTTTAATCAATTCATGCCACTTTCGGTTCCTTGCCCTTGTAAAGATCGCCATAATAAGGAGGATTTCCTATGAACATAAATTGTCCGCCATTTTGATGTCATGGGATGTGTTTTGTTGAGTGTCATCTCGTGTCAGTTCCACTTCAAGTTGAGCGTGTATCAACCGCCCTAAATAGCTGTATCATGGCCCGTATATCATGTGCTATCTGGGTGGGTCTGTGTGTGTATGGGGAAGGGGTGAGGGGGTGGCTTCTCCCTTTGACAAGTTGCTCTGACCCTTTTGTTAGTGGCCGCGCCCGTCGCCAGGTGCGTGGTGTCGTTAGCACGGGTAATTGGACATGCTTATTGACTCGGCCCGCCCAGTGGTAAGTCAACGGTAAAACAAGGATTAAATTGGGGCCCTACACAGCACGTGCCATGGGCAGGATACAGTAAACTGAGGCACTGTGGGACTGGGGTGGTCATTCTCTAACAACCGGGTAGGGGGGGGGGTTGAGATTTGGGGACTTTAGAAGGGGGAGGGGCAAAAATATATCACCCCGTTTCAGCTATAACTTTGAACCCTGTTAGGGCCACAGGAACAATTTGGACCCCTCAGAAAAATCTCTGATGCTTCTGTACTGTGAAGATTCACCAACTTGTTAAAAGGTTGCCACTGCCTGCCCACACAACAGAGCCATGGGGAGGGAAGGGGCAAGAGAAGGAAAGGGATGGTGTGGTGGTGTGGCATGGCTTGGCATGGGGGATGAAGAATGTATAAAAGTGGAAAAGGTCCTATATCCAGGATGAGAAAATAGAGAAATTGGCAGTGCAATAGAATGCGATAGAAAGGTGAATATACGGAAAGAAAGATGCATTCTGGAAAAGGGAAAGAGGAAGTATAGAAGCAGGTGTAAACGGGGTTTAAATATAATGAAGACACAGACAGGTGAATTGCTGGTAAATGAACCAAGAAAAGATACATGAAAGAATATCGGAGGTATAGAATGGGTATTAAAGAGGGGGGGGGGGTATAGCTGTATAGAAAAAAAACTATTATGCAGTCTCAGAGAGAATGAGATTGATTGTAGGAAAGTCGGGAACCGGAGAAATATGTAAAGAAGATGCATACATGTAGGGAGTTGAAGCATATTATAACACCATCTGGATCCCAATTATTGAGGCTGAAGAGCACCGGACATGTCGCCATTTGAGTATGACAACTAAAGGTCCTTCATTTATGAGAAAACAGCATGGGTCATTGCATTAGGACAATGACTGTACTAATGGTGGCAGGTTGCTGTTGTATGGCACTGCTTTGTGGCAGGTTGGCAGGTTGGCAATCAGGACCAATACACTACACTCTACAATGAAGCACCGGGCCAAGGCAATCACCCATATCCCATCTATACAGGCATTAATATGTGCTCATTCTTAGTTTAATTGAAGAACGCCCTTGTGTGGACACTATAGGGCTTCGGAGGGGCCTCGATTTATTATTAATGACCGACAAAAGAAGAGGCGGGAGGGTGAAAGGGACGCGACCAGGCGGACGGAAATCGTCTCTACGACGCGGTGACAAAAAGGGCGGGAAGCTGTCTAAATGACGTTTGCTTCACGCCATGCGAGAACACGTGACAACACGTGGCGCCTGTCATCCTCGCAGCCACTGCGCGAAAGTAGGTGCACACCGGAAGCGATCGGCGTGATCTAGCGAGAACCTGGTGTCACGTGCGCGCGCGACAACAACGCCCAACAAATCCCGCCCCTCGTTTCCGGTCCTGTTGACGTTTTGTTCTCAGGGGCGGGCGGCGGCCATTTTTGGAACGCGCCGCCGGTGGTGTAATAATGGTCTTACCGCTGGGTACCTTTAAATAAGTTTAATTAAATCTATAATGGCCGTATGGCCGTGTTTAACAGCCGCAGTGGAGTGTCGCACACTTGAAACCACCCCCCTGACGATACTGGCCGATGAGAATTGATTCATTCAGTGATGTAATGTTTTCTGCTAATGTTTTGTTGATGACCTTGGAGTGGTTACGATACCTTAGGCAATTGGGGCGGCGGTCGTCAAAGGCCGCATTTGTCATGGATTTAATCTCCGTACCACCCATGGGACCACCTCAATCACTTACATCGCCAACACTCCCCTTTGAAGCTACCCTGCGGGAGAGAGTTTTCTAGAGCTCTTCAACAATAGCTGAATATATATGGGCGATAGCTTCAAGGGACTTTAATGTGTAATGTCCAAAATAATCAAAAAGAGATTTAGCTTAATCGAAGGCACTTTGATTGACATCGCGCATTTTGTAGATAAATTCTTTACTTAATGCTGGTTGTTGGAAAATGCGTTGTACAGACAAAGTTGAGTGCCTTCTATGAATTAGAATCAATGCCCTAATTTCTTATATATTTTTGTAACGGATATTAATTTTGAAATTTCGCAAAATATATTAATTGCAACACTGTCACATAGTCATGTTTCCCTAGAATATATGTCATTATTCCATGCAATGCATGACTCGCCCTAATTTATATCTAGAACACAGTCGTCGTTTTCTTGATTGGTATCTAACAGGTACTGATTAGTGTATTGTATGTGTCCTTGCTACAGACGACATAGTGCCTTGAGGCATTTCATGCACAATCAAGAGTTCTAGGGCCACTATAATAAGCTGTATACAGATACTATTGTACACAAAACAAGTATTCAATACTGTGAACGTATAATTATATGTTTGCATGTACATGTCTGACAATTAATACAGGTGTGCTTTACAAGCACACGTGTGAAAGGATGGGAATTTATAATGATAGTCATCAGCAATAGATAAAATCTGTTATTTGCCAATTATTTGTCAATTTGGCACCGCAAAGTCTAGGTTCATATATGGGACTAATTATTGTCCCACGACATGTATTATACTAGTCCGTATTGTTCCAATTCATATTGAAAGTAATGATTATAGTCTGCTTCACTCTGTATTGTCCATAAATGACCCTATGAGTTGAAGAAGTATTGGCAATTTTCTCATTGCGTGGACAGCCCTAATTATATATGATAATATTAGGATATCATGCTCCCAATATGGTATTCAAATAGTTAGCGGAGATAATGATGATGACTGGAGCCACAGAACACTGTATTTTGAATGAATGACGAAATGCAATAATGTTATGCACCGTCGTTGAAGAACTGGAACCTGAATCAGAAGAGAATTCTGAATTACAAAACCCTGACTATAACCTTAACCCTGGCGATATAACTCGTTACCGCTGCGCTCGTGAATTATGACCCCAGAAGGAACTGGTGCATAAAAGCGCTACCCGGCCGCCAAAGGGTTAAGTACTATAGAAGATAACCACAACAATACTAACCTGAGAGTCCTTGAGGCCGAGTTTGTCTGCCAGCTTCTTCCTGTCAGGCTTACTGATGTACTTCTGTTTGGTGAACGTCTTCTCCAGACCCTTCCTCTGCACGTCAGAGAAGACGGCCCTCCGTAACATGCCCCGCCTCGGCTTGCCCCTCATGTTGGACAGCAGGGAGAAGGCGTTGGGGATGGGAAGCATGGAGGTAGCTGTGGGAGAGAGGAAGCAGATTGATGTTGTTATTGGAAGGTGAAACTGGGTGAAAAATCGCAAATGTTATGATATAAGAGTTTCGCCGATACAGGAGTCTTTGGGTCAACCAGTAATAATGGGGCTGGGTGATAATGTGGGGGTTGGGGTCCAACACATGGGCTACACAAAGGCTGAAGTGTATGGGGTGTATTAACCTATAATCGGAATAAGGGGAGGTGGAGGGGTCGCCAATATGGCCGACCGACGAGGGCAGATGAACCTCTGTGGTGCTTACATGAATATACTGCCCGTCACCTTCCTCTCCACATGTGCCCGCAGAACCAGTGCAGCCCCCTCCCCCCCCCCCCATTTTGATGGAGATTAATAGTTTACTGTGGTATTCTGATTCAGAACACTCCGCAGCACATATAACCCCATTTGTCCTCCGCTAACTCTGTATACAGTGTATCTGTTTCTAACACATGGCTTATGAGTAAATGTATGGTGTAATGATGGGCGTGACTCTCAACCAGTACTGAAACATACGCACTGTATTAATACGCCTCCGCCCCCGCCCATGCCAGCAATGCCCTGGTGAATTTAAGGGGTAAAGACATTTTGGGGGTGGGCTGGAGGGTATACGGAATGTCTGTGTTGGTCATCACCGCTCAGCAGACACCTGGGAAAGGGCCCGATACAATAGAAAGATGCCCCCAACCAACCCTTATTTAGCACGGCCATACGGGAAGGTATGGTAGGTATGGTCAGTGTGCGAGATTGGGTCTTTGTGGTCAAACTCCTCAAACTCTTGACATTCTTAGTGTGGCTATATTTCTAAGTTTTAATTTCAAAAATTCTTAATCATCAAGATGTAATTTGTACAGTATGAATCTAATTCATCGCAAAATGAGAAAAGGGCAACTATGAACACTTTTAGTGACAGATCAAATATATCTCTGTTAGTTTAAACATATTTTCCTATCATCGCTCCTGTGTATTTTTTTAGGTTTGTTTCTGAATCGTTGTCAGTGGTGCCACTGGTAGTGTGACTGTTTGGAAGTTTCCTGGCAGGCTGTTGATGAGAGCGAGGCTAGAGGGCAAAGAGCGCCCTCTGCACGCCTGCGGCAATCTGGTGAACTATAATCGGCGGCTAATATGACTATTGTTACCACTGTGTGGACGCCCTGGTCAGGGGGTGAATAAAGGGTCGATGGCTGTAGCGGTGGGTGTGGGGGGCGTCGGGGGTCCACACACCCCCAGGGGGCCTACTGAGAGGCCACTTATTTAATTAAATGATTATCGGTGATGTGAGGGAATCGTTTAAGGTTGGTTTGATGTGAGCGGCCGGAGGTGAGAATGGGACGAGTTGGGGAAGTGTGCGGGGGGGGGGGGGGCGGGTACAGAAAATCATTATTCTATAAGATAAACCATTGCCAGACCTTTCAGGGTACATACAAATATCGGAAACGATCAAAAGTGACATTTCCCCTTTCCTGTCATTACCTTTGTAATCAAAACATTTAATTGAATTTTATTAAAATGCCCAGGTATTGGTATCCCTTATGCCAGTGAGGGTGAGCTCAAATCCCTGTAAGTTATGATAGTAGAATGTAATATAAATCATGACTAAACCTATACAGCTATGTATCAATATTAACAATGGGGTCCTTTGCCCCATGAGACTGTCAGTAATCTTAATATGTATGGTCTTTATGGCAGAGGCCATAACAACAGGTGACATTACCCTGTTTGTGTGTCTATACGGATGACAGATCGGTGATGGATTACTGAACATTTAGCCCTTTAAGGGCAGCATAGTGATCTCATACCTTTAATCGACATGATGCATGAGTGCGACGCTGGCAAGTAACTTGCGCTCGTGCAGCGTTCATGCAGCATGCAGGTTTGATACAATCCTAAAGGGTCATTGATGATGTGCCGGCGAGTCACTCGCCGGCTGTGCAAACAACCCCGAAGCCCTGAGGCATCATGCCACAAGGGTTAACAGTGCCAGCAGAAACAAGAAGGTAATATGGCGTGTGGATTCAGCGGTATTGCTAGGAATATGCCAAAGGTGGCATGACAACCCAACATTAGGTATACAGCTGAGGACAGGATAGGAGGTACCATTGGGTGCATGGGCGGGCCGCGGCCGGCAAATACATAAGATACATTTTCCAAACCTTATATATAGAGGGGGTTGGACATTCTATTTTGCCTTATCATATGGATTCCCGGAACATGTGTGAATACATCCTGATAAAGTATGATTATAGTTATAGTCATTTATAATCAGCTGTAGAATGGCATAACATGTTTTCCATTTTTGTATGTTCTTTGAAAAGTAGATGTTATTTGCAGTGCAGATAACATCTTATGTGTTACTACAATTAACTTACAAGTTTTCCCTAATTTCGCACAGTTTGAATTGCCATAAGATTTTATAAGATAGTTGCTTACAGAAGGGATACTCACAGGAGAAGAATGGGTGCCTCATGAAGGGCTGCATGTGGGGGTGGTCGTAGATGGACATGGGCCGAGGTGGTCCACATCCCGAGCAGGGTACCCCTCCCCCTCCAGGCAGCCCATGCACATGGGGCCCGGCCATGGAGACAGGTGGGAGACCGTGAGGCAGATAGCTGCCGGGCGGGGGAGGGCAGCCCCCAGTCCCGACAGGCTTGTGTGGATGAGGCGGTCCTCCGGAGGGTGGTGAAGCATGGTGATGGTGGTGTTGGTGGTGGTGGAGGTTGGTGCTGGAGACGACAGAGACTCCGCTGTTGCTGCTGCCTACTCCGGCCGGAGAGTGGACGGAGCGGGTTGCTGGAGGTGTGGTGTGCCCAGGGTACTGGCTGAAGGCGCTGGAGGAAGAGGATGAAGGACTAGGGTGACCACTACCTGTACGGGAGAAGCAGAACAGATGACATCATTAAGCCGTGCTCTCAACGATAAGGACAGCCACAGGAGGAACTCGTATTTAGAGGCCATTTTAACATAATACCTTCACACTGACCGTCGCTATACACCGGTCATCTTAGACAGATTACTCCCGACGCCAGTCTTATCATAGTTCTATACTACAAAATCCAAGATAGGGTCAGGGGTTATTTGATGAAGATGGCGGAGCCAATGCTCCAAGGTGCTAAGCCAACATATCCGACTTTGGCTTATGTGAGACATTTACAGTAACCTCCTGAAAAATATCTGGAAATGCCATACTGCCATTACCGGTACACTGACATGTTTGATATCGATAGAAACTAAAATGTCTGTGTGTTTTCCATAATATTTAGTCCAACACATCCTCCGCTGCCCCACTATCAATATACATGCAAATATCATCAGTTATGTGTGTACAGTGTGCTGTTGGTATAAATACTTCATATTTACATTCAGAAACATCTGTCCCATGCCACATAGAATACCACTGCTGATATCACATCCCAATGCGCAGAGCAACTGTAAACTGAATTACAACTAGATCTATGTCTGGCAATAAAATATTCCATACATTGTATTATGTAAGTCACCTGACATATGTTCAATATCGCGCTATGGATATATTCATCAGTGTCTATCATCACAATTCAAATTGCTCTTTATATCCAGGGTTGTTCATATTCATCAGCTAATTGAATACGTGAATACATCTCTGAATTGGGAGGACTCAATGGGGTACTCTTTTTTCGCCACTTCAATGAAATTAATTGATTCAATTTTACTTCTATGGACGTGTACATACATGCCTCTCAATTGGCACATAAAAAGAGACTGAGCAGCATGGAGAGGGTATATCTGGGCCTCTCGCCTTACAGCTATATGTTTACATGTTTGAAGCATTTGAAGAGTAAGCATGTAACACTATGCCTCATGCTTGCAAGAGGAAGCATGGCAAACATGCTAACAATGGTCAATTCACTGCAAGGAGCAAATACAGCCCACTCCTGACTTCTCCAATGGCAATAATGGGGATCAATCGGAGAAATGGTGCTTGTATAGGACGGGTGATGGTGTGAATGGCCCCCATGGGAGCAGTTTAAATTCATGAATGGACTATTCAATTTGCCATTTCATTGCCACATTTGTGCTCTGAACAGGGACCTCAAACAGAAGCGGATGAAGGGCTAGGGGATAACATGAGCCATGCCTTTGATTATTGCATAGTGCTGTTGCATTTTTTTCTCTTTGGTTTTCTTTATCCAAGATTATTTGAGGAACATGTATGGTGCACATAAGTTGACGAAACATTATCAATATTCCCTAGCTTGAGAGATATAGTAGAGCAAAAACAAACCAATGTTGGTGGAAGGAGTTAGCAAAATGGAGTGAATTTTCCTGAGGTATGAAGATGAGTAGTTCTTTTAATGTGGAGGGATGGTGGATAAGGGCTGTGTACACACAATGTGCGGCAGACATATGAGAATTGCATGTCCCAATGGCATTGTCACCACTCTGCCATAGCCCTACACGGAGAGGGGTGGAGAGGTGCGGTCACAGGTAACAATGGAGACACTATGCCCCGTCCAGGTGTGCATGTAAGGCGAGTACAGGTGAGAAAGGCAACAGGAGGAGGGTCTACTTGAGTGCGCTGGAGGACAGGGCTATCTTCTCACCTGTACAACCCCTCCAGTAGCAATATGCCCTGTGGAGGCACGGCCAGGTGTAAGGTTACAGGTTGGGGGCTTCTCCGCATGTTGTTGTGGCTATCTCTACACCATTGTTGTACTGTAGACCCTCACACACCCCTCCACTCCCCTCATCCCGCTACCTCTATAAACACCATATATTAACTCGAGTGCCTTCTACCTAACTCTGCTTAAATAGGGATATAAGAAATGAAGGGGAGACGGGAGGAGGGAAAATATGAGTATGCATGGGGTGTTTTGGAATTGCAATGCGATGACTAGAATTGATTGGGTTGGACCAAGATGGTTGCGGGAGTGGATAGTAAAGGTGAGAAGGGATGTCTGAAATGATGGGACACTCCAGGTTTGAGTGAGCAACTGTGAGGCCAGGCAAAAGAAGTTGGAAGCTGGGAGTAGAGCTGGAAACAGAACATTAACATTGAATATAGTTTTATGTAAGGCTGGATGGTGATAGCTTGGGATTGGATGAGTGTTGACCAGTAAGTGGTCTTGTCCACCCCCAACACATGCTCAGAAAAGTCAGCGTCATTGTCGCTAGCACCACTCTCACTTTCATGTGAGAGTGGTTCTAGCGACAATGACGCTGAGCTTTCTGTGTATGCACCTCAGTCTCACCCCATCTCCCACATCGGATATACACTCACCAAACCATAGCCCTAAGGCACATATACATGAATGTCACTACACCCATAATCACAGTATTCATACATGCATACTGGAAGTGAACAGGGAATTTAAGTGGGAGAGGGTGGAGTATAAAGTAAGGTTTCATGTGCATACTATTGTCCTGAAGGGACAGGAGAGTGGGGGGAAATATACAATGTTATCATGCATGACTTGTAAATGCGGCCAAAGTCAAAGAAATAGGAGGAAGGGGATGGGGGTTACACCCAAAGAGGGGGCATATACACAAGGAGGTAGGGGCATGATGGAAGGGTGTAGGGTGGTTCCACCTAAGTTGGGGTCAGAAGTCCATAGCTATTCATTAAAAAGGCAGTAGTCTATTGGCGTGGAGGGGAGGGTACAGTACCACAACCAGGTGGAACATTGACTATTGTCTGACAGACGATCTCTGTTTGCTATCCACCCCTCCCCAACTCTATCACTCCTTCCCCACCTCCATCAAACTCCAAACAGTCCCTGTCAAAGCTAGTCTGTATTGTGTAGGCAAGTCAATAAAAAATAAGCAGACCCCCTTCAGCCACCAACCCTTGAGCATTTCACCCCCATCCCAACACCTGAACACCATTGCTTTACTTCAACATGCCCATTGGAACTGAAGTGAACTAAATAGGTGTAGAAGGGCTCTCTGAAAAAGAGCTGTGGAAGTTATATTGTGTGTGGGATGCCATTCATTGTTAGGCAACTGGAAGGAATTCGCACAGCAAATGCCAGATCAGACGGAAGTTGTTTCTTGAATGACTTATAACAATTATTTTCGATGGGGCCATCGTAGCAATACTTTCTCAATTGAAAACCACATTCGTTTATATAAGGATTTAAAGTGATTAAGCCCAATTAAGCATACAATATTGAACCAGTTTACTGGATAGTGTGCATGTGAGTAGGATTGGAATAAGATCTTAATATACACATATTGAAGTGGGTAGTGGTGAGCGTTAGTGTGAGGTTTCATATTCCAAAAAGCACAATCCCTGAAATGCCAACAATGGTGTTCATGTTATAATCATAAGGGGTGTGGGTGAGCTGAGAAGGCCTGTTGTGGGAACTGTAGTAGCGGGGTTGGGGGGGGGGGGATTCATGTACATATGGGTGAAGGAGGTTCATAAGACACCCTGTTCTCCCTACTCATCTGAAGAGATTGGATATCATGTATATCATGTCCACAGAAGCCATTGTCATCATGAAAGCAGTAGTAAGATGGCCTCCTTAACCACTGCCGAGTCGTGATGAGAGCTGAAATCTGATTGGTTGATGCCTGGATACGCTGGTACCTTGGAATCTCAAGGTGTATACACACACCAGTCGGTACCAGCTCAACAAGCCGTGAGATAACGTTTCCTGTATTGACACAGGCTGTATTGGTTGTAGTTAATGCCACTGACAGGCCTGCAGTCATGTCCACCTACAATACAATGTGTTCTAGTGGGCACACTCCGCTGTCAGAGTGTTTGTATTGAATCCACTGTCATGAAGTGACTCGAGTCAACGAGTCAACGGAATCAACAGTTATAGACCGCCACTCATCCCAACAAATAGTGCCAATAAACGTGGAAGGGCCCGGTCTATGGAATGGGGTGGAGACAGAGGGAGGAAAGACGGGAGGTGTGGAGGGGGGGGGGCAGAAAGGAAAATGGCAAGGGAAAAACAAATAGGGAGAGCGACAGAGAAAGACAGACAGGGCAAGACAGACAGAGACAGACAGACACGGTGAGGGGGCGGGTAGGAAATATAACTAGGTTGAAAAAAAAGTTTGAAATGATCGGCATCTGTTCTCAGCATAGATCCCTAATAAAATATGCCAGGTTTGTTCACATGGTGTTGTTTCAGCCACTATTGTTTGTGTACAGATGGAAATAAAGGTTGGTCAACACAATACAAAAAGAGTAGAACTGAAAGGCACATAATCCGCAGGCAGGGTAAATATCCAAACACTATTGGGATACAGGTCAATAAAATGGCTTTGGTCCTCTGTTGAAGTGGAATTTTAACAGTGTTGATGGTGTTAAAAGGGCACACTACTACAGCCCATCCTTTTCTAAATAACCATAAGAAGAGGATGCTTCTGTGTGTGTTATGCCAACATAGAGCTAGTAAAATATAGCAATTAATAATCCTATATCATAAGTATTTCTACACAATTTTAAATTGGTTTTGGTAATACGTTATGTGTGTCGATATTTCTACCTAATCTTAATGCGCATAGTCAGCTGACAGTGCCACCTAACAGAGGACTGACTGTAGCCACACGTGTTTTGGTAGTGGTGTAATTAGGGGGGTCAGGGGTGGGATGAGGAGTGGGGGCCACCCCAGTGTGTGTACATTGTGACATGCACCCAGGACACAGATGTGAGGAGTGGGGGGGGGGTATCTGTGGGGTAGAGCTGCAGCCACAGGTGCTCACCCAGTGTAATATGAGGGCTGATTTATGTCGGTTTGTGTTATTTCAGTGGGCTGGAATTCTCTCAACTTGAACCCTGCATCCATTAGATTATTGAAAACAAGGCCTGGGTGCTAGCAAATTATATGAATATAAGTTTTGATATACAGGTTTTGGAAAGGAAAGATTTAGGGTTCAACATAATACATGACCAAAAGTAACATGAGCAGTGGGTAGGAGGATGGGGTGTAGGAGTAACAGCCCAATTACCCTTGAAGGGTGTTCTGCTTGTGGGGTGGGGGTGAAAGGGTAGATTAAAGGTTGCATGATACCACACAAGGTAACATCGCCTCTCATAACCCGCCCTCACCCCCTGTACCCCCCCCCCCACCCCCAACACCCACTATACAATCCGACCGCACGTCCACCCCACACACATGGTGGAAGTCATGTGGGCGGAGCTGACTTCTGACGTTATAAGACGTCACGTCACGTCTAGGGTGCACTACCGCCCACACCCTATGATCATCCTATGCCCATAAAGATCACATAATTATAATTCGGGACAAATGGTAGAGGATAAAGGGATGGAAAGTATGAGGAAGAAGAAGAGGTGGAGAGGGCACTGCGAAAGGACCAGCTAGATTAGTTGGTCCAGCACATACCAAACCAGCTTTGAATTAAGAACAATTTTCTTTTTACAAAAACCACTGAATAATATCATTAGCCCTTCATACCTATAGCCCATCAATCATAAGGCACTTAATACTGGCATTGCTACATACACGACATACTTTCATTTAATGAGTATGTTAGCTATAGACGCGAAGTACCAATAACTAGCAGGGGAAGTCGTGGAAGAAGGGTAAATCAGAGGGGAGAGGGATGGTAGGTAGCAATGACGGAAGTTTAGAAAGAGAGTCGATATAACAGATACCTATTTCGAGGCACCACTTTTATTGTTTCTGGAACTTCACAAGGCAGTTGGATATGGCATACCCGCATTATATGAATCCTCTTACGCACGCATGCATGGTCGTTCAGCCTCTCAGCTACACGACATCCCAGTGGGCACAAAATGCTGTTCAATGTTGAATCAACATTGAATCAACATTGAATCAATGTTGACAACCATTTATCAATGTTGATTCAATGTTCTGTGCCCACTGGGATGGCGTTGAGCCCGAACAGCTAAAGGGGTACAATGCAGGCACTATGTAGGGCTGGGACTTACTGGAGGAATAGGAGGTCACACCTATTCCGGTACAAGGGTAGTTGGAGGGGAACAGGGGTATATCCTACACCTCTACTCATACAACTCCACGCAACACTGACTCCTTGGCCATGCTAAATCATTACATACACAGAATTAGAGAGACGTACGCATGTGCCCGTTCCATTTGAACTGGATGGGATATATATCGACATCTTCAGATGACACAGCCATTGTGGGTAAACAGTCTTAACAGCATATATGTGAACGTTTAGCACATTAGTTCCGGCATCCTTGTTAATGGTAATGCACCATAACCATTTCCCTAAGCTATATAAAGATGGGATGAGTATACATTTCATTCAATAATATTGACGAGGAATTGCAAATGTCCTCCTTAATATGTATTGTGAATAGTTAAAGGGGAACAATGGTTTCTTTTCAGACGCTGCACTGAAGTGCAACAATAGGCCTCTCATTATATGTATCAGGTTCACAGATGGCCCACACGTCATTAGTGATTCCACCCCCATTGGACGTAAAATACATCCAATAGATGCATATTTCTTATGTGCAAAAAATGATTGAAATGGCATGGGCAATTAGGATGTCTTCCAAATTAATAACTTAGCTTTGCTCTGAGTGAGATGGGTATATTGTTCTGGGCGATCCTTGATAAGAGACCCCAAGGCCATCCCAAGTATTTAACTGTGTTAATCTACGTATGGATGGAATAAACAGCCTGCGCAATGAATGATATCATGCACCTAAATGTTAAGGGCCAGTATTAAACTTGTCACCCAGTGTATTGAGTTAAGCCTGTACACGTGCATATGCATTACTCGCTCCAGGGTAGGCCGCCCTATATCATGCTTCTGGCGCCAGCTGCAACTGATAGCAACCTCAGTGTCAATGTGCATGGTCACCAGCTCATAGCTCTAGATTAGGAGAGGCCAATATTCACCGAATGCTTACGACACCAGTTCAGTGTTCCAATAAATGGCCACAACTGCAAAGACTATTTTGGGCACCTGTCGTGTATGCCATATACAAACCTGTCTAATTACATTATCTAGGGAATAAACACTAATCTATATCAAGAGCTTTCTTATTTCTTGAATGTGATGATTTGCCAAATAAGTTCCATTTAGCTACTACATGCATAAAAGGACAAGTACACAGGGTATTGCCATGTCAGGGAAACTCCCGTCTGATGGCATATTATACCTCATCAGGGTCTTACCCGTGTTTTTACAAGTAAGAATACGTACATGCCATCAGGGCCTTACCGGTGGTTGAGTAACTTTCAATAATACTACATGATTGTATCCTCACATTGTATGGGGCCATATAGAGCCCCTATCAAGGCCGATGATACAGGTCTGTATGCCCTGGGAGGTGGCGAGGGGCCCACATGGAGCAGTGAGAGCCCGCACACCAGTGTTGTACGGTGTAAGTAGTATAGGTCAAAGGGGCTTTGCTGATGGCGACAGTTAATTAACCGTAAGTAGTATATGGAATAGTTCCTGTGTCTCGGGCCATATCGAATTGTATCGGTATTGAAGCGACGCATACAGCTATATTCATAGAGTGTAAAATGAGTAGTTTCAAATGAGTAGTTTGATGATACACTGGGTTTGTGTGAAGAATTAGGTTCATAAAGGGTACATCCCGCATTCGAGTAGTTAATGGCCATGAACCCGTTGCACCCTGAATTCTACGAAGCTGCAGCTGTGGCACAATACATGAATATTTTGCAGCACATAAAAGTAGTAAAGTTAATGTTATTCAAATGTTTTCATAAGTAGAATGCAATGGATTCAATATGCCATCATGGTGACCGATTAATTGATTATTCAGCATATACGTACACATTTCCCCCTGCGTTCTGGGTACGCGATGCTCACATCTTCACCGCGGAAAAAAATTGGGAGAATAACATCAGCTGTAGCATACACACTAAACACATACATATATGTGTGGTTTGAACTCCGTTTTATGACTAAACAAGTCTGTCAACTCACCAGCTTTTGGCGACACGTCTGAAGAGAGGATGGCGCTGACGCCGAACTTGAGGTAGGGTGTAGTGGGCGGCGACCCGACGCTGCCCGCCGACCTGCGCCCCGACGCCTCCCCTCCCGCGCCGTGCCCTGCCGACACCGACGTCGGCGGCGAGTTGGCGCTCCCGGGGCGGCGCGGCGACGGCGTGTGGCGACCTGCCGCGTGCGGAACCCCCATCGGAGGAGGCGTACTGGTACTGGAGCCGCCCGCGCCGCGCCCTGGAGTCGCCGACAGCAGTGGAGGAGGGCTGGAGCCGTTGTCCTTTTGATGCCCACCGTGGAGTTGGTGGTGGGGGTGCCCCAGGGCAGTGTCTCTGTATATGACTCCTCCATGGCCGCGTGTGAGTGCGGCGTAGTTGGGGTGGAGCCCGCCCAGGTGCGGCATGCCCGGGTGCCCTCCTCCCGGCGCGCCCGGCGGAGGGGAGCCGCCCGCCGGACCCGGGAGGAGTCCAGGGTGGCGCTCCCGGAGCAGGTTTTCCACCAGGAAGGAGGTGCTGGAGGGAAGGGACTGCTGCCCGCCATAGGCAGGGTGCGCGGCAAGACCCACTGGAGGACGGAACATGGTCTGGTATAGCGGGGAGGGCGTTAACACGTTATGGAACATGGTCACTGTTTTTTTAAATGATAACTAAGAGATGTAAATTAGTGTTTTTTCCTCTTTGGCCTGAGAACCTAAAAGTCCACAAGTTGAATTCAACTCAGAGCTCGATGTCCTATAGAGTTCCAAATTAGTAATATTGATATACACTACTTCTCTGGGGGCACATCTCCCTGTGTGGTACCCAGTGCTTTCAACTAAACACCAGGCCGCCCAGAAATCCTTTTAACTTGAGTTGGTCGGGGATTTCCCAGTAATATCTTGTCCACATTTGGGGATACCAGCAGGCAAACAGCAGAAGTCAGTGACTGTGGAGATAAACCTGTTGGCTACTGGTGGTGGCTTGTAGGCGTGTTCTAGGTGACTGCTAGAGGCGACTGTTAAGTTGTAGGCCAGTCGGTGTCCTCAAACATGGCGCCGACCATCCAGAACGGGATGTCGTCTGCGCTAATCTCAACAATAAACTTGTAGACCAAACGCTGTAGAGTCTGTTTAGTATATCTCTATATATGATTACCGGATATAAGCGAAACCACTAAAATGTCGTCTGCCTGTGAACTTGGCGCCTTGAGGTCTGTCGGTGCTTCAAACTTTAAAACATTTGGAAATGCCCAAGACAGGGACGTCTGGGAATATTCAAGACATAGCACGAGAGAGAATAAAACGTCAACTGAGACAGATCCTCTCTTCAGTAGGTGTGCTTGCCACGAAGCCCCGGCGTTGAGTGGTAATAATCAGGTGAGTTGGGTGTAATTAACTGAACTGTCTGTGTATGTGTGTTTTATAAGGTGTGAGGCAATCCACTTGCAGCAGGCAACCCTGTACCTGTCCACTGGGACGAAGGTGTTGAGTACGGCCAGGGTGATGACGGTAGTGAATGTCGTCTGCTAGCTGCTATCATAGCACCATCAAGCATGCATCCACCCCTGGTGAGAACAGTCACCTCTGTGGTTGTTCTCCCCACCCTCTGTACCACCCACCCGCCGCCACCTCACACCTGCCCCCTCCAATACTCCACGGGGGGCGTGTCTACGACCAGCCAACCACGCGCCGGGACGCACACTGGCCGCCTGCGCGCCGCGCTGTTCCTACTCAGAAGAAACCACAAGGAACCAGTGAAACCACGTGACCGCGCAGACGACTTTGTGATCAGCTCGAGTGACGGGTATGGGTTAAATCTCATCAAGTCAAACTGTGGCTAATGTGGAAAGAACACTTTGCCGCTCGCCGTAGGGGAAAGGGGGCACTGCATGGAATATTGGTCTTTATGAATATGTATGTATAGAATGTAGACAGGAGGGAGGGGGCGGGGGAGCAGGATTGGTACAGGGTTCAAATTGCCACAATATGAAATGAGATTAAGGAATGTTAATAATACAATTCCGTAGTGTTTGCATTTTCTAAACTGATGCAGGCTTCCCCAATTCAATTCTGTCCAACTTTACCAAGTAAAGATATTATTTCATTGATCAGAGGACCGAACACTAGTATCGTTTGCCACTGTATTACTGTGTGTAGATAAAACCAGAGCTAGAGTTGTATAAACTATATTTATCCAAGATCAAAGGAAATGTTGAAAATGAAATGTGTGGTGTTGAGAACATATCATAAACCGTTTAAGAATTAGAGACTGAGCATCCACGATTATAGTGTTTGCTGTATGTAATTTTATGATTGCAATGATGTTGACTAAAAGCCAACTAGTTATAGAAAATGATTAATTCAGTTAACATCTGAAGAGGCCCTAATTCTCCCCACGGCGTTCAGATTTTATCCACGCCCTTTACACCTGTAGATTGCTTTGAGGGGGGGGGGAGGCATTTGCATAGAGCTCACTCATTGGCTCTCAGTAGCATAATGTATTCACTTAATTGATTCTCGGTAAACGAGACCCATGTTAATAGCCTTGCGTAACCCTTAGAAAAATGTCGCCTGCTGCAGGAGAAAGGGCGGGAAACTAGTGAGTGGCATTAGGCAACACGTGTGAATAGAGAGGAGGGGTGATGGTTTATTACCTATTGAGCTGTATGCATAGTATAAAGAGAATGTCGTTAGACTGGGCGGAGAAGAGTGATAAATATGTACAAAATGCTATTTTATTATATCAATAACGGACCTTATCATGATTAGTATTATTACTCTCACCAGTAATCTTAGTATACCGAGGTTTATATTGGAGGTTATCATAATGAATAGGGCTATAGCATGAATGTAATAATATCATTACCGACACAATATTAGCATGATATTATATTTTGATCAGACGCAGTTAAGAACGTTGTACAATTGTTGATAGTCTTAACGCCATTAGAATAGTTAAACCGACAATAGGGTAAGTTCACCACTTTCAACCGGTCTGGTCCATGTTTTTTCATGAGCTACCTTTCAGGTCTAATTGCTCCCAGAGTTTTTTGTGCATATCCTTCAGAATTGATCCAAACTTTAGATATTGCTCTTGAGAATAACATTCATGATGTCCTACAGTGTCAGATATCAGTTTACAGTATTTAATTCCATGATTTATCAGAGTATTCAGAATTGCCCCTTTTCACCCTAAGTCAGCCAAAATGACCCTTGAGTCAGCCATATTATAACCACCAGAAATATGTGAAATAAAGCAGTAATTTTGGCTGACATGAATGCATGCATCATATATCAATATATTACAACTAACAATAGAGAAGAAAACTATTTATTGAATATGGAATAATCAAGACAAAGTCAGTAATGAACCTCAAGTGAATACAACTGCATTATGAGCTATCAATACAAGTAGATATTATTTGTATGACCAAAGAGGATTAAATATAACATTATAGACATGCAGTATGGAGTTCTATTGAATATAGCGGGGGCTCTGCCCCCTCACCCCCTTTCCCCCCCTCTTTTTGCATTTCACCCTTGCCCTCTATACACTACACAAGTAGGCCTGCTATCCTTAACCCTCTAGTAGAAGAGGATATTCTGGGAGGAGCAGGTATTCACAAGGGTAGGAGGAGGGTTGTTAGACAAGAATTCAGGGTGAGAGAATTCCAGGGGGGATTCCAGAGAAGAAAATCCCATGGTTGACTCAGGGTATGAGGTGGCTGACTTAGGGTGAATTATTGGCTGACTTAAGGTGAAATGGGTAGACCTTACAAAATCAATCCTAAATATAATTTAGGAAATTATTTTTGCTCAATAAAGTCATGATTTGTGTAATCTAGATACATATCCAGCTCACAAAACCAATCAACACTGTGTATAAAAGGGACAAATACTTCAAACCAACTACCAAAGAGTATGAACGGTGGGGAGATTTTCATTCTCAGTTTGTCAAAACAGGTCAAACAGGGGTACTTTTGACTGATTTTACAGCATGAAAAAGACTGATGATGCGGATGCAATCTGCACTATATATCTGGAGAACAGGTCAATTCTTAAATCAGTGGGAGTTTATTGTCACCAGATGCATACTGAACTTGTAATTTCATGTCAAAAGTGGTTGACTCAAGGTATGAGTTTGACTTAGGGTGAACCTACCCTACATGAATAATTCTTAATGGTATAATAACCAGAAATAGTTAATCGTAGTGAATGCAAATATCAGGTAGTCTTGCACACCATAAATACGTTAGTAGAATATTATGCAAACTAAGTAGTTGCACTTTATTTAATTATGATACAACCGAGTCGTTTGATAAACATTATATCACTGTTTAAATCCTAACCATCATACATTTCTATAGGGCACAGAGGATACCCAGGCTGGGCGCAGCCATGACACCTCCGCCCCCCGACACCAGGCTTATGCTAATGATATGCTAATGAGCGGAACCGGAAGTACTCTCCCCTGTAGCTCTGTCGGAGGTGTGAAAGCTGTACCTGCAGTGGTTTCAACCCCACCCCCTCCCCAATGGTGAAACCACTGAGCAATGGTAATGTACAGGATGTACCACTGCCTAAATGTACCACTATCTGAAAATGCCATCACCTGGTCGGAATGTACCACTCTAATGGTCGGAATGTACCATCCCCTTGGAGGGAATGTACCACTCAAATAGTTGGAATGTATTGTAGCTGGTAAATGTACTGTACTGGGGGAGTACCATCACACCCTGCCTACAATTTAGGCTGATATTAGTGTGCCTCTACATGGGTACCCAATATTTTGACCATGTCGGCGTGTCGATTTTTAGCAAAAGGAGAGTGTCGCCGTGTCGATTTTTAGCTACATAAGAACTTAGAGAAAAATCTCTGTGGGTCGATTTTTATCCCCTTTTTCCCTGTGTCCGTCGATTTTTAAAAGGGCCGTGTCGCACGTGTCGATTTTTAAAGGGGCCGTGTCGCCGTGTCGCACGTGTCGATTTTTACCCATGTAGAGGCACATTAGTCATGTAAGCTTACTAATATCTGTAAGCTTACTAATTTCGGACCAATTTGTAATTTACATGTGTGATTATCCTCTATGTTGCCTGTACCCCTGTTACTGCTAGGTAAGGTATATGCAGGTATAGCCAGGTGGGGTAGCTCAGTGGTTTCACTGTGAGCGAAAATAGGGAGCTGTCACACCTCTGACTCTTCACACCTCCTTACATAAACACTTTGATACATGCATAAAGCTGTCCATTGCTTAATTTTTATACACCCATACTGTGTAATAAATTAAGAATGCCCTAGGATGTGAAGGAAAAGTGTGAAATTCAGCCAAATTATTATAGAACAAAGAGCCTGTTACAGGCTTAGCCCCCGACAGCTACAGCTCAACACATGCGCCACCTGGAGGGTAGGCGTAGACTCAGGGTATCCCTTCTGCCCTATAGATAGCTGCACCAATGGGGGTAATTGTCATAATAAATGTAACAAAATCACAGAGAACTCTGTCGTCATTACATGTGATGACCACCACAGATGGTCATAAATAAACTGTCATTTATGAAAATAAATAATCATGGACTCATGAGCTCTTCTCTTTGATCAAAATAATGTCCTCATCCGAGAAGGGCTTAGGTCCGTTTTTCTCTACATTCGGGCTTTTTGCTGACAACTCCAGCGTCCTGCTTGCCTGTCATGATGCCGACAATTCCTACGAGGTGGCGCTCTCGATCGGCAACAATCAATTAAAGGATTACGCGCCTGTCCCGGCCAGATAGCTTCATCAAACTGCTCCATTAGCTCAAGCCCCCCTCAGGGGCTCACCCGGGGCTCACCGCACCATCATGCATGCACACCTCAGCCACTCCCCATCATCATTCCGACCAACAATTCTCCTGCGTTCATGTTACTAATGCAATAGCAGGTAATACCTCTGCAATGTCATATACCGGTAATTATCTAATTTAACATACAATTTGACATGATTATGTTGACTCAATGCTTCTTTTTAATTAGATACGATTGGAGAAAATCACACAAATATACAGCCATATTTCCACATAATGCATGTATATATATATATACATATATATGATGCAATGCATTACAGAACAGCCCCCCATCTTCCGCACACACATACCAAAGGAAAATATGTGAAAAGGGCCAATAGCATGAGCAGAGTCGGTAACATGGATGAGTGCTCGGCGCATGCGTAATGGCGACCCCGTCACGTCATTCCCAGCAGGTTGTGCGCTGTAACCGGAAGTCCAATGGCGTCTGCCGCTACTTCCGGAATGGCGCTGTTGCTGTCAGTAGCAGGTGGCGCCCTCTGGCTGAAGGGGCATCCGTTAGAACGGGTTGGGATCCATTATATTTTATTGCCGCCTCGGGAACGGCAACCGGAAGTACAGCGAGGAGGCCAGTGGTGCTCCTTAACGCTCAGGCCCTTTGTCTGGTTGTGGGTTCAGGGTGGGGTGGGTTTGACGGGTATGGGTTCATGGTTGAGGGTGGCGGGACTTAAATCTAATACCGGTTTTAGTGTAATAGATTGTACAGATGGTCAATTTCTTGTGAGACCGCTACCAAAGTGGGAAACTTCACACAGAAAAAAGGCGTCCAGAATGACTCGCCTCCCTGACACCATGCATGGCCTGCCATTAGATTCCTTCGATGGATGGCGGCCAAAGATTTTACTATATTTTTGGGGGAAAAAGTCTACGCATTACTATAGCTAAAAGCGTTCGGCCGCGATCATTTGAAGCTGGCTGAAAACATTTTGTATTCCTTTCACGAGCGCGGGGGCAAAACATGTTTGCGCGTTTTGCAAGGAAAGCTACCCTCCACCCAAAAAATCAAAGAAAATATTTCTCCAAAATTACAAAATTTACCTATAATACATTCTTAAACGAAATCTGAATTTGGTGTAGGTATAATGGCTTGATCAAAACAAATCCTTTGGAGGGACCTGACAAGCAGGGACGAAGATGACTGCATGGTTGGGGGGAGGGGGCGCAGGGGTAGGTCTAATGGAAGCCTCCATGGTGGAGGGCTGGCGGTGAGAGGGCCGTGTGTCGACACCAATGGGAGGGTATTACTTCCCCCTGTGGCCATAACACTTCTTCACGTCAACCCCAGCCTCCAATATCCCCAGCCCTGGTCAGTACTTATTGCACGCTACTTCTAGGCCCCTTAACTCACACACACGCGCATCCAGCAAGCCCTACCTCTCTAACACCTTCACCTCCCTTGACCTCAATGCTCTCTCTATCTATACTAATCATACTATGCACAGATAAGATATGGTGGGGCAGTTTGGGAGGATGCTTTAAAATGTATCAGGTAGGCATGTCGCTGTTTTGACTGGATTTAATGGCCAGTTCATATCTATGAACCGATATGGCAGAACCTTTGGCCTTAAGGTCTTCTCATAGTAGATTACATATGACATAGATTATACTATTTATAGGGACTGTTGTGCTAGCCTGCTGTGCAAGCCTGCTGTGAAAGCCTGCTGTGCAAGCCTGCTGTGCAAGAGCATTACTTGTTGACCCCCATCATGATGTGGTCAAAATGGTGTATCCATTACTTCAATGGATACACCATTTTGACCACATCATCATTTATAATTTTGTGTGAGGCCAACATCTGGAGCTATTCTGATGAAAGGGTTCCATATAAATGATATTGTTTTATCTTTCAGATTGGGTTTTAAGATACATTTAGCAGGCCAAACTCTTATCATGACATGATTGATGGTTAAATGGAAAGGACCATTTCTATGTGCGTAAAGACATATCTGCCTATGTCAATCGGATATCATTTCAATACAGTACAATGGAGCTTAATCAACTACAGCTATTGGTATCTGACTCTTCCTGTTGGAATAAATGCTGTGGCAAACATAGACACACTTTGACAAGAATCATAATGACCATCTTGGAGTTTTGAAGTCTCCAATAACGTAATAACAGTCTGCATTAGCTCCCTTTCTGCATGCATTTGTCTCATCAAGTAGCATCATTTTGAAATATTACACAACCATGTTCATTGAGTTGTCGGCCATCTTGGCTTTGGGGGTGTTCCCCAGCCGGGAAGGACTTTTAATATATGTCATTCTAGGGACTTCATAGAAATGCATTGTAGTGAAAACCCTTTTGTTGCAATTTGTTTGCTATCAACCCCTATTTCCAGCTAGATTGACTAGACTAATATACACATGTACAATGTGCCGTATATTAGCTTTTACACATAACCTGCATACTTAACTGACAAGACCATCATTCATCGTGATGAAAAAATGGCACACGCCTTTAGTAATTTAGATACTAATCGCTCTGCTATATACATGAAGCAGACCTGCTACCTGTTTTGGCCATACTCATGATACTACTGTCCATATATTGACATTGTATACGGGTCCATCCCCACTTTGTACATTCTTTGAAGTACTATGACTCCTCACGTTATCCATGGACATATTGAAGAACTGTGACAGCTCCCCACTTTGTCCATACATTTAAACAGTGCGGTTCCCCACTTTGTCCATACATTCAAGTACCTTGGCCATGCTCTTTTGAATTAAAGTACAACGGCTTCCAAAGGTCCATGTACTATCTATACATGTATAGTAAACATTGACGCAAGTGTTAACCCACAAACTGTTGCCATCTCCTGGTGAGGTATGGGGAGAGGGAGTGTATGTAGGTAGTAGTTGGGGGGGGGGGGGGTCCTGCCTTGGGGGAGCACCTACTGGTGATAGGCGGCGATAATAGAGGATCAAGGCGACCCCTGGTGGTGGTCCTCCTCCGGCGGTCACGTGTTACTGACACCGTGTCACCCCCAGTGGCCTCATATGCTGATTCAGCTAAAACACCACCCTCCTCCTCCTCCTCCTCCTTCTCCTATGCAGACACTTGTGGATGAGACCCCTAGTTCATAGGCAAGGGAGTGGTCAGGAATTATGAAGTGGTCACATGGTATGTGGATCATTATTAAGTAAAGGTGGTCTTCCACCAAAGGGTTATATTGATTACCATGTGGTTGAAAGGATACAGTCTTTTCCATCATACACGGATGCTGACTCCACCATCATATAGGTGCTGGTGGCCAGGGTAATTTAGCATCCATAGGGGTCAAATGAGCATACACATGGTATATCGATATAACTTTAAGAAATAGTTGACCAATAACGGTGTCCTTGATGGCTGCAGACACTTGTTTAATAGATACCGAAACATTATACATTGGAGGCGCTATTTTCCCAATGATACATGAAGGCCCTGGGAGGAAAATGCAGGGTCACAATCCCATTGAACCAAGGTGAATCATTCAAATGGGATATATAGCTAATAGGAAATGTTTTCTAGGAAAGTTTACAAGGTATTGGGTAACATAGGGACCTTGTAAAACATGTGAATAAGCCTAAAAAGCTTGTTTTTTTTTCAACTTTATCATTATTTTCTTTGAGGGGGGGGGGGGGGGCATCAATCGGAAAAAAATCATCGTACATGTAAAATTCTCATTTGTGATCTGATCCATGTACATTCAACGCGAAAGTCGGAGGGACTACTGCAATCGATTCTTTTTCTACTGGTACCTTTAATAGATTTTCTGACCATGTTACCTTTAAAAAAATTCACTCCAAAAATACGTTACTACTCTACCATTACCTGCTGCCTCTTCTAGGGTCATTAGGGTGTCAGTGGTCATCAGACCACCTGACCGCTGACAGTGACCATAGGGTAGGCAGATGGTGAGGGCTGGAGGACAACAGGCTCCCGGCACCTCCTGCACCCCCTGTCAAGGTCATTGGGCACTTCATGACCAATAAGGGGACTGACCAGTGGCCAGTGTTATGTGACCACACACCACCAGTCAGGGCATCTAGATGTACGACATGTCCTGAACCTATACCACCGAACACACCCCAACCCAACCCGAAAAGAAATAAGAGTTGGGACGTGTGTTCAGTGAATGTGAGATTATAATTATTTGTTCATTGATGCACAAACGTACACAAATATTTCCATATGAGGCCTAACTTAGAACGGCCTCGCAGCGATCAATCAAAGCCACTCGCTTTTTTCTTTTCATGTGGCCGTAACTATTGCAATATTATTTAATGAAAGCCATAATACCACACATTATGATGAGATGAAAATTACAGCTGAAGGGTGTTCTAATCATTAATTAAATTTGGCACCTCTTCTTCTCTCCGCAAATCGCCTAGCACCCCCTGCACCCACAATATCGCCTGAATATAAAATCTCGTCTGCTTTATTAGAAGCAGACGACAACAGCTTGCTCGCGCATGCGCCGTATTATTGCAGACGACAATGATGCAAATGTCCATTTTCATTGTGGCGCGCTCCTCCTAGCGGAACGCCGCCCAACTAACCTGTCGTTCCTCTGTGCCCGTGTCAAATACACTTGTGGCCAACAATAGGGATGAGGTGAGCAGGCAGGGGGTGGGGCTCAGGAGGGTAAGGGGGAGAGGGGGGTGTAAGAGGATGGTCGGCAGAAGGTAGTCAAGCTATTATCAGATTATAAGAGGAAGGCTTGATAGGCCAATTAGATCTCCTAACCACATGGCAATTATCCAGCTGTGTTATACACCAATGAGGATAGTGATTACGTGTAGGTGTTGTATATACATAGTTCAGTGTTCAATTAATGATGTTCAGTGAAAGGCTCAGTTAGTGAGCTTCTCTTGGATGATTGATATGCTGAGGTCTCAAGCTCAAAATTAAGCAGTCACGCAGATGGGTCAGAATTTTGAAATATGCCACTTTTGGGTGTTTTGGGGTGTTTTTCACCTTCCAGCAGCTATAGAATAAAAATGCCTGCACCATACTGATTTTTCTTGTTTTTATCTTGAAGAGGACACTGTAGGCTTTCAGAAAAATGTAAAATTGCATGTGTCGGATGGATATTTTAGGATTTATGACCTCCTAAAGGGCTAAAAACCCCATTTTTCACGTTTCCAGGCTATTTTTTAATTTTTCAAGCCCCCCCCCCCTCGACCAAGGCAGATGCAACCATTCTTAGTCTATATATTTTATCAGGTATGGGTGTTTACTAACAGATCCAAGTGGTTTTTCCCGGTTATTTTGCCCAAATTTCTAAGGGTCGTCCCATTTATGTGAAATGGCACTCGTGTAACGTCCGTCACGTTAACTTTTTAAGCCTTGGATTCACTTACTTCCAAAGCCAACTCAATCACTGTTGTCAACTTAAAAATAAGGGGCCTGTGGGTAGCAAAACTGGAAAAAAAATTGGGACGATTCACCCAGCCACTTGGCTACCAGAGCCTAAAGTGTGATTTTGGCACACGATTAACGTGACGGACGTTACAACACATTTTCCTTAATATCTTCCTAAATAACTCCTACCTAAGTTCCCAAAGCAATTAATATTTAAGTTTAACGTGTATTCTCTCTATTATAACCTTTTGAAAGACTTAGATTGCTCTCATGCACTCGATAGGGGGGTATCAGCGTAAAATATGTAACGTCCGTCACGAAAACACTCCGGTACGACGACAACGCTATAGCGGGCATTGTCGTAAAAGTTCGCGTTCATTTTGCGACCGCGAACGGTTTCCGGCAGAAGGGACGCCACCCGCAATCAAACTGGACCAAAACAAAGGAATTTCACCGCGACTTTTCGCCGAAATCGGCCCTAAAGGTAAGGAAAATGATGAAATCCTTGCAAATATGAGACAAATTAGGCTCCTACCACCCCCCCGCTGCTTCAAATCAGGTTAAAACTGTATATTTTCGGTGTAATCGATGAAAGACCAACACGCCCGTACCAAATTTCCACTCGCTGACGCTGTCCCCGGTCTGTAATCGAGTAGAAAAGGCGGGCTTTGTAACGTCCGTCACATTAATGAATGTCCGTTACGATAACTATTCGATCATCAAAACCCTCCTCCACCCCTCATTTCTTGTATATTTACTGTACATCTCGATTAATTAATGACCGGAGGGTGCTAATACATGTTTTTGTCAAGTTTGGGAGAGATTAGATGTATTTTCGTTGTTCCATTGGTGGTCAAAGTCGGCCGAGGTGCGCGAAATCCGAAAATTTCGATCTTAAACCCCCCCCCAGGCCCTAAATATAGCATTTGCCTCGGTGTTTTGTGGTTTATTTTATACCTACACCCCCTCCCTACAGTTTTAGTAGGTTTTTATTATTGTATGTATCCTTATTTGGTCTGTACAGCGAGAAATAGTAAAATTCTGGGTTAATGTGACGGACGTTACACGCGGTCTGCGTTATCCTCATAGCGAAGCCAATAATATATATTTCTTCAGTATTTCTGTGCAGCATATCGAAGGACCATACACACTAACACACTAAAGCAGAAAAAATATATTTTGGCTGTTTTTTCCATTGGATATTATTCTTTTACCATTTTGTAACGTCCGTCACGTTAACGTATAACCGAGGAATAATGTGCTTCCACTGGCTCAATCATCTCAATATTTTTACATAACATGCCCCTATGGTACTACCATCACCCCAAATAGTCATTACCCCTATATTACATCTTTTTTTTTTAACCTTTATGCCCTGATTATGATTTTACTCTTAATTTGGCTTTAATGTTACATTTTTCAAGCTCTTTCGCTAATTTCTGTACACTTCTTTCGCAGATGGTAAGACCAAAGAAGGACGGACCTGTCCTCACTGCTGCTGAGCGGCAGAAGCGTAGTCGGGACAAGAAGAGGGAGGCCAATGCTGAAGAATATAAGGCAGATATTGCTGCTAAGAAACGAATCAGCCGGAAGAATGTCAACGAGAGGCTGACACCTAAGGAGAAGGAAGATCGCACCGCTGTCTCCAATACACGCGTGAGTATTATTACAATATTTTTTTATTAGTCCAAATTTTAAATCATTGTACCTGGATTGACTAATAAAGAAATGTATAAATATTTTAGTTGAATCAGGCCTTTAGTTTAAAAGTGAATTAAATTTGAGGTTCAGTTTTAGGTCTATAATGAAAACAACTTTTGTCTTTTACAGGTTGCCATTTGGCGTGCCCAAGGCGGGCAACGGGCAGTGGTTCAAGATGTGGAGGCTGACGTTATGGCCGATGACGTCGATGATGCACAGGTTACCCCAGTGAGAGAGACTCCACCCCCAACCAAGAGGCAGCGAACAATGCTCGTCTCGCCACAGCTCTTCACTAGATCAGGCCGTCAAAGTGATGACCTGGCAGTCCCACTGCCCCCGGACAGCCCACCGGTAAGAAGGAATTGTGGTTTAATTAAAAGTGATTAACTGCCATGTATTGTAATCTAATAATTTGATCTAGCTTGATAGAGTAATTGCCTCCTTTTATTGTAAACCATTGATTAAAGTTAAACATTAGAGTGTACTTGTACAAGTTTGTGTTTTTCTCATGTTTTATAAATGCCTTTTGTTTTACAGCCTGCAGCTCCGAAGGGGAAGGGCAAAGGGAGGGGCAAGAACCGACGGGCCCCCGAGCAGTTGCCACCACCGCCACCTCCAGCCGCAGTGCTCGAGGATGTCCCGCCTGCTACCGAGCAGTTGCCGCCACCTCCAGCAGCAGTCCGTGAGGATGTCCCGCCTGCTACCGAGCAGGTGCCGCCACCGCCACCTCCAGCAGCAGTCCGTGAGGATGTCCCGCCTGCTACCGAGCAGGTGCCGCCACCGCCACCTCCAGCAGCAGTCCGTGAGGATGTCCCGCCTGCTACCGAGCAGGTGCCGCCACCGCCACCTCCAGCAGCAGTCCGCCCGACTAGACCAACGAAGATGTCTCTTTGCGTGAGTAAAACCAGATAACAAATGTACTTGCCATGTAAAAACCATACATGGCTTCAATTTTACACAACAGATTAATACTCAAATTATGTTAGAACTCTATCCAAGCCACATTATCCAAGCCTTATTTAAATAGAGAAATATACTTGTATGTTAGTCTATCTATCTAGATTGGTTTAAAACTTTTGAGAGTAGAATACCATTTATATCCGTGTTGTTAACTAATTGAGGCATTCTGCATTGGTGCATTGATGCAGCCTGTAAATTTTTACAGGCGCCCGACACCGGAGCCAGTTCCCGTTACACCGGAGCCAGTTCCCGTTACACCGGAGCCAGTTCCCGTTCGGGTGCGAGCCGTTCGGGGACGAGCACGTCAAGGGCTGCACCCGCGCCAGGCAGGCAGCAGACGGCGACCGGGGAAGCCAGGCCGACCACCCGGCCACGTCGTGCTGCGGCCATAAAGACCCCCGTGGCGCCGCTGCGGCCCACACGGTCGGCCCCGGCCGCTGAGGAAAAGTCTGCACAGATGGTGGGAGACATATCGTAAGTATTAAGTAATAAGTGCATACATGTATTTCACAGCTCACATTGATTCAATTTGTAATTATATTGATTTTAACACAGATCTAATCATTTACCTTGTAATCTTGGCTGCACAATTCCCATAATATTGATTGTTATTGTATACTTTTTGTGTCACTTACTGATGATTTACAGGATGCTCATGTTGCGGACATTCAGCCCCCCCTCCCCTGAGTCACAGTGGAAGGAATAAATGTAAATGTATACATAGGACAGTAGAATAATGCTTTTGTTCCTTGTTTCTGGTTCCTGGTTGCTTTTTCCTTGTTTATATTTCCTGGTTGGTTTCTGTTGTAGTTGTTGTTGTGACCTTAATTTCCTTTAATATTGCTGTTGTACATAGAACTAGATTAGCTAACTGGAGTTGAACTTCTTGCAATTTTTGTCGGTGTGATTCATTCATGTACCCAACTAACATACAATGTATTAATCCCTTCCCATGACCTTTACCTTCAGCATCGGGACGCCTCGCAAGAGGGTACGAGTGAGAAGGAAGGAAACACCCAGGAAGCGCCGCCTACGCTACGAGAAGGAGCTCCTTAATGGAGAGATCAAAGAATACCAAAATTACCAAAAACAACACACAGCTACAACCAAAAAACAAAGGAAACAAATCAGGCAAGCAGAGTCCGAGGTGGCCAGGCTACGTGAGGAACTCAAAGAGTTTAAGCGAGCCAACAAGAAGGTTCGCCGTCGTCTCCTACCCGGCGACCCCGCAGCCCGTAGGGACCGTCAAGCCGCTAAGCTCTACAACGCTCTCTCGACGGAACTACTCATCATCCCCCGGATGCAGCGGTTGCGGGTCGTCAGGAAGTTCTCGGCTGGTATCAAGCTTAAGCGTGCCAGGCTGACCTCACGGTTTGCAAAGGACCTTGGATTGGACCGGCGGTCGCTCCTCAAGCGTGGGCCACGTAAGGTGTCCTTGGAGCAACTTGCCTACCACGAGCAGAGGGACGACATCCTCCGGTTTCTGGAAGAGCCTGAGAACTCGTACACTCTGCCAGGCAAGAAGGACACGGTGTCTGTGTTCGGCACAAAGCACCAGAAAGTGATACTCACCGAGTTGCTCTCTGTGCTCCGTGACCTTTACCTGAAGCGGTACCCCGGTCGAAAGGACAAATGCAGCCAGAGCTTCTTCAACGGTGTACGGAAGGCGGCACGGTATATCCTACCAGTTAGGTGCAACAGCGACCAGATATGCCTGTGCCAGAAACACCAAAATTTCACGCTCCGTCTCCGTGCAGCAAAGTACCCAGGAATGCCTGACTCGGTGGTCCGCGACACTACAGTGGAGCAGTTCACCGCTCGGCTCGGTGAGACCATCACTCAGCCCACGGTGACCTGTGACACTTGGCAGATGGTGGAAGTCGGTTACGGCCCGGTGGACGAGGAAACCGGGAAGCAGAAGACCGTGAAGAAGCTTCGCCTCGTCCCCAACACCCTGACAAAGACGGCCTTCATCGAGAAGATGGAAAGTGAGTTCGAGACGATGCGTGAGCACTCCTTCCGCGCCCAGAACCAGCACCGAGTGGTGCGGGTTCTGCGGGAGGAGATGTCTGAGAAAGAGTGCACCATACAGATGGACTTTGCAGAGAACTGGATGGTACACTATCCAGAGGAGGCACAGAGCGCGTTCTGGGGTAAGGAGCCAGTCACAGTCCACCCGGCTGTGATCCACTACAAGGCCCCAGACGGTACGACCAAGCACAAGTCGATCGCTCTGACCTCTGATGACCGGAAACACGATGCAGGTGCCATCCTCGCATTCCTGACAGTTCTCTGCCTGTGGATCCAAACCAACCTGCCTAACGTCACTACGATCCACTACTGCACTGACTCACCATTGTCTCAATACCGGAACCGTACCATCTTCTCGATCCTCTGCCAGCACTTCAACCTGTTCAAGTTATTTGCCACCTGGACGTACTTTGAGGCAGGTCACGGTAAAGGCCCATGTGACGGTGTGGGTGCGGCAGTTAAGCGCATGGCCGACCTCCTCATCAAGTGCGGTCACAGGATAGACAACGCTCTGCAGTTTGCCTTGAAGGGGAACGAGAAGGGGAGCGCTGTTCTCTACCACCATGTGCCTGTGGCTGACGTGGCTAAGGCACGCGAACAAGTGGAAGAGCTGACCTGTGCCAAGAGTGTACCTGGTACAATGCAGGTGCACGCAGTAGTGCCGGTGACCCCTAACGAGTCCATCGCTGTGCGGGACACCTCCTGCTTCAGCACCTGCTGCTGGGAAGATAACGAGTCTGTGCGCCACTGTCCTGGCTGGACCAAACACCGGCTGTTCGCGGCAGGCTCAAACCCAGCAGCCGAGGAGGAGGCGGAGGTGGAGCCTGAGGAGGCCTTCAAGGTAGGGGACCACGTTGCTGCCATGTACAACACCAAGTGGTTCCTTGGACAGGTCACAGATGGTGCCAACACCGAGGGGGACTTTGAAGTGTCCTTCATGGAGCGCGTCAACCCGGCCCTCAACGAGTACCAATGGAACCCCCGGAAGGACATCATCTGTGTGCCCCCGCACGACATCCTCTGCAAGACTGGTCCTCCAACGCCTCTGGCTGCCACTGGTAGACGCGCAGAGAAGTATGCTCTGCCACATGCAGTCCTGCTAGAGGTGGAGGCACTGATGGAGGCAAGGAGGCCACGAACCCGCAGACGCTGAACACAGGGTGGACCTGTGCACCGACCTGCCGCTGGATATCGGGTTCGGACCCGTGTGGCGGCAGATAGGAACCCAACAATGGGTCTAGTGAACTTGCTCGTAACGTCCGTCACGTTAACTCCTGACTCATATTAGGCCTTGCACAGGCTCTGATATGTATAGAATGCTGGTTATTCTTCTTAAAAGTGTATGTAGGCATGTAGGCCTTATGGAATAAGTGTATAGAGGTGCCCTAGTGCTATTTTTAAATTATTGGGAGCCTCTCGTATGTCGCGAAGGGTGAAATTTCCATGTTTTTCATCTTGCGAGTGCCATTTCATATCCAGAAAGTGTTAAACATAGTGGTTTATAGCTTTAAAACAATAGTCTAATATGTTCTGGACATGTATGTATAAGATAGATCTGTATGGAAGGTGATTTAGATGTGTAAGACAAGATATGCCAAGTGCCTTCAATCTCGTAACGTCCGTCACGTTAACCGTCTGACTATGTACCTGCTGGTATAGGCCTTACACAGGCACTAATATGTATAGAATGCTGGTTATTCTTCTTAAAAGTGTATGTAGACATGTTGTCCTTATGGTAAAAGTATATGGAGGTGCCCTAGTGCTATTTTTAAATTATTGGGAGCCTCTCGTATGTCGCGAAGGGTGAAATTTCCATGTTTTTTCATCTTGCGAGTGCCATTTCATATCCAGAAAGTGTTAAAAGTAATGGTTTATAGCTTTAAAACGATGGTCCAACCTGTTCTGGACAAGTACATGTAGGATAGATCTGTATGGAGGGTGTTTTAGATGTGTGAAGCAAGATATGCCAAGTGCCTTCGATCTCGTAACGTCCGTCACGTTAACCGTGGTTTTTCCCTGTTCGCGTAGCAGCTGGTTTAGGCCTTGCACAGGCTCTGATATGTATAGAATGCTGGTTATTCTTCTTAAAAGTGTATGTAGGCATGTAGGCCTTATGGAATAAGTGTATAGAGGTGCCCTAGTGCTATTTTTTAAATTATTGGGAGCCTCTCGTATGTCGCGAAGGGTGAAATTTCCTTGTTTTTTCATCTTGCGAGTGCTATTTCATATCCAGAAAGTGTTAAAAGTAGTGGTTTATAGCTTTAAAACGATGGTCCAACCTGTTCTGGACATGTACATATAGGATAGATCTGTATGGAGGGTGTTTTAGATGTGTGAGGCAAGATATGCCAAGTGCCTTCGATCTCGTAACGTCCGTCACGTTAACCGTGGTTTTTCCCTGTTCGCGTAGCAGCTGGTTTAGGCCTTACACAGGCACTAATATGTATAGAATGCTGGTTATTCTTCTTAAAAGTGTATGTAGACATGTTGGCCTTATGATAAAAGTATATAGAGGTGCCCTAGTGCTATTTTGAAATTATTTGGAGTCTCTTGTATGTCGCGAAGGGTGAAATTTCCAGGTTTTTTCATCTTGCGAGTGCCATTTCATATCCAGAAAGTGTTAAAAGTAATGGTTTATAGCTTTAAAACGATGGTCCAACCTGTTCTGGACATGTACATATAGGATAGATCTGTATGGAGGGTGTTTTAGATGTGTGAGGCAAGATATGCCAAGTGCCTTCGATCTCGTAACGTCCGTCACGTTAACCGTGGTTTTTCCCTGTTCGCGTAGCAGCTGGTTTAGGCCTTACACAGGCACTAATATGTATAGAATGCTGGTTATTCTTCTTAAAAGTGTATGTAGACATGTTGGCCTTATGATAAAAGTATAGAGAGGTGCCCTAGTGCTATTTTGAAATTATTTGGAGTCTCTCGTATGTCGCGAAGGGTGAAATTTCCAGGTTTTTTCATCTTGCGAGTGCCATTTCATATCCAGAAAGTGTTAAAAGTAGTGGTTTATAGCTTTAGAACAGTAGTCCAACCTGTTTACAACATGTACATGTGATATAGTTGTGTATGGAAGGTGTTTTAGAAGGATAAGACATGTTATGCTTAACGATAGCAAATACCGTAACGTCCGTCACGTTAACTCTCGATTAAAGGCACATTTCACGCGACTACCATGAGGAGTCGAGTCTTTCTACAAGTTAAATGCTACTTTTTTATGGAAGTACACATATTGAAGGGAACACACAGCTATTTTGATGCTAAACAGGGCACTTTTGAGAAAACTGGAGTAAAGTTAGTGATTACATGGAAAGAATTTATAATTTTCATGCCGCCCACAAAGTTTGTCGACTGATAAAACAAAAAGTTCTTGGTTGATTGTCACCAAACTTGGTACTCTTATTCATATATATTGTGACTGCCTGTAAACAAAATTACAAGTTACTGCATTGTTTACTGTACATTCTATGCACGAGATAGTATTTTGACTGTAACGTCAGTCACGTTAACTCGGGGTTGTCTTCGCCGGTCGATAAAAACTGCACCCCTGGGAGTTAACGAGCGCAATTATGTTTTTCATGGACCTAAGATACTAGTCTTTCAAGGTAATAAACTTGTTTTAAGATGAATGGTGTTTGCTGGAATTTCATTCTGATCTCAAATATGACGAAAAAGTGGCATTTTTCAAAATTCTGACCCAGATACTCAGACCTATTCAGGATTAGTAAATTATCCACGAAGAGGAGTAGATATTTTATGGTTTATCATTAATCAACTGATTAATTTAAACAGAACTCATGTAGGTTCTCTATACACCCAGAAACAGCTAGATGATAAATTCATATTTCATTTTGATATTTTACTTAACAATATTGAAGTACAATGTATTATAAGATACATCAACCTGTCCACCTCATATATTTCACTATGTTACCCAAAACATTATATACACAACTTATTTATTTTTCTTGGTCTAAAGGGCATGCCTCCATGATGGCGCCGGGAGGGAGGTTGAGGAGGGGCTGGTGAATATAGTATGAGGGCTCGTTGACCCCAACACTGCCTGCCTGGCCATTGCTTATTCCGACCAGCCTGATGTCCAGCTTATATAGAGGCTAATCATTCACCCAGTATCCGTGAGCTCCACACTATTGCAGGCCACATCCCAGTAAATTAGTGTCATACCGTGTGGGAAGGTCGGGTAGGAGGTGTGGTGCATGTGGTATACCATTCTGTGTGATGTAGTGTTTGGTGCTGTCATCCCAGAACAACATTGAGCAACATGGCACAACATTACAATATAAAATGAATGATATTCAAGTATGCTTTGGCACTTATGGTTATTACAAAACATAGGCGTTAACAAGCACTATAGTGCATAGTCTAGTTCACTTTTCCAATCGTGAGTGGAGTTGTTTCTCTATACATTCAATTCTGATTCATGCATAGTCACTAATAACATATGGAACATCACAGCAAATCAGCATCAACTTGTGTTCAACCTGCGCCCACCCGAACCCATCCAAATATAAACAAAATAGTACAGTTGAGTACATGTGTGGCTTTGGATGAGCACAAGGAGGGCACAAGCCAACGTTAATTTGCCGGGATAATGGGACGGGGAGGGTAAATCAAGGCACATATAATTATCTATCTTTATATATAATGGTTACTAATTATTAGCATATTATAAGTGTATACGGTATCATATAGTTGCTAATTCAGTGGAACATTATAGCCTTGATTAAACTATATTTCCTGATGATATTATCAGGAGGTAAATGTAACACCATCTATGTAAATTAATTAAAGGACATGACATGTCGCCTATCCCACTCCTGCACTAAGAACGCCACTTGTGTACCACATGTTTCCGCCCCTCCATGTCACCCACTAGAGCAGCATGTTCAGTACAACATGGTCCACATTGTTAATTGAACACCACAAGAGTCTCCTTCAAGCACACCCTTAAGTAACCCACATAATAAACACCCCCCCTCCCGCCAAGCCACACTCAACCCATATGCTTGTCCTGATACATGTACCTATACCCACCCACCGACCTCCCCATGTCACGACGCGTGCCCACACGCAGACGCGGGACCGGAAATTGTGTTACATTATGTCGGCGACCGGAAGAGGGTACTCGATCGTCGATTGTGTGTTTCCGGGAGGCGTCGGTCGCGTCGACGGCGATTTCCGGCGGTGATGAGTCTGGAGTAGGGGGTGTGGTTTTAGGGACCTGTTGTGTTAGGTGGTAAAGGGGAGGTGAGGGGGATGGGCGCGGCTTGTTATAGAAGGGCTGTCACAGAACGGGGAGCTGCATAGAATACAAGGGGACGTTGGTAACTGGAAAGACCACATCTTGACATTTAAAAAAGGTGGGTCATTGGAGTGAAGTTGGGAGGCAGGTTATATATGTAGAGAGCTTCAGGATTAACAACAGCACTTGATTCATGCGAGTCGTCGCTGGTTTAAAGGCTTCCTCTAAAAATAGAGCAAGGTTCTGCGAACATAATACAACTATAATTGTCATGCACTTGTCCACATAATCGTGTTGTTGTTTGGAGGGATCAAGGGAGCATTCGGAGATGGTGGAGCGAGACGATCGCAAATAAGCTACACATATTGAAATGTTAATGTATATTATACATGTTATATATAAGACCCGTAGCTCTAATGTAGCTCTTTTGCACTCATTTACGTATACAGACGGTACATAGAGCACAGCACGACAGCGGCCCCACACCGGCCTAGCTGGGACGGGGGGG
Source organism: Harmothoe impar (assembly GCA_947462335.1). Classification (NCBI taxonomy): domain Eukaryota; kingdom Metazoa; phylum Annelida; class Polychaeta; order Phyllodocida; family Polynoidae; genus Harmothoe; species Harmothoe impar. The sequence continues at coordinate 42,185,973 of OX381711.1, read as the reverse complement.
ATCCCGGCCCGATCCCGGCCGGACTCGACATGGAGACCGACATAAGGGCCCCTCACACTCCGGCCCTTCCTCCTGTGTCAGCCAGGCCTCATTTGGCAACCGTTAACGTGTATACCGTATGTCCCTGTGTAACAATCACTTCCAGGGACAAGGCTGTACCCAGCCTATCAGCTCTCATCAGTGCGTGCCGCCGCAACCAGCTCCAGTCCGGCCAAGGCCATATAGACGCGCCATGCCGTATTTGTGGCGTTTTCAGCATGTAAGTAGTATATGGAAAATGGACATTGACGATGGATAAGTATGTACATTGTACTACCCGGTATCATTAGTTCCTTGAAATGATGTACACATATTCGTAATAAAACACAAAAGGCCTGCATACACATGTTTCTGGAAATACTCTCAAATAGCGTGAACCTGCCTTAGAATCAATTGCAAGTCAAACGGGTTCATTGGCAGTTTCCTTAAAGTGGCATAATCACCAAGCGTATCCCACACGGTTAGAAGTAACTGTAGCTGCACAGCGATTTATACTGGAGGTTTACAGTATAAAAGGTATTTTTGGTGCAGCTACAGTTACTTCTGACAGTGTACTCACAATTCTAGTACTGTTCTAGTCTGCTATGTGGTTAAGTGCGAGTGGTGAGGCTGCCCCTTTAAGTAAGTCATCAGCTGATAATAGACAGACTACTTATGTACACCCCATCTCTTATGCGATCCCTTAATAACCAGTTTGAGTGTACTGGTGAATTCTTTATGGAGATGATTATTGCATGTGTAATGGATATCGTTATAATATTCCCGGAGTGTTGTATTATATGCAGGAAACCTCCACCAAGTAGCCCTAATTTCACAAGCAGTGTTTTGAGCCACTAGTGGATATTACCTTCAATTCATTATCAATGATGAATGGGCCCCCTTACTCCGACCAGAATGTCTCAATTAGGCTCCTCACTCTCCACTTGACACAGCGGTCGAGTGTGGCCTGCCTTTTTAATAAGTCTTTCATCACCGCACCTGCGATTGGAGAGCACAGCATTGGCCGGCCATTGCCGCTGCTTACAATGGGGACCGACCACCGCACCGTGCCGCGGGCAAAATGAACACTGCCGGCTCATTTGCATATGAACGACGGGAATTACACAGTTGTTGAGCACGGGAAGTGAATAAGGAAATGTAGGTTTGGAGTTATCCCAATACAGTGCCTAATATAGTCCTACAGGGACACAATCCACATATTTGGAGGAACCCTCCAGAATGTACCAGAAAGAGAATCCATCCAGTAGGCGCACTTTTCCATCTTGATTGGTACCTCACCTATCATCACCAATCCATGAAAATAAAACAGGACGAGGGCGCCTTTTTAAAGCTATTTCAAAATGGGTAGAGAAATGTTGGCTCTATTCGAATTAAATAACCATTTTAGTGGTCTAGATTTTAATGATCCCCGAACGTTGTGACAATAATTATTTTCTTCAGCCAATTGCATTAAGGACAATGTAAGCTTTTAGTCGATACCAAAATATGGTCATAGCTGTCCATTTTATTTATGGTTGTCATAAAAAAAAGTAAGATGAAGAAGAAAATACCCAAAAGTCGAATTTCTGATATGTGCGGTGATAACAAACATTTTTAGTAGGATAATATAACAGCCCAATGACATCTCTTCCATGGGAATTCCCTTCGAAATGGCCCCGGTGCTTACCAGTGCTTGCCATAACCCAACAGCGCCACATCTAGTTCCACTGTGCCATGGGCTGGTAGAGCGGGCTGTGAGGCGGAATCATAGAATAGAATTGCACTAAGATAGCCCTGGTGAGATGCAGGACGAGGGGTTAGGCTTGTGTGAAAGGGAGGGGGAACAGTGAGTAATTGATGGAAGACAGGGGAGTGACTCTGAGCTATTAATGAGCATATGATTGCTTTAATTATGAGTAATAAAGGAGGCGCAGGTGATAAGTGAATATTTGATAAGGCTACCGCCTTTCCAGGCTCATTTGTTGACTATGGTAAATTTATTAGGAGAATCACACGGACCTTATGCTTAAAATAGGATAAAACACAAGGAGGGAAACACCCAGGGAAATCCACCCAGAATGCATTAAATTTGATAGAATGAACTACTGGGCAGAAAGAGAAATATATGATGAAATGCAAAAAGTTTAAAGTACAGCCTGTACAATAACAGTGGAGCCAATCATGATAATATGTTAGGCTTTCATCAAGCCGCTGCTTTTTTTATGATATGGGTTTTGGGTAAAGTTGTTAAATAGGAAGTAGGCTGGAGATTAGCACAAGATGAAATAGACGGTAGATAAGTATAAGATAGAATAGACGGTACATGTATGTATACACTTATGAATAGACAACCCTCCACGGCCAGGGATGATAAAGTGGAGAGCTATGATACACAAACAGCCAATTACTACCACCCTCACGTCCATCAGTTCCGTCTACCTTACATGCCATGCAGTAAGATACCCCTAACATCTATTGAATTATTCCAGGTATGCCATGATTTATTCAATACGAAATCCAACTTTATGCAGATGGTAACACAATCTGAATCTGTGTGTTTTTCTCACGAAGTGGCAGTCAAAGTGAGTAGACCTTCAGTCACAAAACCTTCATGGCCAAGACCTTAGATGTGTTTTCCTTCTCTTTGTGTAGGAGGCTATACATGACTTGCAATAGGTTTTCAGTTTCAACTCACAAACACTTGGGTAAATAATAAACAGGGAGGTAGCTCAGAAGGAGCTATCAGGTAGTCATGGGGTAGTGGGGAGGTATCCTTCTGCCAACATTAAGTCGTGGGGACAGACTTGATAAACCTTGACAGTCTCCTGACAGGCACTGTGAATACGCAGCAGAGTTATTCATAATCATGAAATTTGTAAATTTACTCCTGAATAATCAGCTACAGATTCACTGCATAATGACCAGAAATTAAATATAGATACCCCACAACAAGAACCTTGATTATAACCGTGTATACAGATATAGACTTTAATTACTTATGCGTGGTATTAACATTGGTATCACTGGCATGGAGGTCCAGAGTTATATCCTAACCCCTTATGTCATAGTATGAGTAATGGAGGGGAAGGTGACCTTGAGAAGGGTTTTGGCAGCATGTAAATTATATCACGTGCGTGTCATGTCGGAGAATATATTTACTGGGCAGTACAAGAAGGGAATACTTCCCTGCGTCATGATGGATGGGTAAGAGTAGTAGTTCACCCCCAACCCTGTCTCCACCTCCCATCGTCGATGCCCCCTAGTCCTTTCTATACTAAAGGTCAGTCCATGCTTGGTTAATTTACTTCTCAAAGTCCCCTTTCATAGTAAACACAGACACCCTGCGGCCACTCTATATACTGCCAATCAATAGACTACTTTCATCTCTGGCCCAATGTACCCATTTATATCCGAAATCGACGAATCCTTCAGTCAAAGGTATGACGCGGTGTACATAGAGATGAAAGAGGGGGTAGCAAAGTAGCTCCCACTGTGAGCTGAGGTTGGAGACACAGGAGGATGCGCTTCTCCCAATTCGTCACGTATTTCAGCCCTGATACAGAGTCGCCTTATGAGAAGGTATAACGGGAATTAAGGCACGTGTTGGAGAGTGACACGCTGGTCTCGGGCATGTCGCTTGGTGCTGACTGATTGTTGTTTGACATGGAGTTTGTTGACGCCGCAAACTAGCGCCAGAAAAAAGCGCGGTATAAAGCAGACGACTTTTGACCGGGGTCGTTTTGAGGGGAATGGCTGCACATACATCCCCTTGCTGTAATCACTCATAACCTAGCGGCCATGCTGGGCTGCACAATAAGGTTGTGTGAGGTGAATTCTGATGGAAATACATCTCATATTGACAGTAGACCGATTTATAACATCGGACCAAAGGGAAAGGTTTCTGTCACATGACCTGAACACCCCCACCTAAACAGTGTTGACTTTGGAACATTTTTGACGATGTTGATACTTCCGACATTTTATGTGTACAACTCCAGCGACCACAACACAGAGAGAGACAGAGAGACGGGGGTAGACAGAGAGACAGGGAGACAGAGGGATAGAGACAGAGAAAGAGAGAACGAGCAGAGACAGAGACAGAGAGAACGGGAGAGAACTAGAAAGATATCAAAAGAATTTTCTCCCTGATTGACATATGAGTTGTGCAGAGAATCAGTAATACAATAAGGAAGTCATTGCCACTTCTCTCCCCCAGCCCCTTTCCCCTGACCACTACGCAGACAGGTGAGTACACGGTGTCCTTTGAAGTAGGGATTTTTATCTACAATACAAGGGGACAATGCCCCCTGACCCCCCCCCCCCCCCCCCCACTCTCCACTCCTGTAGCAGCCTGAGTAAACGGACCCTTTGAGGTCCGTTCCCTGCCCCACCCCTTTTCTCCACTTTCAATGGCCCCGGCGCCCAGCTCGATGTTGTAATGGATTAGTAGAGAACGATGAAGCCGGACTTCTATTTCACTCTTTTTAATGTGGACGCACGGGATTTGCAGCCTTCAAGTGGACAAACCTGGATTGTTACTCCCCCTGCTCCCACCCCCATGTATTACCCGCCTTCTGTATATGACCCGTCCCTGTTGACAGGGCGGTCGTTTGATAAACCTCTGGGAATTTTAATAAAACTAAACTGACGTCTTTGATACTGGTATAGGGAAGGCCCTCAGATGGCTCATTACAAAACTAAGATTATAGACGTATAGGCTAGGTATTGTCTTGGGTTGAGAGTTACAGAGTATCTCGCACAGTGAATGACATGGGCGGTTAAAGGGTCCATACCTCCTCGGTCCCTTTTCTGTGTAATTGGAAAATAGTAAGACCCTTTGGAGTGGTTTTCAGTTAGACTAATGCTAGTTTAATTCAATTGTTGAAAGACGTCATGCATGTCGTCACTTTGGTGACCGCACTATATGTCAGGTTTAATAACCAGGTGCGTGGCACGTGGGATGTTGGTTTTGGCGGGGGGGGGGGGCACTCCCTCAGCATTTTTGACTATGTGTGAACATGATTCTAAGGGAAAGGGTCTATTTTTGGGCCCTAGGCACGGACCCGCGAGGGTCCTTGATAAGGGGTGCTTTTCAAGCAAATTTGGGGGGAAAGGGGTACATTTTCAGACGTTCATGGCTTTTTATAAGGTAATTTTACTTAATATTTCTACAATATTTCTTAGTCACCCTATTTTCTCAGGGTCACCCTGTCATTATAGGGTATATTTTACAGGGTCATTCGTGATTAGGGTCCTTTTTTCTGGTAAGTTTACCTTGAAAAGGGAATGGTTTTTTAAAAATTTGCCCCTTGAAAAGGGTACCAAATTTAGGGTGATGTTCGCACATGTATAGTGACTATAGAAAAGATAGGGAGTGGGCCCCCCCGGGGGGGGGGTACTTTCTGAGTCTGAATACAGCTTTCACTATGGCCTTTCACAGTAACAAGACGGGCTTTTAATAAACGCAGGTCTCGTATGTAAGCGTCGGGCTAAGGAGTTGTTGAAATATCCCTCGTGTACTAAGATAAGACCTTGAATACGCACCCATCTTGTATACAAGCACCGGGGTAAACAGGCCTCCAAATCTATAAGCATCGGGACGCATATAATTATTCACAACGGTACATTCACGGACCCAGGCCTATACTTATAGGATTCATTTATTGAGCTCTACAGGACATTATCATCTGCAGATGGCATAAATATCCAGGACAGTCACCAGTCCATGATTTATAACCTTCGATTATTCAACCACCGATGTAGATATGTATGTACACATAGCTACCACATTTACATAAAGTTACATATGTAGCGCATGCTATCGCACTACCATCAGGTACATTGATCCATGCATATTACAAGCACTTTTGCATTGATACATGTGTAATGAGATTATGGCGGTGCCAGCTGCATTTAGGCCAGTATACATGGCAGATCTGTTTGACTGCTGAAACCGTCAAAGCTATTGCACTTTTATTACGCAGAAAATGTTTATGATATTGAACAGTGGTGTCGAAAGTAATTTGCCCCCCCCCCCCCTGCCCCACATTCCGACACGCCTACATTATGTAACGACGAATATCTTATTGATATGGATGTGCATATTTTCAAGAATATCATAATATAGCTTTCCCACATCTATATTTTATACATTTTAAATAGACTCATTTTTTAATGATTATAGGCACCACTAATGACGGTCGTGGTTTAATTATTAGAGGGAAAATGTGAACATTAGATTGAGCGTGAAAGGTTTTATTCAATATAATTTCCTTAAACTTTAAGATTCAACGTTCATCGCTTTGCCAGGGATATGTTCCCAACATGTGACATGTCTGAAATATTAGTGCAACTTTCAAACGTTCTTCTCTCCCATTCTAAATCGTAATAGATATTATCTTCTCCATAATTGTAAGTAGCCATGTAAGATGGATGCTCAGCACGAAGGCGCGGGGATCATCCTTTCTGCCTGTCTGAGCGCTAAGCTTATTGAAAAAAAAAGTTAAAAAATTGTAAAAGAAGAAAAAGCATCATCCTTTATGCATGGCCGTTCACACTTACCCTGGACATTCTCACCGGAATCAAAGCAAGTGTCCTCAAATGACCGACCAGCAAATACTTGCGGAAATATTCCTATGTGAACTGAAACAATAAACACTTTTGAGGAAAACACCACATTGTCTGTCCATGTTATAGTAAACACTTGTGTGTATACTGCTGGCCTTGTCAGTGTATACTTGTTGCTGCAGTACCGGGGTAGTTGATGTTCATATTGCTTACAGCTGCGTGTGATATGATGGATAGTATCCTCATTGATGGATGTCTACACCAGGTGCCACACTCATTACAATAGTCTGATACGATAACCCTTCAGCACACACAGAATGCGACTAATGTGTTAGCTATTCACAAGAGTATGGGAATAATAATGCATTTGAACCTTTTGATTTAAATAATATCATTCAATGTTAGTGCGTCATAATTGTTATGCTATAGTATTTTCTTTAATTAATTTGTGATGTATCCCTACACCAATGCATTATTGTGCATCTATGGTAACCCATTGAGTTGAATCATATCGTTTGGTATATCATGGAGTGATTCGGTTGAGCATATAATTACGGGGTTAGAAATATACATGATTGTATACAATTGCCGAACAAAAAAAGACCCCACTAACATAGAAATGTACATGATTGTATACAATTGCCGAACAAAAAAAGACCCCACTAACATATAATTATGTAGCTATGGCACACACTCCCATTGAATATGTGTCTAGCTTGATCATATCCAACATTGGTATGCCAATATAAATTGCTTTTGAAATGCTGAGCAAAAATTATAAAAATGAATAACTGGCCGTCAGCTGTGCAAGATATTCACGATCAATTAAAATTCAATAAACTGTAAAATAATGCCGGTGCACATCATTGCCGTATGGTGTCAAATTTATTGTTAGAACGCTTTTACTCTCATTGACAGCACTTTCTAGATAATGTTATAGATCTGTTGTCAAGACGACAAAGTTGCCCTTATCTGTGCTTTTATATAAGTTGATGGAGTGGGTGGAGGGAAAACAAATGTTGAACGACTTTAAAAAGGCCAGCGGATGAATGGCATTTTCTGCATGTTCTATTCTTTTGCATTATGTATGTATACCTCATTTTTTATTGTTCCAATATGATCTATCCATCCTATCAGGTTCTTGGATCGCTATACACTTATACACAATCATAATAATAGACAGCTAGGTCAAGGATCGTTACTATCGTTTCTGAACATTATTTATATTCATTAATACAGTTTTGTAGATCATACTACTACTATAAACTGAGAACGACCAAGAGACACAGCAACATTTAAAATTCTGGAATGAGAAAATATAGTATCTTGAACTTAACAATTAGAGCCGCTAGGCAATCAGACTTCTAATATAAATTACATTCATTGGCGTGATCTATCAAAGGGACTACATTTCAGGGTGCACAATGTAATTACTCCCAGGCAATGTCTATGTTAGAACAGCATAATGTGGGCCTAGTATCACGAAATCACTCACTATATATAATCACATACTAAATAGAAGAATCTGCATCTCCCAGTGGGCACAAAATGCAGTCTAATGTTGAATCAACATTGAATCAACATTGGCAACAATGTATCAATGTCGATTCAATGCTCTGTGCCCATTGGGCTGGCACATATGACTTTCAATCAACCTGTACCCAAAAAGAAATGAATTTATATTTTTCATAGTTTACCAAACTGTTTGATTGATTGTAACGATCAACCTTGCGTAGATTTATTAAAAACACAAAATTGATTACTCACCCTTAGCCAAGCCCTAGCATATACATGTATAAGATGGCATCAAATTAAAACTACTAACCATAACATGACATTCACTGATCGCAATTTCAATGACAAAGCCTCACAGTATAAAACCTTTCACACAGTCATGAATACAACTCCCCAATTGCAATTACACAGGCCACATTGTTGAATATGCCAATATAAGCCTAAGTTATTCACTTTTCTCCCATAATGGGACAGTGGCTGTGGTCACACGTGGTAGGCTCATTACAGACCCAACTGCTGTACCCCTGCATCACTGCAGTGATAAATAATTAGGGCTATTTGATATATAGAGACCATGGGGGTGTAAGATTAGAGTAGAGGGAGCACATGTGGGGATAATACCACTATACGTATTGTAATGTAATTATGTGGATAACTATTGTGAGCCTCCACCCGATGCTCATCTAGGGCATTGTAGTGCCCAGTAACAGCTGTGATATAGTGATACGCTATATGGGCTGGGTCACAGAATTAGTAACATAACCAGGATAATAATGATTAACATAGGTATAGAGGTAGGGCTAGATGCGCTGTAATTGGTGACCTTGTTGGTGTTGTGCTCCCCAGGTAGGGGGTTGGCTATCAGGGTGTATTGTCAGTGTCTAAATAAATTGGTGTGGGTGCATAATGGACTATCTTCCCATCTTGGTGCACATGCGTCTACATGTAGAAAGAAAGAGCAGTAATTACAGTTAGAAACATTGTATGTATCATTACACGAGGGAACCTTATTTAATTCAGGCGGTGCCTTTTCTATTGCGTAAATAGTAAAGAGAGCCATAAGCTGGGGCTCCACTACGCGATTCTTATTGCAATTCTCACAATCCGATCATATGAGAACCTCATAGCTTTCCCTTCAGAGAAGAATAACATGAGAAACCCAGTACGATCAGGATAATCTGACGGTTTGTTCATGTTTACATCTCACTATAGGTATGTACAGTTTGATCAGGTATAAACATAGGCCTAGAGTTTGTACTGTTCAGACAAATAAAAATCAAATCAGTTTGATATGAGATCGGGAGTCAAAATCGACCTGAGATGCTAAATCGGGACCTAAATCGGGACCTAAATCGTGTTACATAGCCTTGGCAATTCTAATTTCCACATTGTTTATAAACAAAAACATCATTCGTAAACATAGATCCTGTTTACTGTATATAAGCAAACGTCACAATGTGACACTGAACTCATAGTATAATTAGATCACTTGCGGGTTTTTCACAGGGATGGGGTGGGGTTTGGTGAATTGGGGGGGGGGGGGAGGGAAAACAAATTAGGACCCCTTGAAGAGGGAGGGGGGCAAAATAATTAAAGGGGGGGGACCAACCCCCCCCCCCCCCCCTTGTGGAGAGCATCAAACATATTTTAACGTGCCCACGAGAAAGTAAAAAAGTAAAAAAATGACTGCTCCTTTATACCATTAGCCAAACGTGTTAAATTATAGACCGACCCCTTTCTGAACTATTGCTATTCTTCGTAATACCCCTCCACTTACACCACTCAGCCATCTGTAAATCAACCACTCACTTTACAATAAAGATCACTCATCCCTGCCACAAATAGTTGATAAAATCGTTACATTGATGAAACAAGTTGCAGGGGTCCATTGTCAAAAGCATAAGGATGTGTTTCAGGTACCCGGGTTGACAAAGAAACATTATAGAAATATATCATGTTGCAGATTGAATCATGATTCAAAAGTGGCGACCAAGGAACACTGGCCAGTCACCGGAAGCTGTTCTTTTGAGTTATATTTCTTCAATAAAAATATGTTCGCTCATGTTAACTGAAACGCAATTTTTAGGAAGGCTTCGGTACAATCGAACCAATGGTATATATAACAGCTCTCGAGAACATGTGGTGCACAGAATGACAGCATAACACAGCCCATCAGGGCAATGTTTGCCCTTCAAGCTACACATAAATCAATTGCCTTTATACTCAAACAATGGGCTTTCGTAGGATCAGCAGCCATTTAGAAAACAATAATCAATAGCTATGTTTCATTAGGAGAAGCATGGATGGTTGGAGTGGAGGTGGAGGTGTAGCTGGGGTTCTAGTCAATATATACATTGCATGTGTGTTGTTCATATTGCACATATTGCACTGCTCATCCTACCTAACCCTCCATCTGTTCATGAGGTATAGATCCCATCACTGCAGTTCTTATATCACATCGTATGTCCCATTGTTGGGTATGGATGCATACTCTATATACTCATAATATCATTTGTACAACAACTTAGTGTCAATACATGTACACTTATACACCAAATTGACAAATCAAACTTGATTCAGACATACTGAATAAAATCACACAGCTGTTCTTGTATACATTGTGATAGTTTACAGCGGGCACAGCATGTTGTAAACCTGGAGACATAATCTGATCTCAATGCGCACAACACAGCTCGTTCATTCCTAATCTATTACACTAAAAGAATAACAAAAGAAAACATATACACAATTATTCCTACTTGTATCAATGTGTATTGTTCTCTATTATCCATTCATGAAGAGAATATTTTGAAACTGCTATATTGATATTAGGCCAAAAAAAAGGTGTGTTTCAGGTTACATGGTCTGAAAATCTAGGGTAGGTAGGTCGGATTTTTTTTTATTACATTTTTTTTTTTTACTTTAGCTTGAAAAGTACCCAGAAATCGACTCACGCACTACAATGCCAACTCGCCGACGACCGCCTCGACTCGTGAACTATCAGATCGACCCTTAAATAACCCCAAAATGACTCAAAATATTGCATAAAAATGTCTAGGGTCGGCCCTTAGTGCTATTTCGTTCTTCTAAAGCAAAGTTCTTTTTGACATGTTGTTCTCTATAACCCATTCATTAAGAGAATATTTTGAAACTGCTACATTGATTCTTGGTGCTATTTCGTTCTTCTAAAGCAAAGTTCTTTTTGACATTTTTCAATTATTTGGTTTTGATTTTCTAAAGCCAAATTATGGTCGACAAGCGTTATCCGAGAATACATGTTAAAAGAGCATGTCAATGGTAATCCATGACATGCAGTCTTCACCATCTATGTAGCCTCTTATTACGGTCGGCTAGCTGTGTTTATTGTATAAACTACACCACTTGAACGAGTACTGCAAGATGTTATCAATATATCACCGACTCAATCTAGCTGTCCGACCACCTCATGCCTGGAAAGACCAGATGAAAAGGCCAAATACCAGACTAAATGGCAATTTATCAGACAATCCACACCAGAATGTTACCATGTTTGTTCCCACACAAGTCTGCATCTATTATCATTCAATTACTGAAAAACATGCAAAAGGAGATTTTACATATAATAGTATGTACATAAAGACGGGTGGAGGGCCTTCTATAATCAAATCTGAATCACAGAGAAATGTCTGAGAAGAGGGTGATCTACTTGCACCTGAGGAAAGTGAATGGGACCAAGAATGCATCCCTGGGGGACACCACAGCCGATCAGGTGCAATAATAGAACCATTGTAAGGGAGGATAAAGGGCAGTTAGTGGAGATTCACACTTTCTATAGTAGAGGCCCCACAAGCAGGATGGGGTAGCTACTTGGTAAGTGGGCTTGAGTGCAATTTGATACTATTATGGGCATATTATCTGTAGTAGGGGAGGGCTACTTCATACCTTTGGAGTTCAGTGGTTAGTAGTAGTGATAGGACAGGTAAATGAATTGTCAGGTGGGCTGCTGACAGAAAAGCTTGGTTTGAGGCATTTGAGGGTCGAGACGGTGTGGCACAGATGCTCTGGGGGTGAGAAGGGCATTGAAGGGATGGTTGGGAGGGTGGGAGTACGCTCTATAAGTGGCTCTATACAGGTGTGAAAAGTGAATCTTTGTATTGATCGCCAAATAAACTTACTGTCCCCACCTTTATGTGGTTGGCTATCCTTTTATGGGTAGCTAGTGCTTTAATGGTACATGCCCTTTGTCATGATGATGCACAAATACAGCCGTGGCGAGTTACTCATCAGTGATGGGTCCGACCGTCGAGGGTACACTCCAGAAGGGTTGCTATGATGCATAGATACAGTCTGGGCGACTCGCCAGGGCTGCCTTCATGCATCATGCCGCAAAGGGTATAATGCATTAAAACAGTATGCGGACCTTAAAGTGTTAGCTAAGTAGGTATGTCCCATACACCTCCCCCATCACCAGGTAAGGACCAGAGATCACCACCTCCCTGACCACTGCACACCTGAACACCCACCTGGTCACCTCAGGCGATCACCTGGACACACCCTCCTTCACCCCCACACCTGAGAGACCCTCCACTCACCAATCCATCTGTCAGCCCCATCTTCATCCATGGGAACCTTCCTTAGACCGTTATGGGATTTTTTTCTCAGGATATGGGCTAACTGGGAGGGCTGGGTGTGAAGAGACTTGAGTATCTGTGGTGGGGGTGAGGGTAGCTATAGGGGGTAGGGGTACTAGAATCAGAGTTGGATGACCAGTGGTCAAGGTGGGTGGCAATGAGTGAGAGGGTGAGATTGGTGTAGTGTCCGGTGAGAAGGGTTCATAGAAGTGGCTGCTATTGTTGGTTCAAGGATGCACATGACCTTATTAGTCTGTCTAAGAAGGCATATAATGAGACCTATAGGACGCCGATTAGTTCCTGTCTCATACACTCTATATATGTATACATTGTAGTTGATTGTCATATTGAGCACAATGTGTCATATGGTTTCGTTAAGAACTCCTCTACTTCCTTTTGTGATTAGTATACGCACGGTCGGACATCACCAATGTATGACTCTAAAACACATGTCAAGAAAACTCTTACCTTAAAGAGAGGTAGGGTCACATGTAAATTTCTTCGAGACAAAAAGTTATAATATTAAAAAAGTAGATTTCTCTCCAAAAAGCGCCCTCTTCCTAAATTTGCTACATGTACTGGATATGGGTTCGAGGTTTATTTCTATTACCAAAATGTAATGTATCATTGAGAGTATGGAATGACGTACAGTTAAAGGACATCAATACCAACTCTCAGACATAGGGTTGAAAATGGAGACGAAAATGTTGTTTTGTCAGTCAGTGCATAGACCTCCATGGAGATCATTGGTCAGTCCATTCCGTTTCCACTATACGAGCCTCTCTCTGATACACGTATGAACGAATGCTTGAAAGGGAAAAGGGAAAAATAAAGACAGCATGACTTAGAAGTGACGAAACCTGGGAAATCGTAACATTAGGGGGAATAGCCATAAATGCTCTAGACATGATATTTCAGGAGATATAGCTAAAAATGTAAATATTTAAGAGAAAATGACTTTGGACTAACTTTTCCCAAGGAATCTTTTGGAACTATTATCAAAGTTCTATTTTCATTCTAAATTGGTCTTATTTGGAATGTAAAAGGAACGTTTTTAGCCATTTTTAGCCCATTTGTTTACATTTGGTTGCCATGGCAACCATCAATTCATTCTTTTGGAACAAAAATCATCCCTATCCAATTGCCCTATCCATCAGGATTTCAGAACTGAAAACAGAATGCCAATATTCCTACGAGATCCAAATCTATGTACAATAATATGCATTTATTGGTTTAATTTCTAATAATTATGATTTATATGGATTATTTGAAAATAGATTGATATGTGATCGCATTTCAGTCTATTCTGAATTCCTACATGTCCCTACCATCCCATGTTTATGATGTCATTTCTCAGCAACTATTTCAAATATTTTGATGCTTGAAGTACCAAATTGTAGCTGAAGACAAAAACTTTAATAAAGGTGTTTTCCCCTAATGTCACGTTTTCCCACGTTTTGTCACAGAAAAGAATACATGTCAGCCAATGTTTTGACTCAACTGTAGTGGCACGCTAAGAAGGGAATGGGCTGTGGATGTTTCCACAGCGGGCCGCAGACTTCCTCTGATATCTGCAAGTCAAACACTATATCCAATCCCTCCCACAATACACAGCCTAATCCAATACACTGCAGGCTACCAGTCGCTATTTGACTGGGATTAACCAGTATAAATGCTTCCATTTTGCGGCATGGAAGCTGAGTGGTCTACACGTGTGGATTCCTACTCAACGTTCATTCAATAATTCCCCACTTGTCGGATGGATTCAAGACTCTCTGTGGGCATGGCGGTTCATTGTCACCACCGGAAAGTCCCGCCTCTGCCGACCTGACGTCATATTGTACACAATGACGTCATAGTTACGTCAGTGTGACGTTGGTTACGTCACGGTGCGAGGTGGTGATTTGTTGTAGTTAAACAGGACGGGCAGGCGGGGAGAGGTGAAAGGCGGGCTTTGAATGGTGGTGAAATTAGAAAGAAAAACACGTTTTCAGGTGAAGGTGGTGGTTTAATGGTGTTACTCAAAAGGTGTAACCCCCCTGCCCTCCTCCACCTTCAGCCCGGAGGCGCCTTAAAGCTGTGCTATTAAGTATCAGCGAGTGGGGTTATTATGTGACAGTGTCACTTTAAGAGTTGGTTTAGCTTATAGCATGCAGGGGGCGCCTATAGACCGCCATAACCGGAAGCTAATGACATTGTAACTATGGTGACATCTACATAATGCGCGCCACTTATTGCTTCAATAATCCGCACCCGCCGAGGCGCCCCACCCCGGGACGCAGCCAAATTAACTTTTCCTTCCCCGATCGTCGCCGAGGGCCCGCCCGACCGGAAGGGACTTATCGACGCGGGGAACAGCTGGAGGGTGTTCATTTCATTACAAAAACTGGCCGCCGTATGTAGTGTATTATGGATGAGGCACTGCGGAGGGGTTGGGCAGGGAGGGGGAGGGGTGGTATTAATATCACGCCTTACACCGGCCTCTTAATGGAACGTCATCGAGCCGGCAAAACGCCGAGTCACGGCACCAATCACGGCACGCCCACCCCTCACACAGATCACCCTGCACCCATACCCCCCCCCCACCTCCCACACAACCCCCTCCCACCCAACCCCTCCCACCTCACATCCCTATTATCACCCAAACTGCCCCATTATCGATCACCATGCCTCAGCCGCCAAGTGTCTGGTGCAGTTCTGGACGTCTAGAGTTGTCAGCATGGCCACGTTGACCACTGAAATGGCGAAAGGGGCAGGAAGAGGGACGGGGAGCAATGCAGGCAGGGAGCGATAAAGCACCCGTTTTGAAAGAGCGTCGGTCTTGAACAAGCGCCGGGGATATAGGGGCCTTAACTAAAAACGTGACTTTGAATTGAAGCGCCTATCTTATAGAAGCGCTAGGCGTAATCGTCCCACCCAATTAAAACGCGCCCGGCGCTTTAACGAGGTGGTGTGGTAGACATGTATGTGGAGGGATCGAGAAGGGAGAGAGCGGGAAGAAGTAAAAGTGGCGGATACAGCATTTGGAAAAAGAGGAGACGCGCCTCCAATTTCGGGCTAAATAACGACATACGAGATGTAGAAAAGATAATAATATAATCTTATAATTACATGATAACACGTCGGGGTGGTCATTGAGGCGACTGACCTGTCTTGTTGTCAGGGGTGGTGGGTTGACGGTATTATGAGACCCAACTGGTTTTATTTGCAAGAAAAAACGGGTTGGCCAGTGTGTGTGGCGTGGTGGGGGGGGGGGGGGGGGGGTCGATGCTCCTCTCTGAGATGTCTCATCACCAGGGGCAGCTGTGTCACTAGTGTGGGTGTGTAGGGGGGGGGGGGGGGGTGTAGTAGGATGATGAGGGAGGGCGTTGATCTCCGATATGGGATATTGATTTTGATTTCCCATAGCCAGGGTCAACAGGAGGGTCCAGGGGTTGGGGTGCTGGGGGTAAGGTGCGTGCCCGGGAGCGAAGGTGGCAGCCTTTTTAACACCATTTGATAATGGAAATTGACACAACTTCCAAGGATGGGAGACAAAGGTCATGGCCGTCGCCCACTTTATAGCAAAATGGATATTTTCTTCCTGTGGCCTTTTGTCCCTGGTCATCGTCCGAACAAAATCCTTGTGGTCAACAGAAAGACAAGTAATCCTAGAATTGACCAGGATGAATGGAAGAATTGAAAAGAAATACTTCACAAAGAATCAGAAAAATCAATTTATCCCTTTATCTACAACCAGACCTCTTCTCAAGTGCTTCCCCGCCTCAAGGAGCGCCATGGATAAAACTCCCGGAAATTGTTGGAGGAAGCATTGCTTTCCTGGAGGGGTGACATGAGTGGGAGGGGAGATTAAATTGTTGACGTCCGAAATTAGCCGACCGTTGGCGAGCCGTGCCGAACGCGTGTCTCGGCGTCCGAACGCAGTGGCGTGTGACGCCGCCCGCAGCGCCACCCAGTGGGGACGCCGGGTACTAAAACAATGTTTGCTTTTTTGATGGATGCTAATAGATTTACTTATTGTGGTCATCGGGGCGTATTGGTGGGTGTGGGTGTCTGTGAGGGGTTGGGAGTGAACAGGGATGGACGGGGGTGTCACCGTGTGCATGATATGATTGCACTGACAATAGATGAACATCTGTCTTTAAAATAGTTAAATCTAAAAGCAAAGGAAACACATGAAAAAAGCCAACTACTGGGGTAGTCATTTATGTTAATAAGGAGGGGCCTTGCCATATCCATTTATATGACCTATATTTATTGAATTGTCCAAATACAGCAAGATTGTATATTCGCCTAAGCTTCACTCAAAAAACGGTTGAGACCTTATGATAAATACAGTCGACCCTCGCTTCCTAGAAATTGAGGAGTGCAAGGAAAAACCTCCGAGGAAGCAAAGTATTGAGGAATTAATTACAAATAATATTATAATGGAACATACAAGCGTAAGGGCAGTTGTCAGGCAACTGTCCGAGGAAGTGAGGCATCCGAGGTAGTTAATGTTTGAGGTAGTGAGGGTAGACTGTATGCATATTTGCAAGTAAAGTCTTTCCTTCAAAATATATTAACCCTTCTCGGCAACAATTCTTGAAATGAAATCTTATTCCATTTTACTAAGAATTACTTTCTGTGACATTTTTGGTTAGGACAAACACGATACGCCTAGATCTAAAAACGCTGCGAGAGAGCACCACCCCAGGGCCACCTTTCCTCAGGAAGGCTCTGATAACCATCACCATGACTTTGGATTTTGCTTTCAAGATTTAGGCAATCCCTGCTGGTAGGTTTGAACCAGTGAACAGGAAACAGATTGTATGATGGGAGTTCTCCCATCATACTTCCAGGTACAGTTCTGGTTCCTGTTTGCTGTTTACATTATCAAAATGGAGTATAAAGATCAGCCTAGGTCCTGAGACAGCAGTGATAACTATTTTTGCACACGGAGGCTCATTTGCGAGCGCCTGTATTATTTTGGAGCTGTGAGGACGGAACATGACTGCCATCGAACGACTCTGCCGGTACTACCACGCCACCTAGGGAGTAGACCCTGTACTAACAGGTCGCCAGCCCCCACACGCCCCCTGGCTAAAGGTTTTTCTGTGCCTCCAACATGTCTCGTGGTACACCGAAGTAACACCAGGGCCGAGTTTGCCTCACTACTACGCCACCCTGAGTCACTATCAAGAACTTAGTTCATAGGCCTGGGTGACATGTTGAACAATTATTATATCCTACTGGGTTACTAGAGAGTATAATCCCTGACACAGCCGCCGGGGACATGCAAGGATACATGGACTTAACACTAAGCTGGTCAGGGCTCCTAGAGATAAAATGAAAACGGACTCTCTCCATTCCATCCTATTATACTAACATTGAACTTTGTAACCCTCTGCTTTTATTACTGTTACAGAGTGACGAAGGTGGCCAAACAACATAAACTGAACAAACGTGTACGTAGCTACACAATGACCCACCCACTTCCTATCTACTGATAATTATTATGCTAGCTCAGTGATTGGGGTTCCAGCCGATGAAAAAACCTATATACCAATGCAAGGGAATATAGGGACGAAGATGATTGTTTGACCCTAACACAGACACGTATGAAAACAATCATGAAAATCAAACAAATGCTATAAAGTCTAAGGATATTTACTGACTGCATTATGTGGGCCCCTACCCCACTATCTCGTTTTTTTCATTGGAATAACATGAATGGATCTTTCTCTTATTGGTACCCCACAGCTTCCTATATAGTACCCTGTTATAGCTGTGTGCTGCCAAGGTATACAACTGGTACCTTACACTGGCAGTCTACATACAGAGGCATACAGAGCCTGTAATATTCCCAGGTAATAGAAACCTGCTATGCTGTCCATAAATTGCTAACATATATATCTGGATTTGGGGCCAGAAGAACATTTTTGGTGTGACTTTCTGGATGACACATAATATATGCAGTTACATAGAGGCGAAAGTCAACCCGTTGCATCTAAATAATCCGGTTACAAAAACATTTGATTAAGACAGGAAGCCACGGCGCGGTATATATTATATTAAAGTATGGGGCCTCGGGAAAACTTCCAGATTTCTTCTATGAGGTGAATCTCCCATGGGTCCCACACAAATGTATGATAAACTTTTCCAGTATTGTATGTCCAAAAGGAAATCCAGAACGTACAGGGGATGCTCAAAATTGGATCACTTATTAAAATGAATTTGGTGGCCAACTTGTCTATGTGCAATGAACTTGAAACGTGAAACGCCCTGTGATATCATTTTCATTAAACAATCAAATCGTTATCTTATATGTAAATGCAATGCTTTACTCTTTACGTAATTATTCTCTGTTGAAATGATCTTCCAAATAAATGAAAAATGCCTCAGTTGCTAAAACCACCCAATTGATGCGGTCATTTTGAGCAGCAACTTTTCACACTTTGCAATATTTTCCTTCAAAACAAAGACATTATAGTTTTTCCAATGAACTGGCTGGCCGTTTTTGTAATTTTCCCATTGTTGAATGGGGTGGTCACAAGGGAGCCATTGGTTGATTACAGATGGACTGACCCTATAACCAATAACTTTCCCAGGTGGTGACGGTCACTGGGAGATTTTCCCCACCAAACAGAAGAAAATGAGGGTCCGAAACCTCTGAACTGAGGGTCCGCCATTGCCAGACTATATTGCAGTCTAGGAATGCTGGACTCTGCAAGGAGAATCCAAGATTTCATGACTAGGCTATAGGATGGAGATGCCTGACCCTGGTAAAAGAGTGGCTGTGAATACATTGATATTAAAGGTCAGGCTGACTCTGAACATTTAATACAATGTGTACTAGCTTAGTGGTTAATGCTGCCATAATACCTCGGGTATATAGATAATTCACTTTCTGCATGTTTATAAATAATCGCCTTAGTGCAGTGTACTGGTAGGATCTCAATATATTTTGTGACTTTTAACCGTGCTTAATCCAAAGAAATAGATCAGGAAAAATGAAATGCTTCTGGCATTCTATCCAGCATTTAATTACATCAACAAGGTAACACCATCTGTAGTGATACACCAGGTAATAGTAGACTCTGTAAGATCAGCAATGGGAGACTATCAGTAGGACTCTACTCAGTGCTGCCACCTGATGTCCTTTGTCAACATTAAATAATCAAACCCAACCAGAATATAAATGATAGTCTTGTACTGCACATATTAAAAAATTCACGCAAAAATAAATTGCATAGAATAAGAAGAAAAGGGTTATACATCCATCTGAGATACAAATGAATAAAACGTAGGTATAGCAGCTTTAACTTTGAACTTCATCGCCTATATATTTCATGGCGGGTAAAGATCAAAATAGCAGTGAGGGTTGGTGATACAATGTATAGCATAATTATTGTGAACACAACTGTTGTTGTATACATATGTGGTGGTGGTGGTGGTCGGGGTGGGATGCTGTGACTGATGAGTGCATGGTGTGTGGTAGTGGCTGGGTGGTGGTGTAGCACAGGGATGGATGGTGGTATGGAAGTAGGGATTCAGTCATGTGTAAACCTGGTGTGGGCTGTCAGGGTGTGAGGAGCTATGTGTGTCAGCAGGACGGACATCCACCCCCCCCCCCCATCTCCTCAACCTCCTCCACAAACATTTCAAGTTTGATTCTAGAATCATATAACTTATTTTATTCATGAAGAATACATTCTATTGTTTTGTATCAATGAGCTCTAAACAAGTTATACACTAGGTTCATTATTACAATCAGGATTTCGACCCTACACCTGTACACACTCTATCACCACACCAGTCATATCGGCCAACTTATATACAGAATCGCCCTGTGATAAAAGAAAAGAACAGCAGTGTAAGGCTCTGTGCACCTAGTAGGTGTAAAGACACATTGTGATTATATACATTATGACAGGGAGGGTGTCATAGAGGATGTATACATTATAAAACACCACGCATGTGAGTGTGACCCTGGGTTCCTGTGCCACCCACTGCCTTTACTATACACCATTATAATAATTACCACAGAGAGGAGCAGTGAACCAGCTCCCAGTGCCATGCTGACATGGCTGCACCGCAGACCTGCCTCCTCATGTAGTCCCTATTCACTGCCCCTGAGAACCCCCTAATCCCCTGACTTCCCTCCTCCACACCTTCTCACCCTATCCCCACCATGCACCCTCCTTCATACATGGCACACATGGGTGGTGGACATGCAGCCTAGCTAACAACTTTCACTGCAACTCTTTCAATATGAACCATGTGAGGAGACCAGACTGGAGGACCGACATGCTTAGGAGTTCCCTCATTCCTGTTGCTTGAGGATAGCTTATGTTTATACTATTAAGGAATGCATCAGGACTATATTATGTGCTAAGGGATTTACACTCTACGTTCGTGTATGCTTCACATGACAACATTGGAATGTATACACTGGAGACTACAAAGTGTGAGCAATTACCATATCCTCCGTGGTCCCACTGATGGTCCTGTCTCGAGGAAAATACGACCTTAGGACAAAAGGTTTTCAGTTTATGTCCATCTATAGTAGCATAATTTTTGTCACCGATACTTAGGATGTGTTACTTCAGGTTTAACCACCGCTGCCTTTGTTACAACAATGTACCGTTCATGACTTCTGACAAGAATCAATGGAAACAGAAATGAAAGTATCAAATATTTAAAGCCTCATTCCCCACTGTTCCCTTACATGAAGAGGCGCTGCCGAAACATGCGCCCACATTAACATAGAAGAGTGTCTCGCAGCTACGTGCCTCTCCATGGGTAAAAATCGACACGGCCGACACGGTGACACGGCCCTTTTAGGCCATTTTAAAAATCGACGGACACAGGAAAATTAGGATAAAAATCGACCTACAGCGATTTTTCTCTAAGTTCTTATATACCTAAAAATCGACACGATGACATGGCCCTGAAGCTAAAATTCGACACGGCGACACAGTCAAAATTCTGGGGACCCATGTAGAGGCACAGCTACTCCCCAGTCCTGTATACGTTACACCTGCACCACCTGGTGAGGATCCTTGGCCTTTCCGCCATATACTGTTGATATGCAATACCATTGTGTGAGCAGAGGCAGTCTGTTGAGGCATTACTTCAATGAGTCTGTGGCTACACACCATACTGTGCAGCACAGCGAGCCCATTTTGTATCATGTGTGGCCTCAACAAGCCACACTGAAACTGAATTTACCTCAAGTTAGAAGGACTTTAACCAGCACCCCGTTGGATTACATGTATGTGTGGACACCTGTATAGCGTGGTAGAGGGGTGATGGCTGGGTACTGATGCTGGTACTACAGAAGGTGCTGATGATGATACTGAGAGGTTTAATAGAAGGAGGCAGACGCTGGCGGGGCTGGACCCCTCTACTCCTCCTACCAATACTCCTGGTTACACATGGAACTGCCGATGGACAGAGTAAAGGTTGGTATTGATGATACTACCGTCAACTCTCACCTAATGGTCACATCGCCAAAGTGGCCACATTCAGATAAAACCGTGAAGTTTTCTCTATATTTCAATGTAGAAAACTCTCTCCAATGTAGCCACCTTCGCCACATTGGAGTTATAAAGAGGGGGTGGAGGGAGAGAGGGAGGGAGGAGGGAAGGGGAGGGAGGAAGGGAGGGAGGGAGGGAGGAAGGGAGGGAGGGAGGGAGGGAGGGAGGGAGGGAGGAGGGAGGGGGATGGAGGAAGGGAGGGAGGGAGGAAGGGAGGGAGGGAGGGAGGGAGGGAGGGAGGGAGGGAGGGAGGGAGGGAGGGAGGGAGGGAGGGAGGGAGGGAGGGAGGGAGGGAGGAAGGGAGGGAGAGAAACAGAATCTGTAGACGGTAGGTCAGGGAAGTGATAGCGTATTTGGTAAGTCTGTGACTGTTATAAAAAGGTGCTAGTATTGGCAACCTCCCGGACGGCCTTTCTCCCAAATATCACTCGTTGGGAACAAATACCAGATGTAATCTGACATTTATACAGAATGAGACTTATCAAAACTAGGTAACTGGCATCTTGACAAAGAAAACATGGCCTAGGCCTGATGCCATGGATATAACATATAGGGAAACCAAGGCTGTTATCACATAAGGCAAACCTATAATTGTAATCATTTCTATGGTCAAGCTAATTCTAGATTTAAATAAATGTCTTCTAGACCTTATGGTTCACGATGTAGATTTCGATGTAGAAATGTGGCATGTGTTTACAAGTGCAAGTAAGTCATTTAGCCCCGCACGAAATTATGTTATCTTTATTATCGATTAAACATATATCATCATTCCAAAGTGTACATGCATGGAAGTGGGTGGGGTCCTTATGCTTCCTGCAAAGGCCTAGATGGTATTTGATATTGCTAATATAGGCTAGATATAATACAGGTAAATGAGGCCAGGTATTCAAATTACCTGGTCACAGGTGCATGCCTCCACCTTAATACAACCCCATACAGGTGAGATATGCTTTCATGTTACCATCAAAGAACCCCATTACGTGTGTTTAAGGCGGCACCAAACACGTTATCTGTAGTCATGGAATGTTAACGGTGTCCCTATTGACCTCTTCAGTTCACATGGAGTTCCTGCCTATAGATGCAGAATAAGGCTGTCACTCTGCCAATAGTCATTATAATAATATCATAGTTTTGGTGGACCAGGTAGGAGGTCTGGGAATAATTTGTCTTTACTCCAAGCAGAACCGTTGAAAGGCTGAGGGGGTTCAATTAAGGTTAAGTCTATTGAAGGCATCGTCATGATGACCAACATGCATACAATATGACTATAGCTTGGCTTGGGTATGTTGGAGGAAAGTCAAAGCTATGGCAAGGAGGCTTCAAGATATAGTTGACAAAAGTGTTAATCATTGATATATTCCTCCAGGTTAGTAACTATAGTTATTACTCTATCAGTCATTCACATGCATGTATCGGTATTTTACCATGTATGCAGAATAATGTTCACAATTACAAATACCGAGTCATACCTGGATGTAATAACTCATAACACATCTGGCGTAAAAGATGCAATGTGCAAAAAGCTAGATACACTGCATTACTTGTAATTGTATTATTTTAACCCAATAAACCCATCTTTTATAGCTCCGTGAATGCTAGCTGTTATGCCAATACTGTGCAGCTCAGATTGCCTGCAGGCATTTCACTGAGGGTGTTTCTGGTATGTGGGATGACCTGGGGGGTCATCTTCAGGGGTGTCACAGGTGCATGGCTCGGAACTATCTAGTGGGGGTGCAACTGGGTAACAGGGGTGGTGGTTTATTGCTGAATGAGAGGGTATGTAATGGTCTACTGAATCCAGAAGTACAGGTATCCTGAAATATGTGTGCACCAGGAAATTCCTCACGCGACATGAACATTCCAAGATGTCCCAGCAAGAAAGAGCAGGAGAGATGAGTTATATTAACTTTAACCAGCTGATAACAATAATATCAGATGTTACCTGCAAAGGGTGTTCATACAAGTCCATATACAGAGAGAACTGACAATGTTCACTGTTATTTCCTTTGACAATCAGAAATGGACAGTAGGATTGCCTTAGGGTATTCTGTAATTATGTGGTATGTGCTTATAACGTTGGCCTGACTACATGCACTACTCATCTAAGGGTAGGGACTAGGGGCGTTGAGACAGGGGTTATTAGGTAGGACAAATACTCCCAAAACATACCCCTGCTTTTTTGCCCTCTTGTGTCTCTGTCCTACGCCCTATACGATCTCCCAGAAGGGGTATACTTTCTACCCTCAAACCTCACTGAGCACAGTATAACTGTATTCCTACACAGAAAGCACTCTTAGTTTTATACATGCTTAGATAAGTAACAATGTAGTACCTCCTATATATGGTACATTACATACGCCAATACAATGTCCGATGTGAACTGGGAGGTTTGAGCAGAGACCAAGTAAATTCAAATTAATGAGTGGGCTGATCACTGCCAAATAATGTGACAAATGATGAGGTGAGGAAGGGTGAGGTGGGGTAGGGTTGGGGGTAGGGTATTCATCCTGCCCACCTGCCCCGACCTTACACAGGTCAACACCCTACCTCCTCCCATCTGTACTACCTGACATGCCAACACAGAAAGGTGTTCCACTTGTGTATGTATACATGAACCTACTTTGTAGCCTGTGACATGTTCGCAGGAGTCAGGAAAATACACAGTATAAATACAGCCATGTAGCAACACTTCTGTGTCCGATTTAAGCACCAATTTAGTTCACTTGTAAGTTAAGGAGGAACGGTTTTGTGGAGTGATTGCATTCCCAAGATGATTCGTACCTCATGGTCATATTTCCATGAAAATGATTATAGACTAATTCTATTTGGGTAGCCTCATGCAACAATACTGAATCACACCAAGCCATAGTTTCATCACTCTACCCACCCCTACCACCGTCCCATGCACCCCCCACTACATATATCGTTACTTTACTATAGACACACGCCCTGAGTAGGGCATTTATTGCTGTCCTCTAGCCTTGATATGATGTATCCATTTAGTGTCTGTAACTGGCCCTCCATGTGAGGGGGTGGGGAGGAATGACAGTAATATGTTTTGATAGCATTTCACATAATCATGCCTCAGCCCCATGACTGTATGTGTGAGCCCTGCTGCCCTGTTTTCACTCCAGCAACCCCAAAACTCCGCTACATTAAACTCACTGGGACACCCATCGGCTATAACCCTGACATTCCTCATGACTATGATATAGGTGTAGACCTACATGTACAAATAAGGCACAACTGGGTATCGTTGATTATATTGAAGCGGGTTTCATTTCACAAAGAATGTGGAAAGTAGATTGGACAATAGACATGTGATAGCTTTTAAATGTTGTCCTTATCTCCAGATCCATACTGTAAACTCCTGCAACCTGTACTGATACTTTGATGATGGCGGAAAAGTAATAATCTTGCAAGCCTCATCATTTGCTTTGAGGAAAGAAGGCATTGTCTATGATGTCCGCTCAATTGTTTATCCTGGTGATTATGGTTTCAACCACACTTGGTAAAGATAAACTGGCCTTCATACTTCATACTAGACATAGATTCTGACCAGACTCTCTGTATACTAGGTCAACACAAAACGTGCTTCAGATAATTTGACGGTATATGGCAAGGCAGGATCGACCTTTTAATACCAAGACCAAGACCAGGTTTGCCCAATTTTACAAAAATAAACAATCACAATTATGTCTTAGTTTTGGGAGTGCCTCTAAATCTCAGTCTCAGTTTAAGCGTAGTCGGATTACAGTTGTAGTGGCAATTAGCAATCATGCAGTTCATCAAAGTTAGTATTCAAGGTGTTCCTTATTAATTATAGCAGAAATTAATTAAATATCAACCCACCTATATTTCTAGTCTATGTAATTTTAAACCCAGCTCCACCCCTACTGGCCTACAGCCTACATGTTGGAGGTGGCTGAAGTATACATTTAAAGTGTTACGTGGCCCTGTTGTAACCAGGTAAACTAACAACAACAAGGGGGTCCTCTTGTGTTGGGGGCAGAGAGTGTGTCCACCTCTGACATCTATAACAATTGAACCTGTGTGTTTTGAATTATATATAGGGCAGCCCCCACTCACTCCTCCTCATCCTATACCTAACCCCCCATCCTGACACTCACCAACATTATAGTCATGTCAACATTCCAACTTCCTCCGTCAACCTCCTTTTCAGGTGGATGAAAAACTAAATAAGACTAAGATTGTTAACTTAGAACTATATCTGTCGTTATAATGGTCTAGTCACCTTATGTACATAAGTGGGATTTATTGTGATTATTGCTCTGAATCTTTTGTATGCACATAAGCCATGCCCATTCACACCCTCAACCCCAACTGGTTCCTGACACATCATTTCTCTCCATAAGTCCACTCATGCTTAGCCATATAATTATTATCCACTCATCCATTCATAGAATGTCGGAAATCCTCCCATATTCTCCCGTCATCGTGCATTAATTAGATTGCCTGATCAACATTACATCAATACATGTTACCAACGTGACTCCCAGTGATAGATTCTCCCCAGATGCTTGACTCCCTCTATCATATCCTTCAGTCAGGTAATGCTGGGCTTTGGAAAGAGAATCAGGTCTGGCCCCTCTTTTCCCCTGTCCTGTCAATGCCTAAAATGGTTCCTCAGGCAGGCCAGCACTGGGGCACAGTAGTACATCAGCATGTAAATACTCCAGAGATCTAAGTGCAGATTCTATTTCAGTACAATAAACGACGACAAAGAGGTAAATTGGGTGACATAATCATGTCATTAACAAGGTCAGGTTTACATATAAGTGGCTATTTTTGGTGAGAAATGAGGCAGATATCGATTTTGAACTTCCCTAAACCGATGTGGACGTGAATTATTGATGCCCGAATACTAAAGGGTTCATGCTAGACGCTACACATGCACTGTACATGCACTTTGTATTGACACACCGGGGAACACATGGTCATTATACATGTAGATGGTAAAAGTGAGCCAAAAGTTCCCCTAATTGATGCAGATTTATGACTTGAGCCTTTAATAAAAGTTTTATTGCCGTAAATCTATACAAGGTATGTTATGTTTGTTATTGAACCTGAGTAATATAAGTGAGGAGGCAAGACGTGTAGTTCAATTTGCACTCAAGGGTAAATTGTGACCTGAAATGGTCACCGCCCTAATTTTATTAACAGAGTCATGGTAAGGACGAGTATGTAGACATTAAATAATAATAAAAAAAAATAAACAAAAAAACCCAATGGCGTCTTGGTGCCGACTGTGCCGGTGTGCGCGCGTGGTCACCTGTGGCAGGTGAGTGACCAGAGGCTATAGTCTGTCCAGAGTTAGGTGGCACTTATACCTTGTCCAATACAAACAACACGGGAACCGCGTTCTAAACCATTGAACCTGAGTAATATAAGTGAGGAGGCAAGACGTGTAGTTCAATTTGCACTCAAGGGTAAATTGTGACCTGAAATGGTCACCGCCAAAGTCCAAAGTCAGAAATGGTAAAAGGTTGAAAATATAGATTAATAGATCACAGGCACCATTAAATCACAAAATCGAGAAGGGCCGCGGACACTATTTTGTCTGATTTTACCCTGCCCTCCATTGGCTTAGTTAGGTAAATTAGTGCCGCCATGGATGCCCAGTCTCCTGCTAATCTCACTTCGTCCAGTGATAGGCCTAGACCATACATGTACGCAGCCCCAGCCCGGCGCAGGGAATGCATACCAGCGCCCAGGCAGTCCTTGTTAACCTTTTTGAGCAAGAACTTGAGGTAGCCTAGCAGCTTTGGGTATGTGAGAGGTACCGGTCCATTCACCCCACTCACCCAAAACGCCGGCGCCGACACATCTTGCTGAGGGAAGTCTTTGAAGTGCTGCCTTAACATTGACACAGCACAAAGGGGAGAGCCAGGTGTAGAAGTCACAGGTATGTAGTGTATTCGCTGCCGATATTGTATAGTCTTTGAGCTAGAGATTGCTATTTGACACCCCCAAGTAGTAAAAGTTACCGCGCCGCGCCTGAGGAAGTGGCAGCCCGGGGTAGACGCAGATTCTGGTACAAGATTGCACTTCCGCAGCAAAGCCCTAAAGGCCAGTACAATGCATGCCCACATACCTGCCGCCGATCTGTCCTGAAGATGGACATGCCTGAACATGGACAGCAAGTCCTCCACCGCCAGAGTGGGACGGACTGGCTCGGGGTCACCTAAGATCCTCTTTAGGCCAGCCATGGTAGCGGTGAAGGTAAACTCCCGTCTGATGTAGTCACAGTTATAACCAAACATCTTGTTTAAGGACAAGACGCCGCTGACATAATTGTCTAAAGTCTTGTATTGAAGGCCGCCCTTTTGAGATACCACAAACTGCACCATCATAATGGTATCTGTAGGGAGCGGAGAGACGTTGATATCCTGGCAGAAGGCCAAATACTTCCGCCACTGCGAGCTTTTCGTCCTCCAGGTGGTAGGAGCCCACGCCTGTGCTCTTATTTCAGCCGCCTGGTAGTCCAGTGACCGCCTCAATGCTGCCGCCCCTACAACATATGGCAAAAGTAGGAACAAAGTTTACTTTGCTGGACAACCTAGATATGTAGTCAGCTTGCGTGTTATCAATCCCAGGTAAATAGACAGCATATAAATGACAATTATAAATCACAGTCTTCCAAAATATGTCCCTGAGCAGTGACATAGCCAGAGGGTTAGAGCTAGTACCCTTATTGATGGCCGCAACCACTTGTGTATTGTCTGTCTCACAGACCACCCTACAATCCATCCAACTGTGGCCCCACCTGTCTAGAGCCTCCGATATAGGGTATAGCTCTCTGACACTAATGTGGTCCCTTCTTGTTAGAGCAGTAACATGGCTCACACAATGTTCATGGAGATCCGCCGTAATGGCCACCTTGTGGTCCCAACCGCCCCCCGTCCAGTCCTGACCGCATATAGCTCCCCAACCCGTGTCAGAGGCGTCAGTTGTGAGAGTTCTAGATGGGTGTGAAGCCCCGTCGATTGTGCGGGCCTCCCCATTAAACCATGCCGCGAAGGTGTTCCACCATTCTAAGTCCTTAAAGAATGCCGGTGGAAGCCTGATATACCGCTGATTGTCTTTGAATTCTTGTAATAAATCTATTACCCGCCTGGAGAAAGTGCGCCCTCCCCGCACTAGAGTGGCGCAATGTGAAAGCACCCCGCATAGCCGCTGGAGCTGTTTCCTTGTCGCCCTGCGGCGACCAGCAAAAAAGGAAAGCTCATCATGTAACCTTGACACCTTGTCTGTGGGTAACCGCAACTTCATAGAGATTGAGTCTATCTCGACTCCTAGATATGTTTGGATCTGGCTAGGTGAAGAGACTTTGTTATAGGCAATGTAGAATCCCAATTCACGCAGGGTACTATGGAGGAACAGCTGAGCATCCCTACAGTCCTCATAGCTATCTGCCCACACTATCATGTCATCTAGATAATTTACGCAGTTGTAGCCGGCCGCACTCATGTATCTATAAACAGCGTCTGTAATTCTGTTAAAAATGAATGCAGAAACTTTGGCGCCAAAGGACAAAAAATTGTCTACAATAAAAGAGTTCTCCCCTTCCACTTTCCACTGAAGTCCCTGGTACTGCCTGTCACACGCCCTGATCATCACTGTCCTATATGCGGCAGATACGTCAGTAACCGCAAGGAACTGATTAGGCTGTAGGTTACCGCAAATGTCGTCAATATTTTTGAATTTAAAGTGACTGAAAGTTTGCTCCATATAATTGTTTATAGAGAGGTTTCTAGGTCTACTAGCGTCGGTGATAGGCCTAACTTTGCCGTTTGGCTTTGGTACCGCCCCTATAGCATGAACGCACCGAGGCTTGGAGTCCACAGTCGACAGCTTGCCAGACGCTAATTCGTCCACAATAATGTTATTTATAGCCTCGAAGGATTTAACCTCTGCTGACATGTAATTAGAAGTGAAATAGGGTTGAATGCTTGCTTGCGGATCTATGATTTTGAAGCCATGGAGCACGCCATCTAGTAAAAATAGACTGTCACTATCCATAATGTTTTTACCGAAAACACCGCTGCTCCCTCCCGACAACATCTTGAGCCAGCCCGCCGGTTTGAACTGTGACCTAACCCCTGCTACAACATGAGGGGCGTTGATATCAAACAAAGGCCGGTAACTGTCATAATGGGCAATTAACTCACTGATATCGGAGAAACAGGTGACTTTATCCGAAAAGGCTAGCGTGTTTATAGACATCTCCGCCTTTGTTCCGCCATTTTGTAGAGATTCCGCTGGTTGCCGCCGCATATAATCTCCGCGTAGACTGTGAGCACTATCTACGGACCCCTTGTCGGTAACCAGCCTCGGGTCCTCCGCCGACGCTACCCGAGTACCCCCGAGCGTCGCCGAAGCTTCCCGAGTGTCACCGAGCGTTGCCGAGGCTTCCCCGCCAGTTATTGTCTCGGCGGCGCCTGGTGCCTCGGCGCCGCAATTTGTTGATCGAACTGATGACCCGGATTGTAACCTGGCTGGTTGTAACCGGTTGTATTGAACGCCGGCGGGGAGCTGAAGGTTGGGGGAAACCCCTCGCGCCTTGAAGCGTTGAAGCACTCCTGACTATCTTTTGCTCGATGGCTTCCCCTGCACACCGCACACACATGTGAGCGATTACAATAGTCGAAGTCACATGATGAGAAATTGTATTTAGCACAAACGTCATCCGGGCAGTAACTGGGGTAGCGCCTTCCCCCGCCCGGCCGCTTTTTCCCGCCACCGCCGCCGCCGCCCGAGCCGCCGCCGCTACCGCCCGCCTTGTAACCGGCTGCTGTGCCGGCCCTGGATGCTAACATTGCCATCGCTGCCTCGAATTGCGTCGTTTTATCTCCCCCTAGATGGGTAACCATAGAAGGGTAATCAGCTGGTACATAGGCCCCCACCTCCTCATCGATCACCCTGGTGGTCACAGAGTGTTCATATTCAATCAGAGCGGTGTGAGTAAACCCCTGCACCTTTTTCATGCAGACATAGTGTAGATGCTCGGCATAATCTAGCGGTAGAAAACAATCTGGAGCATTTCCCTTACATAGACGGACCATGATAGCTGACATTCCCAACATAAGCTCATCAAATGACATCTTATCAAAGTCTTTGTCGCGTAAAATGTGGTAATCCGGCCTGAGCCAACATCT
The DNA here is from genome assembly GCA_947462335.1 of Harmothoe impar. Lineage (NCBI taxonomy): Eukaryota > Metazoa > Annelida > Polychaeta > Phyllodocida > Polynoidae > Harmothoe > Harmothoe impar. The sequence continues at coordinate 42,154,563 of OX381711.1, read as the reverse complement.
AGACCTCTTGCGTTTGGTGTAATCACCTGCTGATTTCATACCTGGATTCCACTCTCCGCCGCCCCGCTCTAACTCCTCCGACAATAGAGTGAGCGGCTGTGACCCTTTTGCACCCAAAAGGCTCCTGCGTAGCGTAGAGCTCCCCGGGAGACCGCCTCCGCTGCCGCCTCCGCTGCCGCCGCCGCCGCCTCCGCTCCCGCCGCCACCGCCGGCACCTCCGCCGCCGCCGTCCCTGGATGCCGCCTCCTGCAGCTCCTGGTCCTTCTCCTCGTTCTCCAGCCTCAGACTAGCTAGCTCCTGCTCCAGGTCGGCCGTCCTCTGCCGCTGATCCAAGAGGGCCTTCTTAAGCTTTTCCTCTTGAATCATTCTTGCGACCGTAGCCTGCCTCTGCTCAGCTGCTGCCAACTCCTCCTCCATGGTATTGTCAGGTAACTTACTGACAAACCTGCAATATTTGCCAAACGGGGGAAGATGTCGCTGTCCACAGCCTGACACACAGTTTTTCGCCTCAGGTAAGTCCTTTTCCCGCAGTATAGTTTCGTCCATGCTGAACGGATAGAGCTCCGAACCCAATGGCGTCTTGGTGCCGACTGTGCCGGTGTACGCGCGTGGTCACCTGTGGCAGGTGAGTGACCAGAGGCTATAGTCTGTCCAGAGTTAGGTGGCACTTATACCTTGTCCAATACAAACAACACGGGAACCGCGTTCTAAACCATTATTCAATTTGAACATGGTTTGATAATAAGGTAACTCCGTCGTTACTTTTGATCAGAGTGATATAAGTATGATACTCAGCTACATCAAAATGTGTAACCATGCAAAGTGTTAATAGAATTAATGATACATCTATGATAAGCCACTTAGGAATGAGCACTAAATGCCTTCATAATCCCGCGTCCAATCATTATAATAGACCGGATAGGGAAATAATTATTTCCAAATTTATATAGATATAAGTAGATGTCACATTGCAATTTCCACCCAATCTTTTCATACGGATAGGTTGGAACTGGTCTAAATATGTTTGATCCAATTCACATAACCCCCAGGGAGCTATTATTCCCTGTGTGACTGGACATCCAGCTAGATTATTTGATACTAGTGTATACACAGACGGTGGTGCATGACAGGTACATACCATTTCATTACATTGTCCAATTCCAATTTTCAAAGAAATAAAGAAAAACATTGAATGGTAAATGATAGCAAGTATATATGTTGGGCAAATTGCATTCCATCTCTAGCGGTTTTCACAAGAGTGTATATTGCTCAAGTATACAATTTGCTTTTTTGGAATTAATATTTGCGGTATCATTTATGATGGGGTGTTAGGTATTTGAGATGACATGGAGGAAATGAATAAATTTTACAAAGCTATTCTCTTTAATCCCTGCCTATAAGAACATTGAAACATTACACATGTATCATTGGTTAAATTCGGCAATTGAATTCACCTGATGTTCGCCAAATTCCTAGTCATATAAATGTCATAACGTGTAATCTGGTGCAAATATGACATTTCTGTATAGTACTTGATATGCAAAATAATGCATTAATTTATCTTTCTGTGCTTTGCTGATGACATCCAATAAATATCAGAACTTACCTATTAATCTCCAAGTAAAAATGAATAATATCTAAAAATATCACTTGGATGCTACTTGCAGAAGGGGGTGAGTTACCATGTGAGGAGAGACCTGGAGGAGGGGGTAACCGGGCCCTGGAGCGCTGCTACAACAAGGGGCAGAGGTTCCTCACCAGGTACCTCAACAGTATCCGCCGGGGCCGTAAGGGCTACGACAAGTGTGAGTAAGTAACAGCATAAAGGAATAACTTATATCATCATCTCTTTACCATTACTAAACCAATATGATAATTTAATCAGAGAGGGAATTTAACCTTCCGACTGTTGCCAAAGTTGTTACCCGACTCGACGTACAATCCTGAAATATTCCAAATGTTGAGCTATTTTGACATAATATAAAGTCGAAGCAGCAATTTATTATTCAACATGGAAAAAACACTAGGCCCTATTGTAATTCATAGTCCCTGTACGCCCATTAAAATAGTCTAACCTGAGAAAAGGCAATGCCATATCTAATGTTTCTTTTTTCTAATCAGGTTAGCGCCAATCCTAATACCAGCCCCTCTGTGTCCTCCCGTTATAAATATATAGATGCTTAATTAGTATACATGTGGTCATGACAGATTCCTATCTAATTTTCCTCTTTCCTCCCCATGCAACCTCTATGATTGGCAGACTATTGTGGCTAGCCACATCCCAGGCTGACATGCTGCACTAGATGGACCAAATAGCACGTGATTATGTGCAGTGTGGTGTGAGGGATGTCTTAGACTAATGGTTTTGTACCCTCTGCCGCTGGGAAATTAACCGACTTCGTGTTTGTAGCTCAATACATGGCTACCAAGCTGTATCCCTATTGTTTGCGGCTTTTGAGACCTCGCTATTCAAATAGCTGGGCATTTGATAGGCTGGTTGTAGCTATATAATATCTTCTATGCAGAATGTTTGGGAAAACTGTGTTACATTTGATGTGTCTAGGCTTAAGACTCAATTTCTTTATGACATTGTGTGTATGCAGAACATCCTTCTTGATATATCAGAATTGCTGTCATGATCATCATGATGATGATGATCATCATCATCATCATCATCTGATCATCTGATCATCACCATCATTATTATCATTATCATTATTACGCACTCTTTACAGGGGTCTGGATGAGTTCTCCAGCTGCATAGATCCCCTTCTAGTAGCCTGCCCAGTCCTGAAACCAGCCATGGAGAAGACCTGGGGACCTCTCCTCCAGAAGCTAGAATGTGCTTGTAACGGGACACAAGGTAGGTCCTGATGTATTGAGAATGCTAATCAGGATAATACATAGTATATGATTTTGGTTATTTGAAGTCCCGTGTGTCTTTCCCGACCATGGCAGCAAATATCTGTGTCATCCTGTGTTACAACCTGGCACAGTGTGTTAGCAATGTGTACCTCGTGTTGTATGGTTGTGCTATGTACCAGATTATTTACCTGCTATGGTAGATTTTGCATATATATATATAGCATAACATAGTATGGCATAATACTATAAATGTGTACTATAGGGGGAAATGTTTGATGCCAGAAACAGTATACAAGTCATGATAGGGCAGCAACAGGTGTGATGATGTGCTATAACGTGCTCCGCTAACACACGGTAACATATCGGACAAAATAACCTGACGCATCCTCACACAGTATGACACTAAAGTCCTCTCTGATTTACTCCAGTGTGTGTGGACACCATGGAGTGTGTGGAGGAGCAGTACACAGGGGTACTGGCCAGGAGGTGTGACGCCTACTACCGATTTAACGTCCAGCAGAAGACAAGGCACAAATGCAGGTAATGTTCATGAATTCTCAACTGTGTGTTCACAGCCTGAGCGTCATGTTATTTGAATAGTATTAGTTCTTCCTATAGTAAACTGTAAAAGTTTTGTCTACCCGGGATGTCTACATCTTCAACAAAATTAATAGTCTTGTGATCAGACTTTAGCAGACAGCGTGATTACTCATAGTCACTTGTTACATGAGTGATCACTCTATTTCCTAAGGTGAGATAGGAAAAGTTCTACTTTTTGAAGGGATACCATTTATGATAGGAAGAGGTAATACATTCCAAATAATTTGTATATATTTTCATTGAATATATCTTAAGGTAGAGGGGAAAATACCTTTATGTTACTAGATAAACTAATCTTTATGTATGAAAAGAGTGAGATGCCGCAGACGGATGGCGTTAGGAGACGTGGCTCTAGATGTGACTCTATACTAGTGTGTACAGGAATATCGTCTAGCCACCATAAGAGGTAGCAGACGACTTCCTGGTGCTGTTTGATTAGCTGGTTACCGGCATGCGGCTTTATCTAGGTGGCATACCGTCTGGCCGCTGGCTGGAACAAGCGAACAACATGGCCGACAGTAGCTGCAGTCTGCCATGAAATGCAACCCAGATTTACACTCACCAACCAGAGTCCTTAGAAACTCGTCTGAATACCTGAACATCAGTATTCAGGGACAAGTCATTTTTGAAAGAGGGAGTAGGCAGTATTTCCCCATGTGTGTGTGTGTGGGGGGGGGGGGGGGGGGGGTACCGAAACACACCTGCAATATGATACATTGTGGCATGCATTATCATTTTTGGCAAGAAATGCGACTGATCGGGCGCGGTAGTATTTCTCTGGTCTGTAATTTATGACATTATTAACATTTTATATAATTATGTAGTTCTCTGGAAATATCCTACAAACCCAACAAGATGTTCAGTTACAAATATAGTTTTTGCAAGTACATTAGCTTTCATTTCAGAAATATAAACAACCATACATGTATCATGAGGTACACGCGGTCAAATACATTTCATATAGTTATATAGTCTACAGATAAGTGGGCAAAAGTATATATGGCACACAGCCATTCTCTGCCATTCACAGTTCGAAACCAAAAAACGTCCCTACTTTATGTAGGGCCTGTCGCCTCCTACAGCAGTGTCTCCATCTGGTGTTGGGTATTATTACTTGTATGTACCGGGGTGTGTACATCACGTCGTCGGGAAATGGTCTAGATGTATAGGCCTATGGCTCTAGACCCCTAAATTCGACATGGCGACATGGGCCATTTTGGGGCTTAGTGACTTGGTCCAGGAGGAGTGAATGGATAGTGAGATTGGACATTGGACATTCCTTAGAGTCGATATGGTGACATGGGCATTTCTTAAAATCGACAGGGAACATCGGGACTCCCCTTACCGCCAAGAGCCCCAGCTAATCCTGCACTCACAGATGGATACTAACCAGTAATATGGCATGTACATCTGATCTGTGACTAATGCCATGTCGGACACTCGAATCTGATAGTACCGTTAATATCTGTCACCACAGATATGCATACCGTTCGATGGTACTTCGTGCGTTGTACCTGTCCCTTATCACACTAAGCCGCAGGTTCAAGGAGTGAGGTACCATGGCAATGTATTCCAATTATGTCCCTGTAATCAGAAAATCAACGAACTTATAGGCCATGGAGTATGGCTATACACCGTACTCCATGCATGGGGGCATGGCATACGGAGCTCCCCCAGCTGTCACATAACGAGGGTGTCTTTTTCATATAGCCAACAATGCTCAAAATATCATAAAAAATTTTCTTTGCTACTTTTTGATGGAGAATACAATAAGCCACATAAGAAAATTCCATTTTTGGTGAAAACATTCCATATTTGGAATGTAAAAAGAACGTTTTTGGGCCTAAATTGGTGTTTTTTCACTTGTTGGTTGCCATGGAAACATAATTTTCATTCTAAATTGAAAAAAAGCCTAAAGCTTTCCTTGATAATCAACCCAGCTATAAACTTCTTAATCTTCTCTTGATTTCCAGCTTTATAGCGGAGAATGTGCAGTGTAAACAGGCGCTGATAGACAGTGGGTGTGGACAGACAGGCCTGGGCCGGGCACTGTCCACTCTCTCAGCCTCAAAGACCATTGACAACGCTGGCTGTACAGTTATAGCCGGGACAAGTGCCGATACTGACTACACAGGTATGCATTTTGTGGTTGGCTTATTTCATATCTTTATTGTCTATTTATTATCAAAGCAAAAATTGATGTGAATAAACAACAACGTCCTCATCCCTGATAATTATATTCATCACAATTAGAATGTTTTTAAATGCGACCTAGCGAGTCTGGGTTTCCTGTTCCCATAACGTGAGACCTTTCTTACTGGGTATTCTCCTGCCGGAAAATCTACAAACAGACAATTATCTGTCACTTTCATATTGTAAACTTTGTCGGACGGGCGTCGGATGAAGGAGCTGCAGTCAATTTATCTGCAGTGGAAAACATAGTAATAGTTTCTATATTTATTCATTATTCTGTCAGTTTCTATATTTATTCATTATTCTGTCAGGGTTTTCCTTTGACGATGACTGTCCTGCAGACCTTGGAGCCCGGATGAAGCGGTGTCAGGGGAAGCATCTCCGGTCCGGTCAGCGCATCGCCTTCCACGACAATAATGACCTGGTCATCAAGGGCAACACTGATGACGTCACAGGGGCGTGCCAGTAAGTAAAGCTATATCTTTGATAATGCCCTGGCTGCTATGATGACTAAATCGACTGCTTTTGTAAACTCCATTTCCTATATTTTTGCATTAGCCGCTCCTATGTACTGCTCTTTTGTCTTATCTTATTACTACGTCCTCATGATAATAGTGCAATAATCAATAACTCCTCTTTTATAAAAAGAAACAGCTTCATCTGATGTTGCTACTACTATTAATTTTCTGATGCTGTTACTCTATTCTGTTATAGAGCATTTGAAAAAACAACAACTTAAAAGGGCCCCATATGCAGTAGTATCAAAAGACCCAGTTGAATTAATGACAGCAACATAACTAGCAGCAATAGAAATCAGCAGTACTAGCAACCGAATCAGAAGCGATGCATCTGGAAAGGGAATTCTAAATCAAAAATCAAAAGCGGAATAATGGTATAGATACAGCAGTAGATGCTCCTTCTCTTGCTTATTCTGATGTCCCTGCTGATTCGGGGGCTGCTATTGACCACAGTTAAAAATGTTACGACCACATGCCGAAGAGGCAATTATAAGTTTCCAGTGAGAGCAATCTTAGATGCATTAATATAACCTGGCTGTTGTGATGGTGATGCAAAAGTCATGCAGTCAGAACATAATGAGCAGAAATTATGCACTGTAAAGAATAATCAATATGTACACATATTCCATCCACTATGATAATTAATATAAGACGTTAACCAGGTGTGATTTCCTTGATTGTAACAGGAATTACCATGACTACGCGGACTGTGTGTCACCATTAAAGGAGCAGTGTCCTCTGGGTTCATCCATGTATCTACAACATGAGAGTAGACTGAGGACCTACCTCATGAAGCTGGCCTACATCTGTGATAAAGCATTCAAAGGTAATATTATTTTCTACACTAAATTAAATCCCATTCTTTTATAATTAAGAAACATTTAAAAGAAACAAAGGAGAACGTTTCCACAGCCACAGCAATTCCTTGACCTCATTACCCTTTTTGTTCTATGAGACTTCAAATGCCATTTGATTTTTTCAGCCTATTCCTCCAACTTGGAGTGTTACAGTGAGGTGCTGACTCATCAGAATCTGACCCAGTGTGACTACATCTTTGAGGGTCTGAAGCCTCTACTACAGAAGGTCACTGCCTTCCAGTTCTACTGCAGGCCAGAGGAGGAGGGCAGTGCAAACCTGAGGGAGTAAGCTCAATTTTTTTATATCACAGATTATGGCTATAATGATAGGGGAGAGGAAATGAGTTTAGGCAGTATCTGGTATATTGAATTATCAGCCAGAAATGCTATAGCCTCAGGGGAAAGCTAAGGAAACATTAAATAGTGCACGCATCCGAAATCCAGCAAAATCTTCTTTCGTGGGTTTTGAAATCCATACTCAACTTTGGCCCTAACCGCCCCCCCCCCCTTTATTCAATTTTCTTCATTCAAACACATCTAGGCCTTTACACCAAAGCTATTATATTTAAGGCTTACTTTAAACAAGGTATTACATTTGTGTCTCAGAACTTGTAGGGGAGTGGGGCACTTTAAGAATATATGGATTTTCTAAAGGTATGAGGGAAACAAATGCCAAGGTATCCCTTTGAGAAAGGCATTATTTTCACCTTATATTGCTTATTCTTGCAGGCACCTTAACCATCTAAGGCAGTGTTACGAGGGAGTCTTCTCTGCCAGTTGTGATGGAGAAGGAGGGTCAGCAATGAGTGGACTGATAAGGGAGGTGTTTAATGACCCCTTCTACCTGAGGTACAAATATCAGCCTGACTGTAGCCTCCACAGTATTCTGGACCCCACCACCCCTCCCCCCAGTAGACCCCCTGACCGGTCAGGCAGGGACAGACTGGTAGCATCCTCAGCAACAGGACTATGTCATAGTGGGGCCAGCTATGGACTTCCATTAGTAGGGGTGGTGGTGTGGATGGTGCTGCCACTGGTGGACAAGTATAGAGTTATACCAACAGGATGGAGATGACACCTCTCTCTTTCTCTCTTTTTATCCCATTTTATGTCTATCAACATGTTTGGAGATAATGTCTACTCTAAGGCTGTGATCAACAATTCTGCTTGATGGAATAGTTTGTTAATACTCACTTTGTAGGTGGTCATGCAAAATTTTCAGAATTTGTATAATTATTTGGTTTACACTTTAATGTATTAAATGTGTATATTTACCAGAGGCAAGGCCCTGGTATGTAAATTATCGATCACTCATAACAAAAGAACAGGTCATTCATGACAAAAATCAGTTACTGTAGTTTATGATCTAATTCATGGGGGGAAGCTTCTAAAATTGCATTTACTGCTGAAAATATATTTTGTGATGTTGCAGAAACAATCTTTTATACTTTTAGTGTTTTTTAAGGAAAATCACAATGTCAACATCTTTAATTGTCTCTCAACAAAGTATGAGTGCTGTCCTGCCATCCGTGTCCGTGAATTTTCAATATAATTATTATAATGTGTCTTCATGTCATATGACGTTCGGGTTTACTTTTATTAAGTATTGTTGCTGTTACATGTACTATGTATATGTTGTATCAATTCTATGTTATAATAATATTACATGCTTACATATATACATGCACATGAAAATAAAATGTCTTCATAACGATTTTCTTCATCGCTCACATCATTCAGAGATAATTATGCTCCTGGATGGGATATGAATCAAATTTTAATACATTTCCTGAGACAGTAAACTGGTATGACCTGACAACTGCTACAAAATCGTTTTGGACTTTATGGCATCATATGGCATCGTTTCCCACTAATATTGTGTAGATACCCAGTCAACATTGCTTGATGGCGCCCATATGTGTTTTAACCTGGGCAAGCTGATTTGCCCACCCTGTGGTTTGGTCCTTTTTGTCCAGGACTACCAGTGGGTGACCAGATGGGTCAGCCCAGATTCAAAGTGTCCAGCCCCAGCCCAGATTTAGCATACACTCTAAAACGTATAATAAATGGTAATTTCTGGAGGGAAATCAGATGTCAGTATGTTTCTAATTATTTACAAATAGGCCTACAATGTATTTATGAAAAAAAGAGTTTTCGTGGGCTGGCCCATCTGGGGTCCCACTGGTAGCCCTGGACAAAAAGGACCATAACCCAGATATGGGCAAGTCCAGCAGCCCAAGAATAACACATATGGGCCCCAGTGACCAATGCTGACTGGGTAAGTATAATTTAATCTGGTATAAAGTACCAACGAAAGCTATAGCATAAAATAAGAGTATGCAGTAATCCTACCAATGCATACACATCGTGATACAACATTTGCATTAACATACCATTTAATGTAATATAGGGACCCCGGTTAACACTGCACTGCCAAATAGCTTTTCCCAGCGGAAGGGTATCATACAGGAGAGGGAATTGAATAGCAACTGGGACACTTTGATTTTTGCAAAAGTTAGCAAAATTATATTCATGACTCGGTGACACTCATTTCTCTTCATCTGATATTAGGGGATGCAGATATTATTTAGAAATGAATTTATAGATCGTGACATCCATATAGGGGGCACGGTTAGTGTTTGAAGCGGTCAGGGGTTGAAGTGGTTAGGGGTTGAAGCGGTTAGGGGTTGAAGCGGTTAGGGGTTGAAGCTAACTTGCATGCTTAATCTAAAACAGACACAATTCTAGCGGCAATTTTGGTTATGTGAACAAACTTAAAGGAACAAACTGCCATTTCTTTGCATATATAAAACTGATTATAATAAAGATGAGAATCCTATATATATACATGTCTATGTTGTGGAATGGGAGGAGATAGTTCTCTATTACTGCCTGTATGTCTGGGAATGGAATTAAATCCTTGTCTTTTGGGTCTTCGATACGGTCAGTGGTCCAATTACCATGTGCTTTGATCTTTCTCAGCACAAAGCAAACAGAAAACAGTCCACTGCAACAGCGACCCTGCCAAGGTGGAAGAAATCAACAACTGGAAATAGTTGTGGTGTTGTGGCAACTCTCCAGGTGGCACACTGGTAGTCTTTCCATCACCAATAACCTGGTCAATCTATAGCATAGGGATAAATTTTGGTTCTTTGGTATGCGCGGCCATGTTGGCCATCTATCTCGCGATAACCAGGTAGGTACCAGGCCTAGACCCGTTCCAGTCCCACACTCACGCTTAGTACCAGACCCAGAATCAGATGTTCACACTGTAAACGCTAAAGGACTACCATTGCAATTTGCAATTTGCAATGAGTGAATGAACAGTGAAAGGTAGTGAAATCTTATAGATTCAGCAAGGTATGGTCGCTGTACGGTAAGCTTTAAGCTGTCCCTTGGTTGTATCTTGGTTGTAGCCCACACACTCCAACTTTACATCTTGGTAGTATTTTAGAACCTGTATACAATTGATAAAACCAAATGTTGGTCTTACTAGCAATATCCAATTACGCTGACCTATAGAAACACTTATTATACAATTAATTGTATACCCCCTGGTGAAACACCCCACAGACTACAATGCTAATGGTGTAAAATAGACAATTTTAGCTGTAGAGGTGTCTGCTGACCATAAATAATTCCTAGGCCGAAGACAGGAGCACAAGATGTATATTCACTCAATGTTGCAATATGCAAAAGAGATGCCTAGATGCTCCTTCATTTGAATAATGTGTATCATCATATCATATCATATAATTATACACAATTAGTTTTTATTTGAGGCCATTTTGGGGCTATCTTAAAGTCAATTTGATGTCGCAAGAATCACGGCTGTGGTCCGTGAGTCAGCGCCGCGGTTTGTGAGTCAATTTCTGGGTACTTTTGAGCCCTAATTAAAACCAGAAAATGTATTTGAAAAAAGAAGAAATCTGTGCCACGCCTACCCTAGATTTTAAGATTATATAACCTGATACTGGCTATTTTCTTCTTGGTCTGAGCGTATAGTAAATGCGTTCTAATAAACTGTAAACTGTGATATTAGTAGTAGTTAAACCACTGCCAGACCCTTGTACTGAGGATAATGACGACAGTCAAGGCCTTTGGCAGAACGTGTTACACCTTTACATGAATTTACGGTCAATAAACCTTTTTTTTAAAAGGCTGATCACGAGTCGCAGACGAGTTTGGTCAGCCGTGACCAAGCCATTGTCCTCAGTACAAGGGTCTGGCAGTGATTTAACTAACTTATGCCACACACCATGATTAGTGTTTTCTCACCTTTTGTACTTCATATACAGTCAGGCAAATTCTTTTGTTCTGACGGCCAAGTGTGGTATAATAAATCTTAGTGGACACGATCATTTATCATCGATTTATATTGACTCACAATATTGATTATTCCCCTATACATGTACATTATAATCTTCCCTGTAGCAAGTCCGATATCTTCAACGGAGAGGGTCACACGTAACACACGTATATATGTCTATTGGTATTACTTGTGCAGTCTCACCAGTCGTCTCACATTCACTTGTTTACGACTAACACCTACAACATGGTGAGTTAAAAATATTATTGCATGCCTAATACATCACTTGGCAAAGTAATATACTTTTATAAAGTAACATCGGTCGAGTCTTCTCATGGTGTGGAAACCTGTTGTGGTGTACAAAGGTTTTTCACCACAGTGCACTTACCGCACACACTTCCACCAATCATATCCATGCTTGTACACAGTGTCATCTATTTGCAAATAATTGGCTACAAAAGCACTGAGTTGAGGTTGCAGATAGTTAACGAATGAATAGGTGATTTAGCCACATGCCATTGGAATATTACTCAGTGCACTATTTGTATATGTATAAGTGATCTGTTTGAACTACACTGAAAACCTCAGGGTGGTTAATTTGACTATATCAAAATTGACAACTTTCAGGTAGTCAAGATGAAGACCCTAGTTCATCATAGTGATGACCGGATGTAGTCATGCTGCCATCCAGTATCAATTGAATGAAGTATCTGCATAGCCCTTTTTTTTATCATTAGCCACAAGCTGGTGACAGGGTGCAGAGTTGTTTCTATACCTTTGGGGCCAGCATTCTCACCCATCGGCAACATATTTAGAACAAGTAATGCTACTTAATTCAATCAAGAGTACTACATATATGTAAAAGGGATGCCTCTAGTTAAGAGGTGAACTAGTTAGGGACTATATTCATACACCATTATCCAGAGGACAGTACTGCCATCTGCCATTGTTCATTATGACAACCTAGGTCGTCTTAATGACGAGGCCCCATTCCTCTGGGGTTTTCAGTGTACAGGAATTTGAATAAAATAAAGGGTTATTATAATTATGCATTTAGCTATCCCCCTATGATCACTCCCTAAAGTATAAGCATTTTCAAACTATCTTAATGTTATTGGGCTCATAAAATTGTTTATGTATTATTTAGCCCAATGTGCACCGTTATTAATGTATTCAAATTAAACCAAAGGCTGTCTCTTCAGGCATAGGGCAACCCTTAATCAGTAAATAATCATTTACATCGATCCCCATTGGTATTGAAGTCAGTATGACACTTTTAAAATGTCATCCGTATAGGTGAGGCCCCACTAACCGATTTTGTTCTCAAATCGGGGTTATTCTTACGAATTCCACTCTGACAGTTATTATACCACAACAGTTATATAACTTAGGCAGGGAGGTACTGTAGATCATGCCATAGGTTTATGCCTATGAATAAGGGGTATGTCATAAACAAGTGGAAAATAGAATTGTCAAGAGTATATGTACAACTTATATGAAGAACACTTATAAAAAAATAATATATTTTTGATCTGATCGTTACCCTAATATAATTTATAGTCTACTGAGGGGATAGCTAGGGGCCAGGGTATCAACAAAGAAAGCAGGAGAGGGATCTGTGTTCATTCATTTAAGGCCGTTTTATTTTGATAACTTGGATTACGGATCCGCCGCCGAGATTTTTGGCATTTTGGCAAGTTTTTTTTATTTTTATTACCTTTCCCCTTGAGATTTTTTGAGAATTTTACCCCAAAAAAAGAAAAAAGTACATGTTGATCAGAAAAGGTAGAATGAGGCCTTTCAGATTGGGGATAATTCTCAATATATCATCATTAGATTGGCCATAAATTAGATTTACCATGCCATTTTTTTTTCTTTTGGCTCTGCCCTTCGGGGAATTTTGTGATCTGGTGCCCCCCGCAGGGCAGCTTTTTTTTTTTTTGCCTCTGCCCTTCCGAAAATTTGGAGCCAAAAGCCCGTAATCCAAGTTATCAAAAAAAGGTGGCCTAACTGTATAGATCTATACATACATGTATAATACACCTTAACATTAACACGGTTATACGTACATTAATACAATGTAACATTGTATTGGTGTATGTATAACCGTGTTAATGTTAATGATTGCCCCCACATAATCTGAGGTGGCCAAGGATCGTCAATCGTTGGTGGTGTTATACAACAAACCATGCGGACCAAAGTTCTAGACACTGATAGCGCGCACACATAAAACACTTCCCTGTCCACTGAGATTTTTAATCAGGATTCTATTGCTTGTGACAGATACATGTGTACTTTACTTGAATCGATTTGATTAGATCTACAGATAAGCACATAAGGACAAAAATAGTATGGACCATATACTGGTTAACTAGGCATGTATTAACTATCTGTTAAAACTGCTGTACTACCTCAGATATGTAGATAGTTCACTTTCTGCAAATCTATAATGGGTCTCTTTAGTGCAGTGTGCTGGTAAGATCTCAATCTAATTTGTGACTTTTAACTGTGCTAAATTCAAAGATATAGATCAGAAAAAATAGAGTGCTTCCAGCATTCTATTCAGCACTTAATTACATCAACAAGATAGCACCATCTGTACTGTTACACCAGGTGATAGTAGACTCTGTTGGTAAGATCAGCAATGAAATACCTAAAGGTATGAGACTACTCAGTGCTGCTACCTTATGTCCTTTTTCAACACTAAACCACCAAACCCCACCAGAATATAAACAATAGTTGGAATTGGAGTCTTGTATTGCACACGTGTGGATCAACAAGGGAAAAGGGACCTCCGTGGGGGATTTTTAGTACCAACTTTGGTCACCAGGGGGCTCCATATAGCAAACAATGTTAAAAATGTCATAAAAAAAATGTTCTATACTACTTTTTGATGGAGAATACACAAAGATTTCTAGGCTGAAAACAGAGTGTAAATCCCATTATTAGATTAAAAGCTGTGACCAAATGTTTGAAAAAGTTTGGATATTTGGGAATTTTCATAATTATGCTAATTAGATAGAGATATCTCTAAAACAAAGTAAGATAGAGCTTATTCACATTTGAGATTGGACAGTGCCCACACAATCATATTCAAGGAGCCAGTTATCAAAAACTAGAAGTGGTACCTGCTAATGATCTTTATCACTGGAAAGCTGATGACCTCAATTTTATAATTGAGTTTAACCTTTGGAGGACCCTTTTCCTTCGACTGTCCACATATTATGAATCTCTTGCCAACATAAATGGCAGATTATAAGAGGGAAAAGGTTATACAATCATCTAAGATATGAATGAAGGAAATGTAGGTTTGAGAGTGCTTGTATAGTACAGCTTTAAGTTACACAGCCAGTCAGTCAGTCATTTAATCAGTCAGTCAGTCATTTAATCAGTTAGTCAATCAGTCAGTCAGTCTGTTAAAGCGGCTATACCAGTTGGCACACTCAAACCTACATTTTTTTCATTTGCATCTCATATGATTGTGTAACACTTTCCCTCTTATAATCTGCCATATATATTAGCAAGAGATTCTTAATATGTGCAATACAAGACTCCAATTCCAACTATCATTTATGTATTCTGGTGGTTGATACAAGCCATCAGGTGCCATCAGGTGGCAGCACTGAGTGGAGAGGAGCCTGGAAGTTTTCCATTGCTCAACTCACAAACACAGTCTACTAGTATGCCTCTCACCTACCAGGAGGCAGCATTCAGTCAGAAAGTTGCAGATTGTTATTGTTATCCGGGTTACAGTTGGTTGGCTTTTATTCTCATAGGAGGTATTCCACCTATTTTCATATAGAAATAAGGACCTATTCTATTTATAAATTGACCTGTCTGCATATAAGTCTGTAATGATTGCTGACATGTTAAAATCTAAAATTCGCCACTCTGAGCTAAAGCTGCTGCTTTAAGCTGAGGCTCCACTGGCTGATTCAAATTGGTCCTATTCTCCTAAATCTGGCTCAAACCAAATAGGTTAAGAACAGTCTCTGAGTGCTCAATCTGGAATGTTTCATATTTTTGTGATAGCTGGTTAGGACAAAATAAAATCATCAGATATTCGTCACTTCAGAGAAATATCAAAATACTTTATTTTTTTTCAAAAAGAGGAGAAAATGGAGGAACTCTCATCGCTTTGATTCAATGGTCGCGACCTATCTATAAACGTGGTCAATGATGATTACTTTTTCATATTTGAAGGCGGAGTCAACTTCTGTCCAAATCCGAAAGGAGGGAAATGAGCTTTATACATTCGCCATGAATCCAGAAACAAGTAACAATGTAAGGGAAGCCCTGCTTGAGAAAGCTTTGCAAAGTTTCCAGAGAGCAGCTGAAGAAAGTGTTAACATCGATGAAAGGTCGTCTGCACAGAAGAATATAGGGAAAGCAGCTTGGGGGCTGGCAGTAGTGCAAACACAGCTAAGAAAACCACTAGAATCTATCCAGAGGTCTTTCCATCTTGCGATCCAGAATCTAACCAAAGCTGAAAATTGTGGAGAAAGTAAGGATAATGCATGGCTTGCTGCTTTGCACAAATCACAGAATATGTGTTTTAAGTCATCACTGGAGAGTGCTACAGAGCTTTGTGATGGGCGTGAGAGAGCAACATTTATTGAGACTAATCTATCTGTACTCAGTTGTAATGTCATGAAAGCAAAGAGTTATATTGCAATTGGCCAGGCTCTGTTCTTTGAGTCTGTTGTTAGGCTGCAAGAAATTGACTTCAAGTCGGCTCTGTCACTGCTTCATGACTGTCACTACCCTATAGAAGAGGCTGCCCGATTAGGTCGGGACGATCCCACTTTTCAGTTGGACGTAAATTACCTGCGCCAGGATGTGATTTCTCACCTGGTATTGGCAGAGGCAATTCAAGCCATCGAGACAGGTAAGTCAACCCTATGCGAAGAGGTTGATGTTATCAACTGCAGTGAAACTATTTTCCCACACCCTGTAGTATCACTTCTTAAGAAGCACAGCAAAACATTCATATCACTTATATTTAGATTACCCTACTAAAAGAGATCGGTGCTGATATATTATGGTAGACTACTAAAGTAACGTGGGGTTTCAATTATAACCCCGAGTCATCTAAGGTCACCATTCCTCACCTCCAAAGTCCAACACCAGCTATCACACCTGTGTATGTTAATACAAATAAAAGGTAGCCTAAAAACAACCAAATTGATCAAATCAATTAGGTGTATCATTGGTACTTGTCATCAGATTAGGTCAGAATCATAACTCCATAAGCCAAAAGCTAATACTCTTATCTGCTGACCCAGTAAACACAACTACGTTATTAGAACGTTATTTCACTACGTAAAATAACGTCAGAATGTAAGGGTTTATTTAGGTTATTTCACCTAGATTTACGTAAAATAACGTTTAAAGCACGTTTATATAACGTACCTTGCAGGTTATTTTACGTAACAGTATTGACGTGGTTTAACGTAACTGTTACTTACATCAGGAGACCATGCATGGGTTCGAATCCCACTTTGGCACAATTAGTAGTACCATTGCTGTCTGCAAAATTCAACTGAATAACAGTAAAATATCTAATAGGTAACATAACTACGTTAATACAGGTTGGTTCATGCTTCAATGAGGAGAATAAATATAGTAAAAAATGTGTTACCCATTGTGACCAAGGTCGGATTCGAACCCATGATGCCAGAGGGGTGATTCTTTGAGAACAAGAAAAGGGTTGGCTACCACTGGCCCACGCTTTACCCGATTGAGCTATCGAGTCAGCTGGGAGAAGGGCTGTGGACTAGCGTACAGGAGAGAGATACGTCAGATTTGCTAAAGGTCCCTAATCTACATCAGTAGGGACCTTTAGCGAACCTAACGTAGCTCATTTAACCCAGACCTATCCTATGCTTTCAGCACTGCTACGTCTGCATATAATGAGCATTTAGCTCATTGCCAGAGGTCTCTATTTAGACATCAAGAAGACATTATAAGGTCTATATAAAAGCAAGATGAATAGGGATTCAGTAGGGACCTTTAGCAACCACTCAATAAACGCAGACCTAGCAGTGCTGAAAGCATAGGATATGTCCGGGTTGAATGAGGCACGTCGGGTTTGCTAAAGGTCCCTTCTAGATACTACCTATTTTGTCCATATAATTGTTTCATACAAGTATAACTTTTGAGGGATCTAGACCCACAGCCTCCATAGCCCAGTGCGTAGAATGATGGACCCCCGATCTAAAGGTCCTTGGTTCAAGACTGAAGCATGACCAAAGGAGGAGCATGTTGATCTGAGTGCTGCATGGCACACCTTATAGACTAATTAAAAATGACCAGTGGAGTACTTTGGGAGGTGATTTTTTTTTTTTGGGGGGGGGGGGGGCGAAATCAAGTTCTGGTCAACTGAGTTTGGTTCCTTTGCAGGCCACAACGATTTTCGTTTTCCATTTTAATTCTCACATAGGGCCTACAGTTTTCTTTTTCTCACATGAGTGTTCCATATAACCTAACAAAGTAAACAAACAAAATCCCGTAGTCTGTTATAAGTTACATATGTAGTTTAGTCTACCTAAGCCTCACTTGTTATGTACAGGCCCCATGGCTGAGTGGACTAGGCGTTGGCATTTGAATACTACCCATGTGGATTCGAGTCCCACAGAGGGTCTGATTTTTCAAAACGAGGCTATAGACTATTAATTTTGGTTAGATTTTGCGCTACATTTGCTACTTATTCATACCTACAGTTATGGTTATTTTTTAATGGGAAAAACGTTCATATAACGTTATAGACAAACGTTTGGCTATAACGTTATAAAAACGTTATTTAGTGTCAACGTTTTCACGTAAAAAAAAGTTCTATATATATGTTTTTGCAAACGTTTGCAAACTTTCTACAACCGTTAAATCCTGGTAATGTAAACGTTTTTCTCTTAGCTGGGTAGGCTAAGTAAATAGCTATGTGCATATGCTGTCGCTTTCCACCCCCATTCTACACTTGCCTCCCTAGCTCATTCAGTAGAGTAGCTGTCTCCTAATGTGAAGGAACCAAGTTCAAGTCTCAGTAAGTCACCAGGGGGAAAATCTGAAATAGAACCTTTTTTTTTTTTAAATGAAACATTATGTATATTTTTCCTAACAATTCAGCCGCATGGGGCCCTGTGGGTTTTTAATTATAAGTTAGGTTATTCTACGTAATTTACCTAAATAAACCTTCAGGAACGTTCCTAGAACGTTCAAATAACGTTTATATACGTTGATTTAGGTAAAATAACCTAAATAAACCCTTACATTGGAACGTTTTTTTACGTAGTGAAATTACGTTTTTCACACCTAGTGAATAACGTTCTTTCAACGTTAAATAACGTAAGTGTGTTTACTGGGGACACTCTGGTATTTTATGGTGATGGTGGTTTTAAAATTGACTTTTAATAGGCGACAAGCTGCTGGACGTGGTTTCCAAGGAGGTAGAGGACCTGAATATAGACATGGTGTGGGAGGTCATTGACTGGTACAGGAAGGCCCTCATACTGACCAGGGACAAAGATGTAAGTTTATTCTCCATTAGGCATTAAATGATATTCCGGTTAGCAATAGCTATTAGAGCAACCCTATCAGATCAGCATCGTGTTATACAATATATGAAAATACACAATTAAAGAAAATAACAAGGCCTATAATTTGTTTGTTTGCTATAATTACGAATACATGTGTGACCCAATTATACTCATTCTACACCTATACCAGCCTCTTCCAGAGGTCCAGTCCCCCCACCCCCACCCCCCACCCCCCCGGACAACCATAATGCTCACCCTAATGATTATACTTCATGCTTGTCCATAACTGGAAGGGAAGAGTATCATTCAGTCTTTGCAGCACCTGGGATTTCCACTCTATCAGAAGGGGGGGGTGGACTTTTTCTTTTCTTTTCTTTCTTTTTGGGGGGAGGCTGGTGGCGGGGGTGTAAATTATTGGATTGCTCGAAAGCCATATTTTCCCCAGGTGGTGCCACATGACCTAATTGGGCATCCCAGCCAAAACCCAAGTTAAGCCCAAAATTGGTAAGCTTGCATGGGGCCACAGCAAAAGCCCATGACCCAACCCACCCAAGTGGGCACAGAACATTAAATCAACATTGAAAACTGGTTGGCAATGCTGATTCAATGTTGATTCAATGTTGATTCAATGTTCGGAATTTCATGTCCACTGGGACTAGGCTCAAGCTGGGCAGCCCACTCAGGGCCACATCACGAGCCCGCTGTGGCCCCACATGGGACCACACTGTGTTTGCTACTTGGGCAACTGAACAACCATTATTCAGTATCATATTTATCAAAATGATAATAATTATTATTATCACCAAATGTTAAGTATTCCATAATCTTTATAATAATTATGCATCATATACATTCCCTCATTAAAATATTGTTTTCTGATCCCTGCCTCTCTCATCTACCCTGTCTGTTCGGGAGAGGGTGTCGTTTATGAATTTATCAAGAAACAAAAACTTAGAACCCTTGATTAAAATATCGGCTTGTGGTTTCTCTTGAGGTGGAGAACGAGGCAAAGGCACTGAGCAGGCTGGGTTGTGTCTTTTATGATGTTTTGAAATCCAGGGAAAAGGGCAGAACATTCCTTACAAAATGTACGGAACTGTGCCTGACTCTTTATCCCAAGTCACCTGAAAACCAAGGTAATTATGTCCTAGCTCTATTCTTATTAAATGTATCATTAATCTATAAATGGGATTGAGGTTGATAATACAGCACATGTACCTGTGTATTATATAAAGTTTTATCTATATTTCTGAGATGGACATGCAAATTTATTTCAAATAATAATAATGATAATGTTTCAGAGTGGTTCAAGCTGTGTAAGAAGACTCTAGAGAAGATCCAGCAGGAGGTTCAGCGAGAAGAGGATAGGGACTACCAGAAGAAAAGAGAAGGATTCTTAGAGCAGCTTAAAGAAGAACTCTCAAAGCTGAAATCTATTGAAGAGAAAAACATTGATGACCCGCGGAAGCTACTCTGTGAGATCTACAAAGTGTTTCCACTCTCCGACAAGACCAAAGTGATGCTATACATGGATAAGAAAACCTGGGATTATAAGTTATCAAAGAAGGCCTTCCAGAAGGCAGTTGTCCACTACCATCCGGACAAAGTTGATGCTGATATGAAACGCAAGGTCCTGTATGAAGAAGTAACCAAAGTACTCAACAGGATTTATGCAAATTATAAGTTGCTAACTTAATTTGGTCGGAGCGAGTATAGTATACTTTGCAAAGGCTTTAATTATGGCAAGAATTAGACAAAAAGGGCTTGTAGAATGTTGATACAATAGCATAGAGCTCGTTTATATGTTGAACACATATGCGCATGTTTCATGAATAATAAGTATCTTCTTCTTGGGATGATGGGTGGTAAAATTCTCGATGTGCGTGTCTGTGACTTGTAGCAACTTGTGCGAATGGCTGCTACATTCGTTTATGTACCCCCTCTATCAAGAGACTGCTGTTATTGCCCAGTGGGCAAACTTTAGTTGATTCAATGTTGATTCAATGTGTATAGCGACATGATATCAACAGTTGATACAGGGTTGTCATTTAGTTGATATTGATGAGGTCATCAACGTTGATCATTCATCAGTGATTCAACATTGATATTGCCATTGTGAATCAACAATGGATAAACATAATAAATGTGTAGAGGCAAGGGAAAATGATACTCCAGGGAAAAAGACTAATTTTAAATGGATGCCATAAGCTTTCCAGTGATATATTACACTTGAAGATATGGATTCTAGTTTATGAGTAATGGCTTCATGAAAATGTGTGGACATTACCCTACCAAAAAGCCCAAAAAGCTCTAAGTCTCAGATTTTCCAAGATCTAATTAGGATAATTATGATGATGAGAAGTATATCATACATGTGACCAGGCTAGCGAAAAGACCCATCCAGGGAGGAATTAGTATTTAAAGTTGGTGTCATACCCTTTAAAATGAGATATCATGAGTTAGAAAATTCCTGGTAGTTTTGGTGGAATTGATTTTCAAAGATTGGTACATATCAATAACTGAAAATGGTAGATAAGCTCTAAAAAGCATTGCATCCCATAATAAATAGCGATAATTATAAAAAATCAGTTTTATTGATAAATAACCAAATAAAATGGTAATTTTTAGTCTAAATTTGGTTCTAGAAGGAATTTTTACAGTCTGTTTTCAATTTTGAGTAACTGATGTGATACTTAAGAAACGGGGACAATTATCTCTCATTTTGTGTAATGGAATGGTTACCATGGCAACCAAAAAATGTCTTATATGCAAATTTTCCATAGAAAACATTATTTTTGCATTCCAAATAGAGTGTTTGCAGTATAGATAGAACAATAATGATGAGTCTATTGAATTCTACACAAAAAATTAGCCTAGAGCATTTTTACTTGAATTATGCACTCTCTAGCCCTTCTGGTGGCCCCTGGTGGCCAAAGCCAGTACTAAAAATCCCCCGCGGATGATTTTTTTTGCTTGTTGGGTCACACATTTTCATTCTTTAGGTCATAAAATCCAAACATTGCATCAATGTTGAAACAGGTGTTGGTTGACAACGTTGAAATAGTAACATTGCATCAATGTTGAAAACATGTTGATCTACCCTGTAACCCTATATCAACCAGTTGTCAACATTGAATCAAGGTTTTGTGCCCACTGGGTGGGCGTCCGGCACGGTCGCTCTTGTGGCTGTGCTCGCGTGATAACTGTGTGCAAAAGCAATGGTTATACCGGGTATCCTTTCTTCAATTCATCTATGTTATGTACAATGCGGTTTACGCTCCTTCTTGGCTATAAATTGATGATAATCTAGATTATCACTACATAGACTATAAGGAGAGATTATATAACTATGACTGTATATCAATAAATACAAATTGGGTAAGTTCATCAGTTACAGAATACCAGTGTGATCGAGATAAGGTATAAATGTAGCCGAGAACCAGTCCAGCATGTTGTCCTGTTACACCCTGTGCATGCAAATATGTAGAGAAATCACGTTTTCTCCTATTGTTCTCACTATAATTATTATGAAAAGGACAGGATTATACTGTGACATAATATGGCATGACATTATCAGAGTTTCCTATATCATGATAATGTACGTGTGTTCTATGCCATTCACAAGCCATTCAGAAATTACCAATAATTATAGCAATACATGTTAACCATCTTAAATCTTGAATTCAATTATGTAGTGATGTATGTGACACATGTTCTGTGATTGACGTATATGGCTGTGTCTCACGACCTTGAGCCAATGTTTTTGTCTCTGACTGGGTGCCGTCTCCGACCAGGTGCCGTCTCTGACCAGGTGCCGTCTCTGACCTGGTGTCAGAAAAAAAGTTTTTTTAAATTCTAACCTATACTCATACCATATATAAGGATTTGTAAAAACGTTATGGCAGCTGTTATGTAATTATTATTAGCCTCCTGCTGTTGGTAGCACATAACTAAACTCCCAAAGTGACATCCGGTCAGAGACGGCACCCGGTCAGAGATGGCACCTGGTCAGAGACGGCACCCGGTCAGACACAAGACATTGGCTCAAGGTCGTGAGACACAGTCATATGCACTTTATAGGCCAGACAGGTGTATATATACTCTATACACATACATGTAGGTCTTTCATAGCACCTACACTGGACTCCACCAGGTCCTGTGGCAAGCATGCATAGAATGATGAGCAGCTATGCAGAAAGGAACCTTGGTGAAGGAACGTACGGATCATCCTTTTTGCTCATGTGTTCGACACCAGCTGTTAGGCAGCCCTTTTCTGCCTCCTGAACATGACCTAGTGATGACCCTTTTATAGCCCCTATATGCATAAATTCATAGAGAGCTGTCGTAGACGATAGGTACAGATAGGTTTTGCACTCTTGCCGCCATCCATGTGATCTAAAATCCATTGGTTTTGTTTGGTGGGTTTATGTGGCATCGCTTATATGCATTGATGTTTATCGCTATTGAAAAAATAAAACTTACAGTCCAATACTGATATCAATCAGACTCATTGTTGCACAATTAAGCAGTATCCTCTATAATTAGTTCAGGGATACATAACAAGTAACACATAATTCATCTAAGAAACTTTAGATCCTGTAAAAGACTAATGAATTTAGTCGAAACGTCGATATCATTCAACTAAAACCCACCAACTTAATTCTACTTTCTCTACCTTGTACATATTCTCAGCAATGAGATTCCACAAAATTGTATAAGACTGTGTCTGTTTGTTGTGCTTTCAACCACCTTTAGTAAACTTGAGATCTATTTAGGATATACATGTAATAAAACTTAGGCCTAATACCCAGATGAGCATACATACTACACTACTCACTCCTACTTACTTAGTTACATAAATCAGCTAACTATTGACAGTGGAATATGTTTTTTCGCAAGCAATGTTGTAATAACAATTGCATTTCTGACATAATATATAATGTCATCATAATTAGGTAAATGTTTTTTTATCGAGTCAAATAATTGCTGAAGCATGCATGTGTAAGCATAAACCAGCAACGTCATTTAATGACCATTCTGTAATTTTTATAAGTGTGACCAAGCACAATTAATTTAGATTGCAATTTCAGATTTTGACTGAGAGTCATGTCCTGTCAAATACCATTCCTGGGTACTTCATTAATATAAATGGTCTTCTTTTTGTTGTAACCATTAATTCTCACTTGATAGGTCACACCACAAATTTGTTAAAGGACCCGCATTCTGCGGTCCAATTGACTTTAAAATTCGATGAGGCCAATAAAGGGGAACTAGTGTCCTTTAAACAATATTTAATTCAGCATTAACTCCAAAGACGTGTTGCCTCCCCCACCTCCCACTTCCAACCAATTGACATTTACTTAACTATTAAGAGTGATACCACCCGTGATTGCATTGTTACATGGACATTCAGAATTCCTTACTCAGCAAAAGAAGGCACTGGTATCAGAACCAATTCTGATATGTTTAAAAAAAAGAGTAAATATTTTTTTTAATGAAGTTCTATCTAAAGGTCAATTTACTCCTCATGTGGTTTGCTAATCACTGCGTGCAATCATGGCATTTTCCCAGTCACGTTGATTACACGTTTTTCCCTCCATTTCCACATGTCTGTTGATAATTTTTGGCATACATTTTGTGTAATATTATATGACTATAGATGCAAACATTTTGTGTAATATCATATGACTATAGATGTAGAAATCAACGTGATTTGCACTAGGCAACCATATTACATTGCACAAACACGGCAAGATAAGTGTACAACATAATGCATAGTGCACTCAACCAAGTGGTAAAGCATACACACTAGCATACTTGTCTCCAATGCAACTATTTTTATCAGACCCCCTTATAAACGGTCTACTTCCACTATCACTATCAGGTTCGGTCCGTATGGGCCCTGTGGACCTGCTGACCAGCCTTCGGCTGTGTTGGTTTTAAAACTATATATATCTATCCCTATTATACTCTCCCCAATACAACCATTTTATTGGACGCCTTAATCAAGGGTGTAGTGCTATTATAAGCAGAGCCTGCAGGGTTTGGGATTTCAATCTGACAGAAGCCGGATCCGTCTCGATGCTCATTGGTAGGCCTATCAATCAGATTGAAATCCCAAGCGTCCATACAAGCTTTATTCTATTTTCAACACACCCCTGCGGGCATATAATCCCCTTAAATAACGAGAAAGGTCATTTATTTACGTGTTACTAGTAACTGATAGCCTTTCCAAAAATCCAAACGGCCATCATCTTGTTTTCGATTAAACTTTAACTTGCGTCAACTGAGTGCGCACAAAAAATTGTCCCTCCCTGAAACAACTCCAAACTGTCCTTATTATCTTATGTGTGTGTGTCAGAGGGCCCCAGACGGGTAAAATCGACAAATCGACATGACCCTAGTGACAAGGGACAAGACCTATTTCTTAAAATCGACAAATGACATGGGCATTCCTTAAAATCGACAAGTGACATGCGGGCTAGTGACATTTTTACAGTGGTAGTGACAAGGGACAAGACCCCCATCTTAAAATCGACAAGAGACATTGGCATTTCTTAAAATCGACAAGTGACACAGCATCCCCCGTCTGGGGCCCTTGTCAGTGTCCTCCCCCCTGATTTGCTGGTAATCAGGGCAGACTACTTTCCTGTCAGTGGACAGGGTGAACACAATAACAATTATCACCATAGTATGAGGATATCTCTGTGGTTTCATGTATCAACTTCGCCACATGACATAATATTATGTCGTAGTAGCGCGGGAAAGTCTATCACGGACGCTGCCGCTATATGGTAGCGCTACCTGTAGTCATATCCTTATACTAAAGCTATTGTCCTATGATGCATCATGTGCGTGTTATGCAATACACCGGAGGGTCGATCAAACAAGATTCAGAGTTGTTCCCCTATATATAAAACGGCATAAGTTGATCGCTGGTACCCACCCCATTGAATTAGCCTTGAGCACTCTCCCCGCAGAGATCTAAAAATGTATCAATTCGGCCGCTACTAAAATGTATCAATTCGGCCGCTACTAAAATGTATCAATTCGGCCGCTACTAAAATGTATCAGTTCGGCCGCTACTAAAATGTATCAATTCCGAGATAGAAGTAGGCCTACGTACTATTCAAACACTCCAAACACCCACAATCCCAGTCCCCGAAGGGGCTGGTTATCACTTAAAATACAAAGTATTAAGACATCCCAGCAAAGCAGAATGCCAGAACATATATCACTGGGAACCAATACAGGCCACCAGCATCTATAGGTTTCCCCCAGGGCACTGGTATTATCTATAATAATGTTACATATCGATGTACCAACATGTATAACATACACACAAACATATGACTGTGTTTCAGCAAAGAGGTGCGCCTGTCAAAGAGTTGCATCGGTCATAGAGGTGCTCCGGTCATATAGAGTTCCAACTTGTATCGGTTTGGTGAGAGTCAGACACAACCATATATAAGCCCTCGCTCCATTCACAACCGAATAATTCTGTAACGTGCAGGGCGCCAGACCAATGAACCCCGGCAATGCACACTCTCTAACTTAGACACCATCTTTAGCCATCGCCTAGTCGAGGCGACTCCATTCACGATAGCTCATAGGAGTCGGGGGGACTACTATTGGGTCTTTCCGTGGGTATGCACTCAGTTGACCTGTGGTCATCCTATGAAGATAGGATGACCAGCTTGTGTGGTCATACCTATAGATAGGATGACCACTTTGGCCTTCATTGTTCAATATTTGTTGCTGCTGCCTAAGAAAAATACTGGGAATCCATCACAAAATTGTCTTTTTTTGCTGCTAGAAATAAGTACCAGCACCCACAATAACATAGAAATGTAGATTAAGGTGTAAGGTATTCATTTAATATTACTTTTATTGTTTGGAATAGAGTGGGGACTCAGGGAAAGTACTTCTTGTCGAATACGTTTTTGACCCCCTGAATCTCGGCTAGGAGCGCCCAGTGACCCTCCAGCAGGCTGTAGGCCGATCAGCTGCAGAGGGTCACGGCAATGACTAGCCATCGCCGGCAAATGTAGAATAACCTTATAGGATTCTATATGTTTCTTGATGCAACTTGAGTCCAAGATTGTGCTATGACTTATGAACTATTGAGTGCCACCTCTGCTGAAGGGCTGCACTTCGCACATCTATCCCACATGAGAATGTACTAGAATAATATGTAAAGTAATAGCACGAAGAAGGTGTAATGCGACTTTTAACATAGATCGCATTCTGGTCTCTGCTAATCTGTACTACAAAGTCAGTAATATACCTAAGTACCTTAAAACCTTTCGTATGAGCCACGGCTTGTAGGCCTACGCGAATCAGTTCGCCAATGCGGCTTATAGGATCGGCACAGAGTCAGGGTGCGGCTTATACGCGAGTTTTTGCTCCTATAGTACAGTATAAAAGTCATCAGAATCAGATCGCTGGTGCGGCTTATAGGATCGGCACAAAGTCGGGATGCGGCTTATACGCGAGTTAGGCTTATACGCGAGGTTTTACGGTAGGTGCTATTTTTCTGTATAGGTAATTGGTGTAATTCATTCGCTCAATTGTGAACCGCAGTTCACGCAACAATCTCGCGGTCTCGCGCAGCTGTTTGGCAAGTTCTAGCGTCATATCCCTCTTTGTGATGTTTACTTTGAAGTGTTATATCATTGGATGTAGCTAGATTCATCTTTTGCCGTGAATATAATATGACAAATACATGTCTATTTTATAACATATTCGTCAGGGAATCCGTCAATATAAGTATTTAGGAGATATTTGGGGTTAAAGTGACGGGCTTGCACACTCTCCCTGCAGAAGTTTAGGGTTATATGATGATATGTAGGCGGTCAAGAATCTGCTTGGAGAATGGAACCGGAACTTGCCAGAGCGCGGGGGCGATAATATCGCACTCGGCACATCACAATTCGGCGAATAGAGATATTGCCATAATATTGATATGAACACTGATGCAGAGGAACATACTTAAGAGAACAATGAAAAGACGTTCCCGGTTATTCATTGTAAGTTGCTCTCTGATATGATTGGTTCTTGTAATATTACAGCTCCAACTAGTCTCAGCAATAGTAATTACATTCAAATGATAAATATACCAACATTACATCGCCCTTGTATGAATGCATGCTCGGTACATACCATGAGGATTTTATACGAGCTGCCAAGATGTAGAGTGCTATAGAGTTTGCATCTTAAAAGTATAACAAATGAATTCAAATGTATGCATATTGCTCATTTTTATATTTTCATCTCCCTACCTCCTGCTCTAAGTAATTATGATTTAAAGATATTTAAATTCTTTTAAATGTAAACTAAAGCTTAAAAAGGGTATTATATGAAAATTACCGATACGGCGGATTTAAGGATGTACACGAGACCCTCTTACTCCTAGCTGAGTAATGCAAGTGATTCCTATCTTAATTCATAGATTGTATGCTCAGGATAACTGAAATGACATTGGTAACATTTTTATAAAAGAAAAACTTATGAAGACAGAAACTTTCGCTAATAGGGCTACTTTGTTTCCTGGGTTATATTATACAGGCCACCTTGAGGGCAACTTTAGTTTCATTACATCTCTAGAGCCATATTTATCATACTGTCTATGTAATATACCACATACATTCAATTTCGACCTCTCAAAATTCATCGTAGTGTCAGATCCTATCATGACTTGGCCGCTAGGTGTGACCCACAGTAGGTAAATTCTGCAAAATATAGTTCAGATTTTAAGTCTTATGAATGTGGTAATCGACATCTCATAACACACAAATGACTCTAGACCGTAGAGCCCTCAGAAATAACCAGGCTTCAGGGAAGTGTAAGAACAAAACACACCATACAATTTGGTGACATTTCAATCTGAGATTTAAAGCAGAGTTTCATCAGATCATATCAGTCTGTCACGTGAAGGACGCAATGAGAAGAGCCGCACTTGGGATAATTAGAAACGGGCAACGAAGTGCAAATGTAGTCATTGACAACATTAAGGGAATGACCTTGATGAAAAATAGGTCGAGCCTGAGCCCAGTAACAATAACAAAGAGCAACGTTCCATTTGTTAAACTATCAAACTTTGCACTAGATTGACTGTACTTTGAGCCAAGGAGGAACCTTCTTTTCTGTTACTATGGCAACAATGGAAATCTTTTATCACATCCCCAACATGGGAATGAAATTGAACCTATTGAGATTATTATTTTTATAGTTTGGAGTACATTTTCCATATCATTGTGTCAAAATAATTGATGATCGCTCTCTGAAAAATCTACTTTTGTGTGAAAATATTATTCATCAAATAAGATGACAAATTATAATGTTATCATAGGGGAGAATACTCAGCCTCAGCCATTGAAGATATCTATCATTATTTTCCTACATTATTTGCTCTAAAACTGTTGATAGTTATCAAATAAAAATGCAAGCCCATGCATATGATAGATTCATAAGTATAGGATTTTAGGTGTGTGCAAAATACGCCATTTCACACCTAAGAGTTAAATGAACCTTAAATCACAAAACCAGCACTTTCTACATAGGACCCATATGAGGTCATAAATGATCATTTCAATTTTGGGAAGTGTATAAGTCAAAAATCTCTTCACACACTGCTTCATGGTTGGGGAAATATTGCTGTAGACCTATTTCAATATAATATTATAACCTATTTTAACACGTGAAGAATATTATATAAATGCCCAGAATGCCATCCCTTTCTCTACTTTAAAACACAGGCTCCTGCACTCAAAAACTTGGGGTCGTCATTTTTGACAATACCAAAATTAACAACTTTACATAGTCAAGGTGACAACCTTAGGTCTTCATTGTGATGACCTAAGGTAGTCACATCTGATCCATTCAGACCAAAGTTGTCATAATAACGACTTTAGGTAGTCACATTAATTGGGTTGTCAGAATGAAGTTACTTTAAGGTTGTTGATTTAGTTATTGTCAATTTATAGACCTAAAGTCATCAGTTATGACAACTCACAAGTCCATATATGCCCGAGGTTGTCCCAATTACTATATGCAATGCAATTGCACACTGGGCATGTACTCGCATATGACTGCCACTCAACTGGTGGTAATTGAATAAAGTATCTGCATAGCTCTTTTTATCATGAGCAATAAACTGGTGACAGGGAGCAGAGTGGTACACCATTGGGGCCTTCATTCACACCCATTGGCAATGTATCTATAACAAGTAATGCTACTTAGTTCAATCAAGAGTACACCAAATCTGTGAAAGTGATGCCCCTGGCTAAGAGGTGAACTGATTTGAGACTATATTCATACACCATACTCCAGAGGACACTACTGTCACCGGCCATTATTTATTATGACAAGCTAGGTCGTCATAGTGACGAGGATCCATTCCTCTGGGTTTTCAGTGTGGTTGTTTAGCATTGCAAACATGCCTGGAGCTTTGGGTGCTAATCTCCCTCTAGACCGGTCAGCCCTCAGAGGGTGTATCACATAATTATACACAATGTCATATAAAATCATATGAAACCATGCAGGCTGACTCCACGTAACTGACTAATGCACTACTACCCAGTGGGCAAACTTTAGTTAATTCAATGTTGATTCAATGTGTGTAGCGACATGATATCAACAGTTAATACAGGGTTGCTATTTGGTTGATATTGATGAGGTCATCAACGTTGATCATTCATCAGTGATTCAACGTTGATATGGCCGTTGTGAATCAACAACGAATAAACATAATAAATGATGTGGATTTACATTGGTTTAATATTTACTGCTGATGGGTAATTTGAGATTAAGAATAATTATAGTCAAGTTTTCAGCCTAAATGCAGTATTCTTATGTAGAGACATTCCTTTCAATTTATATATTTTCATTACAACGACCCCCCACCCCCATTTCTCCTGAGATTGAATGCTGCTTCTACCACCATCCAGGGTAGGGGTACATGAATGACCTCTGGTGATCACACTAAGAGGCATTCATATCCATTTCAAACTAACCTGGTCAGGACTGAGACTTTATCTATTATTGTTAGCAACATAAAGGGTGTCTTACTGAAACCATGCATTTATTCTTGTCATTTAATTCTAAATGTCAACCAAATGCACACACCATAGTTGTCAATGAAAATGAATGAGATTTTGATCAATTGTATGTACACTGATGAGAAAATAAGAGCTTACAATTAGGGAAAATAGATGTAGCATGTAGATAGATTTGCTAAGGAGTAGGTTGTGGAGGCACCTAGTGGGAAAGGCGGAAACACATGGTTGATTCAAGGTTGATATCCAAACATTGCATCAATGTTGAAACAGGTGTTGGTTGACAACGTTGAAATAGTAACATTGCATCAATGTTGAAAACATGTTGATCTACCCTGTAACCCTATATCAACCAGTTGTCAACGTTGAATCAAGGTTTTGTGCCCACTGGGTATCGTGGCTGCCTCATCATCAATTCACTCCACTGCCTATTAAGTATGATATTTCTCGCGTTTGTGTGCTGAATTTTATAGTTTAGCTTCCTTCTGATACTCTTTACTTAATTGATCATTGACTAAATGTGATTCCTAATATTGTGAATTGAACTTCAGTTGTGTGGACATGGTTACTTGAAACATGAAGACAGTATAAAAATATCCAGGTGGATTATAGGCGGACAATACTACGACATAAAAAGAAACCTATTATACTATTGACTCTAGAGGTTTGCAGTATGATTAATGTAATATCATTGTGTATGAAAACTTGGCCAATGTTGAAAACTTGGTTTTTTAACGAGGCCTCATTTAATTGAATATACTTGTTATTGGTTCTTAATTGAAATTATATAGATACAACGCAAAAAATACACATCGTGATGATTGTATGATATATAAGCCTCCTAAGTCTTGGCCTATATCTATTTATAATTGAGCACTTGTTTTATTTCAGGGAGATGGAAGACTCTCCGGCAAATTCAATGGATGCGTACAAGTCATTGCCATTTAAGGGCAGCATACATAGTGCTTTAATTCACTATGCCATTTTGCTGAAATGATGCACTGATAATAATGGACATGGAAATGTTGGTCACTACGGACTACATTTCTATAGTCACTTGAATGTAGCAAAAACGATTATACCAAGTTAGACAACTATGTCTAACATAAGTTAGTCATATAGTCAACCTATACATGTAGTCAGCCATTAAATTGGCTGATTTGAGCTATATAGTCAAATAACTATGAATTTAATGGTTTCATGGTCCAAAATAGTCACTATGACTAATAGATATTGTCAATCATGAGAAATGAGGGAAACCTAAGTACTGAATGCAGGTCAAGGTTCAGCAGGGTAGAGCAAGGCAGAGCAAAGCTATGTAGAGTAGAGCAGGACAGTGCAAGGCAGAATAAGGCAGAGCAAAGTAATGGAGAGTAGAGCAAGGCAGGGTACGACAGAGCTGAGTAATGAAGAGCAGATCATGGCAGAGCAGAGTAATGTAAAGTATACACTGATAATAATACTTATAGTCAGTAGTGACTATACCACCATATTTTGACGCCCATAGTCAGGGGACTATACAACTTAATTACATATTA
Organism: Harmothoe impar; assembly: GCA_947462335.1. NCBI lineage: Eukaryota > Metazoa > Annelida > Polychaeta > Phyllodocida > Polynoidae > Harmothoe > Harmothoe impar. Next base: position 42,122,095 of record OX381711.1, on the reverse strand, counting down.
GTCATAAAGATAGTCAGTAGTGACTATAATATATTATGTGGATCACACAAATTGATGATGTCACAGGAATAAGAGTAATTATGGTATCTTGTTAAAATTTTGATAACATAGAAATACATGAACAGTGTATGTCTAGACTGACAGAGCATAATAGGCCTACACAGGATCCTGTCACCTGCCCTGCTTTACCTTAGTCTGTCCCCTGCCCTGCCCTGCTCTACATTAGTTTGCACTGCCTTATTCTGTCTTGATCTACCCTACTACACTGATAATAATGGACATGGAAATGTTAGTCACTACGGACTATGTTTCTACAGTCAGTGAACGTAGAAAAAACAGCTATACCTAGTTAGTCACCTATGTTCAATGTAAGTTAGTCATTATAGTCAACCTATTGTCAGCCATTAAATCGGCTGATTTGGGATATATAGTCAAGGTACTATGAATTTAATGGTTTAATGGTCTAAAGTAGCCACTCTGAGTAAAAGGTATAGTCAATCATGAGAAATAAGGGAAAGGCAGGTCAAGGTTCTGCAGGGTAGAGCAAGGCAGAGCTAAGCTATGTAGCGTAGAGCAGGACAGAGCAAGGCAGAGTAAGGAGATTTGGGGCCATGATCCGCCCCTGCATGACCCCCCAGAAGATTTAAAAAATCTCTACTTGAAATGATACATTCTAATGCATTTTAGCACACAATACATTACGGCTCAGATCTATGTTTACCCTCTCCCATTGGGACTTGAACAATATGTTTAGAGGGATCGATTTAGGAAATTTGGATGTTTGGGCATGACAAATTGGCTATTATTAATGACTTGGGCATGAAAAATGGGCTATCGGTTTATCAATTTCAAGTAAATTTGCTTTTGCTTTTGGACATTGTGCCCACAGACTATTTTCTCTAGATATGTGGGCAATTTACGAACCACACCTGAGACAGCCCATCGCTGTCCAATCAGCAAATTGTTGGGTATATACGTCATGGTACTCGCAGCGGTCATTGACCCCCTCTGACGTCATGAATTACGACTCTGACGCATTTATCGCAAATCAACGTCGACATACGGCATATGCATGCAGCGTCTACTGCCTCGCACAAATCCTCTGCTCTCCCCCCTCCCCCCCCCCCCCCACCATACAATCGATTCAACGACTAGTACACGTCGATTTTTGGAATACAGGTGTCGATGGGATGTATGGATGGAGAATTAGAAATACGGCACGAGGAAAGTGAATCGGTTGCTGCTGTGATCTGATTGGATGCCAGTTACAACTCTGCCCGCACGAGAAGAGAGAGAGAGTGGGAGGGAGTGGGTGACATTTAACTGCTGAAACTGACTTGGCACGGGTCTATAGCGGCAACTACTGCACTGGTGGAGAGCTACACATCATATACAGCAGCAGTCCATGCTGTGACCTCATGTGGGGTGATGATGGGAACACACGCCATTAGTCCCAGTGCTATAACAGCAAAGGTGGTTTATAGAGGATAAAAAAGGAGTCAAGCTTGGCCTGCCACACGCACCTGGTTGAACTTCTGTGCTACTTTTTCATGTCACCTTTTTGAGGGTGTGCTACACAGGTTTCAGCCTTGCCCTGGGGGTAAGGAGACCCACGACACATATCAGAATTGAACCCATAGTGTCATCACACACTTAAGTGGTGGATAGCAACAGTGTGTATACTATCGGACGAGGACTATAGAGAACATACAATATTGCCGTCGGCAACACACCAAGTAGTACTGGTGAACGGTACTGCATGGAAAAGTGAAAGAGTGCATTCCTTTGGATATCATCTACAAGGGATAATTACATGCTCGTGTGAATTTTACCGTGAAACTTTTATCATTACGATTATGCAGTGACATTGGACATTGTTCCCAATACTTTTCATCCTTACCTATAGACATATTGGTCAATACCAAGGTATGCGATTTAATCACAGGATCACACCAGTACATACTTAAATACACAAAACATATATACAAATATAGAAGCCAGAAAGCCAGTGCTGTTTCATCACAGATGGGTAAGCAATATGCCAGGATGCTGTGGGGTGTGTCAATGTGTTAAACGAAGTAGGCAGTTCACCTGTGTAATACACCAGATGGTATGGACTGCATAGTTTCTATCACCATTATACCAGTCAGACGCAACTTATGTAACTGTACTCTCTTATTTCTATAAAGCCATAAGTCACGTTGCTGGTCCACTCATTCAGTCGCGACTCTATCTTTGTACTGCGACACTATGGAGGCATCTAAAGGTCATCGTTATAACTATGAGGCATCCTATAGGAGACACTCTGGATTCCTATGCTATACATGTACCATGTCCAGCCTCCTCTGGATAGGGCTCCTGTATAGCAGTATCGTCATGGCACCCATAGCAGCAAGGAAGCCCCCCGGAAAGGAAGCAGGTGAGTGGAGAATTAGTGCTGCATTAATGTAAATTCCATTTCTATTGTATGTTATTATAGGGTCTTTGAGAATATCGGGGCCCCAAACAACATCATTCACACATCCTCACCCCATCCCTGTAATTGCCCCATCCCCTATATATATGTGTGTAGAACTGCCCCTTTCCCCTTTCCTACATCACATGTATACATACATCATGTGGTTTGCTCTTCATTAAAGGTGCCTTATAAGGAGTGACAGTTGAAATGATTGTCATACAGTGCAAGTAGTGAGAATTTGGATCAGATATACTTAAAGAGGCTACTCTTACAGTGTTCTCATTCATAACAACTGCCGTATCCGCCTGATAAAAAGTCACGAGTGATTTAGGGTCTGACAATCATAAAAGGACTTTCTTTCAAAGAAATTACTTTAAAATAACTGGAAGCTCATTCAGAAGAACTGACATGGTCAAGGGGAATTGGTGATGTGACGATACCTTTTTGACGGCCACTAGTAAAATTTCTTTCACAAGAATTCCTATACAAATCTATAGAAAACTAATGTAAATACCACATTTTGCCAGCTACAAATACCCTTGTAAATTACAAATATTGCAATATTGACGAAAATCGCAATGAGATGACTGACAGTTCAGGGGCTCGATTCATAAGTTTCTACGACATAGAAGACTATTTTACTGCTACGACCATTGCTGATCGTCCAGGGGTCATTCTCTGCTATACCTACGACACCTGTTGAACAGTTGTAAGGGTGGAGAAAAATAACCACACTTATGACTAACTTATCTCATTTGACCAGCTTATCTCACGAAAATTGTAGAATGCTGTCGTACAAAAAAAGGGGTGCATTTCAAAAGAAAATTGTAGCAAATTTCCCAATTGTCCTATTGCACAGAATACCCGTATATGGTGATTGTAAGTGGGAAAATGCCCATTGCACAACAGATGGCTGAGACAGCCTCTGAAGTCATCTCAGCCATGTAAATAGTCTTTAATAATGGTTTGTTTTGTACAAAACCAAGATATAATGACTTCTATTTACATGTACATTACCTTGTAAGAATGAGTGCCTCATAAATTCACAATATTACCCATTTTTTGAAAATGATTATCTAACAATTTACCCCTAAATCGTAGTGTGTATTATATTCTTATGCACTCTGTAATAGACAGTTATATTTTATCATAATTACTTTTACAACAAATTTATCATGGCTAGTGATACGATCAAGTAAAGTAGATGTGTCCTATGATTATCATTGTGAAATGTACCACATTTTCTGTACGACTACCTTGCATGACTCCTTCACTACGACCAGTAAAAAAAATACGATTTGCTCTCTTTTCCCTACAGACATGTTTTTTCATGGTCGTAGCTTTTTTGAGCTGTAGTACAATGTTATGAATCGAGCCGCTGTTCTGGTTTGTTCTGAAAGAGCCTCCAGGGTTTTCATTCATAACAACTGCCGTATCCGTCATGAAAAAGAATTTGTCGATAGTATCATATTTTGCAATTGATGAAGGTTAGGCTTTTAACAGTTTCAAGGGTCTGGAGGCTCAATCAGAACAACTGACGTAGTCGTAGGGAACTGGTGACGTGACGAAACCTATTTGACGACCACAAGTGAAATGTGTTTCACAAGATGAAGTCATCAGAAAATATAATTGTTCATGCCTGCCACTCAAGGTCATACCCTATACACTCTAAGAACAGTGTGTTACATTAACACACTCTCAGCCAAAAGTGTGTTATCTCAAAAGTATATACTAAAGTATGTTGAAAAGTCATGTATGTTACTCTTTATGCATGTTCCCACAACACACATTTCTTAGAGTGTATAGATATATATGGGTACATTTATAGTTTCTGAAATGGCCACAATATTCATTTGACGACCACTAGGGATGTTTACATTTGCCATGGTTGTCAGCACCAAAATTTACCCTTTTGACATGTTTTGACGAGAATCGAAGTATGACGACTGACGAGTCTGTTCTGAAAGAACCTCCAGGAGGGTCTTTGCAGTCCTGAATACTCCTACAGATTGGTACTAGGCCTATAACTACTGTATACCACTAGCTGCATACAGTATACAAGAGGTGTGACATGCTTTGTTCTCCGGGTCCGCTGTGGTATAAATCATGGTCATCAAGAAAAATGATTCATTTGAAACTTGCTGTATTCGTACCCATGGCCGCAGGTTCCTAGAAGTTGACCATTATATCAACACTCGTCACTGTCTGTCGCTGCTACACCCGGCGACGATCTCACCTTCCAGATTACAGGTGTATTGGTCAGAAAGGTTGGCTTCCAGACACACCAGTCGTTTATATAAACAGCTTTAGACGTCACTGTCACTATAGACAAGGATAATATACCAGCATCAACCTCTTCGCCCGTATGCGGCTTCAGGAGTTTATGGCCATGGTCCACTTGGCTCTATACAGCCACTTAAGCCCATAGATTTCATACATAAATCATGATTATAAAAGACCGAAACGTCCCCAGTGGAAGATGGTCATGAGGATTTAGTATTTGCAAACCTTTAATCACTGCGTAACGATCTCCCATTGCTTGGGAATTCCAACGCCATTTGGCACACGCAACAGTCTCCTGAACAGAGATTTATCATTATGTCCCTATTTATGGAGTAGGCCCTATTGTATCAGAAACGGCGAGAAATGAAATATTTCAACCTAGATGCCTGGTAACTGTTGAATTAACGGTCCTCCGTTAGTATCGCTCTAAATGTGGGCGAGGTAATCGTGTAGTCAAACAGTTTGTGTAGCGTTGAAACATGAGGGAACTTGTTCCCGAGGGCCCACTGAGTTCAGACTGCCGCCGGTAATCTCGTAAGAAGTTGGCTCTGCTCTCACAATGTAACCTGTTCCTGGCAAGATGCCCAATAAACTGGTAAACAAAAACACGTTATACAACGTTATATAACTTTTGTCTATGACTCCTTATTATAGCAAAACGTCATACAACGTTAAAAATGTTAATTTGACGTTAAATAACTTATTTTTGTTAGCTGGGTATGGTGTGTGGATGCACGATGCCAAGGTAAATCTCGCGAGGAATTCCAAGGACAGAACTAACATGACCGCTCTTTTGAAGCTACGAACATTATCACTATATGACACATTGCAGGTGTGTTTACTTACTCAGAACTCAGAACCCCACTTTAGTTGATTCCCCTGGAAAGCTGGAAATCCATTCTGTTAGTATCAGTATATCGGTATATATATAATGCATGGCCTAGTAATGCTCCTTTACACAGAAAATTACGGCATAGAAGTGGTATGGGGTTCCTAGGAAGGAGGCTATGGAGTATGGCTAAACTGCACCATAGCATTAACATAGGGAGAGCCGTATCTACCATGTAATTAGATTATATAGTATCAGTTATGAAACAGGTCTCAGGGTGCCCTCAATATGTACATAAATTATTTGTGTGAAAGCGTACGGGCCTAGGTCATGATCAACAGTTCTCTGGAGCTTAGAAATGAATCATTTGATATATCTCCGCTCTGACAATAATGAAGCACTATCTGTTTATACCTGTATGATACTCAACCAGGAGAGTGTCCAACATGCCTTCTAGTGCTATTAATAGTAATGTGTATTCAGGTGACACAGTCTGGGGATCTAGGTCAGATTGGTGGAGTGGATTCTCTGAAAAAAATGAAAATCACATAAATTTCCCCCCTCCCTCTTAAATACGGTGGCCGACAAGGCTCACGCCCAAAAAAACACTGTTATGAAAAAAAAAAAAAAATTCACCTTAAAAAACAGGCGAAAAAAAAAAATTTAATTTTTTTTCACAAATATTTTTTTTTTCATTTTTGAAAAACATGAAAAAAACTTGCTGTCAACTGTCAAGTACGAAAATTGGCGCTGTCAACTGTCAATTTCCGCCATACCGCCCTGCGGCAGAACAGCATGCCGCTGTGTCAAGAGAGGCGGCATTTCATTGGTTGTCGGCGGGGCGTAATGATATGATATACGCAGAACGTAGTTCGCAATTTCCTGCTGTTCGGATGCCCCTTCCCCCTTATTACCTTACTGCAACCTCGATTCATATGTCTTATAATACCGTGCACTTGATCTTACAATACAACTAATACACTTTCTCCAGCAATTTTTCAATTTATTTTGCCCGTGGGATGAAAGCGATGCGGGGCGTCCTGTTTATTATCAGCAGCGGCTGCACGGTCTCAGCTTAAACAAAGTATTCACTTCCGGCGTGAGTGGTGCGATTCCGCGTGGCGTGTACGAGGGACAAGCTTTTGGATCATAACTGCAATCCTTTTCTTCCTGTTCTACCAGCACCTGCAAGACTTTGAAGTAAGTATCATACACTGTGTTTCACGTAACGTGTGCAGTACTTTATTTTGTATTGAACTATGTGGTAGCCTGTAGCATTTCATTGTAATCCACCCATTATCGCCCGTTATGAAATGAACACGCCTGCTGTTTTCACGCACGTCGTAGTAGTATACACAAGTAACACACTGGCACCCCCATCAGTATTTTCAACACACAGCTTTGTATGCTGATGTGTATTGTTTATTTTTTCTCGGTATATAGACATCATACATCCTGTTTATTTTTCCCATTTCATATACACAGCACATCCCTTTCACTCGCCAGCACATGGCGCATCCTGTTTATTATCGGCAGAATGTACCCGCGATAAAAAATATATCTTTTTGCCTTTCCAGTGGACCACGAGGGAGTGACACGGGGGAAGTGTGTGGAAAGTGGGTGCTTCTGCACTCAATTCTCCTCGCAAAAAGGCACACATTACTGCAACAACTGCGCCCCTCACATGGCCCGTCGCCATGTAAGTATCATACACCTTTCCTATGTTACAAACAGAATAAAATTTCAGTAATGCAAGTTCATACTGTCATACAGCTGTGTTAACACCTCAATGTACCTTTCCACTGCCACCAAAATATTATCACAATTTTACTACATGTTGTCCTGTTTATTATCGTATATAGTACACACTCCACATCCCTCCCAACAGCCACACTTTTTCCTACTTCCTGTTTCTTGTGTTACGGTAGAAGAGATAAATTTGGCCCAGGTAGTACACACAGGAATATAGTCCATGTCATAGTACTGTATATCCCCTTCACCTACTTATACCATCTTATATTGTAATATTTTTCGTATCTTGTTCTACTGTATTATTTGCCAGACATAATACGTGTATTTTTTTCTGCAGGAGAAAATGGGCCAGTGTAGTATGCCTGAGTGTGAGTGCGGACTATTTACAGTTGTGGAAGGCTGTCACGACTGCATAGATTGTGGCCATGGTGCAGGTTTGCACAAGGTGCCCGATGTACCCAGTAAGTATACCGTATTACACATTATGACCTACATTATTTTCAGGCCTTTTGTCACCCCTCCTTTCCCCTTCTAACATGCCATTTGAAAATTTATTGTCCCATTCCTCTCCTTTTACCATCTGTTTGACACACGCAGTACAACAAAGTGAATCACATGTTACAGGAGCAAAATTGCTGAACGAGATGGAAAAGGTGGGGAAAAAAAGGAAAGTCCTATTGCGGAACATCCCTGCCACGCCTCTTGAGAAGAAGGTTCCGGTGCGCCGGGTTAGTATGAAGCCTACTTTTATACTATATAGGGCTATACAGTACCGTATATACATGCTTTTCATTTTTTCTGTATGTTATATGCCACTTCTATTTTCATGTTAGCATTCTGATACATGTAGACTATTTATAACCCATTTTTCGTATGTACTGTAACCAGGTCCTTTCTCTCATAATGCATTCTTCCATTCTTTCTTTCTCATTCTCTGACAGCTTTTCGAAATAACGCGGGGGGAAAGAGTCAAGGTCCGGGGTGTCTGGGGTAACCGTGCCAAAAAGGACAGGCGTGGAATCCAGACTGTCAGTGTAAGTGTAGCAAACATATTATGACTATTCCCTTTACCATATTTCACATAAACTCATTATAAATAATAAGCTGATGAAATAAACACAACCAGCAAGAAACAAAAGTTTTGTAGAATGAACAGAAGTGTTCACTCGACCTTTAGCCCGCATCACTTTTTTTCCATGTTCATCCTTGTGACGCCCGTCGCCAGTGCTGTATATGGGGACAGCAGTCCTGTTTGTCGTCAGCATTTCATACACACATGGCGCGTCCTGTTTATTATTTCTCGTTATTTAGACATTATACATCCTGTTTATTATTGGCATGTGATAGACACGGCACATCCTTTATCCTGCCCAGCGCATGGCGCGTCCTGTTTATTATTTCTAGGTATATAGACATGATACATCCTGTTTATTATTGGCATGTGGTAGACACGGCACATCCGTTATCCTGCCCAGCACATGGCGCGTCCTGTTTATTATCGGCCGAATGTACACGCGATACATCCCCTAATTAGCCGACTCAACGTAGCACAACAAGTTATGTCATGTAACATAATGCAATGCCTGGTGTAATGTAGTACCATCTCACCTTCTTTCTGTGTTTATATTGTACCTGATGGTCACACCGGTGTTCTTCCAGATCGAATTCCAACCGGACGAAGAAGTCACGTTCAAGGGACTTCGTGACCGCTGTGCCCGCGTCTTCGCTATGGTGTCCTACGACACGCTGAGCAAATCTCACTCGGCCTTGCTCCTGGGCGGACTAAAAGGGCCGGAGGTCAACAACGATCGGGAGGTCCAAACGTTATTAAAGAACGGAAAGGGGTACTTTGTCCCCACCAAGAAGAACGAGGTGTCCTCTGTAAGCCACTTCTCCCTTCTTCTAATACATACAGCGTACATGAAGTGTTCTGTTCGGCCTTAGCACATAGTATATAGTGGAAATATAATACATTACATCCTTCAATTTTTTGGGTGCTTTTACCATCCAGTCTTCTTACTTTAATCTAAAGTACTACCTGTGCTTTTAATGTAGTAGGAACTGCATTTTAATTTAAGTACCCAAAAATTTTTACAGGAGGAGGAGGACTCTCTGTTGAGTGAGGTAAGGAGGACAAACGAGTCGGACACCGAGCGTAGCTTTGATTTACCCCCAGTCAACATTCCGTCTCGCCGAAAGAAAATTGCCACAACGGGAAGTGCTGGAAAAGAAGACACAGAACGCTCTGCCAAGAGAAAGACCAAAGTCCCTTCTTCCGCAGCAGGAAGTTCCTCCACACCACCTCCACCTGATTCCACTCACTCGAATGAAGGGAAAAAAAGGCCAGCAGGAAGTTCCTCCCCACCACCTCCACCTGATTCCACTCACTCGTATGAAGGGAAAAAAAGGCCCAGAACACAGGAGGAGGAGAAGGTGAGCACAGGCAAAAATCCTGTTTCTTTCTACCCTGTAAAATAAAAATAATACATAAAATATGTCCTCTTTCCTCATTCTCTATGAAACATATGACGTACTTCGACAGCAAAAATGAGTGTTTTTTCTGTTCCCAACCTGTGCAGGATTTACCCCAAGCGCCAGAAGGTGAGGTGATATAATATTTGGTTGTGTTCATGTTTTGTCACGTTCAACTCATTTTCCCTGTTCTTTGTTGCAAGTTCCTTTCTCATTGTTCTTTTAATTTGGTAAAGAAACCCGAAAAAAAGTACAAAGAGACACATGAAATAAATTGCTATGTCATAAACTTTACGTCCTTTTTTCTTGTTCAGGCAGAGATATTATAGTACTACATAGCTTTGACTTCCTTTCACGTACATACCTTACAATGCAAGATGAGACAATTTTTCCTGTCTAGATTTTGTTCACCTTTCACTTTGTAGCGAGAAGAAAGATCAGCACGATGGCCCCTCCAGACAACTATGCACAGGAGGAGATCGGGACTGCCGTCACCGCCTTTGCTCTACAATATTTGACGGACACAGACGAAGTGGTCGGGCCCTACATCCCGTGGAAGTCGAGAAACCCGGATCACAACTACCTGCTGGCCAAGCTGGCCAAAGGTACCATAATTTATATGTCTTTTTTTCCCTTTTCCATGACATATCAAGGTCACTCCAAAAAAAAATCTGGTTTCTCATCAACAAGCACTGAAAAAGTTCAGTAGGGCGTTTTTTTTTTTAATTTTGAATTTTCTTAACGCAGGAGCCAAAATGTATAGGAAAAAAGTAGATTTTCTGCAACAAAATTGCACACTTAATTATTCAAGTGTCTATTTATTTGAAGCTGTTTGAAAATGTAACATATTCCTGCTGTCATACAGCATAACAGAAGTTTTATTTTGTATCAGGGGAAACGGACATATATAAAATCGAGATGCACTTGGAAGATGGTGTTAGAGTCCCCCGGTCCGTCGCCCAGGATAACGCGTGGCCGGATATGGCTGAGGACGAAGGTAGGAAGATTTACACCTCTACAGTGAAATCTCGATATGAGGAGGACGGTAATAAGGAGCAGACTGTTTTAAGCAGCAGATTTGCTATGCCAAGATTTTTTCTCTACATTTCTATAGTAATAATACCTCATTAGAACATGCTTTTCTAGACAAAAATGGTTTAGGAGGAGCAGAATTTTTCGTTCATGAATAACTTGTTCGGCTGTTCATTCATTTCATTGAGAAAAAAGTTCCCATTCCGATGAAGTGGGTGATGGTGTGTGTGTACAGGACCCCCACCCCCTGTATACACAGATGCAACCGGCATTGCTATCCTATGTTAAATACTTTATTTTACCCACAGCAACATGTTGGAATTCTCCCTTCTGTATCATGCCCTGTAACCCAGTGGGCACAGGAGGTTGAACAAAGATGGATAAATGTTTACCAATCTTTATTCGATGTTGATTCAACAATTATTCAACCTTGCTTATATTTGAAATGGCCCCTGTTTCTCTTTTTATAGCACAATTTCTATTCTTTTCTTGTAACAGGTATGACCCTGTTATGGCAGTCGCCATATCAGGTATACACAACATTGGAGACGACCTACATAGGGGTGGTGGCGTATCCCTTCCTGAGCAAGGACCTGGTATACGAATGGTTTGCTTTGGAGGAGGGGGAGGAGCGCTTCCTGGGCTTGACGGACCCCTTCGTGTTGGTCCCCCCCGGACGCTACACCTGTAAGCTCAGCTATATGGGGGAGGATGAGGTTGTGTTGCAGGGGTACATCAGCCGGGTGAACGTGCTGAAGTGCTCAAATCTCTTCCAAGGTGAGACGCTGTAAGGTGTTTACAATGTAGCATAGTACTGTGTTATATAATATAAATTTTATTTTTACTTGATACTAGAAGGATAAAGTTAATCTTTTCCTTCTTTCTTTTAGTGGCCAAAATTAAAATAATAGAACCGAGATGGAGAGACAGTACACTTTATACCTATCATACAAGCTGTGTTCACTTTTTTTATTTTTCAGAGTCCGGACTGCAGTTCATAGAACAAAAAGACTACACGGTCCACTACGCGAGCAAAATCGGGGGAGGCAACTTTGGAGCGGTGTACCGAGGTGATTATTATGGACCAGTTGCTGTAAAAACCATCAAGACGAGTCACTCGGTCGACATATTCTTGGCAGAGATAAACATTGCAGGGTGAGTAGGAGAAGAAACCAGTTTGTTCACTGTTCTTTTCTCCCCGCTGTGTCATACGAAAGAAACTGAATAACAAAGATATACCCGCGCTTTGCATTGTGTTCCACCTTTCATACCATATGCATGTTACTTGTCCTTTACAAAACTAACCCCTTTTCTTTACCATACAGAAAGATGCGTCACCGCAATCTTATTCGACTGCTTGCCGTATGCCAGCTCGAAGATGAAATACATATCGTGATGGAGTTGTGCAACGGCAGAAATCTCGCTCGCATCTACGAGAAAATGCGCAAAATGAACACCATCAAGGCCAAAGTGAGTACCATATTTCAAGTGACACTGCACTTTCCGCACTGTCGCAATGATATGGCTTGTCCCGCATTATATGGTTCATTGCGCGTCCTGTTTATTATTTGTCGGCAACATGTAGTCACGATACATCCCTTTACGTACTAAGTACATGGGTTGTCCTGTTTATTATTTTTCGGCAGCATGTAGTCACGATACATCCTTTTACGTACCAAGTACATGGGTCGTCCTGCTTATTATTTGTCGGCAACATGTAGTCACGATACATCCCTTTACGTACTAAGTACATGGGTTGTCCTGTTTATTATTTTTCGGCAGCATGTAGTCACGATACATCCTTTTACGTACCAAGTACATGGGTCGTCCTGTTTATTATTTTTCGGCAGCATGTGGAGAGGGAAACAGCAGTGTGCCAACTACATTAGAAGTCGTCCTGATTTGCGGCTGGATGTAGTACTCTGTGTAACCCTAATGACAGGAGCTGATTCTCTCTCATTCTCACAGGAGGAAGTGCTCAAATTAGACGACAGCATGTTCGTCTTGCAGCAGCTCTGCCTCGCTCTGAACTACCTACACAGCATCCCCGTCGTTCACTCCGACGTTAAACCAGGGAATATCATGATATCCCCCAACTACGAGGTGAAGCTGCTCGACTTTAGTATCGCCCGCATAAAGCAGAGCGCTCGTGAGGAGCGCACCTATGCGACAAACTTCGGGGGCGGGCCGGGAGCGGGTACCTTCTCGTACATGGCCCCCGAAGTGTACAACGGTTCGAAAGTGAAGAGGCAAACCTCTGTAGACGTCTACGCAACCGCCTTAATAATTGTAGAAAATGCGAACAACGGAGCACTGAACTATCCCAAGATGCAACACGTGAAAGATGCCATGACGTCTGAAGGCCTTCCGAAAGGAATTAAGAAGGTGGCCCCTACCCTCCTACCCGTCACACAGATGGCTCTCAGCTGGAAGCCAGAGGAGCGGCCGGAAGCCAAGGAATTGGGGAAAGTAATAGGTTCTCTCTTCGACGAGGAGGCCTACTACGGGCAGAAGCCAGCGTGGTGAAGCGTAAGATAGACTACTGTATTCAGTGAGGGCAGGAAAAATTATGTGCATTTGTCTACTGTTCCATGACACTTTATTAGTTACATACAGAAGTGAACCATTTCATAAAAATAATATAGTCAAATCATGATACAATTGGGAATTTTTTTTTGTACAATATCACATGCTCGGTCTACTTTTATTTACATTGCATCGACATGTGCTACACGTTATATGATTATACCATCGGAAACTTTTTTTTTCTATTTCACATGCTCTCTGTACTTTTATTTACATTGCATCGACATGTTCTACACATTATATTTAACGATCACACAAAGCTAGAAAAATAGCTTGGGCATTCTGCATGCACAACACCATGTTGTTCTGGTTCAGGAATTCGTCTGCCTCTGCCCTAAACTGTGCCGGTACAATGTCTTCAAAGTGGTCTGCTATCTCATGGTACTCTGCCGCGAATTCCATGTCATCTGCCGCCTCAACACCGTAATGATACCCACACTGCTCGCCCCCTGTCAAATTTTAAATAAGAAAAAAAATTACATATATCACATGTCCAATTATTTGGTGACAAACAGTTCAACGGCCGAGCACATACAGAGGTCAAATAGCTTAACAATATGGGAAGGGAAACAGAGAAATTCATGTATACGGGCTTACCGAAAAGATCAGGATGGTTATACATGTCGTCTGGACATCCTCCACACGGCAGACTCACACCTTTCTGTTGGCGAATCTTGTGAAGGTTCCAGTCACGAATGTAGTCGTCCACCTGCCGCTTTACCAATGGGAGGTAGACGTAGATGAACGCGTCTCTGTGCAGGTGAAACAAAGCATGGGTGCGTTACACAAAATGAAATACATACACAAAGACACACTCATTTAAGTCTGTTGGCCGGGTTATTTCACCATTTGACCTTGGGCCGTATTTCACGAGGCCATACGCCGAGCGAAATGTGGCACACCGGTCAACAGACTTGAAATGAGTGTGCCTTTGTGTTAATTTTTTATCATTTTCGATTTAAAATACGAAAATTATGATGGGGGGGGGGCCTATAATAGCCTAATTATATCCCCTTCAAATGTAAATTAAGCACCATTTTGATGACGTCACAGGGCCGTATTACGGCCATTGGTTTTTTCACGGGTTCACGGGTGGGTGAAATACGGCGTTGTTTGGTTTAGTCAATGGGACTGCTGTTTTTCATTAAAAAATTAAACTCTTTTCTTTGATACATAAAAGACATGCTGTTTCATATTTTTGCGTGGTAATATACAAGTTTTATACCGGTTTTCTTGTACGTCGACAGGCAGCCCATCTCGCAACATTTGTGTAAACTGCTGGTGTAGGCCATACGTGACATGCCTGTACATGCCGGACCAAAAGCACTCGATTTTCTGTAGAAATAACACAAGAGAGGCACAGTATAATAGTTAGGAAGGAACATGTTGTAGACATTGATATTATTTTTTTTCCTGCCCTTACGCTATATAAAGTGGGAAAAACAATTTACTTGGTTCAATTTGGACTTGTCCACCACTGCCGGTCGCTCCGACGCTACGTCCGTCCCATTACGCCTCAGGAACATCTGCAATTCTATGCTGAGCGTGTTCTCCGTACCCGGGTCGAACCTTGCTCTGTTCGGCACAACTGTTTAAAAGAAGAAAAATAAAACCTTGCATTAGGTTTCATCCGGTTTCCCATGTTTCCCTGTGTTACAGTATAACATGTATTTTGTGTGTACGGGTCAAGTGTTATGGCGGACACACAGTGAACATAATATTGTAAGGAAAAGTATACATACCTTCCAACTTCTGTATGGTGTCCGCAAATAGTTTCACCACGAAGTTTGGATTTTTGTTAGTCGTATATGTTGTGCACCAGAGCACCCTCCGTGAAAAGCAGTCTATCGCTCCGTGTATATAAATCCCATACGTAGCCAGTTTGTCATGGCCATCGATTGACCAGCAGTCATTGGGCCCCTGTAAAAAAGGGATGGAACTTTGTATTATAACGTACATTTACATGTCATAGCAAAAAATGGAACGTTCTATGTTATTCCCATGTCATATTATGTTAGCTATACTGTACATACCGGTGACTGAAAGATGCGCCGTACAAACTTCTTTCCCTTCCTCCTCTCCCCGGCTTCCGGGTCCAGCACCCTGGCCGCTGCCATGACATCGTCCCTATTTGGAAAGAATTTATTTTTTCACTCACTCTGTTATTTAATATTCTGCGGTGTACACTACACAGTATTGCACCAAGCATCCCGCGGTAGACACGATACAGTCCACCGATTTTATGATTCATACGGTATAACAAAGGGTTCTGGAGATGTAGGTTGGTATATGGACGAAAATAATATTTCGAAGCAGCACGCCAAAGTTGGGAGAAATACCTTTTTATTGCCACGTTGAATTTGTCTCTGATAATCCTTGTCACGCGTCTGTAGCCTGCTGTCTCCTGACACTTCTCCTGAGCATTCTATGGTTATACCGGAAATAATATTCATATACTTGGTTTAGTGTTAACAGTATTAATAAAACAGCATGACATAGTACTACATGACGTCATGACAAATTAATATTGTGATATAAGTTTGCTCTGTTTATTTGTGCTATGCTCAGGTAGGAAAAGGATATGGATGAAAAGGAATACAGTTGACTGTAATGTTACACACCTGCACTAGATTTAGGACGGTTTCCGGCTCCAGCGGTACTGTCCTGGTGATGCCAAACTGTTTTAGCCGCCTTTTCAAAGTACTGAGGCTGGCAATTGGGAAAAAAAGAAATAAAGATTGACTGCTTGCCACTTGACTATTTTTCCTTCAATTTTTAAGAGAAATAAAGCTTGAATTGGTCACCAAATTGTTGAAAATATTGGCATCAATATGTCGTAATAGTAGATAATTCTGGAAATTATGTAAAGGCATTAGAGCATTTCTTTAGGTATAGGAGTATAAGCCTGCCCCGAGTATAAGCCTGCCCCGTGTATAAGCCGGGTCAGTTTGCCACTTAGTACTTGTAGAAGCCCGGGCTTATACACGGGGAAATACGGTACTTGGAAAAGTGTAGAGGTGTGGAGAAGCCAGCTGTACATGTAATGAAAATGAATGGAGCAGTGTTCTCCTAATGCTATACCTGAAGGACAGCCCAAACTGTCTGAGGTATCGTAGGATCATCTCGTTGCTTTTCCCCAGCAGCACCAATTTGGACAGTATGTCTGGCAGTAGCTCTGTGCAATAATGGAAGGAGAAACAGTTGTATTATTGCACAGTAATGTAGGAAGTATATTTCAGGAAGTCATATGATGAAAAGGCAGGATAGTAGGCTGTGTAACTGTGATATACTACCTTGTGTCGTGTTGTGCTCTGTGTCAAGGTGGCCACACTCTACGCACTGCATTATCCCCACCACTATCTCCAGCCTTTTACACGGGCATCTTTTGCAACTTCTGTGGAACAATTCCTCGTACTCCATTTTGCTGGTACTTCTGAAAAGGGAAAGAAAAGATATTTGATTGCACCCGATATATCGATACATATGCAGCACACGATAATAAACAGGATCCTGTTTATTATCGTCCAAGCGTATATGAAATCCCGTTTATTATCATCCGGACATACAATTGAACGGGACGATAATAAACAGGATTCGGTCTGGTTATGTTGCCGGAAAGACGAGCGCGGCGGTGGAAACTACACACTGTGACATAGCAATCGCTGTAGACACGACATAACCTCATCGAACAGTGTGCCCGGTAGACACGAGACATACTGCAAAGTGCTGCCATCTAGCGGAGTGCTTCCGAACGAAGGGATGGGAGCGACCTCTACATCGTATAGCAATAACTACGCAGGAGCGCCATTCGGTCAACAATACGTTTCACGGTAACATTATGCCTTTCTTACACTTATTACCGAAAACATGAATGAATCAGGTAGGAAAGATGCTGTACAATGTGTATACATATGTCAGGAAGCAGAAATCCGGCATGCCATGCTGTGTTGAACGTATGGGGGGCTGGGTATGAGGTATGTCGACGGGATTAGCCTAATGTCCTGGTGCTTCTCGTGTCTACATTATACGGCTGTCTCGTATCTAAAAAAGGTGGGATGTTTCTTGTCTACTGTGGGGGTCTCTCTTGTCTACCGCATCAGACCTATAATGTTATAAGGCTGTCTCGTATCTAAAAAAGGTGGGATGTTTCTTGTCTACTGTGGGGGTCTCTCTTGTCTACCGCATCAGACCTATAATGTTATAAGGCTGTCTCGTATCTAAAAAAGGTGGGATGTTTCTTGTCTACTGTGGGGGTCTCTCTTGTCTACCGCATCAGACCTAGAACGTAAAATATTATAAAACTGTCTGTCAGGGAGTGCTCATTTGGTATGGCCGGGGGGGGGGGGGGGGAGCATGTGAGGGGGGGCATTTTTTTTAGGGGTATTCACAGGGGAGGGCCTTTTCTTTTTTACCCATTTTTTTTTGGGGGGGGGGCCTTTTTTTGGGGGGTATTCCTAAACACCAATATTGTTTCTCATGCACTACTTGGGGGGGGGGGGTGCACCGTATTTCATACAGGAAGGATAACATGGTGTCTTTTTTTCTGTTTAACACAGATGCCCAGGAAAAACCCTCAGTTGGAAGAGGTGAAGCAGGCCAACCGGGCGGACCACAGGAAGTGGTTAGAAAAGAACAAGCAGGAGTGGCCAGAGTTGCACAAGGCCAACAGGGCGGCTGCAAATGCTGTGAGTATAAAGGGGCCGTGGAGGCGGATGGGGGGGGGGGGGAGTGAGGGTGGAAATGGCAAGACAAGTATGGAATGTAGGGTAAATGTGGGTGACGTGCTGAATGTTGAAAAATCCCCCCCCCCCCCCCCGCGAAGGCACAACGTTTTCCTTGTTACACATTTTTCATTGGGTGTGCTGTATATATTTTTTTTTCTCCGATTATTTTTTAAACTTTTTTTTTTCAAACACACACTAAGTAGTGGTAAAGGACAGAGCACTTGACATGTGAGGAACCTTTGGGTAACATGGTCGGTATGTCACCGATGTTACCCACGTTTACCATACTGGAAAGGGGGTGGGGGGAAAGTATGTTCAAAAAAAATAAACAGATGAGTGTATTGTATGATTTGTCTTTCTTTCTTAAGAAATACGAGGCTACACGCCCCTACTCAGAAGTGAAGGGAGAGAAGAAAGCACGCGTGCTGCTCTCCAAAAAGCTGAGTGCGGCCAAGGCAAGGGGGAAGCTCACAGAAGAAAAAGGTAAATTTCTTTGTTTTTCTCTATATATTTAGGGGCCGTGTACCCCTACACTGCATGTAAGGAGTGTGGTGTGCCCAAAAAAAAAGGATTTGTCCCATATGTGGGTTACACTGCCTTACGTCAGGATGAATGTTGTCTACAGTATGGGGTGGAGAAAGCATGTATCATGTGCTCCACTCACCGGGGAGTAAATGGCAGCAGTGGGGGACTGTATTAAATGAAGCCTCAAAAAAAAGTATCTGTGTCCTGTGGCGCAGGGCCAGTGTGATGTGAAGTAGGCATACAAAATTACACTGACTGGGTAAATGGGAAGATATATGTTGTTTCAGCTCGGGAGATGAAGGAACAGTTCCTGCGCGATTTCCCAGGGGCGGTGCTGAAAGGCTACAACGATGCAACGGAGGAACAGTCCGAGCAATCAACGGAACAGGAAGTCCAAGCAGAAGAGCTGACAGGAGAGGAACAGTCTGAGGAATCTACGGAAGTGGAAGTGCAAGCAGGAAACGTGACAGGACAGGAGGCTGTACCGGGTGCCACTGAGGCACAGAACACAGAGGGAGAGGAAGCAGAACAGCAGACAGGAGAGGGTTTGGGTCAGCGACACACCGAACAGGCCGTGAACTCTCCTCCCACTGTACCTCAGCCCGAGGAAGAGGATGCCCCAGCTTACCGTATGGGAAGCCAGGTCTCTAGTCGGTGAGTAATTGAACATTTAGCATACGCCTATTGAAAAGTTTTAAAATTATTTTTTGGGCAAATCAATTTTCACACTACACACCGCTGAGCGCTCGTCTTTTATAATTGATACATAGTAATATGCGCCATACTATATACATGATATTCCCACCTAATGGCATTCCTTTTTTTGTTTTAAAACCCTATGTTAGGTACCAAAACTGTATAGGAAAGATATGTACGAAATGGCCCGTCTCGTGTCTACATGTATATATTAAAAGGAAATTTAACCTGAGCCAAAATGTGCTGTCTCATTCCCTGTACTTATGCTACAACTACAAAAAATATTTTTACACTATAGCAAATTAGTACCATCAGCCAGTTTCCTGGATTAAAATTGAGAATACATGAAATTTATTTCCCACAGAACCCGCAGCAACAAGAAAGAGAACAGCACTGGGTCCGCCTTCTGCACCCCCCCCCCCGCACAGAAGATCAGACAGACTACAGAAGAAAAAATGTGTCAAATCCTTCCCCCTACCACTTAGTACAATGGCCCAAGTAGAGGAAAGAAATGCTGCAACACTGAAGAAGGCACCACGTTCACCCTCGCCCACTAAAAGCCCTGCCGCACGGTTCGCAAAAGGTCTCAAACTGTCCAAAATTTGAAGAAAGGGATTTTTTTTTTCTCTACCTTATGTAGATAAATACATAAAAGAGAGAGAGAGACAAGTTAAGAAATAAAACGCCTTACTTTTTTATTTGACAGCATTGTGATGATAAACAATCCGTTAAAGTCATGCGGCCTTATTTCAACGTTATACGGGTTAGGTATAAAATAATATACCGTGATGCCAAATTAAAAGACCAACTATGTCATAGCGTGAAGAATATGTTACTGTCCAAAACATTACCATGGTATCATACCTTTGTTTTAGGATAAAAACTAAGTACCGGTATCCTGTGTCCTGTTTATTACCCCTGTTCATTAAACTCGTATATGATGAAAACTAAGATCTTTCCTACTGTATGAAAACATACATGAACACACAATCATGTAAATACCATGCAAAAAGATAATACAAATAACAAGAATACACTTAACATCTAGGAAACTCTATAGTACTCATTGCCAGTATACATATATGAGTGCATTTTTATGTAAAAGGGGGACCTAATGTGAAGACATTCGTGCCATTCTTGGCGGGCTGACACTCAAGCGAAAAGGCTTTGTAGATAGGTCACTTTAGCATTTTTATGTATAATATTATACTCACAGCTATAGTACCAGATGTCCTAACTTTAAATAGTCACAGCGAGTGAAATACCCAGTAGAACACTACATGAGAATGGGAATGCATCACCCAAATACTGATGATATCATAGAAAATCACAAACATGCTGTATATATTACCGCATTCAGACGCACAACATTAAAAAATATGACATATAGCCTCAAAGAGACCGCCTCTGTAGTGGTTACCCAAGCCCGTTGCTGCAGCTCCCGGTGGGTGAGGGTCAGTGAGGCCCCCCCCCCTGTGTCCTCTGCACCCCTGCGCCTTTTTGTACATGACACATCTGGGATAAAACCAAACCCCTCTGAAATACCACATAAAGTTCCCAATGGTATCTGAATTGTCATTGTCATTAGTGTATATGCATGTCTGAATGATATTCTTTCATCAAAATCAATAATATATGGATATACAATATGTTAGGCTTTTGGGCCGAGCTACTTAATAAAAGCGAACGCAATAAATTAACAAATTCTTCTATTTCCCCTCATTCTGCCTCTGTATCTTCATCATGACCGACAGTGCTGCTGTGCGCAGCATTTCCTCCTCCGCGTTCCGCGTTCTGTAAAGAAAATACACAAACGGTTTGCACTAAAAATAAATAGAAATGAAAGGACAGGAAGATACTAAAGGAAAAGGATGACATTACATGGAAACAGGACTTGGTACAGGACACCACTTGAGATGTGCATCACGAATTACACTACATGTCTGCTACATTACATACTACATTTTCGGTATAGCAAAGCGTTAAAACAATACATACCGTGTGCCCACTGCCCCCTCCTCCTCAGAGCTGCTTGAGTTGTCCTGTTGACTTGGCACAAAGTCAGGGTCCGGGGTCCCCGGCTCAGAAACACAGGAAGAGGAGGACCCAGGACTGCTGGCTGTCATGGGGGTGTCGCGTTCCTCCTGCTCCGTGTCCCCCTCTTGCTGGTCGGTGTGACCCTGGCTCACAGGGCTGGTGGCAGTGGCCTGGGACCCGCCCCCCTCCTGCTCGCTGTCCTCCTGTTCCTCCTGACTGTCACCCTCCGTGACAGGGCTGGTGGCAGTGGCCGGGGACCCGCCCCCCTCCTGCTCCCTGTCCTCCTGTTCCTCCTGACTGTCACCCTCCGTGACAGGGCTGGTGGCAGTGACCGGGGACCCGCCCACCTCCTGCTCGCTCTGCTCCTCGTCCTCCTGACAGTCACGCTGGGTGACAGGGCTGCTGGCAGTTGCCGGGGACCCGCCCCCCTCCTGCTCGCTGTCCGGCTCTCCCTCTGTTTTGAAAAAGGAAAGATCAAAAGTGTTACATATGTGGTGTACATTTAGCCGATAATAAACAGGACACTGGATACCGGTACTGAAGGATGTCTCCTGTCTACATTAAGCCCATTATATACCGTACTACTTGTACAGTTTGTGATGGGAGGCATCTGTTGTGTGTAACTAGCATCAATAATAAACAGGACGGGCCATGCTCCTGGTATATTGAAGGATTACTCTGGTCTACATACTACCGACAATAAACAGGACTACTGCTATACTGGGTGGAAAGAGGAATATATCGTGTCTATGCTTCCCCGAAAACAAACAGGACACGCCATGCCGACGGTACAGGGAAGGATACCTGCTGTATTATTCCCGCCAACAAGTAACAGGACTACGCTAAACAGCATGGCCAACAGTGATATGGTAGTACTAGTGAGTAGTGTACGTACCTTCAGCGCACTGCTGGCTAAAGAAGGTAGACAGGTCGGGACAGGGCCCGGGAAGAGGGGTGGAGTGAACAGCGGGGGAGTCCTGTTGTGCCACGTGTACCTCGGCTATAGATAAAATAAATTACATTGTAATGAGGGAAAGAAAAATTTGTTGCTTTGTGAACAGGATGTGGGAGGTAGGGATAATATCTCATACACCATTCCTTTATCCAAAGCTGTTTCCCACCCCGTATGTAGAGCGTGCAGAGAATTTTTTATATGATACTGATATATATAGGGAATTTTGATTTTGTTCTGCCGTACTTACAGTGCAATGTCTGGAAAATCCCACCGTGTGAAGCGGATGGGATATCGTTGAAGCTCGGAGGGTTCTCCAGTGACCACCGAGTGACAGGGCTGGTGGCAGTGGCCGGGGACCCGCCCCCCTCCTGCTCCCTGTGCTCCTCGTCCTCCTGACAGTCACGCTGGGTGACAGGGCTGCTGGCAGTTGCCGTGGACCCGCCCCCCTCCTGCTCGCTGTCCGGCTCTCCCTCTGTTTTGAAAAAGGAAAGATAAAAAGTGTTACATATGTGGTGTACATTTAGCCGATAATAAACAGGACACTGGATACCGGTACTGAAGGATGTCTCCTGTCTACATTAAGCCCATTATATACCGTACTACTTGTACAGTTTGTGATGGGAGGCATCTGTTGGGGGGACAACTGAACCATGTGATAAAGGTATAGCCCACCCGTGTTTAAATATGTATGCCTCCCTTGTTTACTCCTACCGTAAATCTACCGGTATGTCTCCTGTGTACAACGAAGTACATGGGTAAAGGATGCGTTACATGTGTACTGTATGATTTACTTTTCCCAACGTAGCGTGCACAGCGTAATGACTGGAATATAGTAGAAACAATAAGGCTTACCTTGCTCAACATCTGACGGGGTGGAGGGTCCTGCAATGCTCTGCACTTGCTGCGCCGCAGCCTCAGCCCGGTACTGCCTATGCAGCCTATTGTTGAGATCCTGGGCGTGAGCCCACGCATCGCTCCCTGGTAGCGGCCGGTATTTCTGTGGATAAATAATGTACCAAAAAATAGGGTTAAATTGAATATATTGTAAAGGGAGTTAATTTCTTCCACTGGCATGAAACAAAAAATTATATGTATGCATTTGAAGTTGTTTCTTTCCCAGTTTAAACGTCACCTAAAGTCACCCAGGATATTGGCTCATTTGGGTTTAAAAAATATTTGGATGGGGGGACAGCCCTACTGTGTGGGTATGAGGGATAGGATGCATAATTTACATATGAAAAAGCTTTGGTGAAAAAATGCTATAGCTTAAAAGGTTCCCCAAAGCGGGGTGTGTTTGGCACGTTTTAAACCTTTTGAATTTCTTCTTTGGCACACATTTTTTCATTTAATATCCCTCCATTCTCAAAATATGTTAAAAAATCATTATGATAAAGGATTGATCTTAATAAAATTTGATTATAACAATCTGTGTTATTCAAGTGTAATAGAAAGTTGCAGGGTATGTTGCAGCACATTTTTATATATCAGATAAAGTTGTCCACATTTTAAAACGAAAAGCCCCAAAGAAGAGATACAAACGCATAATAATTGCCATAATGGTTGTACGTACTGCTGCCTGCTTTTTGTGGTATTCTCTGGCTTCTGCTGCTGCCGCAGCACCCTTTTTAAACTTCTTCGAGTAGTATCTTTTGGAATTGGCCCTGTGCCTTGTATCGTCATAAATGATGCGGTCTGCGGGGAGTAAGTGCTGGGAGTGAGGTTTGACTCTCGCAACCCAGTCGTCCAGCTCTTGCTGGGTGCAGCCTGACTGTGGGGCAATTAACGGGGTTTCATATGGAAGAGACATCTGCAATATGAAAATATTTGCGTCACATTGTGGAATATTCACATGATTCGTATGAGTGTCCTGTTTAATATTGCCGTCCTGTTTATTATCACCATCCTGTTTATTGTCGACGTCCTGTTTATTATCCACCAAGGCGTGCGCTCGGAAAGTGGCCACACGATTAATTTAGAGCTAAGACATGCTTTGTACTTAATACAGTAGATAGTAACGATGTAGTTGAGCCATATTCTACACTTTATCCGTTTTATTCTAGCTTATTTCATCTGTAATACAATAAAACAATGCAGAAAGACCGTACGTGAAGACTTACCTTGTTTTGACCGGAAGTAGAATAGGGATGTGTCGCCGCCTAGCGTGAAACGTTATGGTACGGAAATAAACCGCCAGATGGCAGCAGGTCGGCGCGGTATCGGGCGGTATGCGTTATTGCACGTATAATGCCTGCTCACTATACCGTCATGTATATTTAACGTGGCAGAACACCGTACAATACAGTAAACATGAGACATTTCACATAGTATTGTATTACATAGCGTACAGTACAAGAAGGAGTATGAACAAATTGTGACTTACCGCGTGCTCTACTGCAGAAGGAATGGCATACCCTGGGTATTGTTTAACTTGAGGACAGTGCGTTCGTTTAATATGAAGAAAAAGTAGTACCGCCCCCGGACCAATGGGAGGCTGTATAACAAAGTATACATGGCGCAGGGCGGTATGGCGGAAATTGACAGTTGACAGCGCCAATTTTCGTACTTGACAGTTGACAGCAAGTTTTTTTCATGTTTTTCAAAAATGAAAAAAAAAAATATTTGTGAAAAAAAATTAAATTTTTTTTTTTCGCCTGTTTTTTAAGGTGAATTTTTTTTTTTTTTTCATAACAGTGTTTTTTTGGGCGTGAGCCTTGTCGGCCACCGTACTTAAATCAAGAACAGCTGGGGAACCAAAGAAATTTCGACCCCTCTAAAGGGGGAAAGGGGGGGGGGGAATCGACTCACTCATGGGAAAATCGACTGATCACCCCCCCCCCCCCCAACTCCCTGTTGTTAAAAAAATGACCACTCCCTAACTGCATTGCACTTGCCGGTAGAGTTGGCTCTCTATCAAAGTTGGGTGACCAAGAACTCAGACCATACAGACGTTCCCCTCATTCCAGATGTAATGAATGTTGAATAGACTTGTTTATGACACTGATTGTTGTATGAGCTATACAACCAATATCAGAGTACCTGTCACTGTTAATGAATATACGTGTCACAGGGGTCAGTGCAGAAACGGAATCATGCCATGACATAGGGTATGTCATAACAAATGAGACTACATATAACATTGGTAGACAGAACTGACAATGCTCCCAATTCAAGACAGCGTTTATAGTAGATACTTGCAGCTAAATATAGGGTAGACTGACCTAAAGGTAACCACGTACCATGAGATGTCCACCTTCATTTTGTAGGCATTCATGCATGATAAGCCCTGTTTTTGTGTACAATAGTCAGTCCATTGGCGGATCTAAGGGGGTGGCCCGACGGGCCTTGCCCCCCCCCCTCCAAAAAAAAGAAGAGGAAGAAGAGAAAAGAAATGAAAAGATAGAGGGAAAGAGATTTTGGAGTATTATTCATAGGGCCTGACTGAGGGCCTCTGATATGGATGGGAGGAGGAGGGGCTGAGCCTCAAAATAGTGTGTCCTAAAATGCATGAGAATGCACCATTTCAAGTCTAGATCAACAAACTGTTCTTGGGGGGCATGCCCCCAAAACCCCCCTAGTATAGCTAATGCCCTTAGGGAGTGGTCGTTTTTTAACAACAGGGGGGGGGGGTTGGTGGATTTTCGCCTGAGCGGGTCAGAATTCTTTTGGTCCCCCCGCGAGAGGGGTCGAAATTTTTTCAGTCCCCCCCTCCAGGCAAGGGGTGCAAATTTTTTTGGTCCCCCACCCAAATCCACCACCCCCCCCCTGTTGTTAAAAAATGACCACTCCCTTAGATCGCAGGAAACACATAGTGACTCCGGGTTGGCCAGGTTTGGGCCCCCCCTCTAAACAATCCTGGATCCGCCACTGAATTGATTAGTACACTTTAAGTAATACTCTTTCCAGCAAAGGACAAATAAAGACAATACCATTCATAAATAACTACAAAATTAGGGTGGATATCTCCTGGTACATGGTTACCTTTAGGTGAGTCTACCCTAACAGAGCTGACAATGCTCTCAATTCAGGACATTATCATGCATTGCACCTGACAACTGGTCGCCTGAAACGTGATAATGGCTTAAGGCCTAGTCATTAATTGCCAGCTTGGGGGAGGGGGCTTGGTGGCACAGGCTCTCAGTGGGGAGGGGGGGGGCAAAACTGGAAAAGCCTCCATGCTGGGGGGGGGGGGGGGTCATAATAAAATATGGTCCGTTTAGATACCAGCGACCACGTGTCATTCCACAGGCACAGATTTTTGGGGGTCATTTCTCAAAATCCAAACGGGGGGGGGGGGGCGGAGGGGTTCGAGCTAACTTTCGCCTAATTTGTTTGGGGGGGGGGGATCGGAATAGAAATTGCTGTTTTGGGAAAATCCCCCAGCCAGTACTAAATGACTTGGCCCTTATTGCGCATCTCGTTGTCAATTTATATGATATGTGACATGTACTGGGAAAAGGGACCTTAATGTCCCCTGCACAAAGGGCATTTTTTGCAGATCGTGTCACATATGATTTTCCTAGAAGCTATTTATAGGTTTACTGAATTAAATCTTTAAGGGCATCAGTGTACTAACACTTCACTGATTTTGAGTTGATTTGATATCCAAGCGATTCTGAAGTATTTTTGGAGTTAGTTCGATAGGACATAAAGGCACTGATTTCTAGAAATAACAACTAACCGTTGCGGTTCTCTGAAGCTTAAAAATGAATCATTTGATATATCTCCCATCTGACAATAATGAAGCACTATCTGTTTATACCTGTATGATACTCAACCAGGAGAGTATCCAACATGCCTTCTAATGCTAACAAGTGTTCAGGTGACACAGTCCCGGAGGCCGATTCACAAAGTCAAAACAGATCGATGGTATAATTTGTTAAGTATATATAGGCAATTTTGTAAACGAAGCATAACCGGTAAGACGCTAGAATTCACCGGATACTAGGGACCTTTAGCAACCACGTAAAAGCTCAATAAACGTAGACGTATCCTATCCCTTTAGCAGTACTACGTCTGCATTTAATGAGCTACGTTGGGTTTGCTAAAGGTCCCTAATGATACGGGGCGTGGCGGAAAATACACTAGCGCCACCACCGGGACGCTCTTTAACTATCACCAGTAACCAGCGGACACTCCTCACTTCCGCCTACTTCGGGAATCAACAAGGTCAATTTGGTTTTTGTCTTCGTCATTAAGTTTACATTTTGGAGTTATTACACCTCCATCAACATGTCTAAGTCAACCAAAAAAAACAGAAAAGTAAGTGGACTACAGCAGAGCTACACTGTAAGAAGTAAGTAGTGTTCCTGTACACCAAATACTGGGGGCAACTATGGTTCCAGTAGATTGTGCTGTAGACCTACAGCAAGTGAGCTTTTGTATATTTACAGCACTATGTGCTGTATAGGGACAGCAGAATCTTCTGTTACTGTACAGCAAAATTGATTGTAAAGCATAATCTGAAGGTCCTGGGTTCACCTCCCAGTGCTGGTGATATTTTCAACCATCCAAATTTTAGGTGGATGTAGGTAAAACAAGAGAAGTGGCTCCACCAAGGATTGAACTCACCACCTGTGGTGTTGGAGACAGGCGCTGATCCGTTGCGCCATAGAGCCAGTGTTACAAACATTCATATTGGGATATATCTCTACTCTACTTCTCAACTGATTAATAATAATTTGTAAAGGTCTGGGGTTCGCCTCCCAGTGCTGGTGATATTTTTAACAATCCATGTGAGGGTAAAACGAATTTTAGGTGGATGTAGGTAAAACAAGAGAAGTGGCCTCACCAAGGATTGAACTCACCACCTGTGGTGTTGGAGACAGGCGCTGATCCGTTGCGCCACAGAGCCGGTGTTACAAACATTCATATTGGGATATATCTCTACTCTACTTCTCAAGTGTATAATAATAATTTGTAAAGGTCTGGGGTTCGCCTCCCAGTGCTGGTGATATTTTCAACCATCCATGTGAGGCAAAAACGAATTTTAGGTGGATGTAGGTGAAACAAGAGAAGTGGCTCCACCAAGGATTGAACTCACCACCTGTGGTGTTGGAGACGGGCCCTGATCCATTGCGCCACAGAGCAGGTGTTACAAATGGTCATATTGGGATATAAGCCACCTCTGCCATGTCTGTATTAAATGAGCTACAACCTTGTTGCTAAAGATCCCTGATGAGAGGTGGCTAGACCTAGGATCGATCCCACGACCTCTCGTGTACATATTATAGGGAAAAGTACTGTAGATCTACAAGTCACTACCGTAACCTGCATCTACAGTAACAGAATTGTACATGTACAGTAGAATTTGCCGTATTATCATTTACAGCTAAAGTACTGTACGTTTACATCAAATTTTGCTGTTCACGAACAACAACTTTTTACAGTGTATCTGAAAAGCTCGGTGACCTAACTTCACGCCTGGACGGATTTAAGGTGGTTGCCTACTTTCGTAAACACGTCCATTGCGACGATTTCTGCGCATCTGACATGTGGAGCTCCCTATAAAGCAGTAAGAAAAACTGCTGGACTGACCAAGCAGCGAACTCTCAACCCCAGTGTCTGAGTTCAGAGCTGATCCCATTACACCACTGAGGCATGGCTACATATGGTCATACTGGTATCTACTCCCAGACTACATTTCAATTTATTGATTATTGTTACTTTTTATCTTCAATTGCCCAAAACCATTGAATTATGCAGGGGACCATATGTTGAAATGGATACCATTATTTGAAAAAGAATCTGAAGAATGTTTTAAGGAAGTTTAAAAAATATGATGATACTTTTACTACCATTGCTCTCAAAATAAAAGGTTTTCTGGTTTGATCTTAGAGAACTGTTTTTATTTTTCAAAATTCTATATTTCAAAAAGTAGCTCGGGACCCCCTACTTTTCTTTTCACTGTTCAGTTCCTAATTATGCAAGGTATATTGGGTAAATATTAGGAGTAAATCTAGATACTTTTGACCCAAGATAGGCAACCACCTTGATTCGGTGTACCCGACTTGTCTTGTTATCATTACCTTTTCGACATGGTCTGCTATGCTCAAAGAACCGTCAAAGAAATAAAAGGTGCTCAAAGAAATGAATACTTGAGACTTTTTGTATCTACGAACGATGAATCAAAAACAATTTAGCGTGTTTCCAACTTTTCTACTTTTCCCCACGTTTACCCACTTGTCTGAACATGCTTTTTGTTTGTTAAACTACTTTGTGAATCCAAGGTAGGGCCGACACTACATTGAACATGCATTTTGAACTCGGATGTTACAAGACACTTCACCACTGATGTTTTTCACAAGAATCACAATTCCAATATTGTTCAAAAATGTAACAAACACTTTTTGTGAATTAGACTCATAGCCTTCTTATTTGGCAAATGACCAGCGCATGCCTCATCGAGTGTTATTATTATAGTCTAATTGAAATCAAGCCAATCATTGTGTATGGCTATGCATGTATAATTGTCAGTTAGTTGCCCATTCATATATCCCATCTTGATGGGCACGTTGTCGTTAAATGGACGTCATGATTGCGTGTTGACACAACGGTCTCGCATGATGCAGAAATTGAATGGGATACGCTAGGTTGTTATGCCACTTTAAAGGAACAGTCGGAGTGAAGGTATGACAGCCACTGAACTCTTTATGTACAAGACAGGTCATGAAAGTATTTGCCAAAAGACCCACGTCTATCTAGCATTCCACGTAATTCCTTATCTGGATGGGCCAAATCAGTCTTCACACCTGAGACAATGGAGGGGAGATTAAGAAATGTGTGGCTTGCAGGGTATCACCACTCTCAGTCTTATCAGTGCCCATTGTTCTGGGCTTGGGAGGGGGTAGAGATCTTTTCACCACTCGCACTTAACCACATAGCAGAGTAGAACAGTAGTAGAAAATTTAATGTGAATGGGATGCACTCGGTGATTATGCCACTTTAATACCCAGGCCGCCGTTTACAAATAACTAAGAACGTGTCATGCATGCACTTCTACTGTTGCTCCTTTTCTCATGTGACCACATGAACTCATGGTCTTTGAACTAGGTCAAGTGAATAGGCAATTCTCATCTGTGTGAGATTTTCAACCATCTTTTTCAAACAAATCAACTTTGTCTATGTTACAATTCTTAGGGGTTTTATATTTACACTACACCATAAGTATAGGAAAATGAAAACATTGGTTCCATAGGCCCCAATGCTAGAATAGCGCCTGCTAAATATGCTTAAAAGCATTTGACAAACACTTAACTTTATCTTGACAGAATCACAGAAGACAGAAATATTGCTGAAGAAGCGATTATTATCAGCAAAGCAGAGGGCAGTAATTACAGGTGGACAACAGAGGACTAGTAACCCTATGGCCACCACCACAGTGGTAGTGGTGCTGACAGATTGCATCGACCAGATTCCATAACAGCTGACAGTATGTACAGGCCTGGACATCCAGGTAGAGGAGTAGGCTATTAAAGGTGTAGACACATAGGACCCTATTTGCATCTACCTCACCCGGAGTGAGACCAACGCATGGCATGGCATGGGAAGTAGTTCCCTATGCAGTGTAGCCAGAATAGCATTCTAAATTAGATGTTGAGATCAAAGGATAATAAATCCACAAGTTTGATAAACATAGTTGTATTGGGGACTCGTATGTTAATGTGCATCTCATAAAGTTGAATGTTCATTAGGCCTGAAATTCAATACAAAACCTGTGGAGATTTTCTTTACAAATCGGACCAATTATGCCAAGGGTTCCTCTTTGATGCAAAATGTTATTGACGTTTGTTAGTGGTGGAAGGTAACAGGCATTAATCCCGCAGGGGTAGTCCATTAATGCTCTATGTAAGCTGTGACATAATATCGACCAACCGTCTATTAGCGAGGGGGGAATGAAAGAACTTTTATTGTATAGTGAGGAGGGGGTATTAAAGGTACTTAAAGTGGGTATATCCGATTTTTCTTCAAATTCTAAATCTTACTTAAATGTATTTCAAACACTGCAAAGGTATGATATTTAGATAATAGATGTCAATTAAATGTCATCAATGTGTGTTAATAGGTCACAAAGGGATCCAATGTCCCCCAACCAGGGGCTTTTCTAGTGTATTTTCAATATGGGGAATAAAAGCGTGCATGCTTTTATTCCAAAATGGCCATATATCTTGGGCAATAAAATCTAATTAGAGCAAAATCGGAGGGAATTAGGGGGAATGGAACAGATAGAAAGTCAAATCTTTTATTTTTGAACATTCTCACCCAATTTTTAGAGAAATCTATTTTTTAGTCCCACACATCGGATATACTAACTTTAACACCATCTATGCATAGGTGGCAAAAAAACGGAACTACCTAAAACCATGATA
Source organism: Harmothoe impar (assembly GCA_947462335.1). NCBI lineage: Eukaryota > Metazoa > Annelida > Polychaeta > Phyllodocida > Polynoidae > Harmothoe > Harmothoe impar. The sequence continues at coordinate 42,090,381 of OX381711.1, read as the reverse complement.
TTTGCAGATTTCCCCCGCTTATATGACTGTCATGATCTTCCTTTATCTGTCATTGAAGTGCCACACCGTGGCATTCTAAGCACCCTGATCACTATATTTCCTATTTGCCATGCCCAAAGACCATTAGGGAAATAAATTATGGAATTATTTTGATTAATTCAGGATAATTTCATTTTGCCCATGACCCCCTACTCCTTCTTCTCAGTTTAAGCCTGTGCCGGACACTGAACGGCAGATGGGGACTGATGCTACTCACAAACTCTCTGTCCAACATACACATTATACAACTGCAGACTACAAACTTAGATGGTGTGGGTTTGTGTCCAGGTAATAAAGACTCGTTGACCTGTACTTCCTGCAGTGCCGTTGTGACTTACCTTAGGCTGATAATAGTGAGAAATAACGAGTGAGAAACAAAAGTGCGAGAAATGGTGGGGGTGGGGGGGGGGGGATATTATAAGGGGTGTATAAAAAGGAGGAGGAAGCTAGTGGTTGCCATTATCTTCTTCAATCTGAAGAAAGATTTTGATTATGAAGAGTGCCGATTACGCTGTGATGTGCGACGACTTGGCTGGTTCGAAAACTATCTTACTGATAAATCTAAAAGAATTGTGATATGTCTTCAAATAAGAAACATATGACCAGGGACCTCTTTCAGAACAACTGCCGTATCTGCCGGGCCGTCAAATATGTTGCCGACAATGAAATATCAACTTCACGGCAGCGGCAAATCAATGCATAGTTTATGGTCGTCAAACTAGATATTTGGGGTCTTTCACAATTATTTCTTTTTGATAATAAAGTTTATTGATTGATCCACTGCTCCAATAACTTATTACTTGACTGCAAGGTTGTTCCTATGCATCCAATCCATTAGTCAATACTTAAGATTATCGGCCAACCTGTTGAGTTCTTACTTTAAACGATATTATATTGTGAAACACTTTTGACGAGTGACCTGATCGTCATCGTCAAACCCTAATTTATGTACCCCGGCAGATACGGCAGTCGTTCTGAAAGAGGCCCCTGTGGTGTCCCTCAAGTGTTCGTATTATAGGGTCCTTTGCTTTAGTACTATACATCAATCTGGAGTCCCTTTCAGAACGACTGCCATATCTGCTGGGGGGTATACTTTTGGGTTTTGACGATGAGTAAAGTGTTTCAAAAGATACTATTTGCATTGATTTGCCGGTGCCGACAGCTGTCGTCAAAATATTTGATGCCCCGGCAGATACAGCAGTCGCTCTGAAAGAGACCCCTGGTCGTATCTAGAATAGGTCATTTCTAAAAGAAGTGATGACATAATTGAATGGTTTGGAGTCTCTCGGAACAAATTTGTAAGTTCTCATAATGAGATTTTCGTCAATAGGGCAATACTTAATTGGGAGGGCACTCGTGAGCGTCAATAGGTGTTATCTACATAAACCTTTGTATAGATGTCAACAGGAGTCCCCTTGAAGCAGTTATCACCACCCCCTTAATTGCCACGTCATAAATTGCCTAAGAACTCGTGACCTGTTCTGAATTTATAAGCTTCCTGATCCATACTAATGATAATTGTTGACTGCTAACTTCGGTACAGGTATTTTATGATTGTTATTCTCTTGGGAGGAACTGACTGTGAATTTAATTTATTCACTCTATCCATTGAGTTCGTCAAGATATTCTGTGTTCTCTGTCCAATATACCAATGCATTGCAACCCTGTGAACACACGCATGCTCGTTAATTGAGTTATATAATTATATACGAATTTGTGTGAATTGAATATGTATAACTTTTTTTGAGCGGCAACTTTTTTTTTTCATCACTATTGTTTATTCAGGAGGGGGGAGAAAGGTTCCTGTGGATCCTGTTTGCATCAGGCTCTTGACCGTGCATATTGTCAGTTGGTATTACAATAACTGGGTGTGCAAGGGCATTACAACCTAACACTAAATGAATGATAACTATTGCGCGAATAACACAGGTTATCACATGTAATGTGATGAATGATGTAGTTTATCGGTTAGAAACAACCCTTGTTTTGTGTATTGACTAAGTGTTCGTATATTATAGTGTTTCCCCTGGTGGTTTATTGGGAAACTACCACTCTCACTTAGCACTGCTTCACCACCACCCCACCTGGTGGGATATTTATTAACTACAGCCTCTTTCCCAGTTCTGTTGTTGGCAACCGCTATTGATTGCTTGGACGCCGGCCAGAGAGGTTGGCTGTGTTAGTCCGCTCGTGCTTGTGTCACATGTATTATATGTCATGGCGATTTGTGAGTGTGGCTTTGAATACGATTATCGGAAAAAGAAGTGCCCGCAGTGTGGGGCGCTTTACGTGCCGAAGTCAAAGGAGGAATTAGACCGGGCCATGGACATTACGCAACCAGGTGCCGGCATACCGGACGAGCCTCAGTCACCGTCGATTGAGCGGCAAGACATTTTGCAAAAGCAAATTTTACTGGCACAAGAGAAGCAAGCGATTCTACAAGAACAGGCGAAGGTGAAGTCGTTGGAGGAGAGATTGCGGGCCATAAACATCGAGAACGAGAAGTTGCAAGCCGGGCTGACGCTGGTGCCCGACGCTTCACCACCGTCCGGCCAGCAACCAGCTTCAGCCGGGCAACATGGCGGCGCTTCCGGTGGCTTTGTAAACAATGCTTCGCAACAACATCCACAACTCTTCCTCGCTGATAGCTCACCCTATCACTATTGTTTATTCAGGAGGGGGGAGAAAGGTTCCTGTGGATCCTGTTTGCATCAGGCTCTTGACCGTGCATATTGTCAGTTGGTATTACAATAACTGGGTGTGCAAGTGCATTACAATCTAACACTAAATGAATGATAACTATTGCGCGAATAACACAGGTTATCACATGTAATGTGATGAATGATGTAGTTTATCACAAATGAATAACAGTATTGATGGTGTATCACACCTTACAGGTAATTACATATAGCTTAAGTTACATTTAACGAGAAACTGAGAATGTTCATCTATATGGTAATGATTAGTTCAAAAGAACTACTTCTGACTCTAGCTTAGGTGAGAGTAAGAGAGAAAGAGAAAGAGTAATGTACACTGCCTACAGGCACAAAAGACATTATTCAGATGTATAAATCTCTTTGCAATTTGAGCTTACTAACTTGCTTCTCTTTAAATACAGTGGCATCTACTATATTACGCTCATCACTGTGTAAATCATTCCATAACATGGCAGTTTTATATGACATGCTTCTTGTGTATGCTCTGTTGGCATGCATGACTTGCTTAAGCACAGGACCATCAAAAAGTCTTAGCTCTCCAGGAGCTGTTATAACATCAATACCTAGTGCAACTTTTCTATGAGCCTGACAAAGAATGTGAGCCTTTCTTCTCTGATGCAAAAAATTCAGCTTTGCCAGTTTATGCTTAGTAGAGGTTCTGGTGCGAGGTCGTGAATGCAGGGCTATGCTGAGCCCCCTATTCTGGATCATTTGTAATTTATTCAGGAGATCCACATTGGCCCCTTCAATGATCACGTCTCCTTGCTCTAAAAACGGCAGAACCTTACTTTTATAAATTTAGACTGATTGTCTTGTTGTCATGAATTTTCTAATTCTGGCAAACAGGTTGGTTTTAAAAGCTGAATTCCTTATCATAGAGCCAATATGTTGGCCAAAAGACAGTCTCTTATCAAGCACGACTCCCAGGTATTTAAAGTCCTTGGACATAGTAATTGGAGTATTGTCAATAATCAAACCTGGAACTACTGCTTGTTTCAAGATACCCTTGGTGCCAAACTTCATAGCAATTGTCTTCTTCGGGTTTAAGGTTAGCTTGTTTAGTTTGCACCAAGAAGCCAGATTAATCAAGACACTCTGAACTTCCTGATGAGCAATAACAGGGTCCCTATTTGTCGAAAAGATTGCCGTATCATCAGCGTATGTGACTCAGTCTCACGAACGTGATGCAACTCAGGTAGCAAGGGAGCAGAACAGTAACTATGACATATGGTCAATTCCTTCTTTATTAGTATACGACAGGTGTTGGTGGACACTACTGGATGAGTAGTTTTATTTAAATATGTATGCAGTAACCATGGTAACTGTTCAAAATAGACTCATTTAATTAAAAAATCGCCTTTCTGACCACTTTTTGTACCTACTTGAATATTGGCTATATTGGCAAGCAGTATTTATACATTCTAATTTCTATTAATGTTATTTACAGCCCATACAAAATGCAAACCGGCAAACACCAAATTGTACCAATAACCTATCCCATTCTCCCTTACTACCCACCTTTAATGTATCTCATTTCCTTCTTTTTCCCCCTTTTTGAGTGTTCTGAAATATTTTAAAACTTTGCAGTATTTTCCTGTAAAACCTGTCATATATGTATTCAGACTTTTTGAAATATTCTATTACCAAATTGTGTCATCTATTCATTCATATAAAACTTTAATCTGTAGCAGTTTAATGTATTTATTTTTTCTCATCTAGCCCATATGTAAAATAATGGTCAGAAAGGCGAAAATACTGTATTATTATGTCTTTATATCACATACTGTAAACGTATATTTTTTCGCGCAGCTAAATTTTCGCGCACCTAGCACATAGAGGCATTTTCGCGCAATAAAATTTTCGCGCACCTGTAAGCATCACATCTGTAGCTACATGTCATTTTTTACGGTTTGTAAATCGGACAATTATTAAGGATATTAGAGCCAAAAAAGTTTAATCATATGTATATCTGTCATGTACAAGGGAGGGGTGTCTGGGGATCCAATATGGGACACACTCAAGTGTTTTTTTTAGCTTTCACAGCATTGTTTGAACAACTGGTAAATGATATTTTATGATTGATAGAAAGTGGAAATTGGTCAGTTTGTCATTGCAATATCTTGGTGCTCAGATCTTGTGCATAGGAATATAGCAATATATAGTCCTACATATCATTGGAAAGCTAATTTTTAGGGCATAATTTTCGCGCACATTATAATTTCGCGCACCTAAGCATGTGCGCGAAAAACGCGAAAATATGTACTGAGCGAAAATTAATACGTTTACAGTAGGTAAATAAAGACAATAATACATATGTTTTGAATGAAATAACTTTATTTTTTCGATCTTATTCACTAGTTAAGTAATTGTGCTTCTGAACCAAAGTATTCCTACTTATGTTGCTACTATATAAAACCATTTAAAATTTTAAAATCGCCTTTCTGACTGCATTTCTAACTGGTCAGAAAGGCGATTTTCCTTTTTAGGTTGTACAGGTGGTTAATACTATTTTTATTATTCATTCTTTCATTTCTATTGATGCCAATATGATGCCATATCAATATCTTATTTAGTAAAACACTAATTTTACCCCTGATGCATCATGATTCTACTTTCCTAGTAAAAGAATGGCCACAAAAATCGCCTTTCTGACTGCCTTTCTAACTGGTCAGAAAGGCGATTTTTGATTGTAGGTTATACTGGTAGCTAATACTATTTTAGCATATTTCTTTTCATTTCTATTGATGCCAATATGAGGCCATATCAATATGCTATTTAGGAAAAAACTAAATTCACCCATGATGTACCTCTATTCTTCCTTGCCAGTGAAAGAATGGTAAAAAGAAAATCGCCTTTCTGACTGGTCAGAAAGGCGATTTTGTATTGTAGGTTATACTGGTATTAAATACTATTTCTGTATGTATTTTCTCGTTTCTTTTGGTACCAATATGATGCCATGTCAATATGCTATTTAGGAAAAAACTAAGTTCACCCATGATGCATCCCTATTCTCCCTTGCCAGTGAGAGAATGGTCAGAAAAATCGCCTTTCTGACTGCCTTTCTGGGTAGTCAGAAAGGCGATTTTTGATTGTAGGTTATACTGGTAGCTAATACTATTTTAGCATATATTTTTTCATTTCTATTGATGCTAATATGATGCCATATCAATAGGCTATTTAGGAAAAACTAAGTTCACCCATGATGTATCCCTATTCTCCCTTGCCAGTGAAAGAATGGTAAAAAGAAAATTTTGTATTGTAGGTTATAATGGTATTAAATATTGTTTCTGTATGTATTTTCTCGTTTCTCTTGGTGCCAATATGATGCCATGTTAATATGCTATTTAGGAAAAAACTAAGTTCACCCATGATGCATCCCTATTCTCCCTTGCCAGTGAGAGAATGGTAAAAGAAATTGTCTTTCTGACTGGTCAGAAAGGCGATTTTGCATGCTAGGTTAGGATCCAGGATGAAAATATGAGGCACTCAGTTGCTTGTGCATTTGGGCCAGGGCCCTGATTTTTGGAATATATTTGAGGGCCATAAGGGCCATTAATTTGCAAATATTGTACACAGTTAACTATGAGAACTCATGATATCAATAGAGGTGCAAAAAATGGTCAGAAAGGATCCCTGTGAAAAATAGATATGTCACAATATTTTGGAGCACCACTGTGCATGGACTTGAGATAGATATGAGTAGGCTACTTTGTGTATCTGATGCTTCATGGGATCAATTTTGTTAGGGAACATGTATGACATGTTTAAAAATTATAATGTGCAGGGGGGGTGGGAAACTGTTTAAAAATCATTAAAAATACAAAACAATGGTCAGAAAGGCGAAATTGGGTCAAAGGTACTTATTAGTGAGCTGTACCACCTGTATAAGGTGTATGTATGTGATTCTGACTTAGAATGATGCAGAGTTATATTGTGCAATGATTCAAAACATAAATAAGCCCAATAGACCTGTTAGATCTTTTAAAATCCATGCTTAAGCCCATTTATGGTCAGAAAACGTCAACTTTGGGTCACTTTTGGGCATATTATGGGCATGATAAAATACAGAGATAGGGTAAACTATATATATTCTGGTAGAACTAAATACTTTGCAACATATAGGCCAAAAAAATGAGAAAAAAAGTAAATGGGTTGGAAATATATAGAAAATAGCACGTTTCAGTGAGTTGCACCACGTTCATGAGAATGAGCCATGTGCTAATTTCACATGAATTCAAGAGACCTGTTATGTCATTTGCATACACTAAGAACAATAAAGGGCCCATAATGGATCCCTGAGGGACCCCGTAAGTGAGCTCCCTCAAGCTAGATGTGATGCCATTGGCATTCACCCTTTGAGATCTTTTAAAGAGATAGCTGGTAATCCATCTTAATAAATGTGTACAGGCAAGGGAAAAGGGATATCCAACGAAAATGTCAACTTTAAAATTGATATCATTTAAGCTTTCAATTGATATATTACACAAGAGGATATCATTTCTAGTTTTTGAGAAATGGCTATATGAAAATGGGTGGTCATTGCACTATCAAAAATCCGAATAAGCTCTAAGTGTCATACTTTCCTAGATATCTCTATCTTACTATCATAATTAGAATAGTTAGAAAATATTCACACATTTTTATCCTATAGGCCATAGATTTTGATCTAGAAATGATAATTCTATTCAGTTTTGACCATAGTAATCCTCGTGAATCATTCTAATAATGGGCTACTTCATTTTCTTTATTTGGAATGAAAATCACGTTTCCATGGCAACACAAGTCAACAAAGACACCCATTTAGGCTCTAAAACCTTCTTTTTACATTCCAAATAAGGAAGCTTTTCCCCAAAAATAGAATCTTTTGTATAGAATTATTGAATTCTCCAGAAAAAACTACAATTTTTTTTTAGCCTGTTTCCTCCATTTTAGGCCATGGTGGAGCACCCTGGTGGCTGAAAATGATACTAATCCCGCGGGGATACCCCTTTCTGCTTGCCTGCTCACAAATCTCCCTTGATACCCAGTATTTTCAAATTTTCCAGAAGAATTGAGTGGTTTACTGTATCAAAAGCCTTGGACATATCTACAAATGTGGCTATAGTAATTTCTTGAGAATTCATACCTTTAAAGATTCTGTCTGTTAGGCTAGCTACAGTAGATGTGGTTGAGTGTTTTTCCCTGAAACCACCCTGATGAGGATTAAGTAATTTATTTTCTTCTAAATAATTTGAGCATTTTACATGTACTATCCCCTCTAATAGTTTCCCAGGTAACGGGATGTTGGCGCTAGGTCGCCAATTTGATACCTCAGATAGATCACCTCCCTTTGGTAAGGGTTTGACTAATGCCTCCTTCCATTTGGCTGGAAAAACTCCAGTAACCAGAGGGGGTTGAACAGGTGTTGTAACTTATCAGGAATGGCTATGAAACAATCCTTAAGGACCCTAGATGATATGTTATCAATGGCTGATGATTTGGTAATATCAACTTTCATGATAACTTCTATGACCTCTTCCAGCGATACTATAAAGTCTGGCATGGTAGTTTCTGAAGTTTCTCCAACATATCTCCAATCATCATTGAAGTTCTGTGCTAGTTTACTACCAATATTTGAGAAATAACTATTCACAAAATCAGCATATTCCTCAGCGTCTATAGGATGCCCATCATCTAAGATATTCATCCTTAGATTCTTGTCCTTTGAGGGCAAGATATCTTCCATAGCCTCACAAAACTTTTTGGGTTCCTTTGCAGATTTTTCACTAATGAATTTCCTCCTAGCGTTGGTGTTAGCATTTTTAGACCTATTCCTTAACCTATTAGAAATGTCAATGTCTTCATCCCTCCCTGTCCTTTTCATAACTCTCCATGCTTCATTTTTGTCTTTAATCTGTTGTAATAAGTTTTGATTGAGCCATGGCTCTTCCTTATCCCTTATTTGATGTTTCCTAATGGGGCACATATTGTCCAGAACTGGCGGAATTGTAGACAGAATAATCCAAGGCTACATCTACATCCCTTGTGAAATTGAAATCCGTCCAGTCCCTATCCCTGAGTGTTTCCTGAAGAATCTATTTATCATAATGTTTGTAAGACCTCCCTGTGAACTGCTTCCTTATGTATTTCTCAGTAAATTTCTTCCTTGTTAGTTGGATAGGTGAGTGGTCACTGAGATTGTAGTTTAGTAGTTTCGCCTCATGTATATCTACACAATCAGTGAATCCCAGGTCCAGGCATGCATCCTTTCTAGTTGGTTTATCTACATATTGTCTAAGACCCACAGTGCCTTCAAATGTCTCAATAAGCCCATGTATCTCGGGATCTAAATAGTTGGCATTGAAATCCCCCATAAGTACAATTTCATTGTTATGAATTTCCCTAATATCACTAATAGTTACTATGAGAGAGTCAAGGCAGTTGTCTAGGTTACCCTCAGGTGGTCTATATACAACACCTATAATTATATCCTTTTGGTTTTTTAAAACCACCTTGGCCCAAATTGTTTCAATATGAGGAGTCATTTTGTTATAAGTAATAAAATCACCTTGTGTGTAAGCAATGTCCTCCCTAATGTACATGCCAACTCAACCCCCTGTTTTGATAGTACCATCAGGTTTTAGAATTCCTCTGTCATGCTGTATAAGTGAGTAGCCACTAACAGCTGCAGTGAGGTTATATGTCATATGTTAACCATGATTCAGAAAAGGAATAAATATGAGCACATGATCCCCTTATTAGAAGCTTGGCATCAGTCATTCTCTCATTTGACTTAATACTCCTTAAATTATGATGAACAAGGTGTAAGCCCCTTCCTTCTATCTTAAGATCTTCTATCATCGAAAGTCATGACAGTAAAAGTACTCCTCTCCCTCCCTCCCCCCTTACGTCCCCCTTTCCCAAGAGCCAGCTGTTTACTGGCATAGTAGTGTGTAACCGTGAGAGTCCCCTTCATGGTTGGGTTCTCTCAAGATGAGATTTGTGGGGCAGGATCCACAAGTCATCAAACGAAGCAATCAAGACAAGTTTTAACGAGTACAACTCAACTTTTGAGCTTGTTACATTTTATATCAAAGAGAAATATCTCATAGTACAGCTTATAGTTCAATAAACATGAGTAGCAACATGTCTTAAGTATCAATCAATTCACATAACAAATCTAGCTCATGTGTGCCATTATGTAATGATAATAATACAAATGAGGGAATGGTTTTAGTTAAGACTAGTATCTTAGTTTTTGCGAGTTGCCGCGGCCCTAATTAACTGTCATAATTCAGTCCCTAAATGAGCTTCCGAGAGTGCCGCGTAAGCTGCCCTACATTGCCCTTTGCACATCCCTAATGCTAATTTATTGTTACATTAATATTAGTCATGAGTATAAACATGGCATGTGATTAATACAACTTGTGCTGTGAAATCTAGGCCAATAAAATCCATTACAATTTTTTCAAAGCTTGTTTTTATGGCCACCGTCCACAGGGATTGGGCTAACTAAAATGACTATGTATTTCCCTATAAATTGTAAACTGTGCATAATGAGCTGTGGCCAATATTTTTACTGTATGCTACAACGCCATATAACATGCTAACTACGCCGAAGGTCTGTTGCCATTTCTCATTGTCTTCTTCAATCTGACGAAAGATTTTGATTATGAAGAGTGCCGATTACGCTGTGATGTGCGACGACTTGGCTGGTTCGAAAGCTATCTTACTGATAAATCTAAAAGAATTGTGATATGTCTTCAAAGTAATAAGAAACATATGACCTGTGGGGTCCCTCAAGTATAGGGTCCTTTGCTTTGGTACTATACATCAATCTGGAGTCTCTTTCAGAACGACTGCCGTATCTGCCGGGGGGTATACTTTTGGGTTTGACGATGAGTAAAGTGTTTCAGAAGATGCTATTTGCATTAATTTGCCGGTGCCGACAGCTGTCGTCAAAATATTTGATGCCCCGGCAGATATAGCAGTCGCTCTGAAAGAGACCCCTGGTCGTATCTAGAATAGGTCATTTCTAAAAGAAGTGATGACATAATTGAATGGTTTGGAGTCTCTCGGAACAAATTTGTAAGTTCTCATAATGAGATTTTCGTCAATAGGGCAATACTTAATTGGGAGGGCACTCGTGAGCGTCAATAGGTTTTATCTGCATAAACATTTGTATGGAGTATGGTTGGTTGAGACGAGGGGTGTTTGCTCTCCGCCACTATACTCTGATCTGCGCAGGTAGGTGGGTTTCTCGGTCCCTCCTTTGGTTGACCACTGGTCAGCTGTCAGTCTTGACCTCAAACTCTGTGTTTTCATTGGTCCCCAGGTGAATTCAGGTCACTTCTGAGCGGCAAATTGCTCTGTGGGGTTCACATATTTATAAAACAATAAAGTTTTATCCCCACGCTGAAATTCTGCGTTCATGGACACTTCAGATTATGGGTCGGGTTGGAGACATAAGTCTCAATAGAAATGACATACTATAGAAGAGTAACCTGCGGTCTACACAATCAGTAAGGGGAAAATCAATTATAGATGTCAACAGGAGTACCCTTGAAACAGTTATCACCACCCCCTTAATCGCCACGTCATAAATTGCCTAAGAACTTGTGACCTGTTCTGAATAAGCTTCCTGATCCATACTAATGATAATTGTTGTCTGCTAACTTCGGTACAGGTATTTTATGATTGTTATTCTCTTGGGAGGAACTGACTGTGAATTTAATTTATTCACTCTATCCATTGAGTTTGTCGAGATATTCTGTGTTCTCTGTCCAACATGCCAATGCATCGCTACCCTGTGAACACATGCATGCTCGTTATTTGAGTTATATAATTATATACTAATTTGTATGAATTGAATATGTATAACTTTTTTTGAGCGGCAACTTGTGCTGTGAAATCTAAGCCAATAAAATCCATTACAATTTTTTTAAAGCTTGTTTTTATGGCCGCTGTCCACAGGGGTTGGGCTAACTAAAATGACTATGTATTTCCCTATAAATTGTAAACTGTGCATAATGGACTGTGGCCAATATTTATATTGTATGATACAACGCCATATAACCTGCTAACTACGCCGGAGGTCTGTTGCCATTTCTCATATTGTAACTAATCCATACATGTAGCTTGACCAGTGTATATCTATGAAATAAACATGTCTATTAGCAGAGGCGACATGATATTGGTGGTACATGTGTTGTGTAGACCTAGTGACATTATACATCTGTATGTCAGTGATGTTAGGCTGGCCTTTGCCAGCTAGCCATTAGTAGCATGGAATGACCAGGCCGCTTAGTGTAAACATTGTATATATATAGGAGCCCGCCAATAACATAATCATTGCAACAGTCACGCATATTATGCTTTAGTTAACCAATAATGTGGTACTTTGTGCTGACAAGCAGAGGAGTGGGCGCTTATTCCCATAGTCCCATTCAGAAGTGTCTCAGGTGTCTGAGCTTTTGGGAGATGTGTGAGGTTTCAGGGTCTGTTCCCTGTCGTGCGGCCTCACCACCCCACACCCTTCCCAAAGCCCTCCCTGAGCCTTCCCATCCCACAGCTCTCTCATCTAGCCCCACCTGTCGCCTCCCCACATCCACACCCTAAAACCCTTAGCCCCTCCTGCCGCCTACCCATCCCCCCCCCCCCGTCAAGCCCTCTCTCAGCCTTCCTATCCCATACCCTTATTCCCAAATCCTTCCGAAGGAAGGGTCTAGTAACAACTACTATAACCTTGAACTTGGATTTTCCTAGGTTAAGGCAATCTATGTGATTAGCTTGGAACCAGGGAGCAGGAACCGGAAATGGAACCAGAAAGTATGATCATACAAGTTCAAGGCCATAGTGCTTGTTACCAGAGCCTTCCTTCAGAAGTATTTGGGAACGAGAGTATCCTACCCCAGAGCTCTCTCATCTAGCCCCCTCTGACGCCTCCCACATCCATACCCCACAGCCCCCTCCTCCAGCCCTCCCGCCGTCTCCTAAGTAATACACCCCTACATAATTATATGTGGCCAAAAGACCAATCTCAGTTATTACAAAATACGTTTATAACGAATACTATTGTTTGCCCCGAGCACATCGTTATAAAGCAGTTTTACTGTATGTTACACGCCTCCTCTGTCACACCAGGACTCGATGGCAGAATTAATTATTCTGATACCGTGCATTATACATGATGATGTAGGCTACCATAAAATGTTGGCCCTACACCTGAATGCACTGACCTGGAACTAGGACTCAAAATGGACATTCACCGACACTTAACATTGATCATGGTATTTCCCCTGTTAACACATACCATAGAAGCAGGTGCCTGATTGTAAAGTCAGATGCCCAATAGTGGACGTCAGTACTTATTTATAAGATATCTTGTGACCAAAACGTATCTCTATTTCTATCCTGATGGCCAAAAGCGCAACTACCGATGGAGAGTACCGTACCTGTGTCTGGAAATTAGCACATAAGATATAATACTTATACAGAAACAGGGTATATATTATTTGTGCCCTTGATTTTATACCATACGTGTCCTTTCTTTCCTTCATTGCTGACGTATTTAATATATTTACATTACATCTACACTGAAAACCAAGGCTTATATGAAAATTGTCACTACAAAGGACTTGATCACCGTAGGTCATCAGATCAATAATGTAAGGTGATCATTTCGAGGACATGATTTTGCCACTAGCGGGATCTACTATACATTAAAAAGACCAGTCTAATTTTGTGTGGCCTTGTATAAGTAGTGTTGGGATTCATTAGTGGTATTCTGACATACACATCAAAATATGTAGCATGAAGCATTTAGACCTGAAATAAATATACAGAGAGTGACGTCACAGAGGACCAGAAATGTATCCAGCCAATCTAAACCTCTACAAATACGTACATTCTACTATCATTTATAGTACACTAGATAGTATATGTATGATTAAGGACTCGTGCACTGGGTATATGAAATATTTCAATTTAACCCCTTTCTGTTTCCAATTGGTAAAAGTACTTATTAAGAAGGCCACAAGAGCCAATGTAAATATGACAAATAGAAAACAAAAAAATCATCTGCACCTGCACTGCACTATGGGTGGCCCTTGGGTGGCCCTTTGGTGGCCGTTATTTGGCCCTTAAGACTCAGATTGGTGTAGATTACCAATCAGCCAAGGAGTCATTACAGTGGTGTCTAGATCAATCAATTGAGATGGGCTGAGTGTGTCTGGCTAAATTCTGGTCCTCTCTGACACTCTCTGGATGATACCTTCAGATTTAACTGTTGTAGCCTACACATTCAGACAAACTGAGAACGCAACATTTGTGGTTCAAGGTGTCGCAGTGGGTGGTTCAACCTACCCAAGGCGTGGGGCACATTGAACCACCCTAAGATTTAATTTTCAAACATTCAAAAAAAATACAAAACGTGACCGCATTTGCTTTGCCATAGTTATATCGTAATGTGCCAAAGTGGTTCAACGTTCCCCGTCTCCCCTACTTTGATGTTTAAAATTTTAATCTAGATTTTTTTTTAAAGAAAAGCTCCGACCTGCCGGGTTAAGCTTCTATGACTACCGGTATGTCACTGGCAGGTCGCTTTTTATGGGTGACCTGAGCCTTAGGGTGGGGTGTTTTTAAGTGCAACTTGGGGTGTTTCTAAGTGCTAGTTGGGGGTGTTTCTAAGTGAATTAAGTGGGGGGTTTATAAATGCAAGTTGGGTGTGTTATGTAAGTAGGGAAATGGAGAAGGTTTTTCGGATCTAGGCCTTTAGCCACTGACACCATGGCCCTGCTAACCCACATATTATGCACTGGGATCAAAATGCTGACAACACACTGCGATGGACGTTGTTTATGGTTGTGGGTCATGCATCCAATCACGTTGGTCGGCTGCCAAGGGTCGCCTTTCAGTGCGTTGTAAGCATGGGTTTGTCACATGGAGGTGATTGCACCTATTTATAGTCATATATATATAAATCGGTTATATTTAAAACTAACCAAATAAAATTGTATTTATTAGTCTAAATTTGGTTCTAGGAGGAATTTTTGCATTCTGTTTTTTTCAGTTTTGGGTAACTGATGGGATTTTTCAAGAAATCCTGATTATTACCTCCAATTTAGGCTTTTGGGATGATTTCCATGGCAACAAGAAAGTATCATATGTGCTAATTCTTCACAAAAACGTTCTTTTTGCATTCCAAATATAAAATGTTTGTATCAAAGATGTAATAATTTCATGAAGATCATTGCATTCTATATAAAAAATGGTTTTAGAAGTTTTTTCATGCATTCAACACTCATTTGCATCTATGTTGCCTCCTAATGGCCAAAACCAGAGTTAAAAAATCCCGCCTGAAGGAGTCTTTTCCCTAGATGGGTCATATATATATAATATATCATATATATATATATATATATATATATATATATATATATATATATATATATATATATATACATATATATATATGCTGGGCAAACAAACCACTGTACGTGATAGCTATGGTATTGTGAGTCGGTGTTTAAGTATTATAAGACAAAGACAGGGTAATCGTCCAAAGCTCCAGCCGAGGATAATAACCATTGTACAAGGGTTATAACATGTATGCAGCTACTCACCTGTATCTTATCTGACTCACACTCACAGTAGGGGAGACTGTGCCATGGACCGCATCCAGGGGGGGTAGATGGGGGGGTCCCCATGTCGCATGTCGATTTTAAGAAATGGCCATGTCACATGTCACTAAGGAAAAAGCCATGTCACTAGTGTCACTAAGGGGGGAATATAGGGGCGCTGTAATGGTCATAAAATTGGACGAAAATTTGGGTACAATATTTTACAGTAAATGAGGATTTTTTCCCATGTCACTAAGCCCCATGTCGCATGTCGATTTTAAGACATGCCCATGTCACATGTCACTTAACTGGCCATGTCCCATGTCGATTCTAAGAAATGGCCATGTCGCCATGTCGATTTTAAGAAATGGCCATGTCGCCATGTCGATTTTAGGGGTCTATACCCATCATCCACATACAGCCATGTGTGTAATATAGAGTCCGGGCATTTCTTTTATTATCTCAGCCAGCTTTGGTGTAATGTGAGCTTGGTGTCTGTGCATATATATGGTAAAGCCCAAATCCGATTTCGAGCCCCCCCCCCCCCCCGAAACATTATAGCAGGCATGCTCACCACCATAATATTGAATAAAAGGTCATGAAACATTATTTCATGATTAAATTCACACTGTCATCTAACAAGTAACAATATAAATGAATAGTTCACATTATATATTCCATACATGGCAGACCCTGACTACTGGCGCCATCTGGCAGAAGAGGAACTACAGCGGGCCCTGTCCAGGCCCCAGCTAACCCGAGCAGCACACAACATTGTGCTCTTCCTGGGCGACGGCATGAGTCTCTCCACAGTCACTGCAGCCAGGATCTTCAAGGGGCAACTCAAGGGCAACAATGGGGAAGAGGAAGTGCTGGCATTTGAGAACTTTCCCAACGTAGCCCTTATGAAGGTGAATTATAATGTATTAAAGGATATACTTATGTTGTATATTGCCTCTGATACCAGTAGGTCGGGAATTCCCTCCCTCGTTTTCAATACTTAAAAAAGAAACGTTTGGGCCCACAGGACGCTTAAACCCAAGCCTTTTCATGAAAACATGATATGATATTCAAATAAATGATTCAGTTCTCTCACCAGGGATTAGTCACTCCTATTTGAGCAGTTAGCATGATCCTGTCTATACATCATATGTTGTGATATCTTTCAGACTTATAACGTTGACCACCAGGTCCCAGATTCAGCGGCCACAGCCACAGCCTTCCTGTGTGGAGTCAAGGTTAACTATGGTACCATTGGTCTCAATGCGCATGTACCTCGCGGGAACTGCTCGCGTAGCAAGGGAGAGGAAGTGATGTGCATAGCTGAACTGGCACAGAAAGCAGGTACATGCTAGCTCTTCTGTATAGTTTACATGCAAGCATTTAGGCATTCAACTTTTGAATTACCAAAAAACCTCGCATAATTATAAGCCAAGGCTAGTACGCAAATCTGATCGGCAGTGCGGCTTATGTCATCTGCCCAGGGTCAGGGTGTGGCTTATACACAAGTTTTTGGTACAGTGCAGCTAATAGGACCGGGTGCAGCTATTACGTAAGTTACTTTCCCAACGTAGCCCTTATGAAGGTGAATTATTATTGTATTAAAGGATATACTTATGTTGTATATTGCCTCTGGTACCAGTAGGTCAGGAATCCCCTCCCTCGTTTTTAATACTTAAAAAAAAGACGTTTGGGCCCACAGGACGCCTAAACCCAAGCCTCTTCATGAAAACATGATATGATATTCAAATAAATGATTCAGTTCTCTCACCAGGGATTAGTTGGGGTGCGGCTATTACGCGAGTTAGGCTTATACGCAAGCTTTTACGGTATAGTCCGTGGCACCAAGAAAGGGACTGCCAAACTATGTTTGCCCTTTTGCATTTCACGTCATGATCCACTACTTTGGCACTAGTAGTCGCATCATCTTCATGTAAAAAACGTTTTTTAGCCGAGACTCTGTAGTTTAAGGTAATGACAATGTTATGTTTCTCTGGAGAAATGTGGGTAATTGTGAAATTTGTAAATACCCTAGAAACATTTCTGAAATGTTATATTTTTGTTGACTTTGATTTGCATTAGCACCTATGGAAATTGAAATACACTGTCAGAGATGGAATTAGTCATCAAATAAATCAGGGAACATTTTTTTCTTCACAATGCTACCATTTAGAACATTCTGGTTAAAGAAATGCAAATGTGAGCCTTTCCACAAAGTGAGATCGAAAAATTCAAAAATTGCTTAAAATCAGCATTTTGGGGAAGTTTTGATGATATTCCCTATACTAATAGTGTGCCATAAAGAGTGCTTGCCAATATTGTCATGAAACTGCACTTTACAAGCAAGAGAATGAACAATTTCCCTGATTGTAAACATTTATTCTCATGTGTATGTGTTTAGCTCTTCATCGGGAAATATTTTGTGCTCATTTGAGTTGCTTCTACATGTTATTTCACATAGAAAACAAGCCTTATTCAAAAGTCCCTTTCTTGGTGCCACGGACTATAGCAGTCTTAAGTCATCAGGAATAGTTAGCTGCAATGCTGACAGGTTTCTCAGCCATAGGAAATCAGGCAGACAATTCTGATCTTAACATTTTGAAATCTACTAATGTATTTTTTTAATGAGCCTTAATCGCCTACAGGAAAGGCTACAGGTATTGTGACAACCGGGAGAATCAGTCATGCCACACCAGCACCCCTGTACAGCACATCCCCAGACCGGATGTGGGAGGACGACAGTCTACTTCCGGCACAGGCCAAAGCAGAGGGTTGCCGAGATATCTCCTCTCAGTTTGTGAACAGAGTGGGCAGGAACTTCGACGTATGTAACTTCTTTCTTTAACTGCATGACTTGATTTAGAAGAAACATACAAAGAAGCTTATCTGCCTATGGTACAAAACTTCAATCAGTTTGATTGCAAGACAGTATGTGTCAATAAAACGTCATTCTCCACAAAAGTACACAGGTTAAATTTCTAGTACTATTCTAGTCTACCAACAAGTATATGTGAGGTGGGAGAGTGCTAGGCGGACTCTAGCACATTATATTAACATGCAAATCGGCCTGCACTAACCTCCGGTGTGGCGTCTCTCAAGGCTCCATACTAGGCACTCTTTTTTCTGCTCTATATAAACGATTGTATCTCTCCAAATGCCACTCATAAGATGTTACTGTATGCAGACGACTCAACTCCTTTTATAATTGGTCCTCTTTAAATAAGCTTTCCATGAACGAGGATAAAACAAAAATTATGACTTTTGCTTCAAAAATTAAGTTAGGGAGACTCCTAAAACCAAAAATAAAATATTAAAGGGAAAAGGCTTGATGAATGTCGTCTCAAATACAAATACCTTGGAGTGATATTGGATGAGGAATTGAATTTCTTCATGCATATAAAAAAAATGATTAAGAATCTAAGGCTTAAGTCGATATTGTTATACAGAGCTACAGAAGTTATGAGTGCAGCTTCCCTGTTGAAAGTTTCTATTTCACATGGACTACCGGTGATTGACTATTGTGCTATTATATATTGAAGAATTTAAGCTTGAAATGAAAAAGCTATATATATATATTTATTCAAAAAACACCATACCAGTACTAGACGCTAACTAAATGTACATCAACTGATGCATGTTATATACAAACATAATTATGTAGAGCTATTTTCTTCACTTTGGGGGGGGGGGGCTATACACAATCGTGGCTGAGTCAGGATGTATACGCCTTTATTTTTCCACAAAGAATTGTTATTCATGAATATTCACAAATTAAATCCAGCTACACCAACAAACACAGTACTGACGGGTGTAGCTGGATAATGTAACCACATTGGTCTCTTTCTTAACGATGTTTTTATGTAAAGATAAATCATATTAATTATGTCACACATTTTATGGCATGGATATCTATACTCGGCTCAGTCCATCATCATCTCTGTACTTCAGATGGTGCCACCAGTCTATGACCAAACACATGGTACAGTAGGGCCATCTAGGGTTCAAAGATGATGGGCATCTAGCTCTGCCATATCTTGTACTATATACAGTCTACAGTCTAACCTACTCCAAGCATAAGCGTGCTACTCAGTTTAAGCATGTGCCCTAGATAGTGTTGAAGTATTGCTCCCTCACTCACTATATCACTCATTATTTGCTCTAGTCTAAGCAGTGTTAGCATTTTCTCCTCCCTCACTGTTTCTCTCACCTTCTTGCTCCAGGTAGTGTTGGGAGGGGGCAGGAAGAACCTCCTCCCTAACACCACATCAGACCCGGAGTACCCCCGTCTAGTAGGGAACAGGAGGGACGGCAGGAATCTGATTAAGGAGTGGATGTCTCACAAAAGGACACAGAGAGGTACCAGACCACAATACGTGTGGAACAAAGACCAGTTTGATAAGGTGGACCCAGAAAAAACGAATGCTCTACTGGGTAGGCTTTTTAAATTCTTTACTTTTATTGACATGATGTGTGTCCATTGTAAGGTACTTATTAGAGGGTCAACAGATTAACCTGACCAGATTAAAGTAGCAATTCACCCATTAAGTGATGCATTTAAGTACATCTTAGAAGAATGTGCCAATAAAGTGTATGTAATATCGTGTTATGCATAACTCAAGTTTAAACTGTATATCGTGGAATGCAGGTATAATTGAATGAATAGTCATTGATTAGAGGTTAATATATACACATGTGTCCAACTAGTCAGTCTATATTTTGCACCACTTCAGTCACCAAGTCACGATTTCCATTCTCTATTCTTACAGGTCTGTACAGTTACATGATATTTGTTTTCACATATTCTGTGTTGAGTACAGTCACATAGTGTTTGTTCTTACAGATCTGTTTGAGTACAGCCACATCATGTTTGTTCTTACAGATCTGTTTGAGTACAGTCACATCATGTTTGTTCTTACAGGTCTGTTTGAGTACAGTCATATGCTGTTTGATGGGGACCGCTCCCAGGGGAGAGGTAACGAACCCAGCCTGGCAGACATGGTGGAAAAGGCAATTCGCATCATGAGCTCCAACTCCAACGGCTTCTTCCTATTGGTCGAAGGTAGGGCACGTGTTGTCGGAAATGTAAGCGTGCATAGTCGCCAACAGGGATTGTTTTGATGATTAAAGTATCTATTTTTGTGCCTCTCTTCTACATCAAGTTTGATTAATACACCGGACTATTATCTGAGCCTGTAAAGTGATTTTAGAAATTCACCGCTGCATCAAAGTCAATTGAGCAGGAATTAATCCTACCTTGAAATAAAATAAATGTATACTATAGTCAACTTCCTTTTGTGTCGGTCTACAGTAATTTCCTGCTCGGCATTGCCATCTATGGATGAAATTTAAGCCCCATGAGAATAAGGCACGTGCACATTGTCCTTTTCCAGTTTTCCTGTAATTCAAATGTATCAGCCTGAGCCATAATTATGATCTTTGAGGGGCCTTTCGATTTCAGTCAGCGTCTATCCTCTTCTATCCATCGTATATGAAAGGTCACCGCAAATTGGTGCACTATTATTAGGGTCCATTTGGGAGTTACATACAACTGCGGGGGAGGATACTTCGGACTGACATTTCCGTTTTGTCATGAAATTGTGTTGAATGACCTTTTCAATACCTGTGGGACCTTCCATTAATCTTCTGGTTTTTGGTTGTTTTTTTCTAATGTGGACGCCCTCGTATTGCCTCATTCAATGATCTCTTTGCGTGTATTCATCTCCTCCGTTCTGCAGGTTGCAAAGCTATTTTTAGGAGTGTCGTTCATCCTTTTGCACTGAGAGGACATTATGAGACTAACTCTACAGGGCACCGAATGTATGATCATGGTCAAAGGAGTGGCGTGCTGCTATGGCAATCCGTTTGGGTAAACAGATTATTTGAAATAAACCCGGTTTATTTCATAGTAGGAGGAAGAAACCCGTTATTTCCTATTTGCAACAAACGGGGTTTATTTTCAAAATGGGAGGAGTTGTTGTAAGACCCAGTTTATTTGAAATAAGCCCAGTTTATTTCGAAGTAACCCGTGTTTTACCCCTGACAGATTGCCATAATGCTGCATGGATGCAGCTCTGGCAGGTTTATTCGCACAGAGAAAATGTGAGCATCCGCCTGACGCTGGCAATGTCTGTAAACCCGTACATTTCCAGGGTCAGGCATTTCAACTACAGGCAGGCAATGCTGGACTCTCCGTATAGAGTCCAGCATCCCAAAGGACAGGAGAGGCAGGAACTAGTGGATTCTGGACTCTTGATGCCCCAGGAGAGAGAGTCCCGCATTGCCAGACTTACGAGTGTAGGAGAGCCATCAAGAGAGTCTAGCGGTCCTGAGGAGAGTTCAGCATTCCCTGACTATCTTTGAAATGCCCAACCCTGTACACAGAGTGCTTTCGGCGACATTGCCAGAGTCAGGCTGACGCTCATTTATATTTCTCAGTGCAAAACGGGCATGGTACCCTGAAACACTATGCGGCCCTTAAAGGATTAAAGGTATTTGTCCCGAGCTAAGAGGTGGGATCGCTTCCAATTTAAAGCAATCTTTCTCAATTCTCTACTTTCCGCAGTTTCTCTGCGCTTCACATAATTATCTTCTATCATATGAAATTATCAAACAACAGACGCATTAAGTTTGTAAGAAGTTGAAATATTCCACGGAGGTATCATAACATTTACCAATGACTGTAATTCTAGCTGCACGCATTGATCACGGGCACCATGAAAACACAGCCAGGCGCGCCCTGGAAGAAACAGTCGCCATGGAAACTGCAGTTCGTCGGGCAATGACCCTTCTCGGAACGGAGAATACGCTATTCATAGTAACTGCAGATCACTCCCATCCGCTCAACATTGGGTCCTACGCCAAGCGAGGCAATCCAATACTAGGTAAGACTTATTGTTGGCCTGAGGGCTTCATGTCAGATCCATAGTCCACGATAAATTGGGAATACATGTATATAATATACATGTATAAGGGTGCTATCAAATTACTCATAAGCTGTTACTTTAGATAATAGGAGAACATTTTACATCTCTGTGAGTCCATTCCACGTTGGAATAGTTTGTCAGAAACGCACACTTTTTACCGAGGTAGTACTAGGCCTATATACAAAATTGAAAATGCACAATGCGGAGGTGTTTCATAGTATGCGATTATGTTCCATGACGTGTCAGGATTTCCAAGAGTACTAGAACGTCGCACACTGCCACTTCCCAGTAAACAAAAAGCGTTCTATAACGTTTCTCTAAGGCTCCTTACTATGGGATACCGTTATATAAAGTTTTAAAACGTTACTTTGACGTAAAATAACGTTTTTTTGTTAGCTAGGTTGTAGTTCCAGAGTCGATAGTGCCTGTGACATCAGGTGAAAAATATGTCATAAGATGCCTTATTAGACGAGGCTAAACTACAAGAGGAGGTCTTCTTCATGCATGCGGGTGATAATAGGCAAATCTAAGAAGGGCCCGCCTGTCAGTTTTAAATACCGTAAATTCCCGCGTACTACCCGCGGGTTGTACGCGAACCAGTCCTAGCTTTCATTTGATACCAAACATGCCTATATATGCCTATTTGCCCCTGGTGACTCTGATAACTTGTCTGAGAGGACCTGCCGGGGCCGACAAAGGGCCTGGCTGATGGGCTCTCTATGGTAGTCTATGAACCTTGGTCAGTGGTTACATTGATATCTCAAATACACCAGACTTCTCACCTCATAAGGTCCTTCCCCAAGTGAATGGCTAATGAATCCCCCTGTCTGGGTGTGTTATGGATTTTAACGACATCACCAAAGGGATTAGGCTAACCTCCTCTTGTAGGTTAGCCTCGTCTAATAAAGGTCCTAACACCCTCCAAGTCAGTGGGATTGCCAGGTCCTCCGAAAAAAGGTATAAACCCGGTACTAAAGGTCCCTCATGGAGGTACCTTTTACCTACACTACTACTAGTCTGGGCGGAGTGTCGCATATACACATAGACAAAACTCCATGCCATTGACATACATGTACATCATACTTCACAGCTTTGTGTGATACGTGCCAGGTCCAAATTATGATTCAAGTTCAAGTGGGGTTTCTGTATTGATTTTTTTTTTTTTTTTTACATTCTAACGATTAGAAAAGTATACGTTTTACTCACTTTTGCATGGTGATATGCTTAGAGAACGGCAATATCACCGTCCTCGATGGGGGAATAGAGTATGGAGCTCCCATGTTTTACATTGTTGATCCACTATTTATGTATATGATATTCATACTATACAATATTGGTTCTGCGTCCTGTAGGTTTGACCGATTTCTCAGATGATATTCATCAAAACGGACTGTCCGATGTGGACCACCTCCCCTACACCACCCTGAGTTATGCCAATGGGCCAGGCTACTCACCCAGGATTAATCTCACAGGAGTAGATACAGGTTAGGCTGCAGCCTCTTTATATACTATGGTACCCAGAGTATAGAGCACATTCATGAATTCCACCACATGGACACAAGTTAAACACTAGCTCAATCAACAAACCCATCCTTGTTTGATTATTTGGTGTACCCCCATAAAAACAACAGTAACATTTTGTCTAGTTGTAGGTATCAAACTATTATGATAATTACCTGTTACTGTTCAGATTAATCCCACGATGTTTTTCATCATTCTCTCTTTCAGAGAGCAGACATTACAGGCAGGTGACGGCGGTACCGGCACAGATCGTGTCCCATGACGGCACTGACGTACCCCTGTACGCCACAGGACCCATGTCACACCTCTTCCACTCCACCCACGAACAACATTACGTCTTTCACGTCATGACGTACGCTGCCTGCCTACTCAAAAACCACCATGCCCACTGCACAAATGTACCACGTCATCAAAAGACTTCCGCTGTCACGTCCTGTCAGGTGACTTCTGGCAGTGCACATATTGAAGGGAGAATCAGTGGCGACCATTTTCTTGCACTATGTGCATTGGTACTACATGTGCTAATGATGAAGGTAACATAGGTTTGCTCGGACTATATAGATAATTGTAACTGATGTCTACTTTGCCTAGGACAGTGTGCTTGTCTTAATATTTATTGGTGTAAGTGCATTACATATACAAATATGAATGAGAAAGAACTGGTTCATAACAAAATAAAACAAAAAAAGGTATTTGAAGGGAATTGCTACCTCTAAGATGATTTAGATATTCTATTGATTTCTGCATGTAACTCAATATAAACTTAGTTTAATATACATGTATTAGGAAGTGGAACATGAAAAGAAAATGGCTAGTTACGGTGCTCAATTCTTTGGTAAGGCCACTTGAAAAAATCTAGTTCTTTAACTAGGGGTGATCACAAGCTAATTGTCATTTTGTGGCCAGCAGGGCAGATGACTACCATGGTCTATTGCTATCTGAAAATCACTTTGGATTATAATAGTTGCAAATAATTATAATCAAATAGGAAATGGGGAAAACATCACATGTCACGGTACTCATTATTCTGTAATGCCTGTTTAAAGAAAATGCCTCCTTTGCCAGACATTCTAGGCCTATTGCCTATGCCATGGATATTGCCACTTAGATATCATGAACGTCCGTTACATTCTATGTGATAATTAGATTTATAGGCAAATGACAAGACACCTCCTCCTTTTTAGCAAAAAACACATCTTTTGCGAGAGCTGGTGTGCTTTTGTTTCATACATCTTTTATTGACATAATGACACAAGAGGGCATAAAGTAGTTTGCCTGACAAATGTCAGAGTTAAACACAGAAGGAAACATCAATTCGCTTTAAACAATGGAACAAGCTGGGTGGGGGCTGGGAGTATACTAGTCTGGATTAGGACAGATACTGCATGAATGTGAAATAGTAAGCTAATGGTAAGCAATTGAATGTATTCTGTTATAGCTTTTGGAGCATATTAAATATATCTTTTGAATAATGATGCAGCATCGGATTCAATACGGTATTGCACGTGTATTATAGAGTGTGTTTATATACTAATTTAATAAGAGTTTTACTTCCAGGTGAAGTTTTTATGACTACCTCATTGTGTATGATCTTCTATAAACAATAAACTAATATTTTCACATACTGAGAGGAATTTTAGCAGACTAGTCATTTTCAAAATTGACCAAGACAACCTTTGACTCAACATTGGATCTCCTTACCTAAATGAGAAGCCCCTATAAATGAGAATGTATATTAGATGGCCGATGCTATCCGCACGCCACAGGCGTGCAAATAGCAGCCGCTATTCGCACGCTCACAAGGTGCGGGTAAGAGCTCTTATTCCCACACTGGGTAGGGTCTGAATAAGAGTTCTTCTTCCCACACCATATAGGGTATGTAATAAGGTCTTATTGGCACCCTATACTATACTTGAATGCCTACAGGTTGGCTATTGGGGTGTCAATTAGGGCCGCTATTTGCGAAAGCCCATTTCTCAGAAGGCCAAGGGCATAAGGGACCCCCCTCCTTTAAAATAAGCGTTAGCCAATATCACCAATCGTTCCATATAATAATTATAGTCTTTCCAGCACCCTACTGGGCGTGTGAATAAGGTCCGCTACTCACACACTATTGGAAGTGGGTACAAGAACCGCTATTCACACACCATGGGGTGCGAATAGCGATGCCTATTTGCACGCCTGTGGCGTGCGGATAGCACTTGCCATATTGGCCGGTGGTACAAGCAACTTGCTGTATAAGTGTTATAAGCCAAGAACAGGGTAATTGTCCAAGGCAGCAGCTGTGGATAATTGTCCAAGGCTTATAACAATTATAAATGCAGCTAGCCACGTGTATCATAGCTGACATATCTGACTCACAGTGCGAGAGTGTACTCAATGGACCACATCCACATACTGACATGTATCTGCAATACAGTCAGGCATTTTCTCTTGTTCTCTCAGCCAACTGTGGTGTAAAATGTATTTATATTCATATATAACTGGCTGATTAAGTTGCCCTACCTAGATGTCACAGTTTACTGGTTTGTTACTGGTTATAGGGGAGATTCGAGATGTACCCACCCATGTGGTAGCCTGTGTTTGCCAGCTCTCATGTCACAGGGAAACTCGAATCTGCCCTATTCAATCATCATTACTATTGACGCATTGCCCTTTTTAAACTTTAGTTATGCTTGTTATAAGCCTAAACTAGGATCTTGGCATAGCGTAATCTAATTCCAGACATTAGTAGCAGTATTGTGTAAATATATGATGTATATATCGATATCATTAGCTAATGATATATTGTGACTATAATGTGTGTGGCTACGTGTAAGCATAGAAGTATTTTCTATCTCTCTAGTGTTAAATCTACTGAAAGGAAGATATTATTTTCCCATTTACCTACTATGTTGATGCACTATAAGGAGGGCATGAAGGGTTTAATTCACGAAGGGTTTAATCGTGTGTGTGTTTTAAATAGTTTGACACCATTGTGATTCTTCACTAATTTTAGGGCTTGTCACAGTTAACGGGTAAGTGATTTTGGAGTGTATAGCTATGTGCCAGATTTAGAGGATGACCGCTGGGCTCAGTTCAGAATCTAGTATTCGTTTTAGGCTATAGATTTCACCAAACGAATGCAACCTTAACAACGGCGTAATTCGATTTCCAGATATTCCAATAGTTCATAAACATTGGGCAATCAAATATGTCATAGTGAAATGGAGTGTGACTTGATACAGGCAATTCGTGGTATCCAATTCTTGAAATATTGTGATAGCTCGCGATTTGACTTCAGAAGTTAGCCAATCGGTATTGCTTTAAAAATGTTATTTAATATAAGCTGCCTTGACCGATACCGAATTCTTATTGTCCCACCACAGACAAAATGCAATGCTGCCACCTAGCTACAGTTTTCAGAAGCAGTTCTTAGTATGTTTATCGTAATGCTGCTGCATTTGTGTAGACGTACCCAAGTCTCTGAGTATTAGGACATACAACGCCTAATTCTAAATTCCCTTGATAACAAGGCTGATTAGCCATCAATGTGTGCCAGTCCCAGTGTTGAGTAGGTTAGTTTCTGTACTGGAATTATATCGTTTTCATTCGCGGTCCATATTCATGTCATAATTATACAAAAGTTATCAGAATATTGCATTATGTACACACGGGAAAAAAGATGAGAGGAATGAAAATACAAATTAGTGTCAGTATCTTTTTAAACATTATATTGCTTCGTATTATTTTATGAGTCAATGATATATTTATGTCAATCCGACATACCCAGTGACATGACTACAATTTGTTAAATTTCATAAGTGATTGCGAAATATGTATGCTATAGTGCTATAAATAAGATCTTATCATTTATAGCAATTATACTTATAAAATAGTTACGTAACCGCTGTGTGTGATTTTATGTGTCTTTGAGTCTTTTATATGTGTTTATCAACATATGATTATAAATATAAGTATACAGTTAATGATTGATATATGTATGAATGTATCCCTGTGCCGTAAATAAAAGTTAATGGTTCGTATACTATATATGAGACAGTAAATGATAACATTGTTGATGGGCTATTATATGTCACATATCTATACATGTGTAGAAGCTAGGTTATGAGGGGTAATATTAGGACGGATTCTGTTGGGCCTTGTGCTGCGAACTCTGTACGAACCCTTCAGTCCAGTGCCAGGTGGCAGAACCTGCTCCGGTCTTGGGGTATAGACAGAGGTCACTATAGGCTTCCAGTCTGGGTGTGCGCACGCAGGCTGGTCGCCTATATAAGCCGACGCCCAGGAGGACTCAGTGGGTTAGCTGGAGCAACTGAGCTTCTACTAGCACCACACGTGATCGGCTCCGATCCCTCTTACCTGCGCCAAAATCTTTAGGGAGTTTGTATCACCTTCAGCAGTTTAGTTTCACCTGTTGCATGTTCCGTTAATAAAGAATCTATTTTGCAACCTGTACACCATAACCGAACTGTTGTCGACCTTGTTCTTTCTTGATAACTTAACAATATTAAGGGAACGAAGTTGGGTCCGTTACACGTGTGTTGTTGATCCTAAAGCACTAAATAGTTCTTTTCTGTTACCATCCAATTTATCTACACTTATCGAAAAGTATCATTATATTGCCTTTTGTATGATACCAAGTAAAAGCACTACACATTTGCGGCCAGTATACAATGCAGTAATTGATATGTATATGTAAGCAAAGATCGAGAAACAGTTGCGAAAAATTGTTCGTGCTCCTTTAAACTTCTTTCATAAATTCGTCATTCAAAATTCTAAAAAAACACCTTTCAGTTGAAAATGATATGTTATACAATGTTTGGTTATGTAATTTGATGACCTCATCGGCCATGAAGTACTAGGAAGTGTCCGGTGAATATGAAATACAGCATCATTTCGTTAAGGTCTTATCGATTGTTAAATATAATATGTTTCTGGGGTAAATGATGCAGCAATGTAGTCAGTTAAAAGAAGCGTTTCTTCAAACACAGAACTTTGCTGGTAGACCTTTTTTTTGCATTATAGCCCGATTAGATATTAAAACACTGACTGTTGGAGGGTAGGAGCCATTGAGAAAGTCATAACATTATAGTAACTGAAGACTCTGGTGGAGATCAAGTCTGGCTATGCCTTACACACCTCCTACTTTACAAAGGCTGTGCATGGAGAATGATGCAGCCCGTGACACGGATCTGGACGTGTGTGCTGGAGGTCATTGGGTCATGTGAGAAGACGTGTGGAAGTAGAGTAGATAATGGGGGCAAGTTTCTTATTTTAAATCTTGAATATTTTGACCATTCATGAATCATGTAATTTAGAACACGCTCTTCCAGAACGTTAACGGTCGTGGAAATATATACACCATAAGATAGAGAAGAATCATCACAATAAATTGGCACTGTATATTTTTAAGCCTTTCTTTTAGTTTTACACAGTTCTCTAGTAGCCATAGTCCATTTCATACTTATTCTCCTGTGTGAAAGTGACAATAGGCAACTAGAGTATTTGGTTTCAACATAAATCTAAATAGTGTATTGGCGTCCATGGTTTCGAGAGGTCACTCTCTTGGGAGTCTTGCTCTATTTGTGGGGGTGGGAGTTAAAGATAACGATTTTGGTCAGTTAGACCTCTCGCCACCATTCTAAGTTCTAACTTAGTAGCTGAATCCTGGATCTGCTCCATGAATGTTTTTTTTGTGTGTTTTCTCAGAGTGTTTTCATAACAGGAGATGTCGGAGACTAATGCTCACCCCCCCCCCCCTCCCCCCGTCCTTTGACTTGGCCGTGACCAAACAGCCTTCATGATAAGAGATAAGTGCATCCTTAGCCCTAACGGAACAGGTCGTCCTACTTCTGTATAATCTCCAGTCTGTCACTATGTCAATCTCTATTCCGTTCCTATCTACAAACCAGCATGGGTAGATAGGACATGCCCTGCCTCCAGAAATAGCACAAAGTGTTCCGGTCTGTTACCACCGAACTAGTCTACGTCATGGCATGCAGATGAGGCACCTACCTACTTTGAGGGCACTCCTGACTTAGTCACCAGTGTATAGTACTATACATGTTGGGAGCCATGTAGGCCTATTTACACAGTAATAGTGTCTAAAGGCGGGTATACAGACGAGCAGAGGTCTTTGTTTTGGATCTGTATAAACTCAGTGTAAGTCAATCTAGAGGCTTCTGTGAGTACAGGTACCGTGGATTACTGGACAACACCTGCTGCTATCGGTGGGTCAGCCGATACCGTGATAACCGGGCTCAAGGTAGGTGTATCCTGTGTGACACATTGTATGAAGAAGAGGCAGCTTTTCAACACGTTGACCACGTCTACAGTCATCCCAGCCATGCTTATGATGTTATGTGACTATACATGGGTGGCCCGAATTTTGACTTTGTCGCCGTGTCGAATTTTAGCCAAAGGGCCATGTCGCCGTGTCGAATTTTATCTAGTGCATTATGAGCTATTTGACTGTGTCCGTCGTTTTTTAAAAGTGGCGTGTCGCCTGTGTCAGATTTTAAAAGTGGCATGTCGCCGCGTCGATCGTGTCGAATTTTAACCCATGTATAGTCACTGTTATGATATGGCGCTCATTAGCCCCTATGTACATACCTATTGGGTTTCCAGTTCTCAGTGATGTATAAGCCTGACCTAAATATAGCACATGTTCTATGGTGTACATTTGAGTCGATTGCTAAGTGACCTATATTAGATTCATCATAGTCCTAATGTTGGCATACTATTAATCAACCCCTCTTATAATTACGATAGTAGCTAACCTATTGATATTTATTGTTATACTTGAAAACATTAACAGTCCCATTCTTATGGCATTTTAATGGGATCATGACTGTCCCATCCCGGGTGTCCCACTCTTACTACTAAGTAGGTGGGAGAGGCTCTACCCCGTTGGCTTCCCATACACTGATACACAGATGATAAGCACCTTGACCATAACGTCACCATGGGCATAATAACATGATAAGGCCAAAAAAAATAAAAGGTGTGTTTCAGGCAACCCGACCCTAGTTTAAAAAAAGGGCCGACCCTAGCATTTTTTCCGATTTTGGAGATTTTTTTGATTTTTTTTTGCAAAATATTCAGATTTTTTCGGAAATGTTAGCTATTTTTTGGTCAGGAAGGACAGATCACAAAGTCATGCCTAATTAACTGTCCAGGCTCAGGAAATTGCCTTTTAACAAGAATGTCCAATAATTTCATGACATTCCTAGTTATAGTAAGAATCGGTGAGTCCTCTTGATGACCCACGAGTCGATGTGGCTGTTCGTGACTCATTCCAGGTACCTCCAACATTTCGAAAAAAAAAAAAAAAAAAAAAAAATCCGACCTACCTACCCTAAATGTTTGGACCATGTTGCCTGAAACACACCTTTTTTTTGGCCTAACCGAGCCACTAGTCAGCAGTCTACCAACCAAAGTTGGTAACAGCTCATGTGCGATGATGATATTTTAACTAACGAGAATAATTATAAGGGGACCAGGGGACTACCATAACAATAGGTGAAACTGTTGTATGAGAATTCGCCGTCATGACCAGATAACGTTTACTGCCCTCTCACTTAACACCAGCTTACAACAGCTTCTACTACTTATTCATTCAGAATCAGAGTATTAAATTGTAAGTTATATAATTATATGCCACTACATGGGTACCCACAATTTTGGCCATGTCGCTGTGTCGATTTTTAGCATAAAGGGCCATGTGTCGAATTTTATGTGTATAGCATAGACTGGGGCCTTATAAGGTCACCTGTGTCCGTCGATTTTTAAAAAGGCCGTGTCGCCCGTGTCGATTTTTAAAAGGGCCGTGTCGCAAGTGTCGATTTTTACCCATGTATAGGCACATTGTATCATGGATGCATAAAACTGATGAATATTGTTTAAAATTACACGGGAATTTTTAAATCAATATAAAATCGCTCACAATCGCTAGAACATAAAGTATGGAAACATAATTTTCTAGGTTGACTAAGGCCTGATCATTTTATTAGAAATATGGGAAACAGAGCCTTACGTATTGGCTTACATAAAAAGAAAGTTTGGTTCGAGTTTTCATTTTCAGAGAGAAAAATACACGTACCACAACCCCAAACTGTGTACCTTACTCTCCTGTCAAAATATGTAAGAACAACATACGAAACAGGACCCTTTACAGACCATGTTTTTTGAGAAAAAAAACAACAGTCCTGCTATTTGAAAATAAAAATCTCATGTGAGGGTGATGTTCAACCCACAACCTACGGTAGTAAAGAGCCTGTGAGCTCATTACACCATTTTCCTTTGACTAATGATAACATGTTATGACTAGAATAATGATTAGCCCGAGCTATTTCTTTTTCATAGATAAAACCTTTAACTGCATGACTTTTCAGTACATTACACACCTAACTAATGAGAGTAAATTTGATTTGTTTCAGCAGGAAGCTGGTCGCGATGCATTCCTTAACTGCCAAGGAGGGGAGGACTCTATTGACACGTTCAGAAGAACTTCTCGTCTCAATACAGATAAACAAAACAGCAACTGTTGCGAAGATTTTACGCATTGCTAAGGAAGGTGGTTATGTCCAAGACATTTGTACAGCCAACATTGAGGATAGGGAGAGGTGGTTATATGCTGTTCAAGATGAATCCGACTATCAACTGCTGTTAAAGATTGGAGGAGAGAAGAAAATACCTGTTGTTCAGGCCATCCGTTTTTCGCGAGATGACCATCTGCAACTTATGCTTGATGCTGGACTTGACATCAACTTCCAGGTTCGCAGGACACAATATGGTCCTTTGGAGATGACCGTCCGAGAGTCAAAGTCTGACATGATGCGCCTACTTATTGAGAAATATAACGCCGATCCAAATACGAAAAACCCACTGTGGCAAACACCAATATATGCAGCACTTGAAATCCGGAACACTGATGCTCTAACATACCTACTTAAAAAAGGTGCTAATGCGAATGCGCTAGACAGTTTTGGTAATACTCCTTTATCATTTTTCCTGGCTGATAAACAGCTAAGGCTGCTTGACAAGGAACTGTTAGATATCTTGTTACAGCATGGTGCAGACTGTAATGAACAGCATTTACAGAGCAAACTAGCACCACTCCATATTATATTATCAAACAAATTTGCTCCTGCCAATGTCAAAGTCATGGCTGTTGAGATGCTGCTTGAGCATCGTGCAAACCCTGACCTCGGTGATTCGCAAAAAAAGGTACCGCTACACTATATCTGTTCAGACCTCTGTGATATCGTACAGAAGAGTCGCTGTGACATCGTGAGTCTACTTCTGAAGTTTGGTGCAGACCCGAATCTTCAAGCCGAGTGCTTCAACACCTCCCTGCATGCCGCTGCACAGAATGACCTAGCCAAGGTGGTTGAGCTACTGACCACAAATGGAGCCAATCCCAAACTGAGAAATGTCGATGGCCTTCGGGCTTGTGATTTGGACATCACTGGTAAAGGGATGGAGATGGTGTTGTCTGAGGCCTTGATCAAATGGGAGGAGCTAGAGAGTCAGGAGAAGACGAAGAAGGAGGAAATAGAAAGTCCTCATGCGGAAGGCAAAAAGTTATCTTTCAAACAGGTTTCTGTACATCTTCAGGCAGCCTCTGATCGATTTAGAACATCCATTAACAGAGTTGAGGATGCAATTGCACAATTAGAGTTAATCAAAGCACCGCCAAAGGAGAACTTGGTGACTATCGAAGAAGACTTTGACGAAGTAGATGGTGTACCTGCAGTAGGCTTGGGAGATATCAACAAGAACTCCGTCCTCACAACAAAAGAAAGTCTTGAAACCCTCAAGCTAGAATTTTACAAGCTGAAATCACTTGCATATACCTTCCAGACTGACTACGCAAAGGTTGTGAAGGACCTAAAATTGCACCGCAACTGTAAAGCAGACTTTGAAATCCCCGAAAGCCCTCAAGATCAAGTAGATAGTAGACCGTTATCATATTTTGACCAATCTAGCCAACTGCCAAAGCCCTCTGATGAGGAAAAGACTCTTGCCAAGGCCTGCCACATCACTTCCACACTACTTGGTCATGATTGGAAGATGATGCTACGTGAACTGCAATCTGATGACCTGATAGAAACAGAGGTTATCATTAAAGAACTAGAGAGCAAGTACCCAGGTCAACTGCGGGAGCAGGCATACCAGGCTTTACTTCATTGGAAAACGAAGAGTAGCAGAACAGTTATGTACAGAGATCTCATGGATGCTGTTATTGCCTGCTCACTGGGTGCTATTCAACAAAGACTTGAGCAGGCCTTTGGTTCAGACAAGAGCCCATTATGAAAAAAACATGATATAATTAGAAAGTCGATCTTGCATTACTAGCACTGCCAAAAATCTATATAGATAGAGATCCATGATCATGAGGTATGGATGTATCATTGGACATGACATTTCTAGGCCATAGTTTTGCTGTATCACACATGTAATAAATATACAGAGTTGCATGTTTAACTGTCCGAATTGATGATTACTATATGAGCAGAGTCTGGATCGTTCTGCACGCTGGCCACCATCAGCTAAAGGTCACTTTTAAGTGATGCTCTGTGTTTATTTTAGGGCATTTCAATTTAATTGCAAATGTAAACAAACCGCCAGTTTGATGACATCACGGGCCGTGAAATACGGCTGAAGTTTATTCAACAGGACAGGAAAATAGGCCTTCTTTGGATAATTATGATAGGGGGGGGGCTAAATTGTTTGATGACGTCATAGGCCATTAAATACGGCCGTGGATTATTCAACAGCCTGGTTAAATATGGCTTTCCTTGGTTAAATCAATGAGACAGTCGTATTCCATAAAAAATAATAAGAGATATGTGACCAGGCTAGGGAAAAGACAGTGGCGTAGGAAAAGCCCCCCCCCCCACCCCCAATCACAAAGGAGGGGGGTGTTTGGGCATGTTTGGGCCTCTCCTGCATAGGAAAAAAGAGTGGGGGCAATGTTAAAGGATACCTGTCATACATTTTTACCGGGCCAAAGGGCCAATTTCTTGGGAAAGGGCCACTTGACAGGGGCCAATGGGCAAGGATGTCTTCATCCCAAGGCCAGTTATTATGCGGGCCACTTAGCCCGTGTCAATTTCCTCACAGGACCCGATAAATTGCCACATGTATTGCATCCCAATGCTAAAGGATAGCTGTCACAAGTTGGCATCCATTAGCTTGACAGCGACAGTGAGTTTTTCATTTTGAAAAAAAGTTGGGTTTTTTTCTGAAGACAAAAAAAGAAAATCTTAGAAAAAATTTCGTTGAAAAAAAACCATCACTTAGAAAATAACAACTCCACTTTGAAAAAAGCCTTCACTTAGAAAAAAAACCTTCACTTTGAAAATAACAACTTCACTTTGAAAAAAAAAACTTCACTTAAAAAACAACAACTTCACTTTTTAATTTTTTTTTACATGACCCTCCTGGGCCACCATAGTTCATGGCAGGGTTTTTAGTTCTGGTTTTGATCACGAAGGGGCACCAGGGTGGCAAAATAGTACCAATCCCACCCCCTCCCAATGTTTTTTCCCCTAGTCTGGTCAAATAATATTATGTGCATTTACTGGGCGATGCATTATTTTATGTGCCTTAGAGTTGATGTTTACAATTTGAACCATGATGCATTGTTAAGATTATAACTATATTGATGTTACAAAGGTATTCATACCTTGAAAATGTTCAGGGCTGAGCTGCCAATTGCATAGGCCACTTAAAAAAATAAAATGGTTTCTCATCACCACGCGCATCATAAAAATCTATTTTTGAGGAAAATGGACATAATTATATTGGCATATTTGGCATCAAATTAAGACTTATAAATACTGACAGCAATGCAGTGGAATAGAAATAACTTATGCTTTCCCCACTTTTAAAGATCAATCAATTCTTAACTACTAAAATGTCACCAAAAACGCGTTTCATTCTATACATATTTTAGTCCGCAAATTTTTTTTAAAAATAAGTGGCCATACCATAACTTCTCGCCTAGAAGCCGAACCCTAATTGTCTAAGCCGCACCAAGACTTTTGAGACAATCTTGTATGCCACACAGGGTGTTTGAGCATTGCTACTCGAGACTTAACAGTACATCAGTTTCCATAATAATGACATATGAGTTCAAAGGGAATCATGCTTACATGCATTGTGTAATTTAGGGGAAATGTGTCTCTAGATGATCCTAGTTGACTTGTACTCATCATCTATTACTGTTGCAAGAAACGCAAATATATGCATCTCGATGGAAATCATTCAGTACTCGGAAACTATGATCCAGTGGGACCAGGTTAGCCCTGACCTGCTCTTATTCAGATAATGTATACCTGGTGCCGTCTGGTGGATCAAGGAGAAACGGACTAAATGCAGGTATATGCATTATAAGCTAATTATAGTTAACCCACGGTGGAGAGCTAAGACAAAGCATTTCACACCTTGGTTATGTAATAGATAGACAATGGTTATGAAAAGGGCCAGACGAGGGCGAAGCCCAAGTCACCCTACCAGAAAGCTGTGGTTAATCCTACTTAACCACGGTGGACGGCTAACACAAAGGAATCACACCTTGGGTATATCGTATACACTAACATAACCGGGGGTTAAATCAGATAGACGACACCTGTACCCTGGTATGCCTTCATAACCACTGCCCACTGGTCAGCGACTCGGTGTATAACACCTCGTCTCGACCTTGTGGGGCAGTGGTTATGACGCATACCAGGCTACAGGTGTAGTCTATCTAACACATACCTTTTCATAACCATTGTCTATCTGTTTTAAACCACGATATGCAATATACCCAAGGTGCGATTCCTTTGTCTTTGCCCTCCACCGTGGTTTAATTTCACTTAACCCACGGGTAACACCTAAGACAAAGGAATCGCACCTTGGGTATATCGTATACACTGATATAACCGACTGGTCATTGACTCGGTGTATAACACCTCGTCTTGACCTTGTGGGGCAGTGGTTATGAGGCATACCAAGGTACAGGTGTAGTCTATCTAACACATAACCAAAGGTTAAGTTAGATAACCCCCTCGGACCTGAGTTATGTAATAATAACAATGGTAGAGGCCACCAGTCACTCTGTTGTGGTTATTTTTACATAATTCTCAGGTCCTTGTGGGTTATCTACTACTTATTAGGCACGATATCTCCTGTTGACTCACAGGTTATTCATTTATGAATAAACAAAGGCACAGTTTTCAGACCATTCTTATTCAATGTGTTTATTGTTACATCAGTTTTCTTTGTAGACAATGGGCTTGGATAGTGAGTACATTGTAAAGTTTCACAAACACTCCACGTTTCACAAACACGATAGACATTGTCAATCAATATCACATAACAGCGGAGATTCGATGTATACCCATTACATCGCATTCAACATGAATAACACAATTACTTCCTTAATATCACAGCCTATTTGAATGATTGGGAATTATCCTAATGCCAAAGAAGGTGTGTCTGTGGCCCTAACTATTATTATGGACCGGCTCTATGTAGATATTCTTAATGCAATTCTGTGGGATCGGGCGGCAGCAGGGGGTTTATGCATTATTTTGGTAAATTTATTTTGGTGAATTTTCTACCATGTTATCTCAAACACACCTTTTTTTGCCTAATTTACCAGAGTATCACATGACAGTATCAGGAGAATTGATCATATAACACAAACAGGTTCTATTCGTGGCTGACTCGGAGATTAAAACATATAATTTGTAACAAAATCTCCGCTATAATTATGACCTTGGAAACACAACGGTTTAACTTCCAAATACCCCTTTTCTAGAAATCACTTTCTACATTTTCTCTTAGAACAAGAGATCAACTACAAGAGGCCTGA
The DNA here is from genome assembly GCA_947462335.1 of Harmothoe impar. Lineage (NCBI taxonomy): Eukaryota > Metazoa > Annelida > Polychaeta > Phyllodocida > Polynoidae > Harmothoe > Harmothoe impar. The sequence goes on along the minus strand of OX381711.1, from coordinate 42,052,712 downwards.
GTGTTCTGGTCTATGGTTGTGACTTCTGAAATTCTGCTGCCTCATCATTGCGATCAAGCGTCTGCAGAATGATGATGACGTCTTCTCGAGACCTGACTGTTGTTGGATGGTGTTCCCCCAGAAGTGTCTCCAATATATCCAACTCCTGGAAAATACATAAGATTTAATCAAAGACACAATTGCATTTGTACCATGAAGCACATTATCTAGATCTAGTACCATAAAAAGTGGCAAATCATAGGTATACTCAATGATGATAATGTTATGTATATCAAGTCGATTTGGTAGGTATCAACATAATTATTGATTAAAATTATTAGCTTCACATAATGATCTTGTATAGGAGAAGTGAATATCTAGGACATAATCATCCTGTAATTTGGAAAATAAATCGAAGACCAATATCTTTTCTAATACTGTAATTCAATTGTTGGTGAACTTCCTGCTTATTTAACTAATCGAGATAGGTCAGGTATACCTTAGAGTAGTGGCCTAGGCAGCTTTCCATCATGCTCTTCCTTTTACCATCATACTGGTTCCAGTACACCTGGCCGTAGAGCTGGTGACACCGAGCTGTGCTGAGGTGGTACAGCCCAAAATGACTCAGGCATAGCTTCAGTGACTCCTCGAAGTAGTTGATTGGAATGCCTTGAAATATAATGATAAATAGTCTTAATTATTAGACACGCTTATTTAAGCCATTGCACACTGTTACACACAAGACAAATTCCATTGAGTTACCAGGAATTTAGTGGTTGACATAAGTTGTTTTTTTTATGTTTTATTAGGTTGAATAAATACAGTTCTGTTCTTCTATTCATACGTTATGCTATAATTTCATAATATGCACATAACGCTATAGATCAAAAGGTAACTCATTAGATCTAACCGTAACTCACTTATTTTCTCATATTGATGCTTCTCCCCGAGATTATACAGAATCTCGGCATAGTCCTGTTTACTACGCTCCATCACGATAGTCTTGGCCTCTTGTAGATAGTCCCTTCTGAAGTAGCCACATTTGGTCAAAACCCTCCCTAAGTGAAGGTCTTTCTTGTCAAAGTGGGCTCTGTGGAGCTAGAATTATACGAGAGCAAAACTATTTAGCAATATTGTCTTTAATTCACTGTACAGTGCCAATAGTTTTATACAACAATGACTATTATAGGAGGGAAACATCAACTGCTCTATTGGACATTCGTTGTATGATAATGTGAAAGAAATTTGATATAGGCCCTAGGCCTATGTCATGTAGTAGTTGCAACACTTACCCTTGCACATTCTACTGCATATTTTCCTCCGAGGTTATTGCAACGCTGGTAGACGGGGTCACTTGCATACACCACCTTAATCCCTGAAGATAATATAGATAGAACACTAATGTATATGACAAGCAGTTTATATCAAACATAACTGAGATGGCCCTTTTGTACAAAGTAATTAGATACAAAATGTTGCAAACTTATAAGCATATATTCAGTGGAGTTCTGTTTAAAACATTCCTATTATTCATTCATAATGGAGTTGGGTAGAGAAATGGCACTTCCTAACTATTTGTTTTCGGTGTATACCTTATACGACGTATTAAGCGAACAGTGCACAGTGAATTATCATGAACACAATAATACTTTAGCGTTTGATTGGATTCAAATATTGAGATGTTTTAATTGTGTATAATGTGATAATCACATAGTGTACGGTATACTCATATTAGATACATAGTACTAAATTTTAGTCACAGGCAGCAATTGATTACCACTGCTTCATTACATTGCTGCTCATTGCAGCAGTCAATGATCAATGATGCCCTGATCCAGGATTTATGTTGGGTCAGATTACGTTATCAGGTACATCCTGCATAGCAGCTAAAGTATTATCAACAGCAGTGCTGGCCTATCACACCTATGAGTTGACCTCAAGTAATTGAAGTTAGACATCATGTACCTATACTTATCCCATGACAAGGATTCGTTAAAATCACACACACTGCATGAATGTTTGCATTTAGGTATCTCAAATAATTATACATAAGCAACACTTTAAACACATTCAATTTGGTCAAATGTCACTTAAAGTCACTTAAATGCCGTTATGACCTTCCCAGGACATTTACATGGCATTAGTGAACTTAAAGCTGCTTAAATTATTTCTTTATGGCATCTTAAATTTGCTTAAATGCAAACATTCATGCCGTGACAGCATATAGACACCGTATAATACGGAGAGACCACAGTAATGTCTTTGGTCCATGTATAGTCTGGGAGCCAGTGCCATAGAATTTTGAATTCGTTGCACCCCCCTTGTAACAAGCGTCACATAGTATCAAATGAAAGGTAAGACCCCAGGCTTTCAATTTTGACCAATGGCTAGTCTGGGGAGGACCAGCATGTCACACTTATATGCCTGTTTCAATGGCAACCAATATTATCAATATTTTCAACAAAATATCAATAATTAATTTTTGATTCAAATTATCTTGAGAACCGTTACAGCTGGACATTTGAAATTTTGACATGAGACTCATATCTTGGGTCCATATCAGTAGAAATAAAAGATTTGACCTTGGCCAAGGTCAAGGTCATCTGATTTGACCTTGAAAGTGCAAATTTGCTCCAAATACTACCTGTGCGTATGTTTTAACTCAAAATAAAGAAAATGGCAACCTATAGCTGTAGCTGGACATGTGAAAATTTGATATGAGACTCATATGTCACGCCCCATTTAAGGGGGATAAGTAACACAATTTAGCATTTTCGAGTTACCTGGAACATACACTGCTGGACTAGTTAACACTGGAGGATTAGAATCATATCATAATTCTAAATTCATCAATGATTACATCATAAACATCGTCTACCCCAATGTTTAAGTCAGCTCACCTTGAAGGAAGAAGAGGACGACAGCAGAGAACAGTGGACCACACATCTGTCGAGAATCTTTGCCAAACTCATCTGACACATCGTTAATGAGTTTCTCTAGCAGACCTTCTGCCTGCTTGTACTGTCCTAGGTCAATCAGGAAGTCCAACATCTTTGTTTGTAACTGCAGCTTAGCTTCGGATGTCAGACTGGCCGCATGGTTCTGCAGGGAATTAGGTGATAATCATGTAATGGTAGTCAATATGATGTGCACTTAAGGTAATAAAGGTTAACAGCGTGATGTGCACTTCATGGCCCAGCAAAGATTTTTTTTGTGGAAAGACACTTCCTCCCGCTTTGGGCTTGATGCATGGCCCACTCAGTTCCCTGTGTACCATATGGTAGGGAAGTCAGGCATCCAGATTACGTTATTGCACTGTCATGAAATAGTGTGAAAGAAGAATATGATAAGAAATAGTGGTAAGAATAAAGTGACTCTAAAATGCAGTAACCTGAGTATAGACCCACCAGGGCTGCATTCTTAACGCTTGATAAACATACCGCATTACTTGAGATAACTGCATACTCTTCATTATACAAGTTTGGAACTATCTACTTGTACCTACTTTAAGATGGGCATTGAGAGCCTCCAGACTTGAATCAGCAGCAACGGTGTAACCCCCAGCACGCAGCCAGTAGTCAATAAGGTTCTGTTTGGACGATGGGGTGTACAGTCTGACAAACATGGCTTGTTCCACCAGGACCGCCTTTAAACCCACAAAGTCTTCGATCTGTACCATTTGGTATGGAAGCTCCTCAGCCCTTCGATCAAGGTCAGCACTGAAAGTGAGGTCAGTTTTGTTAATTACTAAGTGCTTGGTGAATTTACTGGAACCCATTAATGTAAGTAAAATTACTAATCTAAAACTGTGATAACAAAGGGTATTATATTTTGATGAATAAAATATGACAGTGTTGTGGATTGCAGGAGAAGGGTGGTTATTCATGATCAGGTTATCACTAAGAGTATGTCCTGGAAATAAATCAATATTGTAATGTAAAGTAGGTCTTCTACTGTGTCAAATCCTCAAATCGGGAAGAGTAGAGACATTCCGATTCAGTCAGGCTGATTCAGGGTTAATTAAGTGGAAACCTGGATTCATCATGCAGTAGACGGAATAATAACATAACTATATATAGCAGGCATTTGTTATCATTTTATTTCATTAAAAAAAAGAAGAGAAAAGCACGGTTTCTGCCTCTAATGCTGTACATTCCGGCGGTGGATTTATCTGATATTCTTTAACATCGGCAGAATATTTCGGTATCTATCAACAGATGTGTAAAATGATAAAACTAAAGTTTATTAGCAAAAGTTCTTGGCAAGAATACTAAACATGAACACAATAAGTAAATACAATCATATCAATAAATAATTTGATATATTGTGCAAGAATTACCCAACATGATGATCCAGTACATTTAAAAATCAATTCAGCAATAATGAACACAACAAAGCAGCTGATTAAAAGCCAATTAAATTACCTTGAAAATACGGATGAAAAAGGTGTATTAGAATGCATCGAACACAATGCCAAATAGCTGGGCATGGTGGTTTAGTAGAGTTATAAATCTTAAGCCTATCTTTATATAAATCATCCTGAACACACTCATAAAAAAGTAATAATATATTTGTATAAAGCAAACAAACAATGGCAAATAGCAGAACACACAGTATGCTGTTATCATCCTTTTCATATTATGGAATTCCATCACGTTGCATTGAGGCTCAAGCCCTAAGAGTACAGTGGTCAATCTGATCAATTTCCAGTATATTAATTGGCAAATAAAAAAAACTAAACTGAAACTCAAATCATCCTGGTTTAGGATACATCACACAGCTCAGTCTTATAATCACTGGCAATCATTATAAAATCATCCAAATAACTTCCACAGAAATCACCAACATAGAAAGACTTTCACATAATCAGCTGGCCAACAGCCAATAATAGTACTGCACAGTTCAGTTCAGTAATGTCATGAATCAATGGAGGAACAGTCGAGAAGCTAGATTATTAAATAACTGTATCGACTACCCATTGACTGTGTTTAAGACTTTAAGGCTGCAACTTCTGAAACTCTGCTGCCTCGCTGTGTCTGCCAAGCGTCTGCAGAATGATGATGACATCTTCTCGTGACCTAACTGTTGTTGGATGGTGTGCCCCGACAAGTGTCTCTAGTATATCCAACTCCTATAATGGAATGGGTTTTACAATGAATAAGTGGGTGTCTTGTCGTCATGATAAAGTAACAGTAAACAACTACTATGGACACTGACAGAGAATATCATATATATTAAGTTCAAAATCAAAAGTTCAGTTTCCAGAAACAAAATTTCCCATCAGTATATTAATTCTGTTGTATATAGTTATAAAGGTGTCTATATGATATGATATGTTAAAGCCATCAGTGCGTGTAGATATTAAGATCAAAACAGAAATTTATACCCACTAGAATAGTCAACATGTAAATTGCTATCTCATTTTAAAGCAATACAGCAAGCAGTACATACCACTTTATAGTAGCCTAGGCAACCCTCCATGTCATGCTCCATACTCTTTGTCATCCGGTTCCAATTAATCTGACCGTACAGTTGGTGGCATCGAGCAGTGGTCAGATGGTATTTGCCAAAGTGTCTCAAACATAACCTGACTGACTCTTCAAACGTCGCAACAACCACACCTTAAAATTAATAGCATTAATTGAATTTAGTATTTTGGACAGCGGTAAATGGTAGTAAATGCAAGGTAATATATGCTACCGTGTTCCTATTATTTACTCTGTTATGACCTATTCAGATTATTCATACTATTCCATTGTTCTATTTACTCATTAGCCTATTATAGAACCTCGCGTTATATTAACTGCCGGTACCTCCGTGGTATATGTATAGGTGTGAAACCACTATCTATACCAAAACCGCTTCATGTAACGAAATTTTATGTCCAGGAGATAACCATCCAACGGCTGTCTACGTCAAAAGATCTGTAGTAATCAACCAATCACCACTTGTGGGCCCCACCATCCCACCATTGCATAAAAGGGCTCGCATGCAACCACCATGCTGTTTTAGCTAGGTGTACATTCTAATATTGGTTGTGACATTAACAGGTAAGACATTGATTCAACATTCGTGGCGCGGTGCCCTGGAACTTGATCGACTACTGTGAAATCCAGGCAATGGCTTCACTAGTGCAGGTGCAAGGCAATCTATTTGTAAAGTTATACTCACTCAATTCTCCATATTGCTGGTATTTCCCAATTGAGTACAGGATTTCGGCATAGTCCTTTTCATTGCGGCCTTTGCATATCAGTCTTGCTTCCTCTAGTGCTTCTTTTATGAAAGCTCCGCATTTAGTCAATACTGTACCCAGGTGAAGATCGTCTTTTTTGTAATGCAATTTGTGTACCTACGAAATAGATAAATTCATATCTTTATTTTGCAATAGTAGATTTGGATATGGTTTATCATAGCCTAAGGATATCTTCAAAATTCCGAGGAGAATAATGCAGGAAGTGAACCTTGTGAAAATTGGGACTTGGCATATTAAATATAAGACAATGTTCTCCCTTCATGAGGGACAATTCTATGAACGTTTAGATACTCAGATCAGGACATGATGTACAGACCTCGGAGCATTCCTCAGCATAGTGCCGTCCAATTTCCCGGCATCGTTTGTAGATTGGGCTCGTACCATAGACTACTCGGAGACCTGTGGAAGTAAATACATAGAAATTAATTTGTGACACATGACTATGACAGTCCACATTGTATTTAATCCCATAGATGTTTGAATACTTCGATGTTGCAAGCATGTTTGTGGGGATAATTATCTCTGCTGTAGACCGATGGAAATTCAGATATTCCCTTTCTTCAGGATTTACTTATCTTGTACTTTGTATTTCTTTCAAACATGAAGAAAAAGATTATCCTTCTTCATCATGTAAGTACAGCAGAGTGCACCATGCCCTTATGTTTGGCCGTAGGTTATAAAGGGCGGCATGGTGTACCAAACCGTCACTTGCAATGTGTGCCTTGTGGAGACAAATAAAATCTCTTGGGGCAGTATGCCATCCACGAATGGTGAGAAATCAACTTAGGTTACACATGTCATATGAAACTTCCTTACTTTGAAGATGAAACAGAAGAACTCCCAAGTAGAGTGGTTTGCACATCTGGAGGGACGTCTTGCCAAAATGGTTGGTCACATTTTGGACTATTGACTCAAGCAAACCTTCCGCCTGACTGTACTCTCCTATGTATATGAGGAAATCCAACATGTCTGTCTGCAGGTCCAGCTGTACCTCACGTGTAAGGGTAGCCTTGTGTTTCTGAAGTACATAATAGCTGTGTGGTTAGTTTGGATGGGGGCGTACACTAAAAAAGTAAACTTGTATCCAGACTCTTCTAAGTGACTGTCATAAAATAAACACGTTAAAACTCGTCTAAGTGACAAGGAAGCAGGTTTTCTAGCTGGAGATGGAAGACCCACTTGGTATGTGCCAGCCCAAAACCCGACATTTGCCAGCTCAATATTCAATTTGTGGGATGGTAACCCGATAGGTTAGACAAATTTTGACTCGTTTATTTTATGACTCACTTAGACGAGTCTGGAGAAAAGTTTACTTTTTCAGTGCGAGCTCAGTACACAAAAAGCCTTTCACTATCAGCGTACATAATAGTGTAGAGCCGGATGTGTGGACACACATTTAAGATCTACCAATATAAATTGATTTTTATTTTATTATATTTACCAGATAGTACTCACCTGAAGGTAAAGGTTTAGAGCCTCCAGGCTTAAATCTGCAGCGAGCTTGTAGCCACCGGCTTGCAACCAATACGTAGTCAGGTTTAGTCTCGATGTTGGTGTGTTCAGTCGTCTAAATATTTCTTGTTCCACCAGTACTACTTTCAAACTTTCTATGTCTTTAATCTGAGACAGTTGGTATGGCAGCTCCTCAGCTCGACGGTCAGTGTCATTACTGGATGAGAATGTAAGCAGTTGGATTCTGAAGCCTCTATAATCCACTGTTCACCAATTTCACGTTTACTCCTGCATCGGCTTAACCTGATGAGCCATCTGTTACTTAAGCTCTTATCAGTTAGAACTAAACTTGCTTAGATAGATTCCTAAAATGAAGTATATCTACAAAGGAGTGTGAAAGTAACTATCTCATCTTGAATCTACTGGAGAAGTACAGCCACTGTTAGTCAGATTAGGAACAAAACAGTAACTACATAGACCTGTAAAAGAGAAATTATCTCAATGTTACCAACCTCTTTTGGAAGTAGTCAATAATTCGTTGTTGCCATGCCTTCTTCTTGTCTTGGTTATCCAGGTACTTAGCCCTGACAGATTTACTGATGCTTCTGTGATAGAAGTCCAGGCGTCCCTCACCAGACCCCCCTGCGGGACGCAGGAACCGCCTCAGACCAAGATATACAATAGCCCACTGTAAGAAAACATTTTCATTCATCAATTTCAGTTACGGATGGTAATTTACTGAGGCATATTCAGTTTCATAATCAAATCGTTATATCCTACCCCTTCACATGAACAGAACTGTAAGCAATAAATTAATAGGTAATAATGCAAAGTTAAATACTTTACATATAAGGTTTTCTTTTTTAATTACAGCTTCCTTTCCTTGCTGCTTTAGAACGTTAAAATCATTTTCATAGATCGACATGGTCATGCAATAGCTCAAATTATAACACGTTGCATTGAGATACAATCATCATTACATATGTTATTTATTTTTAAGGGTTGTTACCCTGGGAGAACGGTAGTTATCTTTTATATACCAGAATAAAAGTATGTGTCAAAGCTTTATACCTCGGCCATGGGTAGTTTGTCCACCTTGGCATCCATGTTGGAGAAGGGAGCGAGCAACTCGAGTAACTCATTCTCAAGAAGGCCATGTCGCGAACACTCAATCAGACTCAGTGTGGCCACCACAAGCTCACCACCATTCTCTGCTATAATCCGGTCCAATACCTGGTAAACGAATAATTATGTCATTGGTTATCATTATAAATATTTGGGGATTTGATTGTAAATAGTCACTTTTTAATCTAGTATCATTTCGGGTTATTTTCAAGTTAAAATAATAGGTATAGGAGCTATAGTATGGAACAATGCATATCGTTGTCAACATGCATTAGTTTGATGATAACATCAAAACTAAAGTCTATGACCTGGTGACCATATTCCAGCCATGAGGTATAGAGACAACTTCTATTACTATGAGTACAGATGCTTTGAGAAACCCTATTTGGCCACTGAATCGGATTGCCATTAGGAGTTAGTCACTCCTTTCTGATTGCCATAAATATAGATAATTAAACACAGTAGCCATGGAAACCATGCACAGTTGGCTTGTCACTGACGAATAATTTATGATAACGCTTTACCAAATACTAAGCTGGTGTCAAAGGATGCACTCTATCAATCAATAGTCAGCATTAGTCGCTCTCCGGGTAGCATGCCATATCCAAATAAACTCATTTATAAAGTACCGCATGGATGGGTGGCGTAGCAGGATATATATTTCAGTTCACTCGTCATTCAGGGGGGGACTACTGAAGGAACAACTGCAGTCTTGTTTGTGTACTGGATCCCACTAGAGCCATGGCTGACCCAAACAGGAAAAGAAACATCTTGTGGAGATGCATTTTGACTGATGATCCAGAAGAAATTGAGGAAATCCTAACCTACTGTTCTAAGGTAGAATGCACTGAACTAGTGAATAAACCATTGGATTTCAGCAAAGACTTGAAGGAGCTTGAGTGTACAATTCCACTCCCAGACTTTCTGATCAGGGATAGATTTGATATCCAGAAGCCGTGGATGTTATGTGCTGTTTTCCAAGCAAAGAAGGTAGCTTCTGTCCTTATGCAATATGGAGTTGAGGTGATTGCACGTGATAGTGCTGGCTTGAACATCATCCATGTCCTTGCAACTATTGGCTTTCTCTGCCCTCAGCAACTGGATGGCTTAGTGCAGTACTACAGATGGATCAAGGATGTGGTTACATATAAGGAATTAGAGATCTTACTCTTACAGGTTACACATCAAGGGTACACCCCCCTACAGCACTGTCTTCATTTGAGTATGTTCAGGTTAGCCACTGACATCTGGAACACCGAGGGTATCTATGTTACTACGAGGAATGTTGGTATTTTTGAATACAAAGCTTATGACATTGCGTGGTTTGAGTGTGAGAACCTCGCTACCACTCCTACCATCATGAATATTCTGATAATGACCCACGCCGATGATATGGCTAAACCAGAGACAAAGTCATTTCTTGAAACTGAACCTCTTCCTACTTGGATAAAAACTAAAAAGAAGTTCATATCTCCATTTGTATTTCTCTGGTTACTCATGCGAATAACTTATTTTCTCTGTCTGGTCGGGGTTAGTGAAGTCAGTGGAAGGAAAGGTATAGTCAACACTGTCAACAATAACAATATAACTGAAGGTGGATGTCCATCAGTTTTTGGTTATTCAATCAATACGGCAGAAAGTTCCTGGAACTTCCCCTATATGGCTATATTATCATCTGTTATATTTTTCATGTCTTTGTGCTTTCTTCTGTACGACATTATCACTGTGATCACGTGTTGGTCATACTTGCCACAGTATTTGGCAAGGCCAACTGGATACAAAAAACCATCAATGTATCCCCTTTTCTGTCGCATTATGCAGCTATTGATGGTTCTACTCTCAACTATCTATACAGCACTTCTCCTTGCAGACAGCCTATCAGCCTTTGCAAAGCAGATGTTCATCACTGTTTTGGTGATATTTGTTTTCTGGCAGACTCTGTATTTTGGACAGTTGATATCGTTCCTTGGATACTGTGTAATCACCTTACCCCAGATGACCAAAGATCTGGCTACTGTTGTTATTGTAATTGTTGTCTTTATTGCTCAGCAGACCTATGTCATCAGAATTCTATTAAATCCATGTCCAGATGAATACATGTCATACTACCGTGCATTAGCAGAAATGGCTGACACACTTTTCAATGGCAATAACATAAACAATGACTCTACAGACATGCTAGCATTCCGTGTTTGGCAACTGCTTTTCTATATACTTGGAAATATGTTGATCATGAATTTCCTGATAGCAGTTTTTGCAAATACAGTCAGTAAATCTGATGCTATCAAAGGGGTTCTCCTAACACTACAGCAACAGTACATGCTAATGCAGGCAGACATATCAACCTATCAGCTTTTGAAGCCATTATACATGAGAAGACACAAACAATTCTTTCAGCATCATAATGGGAGAATCTACATCACTATTGAAAAAACGCGTGAAAAGAAAGAATACCTATGAATTCTGTTTACACATGCTTTATTGTCTGCAAGCTTTGTCTCTCAACCGACTCCTCTATACTAAGAAAAATCGCATTTTCTAAAAATATATGTAATGCCCTCTGTTTTTCTAATGAGGATGGGAGGAGGGGAAATACCCCTCATGTCTTGGTGTGTACATTGTAAACTAGTGAATCCAGAGATTTATCCTTCTATACTGTAAACCAACAGTATATGCTACTGTTCATGTGTACACTAATACCGAAGTATAGTACAACACAACTACATTAGATTCAATTTCTCCACTACATTTACTTTTAACAGTGTAATGTTCCGTGGGCATTTAAATGATAGTTATGAGGGAGGGGGTATATACGACGTCATTATACATTATATAATGCCATGTGTAATATTTTGTAATGTTATCCTACGTGTGGTAAAGTACTACCATCAATTTCTTGGCAACTATATCACAAACTTCTTCCTCATAAGATATTAGTTGTGGCTTAATCTTGCTGTTGGTGCCTCTGACATGACATTACTGACGTTTCCTCTTTTGAGAGTCAATGTAAACCATTTGTGAATGGGAATATAATTATTCTATGGGCATGTATAAGGTCCATGGAATTAGACCCATCTGTTCAGTCTCAAATTGTCATTAATGTATGCAATCTATTCTGATCTGTAATGCAGAAATCAGAATGATGTATTATCAGATTGAACTGTATGACAAATAAAGTGCCCATTAGCCACTTCTTGATTGTTATACTTTGCATACAGACAGGGTAGTAAACACTGTAACCATGGCGACATTGGATGCAACATTTTAAGGCAAGTAATGTGATGCTGTTGCCTGTGTCTGAAGTCCTATGTATATTTGTCCGGGTATGCAATGCAAGGAATCATTATTACAATCTGACATGCCGCCTGTGGACATTTAGACTAAAATAATGCTGTTGATTTCCAACCATTTCTATCACCACGAACAGTTGATTGTAAGGGTACAAAGTCGAAGATTAATAATTATATACTTAAATAGGCAGTCCTAATGCTCTGATGGGATTTGTTACTCATAGTACATAGTTGATGAGACCACTACATTCACCTGGGCATCTGAGAATACGGCAATGATGGCTGATTTTGGAAAGTGGAGTAACACAATATGGAGCTGCATTCTGGCGGATGATCCTGATGGGCTAGAGGACATTCTGTCTGCCTGTTCAGAGGATATCCACAACGAACTGGTAAATAAACCACTGGATTTTAGCCAGGACTTAAATAAGCTCCAATGTGTCATTCCACTACCAGACTTTCAGATTAGAGATAGACTTGATATCAAAAGGCCATGGACCTTGTGTGCTGTTTTCCAAGCAAGGAAAGTGGCATCTGTGCTTATGCAGTATGGAGTTGAGGTGACTGCATGTGATAGTGCTGGTCTGAACATCATCCATGTCCTGGCAAGTGTAGGCTTCCTCTACCCTGAGATACTGGAGGACTTGGTGCAGTACTACAGATGGATCAAGGATGTGGTTACATGTAAGGAATTAGAGATCTTACTCTTGCAGGTTTCAGATCAAGGTTATGCGCCCCTACAGCACTGTCTTCATTTGAGTATGTTCAGGTTAGCTACTGACATCTGGAACACTGAAGGTATCTATGTCACTACAAGGAATGTTGGTATTTTTGAATACAAAGCTTATGACATTACTCTGTTTGAAGGCAAAAACCTATTTCGCCCTAATGTGTTGAATATGTTGGTAATGATGGATGCTGATGACATAGGTAAACCTGAAACTAAGGACTTTCTGGAAGCTGAACCTCTGGTCACGTTGATCAAAACAAAACGAAGGCTTACATCACCTTTTGTTGTTGTATGGTTATTACTGAGAGTAACTTATTTCCTTTGCATTGTTGGAGTGAGCGATCTAGGACATGGGCCGACTGCAGTATCGATAAATACTACCCTTGAAGGGGCATGTCCATCACTATTTAAAGTGACACATGTAGAATATGCTTCCTTTGTTGTTATTTCGTCCATTATTTTTGTTATGTCATTTGGATCTATTGCTTTTGACTGTATCACTCTACTACCAATCTGCTCCTCAAAATACAAAGATCTGTTTGCAACCCCGAATGGCCGCAGGCAACCGTCACTGTATTTTCTATTCTGTCGCATCATGCAGTTTTTTATGGTTATATTAACAACAATCTATACTGCACTTCTCCTCGGGAGGAACCTCTCAGGTATTTTGTATCAGCTATTTTTCACTGTATTGAGTATATTTGTCTTCTGGCAGACCCTTTATTTTGGACAGCTCCTTTCATTTCTAGGCCACTGTGTTATAACTCTGCCCCAAATGACCAAAGACCTAACATCAGTTCTTATCATAATTATTATCTTCATTGCTCAGCAGACATATAACCTTCGAATGATGTTAAATCCATGCCCAGATGAATACAAGGAATACTATCGTGCATTATTAGAGATGGGTGCCTTCCTTTTCAATAGCATTGACATAAACACAGACTCCACAGATTTACTACCATTTCGTATTTGGCATTTGATTTTCTATGTATTTGGAAATCTTCTAATCATGAATTTTCTGATAGCGGTTTTTGCAAATACGGTCAGTAAAACGGAAGCGGTTAAGGGAGTTCTTCTTACACTTCAACAGCAGTATATGCTAATGCAGACAGAAACAGTGGCTTACTGCCTCTTGAAACCATTATACATGAGAAGACACAGGCAATTATTTAAACACAAAAATGGGAGAATCTACATCACCATTGAGAGTATCTGCAGAAAGCATATATAATCGAATGTGATTCTCCTAGTTTGATTTCCTACAGTGATTGTTCGCTTCCTATTTCACAATTGAAATAGCGTTTAGCAGTCAAATCAAATAGCTGTAGAGTATTTTAGGTAGACCTGTAGCGCTTGTGTTCCAACGTGCTAACATTGATTTTATGCATGTGTAGGGGCTCGGATTACTCTGCAGGAACGAATCCCCCAGGTAATCCTGCTCCCCTCTCTATTCCCATGCCATTGTATGTGAGAGGTCAGGGGTTCAAATCCCGCTTTCTCCAGACACTTTTCGGCGTCCATTACACATGTACATCTATATAATATCTAGATATATTATTATGTCATCTGATAGCCTATGCTCAGTAGAGTATTTCCTGTACAATACACACATTAAGACAGGTACATGTATTGGAAGATATATACACATGTTATGTAACGTGATGTATCCAGCTTGATTCTTAGGTCTGTGCATCACTATTGTCATTATGGTATGTGTTACCTATTAGTTTGGCAGGCTGTCAAGTCTCCGTCAATCACCAATAAACTCTGAACTCAATTTGCCTTTCTGGTTCTGTTTTACTTGTTAAAGATTTACATCTCAGACGTGGCACCACACAGCTACACCATCAAGGATAATGACTCCATGTAAAGCAAACAGAGGATCAAATATTTAGGTCAGGGCTGGTGCTTTGATGATTCAGTATGCTAAGCCACCAGTAATCAGACTATAAATATAATGAATACATTTTCTATAAAGAAAAAAACAAAGAAAGTGGAAAGGCAACTTACATGCACGAGGAGGTTAGTCATGTCTTCAGGAATTTCTTCTATTTTCTGTGTGAGTTTCCTGAACTCTCCAAAGACCCGTAGTTCTTCAGAGGCAATGCTGAGGTAGAGGGGACGTCCTGCATCCGCTTTAGATACTAAGATTGAGAGCTGATAGAGAAAATAAGATTGATGACTTAAATTGATCATTCTTAAATGATTGATGTGCCTCGAACTTTAGGATATAATATATTATATTTTATTTTTTATGGAATACAGCAGTCCCATTGACTTAACCAAAGAGGTCCGTATTTCACTCCCCCGTGAAATAACCCATGTCCGTATTTCACGACCCTGTGACGTCATCAAAACGGCGGTTTGTTTACATTTGAACGGCGTAGAAATACGTCATATTAGCCTATTTAGGCTCCCCCCTACCATAATTTTGGTATTTTTAATCGAAAAAGATAAAAAATAAACACAAAGGTACACTCATTTAAGTCTGTTGAGTGGGTTATTTCACTTGTTGACCCTCGGGCCGCATTTCACTCGGCCTACGGCCTCGTGAAATACGGCCCGAGGTCAACTCGTGAAATAACCCACTCAACAGACTGAAACTCGTGCACCTTTGTCTATTTATTTTATTATAACTGAGGGTGAGAAATGATAATGAGAGAGTTATATGAGGGAGTTATTTTGATTAGTTCTAGCATTTGTCTGGCACCTGCATTGACACAAGTATCCGTTATATTAAGTTTTTCACAAAGACGTAATTCGTGTAATTGATCAGAATGAAATTCACCTCTATGATCGGTTAGCGTTATATTATTCACTAGAATAACAGGTATTATTTCATGGTGAATACGATCTATCAAAGTTAAACCTATGGGAGAACCGTATGTGAGTGAAGCGTGAAATAACCCTGTGTTGTATTTCACGCTGTGGCTGTATTTCACGCTGCTAGGGGTCGCTATGGGGTCGCTATGGGGTCGCTAGGCTACCGAGGGTCACGTGACCTGTGCGAAATTCAAAATGGCGGCCGACGGACGTAAACAAATACCGCGGAAGTAATCAAACATCTCGGAAGTAAGCATACATAGACTGGATATCTATTTTCCATCGAAAAAACATGAAATAAATACAGAGCGTCACTTAAAAGTGCCCTCTTCACTAGTTACTGCACTTGCCGTAGTTGGGCCGTATTGCACTAGGCCTACGGCCAGCGTGCAATACGGCCCAACTACGGCTCGTGCAGTAACTAGTGACTCAGCCACTTTTGCGTGTAGCTCTGTCTATTTATTTCATGGTGGATACGATCTATCAAGGTTAATCCTATGAGAGGGCCGTTCCCGGAGGTAGCGTGCAATAACCCTCAGCCGTTCTGCACGCTGTGCCCGTATTTAACGTTCCCAAGGGTCGCCATGGGTCGCCATGGAGGTCGCCATGGCGTTTCTAGGTTACCAAAGGACAAAATGGCGGCCGACGGAAGTAAACAAAGGCCGCGGAAGTAAAGAAACATCGTGGAAGTAAAAAAAACATAGACTACAGATCTATTTTAGGCCTACATCAATATACCCTGAAATGAATACAGAGCGTCACTCAAAAGTGCCCTCGTCTGTGGTTACTGCACTTGAGGTGCCTGGCCCGTACTCCCGGGAGGGGTACTCAATTTTTTTTTGACACGGATGTGCGGCTGGCCCTTTGACAACCCTTACCCTTGGTGAGGGGGATTTTGGTCAGAAGTGACCCTTGGTGAGGGGGATTTTGGTCAAAAGTGACCCTTGCTGAGGGGGATTTTGGACAAAAGTGCCTAGGTTTTAGCAATTTTCCCCGAGGAGTCGGCCTTGGTGT
The DNA here is from genome assembly GCA_947462335.1 of Harmothoe impar. Classification (NCBI taxonomy): domain Eukaryota; kingdom Metazoa; phylum Annelida; class Polychaeta; order Phyllodocida; family Polynoidae; genus Harmothoe; species Harmothoe impar. Next base: position 42,036,043 of record OX381711.1, on the reverse strand, counting down.
AAGAATTTTGGTCAAAAGTGACCCTTGCTGCAAAGAATTTTGGCAAAATGTGACCCTTTTTGGTGGGATTTTGTTGAAATCTCCGAAAAGTGACCCTTGGTGAGGGGGATTTTGGTGAAAATTGACCCTTGGTGAGGGGGATTTTGGTGAAAAGCAGACCCTTGGTGAGGGGGATTTTGCTCAAAAAGTGCCCTTCCCAGCCGCACACCTGTGTATACAAAATATATGAAGTGCCCCCCCGGGCCCGTACTGCACTAGGCCTGCACTCAAAAGTGCCCTCGTCTGTGGTTACTGCACTTGAGGTGCCTGCATGGCCCGTACTGCACTAGGCCTGCGGCCAGGGTGCAGTACGGGCCAGGCACCTCTCGTGCAGTAACCACAGACTCAGTCACTTTATCGTGCAGCTCTGTCTATATATGTCATGCCGCAAAACCCCTTATTTATCACCAACTATTGTATTACATAATGTTACTTCATATTAGGTCACAATTATGATTTACGATTATTATCATTATACATATCATTATCATTTATTAATAAACTTATCGTTCATTAATAAATAAGCTATATTATATGTTTCTAACCGGTATGGCTGTCAAAGTACACCCAGACGTCAAGAACACATGTTTCTCATTTAGTCATTGAAGCAGAGTTAACCCTTTAGGGCCGAGCAAAAAAATTGTTTCCAGGTGATGGGGCCGAGACATTTTTATAGGAACTGTCCCAGGGCCTGATCCCATAGAGTTATGATGACTATAGTCGATGCTCGGCCCCCCATGGCATCAACTATAGTCGATTCTCGGCCCCCCATGGCATCAACTATAGTCGATGCTCGGCCCTAAAGGGTTAAGCCCCATTCATAATTAATCTGTATATCACAAACTACCCCCTATCTAATTACTATCATGAAAGGTGTAACGGTCCATCTAGACAACAAGGTGTGCATAGCAGTGGCAACAGTCCCCGACCACTATGGATAACAATCTGTCAACACCGGACACTCAGACACTCCAAGCAGGGCGACGCATACCTACCAGTGACTGGTGCACGGACTTATTCATACTTAATAAAGAATACACCATAATTCACCATCAACCTGACGTCTGACTTAATGCCTGAACAGTAGGTACGGGAGATTCTCAACAAACAGGAGATTCCCCACCTACAAATATGCCTTTGGGCGTTCTGATGGATATAGCCATGGGGAGGTTCCGTTTTACTAGTTACGTCTTGTATAACCAACTTTACACTCCTGCAATTTTATTTCCCAGAGAGGTCGTTGGACTCTCTATTGAAGCACCCATATCACTAACCTGTTGCTCATCTAGAACCTTGTTGAATTCAGACAGGATCTGAGTGACAATGGCGCGCCTGGTGTCCTCACCCAGGGGGTGTACTAGTACTTCGGGTAGTTTGGCAGTGCCTGTCTTCCTGAGAGCGTCTAAACTGGGACCTTCCAATGTGCTCACGATGACGCGGACACAAGAGGGAAGGGCCCTGGGCAGCCAGTCCAGTATCTTCTCTTCAGCTGAAGAGTGAAGAATTGAAATAATATAGATACATCTAACTTTATACATCTTATTGCAATGTGAAGTCACGGCATATCGATTCATACGACACATCTAGTGCATTGTAGGTTTCATTGGTTGCCTGATCGCCTTTTGTCACCATGATACCTTAATTTGTATATTACTTGAGACTTAGTCTGGGAAAGACAGTACATGGCTTGCTGTCAAGACAGATCTGACTCAGGATACAAAAGTCCTGCCCATGGTACCGATGACAGTCGTAGTGACCTCCTTATAGCTCAAATCCCACGATGCTTCCTATGCCTCCCAAAACTCTGCGATTTGATGCTCTTGCACTTTGGGAGCCTTGTACTTATTCTAAATTGCAAGAGTTCTATTGCAAGGGTGCTTTCTCCTTATTCCATTGTACAGTATACATTGCACTGCATCTCTTATATACTAGTTACTACAAATTATATAATATTTTACATTGTAGTAGAGAGAAGTGTTTACCATCACAATCATCCAATTGGTTCAAGGCGTCAATGATCAGGATGACCCTCCTGCTTCCCTCCTCCTGTGCCCTTCTGGCCGAGCTCTCCAGCACCACCCCCAGGGACCGCCTTAACTCGTTTGCATCTGTTGGGGGCTACAGGAGAAAGGTCATGTTAGATACAGGTGTAGTCACTTCAATACTGCAGACACTACTTCTTATATCATAACTATCCTGATAAATTTCTCTGAGTTGAATTTCTGTCTTCTTGGCTTCTTACTGAAAATCTTCATATGCTATAAGAGTTTTTTTTGCCAAAACAAAATTTAACAACAACAACCATTTAAGTACAGCTATTATGGGCTATATTATGTCGTTATCTTTCAACGTACATAGACAAAGGTGCAGGTGGATTGTTCACCACTGGGTTTATTTCATCTCCTCCTGATTGCTAAGTGGGAGGGAGGGCTACCTGTCCAGCCTTCTGCAGTGTATTGCAATTTCATCTTACTTCAATTATACCTGATGTCCCGTATCTTACCTTATCCTCAGAACACATGAGCTCTCCCCAAATACGTCCCAGCATGGCTAGTAGGTCTGTAGACCCTGGAGTAGCGCCTACAAAGTGGTACACCACCTGTGTGACAAAATGTGCAAGAGTGCATAAATTTACTGGCAGGCATTGTTGAGATTTGCAGATTGGTTGTGCCATAATTATGATATCGTAATATTTCAAGTATGATCTATAATAAATCAGTCAGTAAAACTAAAGTAATTCATACATTAGGTTTAGAGATATAACTAACCTGAGAATCAGCCCGAGGTGATAGTCTCCTGGCAGCTGTTGCCATGACGGCACTTTTGCCTGAACCTGGGAACCCCAGTAGGACCAGGGGGACCGGGGACTCCCTCTCCTCAAAAATGTACTGGTCTATTTCTTCCATTACATCTTCACGTCCAAGCAGCAACTGCAACAAATAATTAACAGTTATGACCCTTTACAGACGCTGTTATCATGATTTCAGTCGAAAATCACAACTATTACGGTCTGGACTTGCTCTGACACTGTGAACAGCAGTGAGATGTCAAGATTATCCCTTCACAAATAACAAATAAGCACCAAATAGACAAAGGTTCACAAGGTGTATTTCATGAGTTGACCAAGGGACCGCATTCCACGAGGCTGTAGCCCAAGTGGGATGCGGCCCCTTGGCCAACAAGTGAAATAATCCTGTCAACAGACCAAAACAAGTGTACCATTGTGTTTCAATTAAATCATTATAGGGGGAGGTAGTTTTGCTGAAATCGTTTTTTTCTTTGCCATTCAAATGTAGATGATTCGCCATATTGATGACGTCACAGGGACATAAAATACGGATATGGTTTATTTCACAGGGGGAGTGAAATACGGCGCTCCTTGGTTAAATCAGTGGCACTGGCATATTTCATTTTTTTAAATAACATACGGTATATCACAATTAATTGCAAAAATGCAGCACTGGCGAATTACTCGCCGGGACTGCATTCATGCATCATGGCCATAAAGGGTATAATGCATTAATGCACTATGTGAAAAGAGGGTTACCCAATACATAGATGGAGAGGGGCAGACCTACCTCTGAGCGCTGTGACATGAAGGCCTCGTGTTGCAGAGACTGGATCTCCGTCTCACTCAGCTCCTTCCCCAGGGCTCCTGCCGGGTACTGCCTCTCCATGGCCGCCTTAAAGTGCTCCATCACTGCCTCACCGAACTTCTCAAAACCTGTTAATCCAAATACAAGCTTTAAAACCTGATTGTAATGTAATGGAGAGAAAATTGAATACTCAATGTACATTATGTTGAGGGATAGGGTGAATGATTGGAATGTGGGACCTCTAAATATATGGCCTCTAAAAAGAATGTGATTTGCCTACAAAGATTTATCTTATAATACTATGTGTGCACTGCGACCTTTGATGTGCTTGTGCCAGCACACACACCCGTTGACATAATATATTATGTGTACTAGGTAGTCCATGAAGAATACACATATTGCCTTACTCGACACTTACTCGACAAGCTTAGAGGGATTATACTCTCACAATACTGTACAAGAATGCTGATTAGGATATTTACATGGTCAGATATTCACATGTATGCTAACAGGCGATGTACAGGTGGCATTATCTTATAAAAACATCAAGCTACCATACAGCACAATAAGAGGAACAATTTACACTATTCACTTATAACGCGCCACACCTTATCAGATAACTGCAGTTTTAATTAGCCTAGTGTACCTGTCTGTGCTATGTGAATGTCGACTTACCTGTCATCTCAGCTCTTTTATCAGTCAGGTTGCTGACTTGGCAGTTGTAGGTGGTGACTATGCCAGCATCAGGTCCGAGCTTACCTAACCTATCTGTGGTGATAGAGGAAGACAATGTTCAATGACAAAGTAACCAGACATATAGCCAAAAGTCCACAGTGGCGGGATCCTGAGTTAAAATTGCACTGTCCCAATGCCCATTTCGCACCTGTCCACACGCAATACAGGTGGGAAATGGGCAGAGCGCAGTTGCGGTACAATTTTAATGCAGAATTATGACTCGTTCCGGCCGCTGTGGACTGAAGGCGTATAGTAATAATTCTGAGACATATATACACACACAGAGAAAAGTGAGAGTCATTGTCGCTAAAACTATCCTCATCTGAGGGTCAGTCACTACCTGACTCTCAGGTGAGGGTAGTTTTAGCGACAATGACTCACTTTTTTGAGGGCGCATGTATCATTGGATAAGCCAAGGTAAAGCCTAGAGTTGAAAGGCGCTAGATTGCAGTGAAACGTTGACCAAATAAAAAATAGCCAAAACTCAAAAACTCAAACTCTATTGTCATTTAGTAATTGATTTACATATTAGCAGTTCTATGGTAAGGGAATAAAACATTGAACTCAACGTACCCAGAAGCAAAAGCATAATTATTTTGAAAGTTTTTCAAATGTTCAACCCAGCATCATCTGGAGCTATGGTTGGTTTCCAGCAACGTAAGCTATGTGAACAATTTATGACGGCACGTGACTTATATTGTAGTTAGTCCAATACCCACCGGGACAGATGTTGAGTCAATTGACATTCATAGCCGTATAAGCATGTTCCAAGTTGGCACACAATTCATATCAATGTTGAATCAGCATTGCATCGACATTGGCAACCATTTTATGAACGTTGATTCAATGCCCTGTGCCCACTGGGTTCTTTATACCTTCAGCATAGGTTAAGGAAGAAACATACCTTTGACAGCTGCAAGTGACTTTTGGTGGTCATCTTCCTTCTCTGTATACACTTGTATCAGCTCTTCCTTCTTCTCCACTGAGCTCAAAAAGCTGTCATCTCTGAGCATGTACAAGGCCTGGAGAACGGGAAATGGGTCGAGTAAGCACATTATCACAAGAGAACCAACATAACGAGTGTTCGGTTATGTAGGGTTCATTCATAAGCATACGTTTTTTTTTATCCATTTAATATTGGCTTAATAACGTTACATGACAACGTATAAGGTAAACCCTACACAAATCCACACAAAACAGATCTGACAAAAAAGGCTATACAAATAAGTTGGATTAAGATTTAGGTAAATCACCATTAGGTTGGCATATAGGATGCATGATTAATTCTTTTCTTGGATATTCTAGAACAACTACACTTACATTAGGGTTCCTAGCCCAAAGTCCTCCCGTCAATAATTCCATTGTAGTAACTGACATCCCAGGAACCCATTTGTATCTGGAAGATTTAATGTACAGTTCTTTCATTTCAGCAACATGATCATTCAAATGATATGATTATACACGAGCAGCATTATATATATATCAGGTATCAGATTACCAGTACTAATCTGGCAATGCACAAAGGTCAATATAATGATTGGTGTGGATCTAGACAATATGTACTATTGTTTGATGATGAGAACCATGTTAGCTTTACACTGATATCATCCCTAACAAAGGCGCTGTTAGGACGATAAGATAGACTACAAATACCTTTCGTATTTCCTCTATGTATATAGAGTATAATGATAATTAACATGGACAGGTGAAGATATTAATAACTGTCTTACCTGTGTTTAATATCGGGTGGCATCTGGTCCTCACTGGGCACCCAGCCGTACCTCTCAGAGATTAAGGCCAGCAGGTAGGGGTGATTATTCTCTTCATAACACCTGTATAACAACCGACAGTGAATCAGGTTACTGTTAGAATATAATTATACTCTCTACAGCCCAGGTAACAAGAAAAGTTTAGTCAACGATTGTCAACGTTCACTTTTGGTTAATTGGACTAACGTTTCTCTATGTTATTCGTTCAATGTAGACTTAACGTTTTTGTTGATGAGGTAATTTTAGAAACGCTGATTTAATGTTAGAATAGAGTTTGCAAACTAATTAACGTTTCTCAGATAACCTATATTTTAAAACATTGCGCAACGTTTTTTTGTGGACTCAAACCAACATTCATTTATAGAATTGGTTCAATGAGTCAACGTTTCTTTCGTGCATTATACATTATTGGTGGTGTCATATAATGATAATGCATGTATCGTAATGATGTACGATTTTTATCTATATGTTCATTATTTTGAGTCATGAAGCTAACTTAGTTTTAACAAAGCACTACACACCTGTCTATCTCAGAAAGGCATGCGTCCAGTGTCTGTCTCGTGCTGGCATCCTTCGGCACGCCCCACCTGAGGTCACACTCCACCAGCCTCAGCCGTCTGCCTTCACACCTGGAGGTAAAAACATAGCTGTGTTCTACACTGTCGTATAATGGTAGCACAAATGAGTCATTTCTGTTATATAGCATTATAAAATTTATAGAACTTATTTTTATTCACCATTAACAGTCGAAGTTAAACATTTTAGAAATCTCGACTGCATCACATTGAAGTGTGTCCTTTGTGAGATTTCGTAGTAGCTCTGACATTTTAGTTTTTAAATATATAACTAATCCAACAATTAGCATCGATGGTATATTACTCCTGATAAGACAGTACCAGAGTGGGAGAGAGCACTCACCATTCCCTGAGTTGTGGAAAAACCCTTTTGACCAGGTATTCCCTCTCCGAGTGCATGTCCTTGAAGGTACTGCTCACAAACAGTCGGACTGTCTTCCATCCACGTCTCTGGAAGCAGACATAATGACAGCTATTTAGACAAATATCCAGCAATTAGGTTTCAGTTTATTTATGACTAATGCATCACAAATGATAATTGTTTATTTTGAACATAATGATACGACAGTAAAATGTTTGACAATGCTTTACCTGTAATTCAGTTATTTTAGGATTACATTCGCTTCTCCCCAACTACAATGTATTTTGTTGACAGCTAGAACGCTGGAGCAGGTTAAAGGATCAACATTAATCGAACACAATGGCTCAACTCTTTTTCTCTAATTATTTGGTAACGGCACCAACTTCAATTTGTATACACGTTTGACTCAATATGGCTATAAAACTTTGGATTATATAAGGTTATGTATTAGTAGAACAATGTGCATGTCAAGCAGTAACTTCAACGAAAACTGATAATATGAAATCAGACTTTTCTGGTTTTATTACATGACTGATAGCAATCACATCACAATGGTTTATTGAGCAAATAGTCTGATAGTTGACGACGTACATAGTGGTCATGTGATAGACCAATACATAACAATAGTTATATTGACTATGGGTGATAAACCAGGGCATGAAGGGAGTATTCACAGATGAGAAAAGCAGTATGCAATGATTATACATGAACATGAACAATGAATGTGAGGTATATAACCTAGTAATAATACTGATCTACAGCTAGGGCGGCGAACCCTTAAGTCTTTAGTACGGATAAATTGAATGCAGTAACAACTAGTTAAAGTGTCTTTGAGTCGGCCTTGTACCTTGAATCGGCCATTTTGCTTGTATTTTTGGTACCAAATCGAACTAATCAATGATTATTTTAGTGGATTTTACTATATTTATATTGATACAATAGGGAGAGATGCCGCACATGCTATTTTACCACTTTGGGGAATGCAGCTCTACCCAACTGCACCGGCTGTCAGGAATACTAGGTTTCTGTTGAATTGCCAGCCACCTTCAAATGAAGTGTAATTAGTAAATAAGAAAGATTTGCATTTATATAATATTGGTTAAGGAACACCGTTAACCTTAACTAGGTTTGCTTAATACATTACATTCACAATCTGTCTGACTTTAGTCAGCCCTTTCTTTGCATTTAGTACAAAAATAGACATTCTAGTATGCAGTAGCTAAATAATGTTATGTTATGGCTAACTCAAGGTACCACAGTGGTTGACTCATGGTACAAATGAAGAAAGATCACACCTCTTAGGTAGTGCACACCTGTAAGGCCTCATGGACATAAATATGAAGATTATTTTTCCCACGCCAAACCGGCAAAACATTGGGGAAATTTTCATTAAAATAAATTTGCCCAATTGGTAAAAAAAAAATGATCAGGAAAAATCCTCAATGAAAATTATGATCTTATTGGCTTGAAAGTCCAATACATCAGGATAACTTTCACATACATTTTTACATGCCCCTACATGTTGGCCTAATACAGCAGAGCATGATGCATATGCTTCACAGGGGTCCAAGTGGCCGACTCATGGTTACTGTACCCTAATGTGGAACATTCCATAGATCATAGTCACTATCATCGTAACAATGATCGTTTGGCATTTATAATTAGCCAATCATAATACTGTTTGTTAGACATGAACTAATCAGAGAGACTTCATTATAAGCATATATTTGCATGCTTCTAATCTGGTATGGGAATTACTTATTCAGATTTTTCTGAGTTTGTCCTTGCCATTAACGCAGTGTGTAGGTACAGCACCTATTATGGCATACTATTGACATTTCATAAATCATCAGATGTCTCTTCACTAATGACACTGTATAATCCTTCGCATTTGCAGAAGACCCTGTGTGTGAAGAAATGGAGTTATCAACAATACATGCATAATTTTATAACAAGTCAACATAGAAGAAACAGAGTCAGAATGGAGTACAGGTTGCCTTCAGAATGACCCCCCCCCCCTCTCTAGTCGGCCATAGTTCCCCTCAAGGGTAGAGTCATTCTGGATGAAACCTGGCCTCCCCTTTGACTAGTACTGTTTCTTTTCTCTGTGAATGATTATCAGTTATCATTGTTATGATTTAATGGTCTAGGAATGTGTAGAATTAAGGAAACGGGTGTAACTAGATTACAACAGGAGTTTTGTTCTGTGCTAGCGTACAAGGTTGCTGATTATGTGCACAAAGAAAAGAGAGAGGGTCAGATACGTGACTCCCTTTCCAGAGACCGCCAATATGTCGTTATAGTGACTACCGTTTTGGACTTCTCTCTGAAATAATCCATTCCTGACTGCCCGTTTTAACAAGTTCATATTAAATGGGGAAAGAAGCTGAGCAACAAATAGCGGGAACCGCATTTGTAATAATTACCGAAACTCTCCACTTTCTAGTGTTAAGACACAGTAGACTATAGGGCCCGCTGTCAAGTCTCATGATACCTGCTGTACCCGTCCGTGTGGCACTGCAGGTAGAGGGAAGTGATTATAATACATTGTAGTACACATCCCATTGCTGCAATTGTATCTAAATGCCTTTATCAAACTCCTATCTGTATTTGACAATAAGAGATGTGAAATGTGAATGGAAGAAATACTTCATCTCAAATGATATAACAATGATATTCTGGCAATGACAGCATAGGCCTATATGTTAACAGCCAAGAGATGACGCGGGCACGGATCATCATTTCTGCTCACATTTATCTGGTGGAGAATGGACTGATATATCTGTATATGGGTGGAGGGGAAAAGCAGGATACGGGTAAAGCAGTGACATACCAGGGCCTGAGTCAACGCTTCTTCAATGATTCAGCTTGAAGTCATGACGACTGTGGTAGAAGGGTCAAATGTACTGGCCATAATTTACCCTCTGACCCTTGTAGAACCCTTGCAGACCCTTGTAGGACTTGTATATACATGTAGGTAAAACCTTTGTGCAGAGTCCAGTGGATCTTGCTCTGGCCAGAAAAGAATTATATAATTAGTGACTTGGCTCGTCATGAAGATTTAAGTAAGAAAGATTTGACTCTGATCCAGTAGTTAAGGGAATACTGCTGGATCGGACGAGCAACAATTTAGGTGGGGCTGTGCACATTACATGGAACTGGCAATGGCATTTTCACCTGCCCTATTGTGGTGAATTAACTGTGGTGGTCTCTCCAGGAAAGATGAGCCAAACTCGCGTTACTCGCCTTCATCTACGGGATAAACCGTGACTAGCTAAACAAGTCATGGCGACACCTTTACTTTTCTCTGTGAAAGCATGGAACAGTGGAAATAGCAAGGAGGCACAGCAAAATAATGGCATGGTAATGAAGGAAATAGATGGAACAGAAGATATTGGAAGGAGGCAGAGTTTAGTGATTGCATGTTAGTGAAGTAAAGTGATCGAACATGGAGAATGGAGAAAAGACAGAGCAAAGCGATAGCATGTCAGTGAGGTAAGGGATGAAAACAACCAACGTTCAGATAGCTGCTTACATGCACGTTTATATATTTTATTTTGCAGCTTTAGGTCCAGATCATGCTACTGTACATTGCTATTTATTGGACCCTGCCACCAGGTACCATCCATACAAAATGTGTATCGTATCACACTCATCTGACCGCCCTTCTTCTTCCTCCATTGAACCAGCGATATAATCAGTTATATTGCTAATGTAAGTACACAATGGTTTCATTATATATAGTCCTATAGTTTAAAACCTCCATAATATGCGTTCAGCGGAAACACTAATATAATCATTGTACAGGCCTCATACATGGGGTGCTAGAGATTGGTGGTAAAATGATACATTACGACAGAAGTTATCTGCACTGTAAATAGTTGGTTGCCTTTTATGTATGTATAGAGTAGAATCTACTGTAGGTGTCTTTTGTAGATTACCAATTGAATCTGATGTAAAGTTACAGTAGATCCTGTAGAACAACAATAGGTTTTACAGTGTGGGTTCTAGTTTGAATATAAACAACCGGACCTCAGTTCCGAGTTGCTGATCTCATCGCACATGACATTGAAAAGGGCATTGAAATTAGATTGGAGTTAACCCACCTGAAATACCTCATCAGTGATCTTCCTTCAAGGCCCAAAAGTGGACAAAGGTGTCAGAACCTCCAGGTTATGATCAGAATGTAATCAGTCCTATTCTCAGCCATATTATGATCTCAGATTGGAGCGTGTAGGTCCTGTCCAATGGGTGGAGGCACACTAGACACGAGGTCTGCTTATGATCGTACATGGATAATATATAAAGGGGACCAAGGAATGAAAGAAGGGTAGGTATGAAGGGAGGAAGGAAGGAAGGAAGGAAGGAAGGAAGGAAGGAGTAAAAGCCCCGGGGGGGCACTTCATATATTTTGTATACACAGGTGTGCGGCTGGGAAGGGCACTTTTTGAGCAAAATCCCCCTCACCAAGGGTCTGCTTTTCACCAAAATCCCCCTCACCAAGGGTCAATTTTCACCAAAATTCCCCTCACCAAGGGTCACTTTTCGGAGATCTCAACAAAATCCCACCAAAAAGGGTCACATTTTGCCAAAATTCTTTGCAGCAAGGGTCACTTTTGACCCAAATTCTTCCACCAAGGCCGACTCCTCGGGGAAAATTGCTAAAACCTAGGCACTTTTGTCCAAAATCCCCCTCAGCAAGGGTCACTTTTGACCAAAATCCCCCTCACCAAGGGTAAGGGTTGTCAAAGGGCCATCCGCACACCCATGTCAAAAAAAATTGAGTACCCCCCCGGGAGTAAAAGAATACTGAAAGAAAGAACATTTTTGAAGGAGATTATTGTAAAGGGGTTGGGGTCTTAAAAGGGTCCAAGAAACAGTGATGTCATTCAAAAGAAGTGTAGAAACTTACGTCTAGGTCTGGCATGATGACTGTGGCCTTGGGTGGTACAAGTTGATCAGCTAACTCATACCAGGGCAGGTCAGGATGGTTCTGTCGTAAAGCCGCCATGTTGACGGACCTCCAGGCCACGTGGGACATGCCACTCCCGTCCACTTCCGCCCGAACATCGTTCCCATCTCCAGCCGGAGGTGCCGCCATGACAGTCGACGGCGTGTTCTGTGATGGTTTAGAGACGGATGCCACTGATTTGTTCTGTCTCACTGGTTGAGAAAGTGCAGTGGTTGCTGTGACTACTGCAACCGACTTGGGGGCAGCCTTTTTAGATAAACCTGACCCCATGGGGGAATCGTTGTTGCTGAAAATAGGAAATTAGGGCCACGTTACTTCACTGGGAGGAGGCTTGGATCGGGTGTCATACATATCACATCTTATTTTTGTATTCTACATGCATGTATCATGCCGACCCTGCTACCTTACATTCCATTGTGTTATATTATTGCATTATAGGATCGTATACATTATGCAACAGACTGGCACACATAAAAGTGTTCATTATTGATTTGCATACGTCTACACTACAGTATCACACAACAAGGCAGATAGTTCTACAGGTGTTAGTGCTATAGACCAAGCATGAGCATCACAAGATTCTATTACACTAATTTTGCTGGGTATAAATGCCAAGGTGCCTACAAATTCAATTAGGCACTGACAGTCAAGCATTTACGACTACCGCTCCACTTGTAATGCTGTTGGATACCAAACATCATGATAACCTCTATTTTATCATTGACAGGAAGCTTCGCCAACATGAAAACACAGTTTTAATGCATTAAGTCTACATCATCTAAATACATACATCTAGAGAACATTTCAATATGTGGTAATCAGGCAACAAGATATCGACTTCCTACCTGTGAGCGTATTGGCTATAGCTTCGTGACCCCTTTGAGTTAACCCTTTAGGGACCGCATAGTACTTTACTTGATTATGCAAATTTATCAGTTCTAAAGAGTCTAATGTTCGTAGCTGCATTAAATTATATGCATCATTCTGATACACTACAAAAGAGTCGGCGTGCTGCATGAATGCAACCAAGGCCTGAGCGTGAACGGATTATATATGGAGTGAATTCAAATGTAGGCCTACTGCCATGTAGAGTGCTCCCCATTAAGCCGTTTGTCTATTACTCATTCAGTATTACGCAGGACTGCATGTGTTGGTCAACAAGATCGAGGCATGGAGAAACATGTCCTTACACATATGCTCGTAGCAATACGCTATAGTAGTAGCCAGTATTCACAGGCACTAACACAGACACCTACAAGGGTGTCCTACTGTGTGTACACAGTACCACAGTATAATACATCAACCTTTTATTTCAGGTGGAACCTACTAATGTGTTGCCAAATCTTTAAACAGATAAAACCACAAACCTGTTTGAAACAGCTCCGCTATAGTATAAGGGTTTCCGCTATAGTAGTGTTCTCCATTTGCTACTATGCACACAGAAGCACTGATATAGGGTACTTCCGTTGTTGCTGTTATAGCTAATTTCCAATAAGCCACGTGCTCTAAATTTACATTTAACTCAGCTCTAAGGTGAAGACACAAAACAAGGAGTAAAAAAGCCAAGGTTCCAAAACGTCATTGGTTGATAACAGTCAAACATCTAGCTTCTGTTTAGTATGTGTGTGCAGGTACATTTAGTATGTCGGGTTGTATACATACCTTGTGTTGTGGGTCGACCGGGTAGCAGGCCGCAGTATCGGGTAATATTGATCTTACTGGTTGGATGTTGCCATTGACATTGCCAAAAGCCGTCTGCTTCCAGCTGGTAATAATGTCGTCTGCTGAGCTGCTTGACAGACGCAGCTTTACGATGCTGACACGTGTGGGCGTACAACGGAGGATATTGTTAGCGGTTTGTGCGTTCTCAGTTGTGGTTCCAGTTGGTGACCACTCCCACCGTTCACCTGAGAAAGCTCTAGTCCAAGTGTATGGCAGTGAGTAACGGACGGCCCATTGAGTGGCTCTAGGTTCACTGATCTGATTAATCCCAATAAACGGATTTGCTGGTCAATATCTTCAGCATGTGTTTTGGACATTCATGCTGACCAATATTTTTAATTATCTAATTTGACATCGTATCTATATATTGGAAGGTGTGAAAGGGATTGGTACTGATGTATAGGTCTAACTCCGTCCCGGGACTCCGTACACGTTAGACCAAGTAAAGTATGTATGAAGTATTGATCTACAGCGTATACTAGATGCCTGTATACAGACCATCCTAATTTATAGCCGACCACTACAAAGTTACTATACAAACTGAGATTTGGGAATGCTGGGAACATGAAGTTGTGCTCAGGTAACATCCATGGTTATACCACGTTTTTCCAGCTTAGGCACTCAAAAAGTGGATAGCCAGCATACATTACCGGTAGCAGTGGATAACCGCACTGCTATGACGTCACACTTAATAAGAGTTTTTCATGGTGAAATCAAGTTGAACTTTTCTAAATTGGACAGACGTAGTATAACGGATTAATACATGGATAAACCAGGACTTGGGCTGGTCATCCATGTCTAATGCACTCGGCTTCGCCTCAGTCCCATGGGTAACCAACCCTCGTGCTAGCTTATCCATGTATTATTCCCTTACTAACCCGACCTACCCTTGATTTTTTTACCCTCTGATGGCTCTTTTTGGGAGGAAAGGAAAGAAATACGGTCCCCTATGCGGTGGATTATAAGCTAAATGACACCATATCATAATTAAAATATTTTCATAAATCGACATGCCTGACTTAATAATCAACATTCAAGGCATACACGAAATCTATTGTAGATTACGGAAGTTCGGTTATTTTTTACAATGACATTGTGTCTAGTTAAAGTGAATGGTTCACGATATCAAAGTATTTTTTTGCCGAGAATTCACTCGTATTTCTTGCTTCAAAATTATTCTAAATTAGCATTAGCTGTATTGCGATATTTGCAATCCACGAGGGTATTTGTAGCTGGCAAAATGTGGTCATTACATTAATTTTCTATAGATCTGTATAGGAAATCTTGTGAAAGAAATTTTACCAGTGGTCGTCACACAGGTTTCGTCAATTGTCCCACGTCAATTGTTCTGAATGAGCCTCCTGCCCTAGCTACTGTTTATGGACACATCTCTCTATTGATTTAGAAAATATTAATCAAGCTGAGTTCCAATTAACCGAGAATTACGATAATTCTGTTCGTCACTTGATGTTCTAGAAATGTTTATAGTGTAAGATAGGGAGGTTAACACTGCTGTAAATTAGCCTAGCAATGTATGTCTGGGAACAACATACTTATATGTCATTTACCCCAGTTACTCAAAACTGAGAATAGATCTGTGAAATTCATCGTAGAACACATTTTATACATAAAAGACACTTTTAAATGTTGTTTTTCAATAGAACCGTTTTCTTGTTTTCTTTCTTTTTGTATTTTCTATGGGATATAATTCATGTAGAGCTTATTTATCATTTTACAATCCCTGCTTGAGGAGCCATGCTGACAAAATAAATTGTAGGAATAGATCAGCTCATGATATCTAATTTTAAAGATCCTGATACCAGCTTTAATTCCCAATTTCCCCTCGGACAGCTGGTTTTGCCTGCCTGCTCACAATTATTGTTATCATATAAATTTATTACCTATTGATCCTTTCCCCGTCCCTAAGTAATATCATCCAAGGATATGCCAATGTGTTCGATCGTATGTATATAAGAAACACTATATGAAAACATGGTAAAGGGAAAGTGCAATTGATCCGTTGTATTTGGAAAACAGCATATTATATATCGTAATGAAAAATAAGATAAGAAACTTGAGGTTTGGGTTTAGAGCTACATTCATGAGTTCATCTTGCTTCTGTTAAATCAGCTCATAGAACATTTTCTTCAGCCCCTCGACATAACTCTGTAGGTATTATGACAATGATAATCTGAACAAAGTAAACATACTAATATGATGCGTTAATGAGTTTAATAATAAAATCCGCATGGCCAGTAATTGTATATCTATAGTCTAGTCAGTCACAGTTACAAATGATTTTCATAATAGAATAAGACATAAACGAATGGTGAAGAGGAAAACAAGAAGTTTTTATAGGATAAAATAATAAAATAATACATCATGAGATGTTCACAGCCGGAGGTGAGGAGAAGGAATAATCCAATATGGAGGCGGTCAGTCCTGAGGTCAACTCCAGCCACCTGGTGAGTGCTGGACATACTAACCAGACTATAGTCTATACAGTGTCCGCTGCTGCTGATATATCCCAGTAGTCCCATGATACTGACTACTGCTGTCATATATATATATATATATATATATATAATATATATATATATAATATATATAGCCAAAATATGTCCATATCACATCATTATATATCACACTTGTAAGAGAAACGGAAATGATAGCATAGATCGCAGACAGTATTAAAATTGATGTTAAAGGGTATTATAGTGACAGACACTCAGATGAAAACATTATTGAGATGTACTACACAATGTTTTGCTTATCAGTAGGGTAAAGGGGCAGATGATCGAAAAAAAAGTCTCCCACCCCTCCTGCTAGAAATAAATGATTCGTCAGTATTGACCAAAAGTCAGAAAGAAAAATGACATTTCTTGAATTTCTTTCAGAAACTATTTTCATGCAATACCAGATACGACATTGGTTTAGCACACCGATATATTGTCTACAATCAAAATGTACATAATTATTGTGGAAAGACAATAACGCCCTATTCAAGCCAAAATCCACCTTGCAGTGGACCAAGTTGAATATCTGAACCGTGTATATCTCGTCAATGAGATAATTCCTTTTATGTCGTATTCATATCTATCTGGCTCGACAGCAACGGTGCTCATCAGATATTCCATCCCTCAAAGATCCACATCAATGTTTTTGTCACCAGGCCAAGGGTCCAGCACCGGAGGCTGTGTGGAAATACAAATGTCTGTCAAATAAAAAAGGCGATATTTACCGCACATTCAACTTCAATGAAATGCATTGAGAGAGTTGCTCGAAATGAAAACTCTATGCCAATAGGTTATAATACTAGTATCGAAAACGACCAGAAAATTTAGAACTCTCGAAAATATATTTACCTCTTCAGAATATACTTTCCTGGTGTATATAAGAATATTTTGTGAATTAAATGAAAGTGCCGCATGGGAAAATAATATAAGGGTACTTGTATGTAATTAGAAGTACAATGGTCTACCTCTTTCTCGACTGCCTCTATCATATTGTCGATCTCTACAGGACTAAATCCAATCCAGCATGATTCCTGCATCAAAGTGGGAATGTGATAAGCCAAACGCGTCAATGAGATCTCACTAGGGTCAGTCTATCTATAATTAACTAACGACCCCCGGGTGACCTCCTCAGTGGGGTGTTTCCCAAGGGGGATATACAATTGATTGTAGATTGTAGAATAAGTGATTCTATAGGCGGACTTAATTGTATATAACTAATAAGTGTTTCACAATGCATATTAGCGTGCAGCTCATACCATGCCTGCTAATATTTTCCCTATAGATGTATTCCCATACTTTGCACGTCATGTATGTGGCATAATACACATAAGAATCCCTGAAAATATCTGTTCATTCAGGATGGAAATAAGCTGGCTATACAAATTCGAACAATGTTTTATGTTGATCCTATGCAATCATCATACAAGGGGAGAATATCTAAGATTAGTGCTACATGGTTATTAAGATCGACTTACTTTTATCAAATGTTAGTCTTATGTTGGTGTTTCACAAGCCGCATTATTATCTACAATTGTAACTAAGTATACAACTATGGATACAATTGAATCTTGTGAAACATTAAGTTACAATTAACATTGGATGATAGTAAGTCTTAGAAAACATGTAAATTCAATTTATCTATTTTCCTCTTGTGAAACACCCCACAGGCTTAATAATCCGTGGAATCATCTGTAAATATGACCTCAGTGGGGTGTTTCACAAGGGGAAAATAGATACAATTCATTTTACATGTTTTCTACGACTAATTTAATATCACCCAATGTTAATCATATCTTGGTGTTTCACAAGTTTCAATTGTATCTATGTAGCATGTAGCATTAATCTTAAATATGCTCCCCCCCCCAGTGGGCACAAAACCTTGATTCAACGTTGACAACTAGTTGATATAGGGTTACAGGGTAGATCAACCTGTTTTCAACATTGATGCAATGTTGCAATTTCAATGTTGTCAACCAACACCTGTTTCAACATTGATGCAATGTTTGGATATCAACCTTGAATCAACCATGGGTTTCCCGCCTTTCCCACTAGGTGCCTCCACAACCTACTTCTTAGCATTTCTATCTTTATGCTACATCAATTTTCCCTAATTGTAAGCTCTTATTTTCTCATCAATGTATACAATGGATCAAAATGTCATTCATTTTCATTGACAACTATGGTGTGTGCATTTGGTTGGCATTTGGAATTAAATGACAAGAATACATGCATGGTTTCAGTAAGACACCCTTTATGTTGCTAAGAATAATAGATAAAGCCTCAGTCATGACCAGGGTCCTCTTTCACAACAACTGCCGTATCTGTCGGGCCGTCAAAATATGTTGCCGACAGTACAAAGTGAACCTGATCGTCATCGTCAAACCCTAATTTATGTACCCCGACAGATACGGCAGTCGTTCTGAAAGAGGACCCAGGTCAGTTTGAAATGGATGTGAACGCCTCTTAGTGTAATCATCAGAGGTCATTCACATACCCCTACCCTGGATGGTGCTAGAATTAGCACATAATCTTGGAGAAATGGGGGGGGGGATGTTGTAATCAAAATATATAAATTAAAGGAGTGAGTCTACATAAGAATACTGTATCTAATATACTGAATCTCAAATTATGCATCAGCAGACAATATCAATTCAATGTACATCATTTTATTATGTTTATTTGTTGTTGATTCACAATGGTCATATCAATGTTGAATCACTGATGAATGATCACCGTTGATGACCTCATCAATATCAACAAAATGACAACCCTGTATCAACTGTTGATATCATGTCGCTACACACATTGAATCAACATGGAATCAACTGAAGTTTGCCCACTGGGCCTTGTATGATGATCACATAGGATCAACATAAGTGTTGTTTAAATGTGTATAACCAGTTTATTTTCATCCTGAATAAACAGATATTTGCAGGTATTCTTTTGTGTAATATGACACCTATATTACATGTAAAAAAAATGAAAAAATATGTAAGGAAAATATTAGCGGGCATGGCATGAGCTCCACGCTAATATGCATTGTGAAACACTTATACATTAGTTGTATCTAGATTATAGACCAAAGACCCTGACTTAACATCTTGGTTGTAGACCTTTGTGAAACACTTTTTATAAGCAGTATACAATTGATACAACCAAATGTCGGTCTTAGTGGTTATATACAATTAACACCTCCTATAGAAACACTTGTGAAACACTTGTGAAACACCCCACTGAATTAGATGCCTGATTCAAACATGATATTACTACTAATAATGATAGGATATACGGTAATATTAAAGATGGTATATCAGCTAACAGACTTCCCAAACATTTTCTTCAAAATGGATATCACTTCAATGCCATGGGTTCCATTATCATTTTAGCTGATAAACAGTGCAACATATTTGTCTATCAATACATAATTTGAGATTGATAACAATGTACCTGATTTACCTCACTGACTCAGGCACTCCTCCAGGAGAGTATTGGGGGAACTTATCTGATAGAGAATGCACTGAGCCATGCAGTATCAACATAATAACAGTAATAATATTACTATTGTATATCCTATCCCATACGTCTTCCCATACTTTAAAAATTATTGGCAGTGTCTTACCCAGTGGGCACAGAACATTGAATCAACATTGATAAATGGTTGTCAATGTTGATTCAATGTTGAAACATTGTTGATTCAACGTTGGACTGATTTTTGTGCTCACTGGGTAGTCTGTAAGATGTTATGATGAAACTAAAAAAATCTCTAAACATTTAGCTGACACACCATCTTTAAAGCCATGGAAATGTACCCGAAAAAATTCAATACAGGTGGCGCTTATTCAAAAAGCCTAGCGCTTATACGGAAGTGTTACCACAATGATACTTACTTCCGTCAATGTATCAAGACTAGGTATCACGTCTTGGGCATCTTGGCATAGTTCTTCCTTTGGTTCACGTTCATGTACAATATCTACTGTGTTCAGTGGTTGTGAAAAGTGGCAGTTAGCAGCATTTTCCGTCTGTCCTCGAATATCTACTGGGTTGCGCACGTAGTTGATGGCTAGCTTGCCCACTTTATATTGTGGCAGCTCGACCCTCCTGGAAATTAAGTGAAATTATGGAAACTTCTATTATAAGATGACCAAAGTATCATAATTATTCATCGATTGGTTATAGTACAGTATCAGCAACTGGTTAAATCTACCCACAGGATTGTGTTTATTGCTATCTTTGCCTAATATACTATAAAATCACTTGTAAACTGTGATGAATGTACCAATTACCCAAAATAGAGGACTGAAGGGTTGACCTGGCTAAGGACTCTATATTATAAACAGGATCAGCCAATTGGGATACATTGGAGCCTGATAGTCACACTATAGTGAGCTACAACTTGTTCATGAACAAACTCAGGAATAACTGAGTTGTTCAGTCCAAAATGTTTGTGACTGGTTGGCTGGCTGGTTTATTGTACTGACAGACTTGTACCTGGTTATATTTCATTGTGCCCGATTGGTTGCTGATATGTGACTGACTTGTTGTAGTATCGTTTTGAATATCCAGGCGCGGATCCAGGGGGGGGGCCGGGGGGACCTTGGCCCCCCCCCCCTCCAAAAAAAAAAAAAAAAAAAAAAAAGGGGAGAAAGAAAAAAAGAGGAGGGGGGAAAAGAAAAAAGAAAGGGGGGGGGGCCAAGATCTTGAAGAAATTTCAAACTGTATGATACCTGAAGCAGGGATAGACGCTGGCCCGGGAGCCAGTGGCCCGTAGTTTTGGGTCCGGGCCCATAGTTTATTTTGCAAAATAGCATTTCTATGGGCCTGGGTGGCCCACAAGAGTATTTGAAAAAGGCTGGCCTGACAACTATACAGTGCTATAGTCATGCAATATATCTTTGGAAAGAGGGAAATGTGCCCGAATTTATCATATTGATTACACTCTTTCATAGACCAAACAGGAGTATGCATGTTTTTTTTTCTCTTAAAGAAAACATAATATTTATCATCGGCCCAAAGATCTTGGTCCGGACCCATAGTTTTCCCAAAGTGGCCCATAGCTGAAAAAGTTAATGTCTACCCCTGCTGAAGATGCCAAATATGTTGGACTACCAGGGGTGTGAAATGGAAAAAATGATTTCCGCTGAAGATGCTGCATGAAGTGCCAAAATTTTGAAAATCTAGAAGCCAAATGGTGTCATTTCATGTATTTTGATGTTCTAATCTGATGATGTTCCTAAGTCCCCCCCCCCCCTGCATAAAGGAAAATAAATATCTCATTGGATCTGGAGAAATCTCAGGAACTGTCCTGAGGGAGATAAAAAACGCGGATTTCCGCGTTTCCGCGGACATTTCACACCCCTGACTACTTTCCAGGGACTTTTACATGGGAATGTATTAAAAGGGGAGCCAGCATATCTAGGCCTGCCTTCAGAATATAGGGAAGGGGGGCCGAGATTTAGCATAGAGGTGGACAGAGGAAATTATCAGAGAATGGGCAGCATAGGGTAGGCAAGAGAAAGGGATATACTATAGGGGAGGAATATGTAGGTAGACTTGGCCAGATCATTTACTTTCAAAGATTTGATAACTTGAAAATTTTGTTTAGATATCTACATATACTCCCAGAGGGATGGTCAGCAAGATGAATGGTTAGGGAAGAAGAGGGATATAAGATGAGGAATATTTAGGCAGAGGTGTAGGCCTATGCCCCGGCCTATGCTGAGGAGGAATATTTGAGAGGCCTATATATGTGGGGGATCAAGGGACGTTCAGGGAAATGAGTATGCAAAATTTGGTAACTTGAAAATATTGTATGAATGGGAGCCCATTAACCTCTAAATCTACAACTCTCAAATGCACTAGAATGCACCATTTGATGTCTAAATTTCAAAATTTTCTTGGGGGGGCATGCCCCCAAACCCCCCTACTAGGTCGCGGCGCTGCGCTTGCGAAACGCGGCGCTGCGCTTGCGGTAGTCCACCCCTGGACAATCACCCTCAGCCAGATCTTGGCCCCCCCCTCAGCAAATTCCTGGATCCGCCCCTGATATCAATGACTCATATACTTCGCAGAGTGACTCTGAGAGACTTAACTCAAACTCTAGCTTGCCCTAGACATTTCAATGTTTTTATCAAACCTTCAGAATCAGAATTTTTATTTCAATCACACATATGTATCCAGAAAATACTCACCCCTCTTCATGTGGTGTACTATCGGTGTTTTTATCATTTGTAAGTTCCCTCTGTATATCTGGAAGCTGTACATATAATTTCATGATAATAATTGGTCTGTCTTACACAGATTACGATGCCATGTGAATATCAAATTATCGCCCATAGAATGTATCCTGGAGCTGTTTTATATCAAACACATTCAACATTAAATGAAGAGGTCATCATCTAAAGATCGCACAGTCCTCACGTCTAGCAATCATTAACTTGTATCTTTCTCAATGTTACATCTTCCATTTATGATTTATTTTTAACCAATTATGACGTTGCCATGTTGAACGAAGACACAATCAAATGCAATCCGTATCCATATTTTCGGTTCTGACTTATTACTGATTTATTTTGTTGGAAACGTAAATAATCATTTTAAAATTGTAGTAATACTTACATAAGTGACATCTTTGACGGTGATAGGTGTCAGTTGTAGCAGCTCAGTATTCAAAGAAGAATCCTCGTGTATGCTTTTGCCATATTCCACAGTTTCATATTTGCTCTTTACACTGACCTGGACGGCTATCACATTCTTGCTGATAATACCCGAATTCTGTTAGAGAGGTGAATGAAATATGTGTGATTCATTGATGAAGCTATATATATTGCAATATTCTAAGAGATAAGGTATCCCATTTTGTGATTCTCACATCATCAAATTTAACATGTGAATTATGTCCGACAATGCTTCTATGATAAAGAAGACACTTAAAACTGACACTAATCAAGTGCAACTATCACAGCCAAACCTAGGATAACAACTTGAAATACAATAGGATCTCACTGTCATTCCTCAATTACTTTTTCTTAAACTTATTTTTGACTTAAAATTTGGCTGATCATTAAGATAAGCAGCTGATAAGGAATGACGTTGAATCTGGGATATTTCGGATTATCAATAAAATTGCATAATTATGCTAAAAACTGATTAGTTTTGCAAGAAATCCCAAAGATGTGGGTTATCAAAGTATAAGAGATTATAAGATCATTCCATAATTTCATCCCAGGCATAATGTTTCTTTGTCCACCAGCCCGGACAAAAGTACTGTCTTATTATTTGACAGAATCCTTTAGATACAAGTTAGCTATTGTCAGATTGTATGACATGTAATGCTTACTGCAATATCCTCTCCAACGTCTGTGGGGATGTTTGTCCCAATGCACTGCTCGGTGTCTGGATAACACTCCCCTTGTACTGGTAAAACACCAACGACATCGTCCAAACTAACATTTACAGCCTTGACTTGTCTTTGAATTACAAGGCTTTCCTGTCGAGCAGAGAACACAGTGTATCAAATAATTACGTAAAGTGAAGTGATATTTAGTTTATTAGAGCTGCAAGTAAAATACAAACAATCAGTGCGTTCCTATACTATAGCATATTATGTATGTATATGTGATGCTTGGCGCTTTATTGCTTTTCCATAAGGCCAAAAAAAAAAAAAGGTTTGTTTCAGGTCACCCGACCGACCCTATCAAAACAGGGCCGACCCTCCTTTTTTTTATGCAATTATGAAGAAATTTTGAAATTTTGAAAAAAATTTGGGTCAATTTTAGGTATACAAAAATTTTGAATTTTTTTTCCACATTTTCCCACTTTTTTGGTATCCCAGAGGGGCTGTGAAAAAAAAAAAAAGTAAAATAAAAAAAAAGATCCGACCTACCGACCCTAGATTTACATCCCATGTTACCTGAAACAAAACTTTTTTTTTATTTGGCCTAAGAATGTCCTTGCGGCAAATTGAGTAACTGCACTGTCTACAGGGAGTATTTTCGTTGAAACAGACTCTCTTTATGCTCTAGCTCTGTGCAAGAAAACACTTAACAAATACAAAGATTAACTCCAACATGTGTTTCCAAAGGTGAATAACTTTAAACCATCACTTGTGACAACAAGCCCTAAAATGTCTGTGTCCACTAGGATTTATCAGACAGTTTTGTCGCCGAAAAACACGTTTTGGCGCAGACAAAAAGGTTTTGCCCGGCCAAAATGTGTTTGTCGGCGCCAAAACATGCTTTTCAGCGACAAAACAGTCTGATGATAGTGAAGACAGGCCTATCGGTGAAACATTGCGACTTTATGGTGGCATAACAGGTGTCATGAAAATGCAAATGCTAGAGTAAGAAATAGTGGACAATATGTCAAAAGTATTTCAGGCGCGGATCCAGGGGGGGGGGCCGGGGGGACCTTGGCCCCCCCCCTCCAAAAAAAAAAAAAAAAAAAAAAAAGGGGAGAAAGAAAAAAAGAGGAGGGGGGAAAAGAAAAAAGAAAGGGGGGGGGGGCCAAGATCTTGAAGAAATTTCAAACTGTATGATACCTGAAGCAGGGATAGACGCTGGCCCGGGAGCCAGTGGCCCGTAGTTTTGGGTCCGGGCCCATAGTTTATTTTGCAAAATAGCATTTCTATGGGCCTGGGTGGCCCACAAGAGTATTTGAAAAAGGCTGGCCTGACAACTATACAGTGCTATAGTCATGCAATATATCTTTGGAAAGAGGGAAATGTGCCCGAATTTATCATATTGATTACACTCTTTCATAGACCAAACAGGAGTATGCATGTTTTTTTTTCTCTTAAAGAAAACATAATATTTATCATCGGCCCAAAGATCTTGGTCCGGACCCATAGTTTTCCCAAAGTGGCCCATAGCTGAAAAAGTTAATGTCTACCCCTGCTGAAGATGCCAAATATGTTGGACTACCAGGGGTGTGAAATGGAAAAAATGATTTCCGCTGAAGATGCTGCATGAAGTGCCAAAATTTTGAAAATCTAGAAGCCAAATGGTGTCATTTCATGTATTTTGATGTTCTAATCTGATGATGTTCCTAAGTCCCCCCCCCCTGCATAAAGGAAAATAAATATCTCATTGGATCTGGAGAAATCTCAGGAACTGTCCTGAGGGAGATAAAAAACGCGGATTTCCGCGTTTCCGCGGACATTTCACACCCCTGACTACTTTCCAGGGACTTTTACATGGGAATGTATTAAAAGGGGAGCCAGCATATCTAGGCCTGCCTTCAGAATATAGGGAAGGGGGGCCGAGATTTAGCATAGAGGTGGACAGAGGAAATTATCAGAGAATGGGCAGCATAGGGTAGGCAAGAGAAAGGGATATACTATAGGGGAGGAATATGTAGGTAGACTTGGCCAGATCATTTACTTTCAAAGATTTGATAACTTGAAAATTTTGTTTAGATATCTACATATACTCCCAGAGGGATGGTCAGCAAGATGAATGGTTAGGGAAGAAGAGGGATATAAGAGGAGGAATATTTAGGCAGAGGTGTAGGCCTATGCCCCGGCCTATGCTGAGGAGGAATATTTGAGAGGCCTATATATGTGGGGGATCAAGGGACGTTCAGGGAAATGAGTATGCAAAATTTGGTAACTTGAAAATATTGTATGAATGGGAGCCCATTAACCTCTAAATCTACAACTCTCAAATGCACTAGAATGCACCATTTGATGTCTAAATTTCAAAATTTTCTTGGGGGGGCATGCCCCCAAACCCCCCTAGTAGGTCGCGGCGCTGCGCTTGCGAAACGCGGCGCTGCGCTTGCGGTAGTCCACCCCTGGACAATCACCCTCAGCCAGATCTTGGCCCCCCCCTCAGCAAATTCCTGGATCCGCCCCTGGACTATTGATAATGTGCAATGCTTGCAGGACAAAAGGCTTCAGAGAGTTATCTTAATTGAGAGTTAATTTTCAATATTGATACTTCTCTGTAAGACTATCATCCAAAATTGAATATCCAATTATAGTATTATTATTTTAAACAAGACAAACACTTACAGAGTCTACAGCGACCACGTCCGTAACACCGTTGTCAATGTCTATGGGGTGCTGGTCTTGTATTGGCTCAACGCTTTGCAACTGCTGCATGTTTTGTACAGCAGTCTCAACCGCTGCTTCAGTAGTTAATTGTGACAGATGGTTCGTCACCTGAAAATACAAGCGTCCAAGAAAATGCTCAAAATGCAATACTATGATCTTAGTAGAATGCATATTTTTAGGAAGTGTTAACACATCCTACATGTCATTGTGGAAACTCTATGAATCGGATGCGTCCGGCAATATTGATGCAATTGGCATGGCCAGTTATCAACAGAAATTGGGGGTGGTAGATCTGACCAGGGGTTAACGATTTCACCTATGCTGAGGGTGGGGGGAAAGTCAAAATTACCGGTATGTATTTGCAAACACTGCTGAACTCCTGAGTGAAGTTGCTTTCAACAACCCTGGAGGCTCTTTCAGAACAGACTTGTGACTCGTCAAATTGCCATTTTCGTCAATATTGCAATATTTGCAATTGATGGGGGTGTTTGTAGCTGGCAAAATGTAGTTTTTACATTAATTTTCTATAGATTCGTATAGGAAATCCTGTGAAAGAAATTTTACTACTGGTCGCCAAACAGGTTTCGTCACGTCACCATTTGCCTACGACCACGTCAGTTGTTCTGAATGAGCCTCCAGGCCATATAGAAAATAATGTCGGAAAGTATATGTCGACTTTACCACCGTGTGTAATATGTACTGTATATTAAAATTATTGAAATATTCACGTCATAATACATCCTTATGATAATGAGCTACACTTACGTTATCCAAACCTGTCACAGAGTCATGCTCAGATGCATATATTATGAAGGATGTAGGTGGTTCTGTGGGGGTGTATTCTCCACCGTCTTCTCTTGGATCTGTTTCAAAGGCTCCCATCCGGATCCTTTTGCATTCCTGTGGTAACGAACGCCATAATATTATATACTTACGCATTAACATAGATGATACAGCGGAAGAAACAACCGTTCCTTCAGTATACATACGCAGAGAAAGAAATTATTCCATTTCCAGAGTCAGGCTGACTCTCTTTCCCTTTCGAATGGGAATCAGGCATGACAGGGTCCTAAATAAAGTAGTGAATCGCTTGACTGCCTTTCTCCAAATACTTCATTTCAGAAAAAAAAAAGTCAGACAGCTGAATTAGCAGTAAAGAAATCGAGGGTAAGATACTTTGATCCATATAAATGACTTTTTTGTGTATTTTACAGCAATTTTGTCAGGCAGCTGTGTTATTTGGAAGCGATTTGTAACATTCAATAGGTATATTATATACATCGCTTGTACATAGTTTAAGTACCTGGAGGGCATCTGTACACATATCCCGTGTCCCCCAGCACCTCTTTCTTACTTGTTTGTGGAGTTTACACACTCCACCTTTGGGGTTTTCCTGATGGTATGCTGTGGCCATCTCGCTCACAATCTCCTTTGCGCGCTCACTGCAAAGTTAAGAGAAGTGAATTGGTTTTAGGTACTAGCCTCTGCTGCAGGGGCTGATACAATGGCAAAGAAATGGGTAATCATTATGGACTTTCTTTCTACAGTCTACTTTGGAATACATACATTACTGTCTTGGCCGAGATACATTGCCTGGGTGTAGATAGAACAGCAGGACTTAGCATGATATCTCCCTGTCCGACATAATGTACATATTTTGCATGAGCTCCTTTCCCTAAAACAGGCTTACATCAGGACATTATCAGACACAGATAACACTGGTTTGGATGTTTCTTCTTTCCATTGATAGTAAGATAAGCACTTTATGTGTGCTGCTATACTCATACATAGGGCATTAACTACACAATATAATACGTTTTCTGGTGGTATAAGTGTCCGACTTTAGGTGTGTGTCCGTCTCTGGGTGAATCTATACCCCATTACTACACCGAGAACAGAATCTAAATGCCATGTTTGTATCCAAAAATATGACCAAATTCTCGGAAAGGTTTGATCGTCCTCAAATTGAATTGATAATTCGCATAACATGTCTAGGTAGATAGGAACTATCTATTAGAACAATGAGAGCTAGTGTTTATTGGTCTTTGTGGTAGGGTATTGTCCTAATCAGGGAAGCTATTTCTCAACTTTAGACTAACAAAGAACATTAGATGTCATTAAAAAGCTCAATTTCAAAATTTAACTTTTGATAACGGTTCCTCATCTGTTTCTTTTGATTTCATACGAAACATCATAAGTTGAAAAAGAGAAACTCTCCGTTTTAAAGATTTAATAATACCTGGATGGCCACTCCTTATTTTTGTAATAGACTTTGTCATCTACAACAGCCCAATCGGTCCTTTTCAACCGGCTAACCATCTTACGGAGATCATCTGGCAGCTCGGAATCATCACCTTCGTTCTTGAGAATGGTCCTTACTTTGGCCCACTCGTCGTCTCCTCGTAGTCCAGCACATTCCCGCTAGAAATGTTTAAAAATGAACAAGATCGTTAACAAAGAATAATGATCAGCTCTCTAACCTAATGGTCAAAAGCTATGTTTATGTCTTGATATGATTTTCTTGCACATGCATGTGCATGGTATATATATTATATGTATATAATAATTATAATTATACTAAAGCAATTGCATCTCCTAAGAGATATGATATGATACGATTTCAGTTTTACAACGTTCAGCAAATAACTTATATCTATTTGGGCCTTCTGTACAAAAATAAAACCTTCTCATATGTGGGTCTACTTTCCCTAGCCCAAAAACTGCCCAAAGGAAATAGTTGACATATCATTTTATAGCCTCCGGACGATCAGCAACATACGGTATCCTTAGTCATGCTGTCTATGAGGTATACACTAAAGAATCGCCCCCCGGGGCAAGAGATACTGTGTCCATCAAGCTTTTCCAAAGGGGAAACAAACTGATTGAACAAATCTAATGCAAAATGAAAGGGACCTTGACGAGTATAGTAGTTATCTCTACAAATAGTGTTTGTGAATGTAAACATTATGTGTATCAATGCCACAGATCTACAATTAAATACAAATTTACTTACATAATATTTAGGTATATTTAATGTCAAAAATGACTAAATGGTTTGATTTTATCATGCTAAATGATTTGATTTTATCATGCACCTACGTTTGACACACATATGAAAATGTATTTCAGACATAGACATCCGTTGAACGTAAGTAAAGCTGCATGTCTTGACGTCTACAAATCTTGCCAGAATTACGTAGTCTGAACCACATATGGAAGGATTGTGGATTACAGTTAGTGAATCATTCTGTAGAAATGAACAGTATGTAATACTGGAAACCAAAAATACGTCCTTTAATTTGTACTCTGAATCTACGGTATATCATCATGTGCAGCTACACTAACTTCTGACAGTGTACCCTGTAGCCTATCGATATTTAAAACACATGTTTTTGTGGCCCCACTCATCCTGGGGGTCGATTCATAACAATGTACGACAGCTCAGTAAGGCTACGACCACAAAAATACATGTTTGTAGGGAAAAGGGAGCAAATCATAATTTTCAGATGGTAGTAGTTAAGGAATTGTCCAAGGCTGTAGTACAAATAATTTAATAGAACTGGGGCTCGATTCATAACAATGTACGACAGCTCAGAAAGGCTACGACCACCAAAAAACATGTTTGTAGGGAAAAGAGGGAAAATCCTATTATTTACAGGTAGTAGTCAAGACATCATAAAAGGCTGTAGTACAAATATTTTGATATCATTTGACAATGAGATTAGAGAATGACTTTGGAGGCTGTCTCAGCTGCCTGTTGTGCAATGGGCATTTTCCTCCTTACAACCACCATATATACATGTATTCTGTACAATAGGGCAGATGGGAAATTTGCTACGATTTTCTTTTGAAATGCACCCCTTTTTTTGTACCACAGCATTCTACGATTTTCTTGAGATAAGTTGGTCGTATGAGATAAGCTGGTCGTATGTGTGGTTATTATTCTCCACCATTACAACTGTTCAAGAGGTGTCGTAAGAATAGCATAAAATGACCCCTGGACGATCAGCAATGGTCGTAGCAGTAAAATGACCCTCTGTGTCGTAGAAACTTATGAATCGATCCAAAGAGGTCCATTACATAATCACAACACTACCAAGTAAAAGGTAGTTGTAACAATAAGTAACCTAAAAGTAAATCACTGTATTGTAGAAGGACATGAGAATATAGCACACAGTACGATATATATGGGTAAATTGTTAGATAATGATTTAAAAAAAATGGGTAATATTGTGAATTTATGAGGCACTCATTCTTACAAGGTAATCTACATGGCAATATCAGTCATTACATCTTGATTTGGTACAAAACAAACCATTATTTAAGATCTTTTGGATGGCTGACATGACTTTAGAGCCTGTCTTAGTCATCTGTTGTGCAATGGGCATTTTCCCCCTTACAACCACCTTACACAGGTATTCTGTACAATTGGGCAGATGGGAAATCTGCTACGATTTTCTTTTGAAATGCACCCCTTTTTTTGTAGGACAGCATTCTACGATTTTCTTGAGATAAGCTGGTCAAATGAGATAAGTTAGTCGTAAGTGTGGCTATTTTTATCCATCCTTACAACTGTTCAACAGGTGTTGTAGGTATAGCAGAAAATGACTCCTGGACGATCAGCAATGGTCGTAGCAGTAAAATAGCCCTCTATGTCGTAGAAACTTATGAACCGATCCCCAGTGCCCCAGTTCCCTCTTCCCCTTCTTTCCTACTGCTCCACCTTCCATTTCCCCCTTTCTGAGACTCCCGTATTCCCCCATGTGTTCCCTACACTCCATACAGGGCTTCATGTCAATGCTAAAGGATAGCTGTCACACGCTGTTCTTGACAGTTGACAGAATTCACTGTTTTATACTGCTGACAGATGACACTTCGACAGTAGGTAGTGTCATATTGGAATGATGATTTTAAGCTCATTCCGTCATCACAGGGAAATACTCATGAAATCAAAAAGCTATGAAACGCCAGTATAGGGTGGTGCGCCATGGTCGAATGATATAGGGCTGAGAACTGACGTTTGTTGTCCTCCTTTTTGTAGTTTTGAACGTGGGCACTACGTAACCCAGTGCACGGCTACATGGTGGGCATGGCAGCCCAGATTGGGGAGACACCCTTACATCTACCTGTCACTACGTCCGTACATCAGAAGAATCTCCAGAGAATGGACAAGCAACATAACACAATATGTGTCCAACTTGCATCCTTTCCACTATGAGAAAATGTCATCAACTTGTGTACTCACCACCATAATGGTATTTCCTGATACACCAGAGAAAATGAATGAAAATGAACCAGCACTCTGCTGGGAGAGTGGATGATAAAGTGAATTATGGAAATGATGCTTCTGTCAAAATCGGACAGGTGAGAATATTTTGTTATGATCGAGTTGCCAATTGTGATAAATGGCGTAAATTTAATGGTGGACTCTTCAGCTGTATGATTGTTTATGTTTGTAATATTATTTTCACTCTCCAACCAGTGCTCTACGATAATGTGATTTGTTATCTCCAAGGACACTCCGCCTGAAGATGGAGATAAAGTGTAAAGCATGCGCACCATGCAGTTCCGCAGACACTAAGTCGCCATGATGTTATGGTTTAACTCCTCTAAAATAGAATACTTGCAGGATAAACTGATTTTATGACATCGTCTACAGCCTACAGGGCTCTTATTATACCAATAGGGTGGAATGTACACAAAGTGCGTATGTCCCAATTCACGGTAAGCAGATTGATACTATAGCCTACACGCCGCAATATAGGGTCCAAAGACAACCGACAACTTCTTCCTCCCCGTCCCGCCTTTAATATTTGAATGATAGGTGCACGAATTATTTCATATTTCCAAAGTACGTAGCTACACGTCTATTAAAAGGTGTGTATTATTTGTAATTACTACTTCATACTACTAAGGGTGTTTGAAACCTAATGGGATAGACCCTTAAAATCGATAGAGGGACATGGCCTTTTCTTTAAATTGACACTCGACGTGGGACAAAGTGACAAATGACAGAAGAAATAAAGAGATATTGACAAGGGACGAGGCCTTTTCTTGACATCAACAGGCAACACGGGAATGATAAAAAGGACTTGAGCATTTATTAAAAATCGACAGGCCTAGCCCAGGTACACACCACACAATCCTGCACACTTTTGATTTGCTCCTTTGTGATACGATAGAATAGATGATAGATAATATTCGATATCGTGCAAGGCTGTACAACTATACGGAGTAGGTCATGTACGCCCTATCTAATCACACTTAGGGATATACTATGCTGCTCTTAGCATGCTATTGAATTAGTCTGCCCGAAGCCCGTGACTGTGACCAAAAGGATTTTGTACGTTTTTCTGTTTGACCTATATACACAGACTCAGATGTACTGCAGTAAACACATGTCACACATTATACACATCACATACATAGATGTCTAGTGAACTATTTTCTACTTCTAATCTAAGAATAAAAATTTAT
The DNA here is from genome assembly GCA_947462335.1 of Harmothoe impar. Taxonomy (NCBI): domain Eukaryota; kingdom Metazoa; phylum Annelida; class Polychaeta; order Phyllodocida; family Polynoidae; genus Harmothoe; species Harmothoe impar. The sequence continues at coordinate 42,003,230 of OX381711.1, read as the reverse complement.
TACTGTAATACAAGAAATCAGTATAGGCCCCCTGATGCAAGCCCAGGAAACAAAAAATGTTATACAACATATTATAGCGTTAATAACGTTTCTATAAGGCTTCTTACTATGACAAAGCGTTATATAACGTTTGTAGGGTTATTTTGACGTAAACTAACGTGTTTTTTTGTTAGCTGGGAGGCCCCCCTGACTGTACTCTCGTTCCCAAATCCTTCCGAAGGAAGGCTCTGGTAATAGCCAAATGACATTGACCTTGGGATTTTGCTAGTTCTGGGCAACCCCTGCTGGTAGCCTGGAACCCGTGAACAGGAACAGGAAATGGAACTAGAAAGTCTGATGGTAAAATACAGTAAAACTACCATCATACATTCTGGTTCCTACATTCTGGTACATAAAGTCTCCGCCGGCCTTGGAGCCTCCGCTAGTCTTGGCCTCTTGCTTACAAAGTTGGAATGCTGTGTCGGCATTATCCTCTGCATCCTTGAACTGTGTATCCTCTAGCTCCTCTTTTGTAGGCTTTGGGAGCCCACATTGTACACATGACTTAGAGTTACCCTTAAAGGCAGTCTTGCAGCCCGTGCAAACCACCATGTTGACATGTCGAGCGCCGGAGAAGAAGTAGCACAATACCGGTAGTCGAGCCTTATATGCGGACCACCCTGGTGGCTCCCCCTAGAGGCCTATTTATGCATTTACCGCCTGGGAATATACCGTGGTAACCCAATACAACACTGTTACCACCAACATAACGTTATTTGTTTACTGGGAAGGCTTCACGTTTTCAGCGGAAATTACTGTCACATTGCACAGTATACGGATTGAGGTTGCAGATATCAACACACCAATGTAGTTTAAAACAGAGACACTGCAGAGATTTCCTTATGCACTCACGACCATACCTCATGTATACATACATTTCTACCGGGTTCTCACAACAATATCATATATCGTTGGTCGATATTCTACATACTGATTATAATAATTATTGTACGCTATTGTATAGCGGTGGAAAGATACGGTTTTAAAACAATAGAAAATAATGAAAACCAGAAATACAAGAAGAAGACTATTGCATTGAATGATCTGATGATATATGGAATAATGTATAATCATGGTGTTTAAAGATGAGGAAGGTAGCATCAGATAACAATACAATAGGGTGCAGCATGAGTACAAACCCGATATAATATGATACCTATGTCATGAGCGTCCAAAAAAAATATGAAATATTTAATGTATCAATATAATGGACTTATCTGCATGACGTATAAACACAGTATACTTTAACAACAGATATATAGAGAGTGAATCTAGAATGTGAATGATTAGTGCAGAGCAGATGGCTGGAAGCTGGCGGCGTCGGAAGTGTATCGCACTCCTCCTCGGCCAATGGTGATGGTAGGCGTAGACCCCTTCTGTCACGTTTGAGGGGTTTAGAGGTAGCCATTATTTATCAATAGTTGATGTCTAGATTCTCTTCCATGTTCGCCTCAGGACAGCGTGGGTGCATGGCTGAGACACACAGCATTGACTGCACGCCTTCCCGATGTTGGACCTTTCCCATAGGGGTATCCAGCTCCGGGCGATCGAGACGGATGACCCCGGCAGTGGCCTGTAACAAAAGAAAAGAGAATGTGAAAACTCACCATACTACAACTACAATAACACTAAATTGCCCCAACAATATAAGAATACAATGCTATATGTACGCCAAATAGGTCTAGATTGAAAAAACGTCCTCCATTCCTCCGCTGATTGCCATTCTTCCTCTACATCTGAGGAGAACCAGCAAATGCAATCCAGGATGGTGCTGATGCTACCATGACCTATACCCCTTGTTCTAGGTTGTTCCGACGGAGAGTATATCGAATTGCTGGAAAAAGGCTCATTAATTGATATGAGCTGAAACATCACAATTACTATAAATTCTCTTCTATCACCTCGCTGTAATAATATTATAACCTTAGTAACGATTCGTAATATATTTATATATGTTTATGAAGAGTTATATATATATATATATATATATATGCAAAACGACATAAATCCATTTTGTGAGTTTTGAGATAAAAGGGTATTTCTGATTTCCCGGCTGGCAAAACTTGTTTTATGTAATGTTGTGAACAAAAAATTGCAGACTTAACACCGCAACAGTGTAAAATCCCATGATGACGGATCAAAATGAACATGTAACACTTACAGTATAGTAACAGTCAAACTGAATGTAAACAGGCATGGGACTGGACTTTGAAGAAAAATTGAAACCAGTTCCAAAAGCCCCTCTTCGGTTGGTAGCTGAGATGAATTGTATGGGATGGGTCCCTCTAGAGATTTAGAACCAACCCCTCAATTAATATCAAAATATTTTGTCATGGGATCGGTATAAATCACAGGGGTGACCCTTTTAGCCCTCTAAATTCCAAATTTCCGGATTATTCCAGAAAAATCCTATGCCTGTGTTAATCAATGATATTTATAGCAGTCTTTATGCTGACTCAGGATAATCTACAACTTGATGATAGGGACATATTTACCAGGCTCCACGATGGTAAATTATTGCACACAACAATGGCCAAAAAATCCCCATTATAGGAAAAGTTTGAGATTTAGACATGCCATAACATGGAACTCTTTTCACACAGATTTAAGAAAAATTGACAATATAAGTACTTTTATATCAAAAAGGAAGGAGTTCTATGCTGATAAACTTTTGCAAGAATTACAAAAATTACTGTATCATTATGTAACTAACCCCTATCATTTCCATCTCTCTTAACAACCCAACTATAATGCTAATGTCGGCCGCATGGCCATAACCTTTTTTATTCAAAAGACGTGCTAGCTGGGTCAGGACGTGGGTTCGAATCCTTAAAACACCACCAGTTCAGATCCCCAGGGTGCCCATCAAACGTCCATGAATAATTATGGTTAACCCTTGCGTTAGGGAAAGCATGATCACATCTTTTTTTATAACAAATCTAACTTAATTACCACAGTTACATTTCGTGTGGAATGTGTTAAAAATATAGCCAATGCTGTCATAATCAGACTTCGCCTCATGATCTATCATGAAACGTAATCTCAAAATGATCACTGTGACCTTCTCTTTTAAATAAATATTAACATGTATTTGTATGATTATCTAATTCTGAGTACACCAAAAGCTTTCTTAAAGAATCAGATGTAGTTCTATTGAGAATATTCTGAGTCTCACTCAGTAGACTTGCACTGTCAGTGCTTAACACAGAGACAGGTTCATATTTGTTGCTAAGAAAGGCTCATGCTGATTATTTTGGAGGTAGGATTTTTGAATGGGCAGTGGCCACCTAGTGGCTGTTTATGACACTAAAACCCCGTAATGGTAAGTATTCCCCTGTTGTGTCACAGAATAACCCTCAATGGGGAACTATACTCGTGAACCTTTGTCTAGTCGTAATGGCATAATTACAACTATCCGTTACTCATGGGGGCATTTCGCAAGTCTGTAAGATTCATCAGGCTTAATATCGCTTAATATTACGTACTAAACATTCAGTCAAACGATAGCATTACAGTAGACGATTCCTAGCACTTGTATACATAGCTGAATCGTCCAGGTGAATTGCACCCACAGATGACTATACGCCCTGTTTTCCTGGAGTTGTTGTCTGGGGCCGTCGTCTGAGCCTGTCGTCTGCACTAATCGCCCAGGTAAGATGAGTTTATAGGCGCTGTCTGTCTCTCCCTCCCTCCCTCCCTCCCTCCCTCCCTCCCTCCCTCCATCCCTCCCTCCCTCCCTCCCTCCCTCCCTCCCTCTCTCCCTCCCTCCTTCCCTCCCTCGCTCATCCACCAGTCCACTCCCTCCTTCAAACACTCACTGCCTCCCTACCTAGCTAGCTTCCTGTCTGCCTAATTCACTAATCTCACTCTCTCCCGCACATTCTGACTTGTATGTCAACATGCGGACACATGGATGACATGACGGATACATACATGACAACATCATGGATACATCCATGACAGCATCACGGACACATACCTGACAACATCACGGACACATACATGACAACATCACGGACACATACATGACAGCATCACGGACACATACATGACAACATCACGGACACATACATGACAACATCATGGATACATACATGACAGCATCACGGACACATACATGACAACATCACGGACACATACATGACAACATCACGGACACATACATGACAACATCACGGACACATACATGACAACATCACGGACACATACATGACAACATCACGGACACATACATGACAACATCACGGACACATACACGACAGCATCACGGAAACATACATGACAACACCATGGACACATACATGGCAACGTTAACATCACGGACAAATACAGAAAAGGGGGATTCCTGGGCAGAGATGCATGTACAACTTTAACTCCTCTTCTCCCGAATGCAATATAGCATCAACCCGGTACATCCACAGACCTTTAGAAGGGATATCTATCTATTAGCTTACAATGTTAGTTTATTACACCAATTTGTGAGAAAGATCGCAAATCAGTTTTAATTCAAGTTGAAAATACATTGACTCTCAGTTTTACATTAAGGTCAAATCCCACAACGCGAGAGAGTGGGTCAGAAAATGTTGTGAATTGGTCTTATTGCCGATTTTGGACCCTATATTGGCTAAGAGAGGCCCAAATCGGTGAGAGAGTGGTGCCTTTGTTTTGTGATTTGGAAAATCGCAAGGATCAAAAGAATTAGATTAGTTGTGGGATTTGACCTTTACCGTGTGACAACATGTCTATGAGTGTATAGCAAAACGGTTCTGTCTTCCACAATAGCGAGGGAGTCTTGGTTAGCTGTCACCTGATATATACCAACATCACGGACAAAATAATACATGACAGCCACATGCCAACAGTACAGACACGTACATGACAACATCACGGATACATACATGCTAATATCACGGATACATACATGCAAACATCACGGATACATATATGCCAACATCACAGACATGTACATCACAATATCACGGATACATATGTGACATGCACTGGGAAAAGGGGCCTTAGTGCACCCTGCATTAAGGTCCCTTTTCGCAGATCACGTCACATATATATATACATGACATTTACCCCTATATATTGTAATGGAATTGGGCTGTCGCTTAACACTACGAAAGCCTAATGACTTTCAATTTGTGATATTAACATATAGTTGAACGACAGCTCTGAGGAACTCACCTATAGTTGACAGTCTTACTTGTTAGGAAAGGTCACTACCCAGAAAACAACGTTATACAGCATTATATTTATAACGTTATTTAACGTTTCTCTAAGGCTCCTCACTATGGCATAACGTTATATAAAGTTTTAAAACGTTATTTTGACACTGTACGATTTTCAAGATAGCAATTTGTTGGCATAGCAGCATGCATCGTAATATTCGTTTCCCATTGAGAAATGGGCCCCAGTATTACCAGAGCATTAAACCACACATGTTCTATTCACTTAGTTCACTTACCTTGAATATATCACTACAGGATGAATACCCATCCACAGTATTGATAGGGAATACGGTCTGTATAGGGGATGGTGTTTCATCCATGACCATCATTGGATCACCCCATAGTACATTGTCCGGATGGGCCTCACTGAAGGGGTGCTGATCAGTTGTTGTGTGCTGTTTAAGCTCACCGTACCTATGTGACAAATCAAAATCAAGGGGAAATCATGTAACGGCCCTAATGATATTATATTATAATGTTGAAGGGTTGTAAGAATGGAAAAGATAACGAGGGAAATAAATAGACAAAGGTTCACAAGTTTACTCTGCTGACCAGGTTATTTCATGAGTTGACCTCCTACGGCTTCGGGTCAATAAGCGAAATAACCTAGCCGACTGTCTAAAACGAGTGTTCTTTTGAGTTGATTATTAAATTTTTTCTTTTTCGATTCAAATTGTTAAAATTATGTTAGGGAAAGCCTAAAAGAGCTTTTTCTATGCTGTTGAAGTGTAAACAAATCGCGATTTTCGATGACGTCATAGGGCCTTGAAATAAGGCCATGGCCATGGGATATTGAACAGGCCAGGAACATACGGCCTTCTTGGCTTAATCAACGAGGCAAAGCTCAACCGAATATAAGAGAGGGCAATTCCAAAAGTGGGAACGGACATGTAGGGGTCTGGGGACGTTCCCCCAACGGGAAATTTTTATGCATTTTAAGGGCTTCCAAATATCCAAAATGTTGGGGTGGGCCAGAGGATACTCTGACCCCACCCCCACCCCCCCCCCCCCATGTCTAGGACTTTGCGGGGGGGGGGTTATTCACCTTCTGTTCAGACACCCCTGCATTTATCAAGGGTCACACTGGCACTATTTTTGGCTCGTGTACATATCAAGACGTGTGCTGAAAACACAGCATACCAATAATAAGACATGCACAATTATCCTGGGATATACTCACAGATCATCAGCTTTCAGTACACCCTCGTCATCACAGCTGCGAAACGTCTGACTTAAGTCGTTGAATGCATAAGGGTGTGGTGACTGTGGGTCTGCATAAGGCAGTGGTGACTGTAGGGGATAGGAAAACAAAATAAAGGACTGATTATCATCTCTGACTTGATTATTGCACAATTTGCAGCCTGTAAGTGGCAACATGGGGCACAACAGGGTGCATAGATGCTAGATGAAATAGTACAGTGTAATTCCAAGGCATACTTACAGAGGAAAAGGCAGACGTAAAGCTGTTCAACGGATGGTGATCCTCAATGCTCAGTGGGCTGGCTTCAGGATTGGGCTCTTGGACTGTGGTGGCATCCTCTATGCTTTCAAATCGGCTCTTCACGGGATGGACGAGGCTTTTAATTATGGCGCTTGACTGTAAGAGAAGTATGTGTATCATATTTGAGGGCATTCCTTTTTATCCTCTTTTATGAAACCAGTGTAGGGTTCGGGTTTACACGCTAAATATATCATAATACATTATATCACTCTGGTCATTTGTACATTAGAACTTTACCACATCTAGTGGTTCCTTTGGATCACACACAGAGGTCGCCACCTACTGTGCGGGGAGCTACTGTTAGGTGGCGAAGTTAGACTGCCACGTGGCGAGGTGCGCACACAGGCAGGAGTGACCAGACACTCTATATAAGAGGCGGTTCCTGACTGGATTGCTCTCTCAGTCTTTGACTGTGATCTGAGCACTTCTTGATCCTCTCTATCTATCTCTGTGACCTTCCTGTGGGCTGTTTGCCGACCATGTGAGTGCACTCGATCCGCACCATGCTCCATAACCAGCTCTGGCGAAGGGGAGGTATTTCCTTGAGCCTATTGAACCAATAATTTGCCTTTGCAGGCTACCAAATCTGATCCAATATGTTCTACAGTAATGGTTTACATTGTCCTTGAACAGACTGCTCTCTGTACACCTGAAGTTAAGATTATTGCTGCAGTGAACTGAAGATCCTGACGCTAACAAAATATCCCCACTCAAACCAGCAACCATTCTTGTGATTATAATATGCAGGTTTAAAAGAAAATTGATATAATGATGTATCTTTCTCCAAACTCAACAATGTATTGTCTGCCGGTTACATTCATTGATTGTATGTGTATACTTTACATCAGTAACATGTGAGTGCACCCAGGATCGAACACAAAGTGGATACTGCTTCTTTAAACTATTCATGAAGGCGCCAAACAGGGCAATATAGGACAGTGTGCACAATTCCAAGTAGAGAGCCAGCCAATGTATTACCTAGACTACATGAAATAAAACCACTTACTGTATCAATAGGTTGGATACTTTGCAAACTCATTTCCTTATATCCGGGGCTCGGTGGATGCAGTATAGTGTGTGCAGTTGCCTGCCCATCTTTCACGAGTTCAGGAAAGCTTGCCTGTTGGAAAATGCACATCACCGATCAGACAATACGAGTTGGTCATCTGTATACAATTGCAAATTAAGATTATTACCATGGCCCAGGCGATATTTAATCTTTGCAGTTACTGTTTTCTATGATATTGGCCTGATTAAACAAGGGTTTCAAAGGCACTGTCGTTAGGACAGGACGGCTGGGGGCTAGCTCCCCCAATGATGAGCGGGTCCTCGATGTAAGCCTAAATTAATTTGCTAGGGCACTATAATTATTTTCTATTAATATACCCATATAATGCCTTATATTATTCACTACACAGACATGTACTCACAGTTTCTGCTATATTTATTGGATCCACAGCCTCTGCCATAAAGGAAACATTTGGTTCTCCCATGACGTCTTCTGGAGGGCAAGCTACTATTGTCTTTCTTTTGGCGCGTGTCTGTAATCAAAAAGCATCAAACGATTTCGAGCGTTTTAGTTATACATATACGCTTGTAAAAATCGTTTACTTCCCTTTCTCTGTTGAACACGAATATATAACATGCAATCATACATTTGTATTACTATAATATCTCCTGTTCTGTCTCTTTGTTCTAGAGCTTTAAATTGAGTTTTGAGTTTGAAATTTTTTTATTGGCTGAATTCCTTATGCGAAGTCTTTCAAACAAAGCCAAGTGATGATGATACAACAGGGTGCCTTTACTGCACACCGCACAGAAAACACAATGATATACAAAGAGAGTAGGAGTAGGATCAACACCAAGTTAATGATTATCAGGACATGAGAAATCATATTGGTATTTACCAGGGCTAATTCGCACACATGTTTTGGTATGCAATGTTTTTCCTGTACTTTCCGATATAGTGCATTCACTCCACCAGAGGGATTCTTCTGGATATATGTACGTGCAATGCGTCCAGCGATCACCTCCGCCTGCTCCTGAGTCGGCCACAACTTCCCATCCCAGTATAGTTCACCACACGCACCAGGGATTGGATGATATCGCTCTATAATCTTTTTAAATCTGCCATCTCCTTTTCCATACTTCTTACACTTCAACAGGTATTTCAGTTCATCCTGGTCGTCATTGGTAAGTAGCCGCGGGCCGGTATGGGGTCGCTTAGCCTGCATAAAAGAAGCAAACAATGCATTCACTGGGATTTACTGTTATCACTGGTAAAATCAAGCAACGATAACCTACAGTTATTTTTTAGTTCCTTGTCAATATATAGACGAATGCCAACGCCTATCGATACCATCTTTGACGTTTTTCACGAGTGAGAGCTGGAGTAGTATCCCAGGAAGCTGAAGCCATTTGTGTTTCTTTTAAAAACATTTGAAGTCAATTAATGAAGGAAAGACATATTTTCCTTGGCTCATTGAATACGGCCACATTGTAATCAATGGGGGGGGGGTAGGGGGGGTTGAATACGGCGCTTCCTATGTGTGAACCATTTATCTGAAAAATCTGAAAATAAATTCTTATTTCAAGACAGAGATGCATTTGAAGCACAGTTGTCGCATCATATGGTGTGGACACATAGTAGTATAGTATTGTTACATGGAATCATGTAATATTTACTCTTAAACACATACAATATACTTATAAATATATATCTGTACACCATATCATATTACTTACTATACAGTCACACAATGCTATTACATGGAATCACGTAACTTGTACTCTCATAGTACATGCGTCTAATATACTTATCAATAAATGAATACTCCTACTCGCAAGCATAACTGTGCACAATATCATATCACTTACTAATGTAGAATGTAGAGTAGTTTAGCAAACTGGTTTGTTAGTTACATTGATATAAGGACCTAGACAAATGGCATCAACATTGTAATATGATGATTATGTGTCAACAAGGAGCTGGTGTCCCAGTGTGCCCCGGAGGGTGTCCCAGTGAGCCCCGGTCATGGGGCAGAGTAGGACACTTGAATTTATATTTTCATAATTATATTCCACAAAATTCATAATGCTTATAGATTCATTTCTACTCCATATCTGTGACAGATATTAAGGGCTATTGTTTCATGGCATTGATTGTTCATTTCTGTTTAATATCAGCTGGCAGGAGCAAAAAAGAAAAAAAAGTGTCCCACTCTGCCCCGGTCTCCCCTACGTACCTACTAATAAGTTGCCTAACCTATAATCCAGCAAGAATAGAATGTCCTTCAATATGTATTGACATAATACAGACGAGTCATTTGTTGCTAGGTTTGGGAGTGGGCTTGGTGGAATCTTCTACGGCTGCAATTTTATTTTCTAGCTAGTTATCTTGACCCCCTTACTAGTAATTTTCAGAAATGCCCCCTCAGCCCAATAAAAAGGAAAGGAAAGACATGTCGATTTAAAGGTATATGCATTTTTCATTAGGGACCTTGTCCCATCCGAAAGGTCCATGTCCACAATTAATGTCATGTTGAATTAATTTTGTTCAACACCCATTACACTTATTGGCATGCGAGTAGGCTGTTTTTCCATTGCCCATTCATTTAATACACATTAAGTTATACATCAATCGTGCACCGATCGTGTCTAGCTGTCATGACATCCACTTTCGAGAGTTGAACTGTCATGATTAAGGCCTTAGCCAACGACCACACACACAAACTGAACAAACGGTAGAATACATTCTGGAGTATAATTATACGCTGATCATTCCTTACAACCAAACCTAAGCAGCCTACATTTCTATCAAATCGAAAGATTGAAATGTGTGCAAACCTTCATGTTTCCTGGTTTTCTGGTTTTGAGTTGCCGCCTCACTACCGACCTAAAAAAAGTAGACCCTAATCACGGGCCAAAGGAGCTCCACCCGGAAACTGAAGCTACTCTACTCCCGGCCTCAACTATAGGTTCGGCTTGGAGATCGACGATTACTCCGCCAGCGGATGTCACGTCCACAAAACATAGTCCCAAGCAAGGCCATCAAAAGCTGAGGACTCGTCTATTGATTGATTTAAATTATGTTTTAGACTGTGAATGTATTGCATATCGTCGCCAATGACGGTGGTCTTAGACCTAGTACCCCAGTGTTGTTGCCTCCAGACTATTGACTCAGATCCATGATTTATGAGGTGTTGTGACAAGTTGTAAACAAACCGAAAAGACTACACGTGTAGATAGCTAGGTGCATAGCATTAGCAATTGAGGCGTAGAAAAGGGGGTGGGGGCAGGGGGGGGGGGGGGGCGCCACATTTTGACAATTTGAATCAAAAGACACACAAAGGCACACTCGTTTAGGTCTGGGTTATTCCGGCCCAATGATCAAGTCGTGGAATAACCCACCCAACAGACTAAAACTCGTGAACCTAAGTATGGGACTAGACCCCTATACATTTGAAACGGCGACATGACCATTTCTTTAAATCAGCATGTGACATGGGGCCTAGTGACATGGGACCCCCCCCCCCCTCATCTATACCCCTCAAACTAGTCTAAGTCCTTTGTCTATATATTTCGGGGAAAGTCCTATGTTAGGGCCATAGGCCTACCCAATGGGTACAGAACATTGAATCAACATTGAAAACTGATTGTCAATGTTGATTCAATGTTGAATCAACGTTCATTTAACTATGAATTATGTGCTCACTGGCCATTTTAACATGGGGAGTGACGATGCCGTTTTTCTGCTCTGATAATCCGACTCAACACCCTCATGTCAAATGGGTTCATTGAGATGCCACAGCCGACTGACCGAGTAGGCCACTACCCGGTAGGTTTTGTTTATTTCCTGCAACGTTGGCTTGTATTATTTCGTGAAACCTTAAACGTCTACGGTTAGGGTCTCCATGATTATTGTAACCAAATGTATTAATACATCCTTGAAAGAAGAGACAGTTATAAACCATGCATGCAATTGCAACCGTTTATATTTTCTACAGAGCAGCCACATATTACTTTGATATTGACATGCCATCTAGATAATCTGCAAAAGGAGTACCTAAAGTGGACTGTTGAACCGTGAGTGGCCCACCAACAATGTATAGGCTATATATTATGTCAAGTTCTGCTATGTGTTTCTAGTCTCTTTGTCAGGCCACGACCACATAGATCTACCTAGGGGTGAGATGAACTTTTAAGGTGAAGCTCCACTACCCGATTTTTACCTCAAATCGGCGCTATTCTCACAAGTCTGACCCAAACCATGAAATTATAGGATCTATACCTTATGCAGGGAGGTACTGTAGATACTTCCATGGGTTTATGAACTGTTCACACTGTTCAGATAGCACTGAAGTTGTTTATTTCATTATTCTTTTTTATAATAATAACTATTTTGAGTATTTGTATTTTTATAACATAACCTCAACCTACAAGTCAGCGATTTGATATCCTGGATTAATCTTTCCATAGATATGACTAGGATAGTTATATCATGCAGAGTTCATGGGTAAACAACTAATGTTATTTCCCAATTTAAACAATTAGTTATATAGTGAGACAAAACGGAATAGAGGGAAGACAGTCACGAAAATAACGGATGTGCAACAGAGCATGGAACCCTGAACATTAACGTATTCACAGTGAGCTGAGGATAGTTAGGTCTAGTTGACCTACCAACTAGCATGCCAACTGGTACATATACGGCTATGGGTCATATACATATATATGTGCTGCAGTGTGACGCTCCCATTCAGCCTTATGGAACTGGAGAAGGAAGGTGGGGCTGCGTGATCATTAAAAAAACCGGATTTGAACAATGTAAGTACGATATTTGTTGGTGCTACATCATTACGTTTCTGATGTTGTAATGTAGATTCATATTCATATAAGATTTCAAATTACATTTATAAATAGATGTTATTCAAGTTCCAACAGGGTGGTTTAAGTAGTAGTTATAGAACGAGTACCATGCTGTACGCGAAATACAGTGAAGGGAGCCTTATATAAATAGACATTAATTTTAAACATTTAGCATTTTGCGACTTTTCCAAGCCTCGACCACCCCCTCCACACACACACACACATAATTTATATATTTTGGTGCCATAATTATAGTTAGATTCGTGACCAAATGTCTTACCTTTTCCAGATAACACGATAAGAGCATATCAGATAGGTAGGTCAGGAATCTGCACGCAGTGATGAAACAAATCAATAACCTAGTAAGAAATCAGATTGCCCAAATGTTCAGTGGCGTGAATAGATTACTTCCCAAAACCACTTAAGATTACTTTTCTAAAACCATTATACAACGTTTCAGAACGTTTCTCTATGGCTCCTTATTATGGCTAAACGTTGTACAACGACAAGAAGCACATTTTGTAGGTAAAATAACGTATTAAATTAATTTTTAATTAAATTTTAAATTTTGTGTTAGATGTGCTTTCTTTGTTTGCCTATTATAACACAGCAATATACAGATAAATACATAGACGGGATAACTAGATACTTTATACGTATAATTATCCCCACACTTTGCATATAGCTCTATTACCACACTCTGTAGACGTACTTTAGCACAGCCCCTGACAGTCATTGTATTGTTTATCGCTGTAAGAATCGATGCATTTGCAATGCGGTCTTACAGTCAACTGTGCGCTATATACTGGCCATGCCCCAATTGTCATTCACCATATTAACCATTTAAAGGCTAGTCACCCCCCCCCCCCCCATATTATATAGTATAGGAATGTTTCAAATGTCAGAATGCAAGGTGAGGCTTGGGGTTAAAGGAGATCTGTTTCTCTTGTGTCTTGATTGTCGCTTGGCAAGCATTGATTGATTCATTGAAACAGAGAGATCCAGTACACTGTGGTTGTATTCACCCTGTCCACCTTCCAACAGTAAAGAGACAATATCCCTGCCAATCAATGTAAAAGCCACCCCACACTGGTCCTGAATACGGCCATTGTTCATCAGACTCATTTAAGTATGGTAAATTATCAGCCTCCCCTATATCAGATATATGCTTTGTGGGATAAATAATACATGTACTACATAGGCTTTGTGGGATAAAGACATGCGTCCTTTAATGTAATATTTCATTATTTGTGGGGTAAAGATCCGTAGGTGTCGTTATCACACAAAAAAGTATTATTTTGAAGGATAAAGACTGTTTGTGGGATAAATACGCCACATCTAATACACCATTCATAAACTCGTCAGACAAAAATAGTTGTATTTGGGACTCGTATGTATGGTACTGTGTATATTGCCCTGGTATGATTTGTGCTAGGCAACGGTGAGTGTAATGTGTCCCAGATATACGATTGATGCTTGATAGTCATAACAATGTACACTACTTACATGTGCTGCCTATCTGAGGTCATATATAGCAATACGGTACTAGTGCAAACCAGCTTTTTTGCACATTTGGTACCACAGATGATATTCACAGACTGCGCATGGCCCTAGCTATAGTAATAATGCCAGCAGCCATGGACCTACTTTGCTGACGCTACACATGAAGAAATAATCATGTACATCACTCAGGTTGCCAAAAGTGTTGTGACATAACCTGTTTTCTCATGGTTTATTGTATTGATCTTATTATGTTGTTGTTGATGTTGTGAAATTTTATTTTGGCAAAGTAATCTTATTACATACGAAGTTTTTCAATGCAATACGAAGGATATACTGAAAGACAGAATCCCAATAGAATATTGACGTCTAGTATATATATACACAAGGTATGCCAAGATTTTTGATGTCATCTAAGCTCAATATAGTTACTTAAGCTTGTAATGAAATATCAATATTTTGCATTAACGTTTATCCATGAATTACGTCACGTGAATTAGGACAGTTTCCGACACCCCGTTCTACTTGTCACACGTTCTACCATATCCCTATGTGTTCACAAATACATAGACACCGTTCTCCTTAACGGGCATAAATGCACGCTTTTTTACGAAACATTTGGCAACGATATAATATAGACCCTTTTCTAGATTAAGTGTTAGATACACCGAGTCGATGACCAGTGGGTATGAGGCATACCAAGGTACAGGTGTTGTCTATCTGACTTAACCCTCGGGTATGCGAAATAACCAATGTGAGAATCCTTTGTCTTAGGTTTTACCCGTGGGTTAACGCTGTCATAAAATTATGCTTACAGACGTTGTCCATTGTTTTTTTAAAGACATTGCGTCTGCGTAAAGAAGAGCAAAATTTTCACAGTTAGATTCTATTTTTTAAACGACCTAAACTTTCCTTTGTATATGTATATAAAGGAAAATAATCTTTAAAACGCGAACAAGGCAATTCAGATATTAGTAAAGATGGTTTTGCATTTGCACGGTGATAATCAGTTTTTTATTTGAAAGGATTTAGTATTTGAACACAGTCTAGTCTCTATTATTTCTCACCCTTAACATGTTATGTAATCGTCCCTGGAGACATAAGCTAACCATCATGCACAGTTTCAAGATTCAAGGGTTTAATAATATCATGGTGGAGGTTCTCCGTATCCTGAGTAACGGAAATCGTCCAGGTTAATACGCGATAGGGCATTCTATACTTTGCATATAACAAAGTACTGATATGCTTATGTACTGTAAAAGCTGTTATTCCCGTTTCTGGTTCATCCTTCACATGATATTATGAGTGGAAAACAGCTCCCTTTCTAGATTTTGTAGGTTATACTATGATGCAGAGGTATAATGCTATGACATAATATGATACCCTATATACACATAATGTTATATGCATACATATGAAATATCTGTGAAAACGCTGGGATACATAATTATATGTAGGGGCTGTGCTAGGGTATAAGGTACAACAGCTTACAGACCTGTATACAATACAGATTAGTGTGTACGCCACAAAAAAACACTTATTTCAATACTTCCACATATGTTAGGCAGTAATAAGGCATGTGAATGACAATATTTGTGACATGCACTGGAAATAGGGACCTCAGTGCATCCTGCACTAAGGTCCCTTTTTGCAGATCGTGTCACATTTGTATATCTAATCGTTGATATTGTGATTTACACTTTATACATAATTTAGATACTTTTACCTATCAAACTAATATGACACTGACAAACATGTATCAAACAGTCCTTAACCATTGTAAAGCCAAAGCTCCCAACATTGTTTCATTGCCCACAAGTAAGGATCTCACACCTTACCAGTGCCACAGCTATGCTGGTCACACCTAAGGCGATAGCCAATCAGCAGACTGATCAGATGGCAGCTCTCATATGTCATAACAGCAGAACGGCTACGGCAGTTCAACTGAAAACGACATTCGGATGAGACTAGATTATAGAAACCCAGAACACAATGATCTTACACACCACAATTTGTGTCCACAATCGAAAGAGACGACTACATAGGAATATTCATCGAGCTGTATAAGTTATTTTCCTATGCAGTATGAATAAACGAGTCTGTATTTTTATACATTCTCATACCAGAATAAACCTGGATCCATTCACTTAGTATAAGTTGTTATAGTAAAACTATATATAGTCAATATGTTATCTGCTTCAGAGAGTTCCGCAGAGATGTCATGGAGAGAAACCTGGCACCGCAACGTATTTCAGTGTTTAGGATACTACCAAAGGAAATGTCCACGTATCTTTGTGTGCATATGTCTAGTATGTGCATTTGGTTTGTTACTATACACTAAAACTATGGTATACTTCTTCGTGAACATTGGCGCCATTGCTCTGACCCCTAGCTGCCTCATGATGGAGGGTACAATACAGGTGTCTAACCTGAGTTGCCCTAAAGGATTAACGGGTAAAGACACCAATGACACTATCATCATGACCTTTGCTACTGCTGGATGGTACCTTCTCGTCGGCAACTGGGTCTCAAGTATAAGGAAGGCAGGAATCAAAGGTAAGAACTTGCCAAATGTATTATAATTCATTTACAGCATGCCGCAGGTGCGTGGCAACCGGGGGGAGGGGCGGGTTGGTCACTTTTCACCAACCCCCAAAAAGGCCAAACCAAAAAAGTCAAGTTAAAAGGGGTAAAAAGGATTTAAAAAAATACAGTGAGTCCCTCCTACTTTGAAACTACTTGTCACATCCCTAGGCATGCAGTGTGGTTCTTTGTTTGAAGGGGGGGTAAGAGAGAGAGGGACAGAGAGGCAGAGACAGAGAGACAGAGACAGCGAGAGAGAGAAAGGGGTGTAAAGGGAGAAAGATAATGGCATAACATAAGTATACACTTCTTGGTTATTAGTCGTTATACCACAGCGGGCACAGAGAACAAAGAATTTCACACCTCTTGTATACTGCATACGGCTAGTGGTATAATGTAGTTATAGGCCTTGTGCCAAGCTGTAGGGGTATTCAGTGCAGGGAGCCTATTACTATTAGGCTTCCTTCACTGTATTTCGCGTACAGCATGGTACTCGTACTATAACTCCTACATAATGCATGAGCATTACCATTGTTTTTTTTATAAACGTTTTATTTGTTTAAACAGCAGGTCGATGTTAATCATTGGATTCGGCGCATTGTCATTCTGCCTCTAAGACCCCTTTGTCTTTTGCAGGGATCTTGAAGTAGAAACAGCTCACAGTCATGCTGGTCATATTGTACATTATGTTACGTTTTAGATAGTACAGATGCCATTGTATTTCTTTATTCAGGCACCATTATAGTTGTTAGCCTGGATAGGACACTCTGCCCAATGATGCAGGCTAACGCCACCCTCAGGGACGGCGTCACCTGCTTTGATGCCTTGACTGAAACCATGTACACTGACACAGCGAGGGAGCTACGTTCTGCTACAGGGTGGGGCAGCCATAACTACAAAAGGATCATCACCTTCAGGACTCAGGTCATCTACTCCATGGTGCTATGTAACAGGACTATCATGCTGGCAGATGTGGATGTGGTCTTCCTCAGAGACCCGCTGCAGAACCTGAGAGTAACTCGTCAAGCAGGTACTCTGAAGGTAGATGAGCAATACGATATGCTCTTTCAGAGGGACTCCACGGAGCTGAAGATGTTGGATTACTTTGAGAACCTGACTGTCCATGGGAAGTGGTATGTGTGTGCAGGTATGTACAAGGGAGCATTATCATACGTTTTATGTGGCTGCAGGGGTATCTGAGTCGCAATTTGATATCCCTGCATATTACCGATTTCACACCATATTGAAGTAATCCTCACAGGGACAATTTTAATGTATATAATGACATGTGAGTTTTTGCTCAACATGGCACTTGTGGTTTCCTATCCTGGTGCTTATATTCAGGCCTGGCACCTATTTGATTAAAGACCCAATGCCTATTTCAGACCTAATTCCTCGGAAGGTTTGCTGACATTATTGATTATTAATGTGGCGTGTTTTTTTTAAATCTTATCCTTTGAATGTCTGCTGACAGTGTATTGATAAATTTGGTGTCTCTTTACCCCTTTCAGGATTTATATATATGGCACCAACTAAAAATACGTTACAATTCTGGGCAAGAATAATGAAATATCAGGTATGTTACGTCTCTATCTCTCCTTTCATAATTTGCTCCTCCAATGTTCTAAAGTTCCCATTAAGTTATATTTAATATGTAGCACGAACAATTAGATAGCATAGTTCGCTACAGCAACATGCAGCATATATCTATACCATGTACGCCATAATGCTATTTGTTAATATAGTGATGCCATCATTTGTACCGTTCTATTGACATTGTATTTTATATCATTTCCTCAGGAGTTAGACTGGAATGACCAATCAGGAATCAACAAGTGCCTTATCCTTTCTAGACAAATGGTCAACTGGAAAGTGTTGTCCTCCAGTTTATATAGGAATGGCTTCTATTTTCAACATTCTCGGACTGATTGGAGATTAAAGAATACAATTGATAGCTATATCACAAAAGGAAACCATGTTTTAGCTCCTTCGGTGCCATATATTGTACATTTTAACTGGATTCACGGAGTAGCACACAAGAGAGCAGCAATGCACAGACACGGCATCTGGTATTTCTGAACTAGATAGAATATTGGTTTTAATCTATGTTATTCAATATATTTTTCTAGTTACTGTCCCATCTTCATGTCTCCGTGTTTTGGGGAATTGAGGAATTGGTTACTTTGTGTCATGTTATGATGCTTCAAGGAATTACATGGTAGGATGTTAGACATTATCTAGGCTTGGAAGAATGAGAGATTTTAACCCAAAAAATGATACTTCAAAATTTCAATATTTCAAGAAGATTATATACATCGCTGTCGGTGGTTGCAAGCGTATCGAGAGTCAAATTGAATTAGCATGCTTTATACCCTATACATTATTCATTGCTTTACATTTCTTATTTCCTGTTTGAGAAAATCCAAATGGTTTGTGTTTGAATTCAAATGCTGTCACATGTCTTCCAACTGATACTGCTATTGAAATTGCGCCGGCTGGTGGTCAACCTATATAATTATGTTATGTTGATAAAAGTATTCATGTTGTTCATTATCTGGCGCACTGGTAAGGGATGATAGTGAGAACGATTTTTACGCAATATATTATGACGTGATGTTATATTCAGAAAGGCAAGATATATCTTTATATTGAAAGTATTAGAGAAGAAGCTCATTAATAGCAACTATAATTGAACGCTAATGAAATGAAACAAGACTAAAGTCTCAAAGTATTATTATATAATAGGCCGATTTGCCTCTTCCTGTGATGTTATTTAACAGGTATCTTAACCACGACAACCACCAGAACGGTCAAAGACATGATATATATTGATGTTGAAACCACTCTCAATGTCACTAACTCTATCATGTGATCAGACAAGGTGCACTGTAAATTATTTGATCTCTATTTAATTCATGTATCTTGATATACTGTAGACATAATATGTTATTATATATTATATATTTCTCATGGAAGCTTTCTCCAAGCATTGTGGTTTGAGTATTATGATGCATGTGCGGGCAGATGCCTTGGAGTGTCATGTATGGCAATGGCTGATGCATTTGGTCCCCATGATATTCATGAATGCAGCGGTTTTGAGTTTACTCTCAGGGTTGTATGCATGCATCATCCTAGGCATTGGATGTCACATCCACCTGGTTTTGAAGGTAGAACATAATTGCCTGTAATGCACAGGACCTCCTGTCAATCTAGTTATGAGAAATGATAAAAGTATCAATTCCAGCTGATAAGGTGAAGTAGGCTGTGCCTGCTTATCCTGTGTCATTCCTTTATTGAACTAGCTCGACAACTAATATTATCATCTAAAAGTGATTTTTTCCCAGTTCAAATTGATACTGTTGCATATTTCGACACAAAAAAAAGACAATGATAACGTCAAATAATTTATTTCGATAACAACAAATACAAAATGAACATAATAATCTACAAAATGCACCTTTTAATAATCAAAGGTCAAAGAGGTACTCTTTCGTCTGGTGACAATAAGTGTATGTAGCAGTTTGTTATGTGATGATAGTAAGATAACTTGTGCTTTGGATTTAAAAAATTCTCTTAATTACAGTCACTGTTCAGCACTGTCCTTTGTACATAGCTCGTCTCATCAACATCATCAATTATCTCAACAGACAGATTGATTTTTAAAGAGTGCTGCTTTATCGGCCAAGCTGCTGTAAACACGGTCCAACCCTTCATAACCAACACCTTCGTCAAACACGATAAAAACAGATAATCTAAATCCGATGGGTCGAGGTTGGGTCACTTTATAGCATACTAGTAATATAAGGATAGCTCAACTCTATTTACATGTCAATCATGCAATATAGATTTCAGTATGAGATGTAACTAAACACGAATGCCAAGTGAAACAAAAAGTGTGTGGTTCTTTACAGGATTCAGTAGCTGATAAATAGTTCTAATTATTGCTATTATTACTTTGAAATACTATATACCACAGAAGATTATCTATGTTGAATCTCTACACGCATTATGATGTGTCGTGATTTTACAGTATAACATAATGCAGAATGTATGGTTGATATTGTTATATACAAATAGAGCAACTCATGGTCAATGCTCGTAAACATCTACTGATGCAAAATGTATTCACCTTTACCTAAGATGGATATTAAGCATGAAATTATTATCAACATATAGCAATTGACCCTCTTAATTTGTTGTATCATTATTCTGGAAAATAAGTATGATCACAGTCATTTGCATTATGTTTCACCACAGACATAAATAGTATCCCTATTCAAGTCTGTGGTTTCACCCAAGTTATTTCTGGGTCCTCATGTAGCACCTCTTTCCTCGTCAATAGTAGGATGATTGTCCTCTTCAGCAGAGATATCCACAGTAGACCCCCGGATGCTCCCTGCATCTATGGTCATAACCGAGAACCTCTTGCCCAGAGGAGGCAATCTTCCAGCAATGGCTCCAGCCCTCAAGGGACTGCCTAGATCAGTAGAATTGGCGAGGTCCTTGGGCATCTCGCCAAACAGATCAACGTTTCTAGCAGAGAGACCTAGGTGAAAATGAAAAATTATCTTGATGTAATATAATTATGGCCATTCAGTATCATGCCACAGACTTAGTGTACGGATCAACATGGTTATCATGACACATTTCTGTTAGATTATACTTTTGTACAAGAACGACCATTTATTTTGTATTGATCTGGAGAAGGTGCTTCATCACAAATTACTTCATACCTTATACGTAATGATAATCATCATAAGTGATTCACAGTTTGGCCTCATGCCTGGACGATCAACTAGTGATGCGTGCTTTGGTCTAATGTAGGGCTTATGTGAGGCCAGAAATAGGAAAGAAACATCTGCTGTCCTGTTCCTGGACCTACATAAAGCCTTTGATATATAGTGGACCACTCTACATCAATTGCATATTTAAAGAAACAGTTGAGTGGTTTGCTAGCTATCTTATATGTGACAGGATCTGACAAAAAGGCCCTTAGTGCAGGGTACACTAAGGTCTCTTTTCCCAGTACATGTCACATATATATTTGTGCGTGTGTGTGTGTGTGTCTTTTTACTCGGGCAAGTTGAATTGCCCATATCTGGGTAATGGTCCTTTGTGTCCAGGGCTATGAGTGGGAGCCAAGATGGGTCAGCCGAGATTCAAAGTGCCCAGCTTGAGCCCACACAGGTGTGGATTCCTGCAGTTGGTAATGGTCCAGTGCACAAGGAGACCTTGACTCTGACCTGGGGCATACAGAGCCAGCAGGCCAGGTAGGCTTAGTACAAACCTAAGTAATACATATAAACCAACTGTGACTAGTCATACCGGTAGCGCTATACTTTAATATATAATTATGGGGTAATTATATACACAATGAAAAACGTCTTCCTGGGCTGGCCCATGTGGCTCTCACTTATAGCCCTGGACAAAAAGGACCATAACCCAGATATGGAAAAGCCAAGCTGGCCCAAGTAAAACACATGGGATGGTGTGACATGTATAAGTTGACTGTTAGTTCTGATAAAATGATGGTGTCATGACGAAAATGATACAAGAGATTACTCTGTGCATAGTGTTTTGTTGAAAGGCAAAATCCTAGCTACTGTGCCTTACTTTAATTACTTATCAATAGATAATATCCTCGGTTTTGGACAATAATGTACAACGGGGATTGCATCTGTACGCTATATGGATTGAAAGATCTGTGCAATTATAAATAGTATATTGATAAAGATTTAGCGGAGTTAATTTTTAGGAGAATGATATTGCCTGAGTAGTATAGTATGTATCGGAACGGGACTATAGTTAACTACTGTTTATTACTCAATCGACCTGCAGCCAATCAGAGGCCTCCATTTGGTCACGTGACCCGTTGCCATGGTAACGTGACCTACTTAGGGCTCTCAGCCAATCAGAAGCCAGCATTCTGGGTGACCTACTGACCTACTTAGAAGCTCTCAGCCAATCAGAGGCCGGCATTCTGGTAACCATGGTAACGTGACCTACTTACGTCACGTGACCTACTTAGGCTCAGCCAATCAGAAGCCGGCATTCTGGTAACTAGGGTAACGTGACCTACTTAGGGTTTGTTTGTAAACAACACCACGTGGCTCTCTTGTTTGTAAACAACACCACGTGACACGTGACTGTTTGTAAACAAACAATTCGACTTAGTCTGACATTTTCAGCTGTCGCATGCTGACCTGCTGCTATCATAAGAGAAACAAAAGCCCTAATCACGCTTTTCAGCTGGATCCTTCCACCCACCAGACATGGATCCAGATGGGAGGGTGGTTTAAAATTAATCTGTGTACCGACTGTCATACAATAGTGTAATTAGTTGAACACGTGTTACCTGTATAAAGGATTAGCAGGTCATGGGCTTAGAGTGTGTATAGAAAAACAACTACAGGTAGCGTGAACAAAGCGACCCCCTCCCTTTCTGTCACTCTGTCTGTGACTAGAGGGCGCGCGTGTGGTAAGCGGCTTAAATCTAAAGAAAAAAAATCACCCTCTCCTGTCGTCAGCAGTCAGCTGGCCGGCGGCTGGAAAATGCGATTAGAGGGATGATGAGCGCGGTTTTTTATATTCAATATATTAGAAGTGTGCTTTGTTGCTTATATAGTTCATTATGCGTTTAAAATGTTCGCGAGTATCGTAGAAATGTAGAAAAATCCTATTGTGGCGCCATCTGACGAAAAGAGCGGAGAACTATACTAGGGTATGGCGAGCTAGACTAGAGCATGTAATCACCAGGCGGCAGAGTGGTCAAAAGACAATCTCGTAGTAGTAGGTCTACTTGGATCTTGAGTAGCCACCCTTGTGGTTGCAATTACCTAGACTAGTTGACCCTGCCAGCCTGGTCAAGTGAAATTAGTAAGGAGACCGCACATTAACGCGCTCCACAGTCTTTAGACAGTTAAGACTATAGTACCGTAGATTCTACTGTGTACTCACACTAACTATTTACAGTGCTACATATTCATACCCGTGTTCTAAGTGTTTTTTTTAGAAAAAAGCGATCTACTCACCCTTTTTTTTTTAGACAAACTCCTATTAGCAGGTAACCCCTGTATAAACCATACTGCAAAGATCTGCTACTTCGAGCGTCTGCCTCGTGACTGATAGTGTACAACAAGACGAAGTGGGCAGAGGTGAAGTACTGTTCCAAGAAAAATTGAGGCTCTTTATATAGCTGAGAGAGCGGCTAATCCGGATGTTCTAAGCTTGTTTTCACCTAGAGCCCCACCCTCTTCCAGAGAGGAATCAAATTGCTTTTCACCTGGACCCTTCCACCCCTCATCCATCAGCATGAAAAGAGGGATAACAAGTGTAACGTGCGCTACATGTATATGGGATTATAGCTGGTGAAGAGATAAAGCCAGGTCAACTGTGTATACAAAGACTACAGGAGGTGATTAACGACAGGTGTGACGCGCCAGCCCGTGGACGGATTATCTTCTAAGCTGACG
The DNA here is from genome assembly GCA_947462335.1 of Harmothoe impar. Classification (NCBI taxonomy): domain Eukaryota; kingdom Metazoa; phylum Annelida; class Polychaeta; order Phyllodocida; family Polynoidae; genus Harmothoe; species Harmothoe impar. Next base: position 41,979,033 of record OX381711.1, on the reverse strand, counting down.
CTTATTCAACTAGCCAGCTGCCGTCCGCTCCACTCACCACGGCAAGAGGAGGTGCTTTTGTTTTACACTTAAGTCGCTTACCACATGTACTCGTCTCTACCTCACAGACAGACACCCTCTCGCTTGCTTCACGACCCCTGTAGCTTTTTTTGTATACACACTCTAATCTCATAACCCCCTGATCCGTTATACAGGTAACGGGTATTCTCTTTTAAATAGCTGCCAGTCAGCCTGCGGCAGCTGAAAACGACGGTAAGTAGCTTAGCTCTAGAAGCAAGAAGGCGTATATAAGGAGGCTGACACGTGTATAGGCGCCTTATAAGTCGGCAGGGGGTAAATACTAGTGAAAAAGGAAGGCAGGTGTGCAGGTAGCTTTCTAACAGACACGTGTGTGCACTAAGCTGCTTAAGTCTAAACCCACCTGCAGTAGTCAGGTAGCATGTGAAAACTTACTTAACAGATCTCTTAATTGAGTAGAGACTCTGTACTGAGAGAGTCTTTTCAGCCGTTTAAGAGGATTATCTAGGACAGGGTACATAAGGAGTGAAACGACGCTCTCACCCATCACACTTTCTCGACCCGCCCTTCATCATCGTAGCATCGTCCACTCTACGCTCGCTCAGAATGTTATGATGGTTAGTTCTGCTATTTTCAGCTACTTTTCTTATCGAAGTGTTGACGCTACAGAGCATCGAAACTCTCTCCAAATGAGTCCAAGAAAGAAAAAGCAACTTCCACTTGAAGCAGGAAGAGAAACAGTGCCCTATGATGCATGTGAGGTAAAGAAACATTGGAAGGACGTCACCAAGGAGCAATGGATAGAAGCATGCTTCAACTTCATCGGAACGGAAGTAGTTTCATTTGGACAGAGGGAGAAGATTTTGTTGGAGCTATTTTTCTTAGCTCCGTATACTTGGCCTGACTGTGGTGAAATTCCTTCAGGTATTTGTTCAGTCTTCGCCATAGAAGTTATCAGGTCTTTGAAGGAGCTTCGACATATGCAAGGCACTCACGAGGAGATTGTTCAGAAAATGACGGAATTCGAAACAGGAGAAGACACAATATGGTGCGAGGAGACGACATATACGGACGATGATCTGGAGTACATCATTTGTAGCCCGTTGGAACATTATGTTAAAGACTTTGAGGACATGCTAGACAGCACTGAGATGAACCCGAAAGAGAGATCCCTTACTGCACAGAAAGAGGCCAAAGCTGTGTTGGAAAAGCTCAAGTTTGGTCAAGGATTCACTCTTCAAAGCAGCTGTGTGAGTGTGATAAAAGGCCTTGTGTTGAAACATCCAGACATGAAGTTTTCGCGTGCTGTCGACACACTTCCTTTGCCTGAACTGATGATGAACATGATCGATCCCATCGTACCAACATGTTTCGACTCTGCCAATTGTCCCATGTATAAAATGGTTTCAAGTTTTGCCCGTGGCCGATGGCTAAACGATCCACTGAAGTCAGAAAACCTCCTTGATTTAATCAACTGACTAAATGTATTTTCTCATACTAGTATTAGTAGCATTAGTAATAGCAGCTACTCAGTCTCGTGCAGCACAAGCAGCAGCATCTGTCAGCAGCATCCGTGACATCGTCAGCAGCAGCAGCAGCTGCACGAGCAGCACAAGCAGCAGCATCTGTCAACAGCATCCGTGACATCGCCAGCAACTGCAGCAGCTGCACGAGCAGCACAAGCAGCAGCAGCTGTCAGCAGCTGCAGCAGCTGCACGAGCAGCACAAGCAGCAGCACCAACAGCAGCAGCAACAGCAAATCAGCAGCAGCAGCAGCAGCAGCAGCAGCAGCAGCAGCAGCAGCGGCGGTGTGGACCACTAAATTCGAGATGGCGACATGTCTGTTTCTTAGAATCGACATTCGACATGAGGCCTAGTGACATTTGACATGAAGCTTGAAAAACATAGTGACAGGTGACATGAGCAATTCTTAAAATCGACATGAGATATGAGCATAATTAAGCGACATCGACATGTGCCATGGCTATTTTTTTTTAAGACAAACGCCATAGACTCCTCATTCAAACCCCCACTAGTAGTGCTCTATAAGGGTCAGACCCTACCAAAATGGACTAATTGGTGTTTTCTTTGTCTTTTTCACCTTTCAGCAGCTAATACGTGGACATACCTAATCATCACTTATATATCTTGATTTCATGTAACAGAAAACACCCTAGGCTTTCCGGTTAAAAAAAACAACTTTTTGTCGGACCATTATTTATGGAGTTATGGCCCCTCAAAGTGGAAAAATACCCCCAAAACAGGGTTCCAGGCAATTTCTATTTTATTCAAAAGTCCCCCATTTCGTATAAGGCCATCACAGCCCTTCCTATTCAGCCTTTTTTACTTGGTATATGTGTTTACTCAAATAATTAAGAGTGTTTACCCGGGTGTCTAGCCCCAAATTTCCTCCACAGTCCTGCAATTCAGAAATGACACTCGTGTATGCTCCGACACTTTTATATTTGGGGTCAAAATGCGCCAAATATTAAAGGCACTGGAATGTATCAAATACAATCAAAATAAGGGGGGGCACAAGTTTTAAAGTGTGGAAAAAGAATTGTGTAATTATCTCTTTTTTTAAACTTCCCAGCGCCAAAATAGTGATTTTGGACTTTTTTTAAAAGTGTCGGAGCATACATCAACGATGAAAATACTGAATATACAAGGTCTCTAGCACCCCCTGTCACATTTTTGTGGAATATTTTGGCTGTAATAGATCAATCTCCATTCGTCAGTGTCGAAATTTCATTCAATTTCACCACACGGGCGCCACAAAGCGCACGAATGTAGCCGGTCTGTATACTCCGACACTTTTATGTATGCTCCGACACTTTTATATTTTGCCAAAAATTGAGCTCTCCCTCGCTTAATACTGCTTCCCCATGCTACATATCAATTCGGAATTGTACCTAAGGGAGCCACCTACCCCTCATAACCTTTTTCTATCGAATATATGTGTTTAGGCCTACTGTAGGGGTGGTTTTGGTGTGATTGACCTCACAAAATTGGAAAAATTTGAACTTATTTCGCCCCAACCAACCTTAAAGTCAGTCTGGCTGTTGCTATGTGTACTTATCATGATTCACACACTTCTAGTTCATCAATTTATCATGCTTTACCTACGCTGGTAAGATGTATTTGGGTGCCAGAGCCCAATATAGTGATCCTCGGATAAAAGTGTCGGAGCATACACACAATATGGTTAAACTCTCCTAGTGAAGTTAATAATAACTTAATCAAACCAAATCCAGCGCAGGCTAGATTTACTTGAAAGTATGCATATGGAGGATAGTGCACAGCAAGTTTGGGGATGAACAAGGCCATTTTGAGCAAACTAGAGAAAAGTTGGTGCCCTCTGCCATATTTTTCAAGATTTTCAAGATTTCCACAAAGTTTGTCGGCCTGTAACAGAAGAGGTTTTAGAGTGGTGATTACCAAACTTGGCATGCATTATCCTATATACTGTGGCTAGTCAGAGGCCAAACTAGAAGGTTCTATGGTGTTTTTAAAGCATTCTACCAGCTGTTTGATATTTTAGTTGTATGCTCCGACACTTTTATATCAACATATGTTTGCCGGTGAATAAAAACTGACACCCTGGCAGTTAAGCCGTCCAATTTATGTTTTCATGGAGCCAAGATACTAATCTTTCAATAAAATAAACTTGCTTTAAGATTAATTGAGTTTGCTGAATTTTCAATCTGATATATTTCTGCCCCCAGATTAATCCATTTTCGAGATTTCTGACCCATAAGCGCAAGCTTTGCCTTAAGAGAGCTGTGGCTGTGAACCCTCTCCTCCCCCCGTACACACAGGTAAATATCAGAGTCAGCCAATGTCGCCAATACTACTCTCATACAAGGGTCAGGCACTGCTGGACTATAATAGATGGGTCAAGGACCATTCTACTGAGGGTCAGGCTAGGCTGGACATTCAATAACAGGCTGGACTTTGGCAAACTTGCTTGAAAGTCTGGCCAGCAAGAGTCCGTTGAAGGACTATACGGTAAAAAGGCTGCTGTTACAGTCAAGATACTCATATTTCAAGCCCAGAAAACTGTAATTAGCTTTCCAAGTTGTTTATTTAACAATATCCTGGCCTAGCAAGAAGCTGTCAGATGACATCTAAGAAAAATGGGGCTGTTAATTGATCAAGAGAGCTACATTGTTACAGAGTCCTATTCCTCTTTTGAGGTGGGACCAAATTTGAAAAAAGAATAAACTCAAAAAAAAAGCCTTAAGATTGAAACAGTTGTAGATGACAAATTTAATGAGGAAGTCGTATTAATTAGTTTACAAATAGCACAAGCAGCTCGTGCAGCTGCTGCAGCTGACACTAGTGTCAGCTGCTGCTTGTGCTGCTCGTGCAGCGGCTATTTGTAAACTAATTAATACGACTTCCTCATTAAATTTGTCATCTACAACTGTTTCAATCTTAAGGCTTTTTTTTTGAGTTTATTCTTTTTTCAAATTTGGTCCCACCTCAAAAGAGGAATAGGACTCTGTAACAATGTAGCTCTCTTGATCAATTAACAGCCCCATTTTTCTTAGATGTCATCTGACAGCTTCTTGCTAGGCCAGGATATTGTTAAATAAACAACTTGGAAAGCTAATTACAGTTTTCTGGGCTTGAAATATGAGTATCTTGACTGTAACAGCAGCCTTTTTACCGTATAGTCCTTCAACGGACTCTTGCTGGCCAGACTTTCAAGCAAGTTTGCCCAGGTCCAGCCTGTTATTGAATGTCCAGCCTAGCCTGACCCTCAGTAGAATGGTCCTTGACCCATCTATTATAGTCCAGCAGTGCCTGACCCTTGTATGAGAGTAGTATTGGCGACATTGGCTGACTCTGATATTTACCTGTGTGTACGGGGGGAGGAGAGGGTTCACAGCCACAGCTCTCTTAAGGCAAAGCTTGCGCTTATAGAGCACTACTAGTGGGGGTTTGAATGAGGAGTCTATGGCGTTTGTCTTAAAAAAAAATAGCCATGGCACATGTCGATGTCGCTTAATTATGCTCATATCTCATGTCGATTTTAAGAATTGCTCATGTCACCTGTCACTATGTTTTTCAAGCTTCATGTCAAATGTCCCTAGGCCTCATGTCGAATGTCGATTCTAAGAAACAGACATGTCGCCATCTCGAATTTAGTGGTCCACACCGCCGCTGCTGCTGCTGCTGCTGCTGCTGCTGCTGCTGCTGATTTGCTGTTGCTGCTGCTGTTGGTGCTGCTGCTTGTGCTGCTCGTGCAGCTGCTGCAGCTGCTGACAGCTGCTGCTGCTTGTGCTGCTCGTGCAGCTGCTGCAGTTGCTGGCGATGTCACGGATGCTGTTGACAGATGCTGCTGCTTGTGCTGCTCGTGCAGCTGCTGCTGCTGCTGACGATGTCACGGATGCTGCTGACAGATGCTGCTGCTTGTGCTGCACGAGACTGAGTAGCTGCTATTACTAATGCTACTAATACTAGTATGAGAAAATACATTTAGTCAGTTGATTAAATCAAGGAGGTTTTCTGACTTCAGTGGATCGTTTAGCCATCGGCCACGGGCAAAACTTGAAACCATTTTATACATGGGACAATTGGCAGAGTCGAAACATGTTGGTACGATGGGATCGATCATGTTCATCATCAGTTCAGGCAAAGGAAGTGTGTCGACAGCACGCGAAAACTTCATGTCTGGATGTTTCAACACAAGGCCTTTTATCACACTCACACAGCTGCTTTGAAGAGTGAATCCTTGACCAAACTTGAGCTTTTCCAACACAGCTTTGGCCTCTTTCTGTGCAGTAAGGGATCTCTCTTTCGGGTTCATCTCAGTGCTGTCTAGCATGTCCTCAAAGTCTTTAACATAATGTTCCAACGGGCTACAAATGATGTACTCCAGATCATCGTCCGTATATGTCGTCTCCTCGCACCATATTGTGTCTTCTCCTGTTTCGAATTCCGTCATTTTCTGAACAATCTCCTCGTGAGTGCCTTGCATATGTCGAAGCTCCTTCAAAGACCTGATAACTTCTATGGCGAAGACTGAACAAATACCTGAAGGAATTTCACCACAGTCAGGCCAAGTATACGGAGCTAAGAAAAATAGCTCCAACAAAATCTTCTCCCTCTGTCCAAATGAAACTACTTCCGTTCCGATGAAGTTGAAGCATGCTTCTATCCATTGCTCCTTGGTGACGTCCTTCCAATGTTTCTTTACCTCACATGCATCATAGGGCACTGTTTCTCTTCCTGCTTCAAGTGGAAGTTGCTTTTTCTTTCTTGGACTCATTTGGAGAGAGTTTCGATGCTCTGTAGCGTCAACACTTCGATAAGAAAAGAAGCTGAAAATAGCAGAACTAACCATCATAACATTCTGAGCGAGCGTAGAGTGGACGATGCTACGATGATGAAGGGCGAGTCGAGAAAGTGTGATGGGTGAGAGCGTCGTTTCACTCCTTATGTACCCTGTCCTAGATAATCCTCTGAAACGGCTGAAAAGACTCTCTCAGTACAGAGTCTCTACTCAATTAAGAGATCTGTTAAGTAAGTTTTCACATGCTACCTGACTACTGCAGGTGGGTTTAGACTTAAGCAGCTTAGTGCACACACGTGTCTGTTAGAAAGCTACCTGCACACCTGCCTTCCTTTTTCACTAGTATTTACCCCCTGCCGACTTATAAGGCGCCTATACACGTGTCAGCCTCCTTATATACGCCTTCTTGCTTCTAGAGCTAAGCTACTTACCGTCGTTTTCAGCTGCCGCAGGCTGACTGGCAGCTATTTAAAAGAGAATACCCGTTACCTGTATAACGGATCAGGGGGTTATGAGATTAGAGTGTGTATACAAAAAAAGCTACAGGGGTCGTGAAGCAAGCGAGAGGGTGTCTGTCTGTGAGGTAGAGACGAGTACATGTGGTAAGCGACTTAAGTGTAAAACAAAAGCACCTCCTCTTGCCGTGGTGAGTGGAGCGGACGGCAGCTGGCTAGTTGAATAAGCGTCAGCTTAGAAGATAATCCGTCCACGGGCTGGCGCGTCACACCTGTCGTTAATCACCTCCTGTAGTCTTTGTATACACAGTTGACCTGGCTTTATCTCTTCACCAGCTATAATCCCATATACATGTAGCGCACGTTACACTTGTTATCCCTCTTTTCATGCTGATGGATGAGGGGTGGAAGGGTCCAGGTGAAAAGCAATTTGATTCCTCTCTGGAAGAGGGTGGGGCTCTAGGTGAAAACAAGCTTAGAACATCCGGATTAGCCGCTCTCTCAGCTATATAAAGAGCCTCAATTTTTCTTGGAACAGTACTTCACCTCTGCCCACTTCGTCTTGTTGTACACTATCAGTCACGAGGCAGACGCTCGAAGTAGCAGATCTTTGCAGTATGGTTTATACAGGGGTTACCTGCTAATAGGAGTTTGTCTAAAAAAAAAAGGGTGAGTAGATCGCTTTTTTCTAAAAAAAACACTTAGAACACGGGTATGAATATGTAGCACTGTAAATAGTTAGTGTGAGTACACAGTAGAATCTACGGTACTATAGTCTTAACTGTCTAAAGACTGTGGAGCGCGTTAATGTGCGGTCTCCTTACTAATTTCACTTGACCAGGCTGGCAGGGTCAACTAGTCTAGGTAATTGCAACCACAAGGGTGGCTACTCAAGATCCAAGTAGACCTACTACTACGAGATTGTCTTTTGACCACTCTGCCGCCTGGTGATTACATGCTCTAGTCTAGCTCGCCATACCCTAGTATAGTTCTCCGCTCTTTTCGTCAGATGGCGCCACAATAGGATTTTTCTACATTTCTACGATACTCGCGAACATTTTAAACGCATAATGAACTATATAAGCAACAAAGCACACTTCTAATATATTGAATATAAAAAACCGCGCTCATCATCCCTCTAATCGCATTTTCCAGCCGCCGGCCAGCTGACTGCTGACGACAGGAGAGGGTGATTTTTTTTCTTTAGATTTAAGCCGCTTACCACACGCGCGCCCTCTAGTCACAGACAGAGTGACAGAAAGGGAGGGGGTCGCTTTGTTCACGCTACCTGTAGTTGTTTTTCTATACACACTCTAAGCCCATGACCTGCTAATCCTTTATACAGGTAACACGTGTTCAACTAATTACACTATTGTATGACAGTCGGTACACGGATTAATTTTAAACCACCCTCCCATCTGGATCCATGTCTGGTGGGTGGAAGGATCCAGCTGAAAAGCGTGATTAGGGCTTTTGTTTCTCTTATGATAGCAGCAGGTCAGCATGCGACAGCTGAAAATGTCAGACTAAGTCGAATTGTTTGTTTACAAACAGTCACGTGTCACGTGGTGTTGTTTACAAACAAGAGAGCCACGTGGTGTTGTTTACAAACAAACCCTAAGTAGGTCACGTTACCCTAGTTACCAGAATGCCGGCTTCTGATTGGCTGAGCCTAAGTAGGTCACGTGACGTAAGTAGGTCACGTTACCATGGTTACCAGAATGCCGGCCTCTGATTGGCTGAGAGCTTCTAAGTAGGTCAGTAGGTCACCCAGAATGCTGGCTTCTGATTGGCTGAGAGCCCTAAGTAGGTCACGTTACCATGGCAACGGGTCACGTGACCAAATGGAGGCCTCTGATTGGCTGCAGGTCGATTGAGTAATAAACAGTAGTTAACTATAGTCCCGTTCCGATACATACAATACTACTTGCCTGTATACTTGATTATGGGGATTTTGCTGTTAAAAGCACAAATGGGAATTTTGATGATAAATTGCAGGTTCTCCAAAAGCAATTCTTGTCTCAGGATGTATGATCCTCAAATACAGAGGATTTGCATTCAGGCTGCAGCTGTAAAATGCTTGATCAGAGGCGCTCCAAAAACATACTTGCAATTAGTATGATGTAGAAATATACAAAGAAGAGTAATGATGTAATTGTACCAGAGAGGGTTCTTCGTGGTCACATGAGAATCAAATTAAAGGTGCAAAGGCCCAAAGACCAGGATTATAGGCTAAGTCCGCTCTATCGCGGCTATGGTTTATGGAGCAAGCATGATCCTGATGTGCAACGATTGGCTACGTATAGTCAGTTCTTAAATAAGATCAAAGAATGATGTCAGATTCATTTTGGATGGCCACGTCTGGCACCGTGTATGCATGTACTTATGTTGGATGACTTAAACGATGGTCATGTCATGTTGATATCATAGCTGCTGTGCATGTCATATTATCTAAAGACTTGACTTGTTCATGAATTACTGTCAAATAAAGAAGATTTTCAACAACATTATATTCTGCATAATACCCGGAGACCACGTCAAAGGGATACCTATGGTGGTATGTTTCTGCATACATGATACAGCTATTGTTGTTCACCATATGTATTGAGACACTAGCATGTAGCTATTGTTTCTCCCTCTATTCCATGTTTATTAACTACAACAAGTGATGGGCGTTATCCCCTATGCATTATAATGTCAGAAGGATCACATGTACTTAAATTTCATTGTTGTATTTTGAAATATCATCTATGAATAAATACGCATTACAAAATCAAATATACCTATATGGTCTATGGACATGAAAGGAAATCAGCAAATCCAACTCCGTGCTGGCATCATCTTTGTTGTCTTTATAGTAAAAGTTTATTACCAGACTTCGTTAATCAGTGATGAAACGACACAACATCAAACAAACGTGTAAATAAATGGTCACACAAAAAACTTAAGGTGCATGTACATTAAATAGCAGTATGGCTCTCCAAGGTTGGTCGATATGGATTGTTGTTCCAGGTACTATGTTTGTTCACATTTGTTGTCGCCTTCATTTTTTAGTAGCGGTTTCCACAATAAAAGACTATATTATGATGAGTGGTCTAAATGCGCTGGATTATACATGTTGAATCGTCCATGTGTAGCAGTCGCTGTGGGTCTGTGAGACATATCAATTATACATATTGCTGCAGTAGATGGTCATTTACTGCAGAACACTACCTAGATGTCTTGTTGCGTCAATCTAGTCATGAGACACAATGAGTATATCTGCGATTCATATCAAACTATAGTCTGTGTGATTGTAGACATGCCGGTAATGTGCAGTAGCATTTACTTTCCGTGTCTCATTTAATTATTTACACCTCTAAACATAATATGTGCTTGTTTGAATTATTATAGTCAATATATCAACACAAGAAAAAGATACAAAGGGAAATAGGTTAACACTCTTTATTATTAAACATAAGGTAATAAAACATTAATTAACACATAATCAAAGTACATAACGCAAATGTCGCAGAGGTACCTTTTCGTCTCATAATAATCAATGTGAAGATAGCAGAATCACCATTTCTACACATAATGATAATAATAACATTTACAGCTGGAAAGATTTCAAGTAGAAACTGACTAGTTTAGAGATCAGTACAGTAGACTGATACAGCTGATCGTTGGATACAAGATTGTTGATAGTTGGGACAAACTTATAACTTAGGTGGATTTTTGATACAATCACAGTCAATGTTAAGCACATCCTTCGTGCATAGTTCATCTTTTTATTTGTCCTTGGACTGTTGGACTTGACCATTCAGACAAATGGTTATTTTACTAGTATGTTGATGGTGTGCATACTTCATTCATATTTTTAAGATGCAAAGATTGATTTTCAAAGAGTGCTGCTGTATTTGCCAAGTTTGGTGCACATGTGATCCAACTTTACAAACCCAAGACCATCGTCATATGTACTAATAAGATTAATCTACATCAGGTCGGGCCAGGTTGAGTCAGTTTCAAGCACAGGCATAGCGCAACTCTTTTTAAATGTTTTTCATGCATGCACTATGGATGGAACTATTTGGGGAAAGAGGTGATTTCTGGCCCAACGTGCTGCTCATATAATAATAGTTCAATTATTTTTAACCAATGCAAATTGCACACCATATTACTTAGGATTATGCTATTTTGTCCTTTCTCCTAGCTCAGCATTGGTTCCAGACTCAATCCTCGATACCGAGTTTTTAAGGTGCAAATGAATCTTTATAAACAACTACAGTAAAGTAATAGTCAATATTGCTGCTAGTACATTAAACACGTGCTGTTCTCAACTTATTGTGCAATTTAAGCAATGCTGTCAAAATCAAATTGCAAGTGATGTTAGTTGTAATCGTGGGCAAATAGATTATCGACGCTTGCCTGTAGGTTTCTCTCCATCATCCCAGACCACGGAAGGTTTGGAGGGTGGGCGGGACTGGGGCCGGCTGCTGCCGTTTGAGCGTCCAGTCTCCGGGCCAGCCGCCGGTTCCTCCTCATCAGACTGCTCAGCAATTGGGATGGCCTTTGTAACATTGCTGCTGTCCAAGGTGATCTCCTGGATGCTCGGTGCCCTCTTGCGCTGGGGGTGGGCGGTGTTGGATGTGGTGCTGGGGGCAGGAGCGGGATACCCGGTGGAGTCTCCCTGGTAGAGTTGCCTCTGTGTCGGCATGGCAGCAGTGTTGACATTGCCCTCAGCCACCCATCCATTATTTCCCGATGGTTGATGAGGAATCAGCTCAGAATCCAAAGCTGAAATAATTAGAGATTCAGTTTTAGCCCTTAGAATACCAGACCGAATGGTACATTTATGATTGATTGGTCTCAAATGATGATATGAATGTAATACACTGTGATAACGAACTTGACTAGTTTAACTCTAATCATGATAATGTGGGCCTAGAAAACACTTTATAGCAATCTAACCGTACACCCACGTTCAATTGATACACACTATGATTTTAATGGAGGTTTTTAACTGCAACTGTCCCTGCTGCTTATAGACATTTGTAATCAGAATTATTTATCGTGTGTCTTGATAATAGGCATCAAGTTATCAAGCTCACCACTGCTCTTCTTGTTGTTGAGTTTCATCTTCAGGATCACCAAGGCTGCGATAACCGCAATAAGTACCACGATGCAGCAAATTACAAGGGCAGCGATAAGTCCGGGAGACATTCCAGAATCAGTAACCGATACCTGAATAGGTTTGAGAAAATAGATGATAAAACAATAATTACTATTAGAAACAATGCTTCTTTCGTGTAGAACTAAATACATTATACTTTCTACAGCATCATGTGTATTATATATACATGGGAATACCTCCGTTGCTTTATCAATTTTATGTCTTATGATGTTCAGGGTTGTAGATAATTATATTGAAGTAATGGTATAATTGTGTTTTTATTGAAAATAATTTCTTCCACCAACTGAGGAGGAGTGTGTAAATCACATGAGATGTGTCAATAAACCTATTAAAAGATCTAGTTGTGATTCGATGGAGATACTAATATGGATGTAAGTGATTATTAACTAGAAGATTGTAATGATATGATGTGCACTTACACTCTGCTCCATATTGTCCACCCACATGACCTGGTCAGCGGTCAGTGTCTGACCGAAGAAGGTGAGGCTGAAGCCGCCGGAGGATACCACCCTATGGAGACTGTCCACAGCTATCGTCACACCGTCTGTAGACCCCTCCAGCACAAAGCTCGCCATGATAGAGCCTGTACAAACGTAGTGCAGAAATCAACAAAATGCTAGTAAGAGACATTAAATTTGCAAAAGTCTGAATCCTTTCAAACCTGCCTCTAGATTTAGACTCTGATTCAATGGTGATAATAGTATGGTTTTATATTGGTAGGGAGAACATAACTTTTTTGTCATTTGATGGATATAAATCAGAATGTCCTAGAGTGCAATGTAGGTGCAGGGAGGTATTATACATGCATGTATAGAGGTTCAAAGGGGAGAAATCCATTGTAGTACAGACCTTCTGTGAAGGTGACCGATCCAACGGTAACCTTCTCTGCGCTGAAGGAGGCATAGACCTGGTTCTGGATGGCAGCCTCTAGGTAAGCCGCCCTGGAGTGACAGTATTTATTAATTTGGGGTTAAGGCTTTGGATTATTCAAAAACAGTAAATCGGATATGATCTTCTCATTTTCTGTCGGGATTCCCATACTTTCGAAATACATAATTGTATGCATTTAAGATCACAACGCTCTGACATAATGTCGAGAAATATGCCCACTTATGCATGTAAACTCCTGAAAACGGTCTGTCTGATTCAGCTTAACCCAAATTTCAGACCAGGATAGATAATTAAAAGAAAACATAACACTAAGGCACCGGGGCATACCCATCTTTGGTACGGTTAGCAATATCATCAGTCGAAAGCTAAATCTAATATTTGCAATAAAAAGATAAGTAAGATTGGGTCAGGATGTACTGACCTTCCATTGCTGAGTGTACTGTTGTAGTCAACGTTGAAGCGAAGCTTGACAGCCTTGCTTACTTCCACCACCGGCTGCACCCATCCAGCAGGGCGGGCGTCCACAAGGCCTGTTATCACCTCCATGGTGTACCCAGCAGGTGTAGACACGGCCACAAGCTTCAGGTAGTAACGGCCCTTGGCGGTCACACGGAGATCACTGAAGGTGGCTAGACCGGTGCTGGGGTTGATAGGGACAGTGAGGGTACCTTCTAGCTGACCGGTGTACAGGTCAGGCATGTACAGGGAGGCTGTGCAAGTCCATGTGTGGCCCTGTATTGGAGGATCAGGGGAGGGGAGTTATTAAATGATAATAATAAAGGAATAGATATTATACATCAACATAGTATAGCTAACAAGGCAACTAAAATGGTGTGATGATCATTCTGTGTAATTTGGCTGTGCCTGGTGAAAATAACTAGTTTCTGTGATCATGAATACCTCGAAGACACAAATTTTGCCTTGTCAAGGCTTTGCTGTTAAAATAAAGTTGAACTGGGCATGTGTGTAGTAATTCGATTATGGAATTGAGCTGACAGCTATCCAAGAAAATTTGGGATAAACTATACTAAGAAAATGCTCTACTAAATATACACTGAGAAGCTACTTATCAAGAAGTATAGCTCTATGCGCTGGATAAAGAATTATGGTAAAAGAAAACTAAAAAGCAGATATGGAGGAATTGGTTGTCAAGTCAAGTGATGACTTAATATACCAGCATACTACTTAGTATTCTGGTACCTAATTGATCAAAGGACTATGTACAATGAGTGAGCTTCATATTATTTGTGTCCTTACCTCTTGCTGAAATTTTTAGCATATATTTGATTAGAAATTCTATGATTTGCATTGATATATCTGAGGAAGCTTGCAGGCACAATTGGAATAAATGCAATTGTTCCTTTCTACAAATCCGCTTTGCCTCTGCCATCTCATCGCAATGGTATATTCAGTTTCATCGTACACAGTATATTGAAAACAACCCAACACTTTGAGTATTACTGATGATGTCAGAAAGATCTAGCCAATGCCGACTTTAAAACATAATCATGTGGGTTTTTTAACTATATTTTATTGTAAACTGAAAGTTAGACTAATGTTCTTACCTTCCATGCAATATTCTCAACTTTGGCAGCCGTGATGGCATCAACGATCTCAGCCACGGCAGAGAAGGGTTGGCCCACAGTTGTCTCATTGTCTTGACTTACAACAGACACTGCCAATGTCCTGTCCGCAATGGTAAACTCTGCAGACTGGGCACTGAACAGTGACACTGCCTCAGAGGGGTAGGAGAGCCTAGAAATAATTTTGTGGAGTTTTAGAAATATATCAATTATAAGGTATACATTTCTTAATTCCTATGTGAATATATAGAGATTATTCAAGGGAATTTTCTTTTTCACAAAGATTCAGAATATTTTTTTTGTAGAAATAAAGGTTAACTTTGGTCCAGAAATAAATCCAAAGGTAGCTATATTTTCATTTGCTCTGAATAGAAGTTACTGAATTACAGAAGTTGCTATATCCAATAGAAGAAATTATCATTGTGATACAATTCATTTTCAAGCTATGTCTGATTTCTAGAAGTTGCTACAAATGTATATCCAATAGAAGAAAGCATCATTGTGATACAATTAATTTTCAAGCTATGTCTGATTTCTTGCAATATTATACTGGACTTTACCTGTAATCAAATCTATATGTGCCGCTGTAGTCTACAATGAGACTGGTGTAGTTGGCATATCCTAACAGGAAGTCTACAGTTGTGTTTCCGATCAGAGAGACCTGTGGGTAGTTGGTATCGACCTTGACCAAAGTCGCTGTCACTTTCCATGGATTAACCTTAGATCCAAGCTGTTGCACTACCGCGCCCTACAAAGGCAAGGGAAATGAAATACCATTATTTGCAAAGAAAAGAATAATCTCACAAAAAGATGATTAAGCACAAAGTAAACAGGAAAATCCATCAAAAGTAAACCATATTGACAAGATGGATTAAATGCCGATAAAGTGAAATTCTCACATTTTTGTCCAGGAACTTCAACACTGGGTGGACTGAGAGCACATTGCCTTCAGTAAGTCCAACTGGTTCTGTCTCCACAGTCAACGTCTGGGGTATTTGTACCTATTAACAGAGGTCAAGTGAAAATGTACATCTAGTATATGTGGAGAAAAATGTTTTGGTAATATTTAAAGCTCACTTTGAGTGGTTAGTTAATCAATTATTTCATATTACCAAAGAAGTCATGCGTTTCCAATGGCAATAGTACATAATATTATGCTGATTGAAACCTTGCAAACACCATACCTGGAAGTTGTAGGATTGGCCTGCAGCTGTGGTAGCAACAACTGTTTTCCATGCACTAGAGTCTGGTGAGGGGACTGGCTCTGTGATGCCAAAGTCCAGGATGGTGACATTGACTATTGAACCTAAAGTCCCCAATTGGACATTGTTGACAATAACTGAAGTTATATTTTGTAGCTGGTCAAAGGACAATGCATCGGGATCTGGTGTTGTAGTGTTGGTTGTATTGGCTGGTGGGTTGGATATCTCCAATTCCACCTGCAAAGAACATGCATAGGTTGATGAAAGACAAATTATTTCATCTGTTTTCGACATTGAAACGTGAGGAGCATTGGAATACCAAACTAATATGGATTGTCTATATTCCCTTATTGAAAAGATGACAATTTCATTGAACTTCAATAGATAATATGCAAGCATAGTATTAGCTTAACCTTACCCTGAAAACAAGGTCGCGCTTTCTCCTACTCCTGTTTTCACTGACTGCTTTGGCCACTTTGATTTTACTGGCAGGGATACCGAGGAAGATAGCCAGGTTGGAGACTAGATTGGCACCATAGAAATCTTCAGTTGTCATTGCTGGGAGGTCAAAGCTGATAATGATCAGGGGTGCAGTCTTGATCTCCACGACTGTAGTTCCTCTCACCAGCACATGCATCGTGTCAATAGACTAGTTGAAAGAAAAGGTTGTAAATGTTAGCTTCAATTTTCTATTTCTATCAATTAAACTAGTGCATTATGATGGCAGCTTCCTATAATATAACATAGATACTTTGTCCGTGAATACTCCCAGAAGTGCACTCAACAGTATGGCAAAATAGATACATCTAATATTAACAGTACCGTAAAACCTAGCGTATAACCCGCGACTAGTATGTGAATCAGATCAGCGGTGCGGCTTACAGGATTGGCCTAGAAACAGGGTGTGGCCTATAAGCAAGTTTTTGCTATTATGGTGCAGTAGAAAAGGCACCTTAATCAGATCGCCAGTACGGCCCAAAGACCGGGTGCGGCTAATACAAGAGTTAGGCTTATACGCCAGGTTTTACGGTAGATAGCTCATACCTTCTCAAAGTAATTGGTACCAGCAGCATCATTAGTCACATCTGGCAGGTACTGTCCAGGGGATGTGGGCGCAGCCAATATCTTCTCACCATTACCATTCAATATAGTGTTTGTTGGGTCAATGTATATGTCATCAACATAGACATCTAGACGTTGGGGAATGGCATAGTAGATACCAATAACAAAGGCCTGTGTGTCAACAGCGTTTATCATACGCAGGCGTGTATGTTGTGGTGAAGTGCCAGTGTAGTGAAGAATGAAATATTTTCCTGTTATGGCAGAATGGAATAAAAAAGACATTTAGGCTAACATCTAAGACCCTGTATCAAGTATGTCTACTAGTGTTCCCATCTTGACTTTATACTCTTATATGCTGCTCTACATCCACTCCCTGGTCTCCATTTTAGAAATCAAATTAGGATTACATCTTTACATCTACTAAACAAATTATATGATCAGAAATAGGCACACTATCATTCTACATTTAATTCCTTACCCATGGCCACAACAACAGGGAAGGTAGAGAGACGTAACTGGCAGGTGTAGCCCATACACCAGCCATGATCCTGGGGTCCGTTGATCAGGTCCAAGTAGCCATCACCCAAAAGTGCAATTGGGGAGAGTCTGCGTGTCTCTGTGTCTGAATCCATACTCTCCAGGGAGAGCATCTGATAATCCAGACCATGGCACTCATGGGCCTGCCAGGCAGCCTTGTATGTGCATGTGTTGTCACGGATGATACCTGTATGTGTGGGTGATGATAATAGAAGTTAATGAGAGAACCGTGTAAATTATGAACATACAAAATAGGTAGTAATCATAATGTGCGACACAGTTGGACGAATCTATCATTTAGAGATTTGCTGGGAGAAGAGCGAGGATGATCACCCATGTATTTAATGTATTAACTTGCATTATTACTCTTTTGATATACAATAAAGTGATACAGTGGGTTCTATCAATCACGGTCACATGGACACATGTATGTATTGTTGTACACATGTATTTAAACATTGAACATAGGAATAGAATGATGATTCAGCAGATCCACACTGACACCCTTAGCCTACCTTTGTGTGGAGCTATTGTTGCTACTTCAATCTTGTTGCCAGACGAGTCTGTCAATAGTGTTTTCGGAATACGGTAGTCACCGAGGCCCCTCCTTGAATCTCCGTCCCACTGAAATTCAGACTCTGCAATGATTGTGCCCTGTCCAGCTGCCAGGAAGGTACCATCCATGTCTTTTACGATGATTTTCTTCATTCCATCACAGTCCATGTCCACGCAGTCAGATGGGTTAATTGTGCTGTTGAGAAAAGGTGAAAGCATTAACATAACCAGCATAGCTAAGGAAAATCTAGTACAAACGATTCTAATAGTAGGCCTACATAATGATAAGATATCTTCACCATTACACTTACGAAATTCTTGGTCTGTGGAAGTAGATCTTATTGTCTACATCAACATCTTTCAGGAAGTTGGCCTGCATCCTTACTGGGTGCTGGACATCGTCATTATTAGGGTTAGTCGTAAGAATAATATCCTTCTTGCCTGGACACTCGGACTGGAATCTTGCAAACGTATTGCCTGTAACACAGAAAAAGAAAATATGGTCCCGTAAAACCTCGTGTATAAGCCTAAGTCGCATATAAGCCACACCCCGACTTTATGGCGATCCTATAAGCCCACCAGCAATCTGATTATGGTGACTTTCGTATTGTATTATAATAGCAAAAACTCGCATATAATATTATAAACTGCACCCATAAGCTGCACCAGCAATCTGACTCACATACTAGCTGCGGCCTATACGCAAGGTTTTACTGGAATTATGATAAACAACATCAAGCGTCATAGCTGGAAATTTAAAATCTTTATGTTCTTGATTTAAAGCAGTGTGTTATTCATAATTATAATCGACATTTCGGGTTGTTTATAATTGTCAATTAATAAGACTGTGTTTCGCATTATGTTCTCACCAGTCTAACCCTTTCTGTTTTACCAGATTAAGTAGTTAATAAATCCTACTTGCTGCTTATTTATGGACGTGGCCTTATGTTGTAAATTCCAGTTTTGTCAATCTGACTATATATTTTATAACCAACATATTTAACATATATCTGTCACCCAATGGGTCTTCACTAACCTGAGAGTGTAGTGAGTCCTCCAATAGTTTGGTAAGCCATGAGGTTCACCCATCCCATGGTTGGGCATTCATTATAACTAGAGCTGAAGGTGGTGACAGCAATACCAACGCTTCCTCCAGATGGGCTTGCCCAGCCCCTACTATTATCACTGGATTTGATGTTACGGTCGGCATATGTCATCTTATCATTGCAATCAACGCCTGCTGTTTTACCAATGAAGATAGATTCCTGAAATGAGTCATGAAATGAGTAGTATTTATAGCAAGAGTATGTTCAGGGACGTCCCAGCTAACAAAAAAACGTTTTCCTAACGGTTGGAAAACGTTTGCAGGAGGTTTGCAAACGTTTGCAAAAACGTTTAGAAAACGTTTGGAAAACGTTAAAACGTTGACAGAAAAAAACGTTTGCAAAAAAACGTTTGCAAAACGTTTGCAAAAAAACGTTTGCAAAACGTTTGCAAATGTTTGCAAAAGGTTTGTTTTTATCCTGATAGGCCTTAGCATAGTTATAGAAAAACCTGGGTACCTTGTGGGGCTCGAACCCATGCAGTTTAACCTTAATGCCAACCCCTAGACCACACAGCCACTGCGCTTGTATATAGTGTGGGAACGGCAGAACACCTACTGAAGGATTTATTACATGGGGGGGGGGGGGGGTGGGGGGCGTATCTCATTTAACCCTGACATAGTTTATCCTTTCAACTTTGCTACGTCTGTTTTCATGAGCTACATCATACATTGGTAGTAGGGACCTTTAGCAACCACGTAAAAGCTCATAAAACGTATACGTAGATCCACAGTAGAGTAGGGGTATAGCATTAGCCTCACATGTGGGAGATCCTGGGTTCAACCCCCCTGCCAATTCTCGACGCACTATTTTCTTTTTTGCCCCCCCCCCTCCCTACATAAGGCCCTAAATTTGACATCGTGACATGGGCCATTTTAGGGCTTAGTGACATGGGCCAGGAGGAAAAAAAGATAGTGACATGGGACATGGGGCATTTTTAAAAATCAATATGGAGACATGGGATTTTCTTAAAATCGATATGACAACATGGCCATTTCTTAAGATGGGCATGAGACATGGGCCCGGGGACATGGGGACCACTCTACCATCACGCCCTGACCCCCCCCCCCCCGTCTGTAGAGGGTCGTAAAGCTGTAGGTCTGCTAAACATAGCAAAACCTGAAATGTTTGTTTCCAAACCATATACAAACGTTTTAAAACATTCTAACAAGAATGTTCGTTTCCAAACCATGTACAAACGTTTTAAAATGTTCTGATACAAATGTTTGTTTCCAAACCAAATACAAACGTTTTAAAACGTTCTAGAAACGTTTTTTGTTAGCTGGGGTGTAAAACAGTTTCAAAGTAGGGGAGGGGCAAGGAGGGTTTCTCATCCTTGTTATCCCTTTCTTCTTATCTTTTAAGTTCAACCCTTTTCCCACGCCCCTGATTCTGTATCTTAGTCGGGTAGCGGACTTTTAAGACCAGAGTAAAGAAAATAATTAACAATATTACGTACAGTCTGTGATAAGGACATGCAGTTGTTAACCAGTCAACTAACTGGGACACATATATACACTAGTTGTCTAAAGGTCAAATACAGTCAATAAAATTTGACTTGTGCACTCCTAAGTGAAATAAAATCACTTGAGCCCTCACTCCAAGGAGCATAATGGGAGTGTCAAGTTGCAGAACATTGTGCTATCTATTTTATCTGGAAGAGCTGCTGATGTCTTTAATAGTATATATATATATATATATATATATATATATATATATATATATATATATATATATATATATATATATATATATATATATATACTGGTTTACAGAATTTGACTAGACCTACCTTTATTTCCACATATTTGTTTTCGAATGCATGTTCAAGAGCAAGGGGGCCAAGAATCATGGGATAAATGCCCAGTCTGTTATCTGCCGACACCAGTCCAACAACCTTCACGCCGGAAGACTTCACTTGGAAATAGACTCCAAAGTCCCATGATTTATAAACTGTGAAGTTTCCTAGCAGTGAACATGCTGAAAATAGGAGAAGCTACTATGTTTATTATTCTTTGCAAAGACACTATTGAAAAAACTGGGTTTTGTTGTGTAGAAAACATGTTTTATTAGCTAGGCCGCATTATCATACGTAAAGGTTTGATTCTGGAGAATATCCTCACTATTCATATTACAAAGAAACCCAGTGAATTTTTACTCAAGGATTGTAGAAGGAAGGGTGTGGGCTAATCATCGTGCCGCCCTTGTACCTCTTATCATCAGCTAATGCTTGATACAGTAAGACAACTTTGTGAATTGCAGATAAAACTAAATTGATTAGACATGGATGCAGAGAGTGGATTTAGATGTGGTATTATTACACATAATAGTTACTTTGGGACAATGAAATACACATTTCAGGCACTGGAGTCCCTCTGAAATGAAACTGTGTGCAAATAACAAGGATGTATTATTCTACTCACGGAACAGGCCATCATCAGGTAACATCTCTACACCAATAAGTGTAGAGTGAGCGGTGTTGTCAGCCCAGGGCTCAGTTGAACCATCACATGGCTCACCATTCACACGATACCCAGCACGTTCTGATCCAGCCACTGCATTCCCTGTGATGATGGGTCGAGTAGCTCTCCTTATGTCAAAGCCAGCTTCCCAGATCATTGTAAGCTCATCTCGACCATTGAAGGTACCAGGGTGGACCATATTAGTCACCAGATTCCTCCGGAAAGCATTGTCTACACCACTGTCCTGGATAGCTGAATAGTTGTAAAATATCACATTAGTATAACTTTACTACTTATAAGGCACATTTGATAGTTATATGTATATTGCTATATCTGAATAAAAGAATATAATTATTTGGGCATAAAAATAGTTTATATTGATTTCTTTAGGGCACAGATGTTTTGCATTTTATCTTATTCAAGTATTATGGTTGGCACAGAACATTAGATGTAAATGGTACACTAATGTGACACGGTTTTCATTGTGGCTTGGTTCTTAAAGTCTTTATGTGGAGGAATTGGAAATCGGCCCATCTATCCCTATTCAATGATATGGCAATGAGGTGGTTTTTTTTGTATTTGTATTTTTGATTGAGATTATACCAGGAGCCATTCTTTCAATAATACTCACACGAGCCCACTGTATGGTGGATCACATTATCTGTGACAATAATTTTGTTGATGCCAAAGGTACCGATAGCTGGGGCAAAGCCATGGTGGAAAGAGCACTTTCTGACTGTAGAAGGCCTGACGATATCCACCTCTCCAACGTCAAGATAGGCTACAGAGAAGCGTGGGTCATACTCATCAGTCCATCCTTCCTGTCCAGTGTGGTAGAACTCAACATTACTCAGCCTGGCATAGCCTGAAAAAAGATAACCATTGGTTTTAGCTAGATGCAAATCTGATATAGAAAACACTGTTCAAACGATTACAGTGATATTCTAGACATTGTTTTACTGATGGTGTGGAGTATGTCTAGTAGTTATAGGACGTGTATCAGTCTGTACGCGAAATACTGTGAAGGAGCTTTATAGGCTACTTCACTGATTACCCCTACAGATTGGTACAAGTCCTATAACTACTTTATACCACTAGCTGTATACAGTATACAAGAGGTGTGAAATGCTTTGTTCTCCGTGCCTGCTGTGGTATAAGCAAGTAAAAGGTGATGTGGCATATGGATTACACTCACCTACGTAATCTTGACCATCATTGTAGGCACCTATCAGCACCCGAGCACCAAATGCCTCAGAGAACAGATTGTCATACGGTGCACCAATGATTTTGATGTTCCGGGTAAGGAGGCCAACCTCCGCTGCCAATGTCACTGTCTGTCCCTGTCCCACATCAGTTGTTGTCACTAAGGTAGAATAGATTGAATTTTAAGGAACCTCCTTCAATGAGAATAATGTAAATGAGGATAAGCTGGTGGTATGCCTTTGTATTCCAAATGATCTGATTAAACAAGAATAAGCTGGGTTGTCTTTTTGTCAAACCCTCTATCATTTTCATTGTCATTTTCTCTAACAGAGTATGTCTTATAGGACAATTCAGTTGACTGCATATTATTTAAAGGAGCAATATCACCACTCACACTTAACCATATATCAGGCTAGAACAGTACTAGAAATGTGAATGGGATATGCTTGGTGATAAAGCTACTTTTTTAAGTACTATATCTTTACTTACCACGATGGTTGTTTTTGAGTGTACTATTGAGTGTCAGAGTACGGTTGTCACTTGAAACAGCAGTTATCTTCATCAGTTCTACCTCCCAGGAATTAAAACCAGTAGGTGCAATGACAATCTCCTCCCCTACAGCCCAGTCCACTGGCTCCTGTACAGTGATAGAGTTTGAGCCCGGAGCTGCTGTCTGGCTCAGTCTTGTCCAGGTTACTTGACGTTCTATACCATGAAGCTCCATACCACCAAATACACCTGTGCAATAGAAGGAAATGGAATACAGTTTATAAGCCTCAACATAATTATGAATAGCAGCCAAGAAGAAACAACCATCTCTGTTCCAATTAAGTCCATGTATCATTGCCCATGGATGGCATATTATGTTGATATATAAAACCTAATGTAAGAGCCATATGAGATAAAAATATAAAAAACGGGAATTAAAGACTTTCTGCATGGCTTCATATTTTTATCTGACACTGAGGCAAGACATTTTTGAAAGGAGTTCGTTTCATGGGAAATGAACTTCTTGATACTTACCAATTACCTTAGACCCCATGTTTGGACCGCTTGGCAGGGTTATATCAGGAGTGCGGTGGTTACCACGCAGCACAATCTGTGCATTTCCTGTGTACCTGTTGTCCTCCCAGCCAACAACAAGACGCCCACCATTGATGAAGATGTGTGTAGCATTAATGGTGAAGTCACGTACTCTGCCGTTAGAGTCAGGAAGGTACTCTAGCTCTAGGGTTCCATAGATGAAGAGTTTACCCATCACTGGTAAGGGTATGTCAGCAACGACATAGACACCTAAAAGAAAAATGATGGTTATATAACAAATAGCAGAAGTATGAGCATAAGCAATTATAATGATCATAGATTATATTGAATGATAAACACATATTTGGTGTCTTAGCTGTGATTATAATGCATCATAATGAAGCCTAGAATATAATGTGGCATATGGTGAAAATCTTTGAACAACATTTTCCGTGTGTTGTAATGGTATCACCTCAAAGGTATTATCTTTGTTGAAAACACTTTTAGTTGACAAAATCCAGTAAGAAGGAGGTCTATCCCTAACCTGATGGAATCTTGACATCGTCTCCATCCCTGGGAAGACCAAAAGTGCCATCACCATAGTTACCACCCCAGCCCGCTTCAGTATCCTTCCAGGCAGTGATATTGGACCAGAAGACAAAATCTGCAGGCCGGGTTTCTGGGGGTGGAACAGTGTTAGGGTCTATGGACCCTGCACAGCCCTACAAGCACAAACAAATATTAAATATCAGAAAGTGTGGATGATATCCACACACATTATGAACCAATGACATGAATATTGTTCTTCAACTTTCTTAATATTTCCAGCACTATTTTTTACGATGCCATTTTGACTGTTATCTAGATCTAAAACACCCAAGAACATAGCAAGGTCCATCATAACGTGGGTATGATACAGCTTATTCAGCATAAAATGTATTCCGCTTACCAGGGTGAAACAGCGATAAACCTTCAACTTAACATCCCTGTCAATTGTGCCAGATTCCGGTGGATTCATCTTTGGTGCTGCACTCCGCTTTTTGCGGCTGCCACTCTTGCCAGAAACTGAAGAAAATGGAATCATATATAATATGCATGAGGTGTTAAGCAGAGTTGACTGGGGAGGGGTTGGGAATTTTCATCATAAATTGATACCCAACTTAACTTAACGACTTATTTGTATAGAATAGAGAAGATTAGATATAAATCAGAGTGTTACTTACTTAAATAACTGACCATGGTTTTAGGTTGATCAAAGTACCATGCGCCATTTTCATTGGCTGCAAATGACACCATGGCATCTGATGCTGGAACACTCTGCTGTGGGACCATCTCAAGGTGATCAGGACTCTGCGACACGTTATGCTTCATGACCACAGACTCACTTGCCTGTCAAATTAGAAAGTATACAATATTTATTCAATTCAATTATTGTTTTTAATTATATCATTAAACAACACTGATCTGTTCTCAATGATTATGTAGGGATTGATTATTATTACAGAAGTCGGTACTGGCTACAGGCAGGGCTATCTTTGTGCATAAAAACCCCATAATATATTATATCTTTTCATTTTTCGGTGTATGCTCACATACAATAGTGGCACTGTGATCCCATGGCTGATATGGTGACCATGCATAGAAATCTACCACTAGAGCTATTTACTTCTATTGAATATGGGCTGTACTAAAACAAGACTCATCTCACTCACCCCTAAGTCATAGAATGTGCCAGTGTAGCTGATGTTGGTGAGGTGACCGGCATTGACAAACTCCATGATGTACTCCTCATTGGTGACAAGCAATACCATCCAGCCCATCTTATGAGTCATTCTTTTGTCCATGAACTGGGTATAGGTGGAACCATGCCTGCTTGTAAAGGATACATTTTTACCCACTAGAGCCTCAGGTTTTGCTAGATTGAAGGCGAACCGGGTGAAGTCTACGTCAGCCTGGCAGATACTACCCGTTACCTTAGGATTGACATCCTGTCCTGCTGCATTGGGAGTGCACTTATCACTGGGAAGGATTCCAGTAGTGGCAACAGCCTTGCCATTGACAATACCAGTGAGGGTTCCATCCAGATCATGATAAACAGCCTCATGAATCCAGCGCCATAAGATCTTATTTGGGGAGTTCAGGAAACTGAGGCCTGATGTTTTGTATGTGAAACCTCCATTGTAATCATCGCTTGTACCATCTACCTTCGTTACACCAAGAGCTGCAATTCCTGATTGATCAAAGTTTACAAAAGTTGTGTCTTTAATCAGCAGTCCACGTCCATAGGGTACAATTATACCTTTCTTGGTTGTAGAAGAGACCATCTTTCCTGATGTTGCGGGCTTGGCAACAATGGTGCAACCCTTCAACATAGGACCAGCAGTTTCGGAGTAGGCCAAACTGTTTGTACCGAGCTTCAACTCAATTCCAGCCACTTTGTTGTTTACCATGACAAAGTCATGGAACTGGAGGGCACCTGCTCCAACCCATTCAGCTCCCTTCTCACAATTCCAGGCTATTAAAGAATACCACTTGGCAGCGATAGGTGTTGTTGATTTACAGCCGCCACCTTCCATCGGGTAATATTCCTGAAAATGTATCACTCATAATCAAATAAAAATATAATTATCATGCCTTTTTTATATCGAATTGTAGAATTACAGGCCCACTGACATAATGACCTATGATAAACAGAAACATCTAAATGCATCGCAAAATTATCAGGTTGCACAATGGATTCTGCTGCAAATGATGATAGAACTTCCCTTTCATCAAATACAATATAATAATATGAAACCTCTGAGTTATCAGACTGTCTGGTTATTAATCTATCCCAGGGAAGTGAGGCGACACAGGACTGTCGTCCATGTTTAGAAGGAGTAGCCAGCAGTGACGTCACCGCATCACAGGCGGGAAGCTAGTCCTACCCCCTGTCAATCAATATTAGTACTAACTAGTTAGTCCACACCATTAATAGCCGCAGTTCAATTCTATTAATTACACTTACCTTAAAGATCCAGATGCCGAACCACCCATGGGACATTACTGTGTTGTTTCTGAAGGTTCCCATTGGGATATGCTGAGGACAGTAGTTAGGATCATAGGAGGGGCCATCTGGATGTTCATGCATTCTGTACCAGATACCAAAATGGGAACCTCCAGCAGCAAAGTTGTTGGTTACAGTATTGTTAGGGTTGGTTAACCAGTAGGCTGCAGGTGTGATATCATCATTCTGTAGACTGGAGGACCCCTTGACGAATATGGCCAGGTTGCTCTGAAAGGAAGGTGAACTGCTATTATGATGTAACCCACCGAAATATTGTTCAATAATTGAAGTTTTTGAAAAGATCAGAAACTCTTTCTACAATGAAACAATACTGTTTGAAACCTGTTATTTTCAGCAAAACGCTTAATTTGTTTTACTTACATCAAATGTATTTCCTGTCTCAATACCATCCTCCAAGAAGATTGCTCCACCCATAATATCATAGACAACATTGTTGAAGATATTTAGGTTATGGGTGGCATGTATGTTGACTGCCCGGTTGAAGCTGAAATATAGAGAGAATTCACATTTAGGATTGAGCATCAAACAAAACAAATATTATATTTGCTGCTAGTCTTAATCTCACTAACCCCCATATGAATCACCCAACCAATGGCATAGTCAACACAACTGCTGCGCCTCATTCACTGCGCCTCATTCACCTAAACCCATAACCTGAAATATAGTCAGCTACAAAACGAACTAATTATGTATCTTACACACCTATTGTATGTGTATGGGGAAGAATGTCCATATTTGGGCAATTGTTGTAATAAATGTTTCGAATTCAACTGATCTCCCTGTTTTGATCGAAATATATGATATTGGACCTGCCAAAAATATAAAGGGTTATTACCTGTGGTGGATGGCAGAATTTTTGACGTAATTACCAGTCATGTCACCATTGATATGCCAGTGGATGGCATAACGTCCAATACGGAAGGCCTGTCCAGCATAGGTCATTTCTATATTCTCTATCCTCCCAGTCACTAGACCCTCACTTGGACGCTCTGGATGGAACATCATCTGGGCACCATATTCATCAGATCCTGTTTCCTCACCAAAGCGGCCCTGGAAGCAGGTTTGTGATGCAAATTCACCTGGGAAAAAAAGTTCAGAATTTGGTAAAGTATGTAGATACATGAGCATAATATTATTTTTGCAATGTTACATCGCAAAATAGTGGCCAATTGAAAGGCTGAAAATTATTGGCATCACCATATATTCCTTAAGACTTGTTATTTTGAGAGAGCAATCATATCAATGATTCTTTCAACTTCTTGTTCAGCATTATGGTCCTTGTTCAGCATTATAATCAATTAATATGGTATATTTATTTAGACAAACATCTCACCAGTGTTAAATCCATCCGGGCATGCAGCTACATTGCTGGCCCATTGAGCATTGTTAGAACCACGAATGAGAATGTTTCTCGTTAGAAGCCCAACTGGTGCATAGGCATCCAAGCTTTTCCCTGATCCTAGATCAATGGTCTCTCCCAAGTGTTGGTAGTCCAGAGGAGAATCCAATGTTAAAGTCAAACCTCCATTGCTTAGACCTGACAAAGAAAAACAATATTGATATTATGGATTATTTGCATATCAAACAGGCATGTATTCTATCTTAATCATTCCACATTTACAGAAATGAAATAACAAAAGTAATAAATATATCAGAAGATGTTTTTACCTGTGATTTGCCTCTTCTCGTTTTCCCGTTGGGAGTGGTGGTCACCAGTTGATCCAATTGCAATGTAGTCTCCAACGCTCCAATCCACGGCCTGTCCCAGAGTGATTTCTGATGATCCAGCTTCTACTGTAGCGCCCAGCAATACCCAACTATGGCTTACAGGCTTTCCTGTTGACGATGTCAGAAATGTCTTTTTGAAACGTATTTTTGATAAATGACTGAATATGTAATGCGCTCTGGGAATATAAGGTAGTAAATAATAGACACGGGTATTATCATGATCATAATTTTCCAGCATTTATTAGTGAAATCTTGTAAAATGACTTTTGCTATTTATAAATAAGGTCATACCATATACCATAGTACATACATTTACAGCTTTGAGGAAAACTGGTATTGGCTAGGTGTTACGCTGACATGTCAATAAACTTACCATGTAGATCTACAGTGCCTTCTCTGACAGCAATGGTCTTGGTTCCATATATGGGCAGCTCTTGTGATCTAGGATGACCATGCAGTGTGATTGTAGCTTTACTCTGGAAGGGAGCTGCTTCTGTGCCCACCTGGAAGGGTGATTTTGTTAATATAGGTACCACTGTAAATACTCTTAATGGAACACATCTATACTAAACTGTGAGGAAATCTAATATGTACTGTTTGCGAATATGACTGGAACATCGTATGATTTTCTTGAGATTGATAATAATGGCCATTTCTGCTATCATTACCTGAAGTAATCCACCATTTGTAATGAGGACATTTTCTGCCTGAAGCTCCACATCCTTCTCGTCAAATATCAGCTTTCCTCCTGAAGAAGAAAGAGGAAAGAAACATGTTAACCTAGTGTATGTTTCATTAAATCTGTCTGAGTCAGTGAGGTATTCTGTTGAGCAAAATCAATGTTCTGTTGATTTTCTCCTAAACTGTTCATGATTGGCTAAGAAATGGCTAATATATCTAACTTCCAGTTTACCCCATAGAAGATGGGATTATGTATCAGCATCTTCTCCCAACCCCCTATTTGTTTAAACTTTGTCTTTTTCTTAATTCTACGTGATTTCTTTCATAATCATGATAGAGAAACATTACCATTGATGAGAAGCATTTTCATCACAGGTGTGTTGGT
Source organism: Harmothoe impar (assembly GCA_947462335.1). Lineage (NCBI taxonomy): Eukaryota > Metazoa > Annelida > Polychaeta > Phyllodocida > Polynoidae > Harmothoe > Harmothoe impar. The sequence goes on along the minus strand of OX381711.1, from coordinate 41,949,604 downwards.
GTCCAGAAGCACGGTCATGTCGGCTGGAATGACCACAAAGTCTCCGGCCTCTGGCATATTGTAGTTCCAGGTGAATTCGGATGACCATACATCAATATATTCAAAGTCTGCATTGTCCTAGAAGTCAAAATCAAAACCCTTAGTTGATTTAGTTGCAAGTCTCTTGATGGAAATCTATTTCTCGAGGTGAAAATATAAAATATTGTGTAAAAATGATGTATAATTATACAGGTATTTAACATGATGAAAACTCGGCAATCTCTCACCTGAGTAGCAATACCATTGGTTCCCACGCTGAGTTGAATCTTAGTTTGAATGGATGGTTTCCTTGATGCTGTGGTACATACTACTTCTGTGTCAGTAACCGTGACCACGGCACATGTAGTGCCAGCTATGTCCACACTGACCTGAGCAGAATCAGATCTGATAGAAACAAAAGAAAGCAGTTTGTATAATGATTAGTCCAATGAATGTGGACGCAAGATAAAACAGTATTTCACACCTTGCGACACCACTATCATGTTTACCATTATATTTCAGGAGATTACCTATGCAACAATATAATATGCAAATATTCATATCATGGCTCATCATGATATATCAGGGTAGGACACCCAGTCTCCCAGTCCATTGATCGTATCTTCCTATATCCCAATCCTCTTACAAGGTCTGACAACTTTGCTCTCTGCTACTCATCAATTCTGTGCTAGAGATAACATGGTTACTTTATCATCACTTACCCAAAACCGGTTCCAGTAATGGTAAGCTGTGTGCCTCCCCCAGTGCCACCACGACGCGGTGAGACGTTACTGATGAGAGGAGTCAACGACTCGCTGTAGGTGAAGGAGGCAGCTGCTGTATCCTCTTGGTTTGTTACAACTGCCTTCACATCACAAGCTGTGGTAGATCCACCTAGAATATAGAGAAACCAAGGTGATTGTAAGAAAGTCAAAAGTTTCTGGGGAAGTATATCATGAGGGTGTTGTTATTAATTTATGTATTGCTTATCATGGCTTATTTGTTCAAACAAAGTATTAACTAGTAAGATTCTCTTTTGAGGTACCAGTAATATGTTGTTTTTCTTATAAATAACAAGAACAGTAAAAGTAATAAGCATACTAATTGACTGTCCATGTGTTGTGCATGTCAGTTCGGTTGCAGTCACAAGTCCTGTGATGATGCATGGTTGGTCACATACTGTCACTGTCGTAGAGCTAGCATCAAATCCAACACCTGCCACGGTGATGTTTTGCCCACCACCATAACTTCCTGTGATAAAATACAAATGGATAGATATATTTTTTATTATTTGGCTAGGAATTCCTCTTTAGTTTGGGGCAGTATCTTCCAAAAATGCGATATTTGTAACACTTTTGAAAAAATATACATATGCAGTAAGCCTGAGTAACCTAGTTCATACGGTTAATACCATTCTGTTAATAGACAACAACTTGATCTATGAGAGGAGAGATTAACAATCAGGCATCAATATGATGATTATTATGTTAGCAGGGAAGGTTATTCCACGCACCTTGACTTGGTGTGACAGACGTTACATCAAGAGTATATGTGAACTCGAGACTAGTAGTAGCAATACCCTTAGAAGCATGTGTCACAATAATAGGGTATTGTCCAGCAGAATGTATGCCAAGGGTACAGACAATGCTGGTTGCTGATGCAGAGGCAACTGTGCATTGGACACCGTCGATGGTAACCTCCATGTCTGCAGCATTCGAACTGAAGCCAGTTCCTGTCAGTGTAACTGAGTCGCCTGATTTACCACTTTGTGTGGACAATGCAGTGAGGGTTGGTGTGTTGCCTGTTGCATACTCATAGTCAGCTTCGGGGAAGGTCACAGAGTTTGAGAGGACTTCGATCTTAACAGCTCCTGAAGACCCAGATGGAACCTTGCATTTAACCTGATTGCTTGTGACGTCCAATTGGCTACATGAATTGGGTCCAACATTGACTGTGGTATCACCTTGTTTGAATCCAACCCCTGTGATGCTGATCATGTTTCCACCTTTGACGCTCCCTGAAATTGGCTGAACAGAGGAGATAACTCCATCGACGGTAAGGGTGACTCCAGTAGCATCAGCAAAGCCTTGACCTGCTAACATTACCTTTACAGCATGGGTGCCAGCAACAGGAGTATCAATAGTACAGGTGATGGCAGTGTTAGTTATGGCAGTGATACGGCAGACTTCACCACCCATTGTGACATTGACATCACTAGAGCTGCTACCAAATCCTGTGCCACTGATGACAAGTTCAGTATTCTCATTGGAAATTGTGGCAGGACTTATGGAGGATACTGTTGGTGTGTAACTGGAGGCAAATTTGAAATCACAGCTTGCAGCTTGACATAAAGCATCAACATTTTGTCCATTGCTAAGAACCTTGACGGTGAGTGAGTCATTTCTAGCAGAAGCAGTGTTGGTGACACATTTGATCTCAGTGTAGCTTAAGCTGTTTATCACACAGCCCACTGTTCCTATAGCCACTGTCACCTGTCCATAGAACCCACTGCCTGTAATAGTAATCTCAGTGCCTCCCTTTATTGACCCACCAGAGGGGCTGATGGAGCTGATGTGTGGCAGTAGTACAAAGTACCGCTTTATATCACTGCTCTCTGTAATCAATGCTTTTCCATTGTTGTTCAATGACAATGAGAATTCCTTTGGAATGCCCACAACAGCATCACCTCCTGCATCTACAGTGCAAACAATTTCTGTTGTAGATGAGCTGCTGACAGTGCAAGGCTTATCGCCAATTGTGACCTCATTCTGGCAAGATACGCTAGTGAAACCTGTGCCGGTAATGGTGATGGTGTCTGCCGCACTTCCCTGGTTGGGAGAGATGCTGGACACAATTGGTGTTTTGCATTTTAAGTACTCAAATTCAAAACCAGTTCCTGAACTGGTGGGTGCACTCTCACTGCATCCGGAGATGTGTGCGTAGGTTGGAGTGCAGCTTCCTGTGCTTGTTGGGTCAGCCACACCTGAAAATGAAGAGTAACATTATCAACATTGATTCTATTGAGCATAGCCATGTTAAGATGTACATGTGATGAATTAACTAATCTCATAATCAGTAGAATTCATTTTTTGCACTTTGTCAACTGATTGTTGTGTCCACTGTACATGATCCGGAATGTTGTACTATATTCAACCACAGTACGTGTTGATCAGACCTACAACTGCATGATTTATGTAGTTCATTGGATACCCTTATGAGTAACACATACCAGATGATGTGCTATAGGTAGCACTGTAACCATTGACCATCACTTCAATTGGTACTGAAGATGCCGGTCTCTCCAGCACATGGATAACACCACGTAATTCAATGGATTCTGCTTGGTCAACATATCCACTCCAGTAGTAATATGTGCCTGCTGTTGTGAATTTATACTGGAAGGCACCTGTAGGGAATGGTATAATATACTGTGAAAGTATTGATATTCATGGGTACCGGTACATATGTTTGCAGAGGTGGCAAAAAAATAATAATTTGAAGGTATTTTTGAAGGATTTTAAATTTCAGCAAATTCCATGTTATTATGTATCCAGCTAGATGAAGTATGACCACAGTACAAGAAATTACCAACAGTTGATGATGATTACAACGACCATTCTACGCCTTAAAAATGATTGCATTTATTTGCCTTGCCATAATGTTTGATACAATGTTGAATAGGAATTCCACAGGAATACAGACAACCAAAACCATACCTTCACAAGGATTTCATGAAAAATGTGTAAGACTTACCTGCTGTCTTCTTGTCTCCACTGGAGAATCCATCCACCTTAGCAGAAGTACTTGTGGCAGAGTCTGTCTGCTGTACACTGTACACTGTGGATGTACGGTCTGGAGCTGTCCAGGTCCACTTGACTGAGTCACCAACCAGGGCATCTAGGGTTGGGTGGCTCCAAGCATAGAACTCCCCAAGGTCTAGAAATAAAGTTAGGATAAAAAATTATAGATGAAATGTAGTATGCACATGAAGAGTTTGGATGCAAAACGACATAAGCGCCATTTTAAAATGGGGAAAATGTAGATTAAGGATAGTAAAATATAATTTTACTTCCTTTATATACCTTTTTTACAAAACCAGTTTATATTAGCCAAATTGAAATAAAGATAGCATGAAAATATTTTACTCTATAAACTGTGATGAATATTAGTTTATTTTGAGTCCACAGTTTTGTAATTGTTTTTAAATGATTTCCGTGGAGACAAAAGTATGTTGTTGCACTTACTTGGATGTATGCCGTTGTTTGTTATTGTATGAAGAGTTCCTGCAGATGGGGATGTACAAGTGAGCTGAGTGCTGGTGCTGGCAGATACAGTACAGGCCTGGCCATTGATGAGGACCTCTACTTGTGTTGTGTCTGTAGGGTATCCTGTTCCTGTGACTGTAACTGTGGAGCCGCCCTCCATAGACCCAGACAGTGGGAACACATTAGTTACACTCAGATCGTATGTGATTTGTCCTATGCTGTTTGTGCTGTATGAAACAAAAACAGTACCCTTAATTAACAGTATGTGATTAATACAAAATGTTGATGTAATAGTATGAGTAGTAGGATCTTGAAAATTGCAGTGGGTCAGACAATATATTTATAGGGATAGATGGATTTGCCAGTCAGGACAACTGATGGAAAAACAACAACAATTGAGCAATCATTTATGCTTGAATAAACTTTTGGACCAAATGTACTTTTTGCTTACCTTGTGTCAGCATCACCTTTTCCAGGTACGTTAACCCGGAGTGGGTATGCACCAGGAGACAGTAGAGGCATGGTGGCCTGGATTTCTGTGTCGGTGTAGGACACTATGGTGGCAACCTTGTCATTGATGGTCACAGAACCAGTAGATGAACCAAAGTCAGTACCAGTAATTGTTATCGTTTGTCCAGCTGAAGAAAATGTCGGAAAACATGGTTATTTTCAACTGAGTATCTTTTCTGTGTTTTCTAAAGGCATTGGCTAATTCTACTAATGAACTAAGCAGCTAAACACTTAACCAACATTGCAGGAAATTAGATGATTGCATGTTATTTGGTCAAAGAATGTGAAACATATTGGTACAAAGCAAGATCCAGTAGATGAATGTAGGTTTTCCTTCTTTTTATTTTTGTCTTTACATGTACTCAATGTCAAAATGACAATGGGAAACATATCACTCATTCAATCATGGAGATCATCTTATTTGTTTGCCTTAATTAAATGAAGACCTACCTACACATTCAAGTTAGTATTCACCACCAACCTTTGACTTGGAATGTAGTTTGGCTGACAGCTGAGATGATTGGTGTGTCAGATGCAGCGTATGTGAACTGCGTGGCTGCTGTATCAGAACTAGCTCCATCAGTCACCACTACATCCACTGCGCCATCAGACTGTAAGTAGTGTATAGAATAGCATTGTAGTTTTATTGAAACAATGTTTTAAAGTTTTTTCAATATCAGTTTATAGGTTTCTGCGCTTTAGAAAGTTACATGGTATGAGATAATCTTTGTTATAATAATCATTTCATATCTGAACCTGCCTCGGTATCAGATAATCATACTAGCAATAATCTCAAAGTAATATAGAATCCCAGTTTGACAGCTAACCAAGTATTGTCATTATAATCTTTGATATTTGAACACTTACACCAGAAGGGGTGCGGCAGATCAGGCTGCTGTATGCAGCTGATAAGATAGGACAGGGTGCTCCTCCAACGGTGGCAGTTATGTTAGGGCTAAATCCTGTACCATTGACAGTAAGCTCCATACCACCTGAACATAAGAGAAAAGCATTAGTTGTTTCTTTTACAGTTGCCTTTTTGCGCGATAAACTGATAAAGCAAGGAGTGGTGAGGAATGTAATTAGAGAACAGGGGGGGAGTAACAAATAGTGAATCAAATTCGAAAATGATTATAATTAACCAGCTGTATTTAATAGCAAAAGTTTTAAAATGTATACAACCACAAACTCACCAGCAGCACTTCCCTGGGAGGGTGAAATGGAAGTGATAGCAAAACCGTAAGTAAACTGGAGGACTCCATTTGTATTGCTGGCCAGTCCTTTCTGAGCTATGTTGACAACCACATCCTGGGCTCCTGCTGGCCCCCGCCCCACAGTACACTGGATCGCTGTGCTGGTCGCAGAGCTCACTGAGCAGGCCTCACCACCAATAATCACCTGGTTCTCACTGGTTGTGGTACTGAAGCCCTGTCCAGCCAATGTTACCACTGTGCCAGCTGTGTTAGAACCTTAAAAAAGGGAAAGAGTATGTCAGCCATTGTACACAGTTTGTTTTAACATATAAAGGGATTTGGCAACATACAAAATATGTTTTAAACGTACAATGAATGAGAAGGTAGACATCAGTTTTTATTGTGGAGTTCTAATGATTGTGTTCTCCATCCTACACACTGAGCCAACATGCAGGGCAATACTTTATTAGATTGAAGATGTTAACCATCAGATTTCACACAACATTGAATATTAGGTCCCTGGAATAAAAGGAATATGAGCTTTTTAGCCAATAGTTATTTAATACATGTGGGCATAGGACTTGACTGATGAACGAGCATATTTTGATAATATTGTACCTGAGGTTGGAGTGATAGAGTCAAGGCTTGGTGTTGCCGCTGATGACCAGGCAAAGCTGCAGTCTCCCGTGCAACGGCTGGGTATTTTGTTAATGTCTACTTGAACCTGTTTGGGAGGAAATGCATTACATTGCTTATCCATAGATATTTATCTTAGGCGATGCAATGACAAAAAACAATTGCCGTTGCACCGATCATTTTGTGTTTACCCATCTAGGCTTTGTGAATGAATTACATTTTAAATAAGCGGGTTATCAAAACATATATGAGGCATAAACATACAGTCCTTCATAACAATCTCTCGATTGTCAACAAGCAACTAGGACCTGTGGGCTATTCTAATTTAAATAAGTTGTTTCACCAATTTTTGAATAAACCTAATCTGTACCTGTTGGTTATCGTTGAATGTGCGCAGAAGATCACCTGGGATAGGGTTAAAATATACGCCACCATCCCGTATTTGATTGACACCCGACGTCACATTGGTACCGGTCAGTGATGAGCCATCCTATAAAAGAACAAGGGGGAAATAAGCAGTTTAACCCAATAGAGTGTACAAAGATTCCAATAGGTTATGACTTATTGGGTGGAAGTTTGTTACAGATAGCATTGCTAAATCTACCAATTTAGCCTATTCATATCTTTCTGAAGATCAAAACTGATCTCTAACCAATATACACTCTAGTAGAATCAGCCATCAAGATAAGGGATTTTTATTGCATGTGTTTATTTCCAGGTAAGTCCTGCTTTAAAGTTACAACAGACCTCCATACAGCAGGATATATCACCCATAACTTACCACAGTAACTAGTTCCTGGTTTCCAGGGGCTGTGGCCCAAGTAATCCTCCACTTGTATCCAGCACATGAGCCTGACCGAACAACGGTCACATCTCCCACCTGGGGTATTGTCTGCATCATCCGTTGGAGGTTACTCGCATCTACATCAGCAGGCATTTCTGCATAGAGAGGTACAATATGGATGGATATAGTATATTCTAGTGTACCATTTCAGTGTGCAAGAGGCAGTTGTCCAATTCACTGGTATGTGCTGCATTTAGATTATCATGTGTGCCTGCTATTGCCACCATGTGATGGATTATCATTGTAGTCATAGCTTGTTATGTGCTGTATCAAATTGTATATACTGTATTTAGATCAGCTATTTTTGACATAATCATTTTTGCCTATCATTTAAAACCTAATAAGCTATTAATTGTGTGCATAATATTTCAGTCTACAGTAAGACCTGGAGCTGATATGCATGAGCCACATACAACCAGACCTGATAGCTACATGGCCATATGGCGTTCCAATAAGAATATTACCCATAACGTTTAAATGACAGGGTGACTAACCTAGCTGTGTGGAGGCTACAGTTAAGGTGAACGTCCCATTAATAGGGGGTGTTGCAGCAAGCTCTCGCTCCACGGTGACAGAGGCTCCATTCTTCCAAGTAGAACTGGTGTAGACTACACTTGTAGCACCATTACTGGATGACACCTGAATAATGTAAATATAAAGATGTTACAAATATGAATAAAATTACAGTTGTGTAGCCAAACACTTATCCTTATCCTGTATCAGGAAGCTAAAGTTCTATGTATGCAGGTACTGCGTTGTCATGCTGATGTACTTATATCAACAATGTTTGAATCATATCTGGATTGAGCACCCTACTATTTCTTTAAATGTAACTGTATTTTGAAAAAAGGATTTGAATAAAATAAATCCACTACTTCAAAAAAGCATAATTATTATGATAATGCTAGCAACTCCTTTGCAAGCACACTGACACTCTACTTTAGTAAAACCGTGATTTAAATGACGAAATCATGACAAGAAAAAAGAAAAAAATACAGATGGGTTGGATACACAGAAAACCAGACACAGTCAAGTAAAATTATGTGGAATTTATTGCTGAGAATATGTACAAGGCAGTGGTAGAAACATGTTGAGATAAAATGTTGAATGATATCGACGTTTCGACTAAATTTATTAGTCTTCCTCAGGAAGAGCCCTTACTAGTAAGCTAAATCATAATTCTAGACCTGGACAGTGCCCATTTATCAATTCATGTTCATCCAGCTAAGGTGTTTTCATTCCGCCCGGAATCATGGCATTAATAAAGGATTGTAGTTTCATTTTTACCTGTCCTCCAAGAACGGTGAAGAAGGGTAGGTTGTTGGGGCATCCGTTGAGCTTCATGTTGATCCTGTACCCTGCGGCACTGTCACCAGTCACTGTCACATCATTCAGCATCCACTTGGGAGGAGGTAGCCGGCGGTACTGGCCAACGCCTGGTCAACAATGTATTGTTTTAACTGCAGTGGATCTAACCAGTAATATATTTAAGATGAATGTATTTGTCCTAGTTCCAGTTTGAACACTACCTGTAAGCAATTTTAAGAAGCATGCATAGGACACCGTAGATTGGCTAGACATGATTGTCTGCAGGTGAGGGTGGGGCACGTTATTGCTGTGATGTGCTTGGTTAGACATAATAGTGTTGGTAGAAATGGAGGGAGTACTTAGGATGCTGAGAAGGGACTAACAATGAATACTTATGTCATTCTTGCATACTGCCACAATGCTTCTTCACATCAAGAAAGGGGAACCATTTTGATGAGTGTTTCAAGTAGCTATTACTCACCCTCGATGTCTGTGGTCGGTTCATCGGTAACGACCATAATGTTGTCTACAAAGATGGGATCAGTTGTAGTAGTTGTGTCCCTGTAGATGAAGATGTTGTTCACCATGGCCTCTCTGATGCCAGAACGTTTGATTTCGAGGAGGGCCTTTAGGTCAATGCAGATGAAGTTCCAGCTGTAATAAATGTGAGGAGGATGTGGAGAATTATAGGGTTGTTTTACTAAGTCAAATATTTGGTTAGCTATTAAATATATAGCTAAAGGTATCTTGAAGGATTCCAATTTTGAATTATTGGGAGTGCCACATGATATGAAATAATGAGTAATAATTGATACATTATGTAAACAGCTTGTACATACTACCCGGTAGTAGTCATTTATTGTGTATACATTCAAACAACTTATAATCATTATGATGTATTTAACATGCCAAATCTCAGGATTATTGTATTAATTGTACTGTTACCTTGCAATAGAAAATAATGTATTGTGATTAGCAATACTTCCAAACTTACTCGACTGAATCAGGTATGGTGACAGTGAATGTGTCACCAGCCAACCTTGCCGCGCTCTGTGTCTGTGTGGTGAAGTTGTGTGCCACATAGATCTTCTGTTTGAGCTTACCTTTGTAGGCAAAGCACACCTGCAAGCACATGGGGTGGGCAGTGTTTAGGTCTATTTTAAAGGTTTATAACACATCAATTGCCTTTACTGTTAATGTTCTCAAGGACCTGTAACAGTGTAATGGATACTACATCTGAATCCTCATCAGGAATGCATTGCATTTGTCATAGTCTTCCTAGGACAAACATAGCTAAATATCACTGGACCTCTGAGACAAATATCAATATGTTTCTGATGCTATAACCAATACTTTCAATCTATCATATGGATAGGTCTAAGTAAGGAAATATTTACCTTGCCAGTGGACATGAGGTTGATCTTGGCAGCTTTCCATCTGTCGTGTCTATAGTAGAGCCATGTTGGGTTCTTGACAGAGGTTGTGCCGCAGAATGGCTCCTCGTCTATCACACGTGTACCAGACTCAAGGTACTCCTTTGCACTTTCATAGTCCAACTGATAGCTCACTCTGGTCTTGGGTTTGGACATGAAGTCAGGGCATCTCACCTCAAATAGAGCCTTTATCGCAGTCTCAACCTATATTAGGGGAGTCGAGATAATACCATTGTAAATGATAACAATATCATCAGTATAGTCTAAGGTATCAAATTGCTTCCTAGATATCATCATTATGGTATAATATTATACCTTTGCAAACAATGGGAGCAAAAACATATTGATCATAAGTGTGTTGACATTTAAAGTAGTTCCAATGTATACATATTGTTAGTGATGGAAACATTTAGAACATAAGAGCAATATACCTTAGAAACAGATGCGGTCACGTCGATTGGTGGGGATACAGCACCCATAAACTTGAGTGCAAAGTGAGACATTGCTGCTTTGCCTTTAGTTGTCTCTTCTACAGTGAGTGTGGCATCGGCCTGGTTTGTAGCTTCATTTAGTATCGCTGTCAGCATATCCATGTCACCTGTAATATCATATAATATGCGTTTATTCGCATGTGTCTGAAAATGTGTCAAAAGCAAAACTATTAGAGCGATGTCCGAGAAAACTCCTGATGTAAGCTGTAATGTAAGTCTAAAGAATACCTTCTTCATATTGATCTGAACAGATAGACCATTCTATATTTATGACATATATATGACATGTCAACAGAGTAGAAGTATAATCAATGCACCTACCAAGTTCTGAGTCAAAGGTGATGTCAAATTTGACTCCACCAGAAATGGCTCCCTGAGTGACAGTGACAGATGAGGGGGCGATGGTTGGGAGAGCGTTCAGCTCTGTCTTTACCGTAGTGGCACCACTGTTTCCCCTAAGAGGTCCTGCGATAGATAATAGATTATACATGCACTAAGATCGTTAATTGTATTTTGAGGCTAACTGAATTCTTTGATAGTCATAATTCCATGTGATTGACATTGGCTTTCATTCAAACACGATGCCATGAAATTACTTTCCAAAGAAATCAAAGATCGGACATCACAAGCATGCTCAAATCATTCACTGTATGCTCAAATCGTTCGCTGAAATTAACTTTGATTTCCTCATGGTATGGAAGGCTTCAATTAATCAGTGGTAGATAAGCAAACTATCCTATCAGTCTATCCAATCATCATACAAAATAGAGCTTTTAAAGTAACGTACCTGTCCACACTCCTGCCATACCGATCCGAAAACTGACACGGCTTGGGTCGGCGGATACAACGCTAACTCGCTGAACCTCACTCCTCTTTGATTGTGAGCTCCATCCATCAAGCTTCACAATCTAATAAGAATAGAAACTATATTTCAGACACGTTTTCCGGACAATATACTTCATTTGGTAACCATTAAAATAATAGCTATCAAACATTTAGGAGAAGTTTAATCAAAAGAAAAAAATATATTTAGAAAGCAATGTCCCTTGCATGTATAGCTGAATTACTAATACTCGAGCGGGGGGGGGGGGGGTGGGGGTGGTCTAAACTTCCACATACGAGCGGTGGGGGTGGGGTGGGGGTGGTCTAAACTTCCACATACCTGGATCTCATTCTGTACAGAGGAGTCAGTGTAGATGTCCTGGATCTCGGACCTCACACCAGAGGCAGCCCTCCCTCCCGGCAGGCTGGTGGCCGACATGTGCACTGCTACCTCACCATAGGCACTCTTGCTCTTCTCACGTGTCACATGGACAATGGGGTACCTGGGGGCAAAGAATCCCAATGACAAATGTGCGATTGTGGTCTTCATAAGTTGATGGTTAATTAGTACCAGACTATAGTGGGTTATGGAATATGCCGTATTATATTATGATAACACAATGTATCGTTATACTACGTCATGTTCTTTGAATAATGACGTTATTTAGAAAATCATCTGATGAATAAATATACGTTTACAATTCAAAAAAAAAAAAAGAATTCAAATAATGAAAAAAAGAATGATTGAGATTTGTTATGCGTCTGTTTCTCTTTTTTAATAAACATTGTTAGTTCCTGATTTGTTTTAAACTGAATTTTAGAGAGAGAGAGAGTGCATGAGACAGAGACAGAGACAGAGAGAGTAAATTTAACACTCACGCTTTCTTTCCCTCGAGATCAAACTTCCGCGAATACATTGCGTTTGCATTGATAGGCTTGGAACCACGAATTGCTATTTGCGCCTGTAAACAGCATTTTATATATCTATAATAGGCATACATTTTCTCTGTGGGTTGAATCACAAAGCTTGATATAAACCTAGCAAAATACGATATTCAATGTCCTTAACATGATACAGTTTAGTAATCAGGGGACAACTTCTTCATATGGCTGTTTGTTGGTAATACAGGCAATAGCCCTCATCAGACATGATAAATAAACAACCTAAGGAAATATATAGACAAATGCCAACACCCATTGATACCATCTCTGTTGTATTTCACGAGTGGGGGCTGGGGCCATATCCCATGAAGCCGCAGGCTGAGTGGGATATGCCCCAGCCCCCACGAGTGAAATACATCAGAGATGGTATCAATGTAGTTGGCATTTGTGTTTATTTTTTATTTGAAGTCATTTTATGAAGAAAAAACAATCTTTTCCTAGCCCATTGAATACGGCCACATTGTATTCAATGGGGGGCATTGAATACGGCCCTTCAGTGCTAAAGCATAGGAAATCTTGTATTCCGAAAAAATAAACCTCAACTCTTATATATCCATTATGCAAGTTGACAAGTAGAAGAACACTGGTGACTGATAATCTAGAGCAATATGTGCGGGAGGTGGTAAGCACCTGATGTGTAGGCAGTAAGCCCCCCCCCCCCTAGCAAGTGGTGGAAAAAATAACTATTGTAAGTAAATATTATAGGTTATTAGCATAGTCCCTATACAATGTACAGTTTGTTTTACATGGCTACAGTATATGTCCCAGACACACACAACGGAAATAAGTCAATAAAGTCGTCTCTTACCAGATCACTCATCTGACCAGTTGTACTGAAGTATAACGTCGACTCATCATCTGACCGAGCAATGTTGAATTTGTAGGTCCCATTTCTTGGTGGAATGAAGAATGCACTCATTCTTGCTAAATAATTCTGACCATTGACCAAATCTCCTTCTTCCCACTTGAGTTCATCAATGAAAGACACATTCTCTGGTGCTTCAGTCTTGCTAGCCACAGGCTCGAAGTCACTGAACAAGGAGGAATCTGTATAGATTCCGAATTGAGCTCCACGATTTCCTAGAAACGAATGCACTCCTTTGTTATCAAGATAATCATTGCAACTGTGTCCCTCATTTGTACAAATGTGACTAGATACCTTACATGGAATCATTAATTTCATTCATCATTCTAATAGGAAGTGTCTACGTACTCCATTTACCAGAGAGACATGTTTACGACAGTTTTAGCAAGTATCACTAAAGTTCAATTCCAGTCTATTCGATTCTGAGATACTCCTTAAGGGTGCTTACGGTATTAGGGTTGCAGCAATACTTACCAGGATATTTGTCCATGCTGCTGAGGCTGGAAGGCTTTGGTGCAGTGTCACAGAGAATTACAGTGTCCGTCACACTGACTACCTTACATGGTGTTTCTACATGACAGACAAGAACAACATATTGAGGGATTCGAGGTGAAGGGCACCAGTATCAGCAGTTTATAACTACAAAGGAAGCTTAGTGATTACATAAATGAGCCTTCATGAAGGGAATAAGGTTTCTGTAACCATATTAACAACATATTATATAGCCAGCTATATATTATACCTTAAGAGATACAACCGAAGTTTCAATCTCTATAATGTATTATGTGTATGAATCTATAAACATAATAGCCATTCCTGATCACGTGATCGAATAATGTGTCGAGAAATGAACTGATAATGATGATAATAGTACAACAAAGAATTGTTGTTCAAAAAGCCTGGTGATTTAGCAATTCAGTATCTTATCTTCCTATGCTAAGTTCTTACCTCCAATATTAATGTTGGCGGGTGCATCAGTTTCATCAAAGTACCTCCCATTGATGGTGAGCCTGGTACCTCCCACCTCACTGCCAGTAGAGGGCGTGATGTTGTAGATCTCTGAAAGCAGGAAGACAATGGTGACCACGCTTCATTGTTCTCCTTCTATCAAGTGTCTGTTCTAATTTGAGACCAGTTTTTAAATCATCCCTACATAATTTAATTTACTTTTCCGCCGTTATCATTTCGGTGGTGCAGATGGAAGATGAAAAAAGAAAGTTATCCAACCTCAGTCTAGTGTCGGTCTTCCATTAGTAGCATAATGCTGATCACAATTCCAGTTGTGTAAGATAACCTTTCTGAAATGTTGTTTAAGATTAGCCTAACTTACCAGCGTAGGTCTGGAACATGGTGATCCTGTCCTCTGCCGTCACACGGAATGTACCAGCGGCCGGATCAGATCTACACAACCAAATAAAACGGTATGTTAAGTTTAGATTCTCCTCCTGAGCTCACTGTGGTATGGGCTAGGGTACATCATTTAGAAAAGGGTATTCGTTGAAGGGACTCCAATACTCCTCTAAATCACACTGTTTACAAAACTGTGACAAGTTGATAGTTAGTGCCAACCCGATATTAATTATACAAACGTTTTAAATGCCTCCTATATGCTTTCTCTGTAATGATGCATATTAACCAGTTAAGGGTCGCATATAGTATACATGAATGCTTTTTGTCATGATGCATCAATACAGCCCCTACTCGCCAGGGCTTCATTGATCTAGTATGCTCACCCTATACGGGGTTGATCATATTCTCGAAGGATTGGCATGATGCATGAATGCAGGCCTGGGAATTAGTAGGCACATTGTGAACCTAAAGGGCAGAAATAGATTAATGATGAAGGTGTACAAACTCACCGTCCGAAAGTCTCAAGGATGTAACTGAAGTTTGAGTTGCCTGTATTAAAGTAATCACAAAACACGTCATGAGGAAAAACAATTCACGGGGGAACGGGGAACTATTATGTTGACGAAGACAGTGGATGGATATTTTCATAAAGTCAATAGCATTGCCGATTGGGAAATAAGATAGAGCGTTGTTTGTAAATGTTTATAACGGAGGGAATATTTTGAAAAGTTGAAACTTTGAAAGATGCTATCATTCAAACACTAGGAATGGCTTGGCAAGTATACTTACCCACATATGTTCCAGCCATCTTACACTTCATGTAACCCTTGTCAGATGTGCCGCTCTTTTCAAGTTCTATTCCGTACCTGAAATTATCAATTTTAGTATAACTGATATATCACTTAGAATGAAGTTATAATGTAATGTTAACTCTATTCGACTACACTAGTAGCCTTGAGGACATTTGATACTGTACATTTCTTGATCAAAATGCTAATCAATCCCTGAATGTTATACATAAAATAATGGTCATTGAATTATAATTGTGCCCATAATAATGTGACGTACAGTTCATCGTTTACATCGGGCAGATCCACACCATCATTCCTCCTTGGATCGCAAAGTTGGCCTCCAGCATAGACTCTGCATTGAAAATAAAAACGAGGAGTCATTAAAAAGGGCCCAGTGTGACACATTTTAAAGGGAGTCAGGTAAATTGTAATCACTATAGGCCGTTGGGGTGTTGTATTAGGAAGTCGTTGTTGGTCAATCTATGCACGATGCACACACATATATATATATAGGGAGGAGAGCCTACATGGCATGGGAGCTGCCATTTTCTATCTGTCCCCTGACTCAGAGCAGTGCATTATGGGTAAATCTGTTATCAGCCACTGTTCACACCTATGAACAATGGCCACAGATAACACTGATGTGTGGCATCCCACCCCTATCTTAATCACCTTAATCACCTCCCCATTGTCTCAGGTGTGAAGTGAGGGACTAAGCCTGATTGGGAGACAATGCATTGAATACACTCTGACTGTCATGACATGTGGGCATCCACAGAGGTGTTAATGCTCTATTTCTCTGAGATTTAAGATATTCTCCATTCTTTATGCTCATCAAATTAAAGGCCATTTCATGGAGAATCCATGCATTTAATTTATAAAGGAGATAGGTAGATAGTGAATGAGAGAGAACCATCCAAAGTAAACTACACAAAGGGGGGAAATAGAGGCTTGACACACGGCTACCTGAGCCTCCTGGTACATGCCTCTGGAACCGGCATAGGCTCTCCCCCGTATACATAATATCTAGATCAGAATGCATAATGATAATGTCCTTGCTGTTAATACAGGAGCTGTACCCTTTACATATACTCTATTGTATTTTCCATTACCTGAGAATCTTCTGTGGACGACTATTTGTGCTCTCAACATTGCTCCCGAAACGGGATGTCATGATCTTTCCATTTATGGTCTGCACCTCTCCTACAAATCAAACAACACAGCACACATGTTAGAAAAGCATGTGTAAGGGTTGACAATCTGCAAATGCACACTTTTATTTCTCGGGGCATTGGTTGGAATTAATTAGGTGTAGAGGTAGTTAGACTAACTTACCAGGAACATCTGATAATTGCCCAAGTGATGTAATTGTTGGTGTGTAGGAGTTGTGTGGCTGGAATGGTAAGAAGTGAGTTGAAGGTTAAGAGTGTAGACTTATATTTAGGTGAGCACATTTCAAACTTTAGAATCCTGTTAGGATCGACGTTTTCAAATCACTACAATGTCATGCATTTAGTACACTAATCATCCAGGGTTTTCTGCTGTATCTTAATTAGCATGAATGCAGCCCAGGCACAACTACTAGACAAGACTGCATTATTGTATGCATCATACTGATTGCACAGGGATGATACCCTCTCGAAGGGTCGGCATGATGTATAAATGCAGCCCTGGCGAGTAGTCTCGCAAGGGCTGCATTCACACAATCATTGTGACAATAAAGTGAATTATTGGCCGCATAGTATGTTATTGTTTAAAGCACTAGGCGGCCCTTATATTAAAGGGTCAGCTGCGAAAGACACTAGCTCACCGTAAAGCGGCATTGGACGGAGTAGAGGGAGTTGCAGTGGTTCGCCTCTGGCACTTCCTCCCCATCCACACTGATCCGGATCCAGTAGTTGTCGTGGACCATCTCCCTGGGGACAATAAAGGAATATGGCATTATCTAATGGTTGAAATGAAAGATTATCTTTATAAATGTACTGGACAATTTAGACATACACTCCTAAACACAAAACCTGGGGATGGACACTGGGGGGAGAGTGGACTAGCATTTTGAGATAGAGTCAGGCAATCCTGGACTCTCAAATAGAGTTACTATGATGCAATGTGTAAATACTCACGAGAAGAGTGGAACTGCCTTTTAAAATGGAATTTCTGGATTTACAAAATGGAGTTGTTATCGTGCAATGCATGTCTAACTCTGGAAAGAGAGTCACTGTGACTCTCCCCTTTTCTGGTAGTGATAGACCAATTACCTTGTGTTACAGGTGATCTGGGTTTTAGTGTTACCATCCTTGTGAGGGTCACAGTCGTAGCTCCTGGTGTCCGACACCAACTTCACCTTGTTACCAAGTTTATCCCGCCCTTCACCGAAGTTGAACTGGTCTTCAGAAAACCCTGATGAATAAAAGAGATGATTTGGTGTGAATTAGATCTAAAACGAACTAAAACAATCATCTTAGCTAAGAAGGTGCCGTCCAGGTCGAAAGGTATAGTACATGGATCTAATGGTTAGTATTGGAAATTATTATTTGATAATTGATAAATCGCATTAAGCTGAATGGAGGTAGAAGGAGTCTAATCTTACATTAATGTTTTATGACTGCTCGAAAAAAAATTGATTTAGCTTTACTCAACAAAATAGTAAAGATGATAATTATGATGATTATAAAGGACAAAGGTTGTGCTTTTCGCTACTCAAGAGGCCAAAGAGTTGGTACCCCTACAGGAACAGTTGGAGTGTACGTGTAGCCGAGGTATAGGTACTCAACCCTAGATAAAGGTGCATTTTGTATTAGCCGATTTGGGGGTGCTGTCGGCCCCTAGATCATCCAATCGGCAGGTAATAAAAGAATAACCAGCAGAAGATGACCTTAGAGAGATACTGACATTCTGGTCGCCATTATCAATACCCCTTATACATATTTATCTTCTGAGATGGATATCATGCAGCTTAAATCTTATTTCATGTGGAGAAACAATTAGAGAGATACTGACATTCTGGTCGCCATTATCAATACCCCTTATACATATTTATCTTCTGAGATGGATATCATGCAGCTTAAATTTTATTTCATGTGGAGAAACAATACTGGAATGGCCGTTCTCCACACCCCCGTGGAGAAACTGATGCTCATTCTCCATGGGCTGTTTCTCCATGATGATGTCACTGAAATAGCTATGAAACCAATCTTTAAATGTCATTTTTAGATATAATCTATCAATAAATACATGAAATAAACACAGAGATCTACTCTAATCAGACTGGATTCCTGGTTTCTCCACTTGTGGTACTTTGGATCATATCACACGAGGCGGAGAAACCTGTCATTCAGACAGATCATCGTGGACCTCTGTCTATGTCTATTTATCTTACATTAGCCAGAAATGAGTATCAGGTAATACTCAGGAAATGACTATGATTTGAGAGCGACCTCATTTAAATTCAAAATGGCCACCACCTACCACTCAAAATAATAAATCTGAATTCCTTGACCTCAGAAACATATATTTTGAACTTTAAACCATGTTTCTATGTTAATCATAACCAGACAAAGACGATTTTCTAGAAAAACTAAAACTTGAATAAACCCCTGAAAAATGGTCTGCCCCCCATTATGTGTTTCTATATGTTTGATATGTTGTAAGGATGTACCTAAGGACTTAGGAAACCATGGTAGCAAACTGTTCTAATTTGTGGTGGGCTGACCCCTATAGGCTTGTAAGTTGTAGCTGGGTGCATTATCAGCCAATGAGATAATTCCCTGCATTCACTGCAGAATTTATAGGGTATATTATGTAACAGCTGGTACCCATGTGGCCGCTGTTATCAGTGCTTGTCTTGTAGTACCAGCTTAAGTAATGGGCGCGCCCACAGGACAACCAGCCTGACTCCTATGTGGCACTGAAATGAGTGGACTATTAATGCCGATGGAACCTATGCCAATCCCTATACTACCATGCTGTGCATAGTTAAATCAAGGTTGAAAATACAAACCTTTAATCCTATCATATACACGGATTAGAGACGTCTATGGCTTCATGGGGATGGTTCATGCTATTGTATCTTAATTTTCTGATAACCAGTACAGAGACCCGGGAGTTATAGGGAGGTGCTTTTCTTGTACCTGCTGTTAAGCTCTTTAGTCTCGTACAGATTAGCATTCTATTAAGTGACGTCAGGAGCACTACTGATATTATGTAATATCAAGGACACATTTACACGCCAATTCATTTAGTATATATATTATATGAAGAGTGTAATGTTATTATAAATAATCGAAAATTATTTTCAAACAAAAGATGAAATCTAGTATGACCCATGAGTATGTATAACTGCTATACATATAGGCCGATAATGCTATATAGACCATACAACTGTTTTCTCCGATGTGAAGTACCATAGCACATGCCATGTTGTCTATTATATTTACCACTATACCAACATAGAGACTAAATATGAATTGGCGATGTAATTGTATATTGAAGATCACTTCGTGGAAATAAAATGGATTATAAACTCAAAAAAATCAATGCAACAGATATGTTTGAATGCAAATCAAAATGGTTTATCACAACCTGGCACATTTTCTATATTATGATCAAAACATTAATTAACAGGTATTCACTTACCTGATCCAGCAATGGTGAGTCGTGTCGCACCGTTCAAGCTGCCATAACGTGGAAGTACCCTAGTGATCCTCACAGTACCTGTAAATGGAATCAAGTAGCTATGTCAAAGTCAGCTGTGCATATGTTATATGTTACTACACACATCTCCTATTCCCTGTATAAGCAATATTTTCAGGGTGATAAATTCTGAGTCATTTTTATTGAATATTTAAAAGTGAATATGTAACGCATGACTTGATTCAGGTATTTGATACTCTCCTATCCAATAATGTACTTGATTGCAAGTTGCTTATTTCTCTTCTTTTACCGAGGACAGGTCGGTCCATATTTGAGACAATGATTCTGTGCATCTTGATAGGAGTATGAGGCCATTGGGCTTTGTGATACTGAGGAATCGTGGTTACTGTGCACATGACTGTACTTCTGTAGATCTACCTAATAGTTTAGACGATGATATAACATAGAAGTATTAACTGTTAGATTTAGTTTTTAACATTATTCAAACTGCCGCCACGCCTGAAAATACCAATGACGTATCTTATTGTGTAATATGAGTGAATGGTGGGTGGGTACCTGGATGTGGTCACTTGCTAGCTTTTTAATGCATGTATTACTGGAACAAACACCATACTGCATGGTGATTAAGATGGTTTATGTACACATAATTAATAGAGAAGTACCAAACGATTTTAGATACAGCGTTTTGCCTTTCAGCACATGGTGCGCGTCTTTCACGTCCTACATGGCTGCCTCACCTTTTATGAACCCTGTATGCTCATTGAAAGTCTGCCGAATATTTGTTTTTGAATTAGAACGCCAATATAAGACCCGGGTGTCAATATACACTAGACTTGTAGACTTTTAGGGCAGTCGGTGCCCACCTCATAAAACCTCATCTAAACCAAGCAATTGAAGAGCCAAAGTCATGTGTGTTCTGCTTGTGTTATCAAACATGCATCATACATCGGGTCTGTGACATTCATGTAAACTCTAATAGCTTGGCTGGAACCTTATTTTCAGAACTGAGATTTTAGTGTTTTTTCCCCTATGCGCTTGACCTTCTAGGCTTAAAGAAAAGCATTTGCCACTATATAAATGTACTAGTGTACTTATAATGAAGTTTGCCTTGGCACGACTGACTGTCTGGGCGTGTGTTGTCGACTGGGGTCTATAATATTGGAGCACTACTTGAAGGTGGACCTATACAAATACACAGAAAAGGTTGATAGGCAGGTCAATTCACCAGATATATTCAACCTAAGGCCAAAGTCCTGAGTAAATAACATTAAAATGTCGTTAATGAAGTAGGCTCAACAGATCAATGCGTGTACTTCGGGTCGTGCTCTCTTACATAGTTGACATGTAAAGCTATATGGGCATATTTATCCAGTTTAAATGGGAAAGGTTTTGGTGGGAAATATGCATTATATCAATACTACTCAGGGGAAGACAATGGTAAAGAATGAAAGAATGAAGCACTTAGTCAAATACACATACATACTCCTCTACAAGTTCAGGATCCATTTATTTGTTGTTACATAAATGGGAGCACAAGGGAGAGGTGTGTCAAACCTATATATTAATAGAAACCTTTCAGTTCGCCACTTAGTATACCTGGTGATGACATGGTAATCACTATACCCTGGTATCATTAAGTTGCAGAATAATCACTGAATTCAACGTGTATGGTATTGCCTACTGGATAAATTTGTCTACCAGGTTCTAGATTTTTAACTGACAATAATAAGTGTTACACAGAGAAAGATTATATCGCAACTAAAGCCTTCCAGGGTGCCTTAAAATTCTAAACAGCTACCAAATAAGATGATAATCAGTTCTTTCTATACTAAACAATTCAACTCCTTACTGCTTAGGATTACATGTACAACGCTTTATGGCTTCACTTGTCATAGATTAAGGCAATGATATAGAAAGTATTCAAGTATACCGGTCATAGCATGTATTCAATTAGAATAGGCTGAGGCTTACATGAAGGCAATTGATTTGGCACATCAACAGATGTCCAGTGTACCATGTACATACTCTATAGGCATCATTACACTGCTGCCTATAATCAATCGTCACTCTCCTTTATATTCACACAGTCGACTAAATGTTATGGCGTCTAGCATGAATTAGCTAAGAAATCAATTTACCCATATAGGCCTAAACCCTTGGTCCAGTTGAAAGCACCATTTATATAATAGATGTGTGAATACAATGAACATAATTAGGCCTCTGATTGTAAACTTGCCTTCTGTTGTTGGGTTATGCCATGTTGTTTCGTGATATTTAACTGTCAAGTACAGCTGCCTTATGTCATAATATGATTTGAAATGATTATTAAAACACGTAAGAAGTCCAGGGCGCATTGTGGAAGCATGAAGTATGGTAAATGAGGTTGTGTAAATAGTTAGAAACAAGCCCCGGGTTGTTTCGTGTGTTGATACATGTATAATGCACACTCAGAGTGCCTGACTTTCAGGTGAGAGGGTTTTAGCGACAATGATGCTGACTTCACGGGAGTGATGGAGGGAGCTCTAGCCATCTTTTCCTGACTGCATTTTGAGAAAGGAATTAAGCCATGTTGGATCAAAAATTGCGATTTCAATGATCACTGTTGATGTGACTCTGTGGAAGCAAACTCAAGGACAATATTAACATAACCAAGCAATCAGCGCTCGAATCGCTCTTCTAACTATACAATGACGATTATGATGAAGTATTAAAGCAGCAGGCGCACCCCCCCCCCCTGCCCGCTCTCCCCTCCAGGCAGGACCTGTGGCAGACCATGCACTGGTCCTAAATGCGAGTAGCATTAAAGCCATATTGTTCAGGAAGTCTGCTCTATACAAAGGAATAATCCAATTACATGGACGGCCGTACTTCTCCTAATCCCCACACCCCTTAAACCCGCAGATCTCGGTACCCCTCCACCGACAGTCAGGGCGCAGTCGGGACAGGTACTCAGCCCTATTTATAGGAGAACTGGGACTTTAAGGCTTTGTGGAATCTACCAACTCAATCTCTCAAATTGGATCATCTATATAATTCGCATGCGGGGGTGGATGCAGTGGCGGGGGATAACGCATGCCGCATACAGCACATACTAGTACACACAGAGAAGCAGATGAAAAACGAAGGGGGTAATCCCTCTAATGTGTAATCAGTAACTTAAAATGTTAAAGCCGCTACATTCTGACATAACCTTCAGTCGGGAGTGGTATTTTTTCCAGGCAGGAGAGGCACGGCCGGCAGGGCAGGGCAGGGCATGTAGGCAGGGCAGGGCAGGGCAGGGCAGGGCAGGCAGGGCAGGGCAGGGCAGGGCAGGGCAGGGCAGGGCAGGGCAATGCAGGGCAGGGCAGGGCAGGGCAGGACAAGGCAGGGCAAGGCAGGGCAAGGGGGGGCAAGGGAGGGCAAGGGAGGGCAAGGCAGGCAGGTCTGAATCTTAGAAGTATCATTGATGCCCAACTAATGATACCCAGCCATTCCTGTCATCCATTGTACAGATATATTCCACCCGTCCATCAGCCAATCATCATGCAGGTCCCATCTATGGTTGCAGGTACCAACCACTCAGATTGTTTAGGTGACCAGATTAGATTCTAGTTTTTACCTTGATTAAATCAATCGTTAAGCCCCTATCGATGTCAGTATTTTGGGCATAAAGTTGCATGCTCTTTATTGCCATGATACATAAATGATCCTCTCACAATTAGCGTCGGCCACACTCATGCCTCATATCAGCCCCTCGGCCCAGTGGGCACATAACATTGAATCAACATTGATTACTGGTTGTCAATGTTGATTCAATATTGATTCAACATTGTTTCAACGTTGGACGACATTTTGTGCCTATTGGGGGGACCCCGTACGGGCAATAGCATGCGTGAATGCAGCAATGGTGACTACATCAGAGGACATGGCATTTTGAAGCACTATGCTGCCTTTAAAGGGTTGAAATATACGACATGTGTTGCAACATCACAAAGTCGTCACATACCATTGTACCCGGACTATCAGTGACTATAATATAACTCAATAAATCATGATACAGGGTACCTTACAGTTGTCAAAGTGGGTTTAATACTGATGAACACAATTAGTTGTAAAGGGTATATATACTCTGCCCATTGCATACGGAATTCAAAAGTTAAATATTGTAGTTAAAAGTTTTATCTTTCAGCTACTGAAAATCTGAGATCATCGTCATCCTGATCTGAAGTACTTTCCAATTCGATGGCACTGTAAATCATCATATAACTAAAAGCACTAGTACACACTGTAAAACATGTTGCTGTATAATTACAGATTCGTGATAGCACATGTTCTGTTGATTGCTGCCACTAGGTGTGTAACCTGGATGCAGTTATCATAAAGTGTATTGAGAATGTGTTGCATGATGCAGACACCAGCAAAAGTATAAAATCCACTACATTGGTGGGAAAAGCTCAATGCTTAAGCCAATGGGACTTGATAAAGCTGGCATCGCATGCAGCTCAGTTGTACTAAAGCAGGATTAAACCATGACCGGGACATTGTGCATGGTGGGTTATTGTTGCTGCAATTGAACTAATACAGACAAGTTCTCTCCATGCATATTAATTGATGTGAATTGATAGCAACTATGTTATAAAATGGCAGTTCAGTTTAAATAATGGTTGCTGTTCAACTACAGTAGAAGTTGATATAACTGTGTAGCAAGTCCGTTGCTGCAAACCTGCAGCAGAATCTGCCGGAACAAAAGTTGCCGGCAACATCTTTAATACAACAATTGCTCATCCTATAGCTTTGTAATACTATATTGCAATGTCTTTCACTTTGCATTTCTACAGCTGTTCCTCTATGTTTCCTAATGCACCTACCGTTGTTATACAAATGTATTAATGCATTCCGATAAATGTTTCAGTGACACTTCGACTTTTCTCAATTCTACAATCCAGCCTAAATGCATTCAATGCTGTTCACACCTTTATAAACGTTGAGAAATGACAATGAAAAATGTCTGGTGATACCAATAGTGTTAATACAGAGGAGGTTAACTTGACAGATACTTACTGACATCCACGGCGGCCTGACATACAGCCAGGGTGACCAGGAAGGTGACTAGACCCTGGAGGAGCATGCAGCGGTTCTCCATCCTGGAGGCTGCTGATAAGGGCTGACTGATACCCTCAGCACCTTGCTATGGCTTCTTATCACTGTCTGCTATCACTGACGCTGAGGGTTTGTGTATGGGAATGGAAGGTGTGGTATATGGATGGATGTGCTGGAGAGGTGCTTCCCGTGCCCACAGCTGCCTGGCAGGCCTGGTGGTTCTGGAGGCACCTGGGCAGCACACCTGGGTTTTATAGGTGGAGGAGCAAGGACCGGGGTTCAGAGAGAGTGTACAGTGAGCACGCGGGTCAGCCAAGGTTCCAGTCGCTCACCCCTCCATGGCCGCCCTGCATGGAGCATTATGTAAATAAGTCAACAGGTACTTAGGATTAATCCCTGTCAGTTGGCACACCTTTCCCAACGTCCACCCGGGGATCAGCTTTTTGTAATTGCTATAAAAATAACTCCCGAAGCAGCAAAGCAGTTAATTGCATGATACTTTATATACAGATAAACAGATCTTTTGATCTGTGTCCAAGTTGGTATAGGGAGTCAAGGAGCTGCATGTATACATCTTTTGGGGATAATCGATTGTCTTTTGAGTTTAAAATCGATTACTATTTTTAGTATACTCTGTACGTTTTAATGAGTTCTTCATCCACTTTGTTATAATGAATGTATAATGTATTAAGTCATCCAGAACACCACCCTGGATGACCTATAGTATGTGCTCATAACTGGACAATGATTGAGACACACTTCGAGAGATTTTCTAACCAGACCAGACACAGCATGGTCACTTATGCATGCCACATAAGGTATTTTCATTTCAAAAGAGGATGAGGCCACTTTTTTTTGCTGAAGACATTTTTCACATTTTAATTATCATGAAATTAATATGGCTTTAATGCTACATATTAATGATTAAGAAATTAAAATCTACAAACTTTTTGAACAGGTATATTTCCTCTAGCCCGTGATATTCGCCCGTTTTATTTATATAAAAAAAGAAATCTCCAAAACATGATTTTTGTGGTGCGCGCGGTGATGAGAAACAATGATAGTATTTGGAGTTGAAAAGAGCTAAAAGTGTGCTCTCTATCAGTAGTAGGGCAGATAAATTACAGAAATCTATAGGCATATTGAAAATAAGTTTTTCTAAATAATTGTATTCTGATTATGATAATTGGCATCCCTCTTATCTTGAACCCAAAAGAATGATTTCCAATCCAAGTAGCATATTACCAACTACATTCGCAGAATCCAGGATTTAGATGGCAATACTGTTGACATTAGCGTGAAAAAAGGAATTCTGGTTTCCATGGTATCCCAGTTTGTACCCAGTACGCCCCGTCTTACATACATACTTCCATGGTATCCCAGGTTAGAATGTTTTTTAAAATCGAAATGCATGAGGGATTCCAATAGCATTAAATGGTATATTGTTAAGCTTTATATCAGAAAAATATAGTCACCACCAATCTACCAATGATCGTGTAAGATACTGACTTTCATCAAATAATTTTGTGTCCGAGAAGTGAATTGATTCCAAATTGCTGGTGTTTACTATGGTAAACCACTTCGCAAAATCACAAGGATATGTTCTAGTTGAAGCAATAATGATTCGCATGGTTCCATTGCCAGGGATAGAATGGATTTCAATATATTCTTGATGGATGTGCATCATTCCCAATTGTTGATGCCAATTTAACCTAAAACTTTTGTTTTCAAATAATCTAATTAAAGTTATGAGAAACTAAAAAGTATAATCTCTATTGGTCTTAAAAGTGGGCACAATAACTTAGTCAATATTGTGCCCTTCCATGATTTTCTGACAAATTATCAAAAGGTTAAAGAAAATTTTATCTGAAAATGGCCTGCCTAATCTCAATTGACTATGACCTTGTATAATAGTCTTCTTGGAACAGGTTTGTGTAAGCTGAGACAGTTGGCACCTCCCCACTATGTGGGTTCTCTCACGCTGAACCCATACGCTCCTCATGCCTTAATATAACAAATTAGATCCATTGGCGCAGGCGACACCTGGGTCTTAATGCAGTAGCAGGTATGTGGTCTGTTATTTAGGCACTTCCGTCAACATGGTCTGAAAGTAGGCCGTCCATGCGGCCAGTTGCCTGGTATAACAATCATGTTCTGTTCACCGCAGGTCTGCACTGTTAAAAGTAAGTACTGTAGCTGCACAGTATAAAAGGAGGTATTTTTGGTTTCTAATATTGCATACTGTACAGCTATAAACTCACCGACTGTACTCCACAATCTGGAGATCATGGGTTCGACACCCACCTTGGCACAATAGGTAGTATGTTTGAAATGTCCATAAAACATCTAAATTATACAAATGTACATATTCAAATATCATTAGCTAACATTTCGATGTCAATATTCGTGGAAATGTTAAATGGGTTAAATACCTATAGAAAGAAAAACGTAATTCCTATTTTACAAAGGTGAGACTCGATCCCACAACCTTCTGTGTGTGGGTTTTACAGTAGGGGAGTATAGCTGAACAGTATATGATACTGGAAACCAAAAATACCTCCCTTTAAACTGTAAATCTACGGTGTACTACGGTGGATCTAGCTGTGCAGCTACACTAACTTCTGACAGTGTGGGGTGCTCATTGTGTTGACCCAAGGTAATCATTTGGAGGACATAATTTTGCCACAACGAGGCTCTACCATACAACAATGCAATATACAGACTTATATTCCCGGTGATCTACTGATTAATACCGACACTAAATTTTATTATGTGTTTATAAAATGAGGGATATGAAGAGTACCCGTATATGGAATATTAGAGATTCCCTGGAGTAATTTGAAAGAAAACCATGGCAAAATCATCAAAGGAAGAGCGATGTGCCTTTGTTTCTGAAACCATGAGGCCCAAAGATAGGTGTGTTTCAGGCAAGCCAACCTTAGTTTACTCTAGCCCTTTTTTTAAGATTCTGAGAATTATTTCCTTTTGCTACATGCCAGTTTTTACGGCTCGTAAAGCAATTAGTAAGAACTTTAGAGCAAAATTTCTTTAAAAAAAAAAAAAAAAAAAAAATCGTTTTAACTCCAAAATAGATAACCAGAATATCCTATAAATCAGACAAAGGCTACTGTCAAAGACTATATAGGGGGGAGGGGGGAATCCTGGGGGTCTGAACCCCATCCCGTTTGGAATATCTTTTTTTTCTATTATAATTGTCTTGGTCCACTGTGAGACGTAGTGTGATGCTTTTCTGTATGTTGATATACAGTGGAGCCCCCCTTTAGGGCACGCATAAGGGGTGTGGAGGTATGTTGGTCTAGCGTAGATTCACCATTAGTCGACCCTTCCCGTCACTGTTTTTCATGACCATTGGGAGAACTTCGATTATGTGACATAAAATCATCATGGCTTCATGCCTGCTGTATCAGACAAAAGAGGATGGTTCAAGGATCCCTACTTATAATATCTTATAAGCCGATGCAGATTATTACATATACATTTTTGGCCTTATATCAAAAAAATTTGGACCCCTTGACCGGAGGGGGGGGCAAAAAAATGTGGACCCCTTGACCGGGGGGGTCAAAATAACCAGTTTTGAGCCAAAAAGCTCGCGCGTTACTATGCTTCAAAGGGCCCCCGTGCAAGCCGATTTTCGACCGTAATGGGGGAGGTAAAAGATTTTGACCCCTCGACCGGGGGGGTGTAAAAAATTCTGCTCTCTCTGCGCGGAAACCCACCAGCCCCCCCCCCCCCCCCCTGTTGTTAAAAAATGATCACTCCCTTAGCTATATTGCCCTAACAAATTAATTTCCTAATCTTGGGGCATGGTATAAAGTAGCTTTATAATATAGAATTTCTTGCAGAACCAGCACTACTATGGGGGACCTGCTAATACCTTGTAGATTGAGGTCGTCTCATGGTGAAATCATGGTCGACCTATGGTAAAATTAGTGAGTTTAAATGGGTAACTTCTCAAATGTACCGATTTGAATATTTTCCTAAAATCACAATGGATTCATGCTTATGAGATATACCTTTAGTCATATAAGCTCTTTACACAGTGGATTAAATGAGATAAATAGATACAAACATGCAAGGGAACCCGATTTTGGTGGAGAATTCATGGTCTTTCTCATCTCAAAACAAGTCATACAGTATCACTTCAACGCATTGTATGTATATGAAAATAAATAAATATGTAAATGATAATGGTATAATAGGGTGGAATAACACCTGAAATTACATCCGAATGAATCTCTATTACCCAGTATAGCTTAGATACTTGGCAATATGGTGCAGCAGGTGGTCGACTTATGGTGGTAGGTCGGAGATAGGTGAGCTTACCCTAACCCAGTGTGACTGTTATTGAACTCCTGCATCCATTACACTGTTATGCATGGTCAATAAGTGTTACCCTGTGGCTATGAATTAAAATGTTGATCTACTGGCGATCATCATCAATCTACGCGGTCAAGGTAACTCACTGATTTTGTAAAGGGCAAAGGTTGTAACAATGTTTTCTTGCTCCATGTTACTAACATGGAACAGTAAAATGCCAGTTAGCCCATTAGTGTTAAGCCCCATAGTGCATAAGACCTGCCCTACCAACTACATGTACCAACAAAAGTTCAATGAACTACCAACCCCCCCCCCCCCCCCCTACGTACCCTTCCCCGCCAAAGACCAAAACAAATAAATCAATAGACAGAAATGCAGAGGCAGACACAATAATTATAGTTCCGACATGGTAGGCTATATCATGTTGGAAGGAACTGGGGGGTCCGAGCCAAAAACCACCCAGAGGGCACACCTCACAAAAGCAGCACTCAATAAGCACTTATTAAGCCCTACAGAGAATATGCAGAGCTAAATAATCCCTTAACAGTGGTATTTGCCCACTGGGCAGACGCACATGAGATGGTGGTCTTGAGGGGGCACTTTAGATGAGACTGTTGGAACTGAGCAGGCACTATATTTCGATTGTGACTTCTTGTCATGCTGTGCACAGAAACTGGTGTATAAGATTTTGATTGGTCAACTCCTGAAGACAAATTAGTCAAACAAGTCGTTTATATGAGTTTGCCCAGACTCTACTATCATAGAGACTCTACTATCATAGAGACTCTACTATCATAGGGACTCTACTATCATAGAGACTCTACTATCATAGAGACTCTACTATCATAGAGACTCTACTATCATAGAGACTCTACTATCATAGAGACTCATACCATCATCTTTTGGGTTCTATGAAGATATAGCATATCTAGCATAGATATTTAAGTGATTGTCAGTGTGGTAAAGTTAGGGTATATTTTGTTATGTTGGTACTCGAATTGTGGAGCAAATGGAAAACTAGTTTTATAGATTCCCCTATTGTGAGCATGTGCTCAGATGTATTTCATACATGCAGGTATTGAATGAAACCCCTATATTTTCTTAAGCAAATCATCAAAAATAGAAGGGCCAAATACCAGAAGATTGGCATTTAAAGCCAAATCAAATTGACCATGTAATTTCACCCAGACACGGACACCAATTTCACCATGAATCGGACACTACTTTCCAAGCGTTCCCCTGTATAGAGAACAAAATATAAGCTAAATTCTGTTGTCAAATTGATAGCTGTAGTATGTAGAGTATGGAGGGAAATCCTATGAGGCATAATAATGTAAGAACTTGATATTAACATGGTATGGCACATTCACGTAGGCATGTATAGTGAATCGTCTTGACACATGGAAAGAGGGTTGTGTTTTATCTATAGATATCTATAGATAATATATTATCCTGAACAGAATTATTATAATTCTGATAGAATAGGGACTTTATAATGTTTGACTTGTTTAAATTACTATTTTATATACCTCCTAGCATAGGAATAGTGATAAACCGATGTTTCAAATGCTCATCTCAAACTTATAATATTATGACCAGTATGAGCCACAAAATGGTCAGTGTTCAACTCTCCTGAAGATGTATCATTACTAGACAAAGCCAGAATAAAAAGTGATAGAATTTAATCCTTACATAAGTATGAGTATCCCTAGCATGAGATCGTGACGAGTTCATCCACGTATCTTTATTAAATAAGAGGTAACAGAAAGTGTCCGAGTTCAGGTAAATATTTCTATCAGGTGTCCGACTTCAGGTGGAATTCATCCTTTTGAATTCCTAAAACTTATAGTTGAAACTTTCCCCAAATTCATTACAATGATTGTTTTTGTTGATTATTCACGAAGAAGCAATCATCCCCTTTCCATTGATATCTTAAAATGAAATATAGAGTAATTTAAAAAGCCATTAATTGTCAAATGAAAAAGAGTCACGTTAAGAGTGCAAACGAACGTCCGAAAGTGGTGAATCTACCCTATACATATAGGACGGACTGGGTGGCATGTGTTCAACCCACATCAAGGACAGACGCATGTAAATGTAGTTCATACACTTGCCGTCCAAGAGAGAGTACATGCTGAAGGTCCAGGCACGTGTAGGGTTGATTCAGGTAAAGTGGGACATCAGGTTAAGTGGGACAATTAACATTAAGGCCATATTTAGAGGTCATTTTCTTACCTTGGTGTAAAATTTTATTTATTTCTTAGAAATATAATGTTTGACCCCTCTCACCAAAGGTAAGAGGTAATTATACCTTCTAAATGTCAACATGATATGGGTGGAGAGCTTTTGCCACTATAAATTTAGAAGTACAAAAGAAATAGTACAATTATTTGTTAGTAGTGGTACTAAGAATGATAACATGATATTTCAAAATGTATGGATATATTAGATACATATATTGTTTCTTTTCATCCTGATAATTTTTTATAAGGGAGTGATCATTTATTATCAACAGGGGGGTGGTGGGTTTGGGGGGGGCAAAAAAATTTGGACCCCTTGACCGGGGGGGGGGCAAAAAAATTTGGACCCCTCTTGGGGGGGGGGGGGACAAAAAAATGTAACCTGTTTTGAGCCAAAAAGCCCGCACGTTACTATGCTTCAAAGGGCCCGCGCGCGAGCCGATTTTCGACCCTAAGGGGGGGAATAAAAAATGTTGACCCCTTGACCGGG
Organism: Harmothoe impar; assembly: GCA_947462335.1. Taxonomy (NCBI): domain Eukaryota; kingdom Metazoa; phylum Annelida; class Polychaeta; order Phyllodocida; family Polynoidae; genus Harmothoe; species Harmothoe impar. The sequence goes on along the minus strand of OX381711.1, from coordinate 41,917,336 downwards.
GGGTGTAAGAAATTTCACACGCTCCGCGCGGTAACCCACCACCCCCCTCTGTTGTTAAAAAAATGATCACTCCCTAAGTCAGATATTGAAATGAAGTACACTGAGACCTTAAATGCAAGTGTCCCACTTTAGCTGAAGGTGTTAGGTAAAGTGGGACAGGAAGATTCAGGTTAAGTGGGACACTATATTAATCCCCTTTCTCAGAGTAGCATTACCCAATATGCCTATATTTGATTTATAATGAGAAGAAATGAAGTGTTTGGATGCAAAACGACATAAGCACCATTTTAAAAATGGGGACAAAAATCTGACAAAAATCTAGATTTTGGGATAGTGAAATATTATTCTCAAACTATTTTTCCAAGATTTATTAATTTCCATCCCTTTAGGACTTTCATAGTATACACTCTGTTACTAAACTACAATAATTGACCTCAAGGTGTTTTTACAAAAAGTACTGTATGCTTCAATTCTCGGATGGAGATATGTCGTTTTGCATCCAAACCCTTCAAATATCATAGCAAATATCATTACAATACTTAGTTGTGTAAATGATACCAAATTATTAAGTATAACAGCCAGAATAGGGCTTTGTTCGTGCTCTAGATTGTGGTTTATCTAGTGACTTAACTCATGATCAATATTGAGATGAAAGAACCATTGGCTTCCATTAGCGAGCCATTGACTTCCATCATAATTTAGATAATTATTGTGAGATTTCTTACCTTTAATGATTTTTAATCATACATTATGATGTTGAATGGTAAAATCTGTAGCAAATTCATTTAGAATTGGTATTTGATATATATTGAGGCTAAAAGCATAGAAATCATTAACCAATACTACTTTCTTACAATTTATAGAAATTATTGCCATTTACAGTTACATATGTATTCATAGTGATTAATATGCCGCTGAAATGCTCCAAGATTACTACCTCATTAACAAAACATTTAATTTCAGATGCTTACAATTAAGAGTATGAGCTATATAATTGTGCATAACATTATTTAGTGCTTTGTAAAAAATAATTTGAGGATAGAGATTCAGTTAAGCCCAAATATGTTGTCGTGTTGCAGTGTAGCTAGCCCACAGTTACGCCCGCATGCACAGTATTTTGGCAGTTTTACATTTAAACTCTATGTACTTGATTCATCCTGTACAGGACCCTGCTTAAATTTCCTTAATGTTTTTGATGTCGTGCATCAAAATATATATATCTCCTTCAAAAATTGACATTTACCTTTTCTTTTCATATGGATTGTAAAGCATGGGGGTCGATTCATATCAATTGTCCCACTTTACATGAAGCAAGTGTCCCACTTTACCAAACATACAAGTAAAGTGGAACACTTCAATTTTGAAATGGCATCTCTAAGAAATGGGCTATTTAGGCCACATTGGTTTAGGTATTTCATATGTTTTTATATTTTGGTTTAAAGGAATAAATGCTGAACGTATTTCATGTGTTTGACATTTTCTACAATTCGTACCAAATGTGTGAATTGAAGTATTGAAGTATTGAAGTATTGAAAATTTTATTGATCAATCTCCTCAGTGAGGAGTTCTTCCGTGAACAATTTACAGAGATGTTTGCAAGTCTGATGTTACTAATTATAACAATAATATTAATATATGCCAGATAACCAGTCCACGAAGCATCTCACGGTCAATACTACAAAATAGTTGATGAAGTGACAATACAATTAAGTATTTGGTAGAAATGAATGAAAATAGGAGGGGTGGAGGGGGGATAATGTAAGGTTGATCAGTTCAGGTGGTAATGTCAGTAGGTACTTGTGACTTCAGGGCGGTTTATCATTCCATTTGTCTCTAATTTTCCGAGTGAAGTCCTCCTTCAATTCAGTCATCTGGGCTTCATGACTCAGTTCGTTCCATAGACCGATTCCCCTGTAGAGGGGACTTTTCTGGTAGAATGCGGATTTAGGGATTCTTTCTCTGAATTTTAACTTCAGGTCTCCTCTCGTACGCCCTAGCGGATTCTGAGTGGCTTCCCCTTTATGAGCTAGTTTCCACATATGCTTGACTAGCTGATGTTTCCGTCGAGTTTCAAGCATAGGAATTTTGTTTGTGGAATGTAGGTCAGCTACGCTTGTGCCTCTGATGGCTGTTCTTGTGCAGATCCTGATCCCCCGATTTTGGAGGCGTTGGATCTTTGTCAGCTCGTGTTGATGTGCACTTCCAAGATAGAAGCTGCAATAGTCCGGGATGGGCATGATCATGGTTTTGTAGATGGTCAGACATATGTCTTCAGGTAGATACCCGCGCATGTCTTTTAATTTATACAATCTATTACCCATGTTTTTCTTTGTCTTGTTTATGAAGGGGGTCACTGTTAGTGGGCCGTCCAGGTCCACTCCTAGGTATGGATAGGTTGTTACTACAGGCAAGATTTGGTCGCCCATTTTGATGATTGGCTCAGGACAGTTACTTAGCTTGGTCTTTGAACCGAAGGTCATCACGGAGCTTTTGTCAGTGTTTACCGTCATGTTATTTTCATCACACCAGTTGTGTATCTGCTGGACGTCAGCCTGCAGTTGTCTTGAGGCTTCATGTGGGTTCTCACTATTAACATATATGACCACATCGTCGGCATAGATGGCTGTTTTGCAATATTGGATTGCGTCACATATGTCATTGATGAACAGTACAAAAAGTAGTGGCCCGAAGGTAGAGCCCTGCGGCACTCCGAAATTGACATTTTCTGGTTCCGATCTGGTGTCATTGGCCTTTGTGCTGTGTTTTCTGTCATGGAGGTAGTCCACCAACCAGTATTTCAGGTTTAGCGGGATCTTAAGGGCATTTATCTTCAGGACGAGTGTCACGTGGTCTACACTGTCAAAGGCTTTGGTAAAGTCAATGAAACAAGCCATTGTCAGTTGGCTGTTGTCTCGGTGTTCATACAGGTCTCGCAGCACTGAAAATACTGCATCTCCTGTGCTGAGGCCTGCTCGGAAGCCATATTGGTTTTTCGTCAGTAGTTGGTTTACTTCAAGGTAGGTGCTGATGTATTCATGTGCAATTTTCTCCAGCATTTTCCCGGGCAGGGGGAGCAGGGTGATGGGTCTCCAGTTCTTTATCTGTGATAAATCCCCTTTTTTTGGTATCGGCACAAGATTGCCCAGAGACCATGATTTTGGGAATATGCTTCTTTTGAATGAATTTCTGAACATAGATAGTAGGTGCTCAGGTAATAATGTGAGGGTGTCTTTGAGGACGGAGCTGTTCACTTCTTGAAGTCCGGACGATTTATCGCGGCTGATTTTGGAGATAAGTTTTTCAACTTTTTCGAGTGTGATCAGTTCGTCCACATCCATTACTGCTCCATCGTCTGTCATTGGGATGTCTTTGATGTCAACTTTGTCAGCATTGGCGTTGTTACCCTTGGCGTCAAATAGCTTCTGACCTATATTGGCGAAGTAGTTGTTTACAAAGGTAGACACCTTGCTGCTGTCAATACTTATGCCATTGTCATCAACCAGGTTGATTTGGGTTGTTTTTGAAGCAGGATTTAATAATTTGTTGAGCTCCCGCCAGAAGCGCCTGTGGTCGCCTTTTGCTGATGCCAGTGTGTCAGTTACACCCTCTGAGAGTGAGGCCTTCAGTTGTCTTCTTATCAGGTGCGAAAGTCTTTGGGCTTCTAGGATCTCTCCATAGTCTTGATTTGCTTTGTATCTTTTCAGGCATTCTTGTCGGTCATTGATATGTTCAATTGTGTGTCTGCTGACATGTTTCTCAGGGACTCGTTTAAGGGTTATAACTCTTATTGGACAAGCTTCGTCTAGATACTCAATAATTTTGTTGAGTAGCATGTTCCATTGGCTTTCCGGGTCCACACTTTCGAAGAAAGCAGTCCAGTTGTGGCAGGATAGGTGTTCATATAGGTCATCTATGTGGTAATATCTATATGATCTCCCTTCTCGTGTGATTGTTATTTTAATTTCCCTGTCCTTTTTCCTCTCGGCATAGACGGGGAAGTGATCACTCAGTAGGACGTCCAGTGTCCCTGATTTGTTGACAATGTTGCAGTTGGTGATTGGTTGAATGGTACATAAAGTCAGAGTATGGCTTAGGTGTCCCACTTTACCTGAATCAACCCTATTTGTGATTTTGAGGAACCTTGGAACAAAACACTTCATGAACATTTTTTAAGAAAACCATTGTATCTTCCATTAACTGAATTAATCATGTTTTGGTCTATCTAACACTATTTTGCTATTGTAGCACCGCCTAACGCCGTTTTTAAATCCCCCATGGAGATCCCTATTCTCAGGACGGCTCACAAATATCCCTTTTCTGCATTAATGTCCTTATTATGAGAACTGAAAACAAATTAGCCTCTGCTTCACTTAGCCATCGAGAAGAAATATTTATTCGACTAATGGGGTTATGCGTGCAGAGTGGGACGTTTTAGCATACGTGTGATAACAGCTTATTCTGGTCCTTACGTAGAGCCAAATGCCAGTCATTGTGAAGTAACAGTTTTATTCGATAGAGGCTGTTGCGTGTTGCGGGTGGTGGTATATTGCACTTGTCATTTTATACATGTTGTGCACACAACTAAGCCTGCAATTGATGAACATGTATATATGCCGGTAATAAAATATGCAGGAACAATACGCTTACTATGAGCTTTGTATCACCGTAGAGAAAATACCCTTGAAAGCCAGTGTTATCACAGTGAAACAGCATCAAACCATTTGATATTACATTGAACCTCCGTAAATCAAAGTGGGAAAACACGAAAGTTCTCTGGCATTCGTAGACTTTTCTGAAGGTTCAAATTTGCTCTCGACTTGAAGTTTTGAATGCTGAAGCGTTCAATTACTGTATTCATTATAATATTTGAGATGTTCATAGTTAATGAATAATTTCTCCAGAGAAAATTGTGCTGGGTATGCATATTCATATATCTAAATATGACTAATTGCATGAGAAAAATCTAATTGTTTTCTCAAAGGGTGGTCCGGACCTCCTTGATTTTTCTTTTGAAAAGGCAAGGGGCTCCTCACGTCATTGATACAAGTATAAGAAACCCACAAAAAATACCTCGTTCTACGAGGATCATAACTATAATTGGTCGTCACTGAAACTTCCGGCTTCTTGTACACAAACACACACTAGTCAATAAAAGTACCAGAGGTAAGCAACTGAAATGATTTAGCTCATCAAATGCAGCTATATAGCAGAAACAAAAGAGGCATTCAAAGAAAGCAAGTCTGAGGTGGTACGAGCATGAAAGGGGAAAATAGAAGCGTTGTTGGGGGGGGGGGGGAGTATAAAACCTCCATAAAATCATATATCAATAAACCGTTATGAGGCACATAAAAAAAGACCCTAAAGTCCAAGAGAGAGAGAGAGAGAGAGAGAGAGAGAGAGAGAGAGAGAGAGAGAGAGAGAGAGAGAGAGAGAGGGGGGGGGGCAGAGAAATGAAGATATAGAATAGCAGACCCCCTTACCAATCGTCGGTTTTAATTTGGGTGGAATTACAGGTTTTGTCACCTGTATTCCTGCAGATGAGTTGAATATCTTTCATGTGAACTGTAACTCCCATTAGGCCATGCATTGCACACAAACTATACTGACACAGTTGGTTAGGATACAGACGAGGTTTCCCTGTGATACCTAGGGCGAATAGACAGTGAAAATAATTAGTAATCTCTGGAGTCTCTGTTTTCTAAGAAATTATAACAATAATCTCCCATTTTGTGTAATGGAATGGTTTATATGGCAAACAGAATGTGTCGTGTATGCTAATATGGAGTGATAACGTTCTTTTTGTATTCTAAAAATGGTCTTTTAGCCAGTTGGGTCACAGTAGGCTACGTTGGCAGCATTTGATAGAATCATGAATCACGTTCATGGTAGAATGAATAGGTTGTCATCCAGGGCGTCATATTCTTACACTAACACACATACTGTATGATGGGTGAAGGATGGTCTACTAGCCATGGGAATTGTTTTAACGTCTGCCAAAGTCTTATACATGAACATGTAGAACACTTGACATATAAAACTCCACACCTACAATTAGTCTAGTGAATTAAGGGAACGAATTGGCATTATACTTTATTACTGGATAAAAGTGCCAAAAGTTTTTTACACATGGTTTGAACCAAGAACTTTCACTTTTTTCCTTGCTCCAAAAGAAATTTCCATGCTATCACCGTTTTTCAGCCATTTTGAAATATGATCACCAAAATCATTGAAATAAACAGGAAATCTTAATTTGTAGAAGTTTTATAGAAATATTTAGGGCTGAAACCATACAAGATGCTTAACTGGTAACTATAAATGTAGGTTAATATCCAAATCTAAATCATGCATTAAAAATTCAAGATGGCTGCCCTTCATAAAGAAGACTGTCAGATCACATGAAACCAGAATTTTTCAGGTTTATTTAGCTGTTTCTTTTGATTTGAAAAAAGGCTGATTCAGGGGGAAGGATGGGGGGATGCAACAGGATTGCCCCCAGCCCCAACACAAAAAAAGAGAGAGGAGAGGAAAGATGGAGGAAAAGGAGAGAAGGAAATGAAAAGAAAGATTGGAAAACTAGCTCTTAATTTAAGAAAAGTATTTCAGGGGAGTAGATAGTATCTTCCTGGAGGGGGGGATTCATATATTTCTGAGCAGGTGGGGGAAAATGTTACTGGGGGGGGGGTAGTTCTAGTTTTGCCCACCAGGGGGCACAGTGATAGCAAAAGAGTGAAAAATAGGCCACAAAATGCACTAGGGTACTTTTAATGTAGAATATTCTCTTCTAAATAATCGTTGGTGCAAGTGTTCTCTATTTATCGTGGGACATAATGCATTTAAAGCTTATTAACTGTTTTCAGTTATACATTTTAACTCATGTTTGAGAACTGATTTTGACAAAACGTGCAGAAAAATTTGCTATATTTTATATAGATCCTGTACCAGGTTATTTCCAAATTCCCCGGAGAGCAGGGGCATTGTCACGCCTTCTGCCACCCCCCCTCCCCCATTCCTCTTCTCAGGTTTGGGAGGGGGGCATGCTGCGGGCTGAGGGATTTCTTGAAGATGGAGGGGGGACGTGGTCCCTCCCCTACCATATACCTCCAATATCCCTCAACCTCACCTTCCATTCCATGTCCACTCTCCTCCCCTCCAGATCCCCTCCCATGCCCTGGCCTACCCCTGTGGCCTCTCCTCCCTCTACGACCTCTGTGTACTCAAGCCTAGGGAGAGGGAAGCAGTTGGAGGGAAAGGGAAGCATTAGAAAAAAAGGACATTCAGGAAATAGGATGCAAAACAAAAGAGTGTGGATTCACAGTCTTCCTTTTTGAAAGAAAAATCAACCCGAACAACCCCTGACTGCTGGCTGCAAATGAATCTATACAGCTCTCAGAACCCACCAGAAAGAACCCTTTCGCCTCTAGATCTCGAAAATAGCCTGTGGGTACCAAGCTCGCTGTACCCTGCTTGCCATTTTATATGTGACCTTAAATTTTTAATAAAAGGTCCACAAGTTCAGTTAAGCTCTCCAACCGCACCCCTTCTTTCCCCTCAATGCCACTCCTTCCTTCTCAATGTTCAAATATATGTTATAGGTGGGGGGCATGCCTTCAGGTGACAAAAGTATTTTTCCAAAGGATCTCTCCCTCCAAAAAAATCCCAAACCAAATGATAATGGCTAGATGTAGATCAGACCTTTCATAAAGTGTATGCAAAATTCATAAGAATGGACTATTTGAAGGCTATAAATTCAAAATTGTCTTGAGGGGGCATGCCTCCAAACCCCCCAGTGTGACAACTGCAGTTCACTTGTGGTGGCTGCAGCCCTTCGTTTGCGGTATTCTGCTGCAATACCCATTCCATATAGATTGATCACATATCTCCCCTAGATAATCCTACTACTACCAATTTTGTAACCTAACAGGGTGTAACATACATGAAAACACATAGAATTACCCTTAAAATATATGAGCGGTTAAAAAAGTACTATTGACAGCTTGTGAAAGTAATTAAAATGAAAGCATCAAGCCACAATTAGTTTTGCCTTTCAGCTTTAATTTTGCACCCATATTGCACTTTTTGGGGGCTGATTCTTTCATATTTATGACAATTAATGTCTATTATGGCAATATTATTAGGTCTCAATGCTAGAAACCTGCAAAAGATTAACTTATAGAATTATTATTGTCATCTTTCACATTTTTCAGGAAAATGACCCAAAAATAGTGTTGCAGGACACTTTTTGCTTGGAGCAAGGAAAAATATTCAATAACATATATTTATCTACCTATAAACCAACTTTGGTACTTTTATCCAGAAATAAAGTATATTTCCCTTAATTCACTAGACTAAATAGGCTGTTGGCTATCGGACCTGGCGGCTCCAAGTATTATACTATATAACAGGTTATAATCAATATTATATCCTTCAAGATCCATTATAACCACAATAAACAATATATGATAGATGTACGGCTAGGTACAGTATCATTAGAATTGTTGCCATTGTAGTTATACTTATAATGGATCTTGAAGGACCTCTCCACCCCATGCGCCATCTAGTGTATAGCCTAGGAACCAGGGTATCCACTGTGACGAATATTACTAGATCACAAAAATTGTATGACCTTTTTGAAATGGCAATATTATATTAGCAGCTGTGCACAGGATTAACAAGTGTTTTCTGAAAATGTTTGTAGATCCATGAAGTAAATTGAACCCCCTAGATATATCTTTAGCGTGATGTTCAGAAGTAGGCATATGTACTCCCAGACTGGATACATGACTAGTATGAGCTCGGATCAATGACATGGTTATTCTATGTGAGGAAATCCCGTGGGGGGGGGGGGGGGGGGGGACTATATAATTATGATGGTACCCACGGACTGTCAATCTACTGTCCGGAGCCACCACCACTCATAAATGCAGAATTTCCTGCTGAAAATAGTACACTATACCCTTGGACATTTGATAATTTTTTTATATTTTATCATTTTCACCCCATTGAGACCAACTACCCTCCCCCCTACCACTCCCTCACATGTCTGGGAATCAGCATTGTGCATGACCCTGCAGTGGGTCGCCATGTCGATTTTAAGAAATGGCCATGTCCCATGTCAATATCTTTGAGATTTCTCATGTCCCATGTCACTAAGGCTCAAAATGCCCATTTAGCCATGTCCATTTTAGGGGTCGACCCCCATTATGTTCTCTCTGACAATTCACTCTTTGCATCCTGGGTACCTAGGATCCTGAAAGTAGTGCCTTGAATTATGATGGTCAATTGGGTGTGAGAGGAGGGAGGCAGTAGGCCTATTAGACAGCAGGTTCATTGCCTGCCATAATAATAATAATAATAGTAATAATAATAATAACAACAACAACAACAACAACAACAACAATAATAATAATAATAATAATAATAATAATAATAATAATAATAATAATAATAATAATAATAATAATAATAATAATAATAATAATAATAATAATAATAATAATAATAATTAAAACAAGTGTTTATAGATATCATGCAAAAAAGGTTTTAGTGATTTTATGCAACTCCTGTTCTTTAAATGGCATTGCCCCTTTCGTACAGAGCTAGAAAATATATATTTCTACCTATATGTTACTTTAGATTTATGCTGAATCCTCAAATACCAGTGTAGGGCACCTATTACAATCATTGCTGTGATGAAAATTTCGTCAAAATCCTAAGATGATTGACAGGTGTGACCCGAGGTCAGCAGATGACCTGGGGTCATGCCTGTCAATCACCCAAAAGTACAATTGCCCTAATAGGGCACATTCATTGGGAACAGAAAGCATTTGACCATACCTACCCCCAGTAAACAGGTCCTGGGGATTCTATTGGAACTATCGTCATGTTGCTAGGACCACTCTGTTACCTAGCAACAGCAATTACAAACATTCCATGCCTAGCAACTGACACAATAAGTGGGAATAGAAGGTATTTGACCATACCTACCCCAAGTATACGAACCCTGGGGATTCTATTGGAACTATTGTCATGTTGCTAGGACCGCTCTGTTACCTAGCAACAGCAATTCCAAACATTCCATGCCTAGCAACCGGCACAATAAGTGGCAATAGAAGGTATTTGACCATACCTACCCCAAATATACGAACCCTGGGGATTCTATTGGAACTATTGTCATGTTGCTAGGACCACTCTGTTACCTAGCAACAGCAATTACAAACATTCCATGCCTAGCAACTGGCACAATAAATGGGAATAGAAGGTCTTTGATCATACCTACCCCCAGTATACAAGCCCTGGGGATTCTAATGGAACTATTGTCATGTTGCTAGGACCACTCTGTTACCTAGCAACAGTGACTCAAAACATTCCATGCCTAGCAACAGGCACAATAAGTGGCAATAGAAGGTATTTGACCATACCTACCCCAAGTATACAAGCCCTGGGGATTCTAATGGACCTATTGTCATGTTGCTAGGGCCGCTCTGTTACCTAGCAACAGCAATTCCAAACATTCCATGCCTAGCAACCGGCATAATAGGTGGGAATAGAAGGCACTGACCGTACCTACCCCTAGTTTACAAGCCCTGGGGATTCTATTGGAACTATTGTTGCTAGGACCATTCTGCTACAACAGCAATTCCAAACATTCTATGCCTAGCAACTGGCATAATATCTGACCAACTGCCCTAAATTATTTGTCATCCCCCACTACTGTGGATGCCTTTAATTTCAGTTGATCACCATAATCTAAAGATTGTATGGAGGGATCAAGCCAGAACCGAACACTTGTGTTCGGTTCTGGCTTGTAATAATAATAATAATAATAATAATAATAATAATAATAATAATAATAATAATAATAATAATAATGATAATAATAATGACCAATGCGCCAAAAAAGGTGACCTCTTCAAAAAAAAGTTGTGTTTACATTAGTTTCAGCAAAATGCACGCAACATCGTCTGTTACAATGGCTATATGCGCAAACATCTCATATCAGGAGATTCGCAGGACAAATATCTTTGGGGCCATTCAAATATTACGTAACAGCATAGGGGGGGAGGGGGGGTCATGAGGTTTGTTACAAAGTGTTACAGGGGGGAGGGGGGGGGGTCTAGCCAAGTGTTACATAACAATTCTCAAAAAATATATATACAAGAAAGAAATCTCTAATTTGGGAAGATGCACCACCATCTAACAGCCAGGTCTCAGCAACATTATGTATCTCTCACCTCATCCCTGTAATATTGTTTACAAATTTTTGGCCCTCCCCCCTATCAGCCCTGCCAAAAAAAGGTATTGATTTTGTGAAATGGACTCATCTCCTGACCCCGATCCGATCTTGGAACACTGGACAGGGTAGAGGATGCACAACCTCAGGTCTCCCCTTTTTGCACTAAGGGAGGGGTAATTTTTTAACAATAGGGGGGGGGGTGTCTGTGGATTGTCACGTGAGCGGGTCGGAATTTTTTTGGTACCCCCCACAAGAGGGGTCGAAAATTCTTCAGTCCCTCCCTCCAGGCAGGTTGAAATTGAGCGCTGCCGACCCCTTTGAGCTATAGTAACGCGCAGGCTTTTCCGCTAAAAAGGGGTGTAATTTTTTTGGACCTCCCCTCAAGAGGGGTCCAACATTTTTTGCCCCCCCCCCCCATTCAAGGGGTCCAATTTTTTTTGGTTCCCCCCCCCAAATCCACCACCCCCCCTGTTAAAAAATGACCACTCCCTAAGGAGGTTATAATGGTGTTGGGAGGGGAGGGGGGACAATTTAATCAGTTTCACCTTGTTTTAGACTTTGAGGAAATCTATACCCTGCACCTGTGGTCTGTGGTTCATTTATCAGTTAGGGAGTGTTCATTTATTAGTTGCAGGGGGGGGTGGTGGGTTTTGGGGGGGGGGGGCGTAACAATTTCCGACCCCTCCTGAGGGAGCGGCATAAAAAATTCTGACCCCTCTTGAGGGGGGGGGGCGTAACAATTTAAGCCCCTTTTTAGCAAAAAAGCCTGCGCGCTACTATAGTCTTCGGCGAGGGGGGGGCACGAAACGTTCCACGCGCTCTAGAGGGGGGGGGGGGGTAAAAATATTTCGCCCCTCCGCGCAAAATCTTATCCCCCCTGTAATTAAAGCTACACTGGCGTGTACTGGACATACTTGCTCACATTGACACCCCCTCTAGTGGATGGAAAAGACACTAAGAGTACTATGGGTTACACAATCTTAGGTCAATGTCCAAGCACAAGGTGAAAGTTATCTACAATTATTTATGCTCAGTAGGGGTCACAGCAGGTGGTTTCTGACCCCTGACCCAATGTGAGCAGCTCAGACCTCCTGCTGTGATGTGGTGTCATAGGGAGTGGTAATAAAAAGGATGGTTACATCTACAAAGAGATGGATAGATTACTATGTGTGTGTGTTATGTAATGTTGTAGTTTAACACATTTGGACACAAAACAGCCAAGATATGGCAGGTGGGGGTAGGGAAGAGCCCTGGAGAAGAGGGGATGTGTGGATTAGACCTGGAGGAGTTTTATTTCTTGATTATATAATGCCTGCTAACGGCGGCGCCTTTAGCAGCAGAAGTGAGTTCATGCCATAGCAGCTTTAATAAATGAACAGTCCCTTACTGGGGGAGGTGGCGTAAAAATTTCAAACCCCTCCTGAGGGGGGGGGGGGCGGAAAAAAGTCTGACCCCCTTGAGCCAAAAAGCTCTACGTTACTATAGTTCAAAGAAGGGGGGCAAAATGATGTGAGGGGGGGGGGGGGGTACAGGCCTGTGTTACGTAATTATGGAGGGGGGGGTCTGGCATTTTGTTACAGTGTGTTACAAGGGGGGGAGGGGGGGTCAAAAACTGGCCAAAATTGTGTTACGTAATATTTGAATGGCCCCTTTCAAATAGTATACATCAAAATACAGGATTTTGAGGTTATATTCCTGGATTAGTTGGTCACCCTTCAGAAATGTTCAAAAACTTCATCAACAGTTTTCTAAAAGGTCACCCTTTCTTGCTGCATTGGGTTTTAATTAGAATTTGTTGAACATTTTTGGCCATTTTTGGAGGCCAGGTACCCCCCCCCCCCATCCACAAGGAGCTTTGGATACTTGCCATGTCACTGGTGTCACTAAGGAAAATGGGTGTGGACCACTAAATTCGACATGGCGACATGGGCCTTTTTTTGGCCTAGTGACATGCGACATGAGGAATTTTAGAGATAGTGACATGGGACATAGCCTTTTCTTAAAATCGACATGGTGACATGGTCATTTCTTATAATCGACAGGGCGACATGGCCATGTCTTAAAATCGACAAGGAAAATTGGGACCCCCCATCCAGACCCCCAGGAAACCCCCCATCTAGCCCCCCCCCCCCCCCCCTTTGAGACTGACTGCTAGATCAAATTCATCATTTCTATTCTGCAGAAATAGTTTTAATATGTCTAGATCTAATTCACTTTGGGATGTTGACTGGTATTAGTAGTAAATGGTTGGTGCACTGTCAACAAGAGCACGTGGTTGTCAGACTATTTACCTTTCTGTCCCCACGACCACGTGGCTTTGTTTATATATGAGAGGAAGTCGCGTGACGTCATCGGCGCGGTGCACTCTGGGTAAAAATCACGGCCGCCGCCATGTCGATCGAAATCCCTTTGCGGGACACCGACGAGGTAAGATTGCAGTTTACTTGTACTTATAAATCGATTTGGTAGTTTAAACTTCATATAGATGGTATTTAATGTCTAGTGTTCACATTAAATGCCATAGTATTGCCGATAGTACCGTAGTTTTCTTATTTGGACACATGTAAACATTGGCAAGCCGGCAAGCGTGCGCCGTTTGCAGTCGGCTTTGTACAGTTTCAGTTCGCTGGCCCGACCCAAACAAACTCAATACACAGTCAAAGAAGTGGCACTGACAGTGACACTTCTGCTATTAATTACTGACTAGCTATACTGAGACTGGGGCAATTTGTCCAGAGCAAGTCTCTGTCTGGTGACTTTTAATCAAAATGCACATGCAGTCTGAGAGTCTCTCTCCCCACCCACCACCCCCACCCAAAGCCAATGCCAATGGCAATGCACACACACTGACACAGTAACTTACTGAGTAAGGGAATGTTCATTTATTAATCACAGGGGGGGGGGGGGGTGGTGAGCGCGTGTAACGTTTTGGCCCCCCCCCCCCCTTGCCGAAGGCGCCGAAAAATGTTCGCCCCCCCCCTTTGATCTATAGTTATGCGGGGCTTTTTTTCTAAAAACGGGCTTAAATTTTTACGCCCCCCCCCCCCCACCCTCAAGAGGGTCAGCATTTTTTACGCCCCCCCCCCCCCGCTCAGGAGGGGTCGGAAATTTATACGCCCAAAAACCAAAACCCCACCACCCCCCCCCCCCCCACCCTGTAAATAATAAATGAACACTCCCTAAACTCAACTAGATTTACGGTTTTATAAAAAAAAACTCCCTCCACCCTCCCCCTTCTACTTCAACCCACTATTTATTAAAGTAATTCATGTAGTAGATATGCCGGTAGGCCAACAGGCGTTGGACAGCCTGGACAGGGTCAGGGAAAAATTCAACCCCCCCCCCTTTGAACTACAAGCTTTCTTTTTTTACTGAAAAGGAGCATGATTTTTACCCCCCCCCCCCCTCAGCAGGGGTCGAAAATGCCCCCCCCCCCCCGTAACTAATAAATGAACACTCCCTTAGCGTAGCCGTAGGCCTAGATCCACCCACCTGGCACCAGCACCAGCATCTCCTCTCCCGAACTGGGCCAAATGAGGTTGTCTATGGGTCTATTAATTACATCTATCAAGGTAAAATGATGCTCTGGTTTTGCCTTGTAGTAGGGGAGACCGGGGCTAGTTGAAACACATGAAGCAATTTCGGATTTTTTCCTATATATTTAAAATGTTTCCACAGTTTTTTTGGGAAGAAGTCAAAAATAACCTATGGTACTATGTGCACGACTATTTTATTTGCATTTCATTTCAATATTTATAGGAATAAATTCCATTTATGTGATTTGTTTCAACTAGCCCCGAACCGGGGCTAGTTGAAACACAGCTGGGGTCAGTTGAAACACAAATGGTATTTTTTCAGATTCAGAAAGAAAGAATGAGAAGAAATCTTAAAAATAGGTAAAAATTGAAACAGTTACCTTGTAGATCCACTCATTAATAAATAAATCCACAGGAAGAATTACCCTCAGCTATGAGTACATGTTAAGATTTCTGCTTCCAAAGTTTGATGGTGCAAAATATTTTTTTCAAAAAATATGTTTGGGGTCAGTTGAAACATTTTTAATGAAAATCAATTTTTTACATGAATGATTTCACCTTTATGCAACTTTCTATGGCTAGAATAATGCCCCAAAGTAGCATCAATTCTAATATAGAAAAGGCTATATTAGATTCATGATACTCTAATTGTCACAATCAGTCATAATTTGTGTTTCACCCGATTTTAATAGGGGTTGGTTGAAACACTTTTGAACAATTATGTTTCAACTTGCCCCACGGGTGTTTCAACTAACCCCAGATTCAATTTGGGTTAAAGTAACATTTATTACAGGAATTATACACAAATTCTGCACCTATGGTGGTGTGAATATTATCCATTGTGTACCTGCACATATGCACAGCTGCAACTAAAGCTGAAAGGTGCAGTTTGGGTGGTAACTGGCTTATAGGGGCGCGTATGCCTCCAGTGGATTTGTTTCAACTAACCCCGACAAAAGTGTTTCAACCGACCCCACACCACATAGCATAGTGCTGTCCCCTTAGACATTAATATCACTTTATGCTAATGCATTCATTACAATATATGTAATTCCAGTATACATGGTTAATTATATAAAAGTTAAATTAGATGGATACCTAAAAAACTAAAATTTTGAGAAGAAAAAAACTCAATTTCTGAAATTTCACTTTTTCGATAAAAAACATGATTTATAGATGGTTTGGGCCATATATCAAAGAATCTAGCCAATATCTTTCTGATTTTTTCACTGGTGATAAAAATAACAATAAGTTCACATAAGAATCAAGAAAAGCAATCCTAACACATGTTGCCTCTATTATACAGCTTGTGTTTCAACTAACCCTGTGTTTCAACTAGCCCCAGTCTCCCCTACTTGGGTAATTGACTGATGGTGGGCATGTTGGAGCCCTAGGCTATGGTGCCGTCTGGAATGTCACTGCCAGAAACATACTCTGTAAATACAAATTCCATACATCTATGTTGTAAACCTTCAGAGCTGCTCATAAACTGTATGTCTATTTTACAACAGGTGATAGAGCTAGACCTCGACCAGCTCCCAGAGGGAGAGGAGGTCCTGAGTATCCTCAAACAAGAGGGAGCACCGCTACACATCTGGGTTACACTAGCCGTAAGTATTTTATACACCTCTATCTGCAACATATAGAATATGATGCCCCAGTCTGATGTTTCTTAGCATAATTATCAATAATTTGTTGATTTGATATCGTTGAATCTCCATTTTCACTCGCCTATCGACTTTCCGTGGTAGTATTCAAAATTATAGCAAATGAGATGCAAACTTTGTATCATTGATGAATAAAGTGTAAGAAATACGTATATTATCTGAATAAATAGACAAATGCCAACGCCCATTGATACTGTCTCTGTTGTATTTCACAAGTGGGGGCTGGGGCAGTATCCCACGAAGCCGCAGTGAAATACATCAGAGCGGTATCAATGTAGTTGGCATTTGTGTTTATTTTTTTATTTGAAGCCATTTAATGAATGAAAACCAACTTTTTCTTAGCCCATTGAATACAGACATGTTGTATTCAATGGGGGCATTGAATACGGCCCTTCAGTGCTAAAGCATAGGACATCTTGTATTTCCAAAAAATAAACTGCTATAACCATTAGAGATGAATCACAAAAATTGACTGTATGGGTCCTCATTTTGTAATATTTACAGCTTGAGTACTACAAACAAAATCATGTCGAAGACTTCGTTAAAATGCTGGAGGCGTCGCGGACGGATGCGAACCTGGGTTACTCCAACTTTGAGCGGGACCAGATGCGTGCGTTGGACACTCTGGCAGCCTACTACGTGCAGCAGGCGCATCGAGAGAAGAACAAAGATAAGAAAAGAGAGCTCTTCACACAGGCCACCCTCCTCTACACCACGGCAGATAAGATCATCATGTACGACCAGGTATGTACTGGACATAGGGTTTGAAAATAAGAGGCCTTTCAGATTGTAAAGCAACCGACTGAAACTGAGCAATCTATACTGCATCTACGCTATTTAAACTGTTTTAAACATAACTATTTTATTATGAGTGAAGTATTCTTAAGTATATTAACCAGATGGGAGATAATAAAGGCTACTCGTGGAGTACCCCATTTCAGTGTAGAACAGAGAAGCCTGAAATGACTGTTTCTAAGTTAATATGTGCTGTTTTCTAACCACTGAGTGTTTGTTGCCCAGAACCACTTGTTGGGACGTGCCTACTTCTGTCTGCTGGAGGGAGATAAGATGGACCAGGCCGATGCCCAGTTCAACTTCGTTCTTGGTCAGGTAAGATCTTTCTTTCAATGTCTTGCTTTAACACGTTTATTGCTTATACAAACTGATAGTAATTGCAGACGATATGTCATATCTCCTGTTGGGTTCATCAGGGTAATCTAGGCTAAAGATGTCTTCCAGTTCCTTTGTATTACTGGTCAGTGGTGATAAATCAGGAAGATGTGCTACTTCATGAACCGGCTTTCCTACAAGTGAAATAATTACTGGACATCGATTCTCTCTCTTTGTAGCTCTATAGTGATCGATGCCCAGTTTTATACTTCAGACCAGTGGCTCATTTTGGCTGTTTTTTGCCTCACAGATTGCTTCTAGGGCAAAATCCTGACTAGGTGCCAATATATTCTCTATGCCAATGTGTAATATGAGGGTAGAAAACACTGGAACCTCAGTTAGAAAAAATCCTACTGAACAGTTTTTGAGAAAATTAGGGTTTTGTTGCATATTTTTGGTGTTTTTAGTACATTTCCTACATAAACCGTGAACGCCAGCATTTCTCACTTTTCAGGTGTTTAGAATCAGAATTTGACTTTTTTTAATTCGCAGTAGGATTTCTGAGTATCGAGCCATTCTAGAAAAGCTATTCTTTGGAAAAAATACTTAGTATTTCTTGATGATTTTCGTTGCACAAATTTAGGGTTGTAATATAAAAACTGCATTGTCATCCAATCAAAGTGTTTATGCACTGTTGATGGTCACCCCCTCCCACCCACTTCACTCTGCATTGAAGGAGAACAGGCAGGGGAGGTTCATGTGTCCGTATATAGCTGTTGACCTGGGTGCTGGGTGCATTTTTAATTTATGGGGTGCCAACTGTTCATGAAAGAAAAATCAAATAGAATATTTTATTTTTTTTGGTATCAGATTAATGCAACTACAATTTGTAATTTAGCACTTAAAGCATTGTATTTGCATTAATATGAATAGTAGCCACCTTATGGGGTGCCAACTATTCATGAAAGAAAAATCTATAAGAATTTGTTTTTTATTAGCATTAAATTGATGCAACTACAATTCGAGATTGCATTTTAAGCATCTTAAATCAATGGTAGTCATCTTAAATATATGGGGTGCCAACTGTTCATGAATTTTAAAAAAAGAATAGAATTAGTTTTTTTATTAGTATCAGATTAATGCAACTACAATTTGTGATTGCACTTAAAGCATTGTGGCATGCAATGACTGGTAGCCACCTTGAATGTATGGGGTGCCAACTGTTCATGAAAGAAATAAAAGAAAGTATTTTTTTTAAGAATCAAATTAATGCAACTGCAATTCAAGATTGCATTTAAGCATTATGGCATTCAATGACTGGTGGCCATCTTGAACCTATGGGGTGCCAACTCTTCATGAAAAGAACAACTAAATTGGATTTTTTTAACAGTATAAAATTTATGCAACTACATTTCAAGATTGCATTTAAAGCATTGTGGCATTCAATGAATGGTGGCCATCCTAAACCTATGGGGTGCCAACTGTGTTTGAAAAAGGTATCAAATAGAAATTTTCTTATATGAATTAGGCCACTTAAAAAAGATTATCAGCTTTGCGGATACTTTTCAGAAATAATAGGTGCGGGAGGGCGGCTTTTTATTTTATTTGATATTCCTAATTTCTACCATGAGGGCGGCCCCTTTCTATTTTTTATTTCAGTTCAAATATATTTGGATAGATTAATTGATATATAATACTCAATATATTCATCATAAATCATAGGAACAATAATCCAAATACAATGGATTTCGAACAGGGAGTAAAATGCTTTTTAAATCTAGTTTCTACACCAATAAATGGTTGAGATATGGTTACTTCTGTATATCATATGTCACCCTTTGCATGGATGCGGGATTTTGGCCCTATTTCTTTATGAAAAAATGAAATAAATACCATCCATGCGGCCCTTTTTAACTGATGCGGGCGGTATCCGCAAAGCTGATTATCTTTTTTAAGTGGCCTTATACAAATTAATGCAACTATAATTCTTCATTGCACTGAAAGCATTGTGGCATTTAGTAAATGGTAGCCATCTTGAATGGGTTGAATGAAGGAAAAATCAAATAGGATTTGTTTTTTTGATAGTATCAAATTAATGCAACTACAAGTCAAGATTGCATTTCAAGCATCGGGACATTCAATGAGTGATAGCCATCTTGAATCTATGGGATGCCAACTGTTCATGAAAGAAAAATGGAATAGATTTTTTTTTTATTAGTATCAAATTACTGCAACTGCAATTCGATATTACATTGAAAGCATGGTGGCATTCAATGAATGGTTGCAATCTTGAATCTTTAAATGAACATACACACAGACATATTCATAGGCATGAACATGGTGTTCTCCTTCATATAGATATTCATGGATGTCTACTTCTACTAAATATAGATTTCTGTTGGAAGGATTCTGTTACATGGATGTCGATGTCCAGTTTTAGATATATATCCATATAGTGCATTGGAGTGCTATAATGTTGGACTGCTGTATATTTAGATGTAGAAAATTTGGCCAAGAGATCTGACAAGAAGCTTTGCAGAACTTGAAGGTGATATATCTTTTTCATTTCTAGTCGAGCAACAACATCCCATCCCTGCTAGGAAAGGCGTGTATTGCTTTCAATAAAAAGGACTACCGAGGAGCCTTAGCTTACTACAAAAAAGCGCTTCGCACCAACCCAAATTGTCCGGCGTCTGTACGTCTCGGCATGGGCCACTGCTTCGTGAAGCTTGGCAAACTCGATAAGGCCAGGTAAGATTTATTTGGTGTTTTAATTTGTAATTGTTCTGATAATACATGTTATCAAACATCGAAATATGATTTTATTCTTAAAAGCCAAAATCGGGACTTTAAAAAAGAATTCATGTACATTGATTGTTCACAGAAACTGATTTCCCAGTGGTAAAAAGGAATATTTGCTGTTTTCATCTCGAATAACATCAAGACGCTAGACTCTTTACAGCAGCTATTAAACAAAGATATTTAAAATTGAATAGAGCAAAATAAACCCCCCTAATGATTACCGTTATTTCAAGTTGGTATATTTCATGTGTTTTTGTAGAATGGCATTTGGACGGTCGCTTCAGTTGGACCCTCAGTGCGTAGGCGCACTGGTGGGACTGGCTATTCTAGAACTTAACGAAAAGACACAAGACTCCATCAAGAGTGGTGTACAGCTTCTGTCTAAGGCTTACACCATCGACTCCTCCAACCCCATGGTGCTAAACCACCTGGCTAATCACTTCTTCTACAAAAAGGTATTTGGAGATTAGCTAACTTGCATCAGTTTCACGTAATATCAAGCTTTAGCTGAAAGAATCATTCTGTACACCCTTAACCGTTTTCCATGATCAGATATAAGATAAAAAGGCAATTGGTTTAATATATGTCATGTTATTATAGATCCGTCATTGTCGAACAGTGCAACGTTTATTTATTCGATGAGACCCTAACAGTATTTAGTATTATTTAAAGTAATGAATTTATAGAATTGTAACTTTGAGGGGAGACTTTTATTTTTTGCTGAATTTTTCTGTCAACAAATGTTGACTCAATTTATTCGGGTGCATCACAGAAAGAAAATCCCACATACCGGTATCTTGTTTAACATGTGATGCTTTTACTTCCAACTGCTCAATACTTTATAGTAAACATTTATGGTTTCCAGGATTACCAAAAAGTGCAGCATCTTGCTCTGCATGCCTTCCATAATACAGAGAACGAGGCCATGCGTGCAGAGAGTTGCTACCAGCTGGCACGGGCCTTCCACGTCCAGGTAGGTTGAGGGTCTCAATTTGAATTCAAGAAAAAACAGACTGCTGGGATGAAAGTCTTTAAGTTTTTCCCTGATTTCAACTTTTGTATGTCGCGAAGACCTGTACCTAGCTATAGCGGACCTTATTCAGGGGGAACATTTGAAATTTCTTTTGAGCTCCTGAGACTGACCCGTGCACTACTGTCAGTTTTAGGTTGAAAATTCATACTTCCGTTAATTATCATGAAGAATTTTTTTTATTGAGTATTCAGAACACGGGCATTAATTGCAAGATTGTTTGCTTATGATTTGATTAAAGATGTATTTTACATTGGTGTATTGGATATACTGCTTTTCTAAACAAATACATTCCACCTTTCTTTCCAGAATGACTACGACCAGGCTTTCCAATATTACTACCAAGCAACACAATTTGCCTCACCTAACTTCGTCCTGCCACACTTCGGGCTTGGTCAGATGTACATATTCAGAGGCGACACCGAAAACGTTAGCAGAATTTTGAAAATATTACTTGCCTCGCATAAAACATGCTTACATATACACATTTTACGCCACATCTATGTGGTGCGCGAAGTTAAAGAACCTTTGCTTCTGCATGTCATTTTGGATACATAAAGGAGAAATATAGTTATGGCTGAGCTAGATCGACTTTACAGGACGACACAAACGAGATTTTCTTAAAATTTATCATTTTGAAAATAAGTACCGGTAGGGCCTACATAAAGGTTAATGTGACTTACTACTAACCTTGTATGGATTTCCGTCTTCCAGGCTGCCCAATGCTTTGAAAAGGTGATGAAGGCTCAGCCCGGTAACTACGAGACAATGAAAATCTTAGGTTCATTGTATGCACATTCAGATGATGCCGAGAAGTTAGCAACCGCAAAGGTAGGCCTAGAGGGTGATATAAATTTATTACTGGACATCGATTCTCTCTCTTTGTAGCTCTATAGTGATCGATGCCCAGTTTTATACTTCAGACCAGTGGCTCATTTTGGCTGTTTTTTGCCTCACAGATTGCTTCTAGGGCAAAATCCTGACTAGGTGCCAATATATTCTCTATGCCAATGTGTAATATGAGGGTAGAAAACACTGGAACCTCAGTTAGAAAAAATCCTACTGAACAGTTTTTGAGAAAATTAGGGTTTTGTTGCATATTTTTGGTGTTTTTAGTACATTTCCTACATAAACCGTGAACGCCAGCATTTCTCACTTTTCAGGTGTTTAGAATCAGAATTTGACTTTTTTTTATTCGCAGTAGGATTTCTGAGTATCGAGCCATTCTAGAAAAGCTATTCTTTGGAAAAAATACTTAGTATTTCTTGATGATTTTCGTTGCACAAATTTAGGGTTGTAATATAAAAACTGCATTGTCATCCAATCAAAGTGTTTATGCACTGTTGATGGTCACCCCCTCCCACCCACTTCACTCTGCATTGAAGGAGAACAGGCAGGGGAGGTTCATGTGTCCGTATATAGCTGTTGACCTGGGTGCTGGGTGCATTTTTAATTTATGGGGTGCCAACTGTTCATGAAAGAAAAATCAAATAGAATATTTTATTTTTTTTAGTATCAGATTAATGCAACTACAATTCGTAATTTAGCACTTAAAGCATTGTATTTGCATTAATATGAACAGTAGCCACCTTATGGGGTGCCAACTATTCATGAAAGAAAAATCTATAAGAATTTGTTTTTTATTAGCATTAAATTGATGCAACTACAATTCGAGATTGCATTTTAAGCATCTTAAATCAATGGTAGTCATCATAAATATATGGGGTGCCAACTGTTCATGAATTTAAAAAAAAAAAAGAATTAGTTTTTTTATTAGTATCAGATTAATGCAACTACAATTTGTGATTGCACTTAAAGCATTGTGGCATGCAATGACTGGTAGCCACCTTGAATGTATGGGGTGCCAACTGTTCATGAAAGAAAGAAAAGAAAGTATTTTTTTTAAGAATCAAATTAATGCAACTGCAATTCAAGATTGCATTTAAGCATTATGGCATTCAATGACTGGTGGCCATCTTGAACCTATGGGGTGCCAACTCTTCATGAAAAGAACAACTAAATTGGATTTTTTTAACAGTATAAAATTTATGCAACTACATTTCAAGATTGCATTTAAAGCATTGTGACATTCAATGAATGGTGGCCATCCTAAACCTATGGGGTGCCAACTGTGTTTGAAAAAGGTATCAAATAGAAATTTTCTTATATGAATTATACAAATTAATGCAACTATAATTCTTCATTGCACTGAAAGCATTGTGGCATTTAGTAAATGGTAGCCATCTTGAATGGGTTGAATGAAGGAAAAATCAAATAGGATTTGTTTTTTTGATAGTATCAAATTAATGCAACTACAAGTCAAGATTGCATTTCAAGCATCGGGACATTCAATGAGTGATAGCCATCTTGAATCTATGGGATGCCAACTGTTCATGAAAGAAAAATGGAATAGATTTTTTTTTTATTAGTATCAAATTACTGCAACTGCAATTCGATATTACATTGAAAGCATGGTGGCATTCAATGAATGGTTGCAATCTTGAATCTTTAAATGAACATACACACAGACATATTCATAGGCATGAACATGGTGTTCTCCTTCATATAGATATTCATGGATGTCTACTTCTACTAAATATAGATTTCTGTTGGAAGGATTCTGTTACATGGATGTCGATGTCCAGTTTTAGATATATATCCATATAGTGCATTGGAGTGCTATAATGTTGGACTGCTGTATATTTCTTTCATAAAAGAATTCTCACTTTTCTTGGTATAACGCTTTTATATGTGGGCATTTTGTTTCTAAGTTCAGAATAATTTTTGTCTGGAGTTTGTAAGTGAGAGTTATAACAACCTACATGTACTATAATGTTTAAACGGTTTAAATTGTTATTTATCAGTAATTAACACAGTACTGTAATATACCGGCAGCAAGGCATTTGGTTCTACCCGTGATGTATTTGCCTTTCTATGACCACCAATTGCTACAACATGTGCATCTTTGTTCACAGCAACACCTGAAGAAGGTGACGGAACAGTTCCCGGACGATGTAGAAGCATGGATCGAACTCGCTCAGATCCAGGAGAGATCGGATGTTCAGGTAAGTTACTATACATAACGTATATCATAAATGGACTAAAAAATCATTTTGTATCTATGCTTCCCTGGCCCATCTAAAAAGGGTCCTTTCTCTCCGCTCTTATGTATGTCTGGTGTCCGTATGGGCAGATAGAGACACATGTAGGCTATTCATCTATAAAATTGATATCTATTAAATGTGGCTTTCTCGCCATGGATATGACTTTAGCTGTTGAAATGGCTTTACTTACTTACTCTATGTCCTGTTATACACATCTCGGTATGTTAAGTTTTATACCTGCATATATTGACCATATAGTAACCATATGTAGAACAATTTACCATACATTAGCATAGCTTACTCACATATAATATGGACTATGCTTCCTTTTTAGGCGGCCCTTTCAGCATACGGAACGGCCACAAGTATTTTGAAAGATAAAGTCGAGGCTGATGTTCCACCAGAAATTCTCAATAACGTTGCTGCGCTCCACTTCCGTCTCGGCAACCTTCAAGAGGCAAAGGTCGGTGCTATACTTCTTTTTTCATGCTCCTGTCACAGTTAAATAATAATGCGTTCTGAAACAAATCACTGAAATCCTTTTTGAATATAAACGTTTACAATATTAAATAGAATGAGTGCATGAACTTGCTATGCTGTCCATTTCCATAAATTTCAGATTTAAAAAATGTATTAGAATGGCAATATAATATCAAATTTCAGAAGTACTATGAGGGGTCTCTAGACCGGTCTCGTAAGGAGGCACAACATGACGAGACATATTACGGAGCCATCTCGGTGACGACAACCTACAACCTCGGGAGGCTATACGAGGCACTTCATGAGTACGACAATGCTGAGCGACGCTACAAAAATATCCTCCGTGAACATCCCAACTATGTTGACTGTACGTATAAACTTAATGTCCAAACTCATGAAAAAAAAATGTTGCAAAAGAATTATCATTGTTTGTTCGGTCAATGTAGATCTAATTTAGGCAAGAACCCTCAATACATTTAAATGGACGTCT
This sequence comes from Harmothoe impar, assembly GCA_947462335.1. Lineage (NCBI taxonomy): Eukaryota > Metazoa > Annelida > Polychaeta > Phyllodocida > Polynoidae > Harmothoe > Harmothoe impar. Next base: position 41,891,884 of record OX381711.1, on the reverse strand, counting down.
ATCTCCTTGTAATATTTGGTTGTTGTATTAAAAAATGTATGAAAGTGACAAAGTAATACACAGATTTACAACGATATCTGCCTGAGTTTCTGAGGTTTCATCTCTCTTTAAAAAGCAAATGCAAAAGAAAAGAAAAATTAACACAATGGTAAACTGCTTTGTTCAGGTTATCTGCGTCTCGGCTGCATGGCTCGGGACCGTGGTCAGATCTACGAGGCGTCTGACTGGTTCAAGGAGGCACTTCAGATTAATCAAGTAAGCATGACATTATTGGTGTACTTCTCACCAGATGCGCTCGTCTATCTTCTTTTATTGATTCTATTAATTATTTTTTTAAATCAGGAACATTAATAATAGGTGGATTTTCGGATTTTATTTGTAATAGGAAAATCCATTGAATTTTAAATGGAAATAATTATCCTTTTCAGGATCACCCAGATGCATGGTCGTTGATTGGCAACCTCCATCTGGCTAAACAGGAGTGGGGTCCTGGCCAAAAGAAGTTTGAGCGTATCCTACAGCGACCCACCACACGCGACGACCCATACTCCATGATTGCACTCGGCAATGTCTGGCTACAAACCCTCCACCAGCCCATGCGTGACAAGGATAAGGTAAGAAAATCTATTAAATTGCATCACCGTAAATTCCCGCGTATAACCCGCACCTCGCGCATAACCCGCACCCGACTTTGGAAGAATCCTATAACCCGCATCTGGGGCCTGAAAATCGCCGTTTTAGTACTATACTATACTTATAAAAACCCTCGTATTACCTGCACCTTGACTTTAATAATATTATATAACCCGCACTAGAGGTTTGGTTCGCGTATAACCCGCGGGTTTAGGCGGGGATTTACGGTATTACCTTATGAAGATTAGTATGGTTGCTTTGATCACAAAACCAATTGTGAGAGTAAGAAGCCTTGTGATTCGGGGGGTGGGGGGAACTGATAGACTGCACTTTGTAGAAAGCAGGCTAACAAAGCGCCACTATCGTATTCAACGAAATAAGTGCAAAGTGTGATTAACAAATATTTATGAACACATTGCATGTAGTTTAATCAGGTCGCAAACGAACTTACAAGAGTCTCGAAAACCATAGCAACCATATGTTGTCGCTTGGCATTTTGCTTTGATGTCAGTCAATCACAAAAGCTGAGAATGGTCTTTGTCTTATTTTCATGGCTTTAGGAAAAGAGACATCAGGACCGTGCCTTGGCTATGTACAAAAGTGTGCTTCGGAATGATCCACGCAGCATCTGGGCGGCTAATGGTATCGGTGAGTATCCTGTATATTCATATCAATATGCTCAAGATACATGGTGCTTTATATTAAAGCAGTGTTATCCCCGGCATAACCTCCATTAGTTAATAGGAACAAGATATTTGACAAAGTTAGTACATTTACTGTAATAACGTGAATAAGTAGTTGATTTTATCACAATTTAATTGATATTGTTGTCTTTTGCAGGATGTGTTTTGGCACATAAGAACAATATCAACGAGGCTCGGGACATCTTCGCACAGGTTCGCGAGGCTACAGCTGACTTTTGTGACGTGTGGCTTAACATCGCCCACATCTACGTCGAACAAAACCAGTATGTGGCAGCTATACAGATGGTAAGTACCCTAAACTCCCGCATTTTAACCCGCATGGGCCTCCGATAAAGTATGTACCGTATTCGACGTAATAAGCGCCCTGGGCGCTTAAAATATTATTTTAAGTGGAAAAATCGGCCCCAAATATTCATTTTAATAAGCGCCCCCCATGGCTGTATTATTTCCACCTCAGAAGCCTCCACAAGGGCTCTACTCACTCCTATGCCTTCACACCTGGTTTGGCCTTAACATTTGTACAGGTGTGAAGTGTTTTAAGTCATACAAAGTGTGAAAAACAAGTACAAATTATGAGGAACCTATGAAAAAATCTGGGGGGAAAATCTGAAAAAGGGGGGGGGGGGCTTATTAGGGGGAGGGCGCTTATTAGGTCGAATACGGTACACATATTTTCTCCAGAAATGTACCCCCCACCACCCTGAGGTTTTTGTATAAATTAAGATAAAGGTTAATGTATGCAAAATTTTGCTAAAAAAATAGACCCCCCCCCCCCCCAATCGTGCGTACATACTTTAATGGGGTCTGATTTCGACTTATTTAATACTGTAGCATACTGGCAAAAATCCTTGTATAACCCGCAGCCCCAACTTTCCAATTGTTTATCAAGAATAACATGAGACTACTCAGTTTGCCACGACTTTGGTCTTTGGTCTTGGGTCTTGTTTCTTGAACACACGTTACTAAACAGTATGTTTATGTAGTTTCTGCATCTTACAACTGGTTAACATGCACTAATCAATTTTTTTAAAAATTTCTGTTGCAGTACGAGAACTGTCTGAAAAAGTTTTTCAAGTACCACAACACAGACGTGATGATGTATCTGGCACGTGCTTACTTCCGCTGCGGGAAGCTTCGCGAGTGTCGGGCGACACTTCTCAAGGCGCGCCATGTGTCGCCCTCAGACACTGTGCTGCTCTACAACATAGCGCTCGTCATGCAGAAACTGGCCACCTCCATCCTCAAAGACGAGAAGAGCAACCTCAAGGCCGTACTCAGTGCTGTACAGGACCTCGAGCTGTCACACAGGTAGGCTCAAGTGGATTTTTACTTTAAATCATATATTTGATGATTTTCAGAACATAGGGCAAAAAAATATTCATATGATTTTACCAATTAATTCCTCGACAAAATGGCATTGTAACAGGCCAAATTTCAGCGACAAGGTGCTCATTATGTCATAGTTATCAATTTACACAAACTCGCAGATGTTTGAGGTTGATATTTCAAACCCATCACACCTTATGTGGAAAATCCCCCGCCTCTTCCCACATAAGGTGTGATGATAGGGACAGGCTACACACAGTCTCAAGGAAAGTGTTAGGGGGACAACATTGAGGTACAGGATTTGTCACTAGATGGCTGCACTGCATGTAGGAGCAGAGAGGTGGCTCCACCTAGGCACTGGGTCAGCAACTTTCGGTTGCGGTGGTGGCTTCAGAAACATTTGCCTAACGTTCCTGCTGTGAAGATGGGTGTTGAAATAAGTTATTAGAACAAAGACATTGGAAGTGCATTTGGTATTAACAGGCTGTTTACTTTCTTTTCAGATACTTCACTCACCTCAGCATGTTTGGAGACCGCATGCGATTTGACCTTGCACAAGCAGCTTCAGAAGCCCGGTGAGTTGAATATAGATTAGGCTGCATGAAATTGATTATCAATATAATATTACAGACACTGTCCGCATCCTTTAAAAACGGCCACATGAAAGCTTTTTCTCATTATTTTACAAAAGGGAAAAAAAATCTATGAATTTCTATTCATAAAAATACATTCATTTCCGCCCCTATTTGAAAGCATATCTATAGGGGCAACTAATTGGTCGATCTTGATAAACTTTACAAGTTTCAGAATCCCCGAAATGTCATGTTATTTGAGAATTCCATAAGTGGCTGGCATACTGTATGATATCTGAATCATAGGAATACGTTCCAAATAATGTATGCATGATAACATTATGTACTCACTACTTGAATAGAAGAGAAACATGCCGTGTAGCTCTAGCCTAAACAACTATGATTTGCATTCTGCTCATAGTCAAATCGATGATTAGATGATCTCACAAAGGTGTTCTGATAGATCTTCTCTAGTTATAAAAGAGAAATGACTGTTTTATTCTTACTTTCAGGCAATGCTCTGATCTGTTGTCCCAGGCCCAATACCACATGGCACGGGCCCGTAAGATTGACGAAGAGGAACGAGAGGTGCGCCGTAAGCAGGAGGAGGAGCGGGAAGCGCTACGACAGCGGTACGAGACTGTCCAGGTACGTGTGGATACAACAATGTCAGTTTGTGGGCGCCTTGTTACTAGTGCAGCCCTGTGTTAACCATATGTAAGAGTATGTATCAGTAGAATATTGCCACTTTCATCCGAATTTCCTGTGGAATGATGGTGCTACCACTAGCGCTAGTGAATCTCCAAACTCTAGTGATAAAACTGTGTTTAGCTGGTTTCACATGGTCCATAGGTTTAACATTGTAAACTTCCATCCGACTGATCCTCTTATCAGGATTGGCCTTGAATATAAATGTTATTTGTGTCACTAAACCAAATGCTGATTTTCTAACCTTTGCAGCTCGAGAAGCAGACTAAGACTGAAGAGCGCCGAAAGGCACAGTTGGAAGAGCGCGCCCGCTTTATCGAGAAAACTAAGAATATTCTGGTTGTCGACACCCCAGTGGAAGACAAACCACGCCGCGGTGGTGGTGGAGGCAGGGTAGGAATTCTGTCTCTTTTTTCTTTTTTTTTAACAATGTACTTGAAAGGGGTTTTCATCCATCATTAGTCATATCTTTAACGGGTAGCAGTTTTTAGACAAGGGCCACGATTTTTCATTTTTAATAACTGGGTAAAGGTATGTTGTCCTTATGGAATTCTGAGCAGAACACAAAAGCAATATGTATCGGTACTGAATCCTATACTTATCTTTCAAAGGGTTATTTGTTACCAGGAGTCTCAGGATAAGGCTTTTGATGAATATTTCGGACTATCATAAAATATAAGTTGATATGAGGATGTTAGTTTGATCATTTTATCATATCATTATAGTTAAATCCTTTAAACATAGTCCAGTAACAAAGTGTATGTTTTTCATGACATTGCAGAAGCGTAAGGGCGGTGGCGATGGAGAGATCATGTCAGATTCTGGCAGTGACGACGACGCTCCAAGGAAGAAGAAAGGAAAGAAAGGTGGAAGTGACTCGGAGCCGGAGCTGGATGAAGAAGGAAACCCCGTCCCGAAACAGAAGAAAAAGCGCAGCAGGTAACATACATGTCTGCGATAGACGATCTATATAGATATAGAATAACACATGTGTCTGTTTAGACGAGTATAAGTACGAGTAATACTTTCATAACCATTGGATTGATTTTTGAGAAATATTTTTAATATTAATATAGTGGTTATTTGAATTAGGTTATGCTTGAGAATATACCCACTGAAAATGTAATAATTACTGCATCTAATATGTAATTTCAATCATTTTCTCACTTCAGTTCAAAGAAAGGAGAAGGTAAACCCCGTAAACCGCGGGCTCCAAAGAAACAGAAAGAAGGCAAGAAGGGTAAGAAGGGCAAGAAGGAAGTGGAGGACGAAGACGGGATGAGCGCCAAGCAGCGCCGCAAGATCGTCTCAAAGGCCACCATCTCCTCCAGCGATGACTCAGACTCTGACTCTGGGAAGCTCAAAATTTCTGAGTAAGTGCTTTATTATTAGTACATGTATTGCATCATTGTGCAAATACATTCGGTCTCATACTTAGGTCTTCTTGCACCACTGTCCATATTTCACAAATAAAATATTATAAAGGGAGATACATTGATTTCAAATAACAACAGTAAAGTTGACCAATTTTGAAAAGAAAAGAACAGTGCAGTAGTATTTTATTAGAAAAGTTTTCTCTAATTCTTGCACCTCTGTTTTTCAGTCATGAATCTGGTGGTGAGGGAGGAGCGCCCAAACGACGTCGCATCCTGTCTTCAGGTAGTGAAAGCGATGGTGGTGCACCCAAAAAAGCATCAGGATCTCGCAAGTCAAGATCCCGCTCACGTTCAGGATCTCGCTCAGGCTCAGGGTCACGATCCCGGTCTGGGTCCGGCAGTCGACGTTCTGGAAGTGGGTCAAGGTCACGTTCACGATCAAGGTCAGGATCAAGGTCAGGCAGTGGCTCAAGGTCGCGGAGTCGGTCACGGTCTGGCAGTCGCTCGAGGTCACGGAGCAGGTCCAAGTCTGGGAGTAGGTCCAGAAGCAGAAGTCGCTCACGGTCAAGGTCTAGGTCACGCAGTAGGTCACGATCTAGAAGTCGGTCAGGGTCAAGGTCAAGAAGTGGGTCGCCAAAGGGGTCAGGAGGTGGGTCGCCAAAAGGCTCTGCTTCGGGTTCTGAAAAAGGCTCACCCCCAGGGTCACCGAAATCTGCAGCATCAGGCAATGAAAGCGACTAACTTTGGAAAATACTTTTGTGTATGCTGCCCGATAATCATAAATGTAATAACATTTTTGTGTAGGTGGCAATGTATTATCGACAGATAATCATAAATTTAATAACATGTTTGTGTAGGTGGCAATGATATTATCGACAAAAGAAGAAAGGTCGGGGATAGAAAGACCCAATCGCTACGTGTGTTCAACATGGAATGTTCAGTTGTAGAGTACTATTGTAAAATATATGTATGAATTGTACTGTATCGCTGCAATCTGTGACAATGCATCTATAGTGTCCGTTGCATGTCATTTTGCAATATTGAATTTGTCTTTATTCTTATTGCTGAGGGAAAGTTATTAAAAAAGGGTCAAACAGTGTACATCTGCTTACTATGGCTGATGTGCCATCATACTGACAAAATCATGAAAAATGAATAAATGAAAATATAGAAACAAGAAAGACTTCTTGATTTTCTTTGATAATGACAAGGTCCTCTCAGCTCGGGTATTTTTTATCATGATGAGGTCTACTGATAACCATCTAATGCTGAGGGTGAGACGATGGAGTCGTGCGGGTGGAAACCCCAAAATGTGTCCCAACAACTTTTTCCATATTAGTTGACCCCATCTTCTCTGCTACCACACCATGTGCCCTAGCCGGCCTAAGCCATTCACGATGTAACTACCACATTCAATGTTTTAAATGCAAATAATGGCGAGTGTAAACTGTAGATGATCGACGAACTCTTTATAAAGATGGAACTCCGATTTTCTGTTAGCTGATGCTTTGGTATTTTAGTTCAATATCATTTAGAAAAATATTGCAACCAAGGCTGGGAGATCTGCATATACCAGATGACCAAACCCAGGCGGTCTGTATAAAATACTTTCAAGCAGTGGCTGTAATAAACAAGGATTGGCAGTTTACGTCAACCCTATTAAGGGCAGGATAGTGCTTCCATTTGCGATGCCATGGCATTAGTTATTATGCAGGGATACAACTGTGGCCTGCAGGAGTATATCTAACCAATAGGATCGGCATGACAAATGACATACTGTAAATTATACTCTGGACCCCAGCATTACGCTGTCCGTAACGGTTTAAGCCTACAGATATCTGGAACAGGCTGAAGAAACCACAAGCTAAGCTAGGAGAGAATTTCTTTTTTTAAATTTTGTTTTACAAAGACAAGAATTTTGGCATCTATGTCTGGAAATTATTTTGAGGTTAAGGTCGTTTTACGGGGATATTCTAGACCAAACCAACAACAGAGATCACTGATGTCTAAGATGCCAAGATTTTATTATACAATGTTCTATTATTTTACATTGTACTGTAGTAGCCCACTATTCCATTCAAATCAGTTCTCAGCATAAACTAGGCACCATTTAGTAAGTTAAGAACCATATAATCTAGATATGGAAATTAATGAGAACGCTCTTAACCTCCTAGAACAGGATTTCAACCTCAAACCGATTCAGAAGTTCAAATGTCATCTAGATCCCTTCACCATCCGGCCGATGGAGTGCAGTAATGGTGCAAAATGTCGTCTGTTCCTGTCAAATGTCGTCTGCTCAGCACCGGAAGTGTCATTTCCTGAGCTGCCATCCATCTCAAAGAAGAGGGGGTCTGTCATTGAGTCCTCTCCTCCAGTGCCCCCCGCATTGACAGCACTGAACACCAGTTCCTCCTCCGCAGCCTCCTGACCCATGCTGGGGTATTGCTCCAGTGCATCTTCATCTTTATAATTGAGTCGGGAATTTTCATTCAATTGTCCATATTGCGCTTCACTATCAGTTGTAGACCGTTTGAGCCTTAAGCCGTTGGCCCGCCCCCGAGCCCAAGCCCGAAGGTGATTGGCAGGGTAGCCCTGGCGCCTGGAAAGATAAGAGGATCCTATAGATAACCGCATCTGGATGCTGTAATTAATGGATGAGGCAGCCAAGTACTATTTTGCTGAAATCTATTCATGTTTTGTGTGTGTGTGTCTAATATAAATGATGAATGATTGTGAGATATACCCATTAGTTTATAACTTGCTTGCATACAAATTACAATCGAGATGCCAACTGTATTTATATAACATGTATGTGATATTGCTTTAATGAAAATGACGCATGTATCGGTAAGTCCTGTTCCTATGTGGACGCGTGGATCCTGGTATATGCATCATCATGTATTGTAGTGTATTGTAAATGAACAACCGGTTAATAATAATGGTGTATAGGTCAACAATGACCCAGTAACGAAATTATGTAATATTGAGGCCTGGCTATAGTGCAGGATTCTATTGTATACTTATCCATCGTTCATACATGTCTCTTTGAATTGTACTGTGTTTAGAAAATCATTTTATGAAATAAACACTTTATAAACTCAAATCATGCTAGACGCTTTAACATGATAATTAAGTACTTGACGAGAAAAAAAAGTGTAAAGGTATGGTAATTAAGGGAGTGGTCATTTTTTAACAACAGGGGGGGGGGTTGGTGGATTTGGGGGGGGGACCAAAAAAATTTGGATCCCTTGAAGGGGGGGGGGGACCAAAAAAATTTGGACCCCTCTTGAGGGGGGACCAAAAAAATTACACCCCTTTTTAGCGAAAAAGCCCGCGCGTTACTATAGCTCAAAGGGGTCGGCCGCGCTCATTTTCAACCTGCCTAGGGGGGGGACGGAAAAAACTTTGACCCCTCCCGCGGGGGGGGGACCAAAAAAATTTCGACCCCCTCGCGCGGAAATCCACCGACCCCCCCCCCCCCCCTGTTGTTAAAAAATGACCACTCCCTAAGATAAGGAAGTAATGACCAATATGCGAGTCGCACATCTATGATACTTGAGGTATTTTAATAAGAGCTTATAATTAACAATTTAGATATTATGAGACTTAATACACTTGATAGTAGGCATGTATTATGTATAACAATATAAAAGTTGTAGATATAGATGAATAAGGCGCGGGTGGGTGGGGAATAGCCACTATTACGACCCAATTGTAGTACATGTCTGGTAACCATCAACATAGCAGTCTATATATGTATATGAGGAAAGAAAGAGTGAGTGGCAAAGATGATGATGTTGCATATATAACGAACATGAATGATTAAATCCCACCCCCTCCCCCCACTGAACTAAATGACATCTTGTGGCTTCGTGGTACTTTCAGATTCCTGAAAGACTGTTAATTTATATAGGGAGGGGCTAAATAATATGTATAGCACTACCAGTACCGTTGTGTCCAGTCAGGGTTGAAGTCCATCATTTGTCGCTTGCTGCCGTCCCCGCTGTTGGCGGGTACGGCGTGCAGGATGGGGTAGTAGTGGCGGTGGAGGCCTGGGTACCTCTTCCTACCAGGCAGCATGTGTAGCAGGGGGTAGAACATCATCCTGACTGGTCTCCTGAACACCTCACCTACTGGAGGAGAAGGGGGATCCTCCTGTGTGCTGCTGCTGCTGGTGGTGGTAGGCCCCTTATTGACCAGGTGTGCTGCTTCACCCATATAGCTCTGTTTGGACGTACTGGAGGTGTCCTTCTTGAATTGGTGCAGGAGAGGTAGCCATTGGGTGTAGATGGGACTGGCTTTGAGATGGTCCCCATGCCTCTTCCCCAGCATCATGTGGAGAAGGGGTGATGGGGGACTGTGGGAGAGGCGTTGTCTCTGGTATCCCCTGTTGGTTTGTAGGGCTTCAGCTACAGGGATGGTAGCCATGGCAGCCAGGTAGAGAGCACATGCTGATATCCACATCTATGATAGAAAAAGATATGGCACTTGTCACAAATGCTCTGTAAATACTTAGCACTCAACTCTTCCTTTAAAATAATTCCCGGTGCATGATTTACACCGACAAAAAGGAAGGAAAATTTACTAGAATAACTTTGTAATTGAAACGCCATTAAATCCTGTGACATCTAGGCTCGTGTACAACTTCCAGAGAATACTCATATCATTGATCATAATATCAGAATCATTCAATAGTTACAGAATCACCCAAATACATTTATAGGGGCTAGGGTTATACGGGTATGTTATATGACGAGTGCTGTTGGATGTTGTGTTGCGAGCTCAGTCCGAACCCTTCAGTCCGACGGTAGGTGGCAGCACCTACCCCGGGCTTGGGGTATGGACAGAGGTCGCTATAGGCTTCCGGTCTGCGTGTGCGCGCGCAGGCTGGCTGCCTATATATACCCAGCATCTGGCGGTACTCGTCGGTTACTCTGAGCCACGCTGGCAAGGAGACCCTGTGATCAATACGGCTGATTAGCCTACTGACCCGTTCCGAACTCTATAGGGAGTTCGCACACATAGATACTGCTTGTCTAGGTTCTCTGAATAAACCTGATTTGCAACCTGTAACACTTGATCCGAACTGTGTCGACTTTGTTCTTTAATTGATACTCTACCAATATCATAAAGAGACAAAGTATCGTTTATTACACTGGTGCCGTGACCAGTTCTGAGTGAAACGCAGGTTAGCCTGTGCAGTAGCACAGACCTCCTGCTCTGGACGGAGCAGCGAGGTCTCCCGATGAGGCGTCAGCCTCATCCCCGGAGGGGTTAGATGCCGTGAAGGAGGCAGATACCCGCAGGAGTGCGAATGTTCCATCCAGGACAAGCGCATTTTTGGGATACCAGGGTCCCGGAATAATGAATTACTCATTAGATGAAATGAGCCTGTCAATGTTCAACGTTGGTGGGTCAAGATCAGCCGCTCCGAATCCACGGAGGGCTACCATCTTGGAGGAACGTCGTTTCGATGACATGAGAGAGGCCAGAATACAGGAGCGTGTGCAAATGGCCCAAATGGAGTTGTTGACCATTCAGAAACAGTCGAATGAATGGAAAAGCAGTCGGATTGCATTGGAAGGTGCAGTCACACATAGAGCTTCCAAAATCAAGGAGAAAGACGCAAGGCTTTCAACTTTGTTGGAGGAGAACGAGAAGCTGGTGCAATCACTTAGCAGGGTTCGAGTGGAGTTCGATCAGAAACAAGCTGATCTACAGGGACTCCGTTCCGACTTTGTTCAGGCGAACACTGATCTGAATCAGATTTGTGCGGCCCGAGATGCCGTCATCCATGAAGCAGAGGAGACCCGATCAGAACTTGTTCGGGACACTGAAGACTTATGGGAGGCTCGCCAAAGTCTACTGTCAGAATGTGACATTCTGAAGGCAAAAAGAACTTCTTTGGAGAAATTTTTGTCAGAGACCAGGGAAAGTATACAGGATAGCAGTACCTCGTATGCTTCCGCTGATAATGACAGTCCGAAAGGTCCTCATTACAGGAGTTTTACAGACACCCCAAATCTTCCTATGGGACGTGGGATGACTGTAGAAGGTGCCTTGTCTACTTCAACGCCAGGACGACCACTAAAGGTTGGCCGAGCAAGGGGTAGAGGTAGGGCGAGTGATTACTCACCTAGGGTGGGTATCAGTGGTATCCGTCCAATTCCGAAGCAGGTCTTTTCGGTTCCGACGGGTGTAAACACGGCGGGCAGGGGAAGGTCATTATCGGAGTTGGTGCGAAGTCCACGTTCTCAGTTGAAACTGGATGAGCAGCAACTGGATTCGGAACGCTTGAAGAAAGCATCCGAACAAGATAAGGCGGCCAAGACCGACTTAACTCCCTCGAGTTTGTCGCAATGGCGAGAATGCCAAGCAAACATACTGTTCAATGAACAGAAAAACTTGGAATTGGAGAGGCGAGATGTGTATCGCAAGCAGCAGGCTGCTCTTGAGCAGCAACAGGAACGCATGAAGGAAAATGCAGCCCTCGCTGAGGAATTAGCAGAGCAGGAGGCGGCGGTTTTGAGAGCTCGACAAGAAGGGCTCCGAGCGGCCGGTGAAGCTGCGAAAGCTAAATTGGCGGAGGCACAGCAAGAGAAGGAGGCTGATAGACAGGCCAAGGAACTGGAAAAAGAGAAAGCGGCGCATCAGCGATTGCTTGCTCTGGCCCAGCAGTGTCAGTATATGACTGACCAGGAGAAAAATTGGTGGTTCGCTCAAGGTGTGGACCCCACTAAGGATTTGGTGTCGTATGGTACCTACCAGACCTATCTGGAGAGGCAGAATAACGTGCCTACCAGAGGCGCTACTCCGGGGACGACTCCGGGCACAAAGAGTCCGAGGAGGGCTCCAAGGAGAACAATTCTGAGTACAGAGTTGCAAGAGTTGTACGATACAAACCCAGCAATAGCTGGGATCGGATTGCACAACGTGGGTACAGAAAAAGACGCCTCGGCTTCCATTTCTAAATGCCTGGCGATAACCTCTAAAATTAGGGGGTCATCCAACGCTGCTAGACGCATTGCTAGCGAGCCTTTTCCCTACTGGCAGAAAAACTCTTGGGAAGAGTGGTTGGGAGCCACCGTTGAGGACATCAACCTCAGTGGGTGGGATCAACAGGATGCAATTCCTTATGTCTGTAAGGGATTGCGCTTGGGAGATGGCCTGATGGCCGTGGAGCAGTGGAAAGATGAATGCGGACCCCGCGGCACTTTCAAACAACTGGTAGAGATCGGAACTATCCTATACGGAGACTCCGCTCGGATTGACCCGATGGTTGCTTTTAAGAAGCGAGTGCAAGGCAAGCACGAGGCCCCGAGGGTTTTCGGACTTGCACTGATGAGACTCCTGAAGAAGGTACATCCAGCTTCAGGAATCCATGATGCCTTATTCTCTAAGGAATTGTTCTCTCAGTTTGTTGCTGGACTGAGGGACCCAGAAATACAACATGTGGTGTATGATACCTGGAGAGCTGATACGTCATTAGATGACCTTTTTAAGGCCATCGACATACATGCTCTCAAGAAGTCACTGTTAGGGGACCGGGTGCCCACCCGGGCCTCGGCCATTATAGAGTGTTCTCCGGAGCAGTCTGATGGTTCGGGCAGTGAGGAAGAGGGGGCGATAGCTTCTGCAGCTCAGTTTAAGAGGAATGGGAATTCCTCTAAAACGCCGTGGAAAAATAGGAAGCCGGAAGGGGGTGGAAACCCTCCTCCGAAGAAGGAATCATCGGACCCAAAAGCTCCGATAATGGACGCAGCGTTTTTCACATCGCTGTTTGAGAAGATGACGACTTCCATTCAGGGGGCTACACAGCCTAACAGGAGGAAGATCAATCGGCGGACCGCCAAGTGCTATAGGTGCCTGGAGATCGGTCACTTTGCTGCGGAGTGTACGGCTCCGACTCCGAAAGTTCCCGGAAAGGAGGGAAACTAGAGGGGGTGGTCCGAGAAGGCGAGCGGACGACCCCTGCATATGATGTACGCCAACATACCAGAGAGGTAGAGCCTAGTGAAATTCCGAAGGCAGGAAGGGAATCAGGGGTGGCTTCGAGCTTGAGGGGCTCGGATGCCGGCCTGGTTAACATTCCAGTCCAACAGTTGCCCGGCAATGAGGCAGGGAGGCCCATTACGGATCGGAACGAGGAAGTTGCGGCTGTCACAGACACCGTGTGGGTAGGGAGTACCCAGCTTTCCCCGGATCATCCATGTTTCGACCATTTGAAGAAACATGGCCTTGATTTGGCTGCTCCGAAGGATTTTAAACGCTTTACTGTAAACCCGTCTCCGCTGGGGGGGAGGCGGTGGTATGTGTCTGTTACTGTGGCCGGTAGAGCGGGCGAATTTTTAGTAGATACGGGAGCTAGCCACTCCTTTATCTCCTCTAACTTCTATGCTCTTATGCCGGATAGTCGTGATAACTTCAAAACGAGGGTAAACGCCTGTTCGGCCGATGGGTCAAGTATGCAGACGTATGGGCGCGCGTTCATACCGCTCCGAATTGGAGGGAAGGAGTATGTGGCTTCTCCCACCATTGCGGATATTGCAGACGACGGTATACTCGGATTGGATTTTTCGGCGTTGTATGACGCGGTCCTGAATCCGGGTACAGGGGTACTCCTGATAGAGCACCCGTACCGTGCGGTAGAGCAATGTGTGCTCCGACAAGTGTCGACAGTGGCAACGGTGGTCCAAACTGTAAAGATTCCTCCCGGACAGACGTGTGACGTGCTGGTCCGAAGCAAGGGGCTTAGGAGAGAGGAAGAGGCAGTTGTGGAGCCGGATGTGGCCATGTTGGGTAGTATCGGTTTGACGGGCATGGACACACTGGTGGGTGATGGTGCTTGGACCGTTGTGCCGGTTTCTAACCCCGGGTTGGAACCAAAGTATCTAAGGAAAGATACAATACTGGGGAAGGTGTTCACCAGTGAGGCAGTGATGCCTGCTGGACAGGTGAGCATGAAGGGTGACCCTTCTCCGACCGTTCTGAGTGAGGGACTTGAGAAAATGATCTCCGAAACGGATTTGACGGATCGGAGGGATCTCGATTCCCTAAGGAGGCTGGTAGTGAAGTATCAGGATGCATGGCAGGTGGAGGGGGAGCCTTTGGGCCGAACCGACAAAGTGTTGCATTCTATCAATACGGGTGATGCACAGCCTTTCAAGATGCCTTACCGACGCTTGCCTTTGGGTAAGAAAGCGGTGGTAGAGGAACAAGTGAAGACCATGTTGGAACAGAAGGTGATCGTGCCTAGCACTAGCCCCTGGTCCAGCCCGGTCCAGATGGTTACTAAGAAGGACGGGTCTATCCGATTTTGTATCGACTATAGGCGCCTGAATGGGGTAACCAAGAAAAATGCATATCCTCTCCCCCGGATTGATGAGACTCTGGACTCCTTGGGTGGGAACCAATGGTTCTGCACCCTGGATTTGCAGTCCGGATATTGGCAGATCGGGATGAAGGAGGAGGATAAGGAGAAAACGGCTTTTACAAGTCACATTGGACTGTATCAGTTTGAGCTGATGCCCTTCGGGTTGTGCAACGCCCCGGCCACTTTTGAGGCTATGATGGAAACTCTTCTGAGTGATCTGTTGTGGCGCAAATGTTTGGTATACTTGGATGATGTTATTGTCTTTGGCAAGACTTTTGAAGAGTGTGCGTTGAACCTCGGAGAGGTTTTGGAACGAATTCGGTCCAATGGCTTGACATTAAAGCCGAAGAAATGTGAACTTTTTCGGAAGTCCATGGTCTATTTGGGCCGGATCATCTCCACCGAAGGTGTGCAGGCTGATCCGGCTAAGTTGGAGACTGTGGAGACTTGGGAAGTTCCAAAAGGACCAAAGGATATCAGATCCTTTTTAGGGTTCTGTTCCTATTACAGGGACTTCATCCCCGGATTCTCTAGGGTGTCTCAGCCATTACAACGGTTGAGCCATTGGACTCCGGGGAGGAAAAAAGAACCCTTCCCATGGGGGATGGAACAGAATGAAGCCTTCAAAGAGATTAAGGCGTTGTTCCGAACCACCCCGGTGCTGAGATACCCTACGGAGAAGGGGCATTTCATCCTTGACACTGATGCGAGCAATGAGAGCATCGGGGCCGCATTGTCCCAAATCCAGGACGGAGTAGAGGTCCCGCTGGCGTTCGCTAGTAACAGTATGAACAAGGCACAGAGAAATTATTGTACTACCAAGCGAGAGCTGCTCGCAGTAGTGGTGTACACGAAGAAGTTTCGGCACTTCTTATATGGAGGAAATTTCACACTCCGTACCGATCATTCGGCCTTGAGATGGCTCCTTAATTTTAAGGACGCCGAGGGAATGATTGGTCGGTGGTTGAATCACCTCAGCGAGTTCGGACTGGAAAACTCTCATATCCAGCACCGAGCAGGCACGAAGCATATTAATGCTGACTGTCTGAGTAGACGTCCGGTACGCCGTTGTGTGCGTCCGGAGTGTGGGGATTGTGGTGCTCACAATGCTGTGGTAGCAAGTGTGCGTTTGCCTTATGATGGGTTGTTGCAAAACCTGTTGGATTGGTCCACCGACACTATAAGGACGTACCAGATGGCCGATCCTACCATAGCACGACTGAGGGAGCTTGTCCCTACTGGGGTCTGTCCAGTGAGACCCGAAATATCGCTGGAAAACCGTGAAATGCGACGTTTCTTGGCTCAGTTCCACGAACTGGAGGTCCGAGACTCGTTGTTGTGCAGGTGGAAGACTTGTCCCGGAAAGCGGAGGGTGTTACAAATGGTAATCCCTGCTGCTATGAGGAAAGACATCCTGTACTACTGCCACGGCCATTCCACTAGTGGGCATTTCGGAAAGAAACGCTCGTTGGAAAGGCTGAGTCGGAGATACTACTGGCCTGGCATGTCAGGCGACCTTTTAAGGTGGATCGAGACCTGTCCGGCCTGTTGTTTAGGCAAACCTGGTCCTGGATTAGGAAAATTGCCACTGCAACAAGAGCTATTCGGAGTGAGATTTGCTCGAATAGCTGTGGACATTATCAGTGGAGTTAAACCAACTCCAAAAGGTAATACGTGTATGATGGTGGTCTCGGACTACTATACGAAATACACCCGAGTGTACCCACTCGAGGATCATACCGCTGCTACTTGTGCGGAAGCATTGGTGAAGGGGTGGATCCTCCATTTGGGGGCTCCTTTGATGTTACATAGCGATCAAGGGAGAGAATTTGAGTCGAAACTATGGACAGCTATGTGCCATCAGTTGGCTATATGCAAAACTCGGACCAATCCGTACCGACCACAGTCCGACGGGCAGGTGGAGCGGTTCAATCGGACCTTGATCCAGGTTTTGAAGCCATTAGTGAACTCCCATATGGATGATTGGGATGATCAATGCGAATTTGTGGTGCATGCGTATAACAATACGGTCCACACTTCGACAAATTGCACACCGAACCTCTTGGTGTTCGGAGAGGACTTGATCATGCCGGCGGATTTGGTATTCGGGGTGGTAGGGATCAGTCCGGAAGCACCATGTACGGTGCTATTTGTGGAATCTCTACGAGAGAGGTTCAAATTTGCCTACGAAACAGTTAGGGCTCATTTGCTCAAAGCTGCGAATTGGCAGAAGGTGGGTTATGACACCGGATTGAAGTTGCGACGATTCGTAGTGGGGGATAGAGTGATCCGCCTACACGAACCGCTCTGCAACGTCAAACTGGCGAATAACTGGGATGGACCACACACTGTGGTTAAATGTATCAGTCAAACGACTGTGTTGATTCAGTCTGAAGCAGGACGCATCCGGACGAGCCATGTGGCTCGGTTGCGTGCTTGGGCTGGAAGGGAGCTCACCCCGGAAACGGAGGTGGAGAAGGGAACTTCGGATGCTAAATTTGTACCTTTGGAGGGGGTGTCAGTGGATACCCCTAAGAGAGTGGTACAAAAGAAGCTCCGGAAGACTGTGAAAAAGAAAGTCTCGGCAGGCGAAGGAAGAAGGGCACGGAAAACTAAAATCAAGGCTGGAGTTTTAGTTAAGAACGAGTGTCCTTCGGCCAGGTTACGAGAGGTGGACGGGAAACCCGTTCGGCGAAGCCCAAGGCTGGTGGCTAGAGGGGCTGTAACCTAGCTTGTTTACACAACGAGTGTGGTGTCCTGTGTTGTCCTATATGTTATATGTATGTTACCAACAGGGGCGCTCAAAGTCAATATGAAAAGAATGTAAGAGTGCTCCCCGAGGGTGGTGGACGGATAATCCGGTGGGGTAATCTTCGATTTCCCATAAATATCCACTAATACTCCTGATGAGCTCTTTATTCGAAGTATATTTTGACTTTTGTGAGCCGCCTACGTAGCAGTGTGATCCCCCGAGCCCGAGCTGCGGGCGGGAAAGGTCGTGACCTGATTAAACAGTAATTGGGTCACACCGGGTAACGGGATCGCGTCCAATCACGCAAGACGCTGCGCATGCGCTTTGTTTTAAAAACAAAAGCGAGGGAACGCCATATTGATTTTGGGCTCGCCCCGGTCAATAGCGGTGTTGGTCGGCAGCGTGGAAGTTGGTGTTTTGGGCGGCTAGAAGAGGAGAAAAGTCAGTAAAAGAGTTGTAAGCAGTGAGTACTCTTTCCTGGTGCGTCTGAGACAAAGAGGGAGACGGGGAACTAGTGTTTTCCCCGTCAAAACTCCCGTCGAAAGACACTTTGACGAAGTGAGGATGGCCGAGCAACAGCTCCGTCAATCCGAACTTTCCGGACACTCCGAGGTGGCATCCGCCACCGAGGAGGCAATGGATGCTCAGAGCCCTAGTGGTGATGAGTTGAGCCAGACACTGTCGGAACTCCGTGTAGATCCGGCCGTGTCCCCGATCCGAAAGTCCCCGTCGCCGGACGGCAGCGAGGACTCCGGAGTGCTGCAAGGACTCGCCTACACCCAGGTAGCGGTGGATCCTTCCGAGACGACTGCACGTCCCTCCCGGATATGCAGTCTCAGCATATCACCAAACCTCCAGAAGACGGTTGCTCGCAAACTGTCTATGGGGAGTGGAAGTGATTCCGACACTTCACGTCCGAGGACGCGCGGTGGGAAGGGTGCTACCCGAGATCGGTCCAAGTCGGCCGATACTAAGGCTAGCACTAAGGCTATCAAACACTCTGGTGTGGGAAAGAAGCCTCCGGGAAAGGACGAGCCTAAAAAGCCCGCTCTGAAGAAGGAAAGTACTGCGAGTACAAAGAAGCCGGGTTCCAAGGCTGCCACTGCAGCGGCCTCCAAGGATCCGAAGACGGTGGACCCCAAGGCTCCTGCTACGAAGGCGCCTAAGGGTCAAAAGAAAGCTGATCCGAAGCCTGGAGCTAAGGACCAGCCAGGGAAGGGGCCGACGTCTGACAGCACTAAAACTGTCAAGACTCCGGGTCCCAGTAAGTCCAACCTACCGATCCCGGCCAAGGGGAAAGGTAGTGGGAAGGCAGTTGTAACAACAGCTGCTCCGACCTCAGCCGTTGACGTGTTGTCCTTCTCGCGAGGGTTAGACAACAGCTCAGCAGTAGCTGCTACAGCCGCTGCGATGGCTAGTACGAAGGGACATGGGGGAGCCCGTCCGAAAACGGTAGTTCCCCCCGAGGCACCTCGGACCGAGGAAGCTATGGATACAGCATCCGCAGCCCATACGGTCCAGGTAGTGCAGGATGTGCTGTCTGGCATCACATTCAACCTCCCGACTCCCCTGGAGCCAAGGAAGGAGGTACCCGTTCGGGTGGAGTTACCTCCTCCAAAAGAGGTACCCGTCCGAGTGGATACTCCTCCACAGTCTACCGAGCCTGCTCTGGAACCATCCAATACCATGGATATTTCAGAGGAGGCCGGGAAACTGGATCAGGCTGCAGGTGGTGGTCCGACTGGATCGGGGGTGCAAATCCTCGCTCCACATCGGCATGACGCATGGGATAAGGAGGAAGCCGACGTCCCATCCCTGCTCCGAGGTGCTATCATCGACCAGATGAGCGCCACAGAGGTCAGATCCTTCGATCTGATCCAAATGCGAACCTTCCGGGGGCTGGACGAGTTGTCTGCCAGGTTCCCGGCTTGGTTCCCAGATCGCCTAACGGCGGCCATGGAGGATCTTAGCAAACAGTCAGAGACAGCTCGCTTAGTTGCTGAGACCGAGGGACGTCCCGAACTTATCGCGGCCTTGGAGTACGACCTGCAAACTGCAGCGGAATTCAAGACCGTGCATAGCCGGCGGGAGAAGAGGAGACTTCTGACGCCAGCGATGAAGCTGGCTCGGAGTATGGAACAGAAGACCAAAGAGTCCATTCTGGATGCCACTCTGGAGGGTGAAATGATCCAACAGAACACGGCCGCGGCTAGGTCTGCAGACACTAGTCAAATGGAAAAGGCCAATCGGAGGGACCAATACCTACGAGAGACCATCAAGGTAACGTCTCGGAAGGGGGGTCGATCCGACGAGGAGGTAGAAGCGGTTCTGAAGGGATTGGATGAAAATTCTCTCCCGGACGACGAACTTCAGGTTCTGGTCCGGAATGCACTCCGAGCCAATGCTGCAAGTGGGTTTAAATATTTTAAACCCATGTGTGTGAATGACTGTGTCAAAGACAAGCGGGCCTCACACATTCCGGAAGAGGTGGGTCCTGACGGTCTCTCCGATGACGAGGAGTGGATTAAGACCGATCCACTCGAGAAGTCGGTACAGTTGTACCACTTTGAGCTCCTGGACAAGGTTCGCAATGGTAGTACCAAATACCATTCAATCTTCCAGAAAGCTAAGTTGGCATGGGCTATGTCTAGATGGCATCCATTTAGCAAGTGCCCCTTTGAGCCTTGTCTGAACATCGACGAGACACTGGAAACGCCCCGAACTTGGCCTAGCAAGGTTCGGTACGCAAGACATGTTACCCGCTTTCATTTGCGTCACTACATGCGGTATGACTGCTTGAGTGTGGGTCCAAAGCAGAGCAAGGGTTGTCCGAATGGTGGCTGGTTCTACACTAGAGCCGATATCATCAGGCATCTTGCTAAGCAGCACGGGTTGGCTCTGGATGTCGCAGCGGAACGCATCCAGACAGCCCATCAGGAAGTCTACGCCCACTTCCCTCCAGTAGTGGGCCGAAATGAGAATCTCGAGGTGGATTTTGGCACCAACGAGAGAGGAAAGGTCCGGGTGTTTTACAAGGTAAACCCGGACGGCAACTACAACCGGGTTCCGGAAGGTGAGCTCTTCGATGAATTCGAGGAGTACCAGAAGCGTACCAGCACGCGAAAGGTGCGGCACGCTCAGAAGAGACCTAGTGGGTCTTCCGAGCAGGCCAACTCTAAGAAAGCCAAAACGGATGAAAGGAAATCCGTTATGGAGAAGGCGGATCCGGGCTATAAAGGACCGGCATTTACCTCTCACACGACTGACTGGAAAAAGGGTCCCCAGGGCAGGCCACCTCGGTCTGATCTGGAGGATCCGAACTCCAGCACGATGGGGTCCTTCGCAGAGGAGTTCCCCGAAAATAACATGGTTCCGGGTGATGAGTCGCAGACTCTAACCCAGACCGGTAAGACCAAGGCTCCGGCAAAGAAAACGCCGAAGCCAGTGAAGACCCCGGATCTCCCACCCGAGACCGCAGAGGAGGGGCGTCTAGTCTTGCGACTGAACAGCCCTCCTTCGTTCCCTCCCGCCGACTTCACTTCCTATGAAGCCGGACAGGAGGCCTTCGGTCAATGGCAAGACAATTTTCATCGGTTGCTTGCTGGCCTGAGTCAGGAGGTGGCGATGTTGTCGTTAAACACGGTGCATCATCTCCATCAGAGGGAGGTCGCTACCCAGAAGGCAGCGGCTGCGGAGTCCGTACAGGAAGAACGTGAAAACGCTCGGACTGAACGATGTGCTGCTAAAACCGAAAGGAAGAAGCAGAAGCTGGCAGTTAAGAATGCCGAGGAAAAGCTGGACCACGAACGTCGTCGGTTCCGGGACTGCTTCGCGCATGAAATGCACGAGTGGGATGGAACTCGGGCTCAAACCGAGCTCTGGCTCCAGGAGCTGACTCTGGCGGAAGCGGCGTCGGACTCCGAGGAGGAAGAGGAGCCGGCTCAACCCGGTTCCGGAGACGAGTCGGGCTAGATCATCCTATTCTAGGAGCCGATTAGGAGAAAAGGGGGGGTATCCTAAATATACCAACCCTACAAGCAAAACCCATAGGAAGGGTTTAGGAGTGTCCGGACAGAGGAACGCGGCAGGCTGGCTACGCAAGGATCCAGTCTGCCAGGTGGTACTGACGGAGGAGGACAAGGAGATCCGGAAGGGACGCTGAACTCGGGACTGGAGCACTTTACCAACATGGATCCGATACAGGATGTTTTTTTTTATATATAAACTATGGATATCAGGACCGAGTGCTCCTAATTATAAGTCCGAAGATCGCCTGGAGGCAGGACTATTTTTTTCTCTCTATTTATCACCTAAAAAGCTCCCGAGCATGAGCTATGAACTTTCTCGTTCCGGTGAGTAGGAGCTGAACGAAGTAGGTTCTGAAAGCCGGGCGGAATGCAACACCATCAACAGAGGATCCGGATCTTCGCTACACGTATGATGTCTTTTTGTAATAATACTTTAATATGTCTTTAAAACTTTAAAAGAAGTGGTATTGTTTATCACTTATAAGTATTATTCGTTACGAGTTTAATTAGCTCGGGGTCCTGAAGGGACGAAATTTTTTTACTGTGATATTGTACTTTTTCAAGTGTTTGTATACTATATGTATAGATTAACTCCATCTATCCTAGGGAATGGGGCGTAATTGTCATTACGGTCTATATGTGTAGAAATGTGTGTAATTAATACCTTTTTGTGTTCAACAGTATACGTCATATTGTTTGTAAGGTATAACTTTAATAAACCCCTAAGGTGGTATTTATAAGATAATGCCAGTCCGAAGTGTTTTCGGACTTTAACCTTAATTAATTTTTTACCTCCCGGTTATTATCTGGTAGGGGGTAGTGTAGGGGCTAGGGTTATACGGGTATGTTATATGACGAGTGCTGTTGGATGTTGTGTTGCGAGCTCAGTCCGAACCCTTCAGTCCGACGGTAGGTGGCAGCACCTACCCCGGGCTTGGGGTATGGACAGAGGTCGCTATAGGCTTCCGGTCTGCGTGTGCGCGCGCAGGCTGGCTGCCTATATATACCCAGCATCTGGCGGTACTCGTCGGTTACTCTGAGCCACGCTGGCAAGGAGACCCTGTGATCAATACGGCTGATTAGCCTACTGACCCGTTCCGAACTCTATAGGGAGTTCGCACACATAGATACTGCTTGTCTAGGTTCTCTGAATAAACCTGATTTGCAACCTGTAACACTTGATCCGAACTGTGTCGACTTTGTTCTTTAATTGATACTCTACCAATATCATAAAGAGACAAAGTATCGTTTATTACACATTTGAACCAATGGTGACTAAAATTCAACTTCATAGATACTAAATCGATTGAATACCTACATGTGCTTCTCTTGTAAAGTGGCTACATTCACGCCCATTCATGTTTCACAAAGGTGTTTAATACAAAAGCAAAAGCACCGTTCTGGCGGGGGAAACACAAGTCTATAGGCATCTGACCCCACCTCCCTTCCATCCCCACCCGTCCCCCTGTCAACATTCATTTTCATTCGCTTTGCCATTGGCCCGCCGGCCGTCATTGCATTTAAGAGGGTGATAAAATGCTGGACAAAGGTCTATATTGCCTTTCTCCCATTGTAATCATGTTTTCTCCATGGCAACATGGTCATGTTATGTTTGACTAGTTCCAACAAACTTCACATGGCATACGGTGCTCTGTTAGCAGTAGAAGATGAATGATATTGTCTCTGAATGAATATTTTACTTATTTGATTGAAGTTCCATACGGTCCTTCAAATAAACGAAATACAACATATTTTAATCTATAAATGAGGTCGTTGCAAATCTATCTACTGTGATTTTCCCTCTGGTGCGGCTTATACATTGGTTCAAAGTCTAGGTCCTGTTAATAGAAGGATTTCTGGCAGTATATTTAAGTGTTAATGTGGCAATTTTCATACTCAGGTGCGGGTAATGGGGCAAAGTCTGGGTGCGGGTTATACTCGACATGCGGGTTATGTGTGGGATGTTCGATAATTAACGGCAAGCCACATACTTATATGCTAGAAACTATAATCTGGCTACATTAAGGTTGAACTATAAGATGTGTGTCACTATCATAATATTGGAACATGCCTGTACACAGAAAGAGATGGGGTTTGGCTGTCCAGGACACCTGCTGCCAGCATTGCTGCAGGCGTTTTCTGTGCTAGCTTTGTATGATAGTTGTCGATGTAAATCATAATGGTCGCACTGCACAGAGAGAAGAAACAAAGTCAAAAGGGAGTCCAGGTTGCCTCCAAAATGACTCCCCTCTTAGGGGGAGCCAGGTCACCTATAAGGGAGCCTAGGTGACTCTCTGGCTGATCTAAGGGAGTCACCTGGGGGAGTCATATGACCCAGCGAGCTATATGACTCCCCCGGGTGACTCCCTTAGGTCAGTCAGAGAGTCAAATAGGCTCCTTTAGGCGACCTGGGCTCCCCTAGAGAGGGGAGTCATTCTGTAGCCGTGTAGGCAACCTGGGCTCCCCTTTGACGCTATTTCTTTGCTCTGTGTTGCTTCATTGGATGAGATACAACTTTAGGGGGAAATATTTCGAATAAGAGAAATTGTAAACTGTCCAGAATTAAATGTGGAAGAGGGAGATTGCATTGGCTTCATACTCCATGTGTAGAGATCTTAAATGAATATATTTCAGGGGGGGGGGGAGAAATAATTCATCCAAATTCAATGCATATTATTGTCTCTTAATTATAACCATGCATACACACATAATCGAGCAAATATGAAATACGCCGTCGCTGTCATGCACTTTTTAGGGATATCATAGATATAGTCGGGGTGCAGGCCCCCCCCCCCCCCCTCAGGTCGGAAAGTCGCCTAACTTAAGGGCCTAAAGTCGGAAAGTCGCCTTTTTAGACTATTTTTACTATAGCCAAATGTGTCCAAAAGTCACTAGGTCGCTTAAATTATTGCACCAGGTCGAAAAGTCGCCTGGAAAACAGACCAGGTCGCCAGGTCGCCGAAAACCCCTCTACAGTCACATAGTGTGACACATATACGTAAGTGTCATTTTGTTACGTTCTCCAATTAATGATACTTGCGATGACTTCACACCGTCTGTGGCTTGGAGTTATTTGGCTCCCAATGGACACCGAGGTGGAAGGAGCTTGTAGAGAAAAGCACTTGACCACGTATGTTCTAGATATCTCGGTATAGAGTGCAGGTCTCAACGGCTGCCATCATATCGTGGTCAACCCAGGGATCGAAGCGCCAAGGGGGATGTTTGTTTCAAGGAAAACAGTGAACATTTCAGATGACTATTACTGTTATCATTTATTTTTAGAAATTATGCTGTATAATATCATGGAAAATGTTAGGGTCGGCTTTAAAAAATGGAACTTTTCATTGTATGGTCATATACTGCACTCAACTCCGCGAGGTGAAGACGTTTTCTTTTGTCTAACGTTCATTTCATATGATAAAATACTTGATTGACATTATTGCTCGATCTTGCTAAGCTAATGTAAATGCGCATCTGAGTTATGGGCCTACAATATACGCGCAGTGTTCGAGGAAGCACACCATTATTTTAGAATACTGCCTTGGGATATCCTATAAGTGCAATTCATTTCCCTACCTGTCTAGGTTAATTCTGATATGATACAAAAAGAGACGTGTTTGAAATAAACAGTGAAAAGATGGGACTGGTGACTAAACATCTACTGGTATTAAAGTAGGTCCCATCATTGTGATTTGACATGTGTATGTTTTAAAGTAGAGCAGCGCTCCTTTTATTTATCTTCGAAAACATGCTTGTAAACACTTATCTTGTCTACACTGACATTTTATGTTTTTTGGGATATATAATGGACACAACAGGACAGCACCGGACAACACGGGACAATACAGGACAACACAGTATATATATATATATATATATATATATATATATATATATATATATATATATATGTATATATATATATATATATATATATATATATATATATATATATATATATATAGATCTACTTAGTCTATCATACTGATACAAAAGTACTCTAGTATAAGGAGTTCCAACAAATAATCCATGCTACATCAAATATAAGTCTACAATGTATAATGTATATAAAGCTACTCAGTAAAACAAACTAATACACTAATGATATAACTAGTACTCATCATAAGGAATTCCAAAGATAATTCATGCTATATTAGTCAGACCCACAGTCTCAAATAGATCTACATTTATAATATCTAAGACTTTCATCCATTTCACAATGACATGGGTATGTTGTTGCCTAACGTTTTCCAGTTGAACTGATCATGTGAATTTGAAATTGCTTAACAAGATACAACCTAGGAGCCATGGTTAAAGATGGGTTAGGAGCTAATTTGAGGTCGATTTTAATTCCTCAGTTGTACAGCGTATTTGTGTTCATAATGTCCATACAAATATGTGTGTGTCTCTTTTGATTATTCTGATATTCTTAAATCCATAAAGTATAGCGCATATTGTGGTCAGAGTAGGTCAGGCGACCCAACTCTATTAGAAAATGGGGTCCTCTGACCCAGTTTTCTCTATATTTGATGGATTTACAAGGAACAGAATGCTTTAAAAAGCCACGCACATAACTATATGGTCATTATGAACACAAACACGTTGAAAAAGATAAAATAAAAAATTGACCCGAAATTAGCCCCTAACCCATCTTTGATATGGACATCCACAGGCATATTGGCTATTACATCTTTATATACCATCTCAATGATAATTCATTGTTTAAAAATATGGTCCTTTAACTTATCTGAAAGGATGAGCTTAAGCCTAAAGACGCAATGATGTATCATTTAGCATAGGATCAATTTTCTATTGAATGTAATATTAATAGAGAGGTCTACCTATAGTAGTGTGGTGGATGACTTACCTTGGTGTCTGGTTCCTGTCTGCTGGAGAAGGAGGCTGATGGCACACTGCTGTCCCTCCCTAGTCACCTGTGCGCATGTGCCACACACAACCGGTGCTGGTGTATGTGTGGGTGGCTAGATTGGAAGAGGGTGTGTGTGTGTGGGGGGGGGGGGGGCTGCGGGTGACATAGGTTTCACAGCTGTATGTTAGAAATGTTATTGAACATGTACATTTTAACTATCCCTAATATATAGTGAGTAGAAAATAATACTGATTCCTATCATTTCCAATTGCAAGGTGTTCCTATCGCAATGTCATACATGTCATCAAATACGGATAATTATGCGAACCACGAAAATATTATGTCATTACTGTAATGATAAACTTATTTCCGTTGGGTGATTGTGGGTGTCCAGTGCAGGAAGATTTAGGACAAACTGCATGAGGAATATAATAATGATATTTACCAGTACTGTTAAACGGCAAGTTGGTGCATGACACAAAAGGCAATGATTTTAAGTGATAAAAGGTATAATAATGTAGTATAGGCCTTTAATTGTGGGTAGATACCTTGTATTGTATAGATATATTAGCTATTTTTGTGAGGCAAACTTCCTCAAGTATAGCACTGAAAACAAAGCAGCTAAGTATAATTTTTCAGCAATTCAGCGCAAATTGTATGTCTCCAACATAATGCTACTGACATCCATCATTGTTAGGCGATCTATCAAGTATGTACAAAGTATGTTTACCAGCCACCAGCAGGGAGATCTCTATGACTATGATACCAAACTAAATTCGTATTTTTTACAGGATAAAAGTCACAATAAGATCACTATTTATTATGCCAAGTGGTGTTGACGCATCGATTCTCGCATCAATATAATTATTATTAGTGATATTTCAGCAAAATAAATGCTAGCCAAAATCTCGTCTTACCTTTACATGGCAGTTGGTTTTCCGGTTGGCACACCTGTAGTATTGAACTGTTGGTCCATCCCCCTTCTCCATCGTCCTGTTGTTTAGGAACTTGTAGCCACCAACAGATTATGTGCCTCTACATGGGTAAAAATCGACACGACACAGACATTTTTATGAGGTACTCCTATATTTTGTAGGCATAAGAATAGACACACCGACACGGCCCTTTTGCTCAAAATCGACACGGCGACATGGTTTAAAAAAAGTGGGTACCATGTAGAGGCACATACATAAACCCTGGTCCCTTAGTGTATATATATGTACGTCACCTGCGTTCTAAAAACACGGGAAAAGGGTCAATTCTCTAGCATTTCCAATGGCCCTTGAATTTCCAGAAAAAGGGAGACTTTTCTCAAATAATCCCTGTTTATATTAAGAAAAGGGGGTATTTTTCTTAATAAATCCCCGTGCTTTCCAAGAAAAGGAGTATATTTTGATGGGGATGTGTCCTTGGCTGGCAATATACTGGGAATTACGTTGCATTCCACTGACCGTATAGTACACTGTTTACTATCATATATCTGTCATCCTTTAGGTACTGAGTGCTAGGACCGGGACATAAACACCTTGCACATGATATTTGTAACACAAGAGGATATGATAGGATACGACCCCGTGGGTAATAACACAGTCAGGTTCATACCCAGAAAAGGAGTCAATGCTACATGCATGGGATGAAGGCACAGGAAGAACAGGTGTCGGGGCAGATGTTCCTCTTCTAAAAGGAGGAGCATGGTCATAATGAGCAGGTCGGGAGCAGCTCATTGTCAGTGCACTTAGTTATCTATTGAATTGAATTGAATAGCTGTCTTTTAAAGGAAGGGCCTCAAAGGAGCCTGTAGTTTCTTCAACCCCACGGGAGTTCGGCTACAGGTGACTGATGTAAGTGCTCATTGTACAACTACATGATGTCACTTAACCCATCAAGTGCATGGAGGTGACCCATGTAACTGTACTTGACATACTGGGCTGAAGATTGGACGTCATAGAATCATTTATAAATGAGAGAGGAGATGGTCGTTATGCCTATTGTATGGATGTACCTCATTAGTCCCGACCCATTGCAGTGTCATCACTATATAAGATAATGACACAGCGAGAGAATTACTTGTGGTATCCACATTTTTTGTGTGCGAGGCATCTGTACTTTGATTATAATAGTATAGTTTGGATTAATATAAGTCGGTGGGTCGTCCACCTTGTATTGGTGATATCCGCAGGCTTGTTACTTTATTTGGAAAGAGGTTATTGAGCTCCTCACATTGTACAAAACGTATAAAACAAAGCGAAATCAACATCTCATCAGTCAATATCATATGAGTAATGACGGTACATCTAATGGCCACCGTCCAATGGGCTCTAATTGGTTATGTAGGAAATGTATGGGCTTAATCGACCGAAGGTCCCCAGTTGACGGTGGCTATAAAGGGAATGTAATGGGGTAAAACGAAACAGAATGATAGATGAATAGACAATACAATACGTTACAAAAGAAGCTGAACAACTGGACTATACAATAGATACGATCACCAGAAAATTGAAAATAGGTTTCAATCAATGTACCTTTTTTGTTTGTATCAACTACTCATAATTATCTTTGAAATGTGTCAAATGTCCTTTTCCAAATGTATTTCTGTCCACCCTATCTAGGGTTTGATCTGCAAGCGCAGTTTGGTACGTGAGACCAATATGTGAACAATGTTGCTTAGAGAAAGGGCCGATTGACATGTAAGCATGATTATTTCTCCATTACAAGTCAGTATAGAGGTATAAAATTGAAATATTATTTGAATCTGCTTTTGGACACCCCTTATAGATAACAGATGATAGTCCTATATCTACGGTATAAAGAAGGTGACATATACGGGTGAGACAGGTCATGAATTTATTGACCAAAAGACCCCTGACATCCATCTGACATTCTCGGTCATCCCTTATCTGGATAGGCCTAAAAGGGTGAATCCACTGAGGCAAATTTTCTCCCCTCCCCGCGCAATCTCACCACCCCCCTCCCTGTAATTAATAAATGAACACTCCCTAATCAAGCTAATCCCCTTACTTCACACTTGAGACAATAGGGGTGAGATTAAGAAAGGGATGGGTTGCAGGGTATCACCCCTATCAGTCCTATTAGTGACTAGTGTTCTGGGCTGGGGAGGAGGAAGATAAGAGATTACCCATAGGCCTAGATGCTAGAATCCAAGATGGCCGTCGGGGGTCTTTTGAGCAATATGGCCGCACCCATGGTCCAATATATGTCTAAGCCATATATAGGTCTGTTGCATAGAGACAGTACTGTACTTAGGACTTTGCCTGTACAAACTTGGATGTAGACTCAAGAGACTTAGACTTAACTTCCTAAGAGAAGCTTATGAACTACTAAGCATCAGCTATAATAAAGAACAGCCTGCTAAACAGTATTGTTAGAGGGCAAAATTGGCAGGAGTGTGGATATGTGTATAAGTAACTGATGCATTGTATTGAACGAGGCAGGAAATAATTATTAGCATATAATGTCACCAGCAGATGGACACTGATTCATCACCAGTTCCACAATATATTACCACAAAATAGGTGTATGTGTTTCTACAATTGCTCTCCTTTGAAGATTGTCAAGTGATCAGGTGCATTTCATCAAACCTATATAAGTTAACCCGTTAAACATATAGATTGATTGAAAATCACTATAATTTCAACATGTATACCACCACCTTAAGGGCTCACACACCCCAGAAAAATCTTCTTACAATCCAAGCTGCCACCTGGTGTGTAAGAGCCAATCTGGACTTTGCCTTGCTGGGGATTGGGGGATTATTTCAATGCCTAATACAAGTTAGACACAAGACAGGAAAAAGTCAACACTCTACATACATAGCTACTATTAAAAGCTGTCACTTTTTAAATCCATTTTCGACTAAGCATTGGCCAAATCTAGTAACTAGCCATTTCAGCCAAGATAAGTTAGAACTACTAATTTTGATTTTTCTACGTATGCCAATAGTGTCAATACAATATCCAGGGTCGGTATACTGGGCGCAATTCTATGTCCAATTATTGAGCTCTTTGCTAGGACTTGAATGTATGTTGTTAGGTAACGCAGGGGTTCGTAGGGAAATGACAACAGTAGCAATAAAATCCCCAGGGTGTGTATACTGGCGATGGATATTGTCAAATACGTTCTATACCCATCTGTTGTGCCCTCTTCTTTTGGAACTGTGGTCTGTGGTCTTTTTGCATGATTAGTTTTTATGCAACAAAATCTTCACGGCCAATGTTGAAGAGGTTTATTACTACAATTTCACGTAAAGGTCGAACACATCCTTCCAGAACGGCCAGAATAAATATGCACCGAATATTGTGCATGCTTTACACGCAAAAGGACATAATTTTTAGGCCCTGCATTATACCGATTATAGATTAAGAGAATAAAAGCCAGAGTCTAAGGTGCTAAGCATAATCTTAATACTCTTAGCATAAACTTAATATGTACCCTTATGGCTAAGGTTTGGGTGTTTTAAGATGACAGATTTTTGAACTTATTGACCAGCAGTTGACGAAGGATTAAGATCATGTGTAGATCCGTGACGTGTATCAATGAGGTGATGTGTGTCAACTACACATCAATGCTGACCATGCAAATCTGTATCAATTTATGTGCATCAATATGCCGTTATCTGTATAATTTGAACTTAGCAGTACTCTGAGAGGAAGGGAGGTAAATAGGTGTTGGGGGGAGGGGGGGGAATCTCAACCCCGGAAGAGAAATTGCATCATCTGCCAATATGACAAGTCTAAAATGAGAAAAAAAAAGAGTTGATTTTCACGAAATGATCAATTTGATGAGCAAAGCTCTTCTTTTTTAAACTCGAATTTTCTAAGAAATGGTCAATTGGCGGAGAAAACGAACAAAACATTGATATAAGACTTTTGGAACCTTTTTGGGGCATTATTTTTAGACATTTCTTGCCAAGCAAGATCGCAGGTGGCCAGCTTACAGTGCTTGGCTACCGCTTCTTTTGGGACCATGACCATCATAAAAAATTTTAGGGTCACAGGGTTATTGCCTTCTTAATTAGTACCTGCTCCTAACCTGCGGTACCTGTGGTACATGTGGTACTACCTGTGACACCCCCTACACCATCATTATACAATAATCTTGATTGTTACAGATAGCGGTTTTTTCATACAGATAACGGTTGGAGGTGCCTTACTGCAAGTTACCTTGAGTTACTACACATCACGTTAGTAACTACACATTACGGTGGGATGGCTACTACTCATCAGGTGCAAGGTGATCAGACGGTTTTTAGTGAGTGCAGATAGGCGGAATCTTAACTAAGAGATTGCTGGAAGAATTGTAGCTCTAGCACCATTAGAACCATTTTAAAATGAGTTTTCCTTGCAGAAAGTAAGGGGTTTTGACAAGACAGGAGGACCCTCTTTTACGAGGCAGTGGAGTGGGTCAGAAATAGCCTTCCCCTGCCACATATAGATCTGTGTATTATGCTGACTTATCTTCATTGGTTTATTTTGGTTCTTGGACAGCACATACTAGACACATATAGAATTTAAATGTGGTCACACACTTTTACGCTCCTAAAATTTAAAGGTGATTTGATGTACTTTAGAAAAGATTTTACTGTAGCTCTGATTCTATGAGTCTGAGGAAAGGGTGTGCATCATTAAATGTAGGCCTATATCATGGCTTTCCAAATCAGTCATTAACAAAAAGATCAGAGCAGTTTACCCCAGCATAATAGGCATTCTCCTACAGAGTGTTTCTGGAGAGCTATCAATTTGCAGTGCCAAAAGTGGGTACTCCACAGGCAGTACACACTTCCCATTCCCCGCTTACTCATTCAAATAGAACCACTACTCAACATATAGAAATCATTGCAGAAACTTCACATTGTGTAGACTGAACGCATAGCTTTCCAATGGTATAACGTGAACGTATTACTGTGAACGGCCTATCAGGTGTTCTTTTAATACACATATCGTTTGCATGGTCACACATACCGTTTGCATGGTCAGCTGTGATATGTAGTTGATATACTTCATCTTCTTGATACACATCACGGTTGTACATGCCTAGAACGTTTGTCCGTACACTCCGGTGAGCTTTACCGGACGTGCATACTTTCTACCCCTGTAGCAAAAGAGGAATGCATTTTCTAAAATATGAGGCCCGCCAAATCACTAGAACTGAATTGGCCTGATGGTTATCTACACTTTTGTTTAATCATCTGTCACGAATTATACAGCAACAATACCCAAATTATCTAACTATGATTTACACAAAGGCCTCATGTCTTTCATGCATGTATCACGATATAACCACCAGATGGCACCATTTGTAGTGAGCCTCACACCTCAACGCAAACACAGTGTAGTTCCTGTATTGACCACTGTTGGTACCACTGTGAAGCCGGTGTTCCAGCTACAATAGCTCCTCCAGTACATGGGACACCCCCCCCCCCCCTCCATCCCCCCTCCACTCCCACCTCACCGCCCCAGCCAACGATATGCCATTAATTCCCCCCTGTGCAAACACGACCTGCCGCCCAGGGTATAGTGCCCAGTATTAGGACCATTGGTACTTGGCTCCCGCCCATGGCTACCTGGAGGCATTATTTCACCTGGGGGCTAACAGTGGGGGGCTAACAGTAACACACCACCACAACCTTAGATGCCTACTGAAACTAAGACCCTCTAGTACTTAAGACCGTGGAGGGGCACTGGTCTGGAGGTCCTCTCCCGAAGGACTGGGTTCACTACTGCAGGCGTCCCCTTGATGTCAACCAGCGAGCCGTGAATGGATTATATGTTGATTAGGATTGTCATGATAAAACATGGAGCGTTCACGGGAGAATATTTACACATGGGTGTTAAATAGTATAAAGGGCTACTACTAAACAGAGGATTTACCAGTAGGATCTACTCTTAAGTACGTAGACAACCTCTCACATTTTCACCACTGGAGGGGGGGGGGTGCTATAATCATAAGGAGGCATGTGGAAAGACTAGTCCTTAATGTAGGGGACTGCTGATCAGACCTCATGCAGTGTTCTCAATACCACCAGTAGTAATACTACAAGGGGTGCTCCTTCCTAATGGTGCATAACCCATGACGGGTATAAGCCTTAAATCTCAACAAGGCTGAACCAGTTGGAAAGAGCAGCTAACATGGGACTTATTCAGATTTAGTTTCGCCTGGATATATATTTCTGTGGAGGTAGCCAAGAAAGCCATAGTTTTGCTTCGTATGGCCAGGCTCCCTTTCAAATTGAACATCTAGTACTCAACAAGGGAGGCTCACCCACGTCTTGCTGGACCTCAGGAGGAGAGGAATGTTTACATTGGATTGCTACATTTTAGGGATTATTTAACACCCCCAGAATACAGCAATATGGATGTGTACCATCTGCTCCTGGCTTTAACAGCTACCTGTTTTATGCAATCAGCCACAGTTGGAGCTGCTACAATTCGGATTGCCTGGCTTGCCCCTAAAAAGTATTACTACTATTTCAATGCTTCTACTAGTCTTGGTGCCTTGGCCAGTGCACTGGATACCATAACGGCCGATGCCAGTTTACTGCCAGGATATGATTTTCAGTAAGTATCATTAATTCCCTTTTAATATTCAGCTATTCTGATTTTCGCAAATGATATATATGTGTGTTGAGATTGCTCACTACAATGCATCTGGTTTCTAATGCAGAAACCATGTATTTGGACTGAACTGGCAGTGATTCAAGGCACACATGCTTGTATAAGGCTAGTAGATTCTAGCCAAGGACAAAGAACAATTCACAACAAAGCATATTCACCCCGTTTATACACTAAGGATCATACTTCCATGATATTTTCATTTTTCTAGATCAAAGTACCAGAATTGGAGATTTCTATTTGAATGTGACCAATTTGTGAAATAAAAATAAAAAGCGCATGTATACTGACCTGACCTGTGTATATGCTAAGGGAACGATGAAATTGCAGGAAATGTGTGGGAATGGATCATTTGACCAGGTATTGACCTTCAAGGCATTGCGTGAACCTACCTGGGGTCACTTGTATAGTGTTAATTGAGAAGTTCAACCTCTTCGTCCCAGAATCTTCTGTTTTAACCTTTAGGGGCTGGGTCTTTCCTCCAAGGTATCTGAGAGAGAGAAACGAATGGACAGACAGAAAGAGAGTCAGATGGACCGAAAGTCAGAGAGACTGAGACAGACTCATTCTCGCCAGTATACCATTTTTATGGTTAAGGCTGTTCACTAGGGTACCTAGATGGATCTAAAGATAGCCACGTACCTTGAGATGTCCACCTTAATTATGTAGTTATGCATACATGGTATTTATTTCATGTGGAGAAACAACTTTACCATTGTTTTGTATGGGAAGGGCCGTTCTCCACACCCCCGTGAAGAAACTGAATCTCATTCTCCACAGCTCCATTCTCCACAGTATAGTTTTGAAACTAATCTTTAATTGTCGTTTTAAAATGGAATTGATCAACATTCACATGAAATAAAACAAAGATCCACTCACATCAGTCTGAAGACGCACACATTTATTATGTTTGTGAGTATAAAATCGGAGTTATCTGTTCATGTTTAGCCAGAATAGCACTAACAACTAAAACCCTGCTATTAGGCAAAGAAAGGGGGCTGGATTCCAGTCACCCATACACTAGTATTAGTATTTACAACAGATGTATACAGTATAGAACCATTTATTCCAAGCAGGACTCAACAATTTAGTATACACGACGTACAATAGCTACTGTGAACTGCTATGACCCACAGTATTATCCCCATTAACAGCTTACAGAAAAAACACCACATAGACATTCATAGAACGTTATGTTTACCGCCATTGAAGAGTTTAGTGGTTCGTTGAACATGTGTGGGAATTGTCAAGGTAGGTGATTAAAAGGACTCAGAAGTAACCACTTTTGATTTCACAAGCACCTGTGACCCTTGGTCTAAGTGGTTGCAATTTAATAAAGCCCACCTGGTCTACAATGTATAAGTGCAGAGCTGCAGCTTTCTTTAATATCATAGCATTCATGTTACAAGTGTTAAGTATCAGGGTAGGCCTGGTTGAAAAGCATTTACAAGACTGTTTCTGTTGGTATTTTCCAGTATCATAATGCGTGTAGTTCTTAGTCCTATGAAGGTGTCTGCATACATCTATAGTAATGTAGTGCGTTGTTTGAATTGGGCATATTGTGCCAATATTTCTATTACCGAATTACGAATTATTTGTGTTTAGTGCACGTACCATATTTTCAGGGATTACCTTTAATTGGGCAGTGAACTATGTATGGTTATTCATACGGAAATGGCATGTTGACTTGTCTTATAACAATACTCCTACAAGACTAGTTTCAATCATATTTTTCCATTAGGGTAGGTTCTCCTTAAGTCAAACACACACACACAGTTGACATTAAATTACCAGTTTACTGTGAATCTGTCCCACTGAACTAAGATATGAAGTGGTTTAGAAGTGTATACCACACATTGCATTTATATTATCCTTCTTTTTCATACTGTAAAATAAGTCAGAAGCACCCCGTTTGACCTGTTTTCACAAACAGAGAATGAATACATGTATTACTCCACTGCTTATACTCTTTGGTAGTTGATTCAAATTATTTTCCCTTGTCATAATGTTGATTTGTCTAGTGAGCTAGACATGTCTTAATTACACAAATCATTGCTTACTTACGCAAAATAGATTTCCCAGATTAGGCCTACATTTAGGACTGACTTCGTTAGGTACGCCCATTTCATCTCAGGTTAGCCACAAATTCACCCTAAGTCAGCCAACAACAACATTTGTACATTTTCAGCTCCTATCTTTTATCACTATTCTTGTGGGTAATGTTAGAAGGCTGTAAATCAGCCATTGGTACATTAGATTGATGATCGGTGATGGCCATTGCATGCCAATAATAACATAAGAACATATTTATGTATACTGTTCTTTTATGCAATAACTGTCAAGAAGGGCCCACGACTGTTGAAGTACCATTAATAGCTATATAAGCCCTGCAGCTTAAGATATTTAAAATTGAAGGATTTCCACTTGGTTGGAGGATAAAGAGGTCCTAAAGCAGGCTTGGCTTCCTCTCAATTGATCAGGTAAGAGGTGTTAGGAAACAAATGGGCTGGTAGTGTCTGACAATAAGTATATATACCAGTTGGTGTACCTTATACCGACATGTTTCTTTTCAATTTCTAATTTCTTTATTTGGATTAATCCAAGTGATATATACTTCCCCAAATAACGTTTAGACCATTTTCTTTTCCACTTACTTCGATTATAAATTATGTATAATTAGTGTACTTACATGGGACTTAAGTAGCATTCATCCCACTCACACCATGCAATGGTTTAATAGTATTAGGTATATTAAGTGGGGGCTCTACTAGTAGACTGCCCATTCATGCTGGTCAGGTAATTACAGAATTCTACCCTAACAATACACAAAAGTATTCAACGTTACTATTCAATACTAATTCATTCCTATTGAAATACATTTGAGTATCAGCTTTAAGTATAGATGTGTTATGTTCGTGTTAAGTCTAGAGGTGTAAAGCATGCCGAATGTGGCTGTATATTTTAGTAATAATGGGAACACATATTGCCCAGTACTAAAGCGGATAAACTGCAGGGTTCTATTCTTACAGGTGTATGGCAGTCGTGTAATATCGCTGTGAATTAGTTACATGTTACATTTGTCAAAATATCATTACATTAAATAGGCAGGGATGTATCCACTACAAGTGACCCATTCACAATATAATCAAGACAAATCGGTCTGATTCTGTAATAATAGACATAATACATTTAGCGTTTCTGTGTATAATAATTATGTCTGGGTGCAGTACCCTGTTTATTCCCCTAGACATCTAGATTTGCTAATACTAATATGCATCACCTATAGATACACTTAGACCCTTTTATATTACTCTTTAGATTTGTAATAGCTCAGAAGGAACTCATTGTTCCTTAGGGTCACCGTCCACAGAGCATAAAACGGCCATTCTATATGCAATTTACATAGGGAATGTATGGCAATTTTCTTGATATATGGCAGATTTATGGTCTGTGGACGGTGGCCATAAGATAGCCGTTGATGTAGGTACCAATTTAAATCATGTATCTTACCATTTGGAAAAGTTGTCCAAATGAGGCAATAGAAAACTAAATTAATATTATAATCTTCAAGACCAAACAGAATAGTTTGAACATGGACACAATAGGGCACATAATATAGCACGTGTCAGATATTACGGCCCACTATAAAGGCAATACATAATGCTATTTTTCTTGCTCTGTTCCAGTGTTAAATGGGATGACTCGGACTGCAATAGTAAGTCGGGTATTGGTGCCATCTTCAATATCATGACGTCCGGCTACGACCCCCACCTCATCCTTGGGCCTGCCTGCTCCCCTGGTGAGGATCTACTTAGCTAGAACGCACGATAACTGTTTAATAACCACATGATAATCTATGTTCATCTTCTTTTGTCCTTATGATCCACCCATACGCAGCGCCAGCGAGTAACTCGCCTGCATTGTGCACATTGGTGCATTGTGCCGACCCTGTCGAGTTAATCACTAGTGCTGATAAAGGACTATGCAGTCATTGAAGGGTTACGTAATCCGATATGTCATAATGTGGGGAAAGTATTGCAAGTTGGTATCGTTAATAATCTTATATGTTTTCAAATGTTTTAATTATATCACTCCAAGTCCTACACTACATTTTGCAAGACTCAATCTAATAGTATTTCCCATTTCTTGCAGCCATGGACCCGGTAGGACAGCTGGCATCCATCCACGACCTGCCAGTGTTTGGGTGGATCTCCAGCGATCCAAGTTTAGCAGACAAGACCAAGTTTAACACCCTGGTGCGACTCCTGGGACCCCTCACGGCCACTGGTGAGAATACCTAAAGATGACAGAATGATTAGTGAACGATTTTGTAAAGGATGCAACAGTGTAAATCGATAAAAAAAAATACATTGATCTGCATTGAAATACATGACACTACACCAACCATCTGAACATCACCGGTTTTAAGGGAGTGTTGCATTTTAACAACGGGGGCGGGGGGGGGGGTAGGATTGGGGGTGTGAGGGGGGGGGGTCGACCCCTTGCCGGGGGTTTAAAAGTGTCAACCCCTCTTTGGGGACCAACACAATTTTTACCTGTTTTGAACAACAAAAAAAGCTAGGGCGCGAACAGGCGCGATTTCTTTTACCGGCTCCTAAAGAAGTTCGACCCCGCTAAGGGGGTGGGGTGTTCTTAAAAAACTGAGCACTTCCTAATCTTGCCACACGTTGCCTGGTATATTTATTCGCACATACATACACACCTCAGCTGACCTGCTGAGCTACACGTGTGTATGAACCTATACCTTTACTGATGGGGATGTCCTTGTGAGCAATCCGTGCCGGTAATATGAGCAGCTCTATTGGGGATATCGGAGATATAACTCATAATGAACTGGTTAGAGGGAGGCTACTCATATCATCATACCTTTCTGGCTAACAAGGTCAGACCCATCGTCTTTCTCTACAGCCGTCTGTATTATATACCGAC
The DNA here is from genome assembly GCA_947462335.1 of Harmothoe impar. Lineage (NCBI taxonomy): Eukaryota > Metazoa > Annelida > Polychaeta > Phyllodocida > Polynoidae > Harmothoe > Harmothoe impar. Next base: position 41,852,964 of record OX381711.1, on the reverse strand, counting down.
ATTGATCATCTAGTTTGATCTGGGTTATGATCAGGCAAACGACATCCAAACTGTCAATGACAAGATATCTATATTGGCCTCTCCCAAGGCCTACTGTCCTCATCAGGGTTGGCCAAGTTCATATTGATATTCCTAAGGTATGCTAGGGCAGATTCACCATGAGTCGGACAAATAAATACCCTGAGACGGACACTGATATCTCTAATCATGTATGTATGATAAGACTTGTATTGGTGATTCATTGGATAAGTGACACTTAAACCTTACCATTATTCACAAAATGGAGAGATTAGAATGCTTGAATAAGCCCACATTCAAGTGTCCGTCTCGAGGTATGTGTACGACTCGAGGTGAATCTACCCTGTACACTTTAGCCGAGGATTTGGGGTCCATGGAAAAGGGTCTAGTTTTAGAGTTACTTCAGCCACATTATATAACATGTCCAAGAAGATCTGTAATTGTTTCCTTTGATAAAAGCAATGATACTATAATTTCCATGACTATAATCAAATAGGTTGTGTAATTATATTCTGCTATATATTATGACCCCGTTATGACCCAGACCTGATCGGTAAATCAATCAGGGTAATAGATGTGTCCTCTCTGTGCCCCTCTTGTATAACGACCCGCTCCGTTCCTTGTCTTTACTTAGGTGAGGGAGTGATGATCTTACTCAAGCATTTCGTGTGGAAGTTGGTGGCCCTTGTGTCCACGACAGGGCCTGACTACAGCCAACTTGTCAGAGGCATACGGGATACCATCATACGCAGAGCCGACGAAGGGTTTCAGGTAAGAAAATACGTGTAATGATTTTGGTTATGGGTTTGACAGCGGCCCCTGTTTTTTCTCTTTATAGCCAATTTGTTAGAGTGTTACTTGGAGCCAACGGGTATGTATACACGATCCGAGACCAACACCAAAACTGTCAATAATATAAAAAAAGGTTATTTATCACAGTTTGAATGGTACGAATACAATCCAATAAATCTAAATAACAGGGAAAATAACTCCCACTGTTGACATTCTGAACACTAAGTTTAAAAAAAATCAAAATTCTGGCCAGCACGGAGGCGTTGAACACAGGGACTTCAGGGTTACATACATGTTAGCATCGAGCCAGAAGGGATGCCGGTACGGGGGAGAGCGGGTTATCCCTTTGCTTGGTTGCTAAGAAGTTTGTACCACAGTGTGGCTCAACCTATTTGTCAGGATCAAATTCTATTATGTACAGCTCTATACCAGGTTTAACACCCCCTCAGCAGTGGTCCACCGACTTGGCAGCCCTCTACTGTTAGCTTAGTTTGAATACATTCATAAGCAGTTGAAACAGTGTTTGCTTACAGCTACCTTTATTATGGGGATACTCTTTGAGCATATTCGGTCACTAAGTTCATTCCAAAGCATTGTGTTGACAATCTATTTGCCCTATTTGCCACCTTCCCATGGCTAATATACTAAGCAAATTTGGGCTAATGCTATGCTCAAAATGTGACCTCATACTATGGCAGTCCGGGTTACATTTCATTTGAATACTTGGTCAAGATTTCCCTTTCGAACTGCAATGATTTCTATGCATTTGAATTAATTGGATCACTAGTATTTTGATTGCAGAAATAGTTGTGAGTGAGAATTAAATGTACGCCTTTGACGGATATTAGACCATTTACAAATATATAGGCCTGAATGGTATAGACTTCCTAATGGAAATAGTAGTCAAATTAGTGGTGTACACCTATTAACTCTAGGAAGTGGCCTTCACTGTTGTGTCTACATTGAGGAGTTTACATAGGAAGGAGGTGAAGCTTTAACGCAAGTAGTACTAGCCATCTAATGCCTCTGTTATAATATTTGTACAACACCAGTACCCTACACTGTGACTCAATAGGCATTTATTTGAATTTGTCCTGTTGTGAATATAGCACCTTATTTAGAGGAAGGGCGAGGGTTCAAGGCACTGGTGTGAACATGTAAACTTGAAATACTAAGGATTTATCTGCGTCTACATCATAAAATACCAAAGCTATACCCCGATACCCATCATAATTATAGCATATTTCTATCCCATTATTATACTAGACCTTATAACATGCTTCTACATTATTCTGGTTCTGGTTACAGATCGCACGTTGGGAGCAGGATGTGACCGAGGAGGGCAGTGTGGGCTACATCAAGGGTATTTTAGAGAACATCAAACCAGAGGCAAGAGGTGAGTTCAACAATGCCCACCCATATTCATATAGCCATTTTTCAACAACTAGAAATGGTATCCTCTTGTATAATAATATGTCAATGGAAAGATTATGATATCAATTTTAAAGTTGACATTTTCGTCCGATATCCCTTTCCCCTTGCCTGTACACACATGACCCCATACGGGACCACCCAGTCATATTGCCAATGACTGAACCTTGGTCCCTTTAATATCGTAGGCCTATACCTGACAGTACGAGGCTATAGTACCCTGTGAAATAGGGCAATTGAACGGTGGTATTATTGAAGGTTGAACTGTTATCCACACACAATCATATAATATTCACAGATGGCTTTGACCGAGGCATTATAGCACAGCCTGACCTAAGGGAGTGTTCATTTATTATTTACAGGGGGGGGGTGGTGGGTTTGGGGGGGGGGGCGTAAAAATTTCCGACCCCTTCTGAGGGGGGGGCGTAAAAAATTCTGACCCCTCTTGAGGGGGGGGCGTAAAAATTTAAGCCCCTTTTTAGCCAAAAAGCCCGCGCGTTACTATAGTTCAAAGGGGGGGGGGGGCGAAAAATTTTCGCCGCCTTCGGCGAGGGGGGCGTGAAACGTTACACGCGCTCTCGAGGGGGGGGCGTAAAAAATTTTCGCCCCTCCACGCGAAATCTCACCACCCCCCCCCCTGTAATTAATAAATGAACACTCCCTAAACAGGCCTAATCCCAAAATCAAACAACAAAAATGTGCAGATAAGCAAATTGTGAAATGCAATTTTGGAATGAGAGAGTTTCATTTCAGTTCGAGACTAAAATAAGATCCAGATCGATTTTCTTGTTGATTAATGACTAAACATGAATTGTTGATCCTAAACTAACTTTTAATATTATGTCAATAAAACAGAGATATGGCCATCTCTATGGGTGATTGTATTGCTTGCATACAGAGTATCAGCTCTGTAAAAGTGGAACCCTGTTGCACTGAAACATCAATCGCATGCGATCGGCGGTGTCACTCTAATGAAGTGATTTAACCTTTTATAAATTGAAATTGCATGTAATGAGAAGTGTGTTTCACCGTTTGTACCATGGTGTTGCTGTGTGTACCGGTAGTGGGGGAGAATTGCTCTGCTATTTCGCAGTAGGTACGGCTGGAAGTATTGTTTGGTATAGGGGTGTATACATGGCATGTACATCGCTTGTTCTCTGAACCCCCCCCCCCCCCCCCACGCTCTATATATAGGGCTGAGTACCCACCCGGCTTCACTTATATGTGTATCATTTATATCTAGGATACATAATATTCTAATTATTTCCCATTTCTTATTTTCGCTGATCTACAGTGGCCCAGGAGGGTCAAATCTTTTTGTAAATTTTGAAATTGCAAATTCACTTCAACTTGCAAAAAATCAACTTGAGTTGAAAGTGAAAACTCTAACTTCAACCATTTGTGAGCAGGCAAGGAAAAAGTCTTTTTAATAAATGTACTCACAAGCTTTCTAACGATATATTATACTAAAAGATAGCAATTATAGTTTTTGAAACATGGCTTCACGAATTTTAGTGGGCAATGCCCTATCCAAAATGCAAATAAGCTCTAAGTCTCATAGTTTCCAAGATATCTATGTCTAATTAGCATAATTATGAATAATTGAAAACTATCATAGAACTTTTGCCCTTGAGGTCATAGATTTTGATCTATTGACGGGAATATTATTTGGTTTTGACCATATTAATCCTTGTGAATTAGTGTATCAATGGGATTCTTTATTTCTTCTATTTGGAATGAAAATCATGTCGCCATGGCAACAGATATCAATATGGACACCCAATTAGGCTCTAAAACGTTCTTTTTACATTCCAAATATGGAAGCTTTTCACTAAAAATGGAATATATTTTGTGTAAGTCTATTGTATTCTACAGAAAAAAGTATCCTAGATGATTTTTTTTGCTTATTTCTTCTTTTTTAGCCCATAGTGGCACCCCCTGGTGGCTAAATTTAGTACTAATCCCGCGGGGATGCCCCTTTCTGCTTGCCTGCTCACATTTAGATTTACTGTCAACTGTCAACTGTCAATTCAAGTAAAGCAACTTGTGACTGCTATCTTTCAACACTACATGAAACAAAAAACAATGCAAATGTCAAAGTTGAAAGTGAAAACTCTAATTTCAGTCACTTACTGTCAACTGTCAACTGTCAATTCAGGAACAACAGCTTGTGACAGCTATCTTTTAGCACTGTGGGTCACTCCATGTGGCCTCTGGTACTTTGACATTTGCATTGTTTTTGGTTTGATGTAGTGTTGAAAGATAGCAGTCACAAGTTGCTTTACTTGAATTGACAGTTGACAGGTGACAGTAAATGGTTGAAATTAGAGTTTTCACTTTCAACTCAAGTTGATTTTTTGCAAGTTGAAGTGAATTTGCAATTTCAAAATATACAAAAAGATTTGACCCTCCTGGGCCACTGTACTGATCATTCCCATCAAGATCACAAGTGACTTAACTAGAGACTAGAATAGTGGCCTAACTATTTTTTTCATCTATAATGATTCGGAATACAGCAGCTGTATAAAACACATGCATGATTGCCTGCTTATTTTTACTTATAAATGCGTACATTGCACCTTATTTTAAATGTCACACCCCGTCCTTTCTGGTGATCTTCTCTTCTGTTTTTCAGTGATTATATTGTGTGTGCCGCTGGACGAACTACGTCAGTGGATGTTGGCGGCCAGTGACGCAGGCATGACGAAGGGTGACTACGTCTTCATCTACACCAATCAGATCATCCCTACTGACCAGGACATGGCAAACTTCGCCAGTACGTCCTTCTACCTCAAAGGTGACGGCAGAGACGCTGACGTCCGACAGGCCTACAGCAACGTCATCATGGTGAGTGTGCAGATAATACGTCATCAGCTGTCTGACAGCTTGCAAAAACATGTCGAGTCGATGACATGCATTGGTTTCTACAAAATGGCCATATCTTTATAGGACATATTCTGAATGGCCAGAGAGCTGGTCGCTTGTGATCACTCACATAAGGACAGAAAAGAGCTTGTTGCAGGTGTTCTTGTTTGCAAGTTGGTATACAACGAACCGCCATTTTGGTAGGAATGCCCTGCAAAAAGGTAAACGAGATGGCAGCTTGGAATAGTCCCTCCCAGTGACTGTGCTGGTATATTTACACCTCCTTATGATGTACCAACCTTTTCATTTTAACTATCCAATAGATCCTTTAACTATCACCTTTGTAGTATAATCCAGAAATATAAACTTAAAACCTTGAACGTTGGAGACAGTTATAAGCATGGCTCTGCATTGTATTGACCGTTATTTACATACCCCACAGATGTACCAGAAGACTCTGGACAGCAACAAGACCAAGGAGTTCCTGTCCAAGTTTGACGTGGCCGGTCGGAGCGGTGATTGGTCCAACATGACAGGAGTTGCTCCTGCCACGGTGAGTCACTCAACCTTAACACTACATCATATATCTATAACTTTATGCTCATGTTTAATTGTCACACATCGGTAGGGTATTGGTTAGAAAAGCATCGACTTGAAGGAGACTCATTTTTTCAGTGTTGTCAAATTTCCTCCACGTCATCCTATATTAATATTGTTTCTTGCAGCCTGATACGTACTCCCTGTTCCTGTACGATGCCTTGATGGTGTATGCTAAACTAGCCACACAACTGGGTACCATCAACAACGGTACAGCCATCTTCCAGGCCGCACGCGACTATCTCACCACAGGTACAGTATAGGGCAGTACCAACTATTATTTCACAGTGAATACGGCAATTCAAATGACTTACACAAGGAAGGCCGTATTTCACCCCCCCCCCCCTGTTAACTAACCCTCTCCAGTATTCCACGGCCTTTTAAATAGTTAGAATTGATGATCTAATCACTATGACATAGCAGGATCTAACGGGAAATCAATCCCCACATGTCCCTTACCCACAGGAGGAGCTACAGGCACCATCCTGCTGGGTGACGAGGCGGACCGCTACCCCGACTACTGGATCCTGGACATGAACGTGGACGGCGTGTTTGACATAGCTGCAGCCACAGACAGCAGCGTCAACGGGTCCTCAGTACAGAGGGTAGGCACAACACTGATACATTTTGTATAAGTAAAACATACGTTTAAATGTCTAATTTTGTGATGTTTTATTGGAATGTAAAGTTAGGAAAGCTGTGTCCCTTTCCCTTTTGAAACACCCCACTGGCGTTGCATTTGGCACATGTAATGGTCTTGAGGTCTACATCTGTCTACAGACCGCTGTCACCAAACTACAGGCAGACCTAGATAGGGTAATAAATTGGTGCGACCTAAACCGACTGACTCCTAATGTGAATAAAACTAAGTTCATGTGGTTTACATCAAACCAGAAATTGGTTATAACAGTGAACTATCCAGTCAAAATCAAGAATGTACCACTTGGAGAAGTTGAGGATTACAAGTACCTCTGAATCTGGCTAGATAGCACCCTGTCTTTCAAAAGACAACTCGAAGACACCGTCAACAAAACCTCAGGAAAACTGACTCAATTTAAGCTCATACGTTATTGTCTGAACACTGCAGATGCCATAGACCTCTATAAACAGGCAATCATTCCATTAATGGAATACGGCAGCTTCCTAATTGAGTCAGGCCCCGCGTCTGAAATAAAACAATTTCAACCGCTTCAAAATAGAGGCCTGAGGATTTGTACTATGAAAAAAGTGGGAGAAATGTCCACCAATAAGCCACATTCAACCTGTAAAGTTGAACGTTTCGCCATCAGACATAAACGACAGCTGGCATGTCTGATATACAGACATAGCCGGGAAAAAATCAATCTTGCCAGTAAACCCACCCGAAGGACACGTGGTGACATGAAGGTGAAAATCAGGGTTGAAAGACCGAAAAGATCAAAATACAGGACTGGCCCCCTTTATAGAGGGATGTTGATATGGGATGAAATACCCCTCGACCTCCAGGAGCTGCCAGATGTAGCACAGTTTAAGACTAAAGTAAAGACCCACCTTAAGTGAAGTCTCTATTACCTAACTGGAAAAGCCTGGCCCTGAACTGACATCAGGCCCATGGCAGGCCATGTTGTGCAATATACCTCCCGATAGACTACAATAATATTGAACCATGAACACTGGTCCTCTCAATCCGCCTCTGCTATATTTCTAGCTGAACTGATTCATCACAATTTAAAAGCGATGACTCACTATGTAATCATCTGTGATCAACTCTTTTAAAGGGATCACATATCTTAAGCTACGAACTGTGATGATTTCTTCATGTCTTTATAAAAGTAACTTGAGGACTTCTACACCCATTTGTGATTAAATCAAAATATAATTTAACTTAGTTTCTACTGAGAATTAATTATATCAAATATGTCATATCAAGTTGGCAGAACCACTTGAAAAAACATTGGATTCTTCTTCCCTGACTCTTCTTCACACACCATATTCTTGTATGTAAACGGATAACCATCTGTATGGATGACATAGGACAATGTCAAGTTAGACACTTCTAGAAACTCTAACACTATGAAATGACCCTAAACAGGTCCAATGGACAGCTATCACACTAATTGTGTACATGGTAAAAAAGACTCAATACTATGTGTATCAGACATTGATTATTACTGTAATTCTTTCTTTCCTAATGACATCATCGGAGGAGTGTGTATATTTACATGAGACGTGTCAATAAACCTATCTAAAAAAATCTTCATTCAGGTACTTGTGCCGAGTATAGATCTGGGGATGTATACATTTATGTGAGATAATTTTATATCCTATATCCGAACTACAAAATCACTAGGAATAAGAACAGTGTTGCTGTTAATGTGCTGATTGTACCAGATGTACAAAATGACACTATAGCCGAGAAGGAGTATAGTGTATATCACAATATTCATAAAAGATATATCGTCATATTAACCTCTAGCCTGTGGTTATTGTATGGGCCTTCCACCCGGGGAGGTGTTTCAGCTACAAACATACCCGGAGGTGTGGTCATAATTTGGAGTGATAAGGGTCCTTTTTCAGCCCCTAGGGAGTGGAGAGGCGTACAACTATATGGTGTTTTTTTTCAGGGGTTGCCTTAATTATTCCTTTATGGGTGTGATATTTAGGGCTGAATAACAATGGGATTATTTTAGCCCCAACCGCCCCACCCCCGAGACAAAACTCTTATTTTATACACCCCTTTGAACTATACTGAATGGTATGATGTTTTAATCATAAAATATCGAGGCATATAGTTAGTCCATTATTGTTCTTATCGGGATGTGCTGTCAAGACCCATATATAGAGGCTTAATTTGCACCAATTTGGGTATGCTTTTTGCAGAATCTATACAGGAATGAGCGATATTATAGCAATGAACACACACCTGTATGGGTCAGATTTAAGTCCCATGACCACGCCTACTGACTACTCTCAATCTCATTGTGCATTTTTAACACAGATACTGATTTACAAATTGCAGGGAGTGACAGCAGACCGTCCAATCATATGGGGAGACGGCACGTCAGGGTGGGCAAACCGGCCCCTGGACATCCCCCTCTGTGGGCTACAATCTGAACTGTGTGGTAGGTCATTTTTGTTGTTATGCCTTAGTTGTATGAGCATGACCCATTATCCTTGAATAAACAACACTATTGGCTAATCTGGGAGCTGATTTTTAGTGAAAGGCATGAATTAAGCAACTTGATATAGAACCTAAAATCTATTTGGGGGGTGTCGGGCGATGGGCCTCACACATGAATGGTTAAACTCATGTGCGCGGGCCTTTTTTGTGTGTTTTTGCTTTAAAGTTTTATTGTTTTTGTTGTTCTTGTGTGCAAGTTGGCACCAACGAACCGCTATTTTAGTTGGAGTGCAAAACGGTAGACAAGATGGCGGCTTGGTATAGTCCCTCCCAGGGACTGTGTTTGTACATTTACACCTCCTTATGATGGACCAACCTTTTCATTTTAGCTATCTAACACTTACTTTAACTATCACCTTTGTAGTGTAATCCGGAAATATAAACTTAAAAGCTTGAATGTTGGAGACAATTATAAGCATGGCTCTGCATTGTATTGACCGTTACATAAGTTACATAACTCCCAGATGTACCAGAAGACTCTGGACAGCAATTTTTCTCGGGGGGGGGGGGGAGGAGGTTTGGAGCGAAGGTTCCTTTGCTTCTCACGAGGTTTGGCTTAAACAAATATGTCTGTTTGATTCAATTAAACTCATACATATCTATTTTCACATTTCAGACGAAAACCTTATATACTACATCGTGTTCCCTGTGGTATTTGGCGTCTTATTGCTAGTACTGATCATCGTCCTCGTTGTTTACAGGTAAACATTTACAAACAGATTGAAAATTATGTTAACCAAAAGTCTATATATTTGGACATAACAAAAAACCCTCTATAATATTTAGCATGACAATATAGCTACTGTATAAACCATGTCTAATAAAATCCTCCATTATATGATTATAATATTATAGACCCAGAGACATAGACCAAATGAATTCAGACGTCGACGGTAAAGATTCTAACAACGGAAAAGTTTAACTGCTTCTCTAACTTTTGCAGAAGATGGGCTCGTGAAAAAGAACTCAACAATATGGTTTGGAGAATTCAATATGAAGACCTTCAATTATTAAAGGGAAAAAGAGGATTCGGCAGCCAGGTAATGGTCCATTTTCATGATGACATCATGAAAATGGAGGTCCGATTGTGTGACCGATTAGTTGACCCTTTACTTGATGTATATTAGTAGTGCTTAAATGCCTTCATGTAATAATAATCATGCCGATCCTTCAGGAGTGTATCAACTTTCAGCATCATGCATGAATGCAGCTCTGGCAAGTAGACTCGCCAGGGCTGCATTCATAGATCATAACGATAAAGGGCACAGGACACGTCTCATTTACGTGCATGTATAGGACCCAAGGAACAAAATCTCTCCCTAATAGAACTGACAATTATAAGCGCAGGTCCTTGTATAAGCGCAGGGCTGACAGGGTATTGAACTTTATAAGTGCAGGGGCGCTTAAACGCAGCTGGGCCGATGTTTAGCTTTATGTTCACCCCAGGTACACTACACTATCTCATTAGAAGTCCACCTCAGGTAAACAAAGAATTGACCAATCACAAAACAGCCTCCTGCCCCCACCAGCAGATGGTGTTATCCAGCAGCTGCACATCCACACCCTACCGTATTCGACGTAATAAGCGCACACCCCCTAATAAGCGCACACCCCCCGTTTTTGGCAGATTTTTAGACTACAAAGTACCAAAAATATCTTAATTTTTTACCCCAATTAAACTATTAACTACTAAAAGGTGTCCATAATCATTTTTTAAGCGCACTGTGCGCTTATTACGTCGAATACGGTACTTTACCCCAGGTACACAGCCACACTGTACTGTACCCCAGGTACACAGTCACCCCCCAGGGCCTACTACATGTGTTTTTCTCCATCTAGAGATGCAATTGGAGGGGATGCTAGTATGACATGTGCAACCACCGTATACCTGAGGTACAGTATCTAGGCAACCACACTGTGCCTGAGGTACAGTAGCTAGGCAACCACTGTGTACCTGGGGTACAGTAGGTGACCACTGTGTACCTGAGGTACAGAATGGATACTTGAGTTGTGGTCTCTGTAACTTAGTGTAATTACTCAATTGGGCCCACTAGAAGTCTACTCTACCTCAGGTACACAGCCCTACTGTACCCCAGGTACACATCCACACCCCTATGGCTCATACTACACATGTGTTTTCTCTTCTAGAAATGTAATTGCAAGGAATGCTCTAATATGACATGCTGTATACCTGGGGTACAGAAGGATGTGTACCTGGGGTACAGAAAGATGGTCAATGTGTACCTGGGGTACAGAAGCCTACTGTGGCAGCAGCAGGCCGCCTGCTTATAAGCAGGCGGCTGTGATTGGTCGATTCCTTGTGTACCTGAGGTGTACTACTTATGAGCAGGGCAGAGTGTACCTGTGGTGAACATAAAGCTGAACATCGGCCCAGCTGCCGCATAAACGGTCCACTACGCTTAATTCATGTTATTTAGTCCTAACAATCGTGCCTTTTACAATATTTAGAGTTTCGCCAATCTGTCAAAGTCAAAGATGGATAACACCTCTATTGCCGAGAGTCTCCGAGGTCAACTCTTCGTTAAGGTCGCCACCTACAGGGGTCGCGCTGTAGCCATCAAGGACGTTATGAAAACAAAGGTCAAGCTTGACCGCGTTTTCCTTGAAGAGTTTCGTATGGTAATTATATTACTTTATATCACTGTACTCCTCGTTTAGGTTAGAATACAACTGTGAAATTCGAAAGTGAACATCCATAGCATAGTGTAGCTGTTGGCTATTCGAGATAGTTTATCAGCTAGGAAAAACTCCAGATTCGAAAATAGGTTGTTAGAAATTACTCTTTATTCAGTTGACATATGGCTCGTAATCATACAGACAGATGGTGATATTCAAATATGCTTTCCAACAACAGGTGATGTATGAACATATTATAGGAGTGATACGTTCACAGTCTTATTGACAATTCCCCTACGTCCAAGGCTCTCTCTTATCGCGGTAAACTCCCCATTGAGTCAGACTCCACACAGGGAGTAGGACTCGGAGTTATATACCTGTGCGTCTATCTCCAATAACCCCCAAAGGGCGGGACGGAGATGGACGCAGTGTCACCGAGGTAAGAGCAGCAGCAGGACAAATCTACAGGTACAACAGAGTTCTAGGAATCTCTGTTGTGGAACAACCAGGCTGGCAGGAATGCACAGCAAGACTGAGTCCACGAGTAGAAGAACCCAGGGGTTTATATACTGGGGAATTACATGACTCCACTCCATAACTCGTAAACATTTGAGTTCCCGAGGAACTCCGGGTAACCTGAAACCGGTTTCCCCTCGCACCCACGCAATACCCGAACAAGTTCGGGTCATACGTGGCAGTCCCGGCTCGGTGCGTACAACAAGGTCACACTCCACTAACCCTCAGGTGCCGGATTATGTAATCACATGCCGGGGTCTGGGTAGGAGTGCGGCCCGGATATGCCACCACAAGAATAGCCAGACAAGTCAATCCGGTTCTATGGAAATAGTACAGTGACCCACTCCAATAGAATAACTGAATAATGCCTGTTATCAAAATGTTTGGTATGACATGTTATAATGAGTATTCTAAAAACAAAAAAACTTTTTTTCAGATGTCACAATTGAAACACAACAACATGTTGGCCTTTGTTGGTGCGTGTGTAGATGATCCCAATGTGTGTGCAGTATGGGAGTACTGTTCTAAGGGAAGTTTACAGGTAAGTTTCTGTGAGAAACCTATATTATATCCTGCCATGTAAAGATTGAATCTAATCCTACCTAAAGTAGAATCCTTGAGTGGTAGTGTTAAAAATAGCTAAGATTGCTAAATGAATGACTCATTAAAGCTGTATATTTCCATTGATCGCATATTTAAAATGTTAACATTATTTCAGGATGTCATATGGAATGACAATATTACACTGGATGACATGTTCAAGTTCTCAATAACGTTAGATGTGGCAAAGGTTAGTGGTGGAACAGTAGTATAAAAGTGTGTGCATTGTCTAATAGCTCAGTGGCTGGATTTATCACTTATTAGTAGCCCTATTAAAGGTCATTTTCTATTTCAAAGATGACTCTTTGGTTGAAAGTGTAAAGTTGGACGTGTACTGATAGAAGCTGCCGCGTATATCAAACTAAGCCTTTGCTCTGTACATGAGTGTAAATGACCCGAGTAGTCTATAAAAAGTACCGTTTGGGTCAGGGAACCAAGGCATCAATCAATATACATGAAGAGAGATATTTAGCTACGGAGTTGCCGTAATAATACATTTTGCTGGCTAAATTATCATCCATAGTGTACTTAATCATGTAAACATTGTACAAATATGATACTAGTAGATCCCTTATTGTACTTCCTCCAGGGTCTGCAGTACCTGCACGGCAGTGGTCTGAAGGCACATGGCCGACTAAAGAGCAGCAACGTGTTGATAGACGGCCGCTGGGTGTGTAAACTGGGAGACTACGGACTCAGGTCTCTGGTCGGGGGACAGGAGGAGGAGCCAGACACCTCTGAACACGTCATCTTCTCACGTGAGTTACATCATGTGGCGTCATGGGGGAGATGGGGGGTAATCTAGGGTGGATTGTCATAGAATACTGTCATTTAAATTAAGGCGATTATTAATACTGATCGCTAAGAAGTTTAACCCGTAATAAGGAGGGAATGATTCTGCCTAGCTTCATATTGTTTAACAGTGTCGGTGAGTAACTCGCCAGTGCTGCATTGCTTTACCGTGTGTACCTTCAGCTCTGCAGGGTCAGCATGATGTCTGGCATCATGAGAATACAATTGTGACCAGGCAAGGGAAAAGACCCCTCCAGGGGGGAAATTAGTAATTAAAGTTGGTGTCATAATCTTTAAAATGAGATATCATGAGCTAAAAAATTGCTGGTAGTTTTGTGGGAATCGCTTCTCAAACTTCAGTTCGTGTCACTAACTGAAAATGGCAAAATAAGCTCTAATTGCATTGTATCCCATAGTAATTGATGATAATTATAAAAAAAATGGTTTTATTTAGAAATAAGCAAATAAAATTGGATTTATAAGTCTAAATTTGGTTCTAGAAGGAATTTTTGCATTCTGTTTTCAGTTTTGGGTAATTGATGGCATTTTCAGGAAATTAAAATTATTACCTCCAATTTAGGCTTTTTGGCTGGTTTCCATGGCAACCAGAAAGTGTCATATGTGCTAATTCTTCACAAAAACGTTCCTTTTGCATTCCAAATATAGAATGTTAGCACCAAAGATGGAATAATTTCATGAAGATCATTGCATTCTACATTAAAAATGGCCTTAGAACTTCTTTTCATGTATTTAACACTCTTTTGCATCTATGGTGCCTCCTGGTGGCCAAATCCAGAGCTAAAAATCCCGCCTGAAGGGGTGTTCTCCCTAGATGGGTCACAGTCATATTGCAAAAATATGTTTTAAATTGGTTAGTTTTGCATGTACTGCCAATGCCAAACTGGCTTAAATAATTAAACATAATTAAATTGCATTTCGAATAAGTTTGCGTTGTGTTCTCGAATCCCTTTGACTTTTGTTTTTACATTCTTTACCTTTTCACCTTTAAGTCACCTTTTAAAGAGACTCGCTGAATAATCACAAGACATCATAACCGCTCTTTTCCTAACGATACTAGCTGATCTGACTAGCCCACATTTCTCGCATTATGCATTCCTCCTCACGTGCCTCACATTGAGCCGATAGGTGTGATTTATTTTGTGGCATTTTTCTTTGATTTTATTCCCTTTCCTTGGTTTAGTCTGACATTGAAATTGTGTCATAGAAACCTAACAATTGCCAACATCTCTGGTCGTCTCTTCTGTTATTGTTACGGTTTTTGTCTCGTTACCTGACCGCCTTAGTTGTCTCTGAAGGCTTACTCACACGTTACAAACATAAATACTCAGGGTCCAGCATTGCATGCACTCTCCCACCGAAGTCCAGCCTTATCTGATAGTGGGTCAAGCAAGACTGCACCCTCCATCCAGAGTCTAGTGGCCATTTGCACAAAGCTCAAATGTATGTACACAAGCTCAACATGTCATTAGTATCATTCTTTTACAATGACGATCTGGCATGCATTCCTCTCCTTTTCAAGAGTATGTGAAGAGTATGTGTACAATCATGTTTTATACATGAGTAGTTTGCAACTAATTAACCCAAAACATCAGTTGTAGAGGACACAATCGATTTGAATAGGTGTTTCCCAAGAATGCATGCAAAACATTTTCATGAATTTGATTTTTAAAAATCAGTTTGGAGATCAAAATAATTGTTAGGGTTTCATCACATATTTAAAGATTTCTTTAGGTCAGTAGGGCAAAACAATATGACTTAAGATCAGTTCGAAGATACATTTTCCAGCTGTGGAGAAGACCACAGGCCATTAAAGGGCAATTCTGACTCTCTCTAGGACTCATGTTGGTGACATCCCTGAAGCCAATAGAGTCAGGCTGACGCTCTTCCACTGACTGCAACACTGTGTGCGATTTTCTTTTCAGTTTTCAAATCTGCTTTCACATCTAATGCATTGGCATATTCTACGCATTTCCAAGGTATACTTGCAAGGTTACTGTAAGTTAAGAATTAACAAACCATTGACACCTGTACTACCAGACTAATTTCAATGTGGTATGTAATCACGGAATTTACTGTAAGGAGAGGTTGTTATCATCGTCAAAGGATTTATTTGTACTTTGGGTTTTAGCTTAACATTGGTATTATTTGTTTGAGTGATAGTTGTAATGATGGGATGAACCCTCTGGTTTGTAGAACATATATGTCTTTACTGTAATCTTAAAGGATACTAGTACAACATGTAGATAGATCTTATCAATTCAATTCAAACCTTTTTTTTAAACTGCAACAATCAGGAACAAGTTCCTGTATTTTGACTGCTACAGCAGAGCAGAGATATTCATTTCTTTTGTGGCAGTTCATTATATTCAAGAGCATCATATTATGCATGTAATACATTTTAGTGATTTCCTAGACATGTTAACTATGTTAGTGTGTGTTACGTCATGTCTAATGTACTTTTTAATGTTAGTAGAGACATATAGAATAACCATTTTATAACGATGGAGTTTAGTGGATCAGGCAAGATGTGGGGGAGATCCAGGGATTGCTCGGGCCAGGAGCTGTGCTATCATACTTATTACTAATCAATACTTTCATATCACTTAAAGCGTCAATGAACACATTTAGAGAGGATGAATTTCCCTGAGCGCCTGTGTGGGAGTTCCATTTATGCTGTAACATGTATGTGACACTTTGCTGAGGTGTGGTACCTTCATACCAGACTACCTTAGCCAGTGTGAAATCATGCCTTCTATTGTGTATTTCCCCAATATCATGATTGGACTTATCCTGCATGTATTTGTAGGATTCACTAAGGGCTCTGTCCCTACAGACATCTGAGACCAGCCCATGTTCTCAAGACTGCAATGTCAGTTTCCTTGTCTTGATAGTGACAGACCTTTGTCAATCTACCAATGGAGCTTTGAATCTTATCTAATCCTAACTTGTTACCAACCCCGTACAAAAGTTGCCCATAATCAACAACTGGCAAGACTATGGAATTTAGCGTGTCCAGGGCTGCCTTCAGTCTTAATCTAGTAAGGCCAAATTTGAAAAAAAGATGTGTTTCAGGTTGTCCGGCCCTACCTAGCAAAGCAGGGCCGACCCTAGACATTTTTATCCAATTTTGAAAAAATATTCATGTTTTAAGTAATTTTGGGCCTATTTCAGGGTCAATTTGATAGTCTATGAGTCGACACCATTGTCGGCGAGTCAATGCATTTGCGATTCAATTTTTATGTACTTTTTAGTCCAAAGTTTTAAAAAAATCAAAAAAGAATATCAAAATCCGACCTAGCCTACCTAGATTTTCAGACTATATAACCTGAAACACACCTTTTATTTCTTTTGGCCTAAGCAGATATGATTTACAGGACAGGCTTTTATTTACGGATCTAAGATGTCCTGTAAAGTAAAGTCTGAATCTAATTCAATTCCAAGGTATCTATATTGGTGGGTTTGCAGAATGTTTTGTCCATCAATTTAGAGGGCATGGGGGCCTTGCAGTGCTATTTATTGCTTGGTGATATTTAGTTTTCTTTATGTTTAATGAGAGTTACTTTTTCTTGCACCAGTTTGCAACTTTTGCCAGATCTTTATTTATAAGGGCTAGGATATCTAGGGAAAAGCAATGGGCCTAGCACACCATGTCTTCAACGTCGCCCATGCATTTCCACACGTAGTGATGACGTCAGAAGATGCGCATACACAACAATTAAGTGATATGATTTTTGGGCATTACATTAATCATGTTTGAGTGATGAAGAAGATTAAGCAGAGTGACATATAGGTTAAGATCAGCACGCTTTTCCTAGATTGATAAGCATGATAAGCGGATACAGACAATAGTCATGGTTTGCATTTGAAAAGTCAAGCACAGTCTGGACAAAGTTTACAAAGATGTATCATTAATAACTGCTGCAAATTGGTTGGAAATTAGGGAGTGAAGCTAAATGAAATGCTTGTGTCCAGAATGTAGCATTATGTCAGTACTTTTAGGCTGTGTATGATATACTAAAGCTGTGTACGTGACGTTTCAAGTGGTAATGTATGTGTATGACTCTTTGTTTTATCTATTTAATTAGGAGCTAGTACCTAATAAATCTCCCCTTTATGTTTGATTGTCATCTGGGATAGTGTAAACATCGTTTTTGCATAGTGCTTTCAAGTGCTATGCCCTTTGTCGTCATCTGCGTCCATGCAGTTTCAGCGAGTAACTCGCCAGGTCTACATATTATGCACCATGCGTCAACACAATGCTGACAAATTACTTGCCAACACTGACGACAAATGTTGCTTAAGGCAACATCCTATCCATAAAGGATGTTTAAATGTCACCATTTGAAAACACCTCCAAAATATCCTACAGAAAAAAAGAATCATACCTATTTTCCTCTATGTGAGCAGGTCTGCAGTGGACTGCCCCGGAGCTGCTCAGGACAATTCCGGTTCAGAAGGTGGGCACCCGTCAGGTGGACCCCGGGTCAAGCTCCCCGGGAGATGTGTACGCCTTTGGTGTCCTCCTGAAGGAGGTGTTTTGTAGAAATGGGCCGTATACAGAATACGAATTAATGAACCCTCAAGGTAAGTTAAAGACAGCTAATTATGCCAATAAATATACTTGTTTCATACATTCATAGGCATAGGAAGAGGTCAAATTTCTTTTTTCTAGATCAGGAAGTATAAAGAGAATTTTGTCCCGTTGTTCACTTAGATAATTATGATTATGCAGAAAATGGTATGAAATAAGGAATTCTAAACACACCTCAATATCAGTTCTCCTGATTGAGGTTGTGGATTGTCCCCCACTGTATTCTGCTAAGCAAGGTTCTGGTAACCTGAATATGATTCATACCATGTGTTTGCCTATACAATTAGCATGTAGATATTTGACAATGATATTATGGTTCATTTCCCTCCAACTTCCCTCCATACCAGTCTTATCATTAGAATTCAAATAGTACTATCATTAGTAGTTCTACTATAACCTGGTATTACCTAGCATTGATATAAAGGTGTATACAGAATCGATTTAGACGCAAAGAGAATATGGGTAATATACACATTGATTGATTGACGATTGATTGGCAGACAAAGGCAGCCGTGGGATTTTGAACAGCTAATAACGATCTCAGAAATGCTATGATAGCGATCGTCGTTTTGTGATCGTTGCAAGTGTATTTCTCACTAAATGGCATATCTATTATAGGGTATACTTCAATAACGATTGCATTTAAAGATAGCATTATGATTTTTGATTTTGTAAATTCTTTTGAAGATATCGTTATGATTTCGCTATGAAACAGCCCACTGTCTTAACAACTAATCAATTATTGAAGATGTATGTACCGTTTATAAAACGTGTACACACTATTATACTGATTTCTCTTGTTACAGAGATCATAGAGAAAGTTAAAAGTTACAAAGGAGAGGGGGATCCCTTCAGGCCCGATCTGACCGAGTCTCCCGGACCTCCCGCGTTGGACGATCTGATAAGGAATTGTTGGGAAGAGGATCCAAAAGCTAGGCCTCCCATACAGGCAGTACTGAAGAGGCTCACCAGTGCCAACCCCTTCAAGTAAGTCAAATATGGCAGCCCCCTATTGTGCATGCCCTATGAACCTTTGTATTACAAACGATTAAAAATCATAAAAGAACACAGAAAACCACAGCAACCCAGTAGTCCTCTCATCCTCACCATATCAAATGTTAGGATTTGGATGCAACTGTACCCAGATATGAAAACGTCAATAAAAAGAACAAGACGATGATATAGGCCCATATTAGCCTCACTAGACAGTGATTCTTATAATGTAATAACCATTAATATTCCTCCAGGCGTGCCAACGTGATGGACAACATGATTTCCATGATGGAGAAGTACTCCAACCACCTGGAGGACATCGTGGCAGACCGCACCATGGCCCTGGAGGAGGAGAAGAAGAAAACAGAGAACCTGCTCTACAGAATGCTACCAAGGTACACTCATTCTATAAATCTGTCGGTGTGCACCTCAACCCTGGGCTGCACAATGTCTCGTAGATTCTGTGGTGGTGCATCATGCTGTCTCTTTGGCAGTGTATCAACCCCTTATATAGGGTCAGTATATGATGCATGAATGCAGCATGTACTGGTAAGTTACTAACCAGGGCTGCATTCATGCACCATGACAACGAAAAGGGCAAAGAGCATAAAACCATTATGCAGCTCTTAAAGTGGGTAAACTGACACACTTCCACCTTCATTTCCTACCTTTTTTAATACATAGTTTTAACAATGAAATATCTTTCCTTCATAGCCATCGTTTACAGGAGATCATTGAATCAAATCAATAATAATTGTCTTTCTATAAATCATCTCTTAAATGTCCTCCTCTAAGTAAACAGTATTCCCCCTTCATAATGCCATCATAATTGAATTAAATAAAATATTTTCTGGTGCTAAAACAGGACTGTGGCCGAGGACCTGAAGCAAGGGAAGCCGATTCAGGCCGAGTCGTTTGACTCGGTCACCATCTACTTCTCGGATATCGTGCGTTTCACCGACCTGGCTGCAGAGAGCACCCCCTTCCAGGTGGTCACCCTTCTCAATGAGCTCTACACACTGTTTGACAGCACCATAGCCAACCACGACGTCTACAAGGTATACCTGAACTGTTTGCACATCTGTTTGTAACGTTTTATTATTGTGACATATCCACCAAGGCCAAGAATTTCTAGATCCTCTCCAGGGTAAGACAGTTTCAAAGCAAAAACAATTTAAACCAAGGCAGTCTGAGATCATGCATCAGCATGGTTATCAAGAGGAAGAGGTTTGCAATGATGTCTCTTATATGCATCTCGTTATCTTCACCGAAATGTGTATTTTCTTTGTCTCTTTTGTTCTGCTCCCTTATGAGTTCCCCAAATGCCAGGTCATTTGTATTGACAACCTACGATATTGGTTATTAATTGACCGATGAAAACATCCGTTGCTAGGGTTTGATGGCTTTTGATGTGAGAGCATAAGAGCACTTCAACAGCAGTATTAAAGCAGTAGAGCTGCTCCATGTTACCGCCTCTGTTTGCATGAGCTGCTCTTGTGGTCTCTGGCCACAACGTCAAAGGCCACACACTTGACTCAAATTGCTCACCACTGCTCCCAGTGTTTAAGCAATCGATGCTGCCCTAAGGCACATCGCTCTCACGTGCTGCATGTTCTCACAACAGGGAGGAGACATCGACCAACACAGTATGGGGTGTTGTATTTACTCTAACGACCCCAGAATCAAATGTGACTGATTATTCTGTTGTTATCAATGTACCTCTATTTCTACCTGTAACATTAGCCACGTCCCATGCACTCGATCAGGGAACCACTAAAAAGGGGAATATTGGGCAATTCATTCTATATTGAGCCTATTACAGCCATAGTTTTATTTACCCTTTCTCATAACAGGTTGAGACCATTGGGGATGCTTACATGCTTGTATCTGGGTTACCAACGAGGAATGGGGACAGGCACGCTGCTGAGATAGTCAACTGCTCAATGGATCTGCTCTGTGGGGTTCTAAGCTTCAAGGTTCCCCACAAACCCAATCATCAGATTCACATCCGTATAGGTAAGTAGTATTTTGTGATTTTGTATTGATCACACGGGGTATATTGAGTGAATACTACAATAGGCTATTACTATAAACGTGTACAATGTAGTGCAATATAATTATCTGGTAAAATACCCTGCCCCTAGAGTTAATGGAAGGGGTTGATTTGGGTTAATTTACTTCCATTAAGATATTTAGCAGTTATCCGATATTTGAAACGTCCTATGTCTATTAATATTCAATATCAAAATTTAGATCAACTCCTATCTTGAGAGTGCCCTACCTGGTGGGATTAGAAAACGGTCGGTACTTTCCTCCACAAAAAGGATTGGAATGCAAACAATTGATCCAGGTATTCTGTCATCTTGAATAGGAGACATTGAGAAAAGAGTAACAAAACATTCAACTGGAGTGTTGCTTTCTTTTGCGCTGACGCTCCTGTCCGATAGAGAGAGGTTGGGCTGCAATAGTTCAGTTACTGCAAATGGATGAATAGGCTGTTTGGTGTCGAGCATTTTGCTGACCTATATACGGAACACATTAAATGGTCTGTGTACGTACATAATATTATCACAGAAAAGCATCAGAGGATCGAAGTTATTGACAAATGGGGATGTTTAACTTATGTAAGCACCTTAGCTGCAAACACACGCTCATGGCCATTAAACAGGCTTGAACTAAACAGTGCTCATGTTTGGTGTAGGCGGCGATATAATAGTATGAGTTCACCATCAACATTCAGCATAATATGGTGCCACCTGGGTATGGCTAGACATAATGATGGTGCGGCCATCGTATGTTAAAAGATGGTGGGAGTCTTTCATCGCCACCCTTTATGGTGCAAAAAACACCTACACCGACCAGTTGAGGATGCTGCTCAGTTCAAAGCTGTGTCACAAGGCCGTAGATTCTCCATACCATTCTCTTCAATAAGCACAATAGTATAGAAAGTAATATAGTGATACATGTACATGTACAAACAACACTATCCACGTTTCTTTATTTTCTTTTAGTCCATTTCTAACAACAATACAAGCATTGCATCTATTTGAATAGCCACTGGCTATACATGTGTCAGTAATGCATGTCTGTGACCTGTAGAAATAGAAATAAATAACAAGCATTGCATTAGGATTATGGTAGATAATTACATAACATTGCACTAAATGCTGTTTCACTATTATTATTCCAGGTGTGCACACAGGATCCTGTGTATCAGGTGTGGTAGGACTGACCATGCCCAGGTACTGTCTCTTTGGTGATACAGTCAACACAGCCTCAAGGATGGAGTCCAACGGTTTAGGTAAATATCAATTGATAACAAAATAAATCTACACAATGACCAGCTGATGACGTGTGTCCAATAGATCACATCATTTGAGTTTACTGGTGAATAGGTGTGTGATGGAGAGGACTATACGAGTGGTAGCTGAGTGACTCACAGCTGCCCCCTTGAGGATTGTATGGTCACTACCAAACATGCTCTCTCTTACTCAGACTGGGGCCCGGTCAGTATCATAGAGTCATGCCCCAGTCTAACTCTTACTGCATATAGCCGCATAACATAGACCTAACCACTACCCCACCCACCCACCGGATTCAGGATTTTGGGACAAATAGTTATTGTTGATTCAAGCCCCAAATGATGTTCCCAAAAAACGGAGGGTAGGGGTGAGGTACATGAAAAAAAGCCAATGTATATCACACTTGACTTATAATTCATCGTGATTTAATCAATATTCAAAATGACATAGTATAAGGAAAGGCCGCTTTCAGGAGACATGCATGTAATTATGGTGGCAAAATGACTCCCCGAACTGACTCCTGGGATTCTGTGGAAAAGGGATCTGAGCTATTTAAGGGAGTCATCATAGCGACATATAATGTGTGACACTGGAGAGACACTACTCTTGCTATCGTTTATATTATGCTCTGTGTAATACAAAAAGATTACATAACGGTGGTAACAGCTTTCTGTGAATGACGCTAATTTCTCTTGTATGTCAACAGCCCAGAGGATCCACCTTAGTCCCTCTACAAGGAAGGCACTGTCAGCTTTCTCTGGATATAAACTAGCAAGTCGTGGAGGTATACAAATAAAGGTATGAATAACCCTGATTAAAACATTTAAACACACATATAATTTTGTAGTACAAAGGTGTTAGTATCAGCTTTCATTAAACATTTAATGGCAAAATGCATTCATGAATGCATCATGCCCTTGGTTGTCATGATGCACAAATGCAGCCGTGTCGAGTAACTCATCAGTGCTCCAATTGGGGTTAAGACACTCTCAGGGGTCGGCATGATATACCAATGCACCACCAGCGAGTTACTCACCGGGGCTGCATTGGTGCATAGTTACGACAGGTGTCCCCTTTTAGCGACATGCATGCCATATTTTAAGGTTTGAGCAAAATGCAATGTTCTCCCAGTATTCTTTCACTATTTCAGACATTTATGTTTATATCATGATAATGTGGAAATCTACACTTGATTTTATTAACCTGTGAACATATTCTACTTACTGCAGGGGAAAGGTGTCATGGATACTGCCTGGCTGGTTGGACATGAGAACTATACCAGACCTCTGCCGAACTTTGCTGAGTTATCCAGTGGTGACACTCCAGTGCCGAAAATGTTACCTGTAACCACAGGTAGCTTGCCATGGAAGGTCAGCCGTCCACGGGTCACATCGGCGTCCAAGAATACTCATATCTGTGCGGATGGATACACAGAAGATGGGACAGATATTGTTAGTATACACCAGGAAAATGCCAAAAATGGGGGACTAAATACGTCAAGTACGTCAAGTAAGCACGACGTTCATACAATACACGTCCAACAAGGGGCACTCAGTCCAGGAAGATTGCCACCCATTGCTGATAAGGATAAACTGGCACGTGAGGGAACAATCCATGCAGATCTCCTGCCCCCGATAAGTGCCTCGGGTCAAAAATAACGTGTTGTGATAAGATGTGGGGAATCTCATTCTGAGCATTGTGGTAGGTTCGGGTGACAGATCTCAAAGAGTGGTTTTAGTATCTGATGGCATTGGCCTGTCTTTGAGAACATCTATGAGTACTTCTATGTCATTCGGAATGGCGTCAACACCCATCATATATCGCGGCTGACTATAATTGAGAGTTAATTTCGAAGGACTCATGAAGCCATTCTTGGACTTCTTGGGCGCATGCACCTTCAATACATTGGTTGAAATTAGCATGCTGGAGTGGATTATAGTGACAGGGAAAATATGGAGGAGGGAAAGTGGTCACATAGCTCCTCGTCCAATGAAATAGATATATGTGCCCCTTATACGCCGGAAATAGGTTACAACAATTAAATCTATGCTGTTCTGTGATATTTTGCCCAGGTTCTATTACATTACCTATTATGTATGATGTGTATTTTTAGTGGGCTTATGTTTATAGCCGTATTCAATGGCCAGTATGACCTGCTTTATACCTTAACGGGGATTTAGGATTCGTAACAGTTACAGGTTACATATGCCCCACGTGGTACACTGCATGATAAATAGGACATACTGTATACTTGTGTGATTCTTTACATCGTCTTTTAACAAAGAGCCTGATATTGCGTTCACACTGGCCTCTTTTATTGTTAAATATTATGCATAGTAGTAATAAAGCATAATATAGACGGACTGATAAAGGCCTACTATCCATGCAATATCTACCTTTGGTGTTAACTTTATGGGGGGATCTCTTTCAAAGAGACCACTTTTAAGGTGTAAATAAGTATACTACAAATGTAGTCTACTAAGGGCCAAGTCATGTATTGCCAGCTAGAAAAGTCTACATGCTGGGGGGGGGGGGGCAAAACTAAATATGATCTATTTAGATGCTTTCCACCATAGTAATACATGACTCGGCCCTAATGCATTCATAAAAGCATGACACTTCCATGTATTTGAAAGGATTTATGCTTAGTCAACCCGACCCTAAATAACAAAACAGGATTCTATTTTGTATCCAATTTTGAATATGTCTCCAGTTCATGAGGCAATACAAATCACCACAGTAACCTTCAAGTCCCTTAACAAGTTGATTGCTGGTTTGGTTTATAGAAAAGAATATTGCTCAGATAGTCTTTATACAAAATGTACATGTAGGCTACATGATAGATATATTATATATTTGCCTATTGGTATATATCATATTTTGCAACCAGGATTATCTATAATTATGTTCACTGTAATAAAATGCATAAACCCAAGTGTCTTCTTGTCTCTTTGTAATGCTGATTTGGAATGGCGTCTCTAGCATTGTGTTGTTTCATGAATTGATTGCCATGTCTGGCAGCCAGTGGCACCAAGAGCCAATAGAATTCGTCACCTTGTGGCATCCGATGACCTTCAGGAGTCAATATATGGGTCAATATGAGGGACTGTCTCAATGCATTCCTTAATATAGGCAGGGTGGGGGAGACATGTAGTAGTGTAGGAAAAGAGGTAATTGGGGCAGGGGGGCTACAGGAACCCCCGCGCTAATAAAATATGTCACAATGTGGGCTCCAAAATAGATGTAAATCTGCCTACCCTCCTGAAATGAGGGTTATGACCTTTGGAAGAGGTAATCAAATAGACTACATTCTCAGCTGAAAGGTGTTTTAATTAGACCAATAGTATAGCTTAATGAGCAGTCCTGGATGAGGGAGGAGACCAGCGGCAGACCTATATGAGTATATATGGCTGAGGAGAGGAGGCTCCTCCTGTGTAGGCGATAAACACTAGTGATAATTGCCTGAGTGTGTTATCAGAGGAATCATAAGTATTCCTCTGTAGACTCCGTAGTATAGTATACACCGTTGACAAGGCGGCAATAGATCTCCAAGATACCCTTTCGGGCTTTCCATGCACTGGTCTGATCTGCACCAAAGTATGGCCACGTATGTCATCACAGTACATCTTCAAAGTGCAGTTATCAGCTTTGTCCTTCTGACGGCAGGGGGCGTGTTACTCGTTTGTCTGCCTCTCATTTCCAAGTTTATGACAAGGGCGCGTGGACCTCTTCCTTGAGCTTTGAAATGGACACTCGGCCGAGGATTCCTGCTTATCAGCCGCCGCGCCTGCAAGACGCTCTCCAATGAGTAATCGCTGTCCGCTTTACGGCCTGTTCTCCTCGACTTTCGCGCCATTATCTCGGAAACAAGATACCAGCAGAGCTTCAACGTGCAAGGAGGAAGAGCCAGGGAGAAAAAAAGCGACGGCAACCATTAGCATTCCCCCAGAATTCCCTGCGAC
Organism: Harmothoe impar; assembly: GCA_947462335.1. Classification (NCBI taxonomy): domain Eukaryota; kingdom Metazoa; phylum Annelida; class Polychaeta; order Phyllodocida; family Polynoidae; genus Harmothoe; species Harmothoe impar. The sequence continues at coordinate 41,826,687 of OX381711.1, read as the reverse complement.
TGCCTGCCCCTTGGTGTGGTCGTCGCTCAACGATACCTGGCTCTCCAGGCGGATGTCTTGTGGATAGCAGTTAGCAGTGGAGCGTCTGTAACGGTGTATGAAGAGTGGAAGAGGTGCTCGTACGGAGCAGACGACAGAACGCGTGGAATGGGGGGAACTCGAGGTGGCGCACTTAATGGATTTCTAACGGGATGGGCGTCGGTGTAAACACAATATGCCGCTGGTGCTGTCTGAACAGCCGTCAAAATGTCGTCTGCTATCTTAGTGGTCGCCCCCTCAGACAAACAACCGACATTAAACAACGGGCACTCGTTTGCTTAAGTTGCACAATTCACTTCAGAGAGGGAAGGGTCCTATTTACACCGCATTTATAGATATTTATACCATACTGTTCCTGTATAGAGGCATTGTATACCAGTAGAACAATAGCCCTCTGATAATGTACCTTGATATTAACGGTGTCGGAATTATGGACGCTCTGAACCCAACAATGGGCCCGCAGAGGTAGCCGAGAAGCAGTTATCAAGATTGAAGAACCTATGCCAAATATTCAGAATATCTAGATATCAAACCATAGGCACACAATGCATGGGGTTGCATATTACATGTGATAGCGCAATAAAAAGTCCTTGCTATGTTAAATTGCGTATATTCAATAATTATTTTATTTTCTCAAAATATGCTGTCGAGCAAGAGAACACACTTATTCATACACCATATTAAACCACCCGCACTGATCAACAATCAAGAATGAGATTGCAGTAGCACCTACAGGTGAACCCCTATGTACACAACTCCTGTTTATAGCCAATTCAATAATATTTTATAGCGCCATTTTGAAGTAAGGCACTCGTCATGCAGTGTTTATACAATGTACATTATGTACTAGTCTTATGTACATACTTTCACATTTGCTAAATTACTTGAATTTATTGTAATACATCACTCTTTATAACCAAATACATTAACACAGTGTTCAAGATGAAAGGTCGTGGTATGTGAAACTATCGATGATGAATAGTATAGAAATGTTTATTCTGGTTTCCAGCCGAAAGTACAGTCACCACCAGTCTAATATGCTTTTACTCAGTAGCGGATACAGTATTTTGAAAGGAGGGGCGGGGCGCCCCGGGGAGCTATTGGAAAAAAACATTCTCCAACAGCTTTTGGCTAAATTTTACAATGTCCACGCCCCACCCTGGAATCCGCCACTGCTTATATAATACTGTACTTACCATTTCCTACGTAATAATTATGTAGCCAGATATAAAGACTGTCAGGTAAAAAGTGCATGAACATGTATAGTATTATACTCTCTACAAATCTTCCTGAGATGTATCCACAGCACACAGTGCACAGTTAGTTCAGGAGAGTAATTCTAGCATATACATGTATTGCTACAATTTATATAATTTCATAACACTCCTCCTCTCATAGTTATTGTTATATCCCAGAGAACTATTAATGTATCACCAGTCCTCCCTGGGGATATCTATTAAATATAGCAGTCACAACATTGCTGTAGACTTGAGTTGAGAGGCACTTCCATTGTATATAAAATTATGAATAATATCATCATTTTCCATAGACACTCAGAATTCCCATGGCTGCACTGTGCTCCCGCGCCTTCAATCTCAAAGCAGCAATGCTGGAGCTGCGTCGCTCTGTCTCCGGAAACACGTGATGATCCACCTGTGACGCATGCGCGGCGGCGGCCAATGCGTACGGCGCATGCGCGTGCTGTGGGGGCTGCGGTGGTGCCGTCTGTTGGCACTGAGCGGCAAACTGTTGGTGGTGCGAGCCGGGCACGTTCATAAAGTTGGGCATGTTGGACTGGGGCATCATGCAGGAGGCTGTGTCCATCTGGTTGTACTGGGCTCCCGCCGCACCCGCCCACACACAGGAGGCCATCTATATAGGGGGCAAACAGAAAGGGCATTTAATAGAGGGCATAGAGTGCAAAACCTTGCTAAAATGTTGAATTAAAAATGAGTACATTGCGTTCATACAGACATTAGAATATACATTATTCAAAATACCCGTTGGCATTCATCCCTACAGGAACACCAGTCTCACTCAACAGCGGGTGGTTATAGGAATTACTAAAAAGATACTTGTCATTATATTTTCTTGAGATATGAAACGGATGATTAAGGCTCTTTTATATTATATGCCTTCCGAATAAAAGAACATGTGCCGTTGACTTACACACATAATAACTTACTTCTACCAGGCCTATTATCATAACTAGATGAGCATACTAATATCCACTTTTTTGTATAATTATCAACATGAATTATCGTACTGATAACTTACCTGGCCATAAGTAGCGGGAGGGTATACATCCGGTCGCGCCGTGAGGGGCATGTCATATCCGGTTCCCGTCACCATTGCTCGCATCGTCTGTAGTTGACCATAGCGCTCACGTTTCCGCCACTTGGCTCGCCGATTTTGGAACCATACCTACAAGTAACAGGACATATTCTGGTTTTAGAATGCAAATTATAATTATCATGTACAGCCAACTCCCTCTAATGTGGCCACCCTTGGGACTATGAAAAAGTGGCCGCTTTGGTGGGGTGGCTGCATTAGAGGGGGTCATTTTCTGTACATTGTAGTATGTCTGGGACTATGGAAAGTGTCTGCATTAGAGGGATTGGCTGCACTGGAGGGGTGGCCGCTAAGAGGGAGTTGACTGTATATCAATTCAATTGTGGGACTGTAGTTTAGAAAAAAAACATTTGGGCAGTAGAGCATGGATGTTTGCATTTGAGGAAATTTAAGATGCTGTGTAAATGTTGTGGAAACGTCATAACGGCGTTTATTTGGCTTTAAGTGGCATCTACTCAAATGAAATGTGCTGCAAGTGTTCAAATAAGTATATCTAATTTACTTAAATGCAAACATTCGTGCAGTGGTGCATAGCCTTACAGTAGATTATTTGGCTAAATATACATGTAGCTACTGTGGGCCTGGTTGTCCCATAACACAAAAAGTAAGTGCCAATCCCTGTGTTAGTCCCGAAGGTGGTTTAGCTTGGTTTGCCAACCCAGCTAACAGCTAAATACATGTACATCAAGATAACCTTTTTAATGTTATACGACGTTTGGCCATAATAAGGAGCCATGGAAAGGCTTTGTTTTGTTTCATCGTCCAACATAACTTGAAGTCGGTATACTGCTAAGACAAGGTCAGATGATCGGAAAATAGTTATGTCTATAGCCTGATACACGCCCGTAACTAGGGGGGGGGGGGGTTCGTCGTTTCGGACGACCCCCCTCACATCCCTCAAGGAGGAAAAGTGTTCCACCCTAACTGAGTGTAAAGAGGGTATCATTGGCTGTATGCCATTTTTTACGGCATGTCGATCGGACAATTATTAAGGATTCTACAGAGAAATACATGAAAGATTGATCAAATACACAAAACTCTGCTTCCTCTTCAAATATATCAGACAAAGTTCTGCCATCATATTAGGAAAGTCTAGTTCCCTCACTGAAATAATCAAGTTGAGTTCAACCATATCCAAAAACGAACCACCCCGCGACGAAGGCTAGTTACAGGCCTGCCGATATCGTATATATAGGGACATTGGGAAGACATATGTGACCAGGCACGTGAAAAGGGGTATTCAGGGGGGATTTGATGATTAAAGCTTGTGTCATGATCTTTAAAATGAGATATCATAAACTAAGATACTCCTGGTAGTCTTGTGGGAATCATATCTCGAACATGAGTTGTCACTCATAACTGAAAATGATAAACAAGCTCAAAATGCACTGTATCCCATAATAAACACCAAAAATGATGAAAATGTCAGATTTCCTAAAAAATATGCGAAATAAGCGTGAATATCTAGTATAGATTTGGTTCTAGGAGGAATTTTCTAGATCTGTTTTCAGTTTTGAGTAGCTGATGGAATTCTCAAAAAATAAGGACCAAAATGTTCCATTTAGAAAACATGGAATGGTTTCCATGGCAACCATGAAGTGCAATATGTGCCAATTTCCCATAGAAAACGTTCTATTTACATTCCAAATTTAGAATGTTAGCACTAAATATAAAATAATTCCAAGAAGTCTACTGTATTCTCCATAAAAAAGTACCCTAGATCATTTTTGAACATAACAATCCCTATTTTGCCATTCTGATGGCCCCTGGTGGCCAAAACGTTGAGCCACATATTGATTAAGCCTTTGTATCATTGATTGCTTATTTTTGATTCATAATAAGTTTGGATTTGTCACAATGATGCAATCAGCATGGAGTTTCTATTACATGGAGAGGGTGTATATCGTGGGAGTAGGCCCTTAGACAAACAGTGCCTTATAGTGTACATTTCTCCGTCCTCCAGGGCTCCTCCCGCCCCCTCAGGGCATGCTGTAACCCGCCTGATTGAGGATCTCCGAAATGAGCCCCATGTGGAGAGATCGGCTTTCATCAAGTGCTGCAAAAGCTAATCTTTTACGACATCTTATCAGGGACCGAAACGAAAACAGGCAGTCAGATGCTGTCGTCACGTGACACGAGAAACACATGACCCACATGACGTCATCAAACCTGCTACCCCCTGACGTCAAGTGTAAACGTCGTCATGACGACGCTTTGATGACGTCACTGACGTAGGTGCGGCGCAGTGGCCGCTGGGAGACTTTGTAGTCAAGTAAACAATGGTAGATCCAGGGGGAGCATGGGGGCCTCTGGTGGGGGTGAGGGCAACTATTGGTTTATTAGGTAAAGGGGCTGGAGGTAACTGATTAATGCACACAAAATAATCAAATTACCAGGGTTCAAACAAACGTGGCCGTCAGGGCCATAACATGTGGCCGGTGGCCAGTGTCTGGGAACTGCTCCAGTAGCCTGCAGGATGTTTCAGCAGGTCTGCCTAAGCTGTACACTGCTGCTGGCTGGACATGCCATGTTGCTCCAGTAGCTCATTGTAGGATTATAGGTCTATGCTGCATAATTAGATTAGAGCTGGGACAGTTGTGTACTAATATCAACACTTTGCATTCACCAGGTAGGCTACGAACATGTGTGTGTCACCATCAATATACAGCAAAACACAATCAGCTTCTTTATTTTCCTCGCGTTATTATTGTAAGTCAAATTGATTTAGAATGAATGAACGATGAACACTATGTGTCAATTTCTTCTGATGCAATACCAATACTCTTTTCAAAATATAGAGAGAGCTCTGTGTTTGAGTCTGGCTGGGCAGGTAGGCAGTCAGGAGCTAACCTAATAACAGGCACACACTTAGCTTCTCTACACGACTATATTTAAACAGAACACAATACTCTCCAAGCCAAGCACCTAACATACCACAAGTCTCGTTATCTAACGTGGCCCGGGGACCTAGCGTGAGAAAAGAGCCCGACCCTGTTCAACATGGCGGAAAATGTAAACAATAACACTAGTTTTTCACGGAAAATTGAAAGTAAGCGGCAGTTTATTTGTTTTCCAAATACGCGGATAGTGATAGGAGTCGGCCATGTGTCGACCGGCGGCAAGCCGCTGTGTGGCTCCCTCTGCCGGGTGTTTGATGTAAAACACCTGCCCTCGGCCTTCCTGCAGTTTCCTTATTTGATATCAGAGGAATATGGCCATGAGGAGGATATAGACTTGGTAGCAGGAAGTTATTGGGCCATGAATTTTCAAACCTTTTCAAATTTCAGTTCAAACAGGAAAATTTACCACCTTTTATGCTCATTGTTCAAGTATAAGCCTTTATCAAAACCTCCCAATATTGGCATTACCTGAGAGTGTATGAATCTGTGAGACAACTCGAGCAATACCAGACCTCTAACTCATTGCATCATGAAAATATTGCACTTTGAAGATGACACCAAATTGGGATTTTCCAAACTGAGGGCCAAACCCCCTCATGTTCAGCAGCCAAAATCTCGAAAAGCTACGGGAGTTGGATGCTACAATTTTACATGTGGTCATGAACTACATACATCTTCATATAGGTGGAAAATTATTAGGATCTGAGGGGGTCATGTGAGGACCACTTGTTGAAACACCGCGGAATGGCCCTTAGTATATGGACGCTGAAGAAAATTAAGTATTGGTGGGCAGCATGGATTAACAAGCTAACAGGTACCTCTGCCAAACATTTCTAGTATGAACCTTGGCCACCAGGGGGCCCCAGTTGGCCCAAATACCTTTCAAAATATAATATTCGGAATGTAAAAAGAACGTTTTAAAGCCTTAATTGATGTCCGCGATTGGTCCTCTTGCAGTTGCCATGGAAACATGGTCGTCATTCCAAACAGGAAAAAAATTCCAGTTCCAATCTAAAAAATTAAGAAACCATACATGCAGTTGATAGAAGGCCTCACATTTATGTTCTATGCTAATAATAGACGGGAAATGTCACCTAAAGACCAAAAAACGTAACCAAAATTGAAAAATCTGGACACTTGAGAAATCCCTGAGACAAAGAACACATTAAGCTTATTGTCATTTGAGATTGGACATTCACATATTCGCGGAGTCAGAAAGCTCATGACCTCAGTTTTACAATTACCCTTTTCCTTCGAGAACCCTTTTCCGTGTCTCACTGTCTGTAATCTAATCTCACTGCATGTACAATATAACCATGTATACATATCTACGTTAACCGTCATCATTGATGCACATAAAACATAGATATATACAATGTATTCTAAACACAGTGTTTGGTCAACCTTTCACCGTCACAGGAGTTTGAAGGCAAACATACACAAAGGTCAACAATTAGCACAATTATAAACAGCATTATATGACCTCTGTACGGACGTCAAAGTGGGTCGGCACGCATGCGTGCTAGATCCCTGCTGTTGGCCAATTATTGGCCGCCCCAATGTTTGCCCCAGCATCTCAAGTTTCCCGCCATTGTTTTCCTACCATCGGGGTTTGATTAGGCCACCCCTAGGGGTGCTGGTGTTGGGTTAGGCCGGGGGCTAGGGGCAGTATAGTTGGGGGAGGGAAAGGGAAGATGCTGTAAGTGGACACAGGAACTGTTGAGTCCATCTTAGATGTCTGTCCTTGACCATCATTAGAATACTAAAAATCTACATCTAATGTTGACACAAATGTATCATATCAAATTTGGTGCTTATTTACGCAAAAATTGCAAATGTACTGCATTCTATATAGCATCTTTATCGGCTTATCAGATAATACATGATAAAGAAAAACTCATCCACTCAATGCTATACCCAGATAGCAGCTATACACCATCCCCCAACCAGGCCTGCACACCTGCCAGACATGAAGGCATCCATCTGGATGGTATCGTCACCTTATAGCCGAACACTGCTCCCTCCCATGACCCGTGGGGGTGTTGGTTGGAAGTTAACCAGCGAAGATGTTACTATAATTCTGTTTTCAAAGGCCTGCCATGTTGGTATGTGCCCTATGTGGGGGTATGGGGGCCTCGGGTGCCCCTACCATATGGTCTGAGGATGATTATTTACATTCAACCTCCCCGGGTTTACATATACAACACTTCAAAAGTAGGCAAAGGCCGCCATTTTGCTTGTCATTACAATGTGGCTACCAGGGGGTATGATGGTTACAGGGAGGGCACCCTATGTAGAAACGGTAGAAACAGTCATAGATCCCAGATATATCATATCGTAAAGATAGCGCTCTATGATGTTTTTTTTATAGAGAACACAGTAGTCTCCTGAGAATATTTTTATCTTTGGTGTCCACTTTCTACATTTGGAATCTAGATGGAACGTTTCTATGGTTCTTGCCAATTGGAACTGACATCAGTTATTCAAAACTGAAAAAAAGGACGTTGAAAATTCGTCCTAGAACCAAATCTACATTAAGAAGTCACATCCTTTTAGGTTGTATTTCAATCGTTGGATACAGTGCATTTGGAGCTTATCTATGATTTTCAGAGGTACACTCAAAAAATAAACTTGTCTCCAGACTCTTCCAAGTGACGGTCATAAAATAAACGAGTCAAAGTGACAAGGAAGCAGGTCTTCTTGCTGGAGATAAAAGACCCACTTGGCATGTGCCAGCCCAAAACCCGACATTTGCCAGCTCCAGATTCTATTTGTGGGATGGTAACCTGATAGGTTAAACAACTTTTGACTATTTTATGATAATCACTTCGACGAGTCTGGAGACAAGTTTATTTTTTCAGTGTATCAACTCATGTTTGCGACAGGATTACCGCAACACTATGGGTAATATCTTGTGATATCTCATTCCCGGATCTCATTCTAAAGGTCTTGACACAAACTTTGATCATCAATTCGCCTGGAGAAACCCGCTTTCACGTGCCTGGTCACATATTGTTAGGAAATCATAGGACATTTTATCACACATGTATAGCTCACTTTCAATGCATGTGTGCCAATATTGTGTGAATATGCATGGGAGAAAGATAAAACCCCTGTGCATGTTTCTAACACATATATGTGTGACATTGTTCTAAACGGGCAACATGATCACACTGGTCTGCTGAGTGGCTGCATGGTTAAGCACTATATTGCAATATAACTATTGTTTTTGGGATGGTCACCATCAAGAGACCTAGATATAGAGACGGTGTTACGTATAAAACAATAGAACAATGTCATATGCGTTGTAACATTGTGGCCCATCAATCTTCTTTGATCGCACTGACGTGTCGCCGATTTATCTGATCAAACTCCAACCCTATTATACGAGTTTGGAGAATCTTTTCAAAGTTGAAATCGCCTGCTTCAAACCCTACTTTATATACTACACACGACCAAACGCATCCCACACAGTCACAGATGCATCCACATGTAACAATCATGTAACAATCCTAAATGCAATTATGATTGGAAACCCATACCAAAATGTCGTCTGCAAATCAAAGACAACTGCACATGATGCTTTGGGGCAACAACGTCTACATTATAGGAGCACCTAAAACACTCGGGTCAATGTGTGGGTATTTATTATTGGACTCCCGTGGTTATTTGAACAGTAATAGAGCCACGTTTCTCCCCTCTCTTGTGTTTACGCCCAGTAGAGGCCATGTTAGACTTTAGGAGAATGAATTCTGTGTGCAATTGGAAAAGTGGATTTTTTTCTGCTCGCCATGAATAGTCTGGCAAGGCGGAAGGCACCTGTGGGCAGCCTGCCTGCTGTGCCGTGAAGTGTTATTGGCTTTCATTTATTTACGCCTGGACATGGGTTGTTTACTTCCTGTGCCCCGCAGCCCACCCATTTGTGCGGCTAGTATAACAACGGGCGGCGCTTTTCTGTTAGCAGGCTTTAATGGAGTCGCCATAAACACTCTACATCTTCTGCCGCCTTGCAGCGAACCTGGCGGGCCACGTGTGTATACACCTCACCCGATCAGCGCATGCGCCGGATCCAGCGCTAGCTCACTTCCGGCAGCGTCCCTATTTCTAGTCTATATCTTTTTGTTTCATCGTAGTGATTGGACATTGTTCTTGGGTTCGAATATGAGGATTTATTCATCTTAGTTCATCACAACCCCTGTCTGATTACACTTGTTATGAATTGATCCATATTAGCGTGGCTAATCCGGGGGCTAATCCCGCTAATAATCTGTATCCTCACAAGACCTTTCACCATGACCCTGGGCTCCGTTGCCTCCTGTACTACTAACAACAGAATATGTCCATCTGTATATCCCGACATGCATGCCGACCACGTGCGCCCTCTCGTGGCAGCTCGTGGCACGCCACACACGAAGATGCCAGCAATGTTTTGTTTTACTTAACCCATTGTCGTCTGCTCTTTTGCTGTTTTGTCAACAACAAAACATGTGTTTTCATGTAACTTGATAATCTGGGGTTTTTACACGAAAAGTATGACAGGCTGCATAGGTGTAAGCCCATGAATGGAGACGTACATCACTGATAATCCGTCAGATTCAGGACGGACAATGTGTACAGAAAAGCGTCCCTTGCTCCCTCCGATATGACTGACATGAGGACTGCTTGCCATATGGCATTCATGCCCTCTATTCGTCCATAGTGATATCCATTTCTCTTATATGAAAGCCAAAGAGCATCAGAATAGGACAACATAGAATCAACTAGTGTTAATTAACGTTTTATGGCAAAATTTGAATGTTTGATTCTCCCCAGTAGCTGTACAGATCGATGATTCCCTGCAGTTGTCTGAAATCTCACACTCTGGATCACTTTTCCATGCCCCCCCCCCTCCCCGCTCCTCTTCTCATCCCCTCAAGGGGTAGGCTAGGGGAGAAACTGGTACATGTAGTTCCGAATTACAGGTAGGCTCATCTTTAATATAGGAACAGCTGCTTTTCTCTTATTTTAGGAATACCATGCGTGGAGTCGTAGCCTGACTGTTTATGAAAGTCAATGCAATGTGGCTGGAACAATGTTAGCCCTCCCAGCCCACCCTGCAGCTCCCCAGCTCCCCCAGGTGGCCATGATTTGATTAGGTCTAACGCGTGCAAAGTACGGACCGTGTAAACATGACGTGCTTCCTCTTCCGGAAGTGACGTGACGTCACATGAAACATATGACTGACAGGGTGGAGGGGGTGAGGATCTTTTACTTTGGAGAAAGAAAACAGGCCGATTTGATCGAATTATTTTAAGAGAAGCTTTAAGATATAACACTGGAGAATGGTATTGTGTACAATGCATGATTTCTAAAACGACATGTAATACGCTGCATATCTGTATGTGTGTGTGTGTGCGGGGGGGGGGGGGCTCTTTCAATTGCAACTTTTGGCCAGAATGTGACATAAAAACAACTTTCTCCTAAGCGTGTCCCGCCTTCCAAATCCGTCACTTGGTCAATCTCACCCCCCCCCCCGCGACACCCCTAAATTGAATAATTGATTAATTCATGATTGTGAATTATGCATAAGAATTATTGTGTACTAGGCCTACTTAATATGATGTTATAGACATGTCCATACTCCCTATAGGGCTGATTTTGAACAACTGAGCATTTCATATAGGGGCTAGTGTGTCCCGAGTACCCGCAGCCAATCTATGTGTAACTGAGTACCCCCACTCATCACCAAACCAAGTACATGCTATCATGAACCTTAGATCTCCTCACTAACTCCACTTTTATTAACCTCCCCCTCCATATCCACACATCCCTAAGTAAACCCTGTGTATAGACCCCGGGCGCTGAGTGCCTCTGAGTGAGTTACTCACCGAGCCACTCCTAGTCTACACTGCAGCCTGCATTTATTTGTGCCAGAGGCTGGGCCTTACGACAGATAAGGCCCCAGACCTGGGATTATCCAATTATTGCCGGTTAGCCTGTTGACATGGTTTATTTCTCTTGCCTATTGAATTAGATCCACCCGTCGCTGGGAGCCACAGGCCCTCCAGCCCATACACCAGGCCTTGGGTGAAGCCAAGGGGAGGCCAGGCCTGCATGGCGCTCTCCTAACAGATCAAGACATTCATGCCTATAGGGCCACAGATGTATAAAGCAAGTAAAACGTGAATTCTAACTGTAGGAGGCCCATGGTAAAAGTGTGTGGGACTGAGTAATAGGATGGGAAGAGTAACCCTATATTAGTAATAGATTCAGATCGGGCACGGGATCGGGCCCAACGGTGTCCAACTGCACCCTCAGAAAAGTGAGAGTCATTGTCGCTAAAACTACCCTCACCTGAGAGTCAGGCAGTAGTTTTAGCGACAATGACTCTCACTTTTCTGTGTGTGTACATGTTGTTAATCACATGAATAGGGGGTGTAGGGCAACCAGAGACGGCAATACATTACCCTGATTAGATCCTAATCAAGTCAGTTTCAGAAAACAAAGAGGTAATAGTCCTATAACATATACATTGTAATACTAGGACAAGTAATATAGGACAAGTACTAAACGTCTATAAAGGCCTGTATATATACTGGCGAAATGGCATAATAGAGAAGATGGAGAATGTAAATGCCCAATACGATGGGAAGAGCAGGAGAGTGAGAGGGTGGGATAAACAAGTAAGCTGTGGCGCTGGAAGGGAAGCCATTTCACCTGTTGCCTGTCCCGTTGGTGTTATCTGACTTCTGAGCCTGGTGGAAGGGCAGTGAGGGGAGCCCTGACAGCGACTGACAGGCGGTCCTGTCTGCCCCACCCCACGTGCCGTAACTACCGCGCTATCTCAGCCTCCCATCTGTCGGGGCCCCGCCGAACTAAACCAAATATTTCCACCCCATCCATTTTCTCCGACAGCTCTCAGGAACGGGACTATTTGCGGGAGGGCTATTTGATGTACAATCACCCCCGTGTCACTGCGCCTATTGAGCGTGTAATTCGGAACTAAAGAGCTTCGTTACAACGGGTTTGGGCCGTGTTTTAGACGGTAGGGGGTAGGCGGGCACATGACTTCCTGCGTTTCTAACTTTTGACATCAATCACCAGGGCGCGTAATTGGCACATCACAGGCCGCTGCCGCCGCCGCCCCCACGCGGCCGACAGACGAACTGGCGCCGCGGGAAGCGAGCAGACGAAAAAGCGAAAGGCGAATGGCGCGGGCTCTTTACCTCGTTTACTCAAATTTGCACGTCTTGTTATTTTGTAAGCCTGAGCCAGTGGGAGCAAATTCGGTCCAGCTGAGCGACGGCGCTAACTAGACGCAGCCTTCATACGGGTCCTGACGCCCTGAAACCAAACTGAGGCTCCAGACCGGAAGCTAGCTGGTAGCCGACGGAAACAGAACCCTCCCGAGTGGGGAAACTGAATCCGCTGGTTTCAGGCGTGATGAGCGGCGGGAGGTGAAAAGTGGGCAGTGTGAAAATATTGTGTTCTCTCGAATTTAGTGTGAGGACAGCCAGAGGGACATTTCAAACACGAGAGTAGACTGAACACAGAGGGGATGGGACGCGGCGTCTGTAGCTTGGATGGGAGGGTTTGAACATTTTGTTCAACACCGGCTAGACCAATATGGCCTATATTATGCTGATGGAAAATACACTATATTCTATTTCCATGGGCCTATAGTCTATTATTGAATGGCACCACTTTAACAGAACTCTATATTCATAAAGAAATGTCTTCCTGCAGACTATCCATATCGTATTGGTGTGGTCTTATTATCCATAGCAAATTCATTGGGGGGAATTGACTTCTGTCTCGACCAACAATTGATCTGCTTTTATCGACAAATTTCTAACATATTCAGGAGCACTCAGACCCAGGATAATATGCTTATAGGGTAAGCTACATATATCATATGAAGAAGTCTCCCTCAGCTGAGGTATAGTGCTTGGGAGCATAAAAATGAGGCATTCACCAAACTAGTAATAAGGAAGCCACTTCCGAAGCCACATTGACCCTAGGGTATGCCTACTGAAATAATTCACCCCGGGGTAATTAAGTCTTTCATTCAACACCTCAATCTCATTTTATGTCTCCTTCATGGGTTTCTACCTCAAGACTGCGCACCTTGCTGATCCCAGTATAGATGGGTGCATGGGAGGGGTGAATCAGCCACTTTTAATGAGGCTTCTCCACCCCTTGGGCACTATCGGTATGTTGACTGCTAGCCCTCTTATCACCCAACTATGTACCCCAAGTCTCTCCCATACAAACTTCTGCTGACCACATGTTGACCATAACATGGTCCGACTGAGGCACCCGGACTAAGGCACCAGACCAAGGCTTGGTCACTTGGTCTCCATGCCAATAGTGCCAAGCTCACTCACATTTCTGTGTAGTTAAATCCTTGTCTATGATTGGTAGTATAACCTCACGGGAGGTTCCCGAATTATCCATGAGCAGAAACACCAAGGTCCCGAACAAAGATCAACCACGTAGTACAATGTTCCTTTACTTCTCTCTTTTTTTTCGGGGAGGAGGGTTGTCATCTCACTCTCCCGTGATATTATGATGTTTGACATCACACGTAACCCAAAATAAGTAAATCTTTATGTACGGTTTTTTTTGTTTTTTTTTTACTCAAAATCCCTACAAACGCGCCTGAAAACTTGTAAACCAAACAAATACAATAAACCCAGTTTAATGGTTATTCTGACGGAAACCATCCAAACTAATAGGGAAGCCACTCCCAAAGCCACACTGAGCCCAGGACATGCCTACTGAAACCAGATAAAGGTAAATTGTGAGAAAGTGACTACAATCCTTGAGCCACTACATGTATAATATTTAGTATACCGGGGTAGTGTTTCTGAAGCAGTGTGATGACATGTCACATCTGAAGCCACCCGAAGGAAGCCATTGCAATATAGCATCCGGAAGGAGCAATTGACGCATTTTAAGTACGCCTCTAGAAAGTGTGAAGCCATTCATGCCCCCCCCCCTGGCCCCACACACAATATGCATCGGCTAGTATTAAATGGTATGTGTTGACCCTGACTTCAGTCAATTCGTTTTTCATTAAAATAGTGCAAATGGGACAGTCCGGGATGTGTAAGTCTACTGGAATCATGTTGCATATCGATACTGAGACTACCTCACGATGCGCTACTAAATCTTCAATAAGGCGGTCCATATGTGTCTGATCAATCACCCAAAAAGATTCAAAGTTAAAGGTTAATGGTCAAACATCAGCCTCGGCGACCATCCCGGCCAGCATCTATCCTATTAGCTTTGGGTCTCCGAGACTATGCCCACCCCCACTTTGAACTACTTGCCACACCCTTGTTACCATCTACCTTTACAGCCGACAGCCAAATGACAACCCGCTGAAGACATGATGACGCACTCACCTGTACCCGCGCCTCTGTCAGGCTGCACCTCAGCGCGAGCTGCTCCCGCGCGTACACGTCGGGGTAGTGCGTCTTCTGAAACACGCGCTCCATCTCCTCCAGCTGGTAGCTGGTGAACGTCGTCCTGTTGCGCCGCTTCTTCCGCTTGCTATCGTCGTTTCCGCTTCCGCCGGCGCCGCGCGACCCGTCGGCGGAGTCTGCGCCCGGCGACCCTGTCCGTGCAGGTGATGTGGGGGCGGCGGGCGGAGAGGCGGAGATGGGCGGGGAGCAGCTCGGGGAGCCGCTCCTCCTGGGTGGTGCACCGTACTCCTCCCGGGCACCGAGCGGATGTCGCGTGGTCGGGGTGAGCTGCTCGGGTCGGGGGTGGAGGCGCGGCTTGGTGTCGTCCAGGCCGGCTTCCGCTGCGGGGGAGGCGGGCGGGCTGTGACCGACAGGTGAGGCCGTAGGGTGGTCAAGGGCACACTGACTGGACAGGCCAGAGTCGTCCGAGTGGGCTGTAAAAGAAAAAGATGGGAACATTGAGATCAATCTTTAAAAATGTTTCAGCGGTCATTTTAACGTTATCTATGGACATGTCCTATTCAATGTTGTCAGCATACAAATTAACGATTCCAATTTTTTTAAATTGGACCCCTATTGAATTATACTGTAGGATCACAATGATTCGGATAACTATGGAAATAGTACAGAAATATTGTTTTAAAAACATGAGTTGTGGTGAAAGGTGTGCTTTTTCAAAATTCGCGCAATGAATTAATCTAATCTAACGAGGCTAGATCGAGGTTGATTTAGTCCAAATTGTGAATGAGAAATATATGGCATTGGCATTCGGGATATTAACCCATCCATATTCAAGAAGCCACTTCTCAAACATCAGAAACTGATATTTGCTAATGTTTGCATATCACTGCCTGGAAAGGTAATGATCTCAATTTTATAATTGGGCTATGTAGAGTCATATAAAAACATATTCAGTGGCGGATCCAGGCTTTGGAAAAGGAGGGGGCGCGCCCCATTTTCATGGCAAAAGGAGGGGCGCACCCCCAAATCTGAATTTGGGTGTAAAAAAAGACAATTAAACTCTTGACCACAGGCCAAAAGGAAGGGGCGCGCGCCCCCGCGCGCCCTCTAAATCCGCCACTGAATATTTCATCCACAATGAGATAAAAACAGACGATCAAATTAAAAAATTCTATAATATAAAACCCAATGTCACTTTCGGCGACGATGAGGGAATATCAATGTTATAAAGTGGCTTTTATTAATGTTTGATGAGTAACTAAAGATGCTACTATAATAAGCAGAAAGCCAATTTTTGTCTGGAGAATATATACCTATCAGAGGCCACAGTGGCGAATCCAGGAATTTCAAAGGGGGTTGGGGCTATGTAAAACATTCTCCCTTCCCAACTCTTGTCATACCTGAATCAAGTGACTTTGATGACAAAAAACAGTAGTATGAGTATACTCAAAATACTATATCAAAACATGCAGGGATTAGGTGAAAAGTATATCCTTATATTTTGGAAAATAAGATGACTTTTTGGCTCTTACAATGAAATGACCTCTTTTTATTACTTGCTTGCTGACATTTTTTTTCAAGACTTCAAAAGAAGGAATTCTGATTATACTCTGATCTGTAAGCCCGGTCTGTCACTACTGGTAGTGGTACCCGCATCGCAAAGAAAACTGCATGCAGAGTTTGATGATGCGTTAAGAAACAAACCCGTGCAGTGACATCTATAAGAATTATTCATGCATGAGATATAAAAATATTTCCCCTTTAGGGCCTACTCAAACATGAATTAGTATATACAACTATATCATGGGCAGCTCATGCTGCAGAAGTAGACAAGTCTGTAGGAGCAGCTCGCGGTGAGGCGCGGCCCTATAGCACTAATAAGCGTAAATAATCGCGCGGCTCCCCTACCAGCTGCTCCCCCTTAGGCCAGTTACAGCCGGGCCCCACGACCACTGTGCGTTTCATAAAGTCATTTACTCTTTAATTCCAGGGTGATGGGCAACAAATGTGAGAAGTCTAGGGTGCCAGCGGGCAGGGTGGGCGGTTGTGGAGCTCCAGGGGCCGTGGGGAGGGGTTTAAACGGTGTGAGCAGGTCCTGAGTCGGTCAGAGCAGCTTTGGATCCCGCGAGCTGCTCAGACCCTCTCGGTACCGGGTCTTCATAATATGTATACCGGCGCGGCAAACCTCCCGCGTATCTCAGGATGATTGTGAATTTATTTGAATGGATTTACCACAGTGGCACTAGGAAGAAATACGTTGGATATGGTCTATATATTACTTTATTAGGAGACGGATTGCATCATGTATGTGGGCACTTTAGGGCCCTATACACTGGATGGATCTATAGTCTATGTGATATAGAGCTACCTCGGAGCTTTTCATATGGACTGCAGATCTAATTATCATAAGCGGCATTAGGAAACCCACTGCAACCCATGCACACAGTGACACAGATGCAAATGTGAAAATCTCCTTTCGATTTGATTTAATTCGATGTATCGTTTCACCCTCCGCCTTCCCCATGCACAGAAGGATATATTCTTTTCAGTGTGCATTGTACATGTATATACATATGTGCTCAATATCTGTGGTGATCACGTTTCCTCACATCATAGTGGTACGCGGTGAGCTACTCTATAAGACTACATGTGCATGATATCCTGACATAACATGTCTGTCATGTTGTCTCAGGTGTGATGCACTTAGTCATGTGACAATGTCTCATCCTGTGGTCGATTTGAGAAAGAAATCCAATGGATGCATCACGACGGAGAGAATTCGGGTGTAAATCAAGTAGGGTAACGGTGACCATATGCGGTCCTATACATGTTTTTTTGTATTATGTTGTGCCATCTGATGATATCCTACTTACATACAGCACATCGGCATTGAGGCTATTGCTGAAGATTAAACGCCATGTATCATATGCTATGGTTGGCTGGTCTAATGTCCTGTCGTCAAAGTGTGAAAATGGGCTCGGGAACGACCCATTAAATGACAGAGCAGGACAATCCAAGTCTAATAAATGCACTAAGTGATTTGAGTGTGTACCATGATCAATATTAAATGTTCGGTAAAAAATACGTCTACTGGTATATAAGACAGTGATCTTTTTCTCAGATGACATTGAATCAACCACGTCGCTCTGATGATGTGGAGTCAAAGTTAATATACATGTTCACTAAATATTTCTGTATAACTTGTTTTCCTTGAATTCCATACCTTTCTCTATGGGGTGCTTCTGTGGTGTTCTATTGTTCCCTAGGATGAGGTCAATCGAGTGGTGGTAGACCGTAGTGCACCCATTATGTGCCCCTAACCCCGGACCTCCTCCAGGCATTAATACTCCATGATGATGTGGCCTGTGCTCCATGGTAGTGTCTCCTCCAGAACCTGGTCCGTAACCACCGTGACTGTAGGCACTCCTGGAGTAAGCGTTTACCTCCTCCATTGTCCTCTTACACTATGTTACACTTAAGGTGATGAGACAGGCGTGTTCCTCCTGTGTCCCTCCTATGTGGAGTCTCTATACACACTGACAGGGTTGGGGTTTCTCCTGGGTATTGCTCCTGGTAGTGGGTCGGGTATTGACTCCTCCTGGGGATCCTAGCTCCTTCCTCCAGTGCATTCACCACTTCCAGCCTCAACACTATACACCCGTGGTCAGCGCCCTCCCGCCTGGAGTATAGTACTGTCGTCCTACCCCACCATGCAGCCTCACCTCCTCCAGTAGTCCCACCCCTTTCTCCTCCTGCTCCCCCTGCACACCCAGACTGCCGCAGCGTGGGCTCCTCCTGGGCTGTAAGAAGCCGAGTGGGTGGGAGCTGATCTTAGTGGCCTTGGTCCCCCTCCTGGGCGGAGACGGGAAGAGCCTATATTACAGGTATGGACGTATGCCCACCTGGCAGGAGCTGATCAGCATTATCATATCCACGTATAACCCTACCATTGTGTAGGCATAGCTTCATGAACATGTGGACATCCCTTTGTCATCCATTTTCTAGCACATGTATTCCCAGACCCTCTGAGTTTGTGTTAGGTCCATTTTATATACATGTCTTCCAACTTGGTGAAATTGTATATCCCATGCCTGTTTCCATCTGACTCTTGTTTTTCTTATTGAAGTCGTATGCACTTTAGATAAAAGGTCATTCTCACTCTTATGTTTCCCTGATGTGAAACTCGACACACCTTTTGGACAGCTTCCTGTCAGCAGGAGCAGCCGACATTTCGTCCCCGGGGCTGTAAATGGCGGGAAATTGTTCGGCAAGTGGTAAACGTGTTGGTGATGAGCACTTTCTGCACTTAATCCGATTCCACTAAGTGAAAGTGTCAGAACGAGTTATGACTAATTATCATAAAATAGTCGTCTTGGTCAAGGTAAAAAGAAGGCAGAGTTGGGTACTTGGGTTGTTGTTTCTGTTGAAACTCAAGTCATTAGTATAATTTATATGTCTGTGGCTATGCTATTTTAGTCGTCCAAGAGTGATGGGGAGATTCAAGAGGCGCTAAAGAACGCATCCCCCCCCCATAGCAAACCGAGCTAATTATCCTCTTAATCTTTGCAAATACTGATATGATAAATAACAGTTTTAAGGTAACCAAATAATAACCCGTGTGGACATGATTTGTAGTTCTCTGGAGGGACATTTCCTTCATTCAACATGTACATGCATAGCTGAGCTGGGAGGCTGAGTAAATTTTACCTCAAAGCCCCCCCCCCCCCCCCCCCCCCCTCTCTCTCTCTCTCTCTCTCTCTCTCGCCCCAATCCACCACAATACCATCATACAATAACAGAAACATGTATATAGCGATCCCCACATTCCCTCATTGTAATGTACAGGATCATGACCAGCTGCCTCTTCCACTTGACTCTGTGTGTACCCTTGGTACTGGGATGCCGTGAACCCGGTGGATCCCGGCCTCCCCCCTCGGGGTGTACTCCCGGGTGTGAGGGCACGTGAAGACTGACAGGGTTACCACCCCTCTTCACCTCACCACACACAGACTCCCATGCCGCTCCTCCAGGGTGCTCACCTCAAGCTTCAGCGTGTAAGGTGTCTTATTTTCACACCTTCATATGGCCTGTGAAGTGTGACCATCAGCTTATCTCTGGCTGTATGTCCTCCAGGGCGTGTTATGTGATATTCTTAAAAGTTTCTTGGGGGTCTAGTACAGTACGATGTACTAAAACGGCAAGACCCCAGGTGCGGGTCACAGCCGTTATTTTGAACTTGGATTACGGATATGCCGCCGAGATTTTGGCATTTTGCATAATTTACCTTTTCCCTCTGAGAATTTTTTTGAGTACATGTACCATGTTGACCAGCAAAATGTGAAATGAGGCCTTTCAGATTGAGGATATTTCTAAACATACCTTAGAGTACCCCAAAATAGGCTTTTCCATGCTTTTTCTTTTTTTTCTTACCTCTGCCATTTGGGAACTTTTGGTACTCCAAGCGGTGTGTAAGACAGCTTTTTCCCCCTCTGCCCTCCCAAAATATTTACAGTAAAAGGCCGTAACCCAAGTAATCAAAAAAGGTGGCCTTAAAAGGTTCTCACTAAGTCGGACGCGAGGTGACATCCTGCTGGTTCAGATTCAAATGTTCAAAATCATAATATCCACATTCGGGAAAAGAAAAGTGTAAATGAGGGTTTGGTCTCAGGGGCTCATTGTGTCACGGAGGGTCAGGATATATGCGAAGTTCTATGTGTGATTGGTGTCATCACCCCTTCCCTTGCTCAAGTTGCTGTACATGGTTGTCATAACGCAGGAAGCATCTGCTTGGAGGTGGTGCATCCTGTTCCCTGTGTCCTGTGTGGGTTGTCCCTGGCAACCACAGTAGGTATGGTGATCAAACGGGCACATTATGTAAGTGACCCCTCTTAGCGGAAAATACCAAAATATTATTATAACATAAGGGTCTGTTATGTATACACAATCGGCTCTTCCCAACGGCCTTATGTTGGATGTCCTAGCTTCTCATCAGTAACAGAGAAAACTATGAAGCTACGGGGGAAACCTATGCATGAGTGTATGCATGTTGTATAGCCTAATGGGACTTTTCTAATACAAAATGTATGATACTGTGTCTAAAATCGAATTGTTTGGTATTTCCATATGTTAGTATATTGGCCAAAGGCAATTCTACAATGTACTGCATATAGCGGGATCATACTCCCTCTCTAATAGACAACAATACCGAAACATGAATAGTGCCCCACCTGCTGCCTCTTAATGTTATTGTGTGTACCCGGAGTAGATAAAAACGCGTGCGGACAGACCTCTTAGACTAATCGAATTAGCGGTAGGGTGGCCCAAAGTAGCTCTTAGTGGATTTGGCTACAGATACACGGTAGTGGTGTGTGTATGGGGGGGGGGGGGGGGGGTTCTGGAGCATGTGCAAATACTGCTGAAAGACCCACGTCTCGTGAGGGTTTCACCTGGCTCTTACATCCACTGAGTGGCAGGTCCATAACTTTTGAGAATCTTTTACTGAGTCGAATATGGAGATTAAAGTCCAGATGCTTCAAAGGCCTACTGATCCAACATACTATCCATCACCCACTCTGTCCCTGTGCCCCCCCCCCCCCCCCCCCCACCCACCCCCGACCACCACCACCACCTCCACACACACACACCCATCTGATCACATTCTTCCTCCTTAAGCCACGGCCCTGTAGATATGTCAGTTAAAATCCCTGAGGAGGAAAACGTGCCATGAAATCGGATTAATCCCTCCGACGAGGCGTGGCTAGAGTTGCATGGGGCGTGCGGACGGTTAGGCCTGCGTATTTCCTGTCACTCGGCTTGGCATGTTTATTTGCCGATTTGCTCGTTGCCGCGGTGTGCGCCCAGCGGGCCGTGAGTCGGCTGGTCGCCGCTAGACGGCAGCAGCGCCCGCTGACCCGGAAGATTGCTACTAAGTGTCTGAGGAAATGTGAGCTGCTCGCAGATATCGGAGGCGTCTAGGGGGCTGCTGCCGCTCCAGCTCACACCCAGTTCTCTTGGGGCCCTTGATAGGGGGTTCCCATGTCACATGTCCATTTTAAGAAATGCAGCATGTCGCCATATCGATTTTAAGAAATGCCCATGTCACCATATCGATTTTAGGAACTGCCATGTCGCCATATATATCGGTTTTAAGAAATGCCAAATGCCCCCTATCACTATAAAGAAATTTCCCCTGTCCCATGTCACTAGGCCCAAAAAGGGTCCATGCCACCTTGTTGAGTGTAGGGATCTAGGGCTATCCTCCTGCCCTCCCTTCTGTAGGTTACTGTTGTTGTCCTAATACCCCCTCCCCCTTCCTCCTGCTGATTAAGATTCAAATACTGATATTGGTCAAGGGCCTGGCCTGGTCTGTCTTAGGTCCTATACCTTTCTTTCAATGCCAATTTCAGCCAGGTGCCCTCAAATAATATTATACCCACAAGTAACACATCGAGGATGGGGGGGATGCTTTTGTGAGTGAACGGGGCCCTGTAGAGGGCCTTTGGTTTTGGTTTTAATGCCAGGCTATCGGAAAGTCTTACCTTCGCTAATTTTGGACCAGTTGTTACATTTTAAAATCATGAATCGTCCTCCAAAATATACAACATGCATACAGCCAGCTATTTATACACACCCTGGTGGTCTGTTATACATTATAACATTGCGAGAGTTTTATGTGCTCACATTGTGATCTGCAGATGCGTTGAGTGAGTTTTGCTTAGATAAGTGTTGATGCGGACGCTTCGGACAGAATTGGACACAACAGGGCAATTTTAGGAAGATCAGCCTTCAAAGGTCATGTATAGAAACATGTTGCATATATAGTGTCAGAACGCCCTTCACGTTTTAGTCCTCTACTATCCCAGCCATGGCAGAACCAGACCTACCGCTACGTAGATTTACCTCTAACCCACGTGTTTGTGTTTGCAGGGGAGGTAGCCCCTTATACTTAGTGGGCATATACCAAAACAGTCATGTTAACAATATTTATGACGGAAATTAAGCCAGACTAGAATCTAGAAAATTATATCTTAACCATGAAAAACTTAGACCGTTTGCAATGTAAAAAGAACGTTTTGTGGCCTAAATCGGTGTCCTTGTAATAAATGGTTGCCATGGAAATTTGGTTTTATTCTAAATAGAAAGATTAAGGAAGCCAACTGATAAAAAAAAAGTCTAACCAGGATTTTTCTGCTGACGACAAAATGTAAATACCATTTGAAGGTCAATAACTGTTTGAAAAAGCCATTTGATAAAACAAAGAAACATAGAACTTATGCCCACATAATATATTCGAGAAGCCAGTTCTCAAAAGCTAGAAGTCGTGTTATCTAATGAGTTTATATCAATGCAATTAAGCTCATGACCGCACTTTTTAAATTGAATTCTTCCTTGGAGGACTCATTTTCCTTGGCTGTACCCCATAGGGGAGCATATATTCCTTCAAGTACCAACCCATGGGTTCCATGCGCATATTGGCAAGAGTGATGTCTCAAATAGTGGCTCTAAGCAGTATGTCAATAAACATGATTGATAGTTTAAATACAAGATGATAATATCATATAGAGAGAATGGCAGGAGTGATAATTATAACCGATTAATTACAGAATGCAATAACTCTTATAACTCCAGTACAGAGGTCCCTGATCCAGTTGGCAATGGTACTTTGTGGACCATCGTTTATCCAAGCCCCTCCTGAGTATAGGGAATGTTTATCCACCCCTCAGAGCAGCCCTACCCTGCCCAACTACCACAAGCCTAACCAAGCATGTGAAGCTGCACTGGGGACCACCGTACATGTAGCGCTAACTTAGTTATAGCAGCTACATCTATTGGAGAATGATTTATACATCCAGTTGTACTATGTATACTAATGCCCTTGGTTACTAACTGGACGCTGATTGGTGAAACTGCAATTAATAGTTATAATTTGGAATCGGAGTATTGTTCAAGTTCATTTTGCTTATGTTAGCTGGAAATACCTATATATATGCACCTGCGTTCCCAAAAACGCGAAAATAGGATACCTTTCTCCTCATCTCTGCATCTTTAATCTAGAGAAGGGGTTGTTTTTCTATAATCTGTGTATTTCAAAGAAAGGGGTCACTAAGCTAAAGTCTGTGTAAATTTATAAATGAAACTGGTGGAATGTGATGCTCATGGGAGACTTAATAAATGGGCGAGAGGCTACTATCCCTGCTCTGATCAAGTTTGAGTGGAAGTGGAAATAATTTATAAGCCTGTATATTTCTCTTGTTTATGCACATGCATGCTTTTACTATCGTTTCCTCTTGATAATAGAAAGGGGAGACAAATGGAGAGTTGAAAACAAAGTTAGTGTTTTCAAAAGATGGGTGTCTTTAGACTTCGAATGGTCAGTGTTATTCCTCAAAAGGGAGTCACTTTAACTTGAAAATCCGCGCAAAAGGGTTTTCTGGGGGGTTCTTTCTTGAAAGGGGTGAACGCAGGTGAATGTGGGTATAGACCAGGATTTGTACGAAGCAGTCTACCCCAGCAATATAGATTACGCAACACAATTATTATCAAACTATCCTGAAGTATGACCTACAGCGTTTGGTATAGCACAGATTTGGAACAAGAAAACATAATGCATTAGCAGGTTTGCGGTTCTAGGGAGCGCAGAAGCCATTGCCAAAAGCCAGGGCACAATGAAGACAACAAGTTTCCCTGGCATGGTTAGAACGCCCAGAAAGTCCACATCCACTGCAATGTCTTGATCTCTTATTAATCAATTCGACTAAAGATCGGCAGGAGATATACCCCTCCCCTATTTCCAGAGCCCATTGCATATCAGCCTAAGTCGACCTGCCATCCTATAAATCATGTCTTAGCTGCACATTGAAAGATATGCCACATTTAAAGTATTGTTTCAGTGACATATAAAGGGAGCCTCAGGACTATCACCAGGAGCTGGGTCTGAGGGGAGTGTGAGGCTGCAGATTGAACAATAACAATATCAGTGTACAGAGCACACACTGGAGGAGCACTATTAGGTTTCTCCTCCTGCTCATCCCCCTCACTGGAAGGGCCCAGGCCTAGTACAAATAAGCGGCAAGCGTCCATCCACAGGCTTGAAAGTAGCCGCCCTGGATCAACTGTCAGTTAGAGCTTGTTAGACACTGTGTACACTTCGCCCTTGGGAGTCAGGGTGGAGGGTGGGTGAGGGTGAAGGGGTGGGATGATTTGAAAGGAGCTGATAGTATTACAATATCTGACTACATCTTCTGAAGTCTCTGAAGCCAACCGATATTTTGTTTTCAACTCTGATTAAAATGACGATTCACTGTGCCGTACTAAGTTTAAATGAAAAGACAGATAACGCTTGATATGTATTGTCAATTTGTTCAAACCAGTCCTGCATACCAGCAATATCTCTTGTCTTTTATTGTATACTGAGCCCGGCCCCCACACTCTCGGACAGAAGTGACACCTATGCTCGTTCCCAAAAATGATATAAAAAAAAGGGTGTTTTTTCACCCTCTTCCAATGTCCCCGAAATCAAGAAAAAGGGGTATTTTTCACCATAAAAACCTCTCGTTTTTAAGAGAAAAGGGGGTATATTTAGAGACCAAGTTCATGGGTTTATCAAAAAGAGGGTATTTTATGGGTTGAACATGCATATTGAATAGAGGGTGTAGGGAGGTTTCCACTATGTAGTTTAAATTCAACACACAAGAGAAGTGTAGAACAGGAGAGGGAGGAGAACTTTTCTTGAAATTTGAGAAAAATAGGGCTTTGAAAATATGTCAGTGTTTAATAGTAATAAGGGGTGTGTTTTTACCATGAAAAGTCCGTGTTTTTCCACAAAAAAGGGTCATTTTCAGATCAGAAATCAGTGGAAAAGGGGGTATATTTGAGGCGAGGGAACGAGCATGATGTCATTTCTGTCTGAGAGTGCGGGGGAGGTTCGATGGATTCGCTTAATGTGATAGATAGATTGTTTCTTAACGTTCAGCAAATGTCCATTGTCCCTGTTGTTTTACGTGATGACAGTCTCTGTCGTCATGTGCATGCAGCGGCCCTGTCACCCTCCATCTGTTTAACCCCCCACCCCCCCCCCCCCCCCACCGCCCAATAATAAACATGTTATAGAGACTATCTTCACGAGTCCATGAGAACACACTCTAAATCCTCCCCTTCCCACCTATTTTACCCTACGCACCCCGCCCTCTCAATATACCGTTATCAGGGTCTTTGACTCCTTCCCACCCCTCCCCCTCACCTCTCTTTGAGCTGCTCTTTGAGCTGCTCCATGGGCTGCCCCACGCGTCCACACGTGGCAGCCAGCTTGCACCAGACCTTATCAGGCCCTGGAGGAGACCTGATAGCAGGGGAGGAGGGTCCAGATAAGGCACGGCTCCTGTCAGCAGCCCCCCACACTGCGCCATGCTAATATTGATATGATGGACAGCCGTGTCTGTAATACTCATGTTATGGGTCAGACCTACGTGTCATAACTGCTTTCTGATGGGTCACTGAGGAGGTCCTTGGGTATAAACAGCCGTGTTTTATATGATGAACAGCCTTGCTCACCTATTACACCACAGCTATGTAGTACTGCAGCACTCGGACAGCACCTTTAATACTGATAGAATGGTATACTTTAGTATACACAATGTTCAGTAAGCAGCTGCAACGAATGTGTATGTGTATGAGATGTGTATGGTATTGGAATGCTAAAATGATACATTGTGGGAATCTGGCAGTGCCACTTAAGTCAATGAATATCTATGTAGATGCTATTTGGAAATGCACAGGACATAATAAACAGAAATGCATCAATATTAGTACGTTTGTGTAGTTCAGCTGGAGTATGTCTTCTGTTCAGTTCTCAGTCAAGGTGTGTGGGCCGTGCCCTGGACAGGTAGGAAGCGGAAGCTGGCACGTGGTGCGCGCGCAGGTCGTCATGCATGGGCGGAACAACTGGGCTCTATATATTCTGCTCATTTCACGCCAGAAACTCGAATTACTGACCCCCCACTCCACCCCCCCTCTCAAGCAGCCCCCCCCCCTCGGCTAACGTTTAGCTGCTGTGAGCACTGTGGAATATAGTGTCTTTATCATTGCTAAATCCCCCGAAGGCTAGGTTAGCAAACAGGCCTAATAATTCTGTACTTACTTTACAATTCCCTCTTCCCATTTCCTTCCAGTTGGTCATAACATTGCCGTTAGGTCTAGACACAAAATGTAATACAACAAAGGAGAAGGACCCGAGAAGGAGGAAGAGAACCCCCCGAGGAGAACCCTCAAAATGTGGCCACGTAATCCATATATTCAAACCTCGAACTTTACCATCTATATACCCCATGATACTTGGGGAGGCTAGGACGACAAAATGTTGATATTTAACTTTAGGTTGGTGTGGACGCCAATACTCTGTCTGAGGGTTGTGCAAGGGTAATTTGAGGCTGCTGATTCCGAATCTGCCATGTGTAAAGGGATATCTGTGTCGCATCAAGGTCAAATTTAAGGTGAAAGGTCACAATTTTATGTGAAAATGAGGCTGAAATGAGTACACACATTTTGAAACAAATATAGAAACATTAAAGGTGAAGCTCTTTTTCCTTATGTATCTGACTCACATATGTCTTAGTCATACTGTTGATAAACTACCAGTACAAGTTATTGCAAATACATTAGAATAAATCATTTGCTTTAACTGCTATTACCCTGATTAAACTGTTATACGTTTATTAATTGATATTGACCTTATATTTGACCTTGTTGCGACACAGATATCACTTTACACAGGGAAGATTCGGAACCAACACCCTCAAATTACCCTAACACACCTTTCAGACAAAGTATTTATGACCACACCAACCCCCCTTAACATTTTTAGCCTGGCCCTCCAGTTATGAACTGTTTTATGTCTTACCATATGTATATCCTGTTATGTGCCAATCTCAGAGAGTGACCATAGCAATAGACAAGTTGGTAAAACAAACACATGTTTTGTCCAGACTTACACACATTTATTTACAGGGAATGTGTGGCGAGTAAATGGGACTGTTTATGTGGTTATGTTTACTTTTGAATACAACATGGAAAAAGGGATGTCAGCCACATGCTGCATGGCGTACAAAAAAAAATATAAAAAATATTCTCATCGCCCTTAGTCCTAAGGTAAACCTAATTAGGTTCAAATGCAAGAAAACCTTTGTTCGGTGTATCAATACTCGTTCAAAATGATGTAGAGTACCAAAAGCCTGTGATGAGATAAATAACCAGGCACATGATAAGGGGTACTCGCGGGGGGGGGGTGATGATTAAAGTGTGTGTCACGGTGTTTAAAATGAGATATCATAAGTATAAGATATTTCTGGTAGTTTTGTGGGAACCATATTTTGAACATCAGTTGTACGTAACTCATAAGTGGGAATCATAAATAAATGCAATGTTCTAAATGTACTGTATCCCATGCCCGGGATCCCATGATAACCACTGAAAATGATGAAAAGGGCATATTTCTTTTTAAAATACGCTAAATACGTGTGCACCTTTAGTGTGGTTTGGTTCTAGGAGGGATTTTCAAGGTCTGTTTTCAGTTTTGATTTACTGATGAAATCCTCAAGCATACTGCATAAATTACTAGCACCAAGGATAGAATAATTCTAAGAAGACTACTCTATTCTCCACAAAACAGTGCCATAAATATTTTTTGGGCATTTGTTTCACTATTTTGCTATTCTGATGTCTCCTGGAGGCCATTATTAGAACTAATTACCCCCCACGAAGGTATCTTCTCATGTGTTGAGCCACAAGTCATCTAATGTTATGAAAGAGTAAAACCAATTGAATGTTATATCAATAATGTATAATAATCCCATGTCTTTGACCTTAATACCTTCAGTAAAAATAAAATGATTTTCAATTCAATTAAAATCAATTAAGGTAACATACCGCTGCAGGGCATCCTTGTGTTTCTCCCGACGCCTATCACTTTGCCGAAGTACTGCATGTGTAGTACGAAAAAGTCACAAAGAGGCTTCTGTTGTTGTTGCTATGACAACGCCAGACCAAACAACCATCCACCGCCCTGTCCCCTCCCTGATATTATAAACCAAGGTGTGGGCTGTAGTCTGTGGGGTGGGCTGTTTATATGTCAGGCGTCAGTAATGCTCACAGTGTGTATATATCCAGGTAGATCTATATAAGGTGAGAGGTAAGTAATGAAGTGAGTTGGTGTCTGGCAGGGTGGTGAGTGATGGTGGTGGCTGAGTGTGGAGTTCCTCCAGAGGGTGTAGTATAGGAGGCTGCAGGGAGATTGTGGTAGTATAAAGGGCCCTGTTGCTCCCTCCTCCTGTGGGTCTCCTCCTGTATGCAGCAGATGTCTACGTGCGGCTAATGGCCTAGTGTTTATAAACCCCTACAGGAGCACTGGAGGAAGGTGTGCCACCAACACCCCTCCCACAACCTCACCCCCACCCACCTTTCACCCTAACACCCCCCCCCCCCTCCCCACCATCCAGCAGCTCCTTCTTCCATGGCGGCTGCCAGATGCTGCATGGCTGCTTTGCCGCCAGGGGACGCTGTCTGTGAGGGGGGCAGGTGACTTCCGGTAGCTCTTCCATGGGACCCTCCCATGGGTATATTCGATACGCGTCTTCCGTTACGCCAATATTCCCTTGACATTGACAGAGATGCAATTTCACCAATATCACTGATATCGTTATTGCTTTAATCACTACTGATTTAAGTATAGGCCTAGTACAGACGTATTATGTTTCAAAACACAACAATTAGTGCTGGTTTAGTAACCAACGTTTTGCTCTTTGAACCGGATGATACAGTGATGTACTTTACCACGTCAGAATTGTAAGGGAAAGGGTGGTTTGTTTATAATAGTGTAATGATGTTCCCTCTTTTTCATTGTAAGTTTGATGCACATGATTGTATATGTCGATTGAAACAAGAATGATATATGCTGAAATTGTGATAGTTTCATACGCCTTCATTGGTTATCTCAGCTTCATCCCCCATGTCCAGGGAGGGAGACATCCTCTTGCACAATGTTATCTCAGGAGGAAATGTTAGAAATGTCCAGAATGTCCTTGTGAGTTGTGCTGATAGGTGGTGATGACTAATTGCCCACCAAGAATGTGGCTTCCCTGGTCCCATGTCTTCTGGTTATTTTTCCCATGAGTATAATGTGAGCAGTTGTCCCTGCTTCTGTCCCACAGAGAGCTTACTTTTCCTACTTGTGTAGGAATTGCAAACACTTTCGCTGGGACTTCTATATTAGTATTATGTAAATCTACTTTTAGTCAACTGCTTAGTCCAGCAGTGGCCGGAAGGAGTGGCATCTCTGGTCTCATGTGAGGGACATAAATCAGCTACAACTGCTCCAGTAGGGTTTTATTAGTTGTTATGATGTATATTCATTCTATACATTTATGTCACTCAAAAGTAAAATGATTTCTCATCACCACAGAAACCAGGCTTGAAGGAAAACAGTTTCTTTTTGACATTCATTTAATAAGTAACATGATAAAGATGGACAAATAGTTGCCTTTTGGCATATTTGGTATCATATCAAAGCTAACACTGTCAGTAATGATCAATAAGTTCTTGGCAACTAAAATGTCACAAAAATCATTTACTATCTTATGATTAGGCAGTGAGTAAACACTCTAAAAAAATGTGTGTTAACTTAACACACTTTTGTAACACATTTTTTTATATACTTATAATTTACACACCCTTTTTCTTTTAACACACTACACACTTTTGTCAAAAGTGTGTTAATCTTAAAAGTGTGGTGAGATAAAAAGTGTGTAAAATGTAAAGTGTGTAAGAAAAAGCGTGTAAGTGATACATATGTGTGTTGCTTTATAAAGTGTTTAAATATATTTAGTGTATTATTCAACATTGCCTGGCACTGGTTGCTGGCAGAATACCCCTAGTGCACCAACAGGCAAAATTTTATTAACCACAGCATGTATAGCCACCAGTGCAATGGTGGCTAATTGTGGCAGCCATATGCATCCTACATAGCAAAGCCTTGTACGGAGTCATGCATCAATTGAAGTTACACTTCATATTATGTTTAAAATTTGATATCAACTCATTAAACAAGATCAAAAGTGCAATTACAATCTTGAATTGTGACTGAAATTTTTAAACCAATGCTTGTGGTGCCATTTGGTGTCAATAAAAATGTGTGTATATCATACACACTTTTATACTCTACACACATTTGACAAAAACGTGTGTAAAAGTGTTGAGAAAAGTGTGTTCACGCTCAAGTGTGTTAAATGTATATGTGTGTTATGCTTTATCCATGTTCCCGCAACACACAGTCTGCAGGGGCGGATCCAGGGGGGGGGGGGTCCTGGAGGTCCGGACCCCCCCCCCCTTTTGGTCTGCCCATAAGGCTGTTCAAATAGACTTTGTCGAGGGTGGACCCCCCCCCTTTTGGCCCACCCCTGATGTCCACCCCCAGCTGTGCTATAAAGTGCATCAATAGACAGCAATATTTTCAAAATTTTCTCACCCTTGCAGTATGCCAGAATGCTAGAGAGTGTACCAATGGACATCTATATTTCAAAATTTTCTGAACCTCCACTCCCAGATATCCACCCCCAGATTTCCACTCCCAGATGTCCATTTAGAAATGGCAGCATGTACCTGATGCAGGGGCAGATTCAGGGGGGGGGGGGTTTAGGGGGCCAGACCCCTTCCCTTTTTATACATGTACACAGCTGGTAGACCCATAAGGATGTCCACCGGAAAGTCAGTATATAAAAGCATATGAACCAGAAGCATGTTTACACTGCTATAATCATCATTGAGGGAGGTCAGTATGGGCCACATATATACCTCAGACACCTCCCAAGATCCATATCCTCCCCCTGAACATATACTAAACTAAACATAATTTTGGGTACACCAAAATGCTTTAAATTGCATCAATCAACATTTATCTTCTCAAAAATTTCCTCAGCCTTGGAGTACACCAGAATGCTACAAATTGCATCTATTGACATCTATATTTTCAAAATTTTCTCAGCCTTGGGGTTCACCACAATGCTATCAAGTGCATCAATTGACTAATACATTTTCAACATTTTCTCAACCTTGGGTTAGACCAGGATACTTTAACCCTTTAAGGACGGCCAAAAGTTGTTATGGCTAGCTGTAGGGACGAGCATTTTTGCAGGATTTTCCTTCAAGGACGAGACATTGTTGAATCCCATAGAGTTATGATGACTACAGGGGTAGACACTAACTTTTTCAGCTGTGGGCCACCCGGGCCCGTAGCTCTAGAAAACTACAGGCCCCGACCAAGATCTGTGGGCCAATGGTCAAAATTATGTTTTCTTTAAGAGAAAAAACATGTTTATTTCTGATTGTTCTATAAAAGACTGAAATCAATATGATTGATTCGGGCACATTTCCCTCTTTCCAACGATATATTGCATGGCTATAGTTGTCAGGCAAACTTTCTTTAAATGTCTTCCAAATACTCCTGTGGGCCACCCGGGCCCGTAGGAATGCTATTTTGCAGAAAACTATGGGCCCGGACCAATAACTACGGGCCATTGGCTCCCGGGCCAGCGTTAATGTCTACCCCTGTGACTATAGTCGATGCTCCCCTGCCATGGCATCAACTATAGTTGATACTTGCCCACAAAGGGTTAAATTGCACCAATTGGCATCTATATTTTCTTTTTTTTTCACAGTCTTGAGGTAGACCACAATGCTATAAATTGCACCAATTGACATCTATATTTTCTAAAATTTCTCACCCTTGGGGGCATGCCCCCAAACCCCCTAAAATTATCAAAGCATGTCGCTTTTGATGCACGTCGCGCTAATAATTTAGGTGTATTAAACTTCATACTTCTGGGGTGTGCCTCCCCCCTTTTCAAAATCCTGGATCCGCCCCTGTCACAGTTTTTACAGTGAAGAAGAAAGGTACATTGAAAATATGACGGGGAAGGCTTCTACAATTTAGTTATCGGTCTCTGGTGATGAGAAAACCTCTTTTTTGAGTAGCCTTATTTATTTACTTTTTTAAATTTAGAAACACAAATTGTAAAGTTATCATAAACGATGGGCAGCAATGTATCTGCTGAAGAAGGATTACTTTAGCACATATATATAGGATCATATATATGCGCGCATTATGCCCTACTCTTTAACACAGTCACTGACTTGCCTAATTGCATTGGCATAGCCATGACTTTTTCTTGGTCATGGATATATCTAAAACCAGGCTACGATCTAGCGTGTGATACATCGGGTATACCCATCTCTACCATTAGGATCAACCCCTGTTTTCATATCGGGCGACGTGCCAAAGCCAGGAGAAAATACAAACATATCAAGAGCCCCCCGCTACTAATGCCAGCACTGCACTCTTGGATACACGGGGTTAGGTCAACAAGAGAAATTTGGTGACTGTGGAAAAAATAGAAATGAAAACAAGGGGCGTTTTGTCAAATTTCTGCTGGTTATTTTGGTTGGGGCCTGAGTTGGGCTGTTTACCATAAACCCGCGCCGTTCCTATGTCAATAGTCAGTGTGTTGGGTCATTGGAAGCATTAGGTGGATACTCGCCAGAAAAGCAAGTCGTATGATCTGTTTTGTTGTCTGTCAATGCCTGGTAAATGCACACCAGAGGGTGGGGTGCTGAGGGGGAGGCAGCCCTGGAGGTTTACCCACGTGGTGCGACCACACATCCCGCAGCCCGGGGACAGGGGAGAAGCGCCACCCGCTAACTATTATAGGGGACTGCATGAGATTAACCTCTTATAATACTTCAGGGTGTAGGAAGGTGGGACAGGGAGGGTTTGGTGTGAGATAGGTAGTAGGGGTTAGACGCTGGGGCATACAGTAGGTGGCCATCCCCGGGGGTGGTCACCATTGGGTAGATCTGGATAAAGCTGCAGGCAGCAGGTACGTATAGTCTGGTTAAATATGGGGCCCTTGATGGGGGGGTCCCCATGTCGCATGTCGATTTTAAGAAATGGCCATGTCGCATGTCTATGTCGGTTAAAAATGCTCATGTCCCATGTCGATTTTAAGAACTGTCCATGTCCCATGTCACTATCTTTTTAAGCCTCATGTCGCATGTCACTAGGCCTCATGTCGCATGTCGAATTTAAGAAATGCCCATGTCGCCATGTCGAATTTAGGGGTCTAGGGCCATAAATATGGTGGGACGAGGCCTGAGATTGAGGGTTTTAAAGGGAGATGGTTCAATAATCCTATGTTCCTATCCTACAACGTCCCATCATACAACATCCAAAATGGTCTAATATCTGGTATTTTCTGCGCATTAATATTAATGCAATATTTTACAGTATTGGGTGAAGCAGAGTGTCAATGGTTGAGCAGATATCTTTAAGATTACGATCTGGGATAAAAGTTTATTTTTACTCAGGTTTAACTGTGGCTTGGAATGGTTTCTCACATACGTTATTCTCCAACGATGAGCTGCGACCAAGAAATCAATCAGTTAAAAATGTTTATATATATTATGAAACACCTTTATAAAGCCATATTAAAGCTTATTACGGGTACAGGAAAGGGATAATTCTTCTTTTTAAGGACAGTTGACCAATCAAATCCTGTACACCAATTCCTGTGCACAGCGTGGCAGGAAGTAACAATCTAAAATAGCAGTTCCACCAGTCCCATTTGCAGCCTTTGTGGCGGAAAAGGGAACTGGTTGAGCTGGGAAGGGGATCAATAAGTGTACTACCCCTGTATTCCATTCGTAATGACAGACTAGCAAGACAAATTAAACATTTTAAGGGAGTCTGAGTGCATGAAACCTCCTGGAGGTTGAGGATGGGAGAACTCGGACCGCTGCTTTTTGTGGAGGAAGTAATTATAAGTAGCAGCTATTGGCTACTGGGGGCTACTGTTGGTGGCCTAGTTGCATGACCTTACACCAAGGTCCCCTAAGAACTTCCTTGTCGATTTCATGGGTTTCCATGTCTTCGAGGTGTCCTCCACTAAAATAAATAAATAAATTTCTCAGGCCAGGTTGGAGCCCTCTCTCGCTACGATAAGAAATGATACTTTGGCCTAGAGACGCCCATTTATACACGTGCTAATTATCAGACTCTTGGGACGCCCAACCGCCTGCGCGCGCACCCCTAAGCCGGCCCGTTGCCAGTAGATGGCAGTCCTGTTTGTTCAGTTGGCGTTCAAACAAGTCAGGCTGGCCTCGATCCCGACCTCCCGACTAGGGCGCCACCGAGTGAGCAGCAGGAGAAACACTGCCTTCAATTAGATGTTGAAACAATGCTCGTCGTCTTGTCGTCCTCTGGCCATCCTCCTCTTGCTCCCCTCACTCTTCTTTCTGATACACACACGGGGTTCCACCACCTGTCTACACGGGCACCACCGACACTGCTGCCATCTGGCGGGCAGCTACGTAAACGTGACAGAATGGGGATGGGCAGGTTGTATAGTAGAGAAAGCCTGGGGATCACCCACAGATCTACACATGTGGTCTAGATCATGCATACATGACATGTATTAGCTAGAACTTACAAATTTCGGTCAAAAAGAATAAATTGAATTATCCTATTCTGATATACTTAGATTCATACACTGGTATTTTTTCTCAAATTTTCTTTGGTAGAGGAACAGCTGTTCAGTTTATAATAATTGATAACAGTCAGTTGATACAGTTAAAGGTGCTCAATGTAGAACGAAAGCCAGTGCCCCCTGGAATAAAGAACGTGAAGCTGCACAGGACTTGAGGGACCACCAACCCTCTGGCAAACAGGCTTGCATGTGTCTAGCAATTTGGAACTCTTGTCTCACACACAGATATTCTTAAGGTTCCAGAACGTAGTCAGTACTGGCTAACAAATCAGTTAATAGTACGTAACCCAGTTGGTCATTATGGCCCCCTATACGACCAACCTATGTTAGTGACTGAGGGGTGAGTCAGTATTGGCTAACCTGGGTTCATCATTGGTGTGTTGTATTTGTATACCACTAGTTGGTGCCACCTGTACGATACTGTAATAACCACTCAGTGGCTCCCCCTGGAAATTAAAAGACTAAGTTGGGTTGGTCAGTACTTACCAACCTGACAATAATAACTTGCATAGGTTGGTCGTATAGGGAGCTGAAAAAAATGACTAACTAGGTTAGGTACTAGTGACTGAGAGATGGTCGTATAGGGAGCCTAGGAATATCAGTGTACCAGGTATTAGACTAAGTTTGTTTGAGTAAGGCATTAGTCACATGTTGTCTTGCCTCGGTCATTTTTGAATAGCATTTGGTCATGCTTGACCAATGTCCCTATCAAACCTGGGGCAGCCACTACAGATTAAGGACTGGGGCATTTAGATTATCAGTGCACGGCTGGCTAGGTTGACCCTCTGGTGCCTACACCAATCTACCTCTAGGCTAATCTAATGCCTTGATATCAGTAAAGAGTAGTATTCTTGTGGCCATGATAACACAAGTTGGAATGATTTTTGAATTGTAATGGAAAGGGTATTCCAATAGCTTTCAAAGAATATAAAATGAAGCATATCTCAGAACAAAATATTCAGTAGTTACCCAGTATATCAATGGTCATGTAAAATACTGACTTGCGTCAAAAATAGTTCTGGGCACGAAAGAGATATGGAAGACCTTAAAAAGTTCAAAGATAATGCCACGAAAGACTATCTTAAATGCATTTTGAATGTAGTCTAGGGATGTCATTGACATTCACTATATTGACATATCACCCGCATTATGTCATATTTCAATATATTATATTGGCAATTTCGATATGTCAATATAATTATCTCAAAATAAGTCTATGGAAAAAATGTTTTCTACCAGTGGAGAAAACAAGATATGCACTTGTATCATGATACCTAAATGTGCACCCTCGGTGTTCCCCACTATCCCCAATAAGGGAAGCAGGGGGGTTAATGGACATAGGGTTCTAATTCTAACAGTTGCGCTGACAGTCAGAGTAGCTATCCTTGCGACCAGCCTTAGGTCAGATTCCTACCTTGCAGTACTTAAGACTGAGAGTTCCGACAATTATTACATGGACATTTTCAGTTAAAATGATAGAACTGGTGTGCAACTACCATTAACCATTGTTATGGTTATTTTTCTCATCTTATGAAGGCAACAGTATTTTAGATGTATTCAATAGTTTAAATATTATATTGCAATACATTGATATAATAATCGACAACTATAATTTATGTAAATAATTGTCAGCGACATAAATTGGATGTGTATGACATCCCTAATGTAGATTAGTGGAATTTTGACCTATTATAATATGGGAGGCCTTGGAGAACTTGGCCACTATTTTGAAATCACACCATTTTTGTTTATCATTTCTACAGTACATGTATCAACAATCTTCTAGCAGGCTGCTGGCCAAGTGCTCATTATGTGTATTGCAGCATTAGATCAATGTCGACATTGATCTCTCTCATAATGGAATACTTTCTTTTTCTTTTTTCAATATACAGGACGGTAACTCTGCCTGGTCTTGTTGCCATATACTTATTGGTGGTGGTGGTCTCCCCTACCATATTGGACCATATTCATTCTCGTCTCATCTCATTTGAATATAAGAAATCCCGGTATCATATATTTTAGAGGTTGTAGACATTGTACATGCCATCATAGTTGTTGACATCATTTATGAGTATAGCTGCAAGAGTATAGATAATTATGCAATAATTATTAGGTGTTGATGCAATCACTATGTAGCGTGGTGGGATGAAATGTAACCCAATAAACACTCTAAAAAATACACACATTCAGGGTTGTCAGCTAATTATCGATTAATGTCATGCATACGTGGAATGTCTTCGTTAATTAACCCCTCCATAATACAAACGGTTGTGAAAACCAGGAAGGTAATACCTCCCTATGA
The DNA here is from genome assembly GCA_947462335.1 of Harmothoe impar. Taxonomy (NCBI): domain Eukaryota; kingdom Metazoa; phylum Annelida; class Polychaeta; order Phyllodocida; family Polynoidae; genus Harmothoe; species Harmothoe impar. The sequence goes on along the minus strand of OX381711.1, from coordinate 41,789,099 downwards.
AAACCAAAGCAGCTGTGTGAGATGGATTGCCCATGCTCCCCCTTACCCGGTGGTGCCACCTATTATGAGGTACTGTAACTAGATGACGTATTAGGTGGTGACTTATGGTCGGTTTACCCTCTGTCCTTTGGTACCACGTTGGCTGCAGTTCAAACAACATAAATAACAGGTTCATTATGGGGCTCATGTCCTACCGCTGCTTGGTATGATGTACCTAGTAACCACAGCCTACAGTGTGATGTGATGTACATTGTAGTAATAATGGTCAAAACATTGGGCTACATGGATTCTTTGGTTAATGCTAATGGTAGTATTATTAATTCTAGGGTGTATATCCGTTCATTTCAGACGATGTGAGAAAGCGCTTACTATTGCAAACTGATTATGCTATTACTGAAAATAAGAAATACTAGACAAAAATGACTTTAATACTATCATAGATGTTAGTTTTTGAAGATCAACGGGTAGTACAATATATTCAATGATGAGCAGTCTGGTTAACAAACATGCCCAACATGATTAAGGCCTGGAGTTATTTCAATTAGACTTCCTTCCGTTATGTAAATGAATGTCACTTCTGTTCCCCGGTAAATAGCGCTCTCGCCCTCAGGGATTGCAGCGTCGGCTGTTTGAGGTGCCAAAAGGCACGGCGCCACAAATACAAAAATTTGCTCACGCCTGCCAACTGGGGACCCATAACACACACGCCGCAGTCGTGTTGGGTACATGTGTACCCATGGTCGTGGTCCCCACACGGCGAGGATGAACGACCAGGCGACAGTAATCAAGCCACATGGGGACACTGGTGTTAAATATTGATGAGCATATTGGGCGGGCGAAAGGTGCACTCGGCGAGCAGCTCGGGCGAGCTGGATGCGCCCCCGAGCACATTAACGAGCACGTGGGAGCTGCTCGGAGCTGCTCGCCTACCACCAACACCAGCTTAGCAGGCTGTCCGCCGAGCTGCTCAATATAGGGCATAAAGGGAGCACTAGGCTCCAATAGTGGTAAATGAGGGACGTCCACTATACTGGGCTATACAGAGCATCACGAGTTGCTCATTAGGTTTTTATTGTGCCAGAACCAGATAATATATGAGTGGTAAAAAGAACTGCATAGCTATTAAGCTCACCCACCTACGAGGCACAGGACGAGCAGTGGGCGTTGCCAGCTTCATTAGGAGTAGGTTTTATTCTATCCCTGTGTTTGGAATATTGATGCTAGAATAAATCACAGCACCGGTCAGTTTATACAATGACCTACCACTGACCCTCGGAAATGAGGGCTCAGAGTCTATCTAGCCTGCTTCAAATGGATGTGCCCTCGCCCTCCTCCTCACCCCAATCCCCCTCCTCTCCCCTCCTCCCCTCCTCCCCCGCCCATCTATATGCCCCCAAGGGGGAGCAGTACATTGTATGTTAGAGCAACTCAGGATCCACATAACAAAAGCACTCCAACCCACTGACCCAGTAGACAGAGCAGCTCACACAGATCTAAGCACCCAGCCAGTTACATTTTTACCACCCTCTCCCTCCCTATTCCTGTGATCTACAGGGCCCCTGTGGCCACAAGCCTCCAATGCACACAGGTCCCATTCACATCCAACATAGCCCCTCCCTTTGACTGTGCCCATAGTGCTCAGAGCTACTCATATTCGCTCCTCTAGTCACAGCAGGCATCCAGGCGTGAGTCATTGCCTACTAGGATCCACCATCTCCGCCGCCACTGCCGCCTTTGAATCACCCAGACAGTGTTAGGCCGTCGCACCTGTCGCCAGCTGTGGATTTCTGACGCTCATCTAAAAGGAGAGGTGCTCAGGAGAGGTGCTCAGTGAGTAGGATGAGGCTGGTTACGAGGGTGCAGCGTGGACTGGTCAGTCTACTTGGCTGCCTTTTGTTCATCGGCCTCTCACAGGCCTCTCAAGGTAAGGTACAAAGGTAGAAATTGATAACTACTGTATGATGGTATTTCGGTTAGGTGCTAACGCATTACTTCATGTACCCTATAGTTAATTCACTACAGTATATCTACCCTGTCTGGTGCCTATCTTTCTTATAGGGATAGGGACTAGACAATTATTGATGCAAGCTCGAAATATTATGTTTTGTATGATTAGAAAACTGCATACATATGTTATTATCAGTATACCAAATGTAATAATAGCACAATCATATATTACCTTTTCATGTAAGCTACTGCATTGCATATAAATGTATGCATCTACATTTGATCACACCTTGTTTCAGTAGGACACGTATACAAATATTCATCGACATGTATACCAGTGGCAGCCTTAGGGTATAGATGCATCCCCTTGTGTAGGGTACATGTACCCCCAACAGAACCACTGTATACCACTGCAGTGCGCATACTTATGTAACAGCTATCGATCAAGCTGTAAAGACATAGCGCCCACCAACCAGTCCCATTTGGTATTCAGAGGTCTGTCCCTAGGAAGATAAATGAGAAGGGAATATGGAAGCCTTGCATTTTCCCCTCCAGGCTCTTGGAGATTGGCAAAGGCAGATGCCAAAGGAATGCACTAATTGGTCTTTAAAGATTTGCCAAAAGGATCTATATTTCCATATCAGGCTAAATACTAACTGAGTCAGTCCATATTGGCGCATGGCGTTATGAATCCATAGTTTAATTCGATCAACAGTCCAGCCGGTATTATGCCATTCTTTGAAGTGGTAATTCTTTGAATGAACACTTCTAGAATAAATCTTAAATGGCAGTGCCAATCTTTATATAATGCTACAAGGTACCTGTATAAACGTGAATTTCCTTTATATGTATATCGTCTCTCTCTCTCTCTCTCTCTCTCTCTCTCTCTCTCTCTCTCTCTCTCTCTCTCTCTCTCTCTCTCTCTCTCTCTCTCTCTCTCTCTCTCTCTCCCTCTCCCTCTCTCTCTCTCTCTCTCTCTCTCTCTCTCTCTCTCTCTCTCTCTCTCTCTGAGTTTATATATATAATATGTAGACAGACAGACAGAAAACGAGAGACATAGAGACAATGAGAAACAGACAGACCGAGGAATATATAACATCTTTGAGTAACTATATTATATAAGTTGGAGATCAGGCTTTTAAAGTTACACATTCTTCTCCTTGTCCTTATTGTTTTGCGCTTGGCAGACTGCCATCAGATTGACTTGTCGAATTGCAAGTGTAGCCTACCCATGTGTTTATAACTGATACATGTGTATAGACAAAGACATATTACAGGTTGTTCCTCTTTGACTTAGACCATGTAGAAAACAGTTGGGACAAGGTGTGTTCCTTGAGACTTGTTATTTTTATCAAAGATGTCTAGAACTAGACAGACTAGAAATAGATATGTCCTGCTACGTTATCCGTGTTGGATGTGAACCTGTCTCAAATCATCCCTAGATGCAATAAGGTTGAGTACCATCGGCTGTGGCAGATTCTGGAATTGGTTTAGCAAGGGGAGTCGCAGACGCCACACGCCACTCTCTCTCAACTGCTACAAAAACTCCCTGATTCATTTTTGGCCTCAGTAATCTCAAGGGATTCTTGCAATCTTCCGATTCACAGATTTCTGTGTAATCATTACCCTTTTTCTCTGCCGAGTGCACACTGTGCCTTCCTTTTTTGCAACAACCCTTATGTCTTGTAGCAAACGCTAAGGAACTCTTTCAAATTGAATCATTTATCTTAAGCAAGACACAAAAGCCTGATATGCTTGATGTTACACTGATAATCTTTATGCCGAAAGATTTAGTCAAAGGTGGCTACATTAATTAAATTCTTTTGGCACCCAGTATGCTCAAACCTGTTCCCCAGGTAAGTTAATAATGACCAACCCACCTTAGTCTTTTCCTCTCTAGGAACGAGCCTTAGTCTTTTCATTTCTGGGAGTGGGTCATACATATATGTAATTGTGATTTTCACTGAAAACATATTCACACATAGTTGTTTTATCTCTTTGATTTCAGTTTATTGCACCTGGTGATTTCTTAGAGAATACAATCATAACCCCAAAGAATAAAGATAAAATTGCGAAAATCAACAGAGTTTGAATATGACATACATTTGACTGGTGCCATACAGGCAACCAGGAGATGAATACAGATGAGTGCGGCAATGTATAACCAGACTTCCAGATTGGTGCATTATGATTATTATATCAGCTACATAATGTGCATATCGTAAATAATTGTAATAGTGCGATATGAAAGAGGATCGGTGTTGCACAGAGCCTACTCGGTGTGATTGCACCACAATTGCAGTACTGTCTGAGGGACACAGCTTTTCTATCTGTATACCCTCAGGACTGCATAGTGTCGATGTGACATACACATTTAAATGTCCATTACTCCATGAGACATAGCTTATGCGTAATTTATGGAATACTATAGCTGCTAAGCTTTATACAACAGAAGTCATATACAATGAATATGCTTGAAATAGTGAGTATGCATGTTTTGATTTAGAGCATGTAGGGGGCAGGGCAAGTACATCTCATGAATAGTTTATTGTGCATACAGTTATCTAGGTAGCTATTACAGGATAACAGTGAACCCACGGTGAAGGGCTTAGATAAATGACTTCACACTTTAGTCATTTCACATACCCTCACATAACCGAAGGTTTTACAAGCCAGGTAGCCCCCTTGTAGCTGAGTTATGTAATAATAAAAATGGTTGAGTGGCTGTCGTGGTTGTTTTAACATACACTCAGTTACTCGTTGGTCATCTATTACATACACAATAGGCCTATGTAGCACGGTTAGAGTAGATGTAGAACCGTAAAGTGTGTAAATGACGTGATGTGTATCAACTACACATCAAGGCAGACCATGCGAGCGTGATGTGTATCAAATAAACGTTATCTGTATCAGGCTATGTGTATCAATATCTGTATCAATTGAACTTATAAATCGTAGGGTTATTAGGGAGTGGTCATTTTTTATCAACAGGGGGGGGGGGGTTGGTGGATTTGAGGGGGGACCTACAAAATGTTGACCCCTTGAAGAGGGGGACCAAAATAATTACAACCCTTTTTAGCAGAAAAGCCTGCGCATTTCTATAGCTCAAAGGGGTCGGCCACGCTCAATTTAAACCTGCCTGGAGGGGGGGACTGAAAAAACTTCGAACCTTCCCGCGGGGGGACCAAAAATATTTTTGGCGCGAAAATCCACTGACCCCCCCCCCCCGTGTTGTTAAAAAATGACCACTCCCTTACCTACTTTTTAAAAATAATAATAACGTTTATTGATTGATCCACTGCTGTAGCCGTGATAATAAATGCAATCAATTGAGGTGGTCCTGGATAGTTGTTACTATGTGTGAAAACTTAATTAGTACATGTATGTATACTCTTAACCAGTGGTACCTGTGGTACATGTGATACATGTGGTACCTGTGTACCGTAACTACCTGTAACACCCCCAAGGTAGTCATAGTCAAGGTCACCAGCATTATAAAGATAATGTTGATTGATTCAGATAACGTTTTTTGGTGCATGTACATATAACGATTGTATACTAGGCGCCTAAATTACTGCAAGTTGCCTTGGGTTACTACACATCACGTAAGTTGCTACACATCACGGTGGGACGACTACTACACATCACGTTTTTCTTCTGATACACATCACTTTTGCATGGTCAGCCGTGATGTGTAGTTGATACGCATCACGTTTTTGATGCATATCACGGTTCTACAGGAGATAATCACTAGTGATTTCAACACTTAAATACCACTTAAAAGTGTACATCATGCAGAAATGTTCATTAGTCCTTTCAAATATCACTTCGTCTTATTGACTGATGAATTAGTCATATAGAATTGCAGAATGACTGATGCCCCTATGTCTAACATGGGTAAGCCAGCCGGGGTTAGCCACTACTGACTAACTTCTTAAACGAAAGAAATAGCAGTGTATGTAGGATTGTATGAGGAACAGACAGTAAATGTAATGTGTTTGGCTCAGGTAAAATGCTGCATGCCATGTGGTACTGAATCTACTTAGATCTCCTGGATATGTCCTCCGGGGTATTGATGTTACACAGAGCTGTGTGGCATGGATGCTGGATAGGAATGGTAGTAGAATGGTGTATGTGTTAGATAGACTACACCTGTACCTTGGTATGCCTCATACCCACTGCCCCACAGGGTCAAGACGAGGTGTTATACACCGAGTAGATGACCAGTGGGCAGTGGGTATGAGGCATACCAAGGTACAGATGTAGTCTATCTGGCTTAACCCTCGGGTATGCAATATAACCAAGGTGCGAATCCTTTGTCTTAGCCGTCCACCGTGGGTTAAGGGTGTTTAGCCCACGGTGGGCCGCCAAGACAATTAAGCTTCACACTTTGGGTATATCGTATACCCTAACATAACCGAGAGTTAAATCAGATAGCCTACACCTATACCCTGGTATGCCTTCATAACCACTGCCCACTGGTCATCGACTCGGTGTATAACACCTCGTCTCGACGTTGTGGGGCAGTGGTTATGAGGCATACCAGGGTACAGGTGTAGGCTATCTAACACATATTGTTTGAGATACAGGCCTACATGTAGAGCTTTCTTACTAGGAGAGGAGCTTATATATGTTAAACTAGAATGCTGAAGCATGATGTGTGCATGAGGATTGTTCTATCTGCCATTGTGTACTACCTATATGTAATTGTGATGACTGGGTGCATGTTGTGTGACACACCATGGCCATCGTGGTCTTTATGGAACACAACAGTGCGCAATTTGTGCCATGCTGCACACTGGCACATGATGTCACACATAACAGGACTCACACAAGTCTCATGGTTCCAATAGTTGCACAGCATCACAGTAATTTGTTGGCAATATCAGGAATTAAATTGGGTTACTAAATAATGTTATAACAGGAGCTGCAAGCTGAACGAGCAGCCATAACTGACAAAACACCTCTCGGCCATGCTTGTCAAATTTCGTTCCGAGTTCGGTTTCTGCTTCACCCTTTAAATGGGCCGCATAGTACATTATGCCCGTCATCGTATATGAATGCAGCCCTGGCGGGTAACTCGCCAGTTCTGCATTCAAGCACCTCGACGGTCCTATGGGGTTGATACACTGTACTACACTCCCTCGTAAGTAGAATCGCCGAGGCTGCAAGAATGCATCGTGCCAATAAAGGGCATAGGCATTAAAGCACGATGCGGCCGTTAAAGGGTTATCAATTAATCTGCCTCATTAAAGGTTAGGGTGTAGATGAATTCTGTCTGAAGTTTATCACAATGAAGTTGGGGGGAAAAAATTGTCTTGAAAAATAAATTTAAAATGTAGGAAACAGTCATGGTAAAAGTGAACTGTACAATGTCACTACGTATACTATAGTAGTAATATCAGTATTTCCAATCATCTCGACCTTTTCACGAGTTTATAAAGTTTCCTACTCCCAGTGGGTGTGGATATTAAATCGTGCACAAATTAGGATTGAAAAATTGTAAAATGACATGCACAAGGCATCCTGTGTCGGGTTCAGTGACCGTGTTTTTTTTCAGTAATTGTAATGAAATTGCGTTATTTATAACGATTGTGGGACATAATGGAGGGATGACAATTGATTGGTGGTATTTTATGAAAAGCACTTCTACATTGACAGCCATCTGGGCCCTACTCCCCAGAATGATGCAATAAATGACTAAATATAACAAATAAATGCCTTATTATAACAATTTACACAAACTGAGGAAATTACGTGTCTGAAAAGATCAGCCCGCAAATTTATAAAGTTACCTTTATCTCGCCAATCGGGTACTCAGGCTAAATCAATGGGACTGAAATATTTATCACGAAGTAAGATAACCTGCTAGATTAATACAGATTAAATTAAGTCCTTCGTCTTTCAGATGACCAGTCCCGTCTTGGAAACAGGATATACACTTTCGGGACTATTCAGGTAGGTTTTGACTATTGAAGGCCATGTTAAACCTTATTTAAAGTACATCTGGTGCTTCTCCAATCGAGACCCACTCTGGGGCTATTATATGTATAGGACACCAGTCATGCAGAGATTGTACCCCCATGTAGTGCATTGTGGACGATCCTTTCTGCTTGGCCTATCGTATTGAAACGCCAATACAAAAATGCGTATTACAATCCACCCGACATTGTGTAGGGCATACTTTGTGTTCAGCGGCCGACACGGGATACAGACATGATAGCCATCTGATAGAACAGCCCTCCGACAATACTTGTAATATATCTGTGTCTTTTGTGTCTCTGTCGTTTTTAATCCCACTCAGCTGGACCCGCTGTACTCGCAGTATGGGGAGGGCTTTATCCGTAACCTGACCGAGACGGTGGGGTCACACCTCGGCCTCAACTACCGTATTGTCAGCTACAGCGGCAACATCACAGGCGCCTGGGACAACCTGGTCCACACCGTAGCTAATGGGGTAACATCTTCATCTTCTCATCTTCCTATAGATGTACTGTAAACGTAGATATTTTCGCTGGTATAAACTTTCGCGGATTTGCTATGAGGTACAATTTTGCGCGGAGTATCATTTAAATTCGCGGATTTGAGACATGGTAGTTAGAGTTATTATAATTGTTGGATGAATTTTCGCTCTTCATAAAAAGTATTTTCACGGTTTTTAAAGTCCGCAAAATCCGCGAAAATATGTACGTCGCGAAATTAAGTATGTTTACAGTACACAGGAGGATATATGTAGTTGCCGCGGCACTCCCTGTGGGCCATTGAAGGTCTACGATGTAACATGCACATTAAATAGACATCATTACTACCGCTCCTGAGAAAAATTAACCTTTTTATCTACTACTTACGGTGTAAACGGCACTGGGATATCACGGCATGGGAAGAATAGGGCCCCAGATGGGTAAAACCGACAAGGCGATAAGACTCTGTTTTAACCCTTATGCATAAGGGACAAGGGAATGCTGAGGGTTCGGGACAAGGGACAACCCTACTTCTTTAATTCGACAAGGGATAAAACTAATTTCTTAGGATCAAAAAGGGACATTGGCATTTCTTAGGATCGACAAGTGATACAGCTACCCACCGTCTGCGGCCCTATGACTGCTAGGTGGGTGGGTTGGGTATATTCTTCCTTACATGTCAATAACGCCTTTATACTGACAGTCTGCCGGTCAGCACATTATATAATATTCAAAATTGCTGCCTCATTTCTCCTTGTAGAAATCGGAAATGCCCATTTTGTTTATCAAATTTTTTTTTTTGGTAGGCAATTGCTTCTTCGGTATGTTACTAACTCTTTGGTACGTATATCCATACCCAAACTACCATGGTATACAGAAGTCATAACAAAGATATAATGGCATGTCATACTCTCGGGGAATAACAAGGTTCAACTTGAACATATCCAATATGTATGTGTGGGTGTAGAGACGTCAAAGGCACGGTTCATGTTATATGGCGTGCTTGGAGGTATACAGAACCTAGACGTGTATAGTCTATACACTGCATGTGTATCACTATGACCCTTTAAGGACTGCGTGATGCTCCCGGGTGATGCTTCAAGTCTCCATGTTCACGTGTCGTCATGATAAACCAACACAGTGTCGGTGATTATTACCCACTGGGGCTGCATTGGTGCATCATGCCCATCCTCCTGGAGTGTATCAATCCTGAGGTCGGCATGATGTATGAACTCGACGGTGCAGCATGATCATGGCCACAGCATGGCATGTATTATTACCTGAGTCTATCGTACCCTTTACATTAAAGCACTTTGCTGTCCTTAAAGGGTTACCATAATCCGGGCAAACAACCCTACAAAAGGACTGTAGATCTTCCGTGATGGCCAGACAGAATGCCTGTAGGGGATAATATCTATCTGTTTTATCGTTATGACCTCGGCAGGAAATAGACGTTGGGGCGACCTTACTGACGCGGACGCCATGCAGAGAGGAAGTTGTGAGTATGGCGTACAGTTGTAGTCAAATATAAGGTTTCATTATCCATCAGTTATAAATTATCTTATACACAATGATCCTAATCTTGGTCAAACATCTGCATATATTATGCTGTAGTACCTTTTTTAAAGATAGACCTACTACCTCGTGCACATTCCCTTGTGTTGATAAAATGTATACGTCACAGGAAAGGGTCAGACTGACTATCTTTCTAGACGGTCATATTGACTCTTCAATACTTTCTAGAGCAATGGTAACTCTCTTCAAGAGTAGACATGATTTCCAAAAAAATCGATCTAGGCCAGTACTAGGTAGTATAAACTGTAAATAGTTATCCCCAGAATACTATCTTTTCTGCTGTAAATTTACTATAGATTTCACTGCTCATGTACACTTATACCGTCCATTGCATACATAGATTAATGTAAAACTACAGTAGATTCCACTACGCATATCTACCCTAACTACTACATGGCACCATGTCACGTAAAGTAATAGACTATATTATGTCCAAAAGAGCTAGATGCACAATACATCGATAATTTCATGAAGTATTCCCATAACTGCCTTGTCGGCTCGCCATAGGTGAGTTTCACGCGGCCCTTCCTGACGAGCACTCTGTCTGCGCTGTACCATGGTAACAGAGGAGTGGTACGTTCACCCAAGGAGCTGCTCTCTAGTGGCTTCACCCTGGGTACCCTCAACCACAGCGCTATCACCGACATGCTCGCCGACTCCTCTGACACCACTATACAGGTAGGGTGGCTGTAACGTGGGGGGGGGGGGGGGGGGGTCTGTATCAGTGTATGGAGGTGAATTTTTAATGCAATAAAATGACACTCAAATGGATGAAAATGAATAATATGCCTGCCAATATTTGATGGTAAATAATAAGTCCTCTCCCCCCCCCGCCCATCCAGAATAAGAATACACATATAATCCCATTTCCATATCAGCCAAATAAGTTATCAATGATGGTCGCTTTAATTTGATTCGAAATAATTATGTCCATATCATTTTTCCATTTTGGTTATGAATTCTCGCACCTTGAACACCCTGGAGGTTATGTGCATGCATAACCCGCAATCATCTTGCTTTCAAACAGGAGATTCTGAGTACGGTGCTACAGAGGGATGAAAACCTTGTCCATACGGTAGTGGAGGGAGTGAATCGCACCCGACACTCCAACTATGTCTTCATACTCGACACGCTCTTAGCCAAGTACATCGCCTCACAAGTAAGACATATCATAACTACATGTACATCAAACATGATATACAAAATAGTGCATGGGTAACTTTGGCAGTACGCCAAATCACATGTGGTGAATTATACATCATATTTGAAAATAAGACTACTCCCGTACAGGCTAACATTATTTTATCAATAGTAAATTATATATATATATATATATATATATATATTGTGGACAGAGCACATGGATATAAAGTTGCTTCGGTATTTCGGTGGTATTGATGGGGGTGGGGGGGGGGGGGGAAATAGATGCTATTGGTGTATAGTAATTGGTAGCACAACTTGGTGTAATTATATACAAGTACCAAACAGTCTTCCCTACCCTAGTGGCTATATCAATTACCCGGGGGGAGGGCAGCACTCAAATCTATTTTGATATGGTTGTCTGGCTGGGACAAGCTCTTACCCTTGGTTAGAGGGATTTTGTAAAAAAAAAGAAATGGGTATGTTTCAAAAGAAAAAATGCGGAAAAGTGCATCTCGGTTAGAGCGATTTTGGTGTAAGGTGCCAATGTTTGAACAAATCTGCCGAAAATTGACCCTCGATTGGGTAAATTTCAGTCAAAAGTGACCCTTCTTTCAAGACTTAAGTGAAAATTCAAAAAAGTGACCCTTGGCTAGAAGGACTTGGGCGAAAACACATCCTTGGCTAGAGGGATTTTGGTGAAAAGCGACCCATGGCTAGAGGGACTTTGCTCAAAAACCACCCTTGCCAGCACCACCCCTGTGTATACAAAACATCTCACTTCCCATATTGACATATTGACAACGACTGTTGGTATAAAAGAAAAGGGACAAAATAGTGTTTTTAAAATTCTCCAATGGACATTTCTTTTGCCTTTCAAGCGGTCTTGGTTATCAGAATTAATCCAAAGTTCATCAAATTGGCTAAAAAGGAGAGTCCTACCCCTAGTATTATCACATGTCATGAATATGGGTGTTACCAAAGTGGACTCAGGCACCAAGTCGCTACCACGAGTCAGGACTACGGAATGGCTACTACTAGTATGTGACTTGTGAGAGAGGCCAACTCAGTATCGCCACCTAGCGTTTTAGAGATAAACTACTTACCACCCCCTCCCCCACCTCATCAATCCCCAATACTAAGTAAATGGCAAGCCTACGTCAAGTGAGATATTTTTAGTGAAATATTTTTATTTAATGCGGGTATGAGGAGGGGGGCCTTTGTTGTCCCTATAACTTTGATACTGCACACCAACTTAAAACACAGCAAGATACTGGTGGCGCCATCAGGTGTTCCTCTGGTACCAATTGTATCCCCCTGGTCACCAGGGACCAGCTCAGCCAAATCTCATGTCCCAGATTAGGGTACAAACATGGTCTAAGTAATGTGAGTGGGTTGTAGCTAGACAATCCTTATGTGACCTGTCCATGATAGTGTAGTGGTCAGCACTGTGGCTTTGTGATACAAGGTGCAGGAGTTCTAATCCCTCCCAAGCCAGATGCATCTTTGTAACCCTTTTTATTTCTTATAATTGATAGTTCTCCTGAGTTGGTTTAGCAGTACCAAGAATTATGAGAATAAAAAATATATATCTCAATATCTCACCTGGACCCATAAATGTAGATTTAAATGTGGGAAAAAAAGTGTTCTGATTGAGTAGTGGCAGGGTTGCATTGTCCTCATCCAACTTTTTTTTTCTTTTCATAGCATTGTTAGGAAATTAGTTAAATTGAGGTGCACCCAATGTAGTAGGTAATGGAAACAGAACAATACTTACATATAGGTATCCTGAATGTTTATATATTGTAACAAAAAGCCATGAAAAGAAATAAAAAGGGTAACAAAGATGCATCTGGCTTGGGAGTGATTAGAACTCCTGCACCTTGTATCACAGAGCCATGGTGCTAACCACTACACTATCATGGACAGGTCACATAAGGATTGTCTAGCTACAACCCACTCACATTACTTAGACCATGTTTGTACCCTGATCTTGTCCACGAGATTTCCCTGAGCTGGTTGCTGTAGGGTAGAGTGGTCACACTGGTACCAACAAACATGGCGCTGTCCACAGGACATCCTGCTAAAGCGGAATACTATAGGCTCCCTGAATGTAGCTTTGGCGTGTGACCCGCCAGTGCATCCATGCACTGACATGCACCATGAATGCAACCCTGGGGAGTAGACTCGTCAGGGCATCGGGGATGGGGACAAATGGTAAAACAAATAAAAATACTACTTAGTATGCGTCCCATAAAGGGTAAATCATCATACCCCTGCAGTGCTATATAACCTTAGGCTTAGGGAGTGGTCATTTTTTAACAACAGGGGGGGGTTGGTGGATTTGGGGGGGGACCAAAAAAATTTGGACCCCTTGAAGGGGGGGGACCAAAAAAATTTGGACCCCTCTTGAGGGGGGGACCAAAAAAATTGCACCCCTTTTTACTGAAAAAGCCCGCGCATTACTATAGCTAAAAGGGGTCGGCCGCGCCCAATTTCAAGTCGCCTTAGGGGGGGACCAAAAAAATTTCGACCCCTCCCGTGGGGGGGACCAAAATAATTTCGACCCGCTCGCGCGAAAATCCACCGACCCCCCCCTGTTGTTAAAAAATGACCACTCCCTTAGTAGATTTGGATGGGGCCAACCATGGGGTTATACTTATAGTATATCCCTGGGCCAACTATGCTCATATTTTCGATGCTCAAACACATCTGAACTAGGAAAGCACCGGGGAAAGCACTATGTATACAGAAGGCCTTAAATCGTTTTAAAAATATCTTGTTTTCTAGCGTCCATGTGAGTTGAAAACGCTGAAACTGACCAACAGACGCTTTGACTATGGCTTCATCGTACGGAAGGGGTCGCCACTGTTGACGCATCTCAGCGCCGCCATCTCCGAGCTAAACACAAGTGGGGCTCTCCAGGAACTGGTCAAGAAGCTGATATTTGACAGAAAGGAGTGTGGCAAGATAAGATGAAGGAGTTGTGTGTGAAGAAACAGTAATTTGGATTTAATTTCTTTGTTTATAAGTTTGTACCAAGCAGGTACTGGGGCAATAAGTTTTTTTTTAAATTTAGTTCAATTCAATTTGCAATATTGGTGGGTTTATAATGTTAACCGACCATAGATTTTCCTAAACATGTAGTAAAATGTGACCGATATTAAGATATTGTGACAACGTTTCCGATCCAATTAATCACCTATAGTCTCTTTGGCCTGGCAAAACTGCATTTTATAAATTACTTCTCCATGGGACCTATGGGTCTAATTATGTAACATGTATCGTATTGTGATGATTGTAATAAAGAATTCTCTGTGACCTAGAACTATCCAGCTAATGTAAATATAATATATTGTAGGGCCTATCCGTTGCCGTTACATAAGCCTACCTTCTGTCATTATGCTGAATTAATATCAACGGAGAGTTTTCACAAGGCCTTTTGCCAATATCATCCAAAGTCTCAGAGAAATATTATCATACTGGTATCATTGTGTAAAACATGTGGATAAGATGTAGCCAATATCTGTCGTTTTCTACACCTTTATTCAGGACAAAAAATAGTACAACCAATGTGTAACCCTGTATGTTGATAAAACTAATGATATGCCTGTATGACGCGCCATGCATAATATCCTATACATGGGATATTGCTGACATTTAGGGTCATTTTCCATCAGCCTATTTGGAGGTGATCGGCAGGCAATCAGCAGAGAATCGGCAGGCAATCGGCAGGGAGAGCCACAACAATTACACCACACAGAGTGCACTTTCCAGTGGTTTCTTGTGGCTCTCCCTGCCGATTGCCTGCCGATTCTCTGACGATTGGCTGCCGATTACCCCCAAATCGGCCAATGGAAAATGGCCCTAAGGGCCACTTCGTGGACTTTTGATTCAATGAGCTCTAAACAAACTATTTTATTGACAAATAACATGTTAGAAACGCGGTATACATTTATCAACATTGAATGCCATAAGAAACAGTATTTCGGTAATGGATCTGCATGTACATGTCTTAGGCTTTTATGAACAATCAATTTTCAACTTTGTATACTACTCAAATACTGTCCCCATCGTCGTCTTGCTGCATGCATTTATTTCTGGCGGCTCTACTAGCCAGGGCTGCATGCATGCATCATGACGACAAGGCATGAAGGATCATTCTGAGAAGCTAGTGCCGGGACCCTGTGGAGATGTTCAGAACGCCTGGAAACTCACTAAGCCCACCCCAAGGTTTATGAGTATAATTATATTTGTGTCCATAGCTAAACCTGTGTCCATAGTTATCCGTAGATACTATATCATTATTCTTACTTATTACAATTATTGTTCTCATTTAAAAAATCCTATTAAACATTCTGTAGTAGAGGTCAGAAGAAGTTTCTGGTTGAAATCATGGGAGGCATTCTCTGCTCGGATTATCAAATCAAGTTGGCTAGGTTATATAATATAATATTTAAAAAAATAATTAATACGGTATTACGTAAGTTTTACAATTGAAAGCTTTGCTCAAAAATAATGTTCAGAACTTCTAGAAACCTACTAGGCCCACCCCAATGTTTATGTGTATATTCGTGTCCATAGCTAAACATGTGTCCATAGTTATCCGTAGATACTATATCATTATTCTTACTTATTACAATTACTGTTCTTATTTTTTTTAAATCATATTAAACATTCCGTAGTAAAGGTCAGAAGAAGTTTCTTGTTAAAATCATGGGAGGCATTCTCTGCTCGGATTATCAAATCAAGCTGGCCATGTTATCTAAAAAGTAATAAAAGCTATTAATGATATTGATAATAATATTATGGTACAAGGTATTCCGTAAGTGAAAGCTTTGCTCAAAAATAATGTGGTTTTCTAAACATGACCTTCGTGTTAGTGATACTTTGAATATAATAGTGTGTTTAATATCAGCTGTACAGACTAAATGCTATATTGTTACGTTTAATCAAAGCATTTTATATGTAGGTCTTTGTATTATCATTCGCATCCATCATGATCCATGGGGTGTGACCTGTATCATTAAAAGCGTTTTTAGCGTGACCAGTTGTCATTCTATCAAATTGTTCGCACATCACGACCCAAGATATAATTGGGTAATTTTAAAGATACAATGAGCCGGAACATAGTACCAAAAGAAATCGTTTGGGTTGGGGGTGTCATTATAGAGATATAATGTCAAGTATAGTAGGTATACACAGTGAAATTTAAGACGCAACAGATCTATTGCATCAGTGTATATCCTTTGTCTACTGTACTCGATTCCCCAACCTGACTTCAAAAAGCATGCATGTGGGCACATGAAGGGTTCAGAAAACTAATCTATGTCTCGGTCCACTTTAGGGCCGGAAGACGGTTGTGGTTCGGGTTATGGTTACAATTTAATAATAAGTCCCAAAGGATGTCGGCCACCGCCATCGCCCCCGCCACCCCATCCCTACACCCCCACCTCACCCGCCCCTGCCACCCACCCAATGTGAGAAAGCCTGTTTATTGTTATTGTTGGCACTGTAAGCGTTGCCATATGTTGCTCGGGACTGACCGGTATCCCTTTCCATCCCCACTTAGGACGTAGGCTAGACTTGCTGAAGTCTCTGATTATAATTGTTGTCATTATTGTCATTGCGCATCCGCTTTGCGGCCTTCGCTGGATTGTCACTGTGAACCCCGATACCAGAAGTTTTGATTCCAAACGAGTATTGCGTCTCCTATATACAATACAACCCCCCCCCCCTTTAGATATTAAAATTGCACTGACATGCATTTCTATTGTTCCAATCTATATCTTTATGTTATCTTGTACATGCACTCATTTGAAGCATAGGATGACCATCACATTTGTTTTAGTACGTACAGGTCCCCCCTTCCCCCCATGTAATACAATGTTATGATATCAACCTAACCATGCTTTTTAGCACGGTTCTCGACACCAAGAAATAAAGAGATATGATCATTTTTTTCTTCTCCTTTTCTTTTTCCTTTTAAATTTCTTTCAAAGGGAAGAGGGACAAATGTACTACTCGAGCCGTGGGACCCGAGCATACAGACGTGCTGAAGTGTAGACGTGATATTTATCATGTAGGCATTCGGTGGTTTAAGAAAATATAGTATTCAGAGGGGTTGCAGTGGGGGGGGGGGGGTCAAAGGTCGGGTGACGCAATGACTTCTTCGGAAGATGATATGACAATTTGTCAACAATATACGCATTTTTAAATAAGGAGGCTGTAGCGAACTGGTGTAACTGTTGGTCAATAATTGAATCCTCTATTTCAATATCTACATGGGGCAGGTGAGGTAGGTGGCTGCTGTCAGGCTAACCTGTTTGTGTCAGCTTCGTTGGTACTTGGGGGGGGGGGGGGGGTATACTTGGAGCAGGGGGCGACACGCCCGAGCGAGGCCTGCCGGAGATGCTGGGTGACGGTGATGGGGGTGTCAGCGTTATTTTACGTCAAGGTGAGCGTGTCTTTGTGAGTGTCTGCCGAAGCATGGGCGTGGGGTATGGGATGGTGGTGGGGGGGGGGGGGGGGGGATTAGCGCATAAAATCCCACAGTGTCTTAACCCCGTCCTCAGTCCGCGCCACACCACCGACCGTACGGGTCGGGTGGACACCACATCGTTGGAACACGACTTCAACATGTATCATTATAGGTAAGCATGTCTTCACTGTCGGGTTCCTCTGACTTTAATCAGAGTTCATGTCTCATTTCTCCTTAGACGATTGTGACCACGGGGAGGCCTCAATCCGTCGGGTTTGTTGTTGGCTTCTATCCCAGGCCCAGGTCAGCCGGGGTCAGGATTCAATCCTTTGATTCAAGAAGCCGATCAGTGTATCATCGGAATTAAGGCCCCGCGTGGTCGTGGGATGTTTTCGGTTTATAGTGGATTTATACCGAATTAATTCTTTTTCGAGAAATGTCATAACTTGTTGGGGGCATGGGCTAGCGATGTAATTATCATTGGACGCTAATTTGCTAAATTGGCGCGGTAATGGTTGGACTAGGAGTGGCGGCAAAACGCACCAGCGTCCCAATGCTGACTTCATAGCTGCGCCATTTCACTGCCGCCCAATTCCCCGAGAGTGGAACTATTTTATGTTCTATGTATGCCCCCGCCCCCCCCCCCCCCCCCCCCCATGTGTAGTTCCGCTTTGAAATCGACTGCATGGTTTACCATTATTGAAGTAGTTGACGGGATGGTCAACATTTATAGGTTACTTTGATATACTTTAAAATAACTCCATGTTGGGAGAGGATAGCTCCAGAGGAGGTTGGGTCCAATATAACTAATATACTGGAGGAGATACTAGTATATGTAAACAAGAATCAAGATTGGCTTTATTGACAAATGAGAGGTACATTTACGTCAGCGCCAGGTTGTTGGTAGTTTGTTTACAATATCATAAATGCCTTTTACAAAGGTAGGCTACATATATATCTTAGAGGGTCTGTCCTGCACTTGACAGTCAGGTTCTACTGACAATACCTGCCTTAATTTCCTAACACTTTTCCATATTTTTGTATTCCTTAATGATTTCATAGATTTCTTATATCACATATTTCAGTCATTTTACATTCAAATAGGATATGCTATACAGTTTGTGTTGTCTTACATGCCTTACATTCCGTGTCAATTGGTTTTTTACCTCTATAACTTGTACTTTGGCTGTCAGTGTCTAAGGTATAGTTTGTATCTAATCTGAGCTTGGTTAATATACTTCGTACATGAGGGGAGCGCACACAATTCAAATAATCTTTCACTTTGTATGGTCAATCCTTGCATTTCTTAATTACTTGACATCTGCCAAGGTTGGCCTGATCTTGTATATTGATTATAGTTTTGGCCATGCATATCTTCCAGCCTTGTCTTGACTCTAAATTTCCATCTGGCCTTAGTCCAGTTGTTTGGCCTTTCCCATATGTCACGACATCCTATTTTAAACAGAAGATATTTTATTATATTTTCTAACCATGGGTGCTTGTCCCCTTTAATAGTTAAAAATGCTTGGTCTAGTACTGGGTTTGAGGACCCGTGCTCAAGCCTGAGCCAGTAAAAAAGGTTAAGTAGTATTATTTTAGTTTCCATAGGGAATCTCCCTAGTTCACCTAGTGCTAGCGTTGTGCTAGCATACTTTGATATACCCAAAGCAAACTTACAAGTTGAAGAATAAAAAGCCTCACTGGCATCACCTACACCTACACCTACACCTAAGATTTCGAGCATTTTATCCCAGTCTGCTCTATATGTTGTGTGGCCACATCCCACCCTTATTGTGCAGTTGCTCTGAGGCAATCCCCACACTGGGCAACCATATAGCAGTATAGGCTCTACTTGTTTGTCAAATAGGGACATAAACAAATTAACTGAAACATTTTGTGAGGTGCGCAGGGCCTGTCTAATTGCGAATGAAGCATGCTTAGCTTTTGATATCCTATCGGTTTGCATCTGTTTAAGACTACCATCCCTTGACGTTATTAATCCAAGATATTTGTATGTATTAACACATTCCAGTGGCTGTTGCTGGAATGTAATAAGACCAGACACTTTCAACTGTGATTAATATAAAGATATATTGTCCAACAATAAAGACAGATACAGAATATTGAATACAATTAATCACATGTCAGCAAAATGTAGATAAGAAAATGTCCCTAGCTCCTAGATCACCAATCAAGAAACAGTATGACCTGTGGCATTTACCTTGTAACCTGAAGTGTTCTGGTAGTCTGAGAAAGAACTCTCCCAGTACCCCAACTATATAGGCACCAGCCTGCATGGGCACTTTCGGAAAGTCATGCAGGTGGTTGCTGCTACAAGGTGGTTCCGTTACTTTAATAATCCTGGATTCCATCTCCTTCCCCATTTTCCATTTTAATCACGGACGGTATTTTCCGAGACCTAGCTTTTATACATGTTATCAATGCGGTTTAGATGTTCCTGCTTGACCTTGGTGAATACAATTCTTACATGATATAATGGGCGCACTTTAGTCATCATGATCCTCACATTGACCAGTTCGCAGAAGTACCACCAGGGGACATCAACGGTTCACCTGTATTTTCCCAGTGTTTCGTTGTCTCTTTTCCGTTTTAATGGTCACTTGCTGAATAGTAGCATTGTTGTAGCAGTCCGATTTCAATTTGGTTTATTGAAATTATTCAATCCTCGCGAGAGCTATTAAAAGGCCCGGATTTAAAGGAAAGGAAATTAAGATTGACTAGATAGTTTCGAAATCTAGGTAAACAGATTTTGTGATTATGACAGTGTCATTTCAATTCAATTTATTTTCATTCACAGTCCATTCAGGAACAATGAATCAGATAGCCGATAGTTACAATGGCATCACTTAAACTTGTCCATGATTAATCTGCAGAATTTTGCAAGGTTTTAATATTTCATTTCTCTAAACACTGAAAAATCTCTACTTTGCCTCCGACTCCACACATTTCCTGTGTGTCCTTTCAATGTTATCATACTTTCCTGTGACTATTGGTAGGTGATGGTTGCCACATTTAAATCAACATAAATCTGTGGCTTCCAGAATACATTACAGTATTATGCCAAACCTGGTATACTTTGCCAATGACTCTTCTTTGTCAATGGTTCCTCACTGGTCTTTATGAAGGGGTGTGATAGCTAAGAATGTTGCCAAGCCTACCTTGATTTAAACAATTTTATTAAAGGCCTGTGTTAGCCACTTTGATTAAAAGCCACCCTTCCTCTAACCTTTCTGGACAATATTGTATACTGTATATTATATTATGTGGGATATCTTACTGGTTCTCCCTGAAACAATCCTATGCCAGAATTAGACCGTTCTTTGTTTTACTTTACAATGCAGTTCCCAGCTCACCCAATACCATACCGTTGGTTGGGTGGCCATTCAGTTTTAAGTTAGATTTACAGAAACGGTTCTTTTAAATTTACGTAGGTCTGAGAAGCCCCATACTTCAGCATACAGCGGTATTGGTACAATACAGGCATCAAAAAGTGAATAGCTGAGTTCAAACTTCACATCCCGAGTATTACTTTTAATACACCCATAATACATTTTCCACAATGCTCGGCGTCCCTATAGATGATCCTGACAGATTTCCAGGTCGAAACTATCTCTTGTTATCAGCAGCAGTCCATCACATTACATCTTCTTCCTACTAGGGGGTCATATTTTCTGTCTGGGTGAGACACGATAGCTTCATCTATACACTGCCCATAGTGTTTGACCTAGCGGAGCTGTGGTTCTTACCCGTTGGTCGAGTTAAGGTTAATGCTCAGTGTTGCTTCTCTGTACACTGTGCTTTTGAGGTCTGCAATGTAATGTACTTGAAGGAAGCTTAGGATCTTGAAATAGTTGAGGGGATGGTCAATATTCATAGGTTATTTTGATATACTTTAGAATAATGGATGGCCTCGCTTAGCTCCATGTTGGGAGAAGATAGCTCCAGAGGAGGATGGATCCAATATGACTGGATGAGGTGTATCCTATAGTATGTGTAAACAAGACCAGACACTTTCAGCTGTGATTAATATAGAGATATATTGTTCAACAATAAAGACAGATACAGAAGATTGAATACAATTAGTCACATGCCAGCAATATGTAGATAAGAAAATGTCACTAGCTCCTAGATCACCAATCAAGAAACAGTAACCCTAGGCATTTACCTTGTAACCTGAAGTGTTCTGGGAGTCTGAGAGTAGCCCAACTATTCCGCATTAGCAAGATGATCACTGTGCAGCGCCATCTTGTCTGGTACCAGTGATATTTCCTCTGCTAACTATAGCAGCCAGGTGATTAGCTGAAGCTGGTTCCTGTCATGTCCAAAATTTTGAGTTTTAGGGGCCATGAACCTTTCAGTTATATGCCTTTATTGTGAATCCTTGTGTCATCTGTTCAGATTGGGGGAGTGGTTAGGACTCTGGCCTACTACTTCATGGGTCATGAGTTCAAATCCATGTTAATGCTATTTTGTCTACACACAATTTAAAGTATATTTTGGTAGGTCAAAATCCTAATAGTATACAATTCGGTTGAAAAGATCCTTAGTCATAGTGTAATCTAAAATGTATTGCATCTCGCTAGTGCGGAATATAGGCACCAGCCTGCATGGGCACTTTCGGAAAGTTATGCAGGTGGTTCCCACTACAAGGTGGTTCAATACCACTTCCGATTAAGGCAATAAATCAGGAGGACCCAGGTTTTGTATTTGGTCCTTAACATACTTACTGAACCTCTTCTGGTTGTCTGATCTCGTAATATTTCTCTAAACATTTCAGAAATTGCATGGTGCATGTATTAGCCTTCCCAGCATAATCAAATAAGTGCACACATTAGATTTCCTCCATTCAGCCATCCTGATCAGATTGGCACCCTTCTTCATGACAACTGATAGTTTTGCTATCTCCTCCTCCCTGCGTTGCTATGCTGAATTCCATCAAAGGAAGTATCGAAGCAGTAGGAATGATCCAAGTGTGTCACAGTGAAGCTTTGCATCCTCGTGATGTTTTTGGTCCTGTTCTCCTCAAGCCTTAGCTTCTTTCGGAAGCCTGCGCTGTTGTAGCATTGAAGTGCCTTTGCATGGTTATATACCTTGAAGCAAAACTCTGATGTCTAACTTTTGCAGACAGAATGCTCTAGAACTCAGTTGACGTACTGCTGTAGAAAGCTGGGAGAGTGGAGCACTGAGTGCAAGACACAGCATGAGCATTGATGTTGCGGGACCATGGTAGCATAGGATCATAGCATCACCCAGATACTTGACATGCCGCTTGAGCCCTTCTAGATCCCCTGGGGGTTCCTGTTGAAAGCATTTCAGCGCTGCCCTTGTCCTTCTCATCAGATCTGTTATGAATCTCTTAAATGTTTCCCTCCTGTCAACTTTAGTTTGTCCAAGTACAAAGTCCTCTGAGAATGATGGGAATATGGTGTTCTTCTTTTTGTCCTTGCTATGTGAGAGGTGTTGTACACAGTTCAGATGTGCCAAATCCTGGTCCTGCAGTATTTTCTTTGTTCAGCTGTCTCCATCACTGGTTACCACAGCAAATTGAGGTCCGGTGTTTGATGCTATATCATCCAAAGCATGTTGCAGGTACTTTCCCTTATTTCAAATTTCTAGGTTGGGGCTGGCACATTCATGGAATGCGTAAACTCTGTGACTGCAGCAGCACCCAGACCACACCTTGACATGGCAACATGCAGAGATACATTGGGTTTCCCTGCTTTCCTACCTCTCTTGAAATAGTTTTGGGCTAGGGGATAATCACATCGTCACCCTTCTTCATGACAACTAATGGTTTTGCTATCTCCTCCTCCTTGTATATCCATGACTTATCTGGTGTAAGAAAGTCATTTTAGGCTCTGGAAGCCATCCTCTCATTGCTATTCCTCTTCATTGTTAGCTTTTCACTTTCATTGCTAGTATCTTGGCTACATCATAGTCATCTTTATGTTTGTCTGCATGGTAGGCTGGAGAAGGTATTCTCTAGTGACATGGAAAGTAGTTGCATGCTCAGCGGCCCCTGATCTGCTGGTCCAATCGGTATGGAACTATGACTGGTTCAGGATAATTTGACTTGCCAGGTGATGTGTTTACAGTCTGCGGCACAGCACATGTGTGAGGCAAATCAACCAATCAATGCCCTTCTATCTTTGGGTTCCTCCTGTTCCCCAGTTTTTGTAATCATAGGAATCCATTTTCCCAGGAGGTTAGTCCCAGCTTCACCAGTTGTCCCCACACACTCATTCGTCGTCTGTCTTCCAAACTTCTAAGTCGAATCACTTTGATCGTTGTGTACACTTTTCTGACCAGCCCTAGTATCCTCTCCTCCAGACGAGTGAACTTCACCGCAAACGGCTGTAAAAATACATTATGACTGCCCTTATAAAGTGTCCCCATACATAGCGCCAGGGGCTGATCCAGAAGGGGTAGTCTACGGGGGGCACGGCCAAGAAAATTTGGTCATGGGGGGGGGGGGGGGGGGCACAGGCCGGGTCCTGTATAGTTAAGAGTCATACCAAGCGCCCCTTATCAATTGGACCGAGCGTTCATCTGAAGCCACACACTTCATAATGTCAGCCGGATTAACAGCTGACTTGGCAAAATTGAATAGCCGTTTATTTGGAATGGCGAGAGGATTACAAGTGTCTTTTAAGCGAATGCCGGATTTGGCAGCTTCACAAAGTCTCTTAATGTATGGCCTCTTGTCTTCTCTCTTGACTGTAGCCGCCTGCCTAGGTAATATGTCATACAGGAATAGGCGTACATTGGTGCTAACTGCCCGATTGGTGTACCTTTTATAGTCGGTAGTATTCATCAGGCCAAACTGCCGCTCGGTGATATTGTTTGTCATGATGAGGGGGTCACGCCGATGGGCGTAAGGGACTTTGAATAATGTTTCAGACGTGAATGATTCACGCCACTTTGGATGATCAAACCAATTTGTCTTGAAGTAATTGGCTAAGGCATTTGACTGTTCAAGATCCAAAAGGGATGTTGCAGTGCATGTGCCCAGAAAAGCATGTCGAATGTAATCTTAAAAGCTGCTAGTTAACTTAGCATGTGACGTCGAAGACCAAGAGCGCATGACAGCCTTGAAACCAAAGACAATATGGCCTGCCAGACGTCTTGAATCGCCAGCATTCAACTTAGTTTTTACAGCTTGCAGCATGTGCCAATTACACAAGGTGGTATCTAAATTGAGACGCATTACAGCATTCCTAATAGCGGTTGACTTATCGTGCTGGACGAGTGGGGAAATGGATCGAGCAGAGCACACGGACGGTATCTAAAAAAAAACCATCACCTCCGACGAAGCAATGCCGTTTACTCTGGTGATGGCAATTGGTGTCGCTCCAAGGGACGTTCGCCAACGTGAAAGCTATCGAGATCTCACAGGAGTCAGCTGCGGCTGTGTTTGATACAGTGCATGCGGCAATGAATCCACGGCGATTGTAATTCCATGTCACTGTTATGTAGCCGATGGGAAACTTAAAATAATTGTGATCATGTGTGTGGTCTATGCCAATAATATGCACCCCATGATCACGTAACAGTCGCAGATTCAAATCCCAAGCTACAACAAGTAGGTAGTCTTTAACCAATGTGCCATCATCACTGTGATACCCTCTTTGGAAAAAGAGGACATTTTCTCGCTGGAACAGTAGGAGACGCTCGATATATCGCCAATCGCTGTTAGTGGGAACTATGTCATGAAGGGGACAGTTGTTTTAAAGCATCCGACGGCCAATCGTACGGATGACACTCCTAATTTGAGGAAGTCCACAATACAGATTATTGAATTGCATTTCATAATTAACAAACAAACGAGAATTATTGGCAACATGCAGAGATACATTGGGTTTCCCTGCTTTCCTACCTCTCTTGAAATAGTTTTGGGCTAGGGGATAATCACATCTTCACCCTTCTTCATGACAACTAATGGTTTTGTTATCTCCTCCTCCTTGTATATCCATGACTTATCTGGTGTAAGAAAGTCATTTTAGGATCTGGAAGCCATCCTCTCATTGCTATTCCTCTTCATTGTTAGCTTTTCACTTTCATTGCTAGTATCTTGGCTACATCATAGTCATCTTTATGTTTGTCTGCATGGTAGGCTGGAGAAGGTATTCTCTAGTGACATGGAAAGTAGTTGCATGCTCAGCGGCCCCTGATCTGCTGGTCCAATCGGTATGGAACTATGACTGGTTCAGGATAATTTGACTTGCCAGGTGATGTGTTTACAGTCTGCGGCACAGCACATGTGTGAGGCAAATCAACCAATCAATGCCCTTCTATCTTTGGGTTCCTCCTGTTCCCCAGTTTTTGTAATCATAGGAATCCATTTTCCCAGGAGGTTAGTCCCAGCTTCACCAGTTGTCCCCACACACTCATTCGTCGTCTGTCTTCCAAACTTCTAAGTCGAATCACTTTGATCGTTGTGTACACTTTTCTGACCAGCCCTAGTATCCTCTCCTCCAGACGAGTGAACTTCACCGCAAACGGCTGTAAAAATACATTATGACTGCCCTTATAAAGTGTCCCCATACATAGCGCCAGGGGCTGATCCAGAAGGGGTAGTCTACGGGGGGGCACGGCCAAGAAAATTTGGTCATGGGGGGGGCACAGGCCGGGTCCTGTATAGTTAAGAGTCATACCAAGCGCCCCTTATCAATTGGACCGAGCGTTCATCTGAAGCCACACACTTCATAATGTCAGCCGGATTAACAGCTGACTTGGCAAAATTGAATAGCCGTTTATTTGGAATGGCGAGAGGATTACAAGTGTCTTTTAAGCGAATGCCGGATTTGGCAGCTTCACAAAGTCTCTTAACCCTCTCACCGTCAGCAGGCCGCTATAGCGGCCAGGGCACCTTATTCACTGAGCTGAACAAGAAAAATATTACTCAAAATTGATGAAAATATTTTCTTACAAGTCCTAGTCGAAGTACCTCATGTTTGGTATCATATTAAAGCCTATGACATCCTCTTTCACATCCTACATTCCATTCTTGTTTACGAAGAAAGTGAGAGGAGTACCCATACTAAAACCTCATTTCAATTTTTGATATTTATATTTTTTTCAAATTTTTGGCAAAATTACAGAGAAATCTGGCGGCGGGAGGGTTAATGTATGGCCTCTTGTCTTCTCTCTTGACTGTAGCCGCCTGCCTAGGCAATATGTCATACAGGAATAGGCGTACATTGGTGCTAACTGCCCGATTGGTGTACCTTTTATAGTCGGTAGTATTCATCAGGCCAAACTGCCGCTCGGTGATATTGTTTGTCATGATGAGGGGGTCACGCCGATGGGCGTAAGGGACTTTGAATAATGTTTCAGACGTGAATGATTCACGCCACTTTGGATGATCAAACCAATTTGTCTTGAAGTAATTGGCTAAGGCATTTGACTGTTCAAGATCCAAAAGGGATGTTGCAGTGCATGTGCCCAGAAAAGCATGTCGAATGTAATCTTAAAAGCTGCTAGTTAACTTAGCATGTGACGTCGAAGACCAAGAGCGCATGACAGCCTTGAAACCAAAGACAATATGGCCTGCCAGACGTCTTGAATCGCCAGCATTCAACTTAGTTTTTACAGCTTGCAGCATGTGCCAATTACACAAGGTGGTATCTAAATTGAGACGCATTACAGCATTCCTAATAGCGGTTGACTTATCGTGCTGGACGAGTGGGGAAATGGGATCGAGCAGAGCACACGGACGGTATCTAAAAAAAACCCATCACCTCCGACGAAGCAATGCAGTTTACTCTGGTGATGGCAATTGGTGTCGCTCCAAGGGACGTTCGCCAACGTGAAAGCTATCGAGATCTCACAGGAGTCAGCTGCGGCTGTGTTTGATACAGTGCATGCGGCAATGAATCCACGGCGATTGTAATTCGATGTCACTGTTATGTAGCCGATGGGAAACTTAAAATAATTGTGATCATGTGTGTGGTCTATGCCAATAATATGCACCCCATGATCACGTAACAGTCGCAGATTCAAATCCCAAGCTACAACAAGTAGGTAGTCTTTAACCAATGTGCCATCATCACTGTGATACCCTCTTTGGAAAAAGAGGACATTTTCTCGCTGGAACAGTAGGAGACGCTCGATATATCGCCAATCGCTGTTAGTGGGAACTATGTCATGAAGGGGACAGTTGTTTTAAAGCATCCGACAGCCAGTCGTACGGATGACACTCCTAATTTGAGGAAGTCCACAATACAGATTGTTGAATTGCATTTCATAATTAACAAACAAACGAGAATTATTGGCAACATGCAGAGATACATTGCGTTTCCCTGCTTTCCTACCTCTCTTGAAATAGTTTTGGGCTAGGGGATAATCACATCATCACCCTTCTTCATGACAACTAATGGTTTTGCTATCTCCTCCTCCTTGTATATCCATGACTTATCTGGTGTAAGAAAGTCATTTTAGGCTCTGGAAGCCATCCTCTCATTGCTATTCCTCTTCATTGTTAGCTTTTCACTTTCATTGCTAGTATCTTGGCTACATCATGGTCATCTTTATGTTTGTCTGTATGGTAGGCTGGAGAAGGTATTCTCTAGTGACATGGAAAGTAGTTGCATGCTCAGCGGCCCCTGATCTGCTGGTCCAACCGGTATGGAACTATGACTGGTTCAGGATAATTTGACTTGCCAGGTGATGTGTTTACAGTCTGCGGCACAGCACATGTGTGAGGCAAATCAACCAATCAATGCCCTTCTATCTTTGGGTTCCTCCTGTTCCCCAGTTTTTGTAATCATAGGAATCCATTTTCCCAGGAGGTTAGTCCCAGCTTCACCAGTTGTCCCCACACACTCATTCGTCGTCTGTCTTCCAAACTTCTAAGTCGAATCACTTTGATCGTTGTGTACACTTTTCTGACCAGCCCTAGTATCCTCTCCTCCAGACGAGTGAACTTCACCGCAAACGGCTGTAAAAATACATTATGACTGCCCTTATAAAGTGTCCCCATACATAGCGCCAGGGGCTGATCCAGAAGGGGTAGTCTACGGGGGGCACGGCCAAGAAAATTTGGTCATGGGGGGGGGGGGGGCACAGGCCGGGTCCTGTATAGTTAAGAGTCATACCAAGCGCCCCTTATCAATTGGACCGAGCGTTCATCTGAAGCCACACACTTCATAATGTCAGCCGGATTAACAGCTGACTTGGCAAAATTGAATAGCCGTTTATTTGGAATGGCGAGAGGATTACAAGTGTCTTTTAAGCGAATGCCGGATTTGGCAGCTTCACAAAGTCTCTTAACCCTCTCACCGTCAGCAGGCCGCTATAGCGGCCAGGGCACCTTATTCACTGAGCTGAACAAGAAAAATATTACTCAAAATTGATGAAAATATTTTCTTACAAGTCCTAGTCGAAGTACCTCATGTTTGGTATCATATTAAAGCCTATGACATCCTCTTTCACATCCTACATTCCATTCTTGTTTACGAAGAAAGTGAGAGGAGTACCCATACTAAAACCTCATTTCAATTTTTGATATTTATATTTTTTTCAAATTTTTGGCAAAATTACAGAGAAATCTGGCGGCGGGAGGGTTAATGTATGGCCTCTTGTCTTCTCTCTTGACTGTAGCCGCCTGCCTAGGCAATATGTCATACAGGAATAGGCGTACATTGGTGCTAACTGCCCGATTGGTGTACCTTTTATAGTCGGTAGTATTCATCAGGCCAAACTGCCGCTCGGTGATATTGTTTGTCATGATGAGGGGGTCACGCCGATGGGCGTAAGGGACTTTGAATAATGTTTCAGACGTGAATGATTCACGCCACTTTGGATGATCAAACCAATTTGTCTTGAAGTAATTGGCTAAGGCATTTGACTGTTCAAGATCCAAAAGGGATGTTGCAGTGCATGTGCCCAGAAAAGCATGTCGAATGTAATCTTAAAAGCTGCTAGTTAACTTAGCATGTGACGTCGAAGACCAAGAGCGCATGACAGCCTTGAAACCAAAGACAATATGGCCTGCCAGACGTCTTGAATCGCCAGCATTCAACTTAGTTTTTACAGCTTGCAGCATGTGCCAATTACACAAGGTGGTATCTAAATTGAGACGCATTACAGCATTCCTAATAGCGGTTGACTTATCGTGCTGGACGAGTGGGGAAATGGGATCGAGCAGAGCACACGGACGGTATCTAAAAAAAACCCATCACCTCCGACGAAGCAATGCAGTTTACTCTGGTGATGGCAATTGGTGTCGCTCCAAGGGACGTTCGCCAACGTGAAAGCTATCGAGATCTCACAGGAGTCAGCTGCGGCTGTGTTTGATACAGTGCATGCGGCAATGAATCCACGGCGATTGTAATTCGATGTCACTGTTATGTAGCCGATGGGAAACTTAAAATAATTGTGATCATGTGTGTGGTCTATGCCAATAATATGCACCCCATGATCACGTAACAGTCGCAGATTCAAATCCCAAGCTACAACAAGTAGGTAGTCTTTAACCAATGTGCCATCATCACTGTGATACCCTCTTTGGAAAAAGAGGACATTTTCTCGCTGGAACAGTAGGAGACGCTCGATATATCGCCAATCGCTGTTAGTGGGAACTATGTCATGAAGGGGACAGTTGTTTTAAAGCATCCGACAGCCAGTCGTACGGATGACACTCCTAATTTGAGGAAGTCCACAATACAGATTGTTGAATTGCATTTCATAATTAACAAACAAACGAGAATTATTGGCAACATGCAGAGATACATTGCGTTTCCCTGCTTTCCTACCTCTCTTGAAATAGTTTTGGGCTAGGGGATAATCACATCATCACCCTTCTTCATGACAACTAATGGTTTTGCTATCTCCTCCTCCTTGTATATCCATGACTTATCTGGTGTAAGAAAGTCATTTTAGGCTCTGGAAGCCATCCTCTCATTGCTATTCCTCTTCATTGTTAGCTTTTCACTTTCATTGCTAGTATCTTGGCTACATCATGGTCATCTTTATGTTTGTCTGTATGGTAGGCTGGAGAAGGTATTCTCTAGTGACATGGAAAGTAGTTGCATGCTCAGCGGCCCCTGATCTGCTGGTCCAACCGGTATGGAACTATGACTGGTTCAGGATAATTTGACTTGCCAGGTGATGTGTTTACAGTCTGCGGCACAGCACATGTGTGAGGCAAATCAACCAATCAATGCCCTTCTATCTTTGGGTTCCTCCTGTTCCCCAGTTTTTGTAATCATAGGAATCCATTTTCCCAGGAGGTTAGTCCCAGCTTCACCAGTTGTCCCCACACACTCATTCGTCGTCTGTCTTCCAAACTTCTAAGTCGAATCACTTTGATCGTTGTGTACACTTTTCTGACCAGCCCTAGTATCCTCTCCTCCAGACGAGTGAACTTCACCGCAAACGGCTGTAAAAATACATTATGACTGCCCTTATAAAGTGTCCCCATACATAGCGCCAGGGGCTGATCCAGAAGGGGTAGTCTACGGGGGGCACGGCCAAGAAAATTTGGTCATGGGGGGGGGGGGGGGGCACAGGCCGGGTCCTGTATAGTTAAGAGTCATACCAAGCGCCCCTTATCAATTGGACCGAGCGTTCATCTGAAGCCACACACTTCATAATGTCAGCCGGATTAACAGCTGACTTGGCAAAATTGAATAGCCGTTTATTTGGAATGGCGAGAGGATTACAAGTGTCTTTTAAGCGAATGCCGGATTTGGCAGCTTCACAAAGTCTCTTAACCCTCTCACCGTCAGCAGGCCGCTATAGCGGCCAGGGCACCTTATTCACTGAGCTGAACAAGAAAAATATTACTCAAAATTGATGAAAATATTTTCTTACAAGTCCTAGTCGAAGTACCTCATGTTTGGTATCATATTAAAGCCTATGACATCCTCTTTCACATCCTACATTCCATTCTTGTTTACGAAGAAAGTGAGAGGAGTACCCATACTAAAACCTCATTTCAATTTTTGATATTTATATTTTTTTCAAATTTTTGGCAAAATTACAGAGAAATCTGGCGGCGGGAGGGTTAATGTATGGCCTCTTGTCTTCTCTCTTGACTGTAGCCGCCTGCCTAGGCAATATGTCATACAGGAATAGGCGTACATTGGTGCTAACTGCCCGATTGGTGTACCTTTTATAGTCGGTAGTATTCATCAGGCCAAACTGCCGCTCGGTGATATTGTTTGTCATGATGAGGGGGTCACGCCGATGGGCGTAAGGGACTTTGAATAATGTTTCAGACGTGAATGATTCACGCCACTTTGGATGATCAAACCAATTTGTCTTGAAGTAATTGGCTAAGGCATTTGACTGTTCAAGATCCAAAAGGGATGTTGCAGTGCATGTGCCCAGAAAAGCATGTCGAATGTAATCTTAAAAGCTGCTAGTTAACTTAGCATGTGACGTCGAAGACCAAGAGCGCATGACAGCCTTGAAACCAAAGACAATATGGCCTGCCAGACGTCTTGAATCGCCAGCATTCAACTTAGTTTTTACAGCTTGCAGCATGTGCCAATTACACAAGG
Source organism: Harmothoe impar (assembly GCA_947462335.1). Classification (NCBI taxonomy): domain Eukaryota; kingdom Metazoa; phylum Annelida; class Polychaeta; order Phyllodocida; family Polynoidae; genus Harmothoe; species Harmothoe impar. Next base: position 41,756,967 of record OX381711.1, on the reverse strand, counting down.
TGGTATCTAAATTGAGACGCATTACAGCATTCCTAATAGCGGTTGACTTATCGTGCTGGACGAGTGGGGAAATGGGATCGAGCAGAGCACACGGACGGTATCTAAAAAAAAACCATCACCTCCGACGAAGCAATGCAGTTTACTCTGGTGATGGCAATTGGTGTCGCTCCAAGGGACGTTCGCCAACGTGAAAGCTATCGAGATCTCACAGGAGTCAGCTGCGGCTGTGTTTGATACAGTGCATGCGGCAATGAATCCACGGCGATTGTAATTCGATGTCACTGTTATGTAGCCGATGGGAAACTTAAAATAATTGTGATCATGTGTGTGGTCTATGCCAATAATATGCACCCCATGATCACGTAACAGTCGCAGATTCAAATCCCAAGCTACAACAAGTAGGTAGTCTTTAACCAATGTGCCATCATCACTGTGATACCCTCTTTGGAAAAAGAGGACATTTTCTCGCTGGAACAGTAGGAGACGCTCGATATATCGCCAATCGCTGTTAGTGGGAACTATGTCATGAAGGGGACAGTTGTTTTAAAGCATCCGACAGCCAGTCGTACGGATGACACTCCTAATTTGAGGAAGTCCACAATACAGATTGTTGAATTGCATTTCATAATTAACAAACAAACGAGAATTATTGGCAACATGCAGAGATACATTGCGTTTCCCTGCTTTCCTACCTCTCTTGAAATAGTTTTGGGCTAGGGGATAATCACATCATCACCCTTCTTCATGACAACTAATGGTTTTGCTATCTCCTCCTCCTTGTATATCCATGACTTATCTGGTGTAAGAAAGTCATTTTAGGCTCTGGAAGCCATCCTCTCATTGCTATTCCTCTTCATTGTTAGCTTTTCACTTTCATTGCTAGTATCTTGGCTACATCATGGTCATCTTTATGTTTGTCTGTATGGTAGGCTGGAGAAGGTATTCTCTAGTGACATGGAAAGTAGTTGCATGCTCAGCGGCCCCTGATCTGCTGGTCCAACCGGTATGGAACTATGACTGGTTCAGGATAATTTGACTTGCCAGGTGATGTGTTTACAGTCTGCGGCACAGCACATGTGTGAGGCAAATCAACCAATCAATGCCCTTCTATCTTTGGGTTCCTCCTGTTCCCCAGTTTTTGTAATCATAGGAATCCATTTTCCCAGGAGGTTAGTCCCAGCTTCACCAGTTGTCCCCACACACTCATTCGTCGTCTGTCTTCCAAACTTCTAAGTCGAATCACTTTGATCGTTGTGTACACTTTTCTGACCAGCCCTAGTATCCTCTCCTCCAGACGAGTGAACTTCACCGCAAACGGCTGTAAAAATACATTATGACTGCCCTTATAAAGTGTCCCCATACATAGCGCCAGGGGCTGATCCAGAAGGGGTAGTCTACGGGGGGCACGGCCAAGAAAATTTGGTCATGGGGGGGGGGGGGCACAGGCCGGGTCCTGTATAGTTAAGAGTCATACCAAGCGCCCCTTATCAATTGGACCGAGCGTTCATCTGAAGCCACACACTTCATAATGTCAGCCGGATTAACAGCTGACTTGGCAAAATTGAATAGCCGTTTATTTGGAATGGCGAGAGGATTACAAGTGTCTTTTAAGCGAATGCCGGATTTGGCGGCTTCACAAAGTCTCTTAATGTATGGCCTCTTGTCTTCTCTCTTGACTGTAGCCGCCTGCCTAGGCAATATGTCATACAGGAATAGGCGTACATTGGTGCTAACTGCCCGATTGGTGTACCTTTTATAGTCGGTAGTATTCGTCAGGCCAAACTGCCGCTCGGTGATATTGTTTGTCATGATGAGGGGGTCACGCCGATGGGCGTAAGGGACTTTGAATAATGTTTCAGACGTGAATGATTCACGCCACTTTGGATGATCAAACCAATTTGTCTTGAAGTAATTGGCTAAGGCATTTGACTGTTCAAGATCCAAAAGGGATGTTGCAGTGCATGTGCCCAGAAAAGCATGTCGAATGTAATCTTAAAAGCTGCTAGTTAACTTAGCATGTGACGTCGAAGACCAAGAGCGCATGACAGCCTTGAAACCAAAGACAATATGGCCTGCCAGACGTCTTGAATCGCCAGCATTCAACTTAGTTTTTACAGCTTGCAGCATGTGCCAATTACACAAGGTGGTATCTAAATTGAGACGCATGACAGCATTCCTAATAGCGGTTGACTTATCGTGCTGGACGAGTGGGGAAATGGGATCGAGCAGAGCACACGGACGGTATCTAAAAAAAACCATCACCTCCGACGAAGCAATGCAGTTTACTCTGGTGATGGCAATTGGTGTCGCTCCAAGGGACGTTCGCCAACGTGAAAGCTATCGAGATCTCACAGGAGTCAGCTGCGGCTGTGTTTGATACAGTGCATGCGGCAATGAATCCACGGCGATTGTAATTCCATGTCACTGTTATGTAGCCGATGGGAAACTTAAAATAATTGTGATCATGTGTGTGGTCTATGCCAATAATATGCACCCCATGATCACGTAACAGTCGCATATTCAAATCCCAAGCTACAACAAGTAGGTAGTCTTTAACCAATGTGCCATCATCACTGTGATACCCTCTTTGGAAAAAGAGGACATTTTCTTGCTGGAACAGTAGGAGACGCTCGATATATCGCCAATCGCTGTTAGTGGGAACTATGTCATGAAGGGGACAGTTGTTTTAAAGCATCCGACGGCCAGTCGTACGGATGACACTCCTAATTTGAGGAAGTCCACAATACAGATTGTTGAATTGCATTTCATAATTAACAAACAAACGAGAATTATTGGCAACATGCAGATACATTGGGTTTCCCTGCTTTCCTACCTCTCTTGAAATAGTTTTGGGCTAGGGGATAATCACATCTTCACCCTTCTTCATGACAACTAATGGTTTTGCTATCTCCTCCTCCTTGTATATCCATGACTTATCTGGTGTAAGAAAGTCATTTTAGGATCTGGAAGCCATCCTCTCATTGCTATTCCTCTTCATTGTTAGCTTTTCACTTTCATTGCTAGTATCTTGGCTACATCATGGTCATCTTTATGTTTGTCTGTATGGTAGGCTGGAGAAGGTATTCTCTAGTGACATGGAAAGTAGTTGCATGCTCAGCGGCCCCTGATCTGCTGGTCCAACCGGTATGGAACTATGACTGGTTCAGGATAATTTGACTTGCCAGGTGATGTGTTTACAGTCTGCGGCACAGCACATGTGTGAGGCAAATCAACCAATCAATGCCCTTCTATCTTTGGGTTCCTCCTGTTCCCCAGTTTTTGTAATCATAGGAATCCATTTTCCCAGGAGGTTAGTCCCAGCTTCACCAGTTGTCCCCATACACTCATTCGTCGTCTGTCTTCCAAACTTCTAAGTCGAATCACTTTGATCGTTGTGTACACTTTTCTGACCAGCCCTAGTATCCTCTCCTCCAGACGAGTGAACTTCACCGCAAACGGCTGTAAAAATACATTATGACTGCCCTTATAAAGTGTCCCCATACATAGCGCCAGGGGCTGATCCAGAAGGGGTAGTCTACGGGGGGCACGGCCAAGAAAATTTGGTCATGGGGGGGGGGGCACAGGCCGGGTCCTGTATAGTTAAGAGTCATACCAAGCGCCCCTTATCAATTGGACCGAGCGTTCATCTGAAGCCACACACTTCATAATGTCAGCCGGATTAACAGCTGACTTGGCAAAATTGAATAGCCGTTTATTTGGAATGGCGAGAGGATTACAAGTGTCTTTTAAGCGAATGCCGGATTTGGCGGCTTCACAAAGTCTCTTAATGTATGGCCTCTTGTCTTCTCTCTTGACTGTAGCCGCCTGCCTAGGCAATATGTCATACAGGAATAGGCGTACATTGGTGCTAACTGCCCGATTGGTGTACCTTTTATAGTCGGTAGTATTCGTCAGGCCAAACTGCCGCTCGGTGATATTGTTTGTCATGATGAGGGGGTCACGCCGATGGGCGTAAGGGACTTTGAATAATGTTTCAGACGTGAATGATTCACGCCACTTTGGATGATCAAACCAATTTGTCTTGAAGTAATTGGCTAAGGCTTTTGACTGTTCAAGATCCAAAAGGGATGTTGCAGTGCATGTGCCCAGAAAAGCATGTCGAATGTAATCTTAAAAGCTGCTAGTTAACTTAGCATGTGACGTCGAAGACCAAGAGCGCATGACAGCCTTGAAACCAAAGACAATATGGCCTGCCAGACGTCTTGAATCGCCAGCATTCAACTTAGTTTTTACAGCTTGCAGCATGTGCCAATTACACAAGGTGGTATCTAAATTGAGACGCATTACAGCATTCCTAATAGCGGTTGACTTATCGTGCTGGACGAGTGGGGAAATGGGATCGAGCAGAGCACACGGACGGTATCTAAAAAAAACCCATCACCTCCGACGAAGCAATGCAGTTTACTCTGGTGATGGCAATTGGTGTCGCTCCAAGGGACGTTCGCCAACGTGAAAGCTATCGAGATCTCACAGGAGTCAGCTGCGGCTGTGTTTGATACAGTGCATGCGGCAATGAATCCACGGCGATTGTAATTCCATGTCACTGTTATGTAGCCGATGGGAAACTTAAAATAATTGTGATCATGTGTGTGGTCTATGCCAATAATATGCACCCCATGATCACGTAACAGTCGCAGATTCAAATCCCAAGCTACAACAAGTAGGTAGTCTTTAACCAATGTGCCATCATCACTGTGTTACCCTCTTTGGAAAAAGAGGACATTTTCTCGCTGGAACAGTAGGAGAAGCTCGATATATCGCCAATCGCTGTTAGTGGGAACTATGTCATGAAGGGGACAGTTGTTTTAAAGCATCCGACGGCCAGTCGTACGGATGACACTCCTAATTTGAGGAAGTCCACAATACAGATTGTTGAATTGCATTTCATAATTAACAAACAAACGAGAATTATTGGCAACATGCAGAGATACATTGGGTTTCCCTGCTTTCCTACCTCTCTTGAAATAGTTTTGGGCTAGGGGATAATCACATCATCACCCTTCTTCATGACAACTAATGGTTTTACTATCTCCTCCTCCTTGTATATCCATGACTTATCTGGTGTAAGAAAGTCATTTTAGGCTCTGGAAGCCATCCTCTCATTGCTATTCCTCTTCATTGTTAGCTTTTCACTTTCATTGCTAGTATCTTGGCTACATCATGGTCATCTTTATGTTTGTCTGTATGGTAGGCTGGAGAAGGTATTCTCTAGTGACATGGAAAGTAGTTGCATGCTCAGCGGCCCCTGATCTGCTGGTCCAACCGGTATGGAACTATGACTGGTTCAGGATAATTTGACTTGCCAGGTGATGTGTTTACAGTCTGCGGCACAGCACATGTGTGAGGCAAATCAACCAATCAATGCCCTTCTATCTTTGGGTTCCTCCTGTTCCCCAGTTTTTGTAATCATAGGAATCCATTTTCCCAGGAGGTTAGTCCCAGCTTCACCAGTTGTCCCCACACACTCATTCGTCGTCTGTCTTCCAAACTTCTAAGTCGAATCACTTTGATCGTTGTGTACACTTTTCTGACCAGCCCTAGTATCCTCTCCTCCAGACGAGTGAACTTCACCGCAAACGGCTGTAAAAATACATTATGACTGCCCTTATAAAGTGTCCCCATACATAGCGCCAGGGGCTGATCCAGAAGGGATAGTCTACGGGGGGCACGGCCAAGAAAATTTGGTCATGGGGGGGGGGGGGGGCACAGGCCGGGTCCTGTATAGTTAAGAGTCATACCAAGCGCCCCTTATCAATTGGACCGAGCGTTCATCTGAAGCCACACACTTCATAATGTCAGCCGGATTAACAGCTGACTTGGCAAAATTGAATAGCCGTTTATTTGGAATGGCGAGAGGATTACAAGTGTCTTTTAAGCGAATGCCGGATTTGGCGGCTTCACAAAGTCTCTTAATGTATGGCCTCTTGTCTTCTCTCTTGACTGTAGCCGCCAGCCTAGGCAATATGTCATACAGGAATAGGCGTACATTGGTGCTAACCGCCCGATTGGTGTACCTTTTATAGTCGGTAGTATTCGTCAGGCCAAACTGCCGCTCGGTGATATTGTTTGTCATGACGAGGGGGTCACGCCGATGGGCGTAAGGGACTTTGAATAATGTTTCAGACGTGAATGATTCACGCCACTTTGGATGATCAAACCAATTTGTCTTGAAGTAATTGGCTAAGGCTTTTGACTGTTCAAGATCCAAAAGGGATGTTGCAGTGCATGTGCCCAGAAAAGCATGTCGAATGTAATCTTAAAAGCTGCTAGTTAACTTAGCATGTGACGTCGAAGACCAAGAGCGCATGACAGCCTTGAAACCAAAGACAATATGGCCTGCCAGACGTCTTGAATCGCCAGCATTCAACTTAGTTTTTACAGCTTGCAGCATGTGCCAATTACACAAGGTGGTATCTAAATTGAGACGCATTACAGCATTCCTAATAGCGGTTGACTTATCGTGCTGGACGAGTGGGGAAATGGGATCGAGCAGAGCACACGGACGGTATCTAAAAAAAAACCATCACCTCCGACGAAGCAATGCAGTTTACTCTGGTGATGGCAATTGGTGTCGCTCCAAGGGACGTTCGCCAACGTGAAAGCTATCGAGATCTCACAGGAGTCAGCTGCGGCTGTGTTTGATACAGTGCATGCGGCAATGAATCCACGGCGATTGTAATTCCATGTCACTGTTATGTAGCCGATGGGAAACTTAAAATAATTGTGATCATGTGTGTGGTCTATGCCAATAATATGCACCCCATGATCACGTAACAGTCGCAGATTCAAATCCCAAGCTACAACAAGTAGGTAGTCTTTAACCAATGTGCCATCATCACTGTGTTACCCTCTTTGGAAAAAGAGGACATTTTCTCGCTGGAACAGTAGGAGAAGCTCGATATATCGCCAATCGCTGTTAGTGGGAACTATGTCATGAAGGGGACAGTTGTTTTAAAGCATCCGACGGCCAGTCGTACGGATGACACTCCTAATTTGAGGAAGTCCACAATACAGATTGTTGAATTGCATTTCATAATTAACAAACAAACGAGAATTATTGGCAACATGCAGAGATACATTGGGTTTCCCTGCTTTCCTACCTCTCTTGAAATAGTTTTGGGCTAGGGGATAATCACATCTTCACCCTTCTTCATGACAACTAATGGTTTTGCTATCTCCTCCTCCTTGTATATCCATGACTTATCTGGTGTGAGAAAGTCATTTTAGGCTCTGGAAGCCATCCTCTCATTGCTATTCCTCTTCATTGTTAGCTTTTCACTTTCATTGCTAGTATCTTGGCTACATCATGGTCATCTTTATGTTTGTCTGTATGGTAGGCTGGAGAAGGTATTCTCTAGTGACATGGAAAGTAGTTGCATGCTCAGCGGCCCCTGATCTGCTGGTCCAACCGGTATGGAACTATGACTGGTTCAGGATAATTTGACTTGCCAGGTGATGTGTTTACAGTCTGCGGCACAGCACATGTGTGAGGCAAATCAACCAATCAATGCCCTTCTATCTTTGGGTTCCTCCTGTTCCCCAGTTTTTGTAATCATAGGAATCCATTTTCCCAGGAGGTTAGTCCCAGCTTCACCAGTTGTCCCCACACACTCATTCGTCGTCTGTCTTCCAAACTTCTAAGTCGAATCACTTTGATCGTTGTGTACACTTTTCTGACCAGCCCTAGTATCCTCTCCTCCAGACGAGTGAACTTCACCGCAAACGGCTGTAAAAATACATTATGACTGCCCTTATAAAGTGTCCCCATACATAGCGCCAGGGGCTGATCCAGAAGGGGTAGTCTACGGGGGGCACGGCCAAGAAAATTTGGTCATGGGGGGGGGGGGGGGGGCACAGGCCGGGTCCTGTATAGTTAAGAGTCATACCAAGCGCCCCTTATCAATTGGACCGAGCGTTCATCTGAAGCCACACACTTCATAATGTCAGCCGGATTAACAGCTGACTTGGCAAAATTGAATAGCCGTTTATTTGGAATGGCGAGAGGATTACAAGTGTCTTTTAAGCGAATGCCGGATTTGGCGGCTTCACAAAGTCTCTTAATGTATGGCCTCTTGTCTTCTCTCTTGACTGTAGCCGCCAGCCTAGGCAATATGTCATACAGGAATAGGCGTACATTGGTGCTAACCGCCCGATTGGTGTACCTTTTATAGTCGGTAGTATTCGTCAGGCCAAACTGCCGCTCGGTGATATTGTTTGTCATGACGAGGGGGTCACGCCGATGGGCGTAAGGGACTTTGAATAATGTTTCAGACGTGAATGATTCACGCCACTTTGGATGATCAAACCAATTTGTCTTGAAGTAATTGGCTAAGGCATTTGACTGTTCAAGATCCAAAAGGGATGTTGCAGTGCATGTGCCCAGAAAAGCATGTCGAATGTAATCTTAAAAGCTGCTAGTTAACTTAGCATGTGACGTCGAAGACCAAGAGCGCATGACAGCCTTGAAACCAAAGACAATATGGCCTGCCAGACGTCTTGAATCGCCAGCATTCAACTTAGTTTTTACAGCTTGCAGCATGTGCCAATTACACAAGGTGGTATCTAAATTGAGATGCATTACAGCATTCCTAATAGCGGTTGACTTATCGTGCTGGACGAGTGGGGAAATGGGATCGAGCAGAGCACACGGACGGTATCTAAAAAAAACCCATCACCTCCGACGAAGCAATGCAGTTTACTCTGGTGACGGCAATTGGTGTCGCTCCAAGGGACGTTCGCCAACGTGAAAGCTATCGAGATCTCACAGGAGTCAGCTGCGGCTGTGTTTGATACAGTGCATGCGGCAATGAATCCACGGCGATTGTAATTCCATGTCACTGTTATGTAGCCGATGGGAAACTTAAAATAATTGTGATCATGTGTGTGGTCTATGCCAATAATATGCACCCCATGATCACGTAACAGTCGCAGATTCAAATCCCAAGCTACAACAAGTAGGTAGTCTTTAACCAATGTGCCATCATCACTGTGTTACCCTCTTTGGAAAAAGAGGACATTTTCTCGCTGGAACAGTAGGAGAAGCTCGATATATCGCCAATCGCTGTTAGTGGGAACTATGTCATGAAGGGGACAGTTGTTTTAAAGCATCCGACGGCCAGTCGTACGGATGACACTCCTAATTTGAGGAAGTCCACAATACAGATTGTTGAATTGCATTTCATAATTAACAAACAAACGAGAATTATTGGCAACATGCAGATACATTGGGTTTCCCTGCTTTCCTACCTCTCTTGAAATAGTTTTGGGCTAGGGGATAATCACATCTTCACCCTTCTTCATGACAACTAATGGTTTTGCTATCTCCTCCTCCTTGTATATCCATGACTTATCTGGTGTAAGAAAGTCATTTTAGGATCTGGAAGCCATCCTCTCATTGCTATTCCTCTTCATTGTTAGCTTTTCACTTTCATTGCTAGTATCTTGGCTACATCATGGTCATCTTTATGTTTGTCTGTATGGTAGGCTGGAGAAGGTATTCTCTAGTGACATGGAAAGTAGTTGCATGCTCAGCGGCCCCTGATCTGCTGGTCCAACCGGTATGGAACTATGACTGGTTCAGGATAATTTGACTTGCCAGGTGATGTGTTTACAGTCTGCGGCACAGCACATGTGTGAGGCAAATCAACCAATCAATGCCCTTCTATCTTTGGGTTCCTCCTGTTCCCCAGTTTTTGTAATCATAGGAATCCATTTTCCCAGGAGGTTAGTCCCAGCTTCACCAGTTGTCCCCACACACTCATTCGTCGTCTGTCTTCCAAACTTCTAAGTCGAATCACTTTGATCGTTGTGTACACTTTTCTGACCAGCCCTAGTATCCTCTCCTCCAGACGAGTGAACTTCACCGCAAACGGCTGTAAAAATACATTATGACTGCCCTTATAAAGTGTCCCCATACATAGCGCCAGGGGCTGATCCAGAAGGGGTAGTCTACGGGGGGCACGGCCAAGAAAATTTGGTCATGGGGGGGGGGGGGGGCACAGGCCGGGTCCTGTATAGTTAAGAGTCATACCAAGCGCCCCTTATCAATTGGACCGAGCGTTCATCTGAAGCCACACACTTCATAATGTCAGCCGGATTAACAGCTGACTTGGCAAAATTGAATAGCCGTTTATTTGGAATGGCGAGAGGATTACAAGTGTCTTTTAAGCGAATGCCGGATTTGGCGGCTTCACAAAGTCTCTTAATGTATGGCCTCTTGTCTTCTCTCTTGACTGTAGCCGCCTGCCTAGGCAATATGTCATACAGGAATAGGCGTACATTGGTGCTAACTGCCCGATTGGTGTACCTTTTATAGTCGGTAGTATTCGTCAGGCCAAACTGCCGCTCGGTGATATTGTTTGTCATGATGAGGGGGTCACGCCGATGGGCGTAAGGGACTTTGAATAATGTTTCAGACGTGAATGATTCACGCCACTTTGGATGATCAAACCAATTTGTCTTGAAGTAATTGGCTAAGGCTTTTGACTGTTCAAGATCCAAAAGGGATGTTGCAGTGCATGTGCCCAGAAAAGCATGTCGAATGTAATCTTAAAAGCTGCTAGTTAACTTAGCATGTGACGTCGAAGACCAAGAGCGCATGACAGCCTTGAAACCAAAGACAATATGGCCTGCCAGACGTCTTGAATCGCCAGCATTCAACTTAGTTTTTACAGCTTGCAGCATGTGCCAATTACACAAGGTGGTATCTAAATTGAGACGCATTACAGCATTCCTAATAGCGGTTGACTTATCGTGCTGGACGAGTGGGGAAATGGGATCGAGCAGAGCACACGGACGGTATCTAAAAAAAACCCATCACCTCCGACGAAGCAATGCAGTTTACTCTGGTGATGGCAATTGGTGTCGCTCCAAGGGACGTTCGCCAACGTGAAAGCTATCGAGATCTCACAGGAGTCAGCTGCGGCTGTGTTTGATACAGTGCATGCGGCAATGAATCCACGGCGATTGTAATTCCATGTCACTGTTATGTAGCCGATGGGAAACTTAAAATAATTGTGATCATGTGTGTGGTCTATGCCAATAATATGCACCCCATGATCACGTAACAGTCGCAGATTCAAATCCCAAGCTACAACAAGTAGGTAGTCTTTAACCAATGTGCCATCATCACTGTGTTACCCTCTTTGGAAAAAGAGGACATTTTCTCGCTGGAACAGTAGGAGAAGCTCGATATATCGCCAATCGCTGTTAGTGGGAACTATGTCATGAAGGGGACAGTTGTTTTAAAGCATCCGACGGCCAGTCGTACGGATGACACTCCTAATTTGAGGAAGTCCACAATACAGATTGTTGAATTGCATTTCATAATTAACAAACAAACGAGAATTATTGGCAACATGCAGATACATTGGGTTTCCCTGCTTTCCTACCTCTCTTGAAATAGTTTTGGGCTAGGGGATAATCACATCTTCACCCTTCTTCATGACAACTAATGGTTTTGCTATCTCCTCCTCCTTGTATATCCATGACTTATCTGGTGTAAGAAAGTCATTTTAGGATCTGGAAGCCATCCTCTCATTGCTATTCCTCTTCATTGTTAGCTTTTCACTTTCATTGCTAGTATCTTGGCTACATCATGGTCATCTTTATGTTTGTCTGTATGGTAGGCTGGAGAAGGTATTCTCTAGTGACATGGAAAGTAGTTGCATGCTCAGCGGCCCCTGATCTGCTGGTCCAACCGGTATGGAACTATGACTGGTTCAGGATAATTTGACTTGCCAGGTGATGTGTTTACAGTCTGCGGCACAGCACATGTGTGAGGCAAATCAACCAATCAATGCCCTTCTATCTTTGGGTTCCTCCTGTTCCCCAGTTTTTGTAATCATAGGAATCCATTTTCCCAGGAGGTTAGTCCCAGCTTCACCAGTTGTCCCCACACACTCATTCGTCGTCTGTCTTCCAAACTTCTAAGTCGAATCACTTTGATCGTTGTGTACACTTTTCTGACCAGCCCTAGTATCCTCTCCTTCAGACGAGTGAACTTCACCGCAAACGGCTGTAAAAATACATTATGACTGCCCTTATAAAGTGTCCCCATACATAGCGCCAGGGGCTGATCCAGAAGGGGTAGTCTACGGGGGGCACGGCCAAGAAAATTTGGTCATGGGGGGGGCACAGGCCGGGTCCTGTATAGTTAAGAGTCATACCAAGCGCCCCTTATCAATTGGACCGAGCGTTCATCTGAAGCCACACACTTCATAATGTCAGCCGGATTAACAGCTGACTTGGCAAAATTGAATAGCCGTTTATTTGGAATGGCGAGAGGATTACAAGTGTTTTGGCGGCTTCACAAAGTCTCTTAATGTATGGCCTCTTGTCTTCTCTCTTGACTGTAGCCACCTGCCTAGGCAATATGTCATACAGGAATAGGCGTACATTGGTGCTAACTGCCCGATTGGTGTACCTTTTATAGTCGGTAGTATTCGTCAGGCCAAACTGCCGCTCGGTGATATTGTTTGTCATGATGAGGGGGTCACGCCGATGGGCGTAAGGGACTTTGAATAATGTTTCAGACGTGAATGATTCACGCCACTTTGGATGATCAAACCAATTTGTCTTGAAGTAATTGGCTAAGGCATTTGACTGGTCAAGATCCAAAAGGGATGTTGCAGTGCATGTGCCCAGAAAAGCATGTCGAATGTAATCTTAAAAGCTGCTAGTTAACTTAGCATGTGACGTCGAAGACCAAGAGCGCACGACAGCCTTGAAACCAAAGACAATATGGCCTGCCAGACGTCTTGAATCGCCAGCATTCAACTTAGTTTTTACAGCTAGCAGCATGTGCCAATTACACAAGGTGGTATCTAAATTGAGACGCATTACAGCATTCCTAATAGCGGTTGACTTATCGTGCTGGACGAGTGGGGAAATGGGATCGAGCAGAGCACACGGACGGTATCTAAAAAAAACCATCACCTCCGACGAAGCAATGCAGTTTACTCTGGTGATGGCAATTGGTGTCGCTTTAAGGGACGTTCGCCAACGTGAAAGCTATCGAGATCTCACAGGAGTCAGCTGCGGCTGTGTTTGATACAGTGCATGCGGCAATGAATCCACGGCGATTGTAATTCCATGTCACTGTTATGTAGCCGATGGGAAACTTAAAATAATTGTGATCATGTGTGTGGTCTATGCAAATAATATGCAACCCATGATCACGTAACAGTCGCAGATTCAAATCCCAAGCTACAACAAATAGGTAGTCTTTAACCAATGTGCCATCATCACTGTGATACCCTCTTTGGAAAAAGAGGACATTTTCTCGCTGGAACAGTAGGAGACGCTCGATATATCGCCAATCGCTGTTAGTGGGAACTATGTCATGAAGGGGACAGTTGTTTTAAAGCATCCGACGGCCAGTCGTACGGATGACACTCCTAATTTGAGGAAGTCCACAATACAGATTGTTGAATTGCATTTCATAATTAACAAACAAACGAGAATTATTGGCAACATGCAGAGATACATTGGGTTTCCCTGCTTTCCTACCTCTCTTGAAATAGTTTTGGGCTAGGGGATAATCACATCGTCACCCTTCTTCATGACAACTAATGGTTTTGCTATCTCCTCCACCTTGTATATCCATGACTTATCTGGTGTAAGAAAGTCATTTTAGGCTCTGGAAGCCATCCTCTCATTGCTATTCCTCTTCATTGTTAGCTTTTCACTTTCATTGCTAGTATCTTGGCTACATCATGGTCATCTTTATGTTTGTCTGTATGGTAGGCTGGAGAAGGTATTCTCTAGTGACATGGAAAGTAGTTGCATGCTCAGCGGCCCCTGATCTGCTGGTCCAACCGGTAACGAACTATGACTGGTTCAGGATAATTTGACTTGCCAGGTGATGTGTTTACAGTCTGCAGCACAGCACATGTGTGAGGCAAATCAACCAATCAATGCCCTTCTATCTTCGGGTTCCTCCTGTTCCCCAGTTTTTGTAATCATAGGAATCCATTTTCCCAGGAGGTTAGTCCCAGCTTCACCAGTTGTCCCCACACACTCATTCGTCGTCTGTCTTCCAAACTTCTAAGTCGAATCACTTTGATCGTTGTGTACACTTTTCTGACCAGCCCTACTATCCTCTCCTCCAGACGAGTGAACTTCACCGCAAACGGCTGTAAAAATACATTATGACTGCCCTTATAAAGTGTCCCCATACATAGCGCCAGGGGCTGATCCAGAAGGGGTAGTCTACGGGGGGCACGGCCAAGAAAATTTGGTCATGGGGGGGGGGCACAGGCCGGGTCCTGTATAGTTAAGAGTCATACCAAGCGCCCCTTATCAATTGGACCGAGCGTTCATCTGAAGCCACACACTTCATAATGTCAGCCGGATTAACAGCTGACTTGGCAAAATTGAATAGCCGTTTATTTGGAATGGCGAGAGGATTACAAGTGTCTTTTAAGCGAATGCCGGATTTGGCGGCTTCACAAAGTCTCTTAATGTATGGCCTCTTCACTCCCAGGAATGAGATGCCCGGTCTGCGTGGTCAGAGCATCATAGATGGTGGAGTTGTTATTATTGCTCCAACAGAGAAGGCAAGATTGCCTTATTTCTAGTGACTTGTGAATGCTTAAACTTACACATGATGATCATAAGCAATTAACAAGGCTGTAACCATTCATTGTTCAATGTAAACCCCACAGATTAGTGAGAAATATGGATTTTGTAATTTCATGGTGATGCCCGTAACACACTGCCACTGATGCCCGTAACACATTGTCACTGTGCGAAAGTGATGCTCCGTACCACAGTTCTTTTGGTGTATATACATGTATGTAAGTGTTACTGAAATTGGTCCAAAAATCAGATTTCTGTGTTTTTGTGCCTCCATACTATTCCCATTGATTTGTATACAATAATCATGTAAGATAAGGGAAATGCAAATAGATTCCTTTATACAATCACTTTAAAATACTAGACTAAGGTAGCCTCATATAATTTCCAGGTAGCTAGTAGTGTAGTGCAGATAATTGTATGCCTGAAATTGATTATTTCAGAACTCACTATACACCTGTTCAAAATGGCTGTTCTGATATACCGTATTCGACGTAATAAGCGCCCTCCCCCTAATAAGCGCCCCCCTCCATTTTGGTGCATTTTTAGACTACAACAAAGGCTCAAAATGCAATATTTCGGAAACAATTAAACTCTAAAGTACTAAAACGCCATAAAAATCATTTTATAAGCGCCCAGGGCGCTTATTACGTTGAATTACGTGGAGAAGTTGTGGTCACCTATTCATACATCTTGTTTGTCATGATCAGTAGATTGTAGAGGCTCGGACTGTCTTTGGGGAACTTTTCTTGGGGGGGGGGGGGAAACCAAGTCCCCCCCCCACAAGAATGTTATGAATGTCATGGAAAATTGAGATTTTTGTCATGGAGTTGAGCCTCAAAGATATGCAGACTGCTTATGCTCCCGTGGACAGGGCATCATAGAAATGTGTTACGGGCATCACAACAAATACTTTGATATGTGGCAAGGGCATCACTGATCGATTCTAGGATGCCCAATACAGTAAATGTAGCCTCCTATTGCAGTGCAAATACTATCCAGATTGTTTGTATTGATATTTAAGCCATACCTACTGAGTTGTACAACCTGCCACCCCCCATAACACCCTTAAAACTAGCAAAAACAAGCCTCCATTCAACCTACCATCCGCCATCTTTGATGCTCTGACCACGCAGACCGGGCATCTCATTCCTGGGAGTGCTCTTGTCTTCTCTCTTGACTGTAGCCGCCTGCCTAGGCAATATGTCATACAGGAATAGGCATACATTGGTGCCAACTGCCCGATTGGTGTACCTTTTATAGTCGGTAGTATTCGTCAGGCCAAACTGCCGCTCGGTGCTATTGTTTGTCATGATGAGGGGGTCACGCCGATGGGCGTAAGGGACTTTGAATAATGTTTCAGACGTGAATGTTTCACGCCACTTTGGATGATCAAACCAATTTGTCTTGAAGTAATTGGCTAAGGCATTTGACTGTTCAAGATCCAAAAGGGATGTTGCAGTGCATGTGCCCAGAAAAGCATGTCGAATGTAATCTTAAAAGCTGCAAGTTAACTTAGCATGTGACGTCGAAGACCAAGAGCGCATGACAGCCTTGAAACCAAAGACAATATGGCCTGCCAGACGTCTTAAATCGCCAGCATTCAACTTAGTTTTTACAGCTAGCAGCATGTGCCAATTACACAAGGTGGTATCTAAATTGAGATGCATTACAGCATTCCTAATAGCGGTTGACTTATCGTGCTGGACGAGTGGGGAAATGGGATCGAGCAGAGCACACGGACGGTATCTAAAAAAAACCCATCACCTCCGACGAAGCAATGCAGTTTACTCTGGTGATGGCAATTGGTGTCGCTCCAAGGGACGTTCGCCAACGTGAAAGCTATCGAGATCTCACAGGAGTCAGCTGCGGCTGTGTTTGATACAGTGCATGCGGCAATGAATCCACGGCGATTGTAATTCCATGTCACTGTTATGTAGCCGATGGGAAACTTAAAATAATTGTGATCATGTGTGTGGTCTATGCCAATAATATGCACCCCATGATCACGTAACAGTCGCAGATTCAAATCCCAAGCTACAACAAGTAGGTAGTCTTTAACCAATGTGCCATCATCACTGTGTTACCCTCTTTGGAAAAAGAGGACATTTTCTCGCTGGAACAGTAGGAGAAGCTCGATATATCGCCAATCGCTGTTAGTGGGAACTATGTCATGAAGGGGACAGTTGTTTTAAAGCATCCGACGGCCAGTCGTACGGATGACACTCCTAATTTGAGGAAGTCCACAATACAGATTGTTGAATTGCATTTCATAATTAACAAACAAACGAGAATTATTGGCAACATGCAGAGATACATTGGGTTTCCCTGCTTTCCTACCTCTCTTGAAATAGTTTTGGGCTAGGGGATAATCACATCTTCACCCTTCTTCATGACAACTAATGGTTTTGCTATCTCCTCCTCCTTGTATATCCATGACTTATCTGGTGTAAGAAAGTCATTTTAGGATCTGGAAGCCATCCTCTCATTGCTATTCCTCTTCATTGTTAGCTTTTCACTTTCATTGCTAGTATCTTGGCTACATCATGGTCATCTTTATGTTTGTCTGTATGGTAGGCTGGAGAAGGTATTCTCTAGTGACATGGAAAGTAGTTGCATGCTCAGCGGCCCCTGATCTGCTGGTCCAACCGGTATGGAACTATGACTGGTTCAGGATAATTTGACTTGCCAGGTGATGTGTTTACAGTCTGCGGCACAGCACATGTGTGAGGCAAATCAACCAATCAATGCCCTTCTATCTTTGGGTTCCTCCTGTTCCCCAGTTTTTGTAATCATAGGAATCCATTTTCCCAGGAGGTTAGTCCCAGCTTCACCAGTTGTCCCCACACACTCATTCGTCGTCTGTCTTCCAAACTTCTAAGTCGAATCACTTTGATCGTTGTGTACACTTTTCTGACCAGCCCTAGTATCCTCTCCTCCAGACGAGTGAACTTCACCGCAAACGGCTGTAAAAATACATTATGACTGCCCTTATAAAGTGTCCCCATACATAGCGCCAGGGGCTGATCCAGAAGGGGTAGTCTACGGGGGGCACGGCCAAGAAAATTTGGTCATGGGGGGGGGGGGGGCACAGGCCGGGTCCTGTATAGTTAAGAGTCATACCAAGCGCCCCTTATCAATTGGACCGAGCGTTCATCTGAAGCCACACACTTCATAATGTCAGCCGGATTAACAGCTGACTTGGCAAAATTGAATAGCCGTTTATTTGGAATGGCGAGAGGATTACAAGTGTCTTTTAAGCGAATGCCGGATTTGGCGGCTTCACAAAGTCTCTTAATGTATGGCCTCTTGTCTTCTCTCTTGACTGTAGCCGCCAGCCTAGGCAATATGTCATACAGGAATAGGCGTACATTGGTGCTAACCGCCCGATTGGTGTACCTTTTATAGTCGGTAGTATTCGTCAGGCCAAACTGCCGCTCGGTGATATTGTTTGTCATGACGAGGGGGTCACGCCGATGGGCGTAAGGGACTTTGAATAATGTTTCAGACGTGAATGATTCACGCCACTTTGGATGATCAAACCAATTTGTCTTGAAGTAATTGGCTAAGGCATTTGACTGTTCAAGATCCAAAAGGGATGTTGCAGTGCATGTGCCCAGAAAAGCATGTCGAATGTAATCTTAAAAGCTGCTAGTTAACTTAGCATGTGACGTCGAAGACCAAGAGCGCATGACAGCCTTGAAACCAAAGACAATATGGCCTGCCAGACGTCTTGAATCGCCAGCATTCAACTTAGTTTTTACAGCTTGCAGCATGTGCCAATTACACAAGGTGGTATCTAAATTGAGATGCATTACAGCATTCCTAATAGCGGTTGACTTATCGTGCTGGACGAGTGGGGAAATGGGATCGAGCAGAGCACACGGACGGTATCTAAAAAAAACCCATCACCTCCGACGAAGCAATGCAGTTTACTCTGGTGATGGCAATTGGTGTCGCTCCAAGGGACGTTCGCCAACGTGAAAGCTATCGAGATCTCACAGGAGTCAGCTGCGGCTGTGTTTGATACAGTGCATGCGGCAATGAATCCACGGCGATTGTAATTCCATGTCACTGTTATGTAGCCGATGGGAAACTTAAAATAATTGTGATCATGTGTGTGGTCTATGCCAATAATATGCACCCCATGATCACGTAACAGTCGCAGATTCAAATCCCAAGCTACAACAAGTAGGTAGTCTTTAACCAATGTGCCATCATCACTGTGATACCCTCTTTGGAAAAAGAGGACATTTTCTCGCTGGAACAGTAGGAGAAGCTCGATATATCGCCAATCGCTGTTAGTGGGAACTATGTCATGAAGGGGACAGTTGTTTTAAAGCATCCGACGGCCAGTCGTACGGATGACACTCCTAATTTGAGGAAGTCCACAATACAGATTGTTGAATTGCATTTCATAATTAACAAACAAACGAGAATTATTGGCAACATGCAGATACATTGGGTTTCCCTGCTTTCCTACCTCTCTTGAAATAGTTTTGGGCTAGGGGATAATCACATCTTCACCCTTCTTCATGACAACTAATGGTTTTGCTATCTCCTCCTCCTTGTATATCCATGACTTATCTGGTGTAAGAAAGTCATTTTAGGATCTGGAAGCCATCCTCTCATTGCTATTCCTCTTCATTGTTAGCTTTTCACTTTCATTGCTAGTATCTTGGCTACATCATGGTCATCTTTATGTTTGTCTGTATGGTAGGCTGGAGAAGGTATTCTCTAGTGACATGGAAAGTAGTTGCACGCTCAGCGGCCCCTGATCTGCTGGTCCAACCGGTATGGAACTATGACTGGTTCAGGATAATTTGACTTGCCAGGTGATGTGTTTACAGTCTGCGGCACAGCACATGTGTGAGGCAAATCAACCAATCAATGCCCTTCTATCTTTGGGTTCCTCCTGTTCCCCAGTTTTTGTAATCATAGGAATCCATTTTCCCAGGAGGTTAGTCCCAGCTTCACCAGTTGTCCCCACACACTCATTCGTCGTCTGTCTTCCAAACTTCTAAGTCGAATCACTTTGATCGTTGTGTACACTTTTCTGACCAGCCCTAGTATCCTCTCCTCCAGACGAGTGAACTTCACCGCAAACGGCTGTAAAAATACATTATGACTGCCCTTATAAAGTGTCCCCATACATAGCGCCAGGGGCTGATCCAGAAGGGGTAGTCTACGGGGGGGCACGGCCAAGAAAATTTGGTCATGGGGGGGGGGCACAAGCCGGGTCCTGTATAGTTAAGAGTCATACCAAGCGCCCCTTATCAATTGGACCGAGCGTTCATCTGAAGCCACACACTTCATAATGTCAGCCGGATTAACAGCTGACTTGGCAAAATTGAATAGCCGTTTATTTGGAATGGCGAGAGGATTACAAGTGTCTTTTAAGCGAATGCCGGATTTGGCGGCTTCACAAAGTCTCTTGATGTATGGCCTCTTGTCTTCTCTCTTGACTGTAGCCGCCTGCCTAGGCAATATGTCATACAGGAATAGGCGTACATTGGTGCTAACTGCCCGATTTGTGTACCTTTTATAGTCGGTAGTATTCGACAGGCCAAACTGCCGCTCGGTGATATTGTTTGTCATGATTAGGGGGTCACGCCGATGGGCGTAAGGAACTTTGAATAATGTTTCAAATTGTAGGATGAAGTCTTCAGTTACAGTATATCATTTAATGATTTTCCACGCCTAGAGATAATTAAACACTTTACTATGATGGATGGATCATTTCCAGGACAGTTGAACTCTTCTCCTTCATTTAACTTTGTTCCTACTTCGAAGTCTCCTCCTTGTCATCATCTGCCTGAGCTTCACCTGCCACATATCCAGTTTCTTTGTATACCACCTGTGTCCTCAACATGTCTCCTCCTCTCGCCACAAATGGGTCCGCCTCATCACATTCAGTGTATGCCCTTATGACACCTCCCGTATCGCAGGTTTTTATAGAGTTTTCTTCTCCTCTATCCACGTCCTCACACCCATCTGATGTCCTTATGACACATCCTCACCATAGACTACAGTTTTGTCTTTACTTGTCTGCTCCTCTCTCTACCTTTTCTACCACAATGTCTTCCCCTCTGCGACACAGCATCTGTGGGAGGCAGCACAATAAAGAGGGGCCCGATGCCACAAGCATTGATCCACCGCTACGACCCATGTCGCACTGCTACAACTAGACTCATTAACGCTTGCACCCGCACACGCACTCACACACTTAAACGTCATAGCACACTTGGACGTAAAACAATCCAATCAATCAATCAATTAGATAAAATGGTTTTGGACTAGGGGATTATTAATGTGCTATCCTATGATAATTTAGACGTCAGATTGCCAGAAGTTTGCCCTGGAGTAAATATATGTGGAGTCAAAGCATGACGCAGTAATCTATAATTAACAACTATGTTTTCTTCTATAAATGGTACACAAACCTGAATGCAGTAATTTATGGTCACAAGTTAGAAGTAAATCTAAGGGTCCCTGAAATCACCCATCAAAACTGGAACTCAAAGCTTACTTAGTGGTCTTCGTGGATGGCAGTAGAGGAATAACCCTGGTGAGCTCTATTGTCTATCTAACACAGCCGTGGTGGAAGGTGCCACCCTCACCCGCACCATGCTCGAAACGACCTGCCCCAACGTCTGCGTACGGCATTTTGTTCTCACACAGCACAGTGAAGGCGACTGTCTTGACAGCCAGGCTGGGTGAGCCGCCCGTTGACCACACCGAGAGCGGACCCGGGTCGCCCAGCCTCCTGGGGATTCTCATTCTCCAAGTCTTCCTCCAGTCCCTCCCAGGCCCACTCTTCTTCTTCTGCCACCTGATGTTGGAAATCTTCCCAGGCCTGCTGCTCTTCTTCAAGCAGTCTTCCCGAAAACGTGCCGGACACCGGCTATAGCCGGCTAAAAGGCTGCTGGACCTACTGAACTGGTCCACACTGCCGGTCCAAATGACTGGCTGGATCTTGGGCTACATGTCAATTCTTACGGCTTGTAAATCGGACCATTATTAAGGTTTCTAGAGGGAAACACATTTTGCACTATCATTTTGAATAACAATCCTCAAAACTGTTCATATAACAATGTTTTAATGGGAATCTACTTCTTAGGTATCCGGGCCTGCAAAAATTAAGCCGGGCCTGCAAAATAGAATATTTGCAGGACCGAATGTCCAGCATATCGAGAAAGTTTTCGGGAAGACTGTTCTTCCGCCATCTCCTGTCAGGCCCGCCATGTGCGGATGCCCCTTCAGGAAGGGAATTCATACAGCTGAGCCTCGGGTTCCAGCAGGGCCCCTGCGACAGCAGTGCCAACGACTGGTCCTTGGGCCACGTGGGAAGTGCCTGCCACCGCCAGGGTAGTCCAGCCATTGGTTTAGGTGTGACATCCGCCACACTTTCTGAGGTCGGAGGAGCTGTAGCTGTTGTGGTCAACCCGCTGGCCTATGTGGATGTTGTCTCTAGCCTGCCTCCAGAAGATAAGGAAAATTGTATGGCTGGGAAGGTGACTCTTTTCAGCTTAATCTTCCGGGCCAGTTTTGTCTTGTCAACCATCCAAGAGGCAGGTCTCTCGCCTGGAGAGGCATTACGTTCCCTTGGATCAGTAATCAAACAAGTGGGTTCCAGCCCGAAGCTTCCCTCTCGCAGGTCTCTCCTTGGCATCTGTGTCCAAGTCTATCACGTCAGTGCCTTCTCATCGTAGGGCCAGAGTTTAGAGTGGAGTTTCTCGGATGTGATCCATAGCTCTCCCTTGGAGTTTGTTGACAAACCCAGTCTCAGTGTGGTGGTGTGGATCCCGTCCGGGACATTTGAAGACTCTGGGCATCTGGAAAACAACATTTGGTTGGAGAGTCCAGCTGAACGACATTCAGTTGGAGGTGAGGCTGGTCATACTGAGGTGTGTGGTTGTGGTGTTTGTGTAGCTGTATTTTGTGTAATATGTGCTGCTACTACTATCTGCTACCAAACTATTTGTACATGTATTTACAAGTCCATCCTATCTGGTGGCTTCCGGAATCGGACACCATGTCTAGGTAGACTACGAGGTTTAGCAACCTTCCTCCGGGAAACAAAGATGTTTGAAAAGATGTAACAGGGGGAAAACAGCCCCCCCCCTTGAGACTCGGCCTGGTAGACTAGAGATAATGATCTCTGGCCAGATGGAAAGTAGTTTTCATACTCGCCAGTTCCTGATCTGCTGGCCCGATCTCCAGTCCCTCCCAGGCCCACTCTTCTTCTTCTGCCACCTGATGTTGGAAATCTTCCCAGGCCTGCTGCTCTTCTTCCGCCATCTCCTGTCAGGCCCGCCATGTGCGGATGCCCTCCCAGGAAGGGAATTCATACAGCTGAGCCTCGGGTTCCAGCAGGGCCCCTGCGACAGCAGTGCCAACGACTGGTCCTTGGGCCACGTGGGAAGTGCCTGCCACCGCCAGGGTAGTCCAGCCATTGGTTTAGGTGTGACAGCCGCCACACTTTCTGAGGTCGGAGGAGCTGTAGCTGTTGTGGTCAACCCGCTGGCCCATGTGGATGTTGTCTCTGGCCTGCCTCCAGAAGATAAGGAAAATTGTATGGCTGGGAAGGTGACTCTATTCAGCTTAATCTTCCGGGCCGGTTTTGTCTTGTCAACCATCCAAGAGGCAGGTCTCTCGCCTGGAGAGGCATTACGTTCCCTTGGATCAGTAATCAAACAAGTGGGTTCCAGCCCGAAGCTTCCCTCTCGCAGGTCTCTCCTTGGCATCTGTGTCCAAGTCTATCACGTCAGTGCCTTCTCATCGTAGGGCCAGAGTTTAGAGTGGAGTTTCTCGGATGTGATCCATAGCTCTCCCTTGGAGTTTGTTGACGAACCCAGTCTCAGTGTGGTGGTGTGGATCCCGTCCGGGACATTTGAAGACTCTGGGCATCTGGAAAACAACATTTGGTTGGAGAGTCCAGCTGAACGACATTCAGTTGGAGGTGAGGCTGGTCATACTGAGGTGTGTGGTTGTGGTGTTTGTGTAGCTGTATTTTGTGTAATATGTGCTGCTACTACTATCTGCTACCAAACTATTTGTACATGTATTTACAAGTCCATCCTATCTGGTGGCTTCCGGAATCGGACACCATGTCTAGGTAGACTACGAGGTTTAGCAACCTTCCTCCGGGAAACAAAGATGTTTGAAAAGATGTAACAGGGGGAAAACAGCCCCCCCCCCTTGAGACTCGGCCTGGTAGACTAGAGATAATGATCTCTGGCCAGATTGAAAGTAGTTTTCATACTCGCCAGTTCCTGATCTGCTGGCCCGATCTCCAGTCCCTCCCAGGCCCACTCTTCTTCTTCTGCCACCTGATGTTGGAAATCTTCCCAGGCCTGCTGCTCTTCTTCCGCCATCTCCTGTCAGGCCCGCCATGTGCGGATGCCCTCCCAGGAAGGGAATTCATACAGCTGAGCCTCGGGTTCCAGCAGGGCCCCTGCGACAGCAGTGCCAACGACTGGTCCTTGGGCCACGTGGGAAGTGCCTGCCACCGCCAGGGTAGTCCAGCCATTGGTTTAGGTGTGACAGCCGCCACACTTTCTGAGGTCGGAGGAGCTGTAGCTGTTGTGGTAAACCCGCTGGCCCATGTGGATGTTGTCTCTGGCCTGCCTCCAGAAGATAAGGAAAATTGTATGGCTGGGAAGGTGACTCTATTCAGCTTAATCTTCCGGGCCGGTTTTGTCTTGTCAACCATCCAAGAGGCAGGTCTCTCGCCTGGAGAGGCATTACGTTCCCTTGGATCAGTAATCAAACAAGTGGGTTCCAGCCCGAAGCTTCCCTCTCGCAGGTCTCTCCTTGGCATCTGTGTCCAAGTCTATCACGTCAGTGCCTTCTCATCGTAGGGCCAGAGTTTAGAGTGGAGTTTCTCGGATGTGATCCATAGCTCTCCCTTGGAGTTTGTTGACGAACCCAGTCTCAGTGTGGTGGTGTGGATCCCGTCCGGGACATTTGAAGACTCTGGGCATCTGGAAAACAACATTTGGTTGGAGAGTCCAGCTGAACGACATTCAGTTGGAGGTGAGGCTGGTCATACTGAGGTGTGTGGTTGTGGTGTTTGTGTAGCTGTATTTTGTGTAATATGTGCTGCTACTACTATCTGCTACCAAACTATTTGTACATGTATTTACAAGTCCATCCTATCTGGTGGCTTCCGGAATCGGACACCATGTCTAGGTAGACTACGAGGTTTAGCAACCTTCCTCCGGGAAACAAAGATGTTTGAAAAGATGTAACAGGGGGAAAACAGCCCCCCCCCTTGAGACTCGGCCTGGTAGACTAGAGATAATGATCTCTGGCCAGATGGAAAGTAGTTTTCATACTCGCCAGTTCCTGATCTGCTGGCCCGATCTCCAGTCCCTCCCAGGCCCACTCTTCTTCTTCTGCCACCTGATGTTGGAAATCTTCCCAGGCCTGCTGCTCTTCTTCCGCCATCTCCTGTCAGGCCCGCCATGTGCGGATGCCCTCCCAGGAAGGGAATTCATACAGCTGAGCCTCGGGTTCCAGCAGGGCCCCTGCGACAGCAGTGCCAACGACTGGTCCTTGGGCCACGTGGGAAGTGCCTGCCACCGCCAGGGTAGTCCAGCCATTGGTTTAGGTGTGACAGCCGCCACACTTTCTGAGGTCGGAGGAGCTGTAGCTGTTGTGGTCAACCCGCTGGCCCATGTGGATGTTGTCTCTGGCCTGCCTCCAGAAGATAAGGAAAATTGTATGGCTGGGAAGGTGACTCTATTCAGCTTAATCTTCCGGGCCAGTTTTGTCTTGTCAACCATCCAAGAGGCAGGTCTCTCGCCTGGAGAGGCATTACGTTCCCTTGGATCAGTAATCAAACAAGTGGGTTCCAGCCCGAAGCTTCCCTCTCGCAGGTCTCTCCTTGGCATCTGTGTCCAAGTCTATCACGTCAGTGCCTTCTCATCGTAGGGCCAGAGTTTAGAGTGGAGTTTCTCGGATGTGATCCATAACTCTCCCTTGGAGTTTGTTGACGAACCCAGTCTCAGTGTGGTGGTGTGGATCCCGTCCGGGACATTTGAAGACTCCGGAAAACAACATTTGGTTGGAGAGTCCAGCTGAACGACATTCAGTTGGAGGTGAGGCTGGTCATACTGAGGTGTGTGGTTGTGGTGTTTGTGTAGCTGTATTTTGTGTAATATGTGCTGCTACTACTATCTGCTACCAAACTATTTGTACATGTATTTACAAGTCCATCCTATCTGGTGGCTTCCGGAATCGGACACCATGTCTAGGTAGACTACGAGGTTTAGCAACCTTCCTCCGGGAAACAAAGATGTTTGAAAAGATGTAACAGGGGGAAAACAGCCCCCCCCCTTGAGACTCGGCCTGGTAGACTAGAGATAATGATCTCTGGCCAGATTGAAAGTAGTTTTCATACTCGCCAGTTCCTGATCTGCTGGCCCGATCTCCAGTCCCTCCCAGGCCCACTCTTCTTCTTCTGCCACCTGATGTTGGAAATCTTCCCAGGCCTGCTGCTCTTCTTCCGCCATCTCCTGTCAGGCCCGCCATGTGCGGATGCCCTCCCAGGAAGGGAATTCATACAGCTGAGCCTCGGGTTCCAGCAGGGCCCCTGCGACAGCAGTGCCAACGACTGGTCCTTGGGCCACGTGGGAAGTGCCTGCCACCGCCAGGGTAGTCCAGCCATTGGTTTAGGTGTGACAGCCGCCACACTTTCTGTGGTCGGAGGAGCTGTAGCTGTTGTGGTCAACCCGCTGGCCCATGTGGATGTTGTCTCTGGCCTGCCTCCAGAAGATAAGGAAAATTGTATGGCTGGGAAGGTGACTCTATTCAGCTTAATCTTCCGGGCCGGTTTTGTCTTGTCAACCATCCAAGAGGCAGGTCTCTCGCCTGGAGAGGCATTACGTTCCCTTGGATCAGTAATCAAACAAGTGGGTTCCAGCCCGAAGCTTCCCTCTCGCAGGTCTCTCCTTGGCATCTGTGTCCAAGTCTATCACGTCAGTGCCCTCTCATCGTAGGGCCAGAGTTTAGAGTGGAGTTCTCAGATGTGATCCATAACTCTCCCTTGGAGTTTGTTGACGAACCCAGTCTCAGTGTGGATGGTGTGGATCCCATCCGGGACATTTGAAGACTCTGGGCATCTGGAAAACAACATTTGGTTGGAGAGTCCAGCTGGACGACATTCAGTTGGAGGTGAGGCTGGTCATACTGAGGTGTGTGGTTGTGGTGTTTGTGTAGCTGTATTTTGTGTAATATGTGCTGCTACTACTATCTGCTACCAAACTATTTGTAGATGTATTTACAAGTCTATCCTATCTGGTGACTTCCGGAATCTGACACCATGTCTAGGTAGACTACGAGGTTTAGCAACCTTCCTCCGGGAAACAAAGATGTCTGAAAAGATGTAACAGGGGGAAAACAGCCCCCCCCCTTGAGACTCGGCCGGGTAGACTAGAGATAATGTTCTCTGGCCAGATGGAAAGTAGTTTTCATACTCGCCAGTTCCTGATCTGCTGGACCGATTGATATGGAGCTGCAACTGACCCGCCGGTGTCAGGATAATGGACTGGCCAGGTGATGTGTCAACAGTCTGCGGAACAGCATCTGTGTGAGGCAGCACAAGAAAGAGGGCCCCGATGCCACAAGCATTGTTCCACGGCTACTAGCCGTGTGCCACTGCTACAAGTACTCATAAATACATGCATGCTCACACACATTCACACACTTAAACGCGCAACCTAGATGAGAAAAGAACGGACCGAGAGTCCAATAAACTCTTGAGTAAGTCGCAGGTGTCATAGCACACTTGGACGTAAAACAATCCAATCAACCAATCAACCCATCAATCAACCTCTGCAGTCGGACGGTGAGGCATGCCAGGGCTGTCACGCCCGGAACCCAGTCAGACAGCTAGAGTCTATGTCTCCACATACAGGTTGACATTTGTCAACATGAACAATTCAGAGGCCTGACCGGGAACCCTTGTGAATCTCCTTGAGGGTGCCGATAGTTTCCGTAATCATAAATCCAACCCAGCTGCAGTTTGGGGGAAAGGCAAATCCTTCGAAACGGGTAATACACCCAGACTGCGTCACCTCGCTTGAATCTCTGTTCTCTGGTGCCATGGTCATGGTACTTCTTTTGCTGCTTGTGGGAAGCCCCCAGGTTGTCTCAGGTCAAGGCATGGCAGCAACGCATCTTTTCTGCCAGAAATTCCACAAACAGGATACCATGTGCCTTCTACTGACTGTGTAGCCGTGTCTCTTGATTGTGTTCCCGCCCGGGGTTCTCACGTCGACAATACAACCTCAAGTACATTATAAAATGACATCCCCTTTTTCCATACAAGATGTAACAATATGTATTTTGAACTACCGGTATGTAACTTAATACTGACTCAGTCCTGAGTATATCATAAAATAGATATGTATGTAAAATACAATACAATAACTGAGTCTCTTTTCAATCCTTGTTTGTTCTCAAAGTTCCAGCTAGCTTGTGCTTTGACAGGGCAATGTGGAATGTGGAATGTCTATGAGGTACTGTCCATGACTCACTCGGGGTCAGAGTCTGAGGAGATGAACCAGGAGGATGGCTCGGCAACTGATTCATCATCAGAGTAGGCTGGCAACACTCGCACCTGCTGGAGGTAACTGTGGTGAGAGAGACCAAGGGGGTGTTAGCTGTGTCACAGGCCACAGCGGGGAAGTGGTCACATCAGGGAGACGAGGTCCCTGGCTCCAACCAGAGGCCAGTACTGTTGGCAGGTGCCACTCATCCCTGGTCTCTACTTCAGTTACCCCGCTAACTGTCCGGGTGATGGTGGTGAAGAAGAGGAGGACGTCGAAGACCGGGAGGCAGACAAAGTCGATGAAGACAGGTGAGTCGGGGTAATTAGCCCCTGCACCTGGTAAGTTAGGTATGTCAGGGTGGTTAGCCCCAACACCAGGTGAGTTGGGAGCGTCAGGAAGATCATCCTCAACATTTGCTAGGATCGGTGAGTCGGGGCGATCTGCCGCTACATCTACTCGACAGGGGGAACGTCACCGGCCATACTCTCATTGTCCGCCTCCCTATCAGATCTTCTGGAAATGGAGTCAGAGGTGGAACCTTCCAGTTCCCCTTCACTATCTGTTGTGTCATCATCCCAGTTCTCCCATGCCTCTGACACTGGATGTGGTATGGTTTGAGCTGGTCAACATGAACTTGGTACTGTTCATGTTCGGGACTAGCCTGGAGGAAACAGTGGAGCCGATTGGGACTGGACTTCACTCGGTAAGGCCCAGTCCAACCTTTAGACAGCTTATCCTTAGCTGTAGGAGGATAACATCTCCAGACAAAATCACCCAGGCTGTAGCAGATGGGTTTTGACCAAAGGTCATAACCCTTCTTCTGTCAGGGCTACACTCTTCTTCGTTATCTGTCTGGCCCTCTCATGCACATTTAACAAAGTTTGTCGCACCCATTCCACTCTCAGCATCATCTGGGGGAGGACCCATCACCAAATTGATTGGTAAAGTTATCTCGGTCCCAAGAAACATGCTATTCAGAGTGCATCCAGTAGTGTCGTGGACTGTGGACCGGTAGACCATCATCACGTAAAGGTCAAACTATCGACTTTGCAACAATTAAAAGTGAAAATAATGTCAATTTTTTTTTATTCTCATTATTTCTCAAATGCAATACGAAATATAGGTCTTTGGGAACGTGCATATACAATTTTGTGATATAGCTATGATAATTTCTCCTGCATCGTAGCCATGAAAATACCATGTAAAATCATTGTTTTTCATAGCTTCCACAAAATCAGGCATTTTCATACAAAAGGGCTGGTTGCTAAGCAACCGTTTGAGAAAAATGGATAGCTTCATTGGAACCCTTTTCATCGATTTAGGGGGTGGGGTGGTAGGTACTCTTAGAATTATTATAAGACAAATATTAACGACATTATGAGCTGCCATATATTAAAATCTTCTGTGCTAAATATGGCACCATATGGCGTAACGGACACCTTAACATAGTTGTTTTGTGACATTGACTTTAAACTATTGAAAATAGGTGAAAAAATTCGAATATCCACATGCAAATGGTGTCTATTTATATATTTTCTTTAATCCAATCGTTCTGGACCATTTTCAATTATGCATTATCATGTTGTATATTTTTTAATATTTATACAAAAAATAAAATAACAGCTTTTTAATTTCGTTGAATTACAATAGATTTTTCTGTAAAACGTGGTAAAGCTGAAAAAATACCACAAAAGTTCTAAAATTACATCACTGAAAAGGGAAGATTACAAACTTCGTTCCAAGAAATTCTGGACATTCTAAATATGATCGGCTGAGGTCTTCTTTGCATCCGGGCCAATAGAAACGTCTTCGAACGAGGTCCAAGGTACGATTGATACCTTGGTGTCCCCCGGTTCTTGACCCATGAAGATGGTCAAAGGTCATTGTGAACCTGTAATAGCATCCACTGGACACATAAGGAGCGTACTTCATCTGACTTAGCAAGTAGTTCTTGTTTTGTCGACCTTGCACCGCCCTCCTTCTTCCACTCTAGCAATTTGTTGATGCTGGGGTCTCCTTCCTGCATCTCTTGCAGGGCTTCGGGAGTCCAGGAGTCCAGGCAGTTGCACATAAATGGCCAGGCACATGAAAAGGGATACTGACAGGGGAATTGACAATTTAAGTTTGTGTCAAGATCTTTAAAATGAGATATCATGAGCCAAGATATTCCTGGTAGTTTTGTAAGAATCATATGTTGAACATGTGTTGTTACTTGTAACGGTAACCCAACCCCATCAGTGACACACCTTAAAGTTGGTAACGAAGATATGGAGACAACTCGAGAGATCGCAGACTCACTTGCTGATCACTTTAGTAGGGTGTCTTCGAGTGCCAACTATGGAGCGGAATTCCGTCAATACAAAGAAAGGGAAGAGAGGAGTCAGCTGAACTTGCGATCGGAAAACCAGGAGGACTACAACAAGCTCCTCACGATGGCAGAGTTGCAACATGCCCTGACCCAGGCAAAAGACTCATCTCCGGGCCCCGACGACATCCACTACCAGATGTTGAAGCACCTTCCAGAGCATCAACTGGAGCTGCTCCTGGATATCTTCAATAACATCTGGACAACAGGGAAATACCCACCATCTTGGTCGGAGGCTACAGTTGTGCCCATCCCAAAACCAGGGAAGGACACGTCTGTTCCTTCGAGCTACAGACCCATTGCCATGACCAGCTGCCTGGCCAAGACGATGGAAAGGATGGTCAACAACCGACTTGTATGGTATCTTGAGTCAAACAATCTCCTGACCCGATACCAATCAGGTTTCCGCAAGGGTCGCAGCACTACTGATCATCTAGTACGTCTGGAGACCCACATCAGAAAAGCGTTTGCCAACAATGAACACGTTGCTGCCGTATTTTTTGACCTTGAAAAGGCTTACGACACAACGTGGAAATTTGGCATTCTGCAAGACATGAAGAAAATGGGACTGCGAGGTAGACTGCCACTATTTGTGGAAGGCTTTCTCGGCAACAGAACCTTCAACGTCCGACTTGGCACCACCCAATCCAAGAAAGTTGACCAGGAGAACGGAGTCCCCCAGGGCTGCGTTCTCTCGGTGACACTGTTCGGCATCAAAATAAACGAAATTGCTGAAACCCTCGGGTATAATGTGGATTGCTGCCTGTATGTAGATGACTTTGTCATCTGCTACAGCGGTACGTCCACGGCAACCATAGAACGAAACCTTCAACAGACACCTTTCCGCCTGGAGGCTTGGAGCCTGCAAAACGGTTTCAAGTTCTCAGAAAGCAAGACCACCTGTGTGCACTTTTGCCGAAGGCGAAGATGTGCGGAGGCTCCTGCACTGACACTCCACGGGAAAGCGCTCAGAGTTGAAACGGAGGTTAAATTCCTTGGACTAGTGTTTGACCGGATCCTCTCCTTCAAACCCCATGTGGAATACCTGCGGAAAAGATGCCAAAAACCCATGAACCTCCTGAAGATGCTCTCCCACACAGAGTGGGGAGCAGACCGGGAGATTCTATTGACAATCTACAAGACGTATATCCAATCACGCCTGGATTACGGATCGGTGGTGTATGCATCTGCTGGCAGATCATACCTGGATTGGCTAAACCCAATTCAAAACCAAGCCCTCCGGCTTTGCCTAGGTGCCTTCCGATCCTCACCGCAGAACAGTCTGCAAGTGGAGGCTGGAGTCCCCCCACTGGATCTCAGGCGGGACAAACTATCCCTCCAATATGCCATCAGGGTGAAGGCAAATGAGAGGAACCCAACTCACAACACCATCTTCAACGAGGACCACAGCGTCTTCCGTAGGAAGAAGAATGCCACAAAGCCTTTTTCTATGAGGGTGAGAACCCTGATGAGAGAGGCTTGCATTCCAATCTCAAAGGTCATCAAGGAAGGACCTGCTCGATCCCCTCCGTGGACACAGGCAGGTCCAACTATCCTCTTTGACCTTTGTGAACACAAGAAAGGGGAAACCCAGACCAACACCTACATGGAAAAACTGACAGAAATCAGCCGTGGGCACCAAGGTCACACTGAGGTGTTCACGGATGGCTCGAAAGATGGAAACCGTGTTGGCTTTGCTGCATTCACACCCTTTGGTACCCGCAAAGGAGCACTACATGGAAGAAGCAGCATCTTCACTGCTGAGGCCCATGCTCTCCTGAGTGCTTTGGAGTGGATGAGGGTGTCAAGCCGAAAGGCCTTCATCATCTTCTCCGACTCCAAGTCGTGCCTGCAAGCAATACACCAACATGACCCCAAAAACCCTGTGGTGCAGGAGATCAAGCAATTGGTCTCACACCTCACAGACACCTAAAAGGAGGTAGTCCTCTGTTGGCTGCCCAGCCACATTGGCATAGAAGGGAACGAAGCTGCAGACGATGCAGCTAAGAAAGCCCTGAGTCTGAAACCCAGCTCAGCTTGCATCCCATCCTCAGACCTCCTCCCGATTTGTCGAGAATATACCAACCAAGAGTGGCAGAGACGCTGGAGCTCTGACCAAGATAACAAACTGAGAGCCATCGAACCCTCGATAGGCAAAAGACACAACCATACAGGCTTGACCAGGAGGGAATCGACAAGACTGGCCCGTCTTCGGATAGGTCACTCGCTGCTGACACACGGACACCTCATGAGGGGTGAAAACCAACCGGTATGTCAGCGATGTCAAGTACCTCTGACTGTAGAACATCTCATGCTCTTTTGTCAAGCAACCAAGAAGAGTAGGGACGACCACCTTCGTGGCGCGTCGTCCATGAACAGTGTCTTCACCAACACTGTGAAGAAAGAACTCCTGACCTTCCTGCGGGAAACAAAGATGTTCGAAAAGATGTAAGAGGGGGAAAACAGGCCCCCCCCTTGAGACTCGGCCCGGTAAGCTAGAGATAATGATCTCTGGCCAGATGGAAAGTAGTTTTCATACTCGCCAGTTCCTGATCTGCTGGCCCGATTGGTATGGAGCTGCGACTGGCCCGCCAGTGTCAGGATAATGGACTGGTCAGATGAGGTGTCAACAGTCTGCGGCACAGCATCTGTGTGAGGCAGCACAATAAAGAGGGGCCCGATGCCACGAGCATTGTTCCACCGCTACGAGCCGTGTCCCACTGCTACAAGTAGACTCATAAACACATGCACGCGTACATGCACTCACACACTTAAACGCAACCTAGATGAGAAAAGAACGGACCGAGAGTCCGATAAACTCTTGAGTAAGTCCCAGGCGTCATAGCACACTTGGACGTAAAACAAACCAATCAATCATCAATCAATGTAACAAAAAATGACAGATAAGCTCTCAATGCACCGTATCCAATGATAGTCTACTGAAATTGATGAAAAAATTAGATTTGCTGAAAAATATCTATAAAAAGTGAAAATATTGTATGTAAATTTGGTTTCAGTAGGAATTTTCAAGGTCTGTTTTCAGTTTTGAGTTGCTGATGGGATTTCCAAGAAACTAGGATCAAAATGCTCCATTTAAAAAAATGGGAATTGTTTCCATGGCAACCAGAAATTGCAATATGTACCTATTTCTCATAAAAAAAAGTTCCATTTACATTCCAAATATAGAATATTTACAGCAAAAATGGAATAATTCTCAGAGGACTACTGCATTCTCCATAAAAAATTACCTTACAACATTTTTGGGCATATCTTTGACTATTTTGCCATTCTCATGCCCCCTGGTGGCCAAAACCAGTACTAAAAATCCCCCACAAAGGTACCCTCTCACGTGTTGAGCCACATTATTATTGTAAGGAACCTCTGGTGGGTTGTGGTTTCTGGTCACAGCTTGAATGGCAGGTTCGGTATCACCAATTCATCATCCTGTAACATGTCCTGTGGTGCGGCTGAGGAAAGTTTCTCAATTGGTTCTAAATGCTTGGGCCCATCACTATTCCCCTCAACAACCAAGGCATAAAATAGGCTGTCAGCTGTTTGTCCTAGCGAACATCTCACTTCAGCTAAAAATTGGCATGCATCATTGCCCTCTGGTTTCCCCTTGCCACGCCACTACAGCAAGGCGAACAACTCACTTCAGCTATAAAATGGCATGCATCATTACCCTCTGGTTTCCCCTTGCCATGCCACTGAGCACTCTGTCCCTTTCTGCAGGTATATGACGTGCACCACTGCCGTCCAGATGTTGGCAACCCTGGCAGTCCGTAATGTCAGACCCTCAGTCAAGTGACCCAGCTCTTACTTCTCCTTGCCTTAAAGTGCATTCTGAGCAAAGCCCACATGCATGGTTCTTGGGAATCTTTCGGGACAAGCCATCAGCATTTCCCTGCTTAGCCCCACCCCTTGTTGAATCTCACCATGAAACATGCTTAGATGCGTGACCCATTGGCCAACCGTATCTTACGCCCCTTTTTAGCAAAAAAAACCTGCACATTACTATAGTTCGAACTGACGCGCCTCTGCGCCAAATCTCAGCAGCAGTTCTACAGGTTGCTATTGCATCCACATCTTGACAAGAGGCAGGTCTATCTGTAGGGGCACCATGTTAGCTGCTTTAACCTATGATTTTAATGTGGGAGGCATGAGAAGTTTTGATGGGTATGACCGTAATTCAGTTTGCATCAAAACATGGTACAACCGAAATTTAGGCAAGGGTATGACCTCCTTCCTGCCAGCTTATATTACATTTCTGGGATTTAATATGTAATATTTAGTGTTCAAGGGATGGGACATGAACCAAGGAGTAATAAGACATCAACTCTCCCTTTATTGGGATCTTAAACTAGGCATACAAAGCATAGACAAAATCGACGAGTTAGGCATCATAAACCGGAAGTGATGACCGGATGTTTATAGCAGTAAAAAGGGTGCACAATGCATCCCACAGGAGTTGCGGGTAGCGCACAAAAGCGCTAATAGCATCGGCGGGATCACAACATCTCGCCCTTTAAGACAATGAAAGTATATTGCATGAACTGTCCTTTGAGTCTTTTAGGCCAAATATACTTCGAGCACTGGTATAGTCTTTGGGAACAATGAGTCTCTTAAAATGTTTGTTACATCTGAATGACTTCCCAGTTAACGTTATACACCATTTTATAGCGTTATATAACGTTATATGTCAACGTTTTTCTAAGGCTCTTTAATATGGTATTATGTTATGTAAATTTTAAAACGTTATTTTGACGTAAAATAATGTTTTTTTGTTAGCTGGGTTAGCGTTACTTACCGTAAAACCTCGCGTATAAGCCACGGCTAGTACGCGAGTCAGATTGGCGGTGCGGCTTATAGCATCAACCCAGGTTCAGGGTGCAGCTTATACGCGAGTTTTTGCTACTATGGTACAGTACTAAAAGTCACCATAAACAGACCCCTGGTTCGGCTTATAGGATCGGCCCAAAGTCGGGGTGCGGCTTATACGCGAGTTAGGCTTATATGCGAGGTTTTACGGTATGAACCTTATATGAGAGTATATTATAGTTTGTTACATCTTAACTAAACTATAGGGGAGCGGTTGCTAGCATGTCACCCTAGAATCTATCTTTACCATGGATCTCCCTACTCGTGCTGAGCGTCTAGGCGTCCTGAGCGTCAAGGCGTCCTGAGCGTCTAGGCTCTACGCTCGGTGCAGAGCCAGAGGGCATCGATGGTGCACCTTGCATTGAAGGTGGCTTGACCATGGGCTTAGGTGGTGGTGTACTGCTGGACGGTGGAACTGTGGCAGTAGTTGTAGGCTGCATGGCGGTTGGTGGCATCTGCCTAAGATGTCGGCTGTTCCTTCAATGGACTCCTGACTGGGTTTCGACCTGGTACTATCGCGGAGTACTTGCTTCCCCTCGGACCTCCGGAGTGAGGGAGGGAAAAGACTAGACCTCCTGATCTGGAGAAACAGTCTGCAAAAAAAGGGGAGGGATTTCTTGCTCAACCGCTTTAGCCCTATAGGCACTAGAGCTCACAGGGCCACGGCAGATAGTCGTTTACCCTGCGATGACAGTAGAACTGTCGAGGCATTAGAGCAAACAGAGCGGACCTGCTTATCATGGCAGCTGAACTCGACCCAGTTGCCCTATGCCTCCAGGAACTAAAGATAAGAAAGAAGAAGGAAATACCAAGAATTAGAAATTACAAGAGCTACTGTAAAATCCGAACCCCGATCAGGCGTTTGGAGGAGTAGCCCTTGTGGTTAAAAAACCCTACCCACAAAGAGAAATCCAACTTAACACCAACTTACAGGCAGTTGCAGTCCGAGTGACCATCAACAACTCAGTCACACTGTGCTCTCTTTACTTACCACCCTGAGAGAGCATCACCTACCAACAACTAACATTGTTGGTAGAACAACTGCCTACCCCTTACATCCTGCTTGGTGACTTCAATGCCCATAGCACTTTGGGGATCACATTATACCAGTAGAAGAGGTTGAACAATCGAGCGACTCCTTGAAATGAAGTCGCTATGCCTGTTCAGCAGTGGCACTCCCACTTTCCTATGCAGATCCTGCAGAAGATCAGATCTGAACCTGACAATCTGTGATCCGACTATCTTTGCTGAGTATGACTGAAGAGTGATGAGAGACCCCCTGGGAAGGGACCACTTTCCGATAATCCTCAAAACCATCAGAAATAACACACACGAAATCCAACCTGAACGCTGGAAGACCTACAAGGCAGACTCGGAGCAATTCCAGGAAACCTGTGAGAGGTCATTCCTGTCCTGGGAACTTGCCAAGGAGAAAAGGGACACCGCACAGTACTTCACAGAGACCCTTCGAGAAGTGAGTGCTATGTGTATTCCTAAAACCTCCAGACACCCCTCAACCCTACTGGTTCAATAATGACTGCCGCGAGGCAAGAAAGATCGGGAGGAAAGCGTTGAGGAAGTTCGAGAGTAACATGAACCTGGAAAATATGCTGGCATATTACCAGGAGCAAGCCAAAACAAAACTTGTGTACAATCATGAGAAACAGGAGTCATTCCGTGAATATGTCAACACCATCGACAGCTCCATCCCCTTGAAAGAGGTGTACCAAAAGGTGGTGAAACTGAACGGTAACCCGACACCGTCAGTGACACACCTTAAAGTTGGTAACGAAGCTATGGAGACAACTCGAGAGATCGCAGACTCACTTGCTGATCACTTTAGTAGGGTGTCTTCGAGTGCCAACTATGGTGGGGAACTCCGTCAACACAAAGAAAGGGAAGAGAGGAGTCAGCTGAATTTGCAATCGGAAAACCAGGAGGACTACAACAAGCTCCTCACGATGGCAGAGTTACAGCATGCCTTGATCCAGGCAAAAGACTCATCTCCGGGCCCTGATGACATACACTACCAGATGTTGAAGCACCTCCCAGAGCACCAACTGGAGCTGCTTCTGGATATCTTCAACAATATCTGGATGACAGGACAATACCCACCATCTTGGTCGGAGGCTATAGTTGTGCCCATTCCAAAACCAGGGAAGGATACATCTGTGCCTTCGAGCTACAGACCCATTGCCATGACCAGCTGCCTGGCCAAGATGATAGAGAAGATGGTCAACTACAGACTTGTATGGTATCTTGAGTCAAACAACCTCCTGACTCGACACCAATCAGGTTTCCGCAAAGGTCGAAGCACCACAGACCATCTAGTGCGTCTCGAGACCCACATCAAAAAACACAACGTGGAAATTTGGCATTCTCCAAGACATGAAAAAAATGGGACTGCGAGGCAGACTGCCACTATTTGTGGAAGGCTCTCTCGGCAACAGAACTTTCAACGTCCGACTTGGCACCACCCAATCCAAGAAAGTTGACCAGGAGAACGGAGTCCCCCAGGGCTGCGTCCTCTCGGTGACACTGTTCAGCATCAAAATAAACGAAAACGCCAGTCACTCGGGTATAATGTGGATTGCTGCCTGTATGTAGATGACTTTGTCATCTGCTACAGGTGTACCTCCATGGCAACCATAGAACGAAAGCTTCAACAGCCATTTTTCCGCCTGGAGGCTTGGAGCCTGCAAAACGGCTTCAAGTTCTCAGAAAGCAAGACCACCTGTGTGCATTTTTGCCGAAGGCGAAGGTGTGCGGAGGCTCCGGCACTGACACTCCACGGGAAAGCACTCAAAGTTGAAACGGAGGTTAAATTCCTTGGACTAGTGTTTGACCGAATCCTCTCCTTCAAACCCCATGTGGAATACCTCCGGAAAAGATGTCAAACACCATGAACCTCCTGAAGATGCTCTCCCACACACAGTGGGGAGCAGACCGGGAGATTCTATTGATAATCTACAAGACGTATATCCAATCACACCTGGATTACGGATCGGTGGTGTATGCACCTGCTGGCAGATCATACCTGGATTGGCTAAACCCAATTCAAAACCAAGCCCTCTGGCTTTGCATAGGTGCCTTCCGATCCTCACCGCAGGACAGTCTGCAAGTGGAGGCTGGAGTCCCCCCACTGGATCTCAGGCGGGACAAACTATCCCTCCAATACACCATCAGGGTGAAGGCAAATGAGAGGAACCCAACTCACAACACCATCTTCAACGAGGACCACAGAATGCCTCAAAGCCTTTTTCTATGAGGGTGAGAACCCTGATGAGAAAGGCTCGCATACCAATCTCAAAGGTCATCGAGGAAGGACCTGCTCAATCCCCTCCATGGACACAGGCGGGTCTGACTATCCTCTTTGACCTTTGTGAACACAAGAAAGGGGAAACCCAGACCAATACCTACATGGAAAAACTCACAGAAATCAGCCGTCAGCACCAAGCTCACACTGAGGTGTTCACAGATGGCTTGAAAGACGGAAACCGTGTTGGCTTTGCTGCATTCACACCCTTTGGTACCCGCAAAGGAGGACTACATGGAAGAAGCAGCATCTTCACTGCTGAGGCCCATGCTCTCCTTAGTGCTTTGGAGTCGATGAGGGCGTCAAGCCGAAAGGCCTTCATCATCTTCTCTGACTCCAAGTCGTGCCTGCAAGCAATACACCAACATGACCCCATAAACCCCGTGGGGCAGGAGATCAAGCAATTGGTCTCGCACCTCACAAGCACCCAAAAGGAGGTTGTCTTCTGTTGGCTGCCTAGCCACATTGGCATAGAAGGGAAAGAAGCTGCAGACGATGCAGCTAAGAAAGCCCTGAGTCAAGAGTGGCAGGGACGCTGGAGCTCTGACCAAGATAACAAGCTGAGAGCCATCAAAGCCTCGATAGGCAAAAGACACAACCATACAGGCTTGACCAGGAGGGAATCGACAAGACTGGCCCGTCTTCGGATAGGTCACTCGCAGCTAAGAAAGCCCTTTGTGGCACGTCGTCCATGAACAGTGTCTTCACCAACACTGTGAAGAAAGAACTCTTGACCTTCCTGCGGGAAACAAAGATGTTCTAAAAGATGTAACAGGGGGAAAACAGGCCCCCCCTTGAGACTCGGCCCGGTAGGCTAGAGATAATGATCTCTGGCCAGATGGAAAGCAGTTTTCATACTCGCCAGTTCCTGATCTGCTGGCCCGATTGGTATGGAGCTGCGACTGGCCGGCCGGTGTCAGGATAATGGACTGGTTAGATGAGGTGTCAACAGTCTGCGGAACAGCATCTGTGCGAGGCAGCACAATAAAGAGGGGCCCGATGCCACGAGCATTGTTCCACCGCTACGAGCCGTGTCCCACTGCTACAAGTAGACTCATAAACACATGCACGCGTACATGCACTCACACACTTAAAAACGCAACCTAGATGAGAAAAGAATGGACCGAGAGTCCGATAAACCCTTGAGTAAGTCCCAGGCGTCATAGCACACTTGGACGTTAAACAATCCAATCAATCAATCAATCAGGTCACTCGGTGCTGACACATGGACACCTCATGAGGGGTCAAAACCAACCGGTATGTCAGCGATATCAAGTACCTCTGACCATTGAGCATCTTATGCTCTTTTGTCAAGCAACCAAGAAGAGTAGGGACGACCACCTTCGTGGCACATCGTCCATGAACAGTGTCTTCACCAACACTGTGAAGAAAGAACTTCTGACCTTCCTCCGGGAAACAAAGATGTTCAAAAAGATGTAACAGGGGGAAAACAGGCCCGCCTTTGAGACTCGCCCTGGTAGACTAAAGATAATGATCTCTGGCCAGATGGAAAGTAGTTTTCATTCTCGCC
This sequence comes from Harmothoe impar, assembly GCA_947462335.1. Lineage (NCBI taxonomy): Eukaryota > Metazoa > Annelida > Polychaeta > Phyllodocida > Polynoidae > Harmothoe > Harmothoe impar. The sequence continues at coordinate 41,716,720 of OX381711.1, read as the reverse complement.
AACTCCGGATCTGCTGACCCAATTGGTATGGAGCTGTGACTGGCCCGCCGGTGTCAGGATAATGGACTGGCCAGGTGATGTGTCAACAGTCTGCGGCACAGTATCTGTGTGAGGCAGCACAATAAAGAGGGGCCCGATGCCACGAGCATTGTTCCACCGCTATGAGAGCCGTGTTCCACTGCTACAAGTAGACTCATAAACACATGCACGCACACACACACTCACACACTTATACGCACAACCTAGATGAGAAAAGAACGAACCGAGAGTCCGATAAACTCTTGAGTAAGTCCCAGGCGTCATAGCACACTTGGATGTAAAACAATCCACTCAATCAATCAATCAAACTCCCTCACAATGCCAAGCCAGGATTTCATATGTTGAGGACAGAGGGTTATGATTAGGATGGAGGTGGAGCAATATGGTGTGGATGGAAGTGAAATGTGGTCCCTGCCCTACCACACACCTCCCATATCCCCTTCCCCCCAAACCCTAACACATTCCATACCCTCCCATATCCACCCTTGTACCATATGCCTTCCCTGTGATGTTTACTCATCTCTCATATCCCTCCCCACATAGCCTTCTGATGTAAAACTCCCCTGCCCTCTCCAGTGTCCTGTCCTCCCAGTCATGTCCTGTCCTACCCCTGTCATCTACTTCCCCCAAGACCCATACCTCTATCAACCAGTGCCATGGCTCTTGTACCTGTGCACATCCTCTCCTCCCCTGTGCAATGAGCTCAGCCTAGCTCCCTCTTCCTCTCATCCCCCTACTTTTACCCTGCAGCAATTAGTGGGACATAGAGGGTAAGTCAATGGGAGTGGGGTGGGGAAGGGTGAGATAATGGAAAGGGAGGGAAAGTGTTGGGAGGAGGCAGGATAATGAAAAAGGAGAGGAATAGAGCAGCGTGAGCAGGGAGGGGAAAAGCAGCACAAGGGCATTGTAAAGGGAGGCAATGTGATGTAAGGCAGGGAAGTGTAGTGGAAGTGTAGTGGAAAAAGAGGCCGGTGGGACAGCTGGAAGCCCAGGAAAGATAGGTGGAAGCCACAGAAGATGACGGGGACCCAGGAAGAGGGTCGGGAACCCTGAGAGCAGGTTTTGGAGCCCAAGCAGGAAAGATTGTAAACCTGAAGAAGGGTCAGGGGCCCAAGGAGGAAGCCAGGGATCCTTGGGAAGAGGAGTGGGGGCACAGTAAGAGGGGTTGGAACCCTGGAAAGAGGGATGCTGGCCTGAGAAGAGAGGTCGAATAAGGAAAGGGATGGATGCTCCGGATGATGGTTGGGAAACCCTCAAAGAGAGGTCAGGGTTGCTGCAGGAGGTCTCCTTTGAAATGGAGATCCCATAGACCTATTATCCACCCTTAGGACTAGAGTTTTATGAGTCCTGAGGACCTGCCTGCACTGTTAGGAATAAGTGGTGTAGCTGCACAGTATTTAAAAATATGACTTGACATAAATAATGGAGGAATAGCCCATTCCTCCTTCCCCTCCCCTATATCCAGTCTGTCCCCTGACCCATTGTTGCCCTAGTATGAAAGTGTATGAATGTGGAACAGAAAAATTGAAGGTGTGAGTGGCCTCACAGATGACTCAGGGTAAGCTGGATTTGACCCCTTCTGCCTAAATAGCGGTTAGAGGGTAGCAATTTAACAGTAGTTAAGAGAGAAATCAGTACCTGAAGATCGTAGCTCAATATGACATGGAAGGAAAGATATTTTAAATCTTTTTTCGAAGGAGACATATATGTCCCCCGATCTTGCCTATCCATCCCTTTGTCATCTCATGTCTATGTCCCATACACACTGAATGACATGCATTCTCCCATGTAACAAAAACGTCTTAATCCTTGGTCCTGGAAGCCGTTTCACCGTATCATACAGAGGGTCTGTATGTCGTTTTTTTGCGTTTCAGTTCATTTTTGCGTTTCAGCTCAACATCACCGCATCTTGCGGAAAAAGATACGGAGGCCGTATGTACATACGGCCCTCCGTATTCACATACGGTGATAATTGCATTTCCGCTCAACATGCGGAGCACAAAAATTCCGCATCTTTGGCTATTTTGTACAAGATATACGGAGGGGTAGGGGGGGGTGCTATGTCAAAAAATGTATGTGGTATTTTTGCTCCGTATGTGTCATATCACTTCAGATTGTAATGGTGATAAAGAGATGGGGATGGTAGGGGCCGTGAGGGAATGGTAGGAGCCACTAGTACCATTTTGTCACCACTACAGCCACCTCTGTACTCTGATAGCTATTGTCTACCACCATTTATACACAAGGAGTCTGTGAGCAAAGTTTCAGCTCTGTAGGGCCATTATTTACCGAGTTATGGAAGAAAAGACTCTTTTTCATGTAATTTCTCCCAAAATCCATATAATGTTTTTAAATTTTTTTTATCATGAAGGTAGAAGTTGGACTTAATTTATTTACCCGTTAAAATAGTTCTAGGGCCATTTTATTACATATATATATAGCACATTAAAAAGGGGGACTTTACAGACATGGTAGGCAACACAAGAGAGGTTTCTCCCCTGTGTGGATCCATGTTTTACTGTCCTTGTGGAGGTGGCAGACAATAGCTATCAGAGTACAGAGCGTGTGTTGCCTACCATGTACAGCAAGCCTGAGTGTAAATTCCGGGCTGTGTTGGTGCTGCCACCTAGAGGCTAAGTCATGCTGGCCTCAACTCCTCTGATATATATATATATATGGGAATGGAGATCGCAAGCCAAATGGGGGAGGTCATATGCACCTAAACCATTATTCTGTAAGCTAGTACAGTCCCCCACCTCCCTTCTCCCTTTTTAAAGTGCACATATATATGTAAAAAAATGGCTCTAGGATTGTTTTAATGAATAGATAAGTCAAGTCCAACTTCTACCTTTATAATTAAAAAAAGATAAATTTAAAAAATTGATTTTCAACGGAATTATACCCAAAAATGTCTTTTCTTCTGTAACTCGGTAAATAATGGCCCTACAGAGCTGAAACTTTGCCCACAGACTCATTGTGTTTAAACAGTGGTAGACAATAGCTATCAGAGTACAGAGCTGGCTGGGCGCCAGAGGTGAAGAAAACACTCCAAATCCAGTGCCTTCCCCGACCTCTCTTTTCTCTTCTCTCACTTTCCCCTCACATACGGAGCCTACCTCCGTATGTGTATGAAGATTATGACGTAACAGAGGGCATTTGCTAGGGGTTTCCTGGAATGTAGACTGGTTTTTGCACATATTTTTAATTGAGACAGGTGACCATGTCCCTATGTGGGGAGGGCCGTATGTTTTATGCCATATGTTGTATTTTTCATATAAAACATACGGGGGTATACGGGACCAACTGAAACAAAAAAAGTACTTTTGGTGTATATTTGCCGCATCTTTTCCGCATCTTAAGGCCGCATGTTGGGTATAACATCAACATAAGGTGAAACGCCTTCATGGTAAAGGTACACTCATCTTACTATACAGTTGATCTTCCCTGTCGATACCCAGTTGGGTGTTTTAAATTTGCAAAAGTTATGACCCCTATACACATAGCACAAGGAGTCTATAGACAGAGCACAAGGAGTCTATAGGCAGAGTTTCAGCTCCGTAGGGCCATTATTTACCGAGTTACAGAAGAAAAGACATATTTTGGTATAATTTCTTTGAAACTCAATATTTTTTTATATATATTTTTTTATTATAAAGGTAGAAGTTAGACTTCACTTATCTATTCGTTAAAATAATTCTAGGGCCATTCTTTTACATATATATATGCACTTTAAAAAGGGGGCTTTTCGCCAGCTCTGTATGGCCTGTGTTGGTGCAGCCGCCTAGAGGTTAAGTCATGCACTAAAAGTCAGCTGGCCTCAACTCCTCTCATATTCATAAGGGAATGGAGATTGCAAGCAAATTGGGCATTTGCAGTCAGGCTCACTGTACATGGTAGGCAACACAAGAGAGGTTTCTCCCCTGTGTGGATCCATGTTTTACTGACCAAACAGGCCATCGTACACCGGTATGTGCAGCATTATTATAGCCACAACTATCAGCCCCTACCATCTCCTCACGACCCCTACCATCTCCTCATGGCCCCTACCATCTGACCACAGCCCCTACCATCTCCTCATGGCCCCTACCATCCCCTCACGGCCCCTACCATCCCCATCTCCTCATCACCATTACAATATGAAGTGATATGACACATACGGAACAAAAATACCACATACGGCACACAAAAGACACATACAGCTCTAAAAAGCATGGTATATGTCCAGTTTTCAACGTATGTTGAACAGAAACGCAATTATGGCCATATATACATACGGCCGACCGGATCTGAATATGGCAGCCATATCTTTTTCCGTAAGATGCGGACATGTTGAGCAGAAACACAAAAATGAACAGAAACGCAAAAATAGGACTTACGGACCCTCCGGATGATACGGTGAAACACCTTCCCGGAGATGGATAAAAGCTTTTAAAATTTGAAGAAGTATTTTGGTTTCCAGTAGTATATACTAAAGGTTACACCATATTGAAATGTAGCTGTAGATCAATCCAAAGAGCAAGGGTTCGAACCCCAGTAAGGCTACCAGTGTAAGAAATTATTTTTCTTTTTTCCCCTTTGACTTTCAAACTTATTTTAAACATAAATATACCTATATTTACAGAGCAATACTAATCTTTCATTTTTTAAATAGGTTCATCAGTGTTTTGAGTTGCATTCCAATAGTAATACCTAATATTGGAAACCAAAAATATGTCCATTCATACTGTAAATCTATGGTAAATCTCACTGTGCAACTACACTAACTTCTGACAGGTTCCACCCAGCATTGCTTCCAACTACATCAATACCTCAGCACTCAACCAGATCTTGACCACTGAGGTTCCACCTCCCCAGAAGTTCCACCTCCAACAATCAGATATCCACCCACATCCTACTCCTTAGACTTATTATCTTTGTTTAAAGTGTATTTAGGATTGAACAGCTTATATTGTCCTCCCACCTTAGTCCCGCCCCTTGGGGTTCCACCAACCCCAATCCCGCAAATTCAAGTTCTACCCACCTGTGTCTTGCCCCTTGAAGTTCCACCCACCCAAGTACCTCCACGTTGTTTGGAGCTCCACTTACCTGATCCCACTCCTTGGAGTTCCACCAAAGTCCCGCCACTTGGAGTTTCACCCACAAAAGCTCTGCCATTTAAAAAGTCCCTCCATTGAGAGTTCCATCCACCTAAGCCCTGCCCCTCGGAGTTCCACCCACCCAAGTCCCTCCATTTAGAGTTCCACCCACCTGGTTCCCGCTACTTGGAGTTCCACCCACCACACTCCCACGACTAAGGGAGTTCCACCCTACCCATTCCTGTGATAAAAAGAGTTCCACCCTACCCATTCTCGGGACTAAAAAAGTTCCACCCACCCCACTCCTGCGACTAAAAGAATTCCACCCTACCCATTCCCGTGATAAAAGAGTTCCACCCTACCCATTCTCGGGACTAAAAGGGTTCCGCCCACCCCACTCCTGCGACTAAAAGAGTTCCACCCTACTCATTCTTGGGACTAAAAGAGTTCCACCCACCCCACTCTGGCAACTGAAAGAATTCCACCCTACCCATTCCCATGATAAAAAGAGTTCCACCCTACCCATTCTCAGGACTAAAAGAATTCCACCCTACTGTGGCTGGGAAAATCCCTTCTACATCAATGTAGGGCATAAAGATGAGAGATGAGACGTCAGATGTGGTACTTGGTATCTTTTATTAATAATAATATTAATATCAGAGTACCAGTCACTAGGGCTCAGTATCACAAGATGGCGGATGAGGTTACTGATTTCCCTATAGCTGACCGGGCTTAAGTACAGGTGCCCGGCAGGTAGAGGGGGAGCCCACGTGACCGGAAATAGATGTAACAGTGGATTTCATTGGATAATATACATTTGACATTTGATTGGATAATTATGTATTCATGGCTTTAACGTGTGACGTGCGCTGGACAGCCGGTGGGGGGGGGGGGCGGTGTCCAGTGCACTATGGGTAATAGATTACATAACAGATAATATGCACACCTGGGGAGCTTTGTCACCCGCCTCCTGGTAGCGCCTCAGTCACCTTAATTGGACCAGGGTGCTACACCGGCTAGGGATGTGCGGATTACATGATTGTTTAGGGTAAATGTGGGTAATATCGCGCATGTGGTAATATCGCGCACCCCCCCTAAAAGGGACATTTTTCAATTATTTTTTTTAAATTTTTTTTTTTAGTTAGCCACTTTATATCAAGTATCATTTTAATGCATATCATTTACCTGTGATATACATGTATATCAGGAGTCAGAAATGAACAAAAACACCTAATAATTGGTATTTTTGATACTTGCTAAATCAGCAGTTTCCATACTAATTCCCATAGAGCTAATATCGCTCAGGCATGTTGTTATATCGCTCACCTGTTTACAGAATAAAAAATAATATATTAAATAACAATGAAATGAGTGGACTAGTTTTAAAGGGTAGCCTTATGTGTTTTCTAACACCTGTGTAAATTTGGGGATGCTGCTTCTCACCAGACAGGTGTGAGAGCATTTGGGTTGAGGCACCCTGTTTTCACACTTTGGGTGTTAAAACAGGTGAGCGAAACTACCCAAATGGTCAAATGCACTGTAATTCAATGGGTGAGCGATATAGCACAATGGTGTGGGCGATATAACAGCAATCACAACGATATAACCCAAAAATTTAGTCACTTTTAGCCCCCTGCTTAACATACAGGGGGTTGCTATTGGCATGCATTTTTTTCTCTTTTTTTTTTCATTTTAAATTATTTTTTTGAAAAAACTGATTTTTTTCTTTTTTAATGACACTGGATAGGGGTGGGGGAGAACATTTGGGTAATATCGTCACTAGGTGCGCGATATTACCCACATTTACCCTATGTGTTGACCGTTAATCCTTGGGGTCAACATATTGTTAACTGTTTGTGTGTGGGTGTTCGGTGGGTGCCTCGCTGTCTGGGCTGCAGACTGTTACCTTTGTATAGGGGAATAAGGGTCCGCTTGTGTAATAATGTATGGGGGAAAGCTTGGCTTGGCTAAATGAGAAATAGGCATGTCTGACGTCTAGGTGTACTTTGATGGGTATATGGATTGAAAATATGTATAAAGTATTGTGCGTATTAAAAATAATAATAAATATGAATATCAATAATCATAAATCATAAGTGGCTGATTCCGCATCTATTCAAACGGAGGTTCCCGGATGACCATCTCCAATTTCCATGTTAATTTTTTCTCTCATTGCCCTATGTATCTATATTGTCTCCCCAAAATTTCTAATCAAAATTCCAAATAGTTTCTGAGTTCTGGCTCGCTCATTCGGGGCGGGGTGTCTGATCTGATAAGAAAAACCTCAATTCTAGCCATTTTGAAAGGACTACCATGGAAAAACCCTCAGGGTCACAGGTCCATAGGTCATTACATAGGTGCTACTTATACTAGAGATCAGAAAAAAAAATCAAACCATACCTCTTGCATTATGTCTTGATGCACAGAGGCTCGGAAATAGGACATGAATCGATGGAAATTAACAAAACTTTAAAGAATAAAAAAATTGTCCAATTAAAATTGTACCCCTAGCAGCTTAATCTTAATGCTAGTAACTAAGACAGATGTGGGGCTTGTCAAGGTATGGTGCTTGTTCCTCGGAATAGTTCACAGGTGGCACCACTGGTGGCTAAAGTTGGGCAATTCTGTAAAATGACCTGGTTTTGGCGGCTATCATCGCATATAATATCGCATGGACATTTCGAGAGATCGCAACCTGAGGACATTTTGAAGTGAATAACTATCAAAAAGTGTTATTCTTTCGTTTTAAAGTTAAAAAATATGGTTTAAGTTAGATTTTTCATGTATTCACCTAATTCGGCCTACATGATCTATCACAGTGTACCATAACACTGTCTCACTGTGCCCCACCTAGCGTCTCACTGTGCCCCCTGATTTTTCATAGTGGGGAACAGTGAGACAATATTTTGTTTTGACCATAGGTCGAACCCCACTAATCACAGCAAATATGTCGCTTACTCCAAAAAGAGTGCAAATGATGCACTTTTGAAGGTTGACATCAAAACATTTGTTTAATTCATATTCAGAGTTCAGGCCCTGAGGCTATGGGGAAAATAAACTTTTCTGTCTCACTGTAACTCACTCTCCCCTATTTATAAAATGATGATTCAAATACCTAGCCATATATTTCACACAATTCAATGGAGAAGAAATGGGATAAAATCACCCCAGCCACCTTGTATGACCGTAATTCTGAATACGGTCATAGCCATAGGCACTGTGCAATACGCCGCGTCCCGCCGCTCTGGCATCTGCTCTGAGGCGGGAATTTTTTTCCACGTGATGCAAAATTCGGCCTTGACCTTGGCAGGTGCTCGGCTTCCGTATGGGTTTTTCTCAGACATTTCTTTTCGTATTTATCGATGTGGGCTTTGGATTTTTGCACTGACAACCTTCCTTATCGGTTCGGCAAACTACTTTCCCATCCAGAAGCATGTACGTTGTGTCACAGAAAAGAGACGTCCTTTTATCTGTGGTTGTGTCTAGGAGCTACTTCCTCGCATGACCCTTGACGCAGGTCGGGGTCACCGTCACTCACCCAGCGTGGCAGATTGTGCTCACCATGTGTTCAAATGGGCGTGTTTACAAACATGTGGCGGGAGAGTGAGGTCACCTCGCTTATTTTGACCAATCAGCGTCGCCTAAAGTCGGCGCCCGGACGAGAGCTGACGTCTCCCGGCATCTTTGTGTTCCACGTTGGAAACCTGCCCCAATCTGGCTGGAATTCAGTGATAATTTACGGGCGTATTTATTACCCACATGATTGTCAAACCTGCCAGTAAGACCGCACACCTGTTGGCAACAGAGAGAACGTATTTCGTTAGGTTGGGAGTACGGGAACACCGTGAAAATGATTGCCGACACGGCGGTGGTGACCACCAGGTAAGTCCGCTTCTCCCTCGGCCCCCACCTTCCGTCGCCGCCGGTCACTGGAATGCAGGCAGGCAAGACTTTTCTCTGCCTCTGCAGACGTCCAGCTCCTTTCTAGCTCAATCCCAAACTATGTCATACCAGCTCGTGCATGAATAGAACAATCCCATCCCATAAATTGCATGAAGGTGCCATGGGTTTTGGTTCATTCGGATTCTTTCGCAATCGGGTAGGAGCAGTCTGGTGAGTCTGCGGCGACACGGCGAGTGACGCAGTCACGTTGGACGAAACAGAAACGTGTCCCGACATCCCCACTCCACAGCCCAAACTTTAGTGTACTAGGCCTTGAGGGCCTAGATCGACGACAGTCTGGCCTCGATCCAGGCCTCACTCAGTCACTGACCTGATCCTGGCTACCTAAGGTTGACAACTGCAGTAGCCTACTAATATAAATAGGCTTAATAGGCTTATATTATCGGATACTTGTCTAGTAGTAGTAGATCTAGTCTAGTAGTATTTATTAAACTCCGTCTCAGTGCACTCAGTTAGACGTCTTCCCTGCATGTTAAAAATTGCACATTGTCAAGCACAGGAATAAGTTAAGGCTTAACTCTTAAATGGACGAGTTATTAAAGGGATCGTGTTGGTGGATGGAAGGGGGTGTTAGGGGGGGGGGGGTATTTAGGGTGCAAAATCAGAGGTACAATATAACTAAGTTAGTAGAGTTTAAGGGAGTATCATTGTTTAACAATAGTGGGCTGGTGACATTTTAGTCACCCCCTCCTAAGTTATTGGGTTGATATCTGTAACTTCCGCCCACCCTCCCCTTAGGCTTAGGGGCACTCATCTTTACTAGTAGTAAAGATGAGTGCCTGCTCAAAGTTTCCTGACGACTCCCGTGAACAGGGGCAACACAATGAATGCCTGTCCCTCTCAAAGCTACCGTAATTGAGCTTTCAACCTCGGCATTCGCCTTTATTAAACTTATAGACGCCTTGCCACACAGCTATCTCATACCAATTACCATGTCTATCATACTCTATGTTGTGTGGGAGGTTAAAGAACCACTGCCTCGATGAATGTGTAGGAGTCCATCCGATAGCAGTCTCGGACTCCCATACCAGCACAGCTCTGGTCCCCTCTGCTGGGTATGGTATGGGAGCATAGCCTATCTTCACTTGCTACCCATTTGCGCCAGATTGGTGGCGTAAATAGGTGTGTATTGGTCAACACACAAATGTGTGTGTTGGGTTATGGACGATTCGCACTACTGTCAGTTTGCCCTAGATGATTCGCACTACACCTCCTGGATGATTCGCACTACTTGCTGGACCATTCGCACTACCCCAGGGCAGGAGTATGGGGTTGGATGATTCGCCCTACTACTCCCCGGGGGTGTGGGCCTGTACTCCCCAGGACACTTTGTCATGGGGGGCTCTGCCCCCCAACCCCCGTTCTTTTTCCCCATTTTTTTCTAATCTTCCCACTGCTACTAACTGCTCCCACTGCCTATATAATTCGCTTATCATTCTGTATTTATTAGATGTAGTCTATAATTATTGTATTGTCGTCTGATTTTCCAAATAAATAGCCTATATTTAGTTGGCACTAGTGTGAAACATCCAGAAAGTAGTGCGAATCGACTAGGGCGAATCATCTAGTAGTGCGAACAGACAGTAGTGCGAACTGACAGTAGTGCGAATCGTCCATTTCCCAACACCACACATCCAACAACAGACAGATCGTTATCTAGATCAAAGGGGTAATTAAATTACCTGGGGGCTACTGTGTATGTTACACCTATAGTTGGCAGAAGTAAATAGAAGCTGTGTATTAGAGTAAGATAGCTGCCTGCTCCCAGGCTATCCAACTGGTAGGATAGATGCTGGCCGAGGCTGGTCCCATAGGCCTATAATTGATCACCATGAGTGCGATCTGCAGCCTACCATTAAATTGTAAAAAAAAAAAAAACTTATGTGGGGTCCTGCGTACAAGCTGCGACCTGTACGTGAGCTTCTGCTTTATTATTATTAGAATATGTAATTAGATGATTTGTTTGCTTTTAGAGAAAATAAGAGGGTCATAATTATATACAAAATGGTTCAACATTCAAGACACCACACACATAATATTAGAATTCTACAGGAAAAATTCATATTTTAATAAGTGTTTTCCTATCTTTCCCCCAGACTTTTTGGAAAGACATGATAATGACGCTACTCCTTTTTTACAGTCCGTGGGCTGGCGACCAAATGCTCTACCCAAGGGAAAGCTACAGAATGTCAAGTAGTCCAGACCTACATACCATCGACATGGACATCGCTGCACTCGAAGCAGAAATTGAAAAGTGAGTAACCTTTATCATCATATTACCGTAAATTCTCATGTATAAGCCTAACTCGCGTATAGCCCCGCCCCCCCCCCCCCCCCCGCCAACTATTAACCTGGCTCTCTAGGCTACAAAATATCCAGAAAACTTGAAAATATATGTACTTTAATAGTAATTCAACGTTTGTCTATTACTCAGGGCTACATGTCAGTCGGACCAGACAGATCTGCGGCTAAGTAACACGTCGTGTGGTACGAGTGTCGCTGACTCAGAGTGCAGCGACGACGTGTGTATAGACATGGAGAGTGAAGCCGAACACCTGTTCCCTGTCAGTGAAGACCAAGAGTATTTGACAACCAACTTGTGGAACCTGCTTGGAGTAAACGCGGGTAAATTAGACTTAGGTAACTAGGCATGCAATTTTATTCTTGATTTATTTTTGGTCAAGGGTTTATATCAGTTCTTTCAGTATAGAGAAGAAAGTGTGTAGATGTATCGAAATTTGTAAATTAGTTGAACATACAAGCACTGTAAGTAGACATATAGGGCTGTGCCGTGTCCCATGTGTTTGTGACAATGCTAGAGAGAACCCAACCCCTTGTCAAAACTGGTCTAGATTTCTTCGAACAGATCAACTGGCAAGAGTTTGAACACTGCAATATGTCAAGGTAGATTTAGGGAACTAGCTTCATATTCGTCAGTACAATGTTATTTTATTTTGCTATCAGTTAGCTCTTTAGTTCAACCATTTTGGTATTGAAATTTGTCATTTCAAAGAGGACATTTTTGGTCAACGGTTTATTGGCCGGCGACGGAGTCCCCGGCCATGGTTAAGGAGTTCACTTTTCCGTAAGGTTTCAACAGGAGTTGCGCGTCCATAGGATTAGCATTGGATCGTTTGCTTTTTGCACCCTACAAGCACAGGCCCTATAGTCGCCCACCCTTCAGCACTGGGCTCAGCCAGAGTGATCGTAACCCTTCACCACTGCAATCCGCTATGGTGTGCTCCTCACTCTGTCCGCGGCGTCAGCGTGCATTGAGTTCGACCCTTACCTGCAACTGCCCTATTCTATCCCATAATGCCACCCACAATGCACTGCTCATTCCGGTCTACTGAGCTTTCAATAGCTACAAAGTTGTTCACACGTCTACCCTCCCCATACACACACACTACAGCAGCTTGCAATCAGAAAGCTGTCACCCCCTCCCCTTACACGTACACATATAACGTCGCGGCATAACGTGACGCACCAACCCCCCCCCCCCCCCGCCCACAAAGCTATAATAACACTTCACCCTCCACACACTAGCAGCACAGATCACGGCAAGCAAGTCCTACTCACAAGGTGTCATATACAATAATCACCTTAACCCGCCCTCAGTACCCGGTACACATTAGGCACGCAGCTCAGAACTGATCGTTCCCCTCACTCACCAGGCCGCTGAGGTGTGCCACTATATTTATATATATGACGGCTTGGTGGGAAAGGTTCCTTGGACAGGCAGCTCTCTGAGAGCTGCTAATTATGTCTCCTACCCTTCAGCATTGCACTGCTCATTCCGGTCTACTAAGCTTCCAATGGTACGACGCTGTCCCCCCCCCCCCCCCCCTCCACACTGCAGCGGCCACACACTGCCAACATCTTAATGACCCTCACCTGCTCGGTTCGTTTTCAACATTGAACCCCTACCCTCCCTGGGTCTGGCCACGGGAAGCAGTACTGCTTTCAATGGTACGACGTTTTACATGCCCCCCCCCCCCCCCTCTAGGCTCTACACACACATAGCCTCTAGGGATGTCATTGTTATCCTATTTATTTCGATTATCACTATTTTGGTCTCGATTTTTCGATTATGTCGATTTATTTTGATATTACTACAACAGTGAATATTTGCTTCAAATAACGGTATCTTTATGTATTTATTCCATCCTCATACTAGAATGTATGTGGATAGAGATTTGCTAGCACTTTGAGCACAATCTGAAGACAAGTTTCACTAAATATTTTTGGTCTACGAAGTACATCATTTTCACACTCAATAATAAGGTAGTTCTAGATGGAATATTTACACAAATTTTACATTTTTAGAAGGGCAAATTCCGGGACTACCTGTGAATTAAAGGGTGTATCGATCTAACTGTTTAGTCGATGCGATAATCGGAATTTTAGATAAGTCGGTGTATCGATTTGGGGGGTATCGATGACATCCCTAATAGCCTCACACGTCAGGTCGGGGCATGATGGATACGGTCGGCGTGATGCTTGAAGGAATTCATTCCCTTTGCCGTCATGATGCATGAATGCAGTCATAGCGAATAATTCTACCCTGTATTAACTCATTAAGGTTAACATAGTGTATTATTATGCTGTATTCCATTTGTTGTCATGTTACATGAATGAAACCCCGCTACATCATTATTTTGTAGAGTACAATCCTTTAAGGACAGCATGGTGCTTCAAGTGAACAGCGATTCATTTATGCATCATGACTTTCTTATAATAAACCTTTAAGGACAACATGGTGCAGCAGAGTGCTTCAAGTGAAGAGTGATGCATTCCTGCATCATGACTTTTTTATACTAGCCCTTTAAGGACAGCAAAGTGCTTCAAGTGAAGAGTGATGCATTCCTGCATCATGACTTGTCTATACTAACCCTTTAAGGACAGCATAGTGATTAAAGTGAACAGTTATGCATTCCTGCATCATACCCTCCTGCATCTCTACACTTACCCTTTAAGGTCGGCTGTACATAAATTATTAAACATGTATTTGATCCAGAATCCTTGAAAGAAGCCGGCCACCACACCTATGGTGTGGATTTTCTCTATCCTTAAACATTGAATCCTAGTATCAGGTTTTTTCAGTATAGAGAAGAAAGTGTGTAGATGTATCGAAATTTGTAAATTAGTTGAACATACAAGCACTGTAAGTAGACATATAGGGCTGTGCCGTGTCCCATGTGTTTGTGACAATGCTAGAGAGAACCCAACCCCTTGTCAAAACTGGTCTAGATTTCTTCGAACAGATCAACTGGCAAGAGTTTGAACACCGCAATATGTCAAGGTAGATTTAGGGAACTAGCTTCATATTCGTCAGTACAATGTTATTTTATTTTGCTATCAGTTAGCTCTTTAGTTCAACCATTTTGGTATTGAAATGTGTCATTTCAAAGAGGACATTACCGTAGTTGAAAAACAGGCATTGTAAGTAGACATGTGGGTCATTACCATGTCCCATTTGTTTGTGACAATGCTAGAGAGAATCCAACTCCTTGTCAAATTATATGATGTTGTCTTCATTGACAGATCATGTGACAAGAATTTGTACACTCCATACTGTGTCAAGTGAGACAGTCTGCAGTTCAGGAACACGTTTCATAGAATAATGTATAGGCTGGGCTACACTTCATTCTTTTCATGAATCATGATGAAACTAAAAAGTTTAAAAAAAAAAACAACTACATATAGAAGCACTGTAAGTAGACATATAGGGCTGTGCCGTGCCCTGTGTGTTTGTGACAGTGCTAGAGAGAATCCAACCCCTTGTCAAAACTGGTGTTGTCTTTATGAACAAAATTCCTCTGGCAAGAGTTTGTACATCATGCCCTACATTAAAGGGAAGATGTTGGTGGTTACATGTTGGGCAATCCTGCGTGATCCTCCAAGCAGGCCTTTACCAACCCTCTCTCCTAGGAAAATGTTGCCTATGTTTAGAAGATAACTTTTTGCTCAAGATGTGCGACTTCCTATTATGAAAGTAAACGTTCATGCTCATACAATTTGATGAAATGTGTTGTAGATTAGTTGAAAACAGAAGCACTGTAAGTAGACATACAGGGCTGTGCCGTGTCCTATATGTTTGTGACAATGCTAGAGAGACTCTAACTCTCGTAACACCTGGTCTGGTTTTCTTCCAGCAGATCAACTGGGAAAGAGTTTGCACAATCATGACACTATGTCAAGATATATTTAGGGAACACGTTTATTCTGGTACTATTAGATATTGCTAACAGTTAGATTTCTCTTCTGTCTAGAAAACGAGAATAAGTAAACCATTTAGGTCTTGATTAGTTGAGAACAGGCGTTGTAAGTAGACATATGGAGCATTACCATGTCCTATGTGTTTGTGACAATGCTAGAGAAAATCCAACTCCTTGTCAAATTATATGATGTTGTCTTCATTGACAGGTCATCTGGCAAGAGTTTGTACAGTAATTAAAATGTCAAGTCAGGAACAGGTTTCTTAAAATGATTCATGGGCTGGGCTCATTCGTTTTGTCATGTTGAAACTCATGAAGATCGGAAACTACACAAAGAAGCACTGTAAGTAGACATATAGGACTGTGTCATGTCCTATGTGTTTGTGACAATGCTAGAGAGAATCCAATTCCTTGTCAAACCGGGTCTAGTTTTCTTTGAACGGATCAACTGGCAAGAGTTTGAACACTGTACTATGTCAAATATGGTGCCAAATATGGTGCTGTCGTCTTCATCATCAAAAATCCTCGCGCAGGGGTTTTTACATCATGCCCTACATTAAAGGGCAGCGTACCTACGCGTTAGGGGTGGGGTGGGGGTTGGGGGCTGCTGGTCCTCGCACCAAATCCACATTGGCAGATAGGTGCTATGAACTAAGATTTGTATCATTAGTTGACTCCCCTAGGGCGATTTTGCATGTGTAAACAATATAACTTATTGCTCAAGACCTGCCGCTTGCTTTCATGAAAGAGAAAATCGGTAATGGAATTTTATGAAGTGTGCTGAAAATAAAAGCACTGTAAGTAGACATATGGGGCATTGCCATATCCGATATGTTTGTGAAAATGGAACTCCTTGCCGAACCGGGTCCGGTTTTCATAAACAAAGATCCTCCGGCAAGGGTTGGAACAGTTTATGAATCTAGAAATATTCCACAAAATGGTACAGCCTGACGAACACTCATGTCCAAATCTATATTCATTGTACCGTTTACTCAAATTTCAGACACATCAATGAATTTTGATGACTCACTTATGGCCGACCAATGGGAGATGCCGGAGATGACATCGTTAACAGAAATGTCAAGTAGTACCCTCACGCCGGATTCCACAGACCTTTCACAATACGACTCTATCCTAAGTGTCAGTGCACCAACATCCCCACAGCCACAACGTAAGCGGCAAAAACACCGGACATCTCCGAAGGCGGCTACCAACCAATTAACAACGGGCAAGTCATGGTAGGTACACCTGTATAACGCTATGTACTATAAAACCTTGCGCTATTATAACCCGCGGCTAGAATTTGAGGAAATCCTATAATCCATGCCTAGGTTCTGATAACCGATTGTAATTTATAGCTACCGGTACGTTAATATTATAGTATACCTGTTACACATTGCATGGCAGTCTTAGCTTTAGGTTAAGGCAAATCCTATAACAGGCACTGGGTTTCTGATTCCCGTATAACCCGCATGCGAAGTTTTACGGTAATCAATGTTATTATCATTGAGAAATATCTAAGGATAGTTGAAGCTCCGTGGAAGGACCTACAGGATTTTGGTACATGTATAATAGATTTTTAGCAAACAATCTGTTTTCATGAATACAATAACGCGCTCTCTTAGTATGAATTAACAGTCTATGGAATTTCTCTCCCTTTTAACCTGCAGGACGAGTTTGTCAAATTCACAACAGGTGACCGTCATAGAAGACCTTACGAAAATCATCTCAAATGAAATGGGTTTGCGGGAACAGATGGAGATCATCAAAATTATCAACCCAGAGGCCGCCATTTCATCGACAGATACAGAATTTGTAATTGGTGAGTCTTCTTGACCTTGTTTAAACCAAAGGGAAGCCCCACCATGGACTAGAAATTTTAGTTCAGGTGCCGAAGTAAAAATCGAAAATAAAAGATATAGCCACCACGAGATGGGACATAGCTTTAGATATAAACACAAGCTCCATTTTTGTTTGGACAGATCCTATGCTTTGTTTTTCTCAAATATAGAGAAATAGTAACTTATTTTGAGATTCGAATCCAATAGGGCGTGCATTCTGAGTGGCGTCGGAAATTTCTCATCGCACCATTCTCTGCTGTGAGTCTGGTAATTAACCACGTAACTGTTATTGCAAGTTTTCTAGCAATAAGCAGTGGTTTCTGCTGAAAGGGAGTTTGGAATGTATTCATAACAAATCATCTCCATTTTCAGATCTCGACTGTTTGAGTAACGAAAAACTCGAGAAGGTGCGAGCCTTAGTCAAACAGCACACATCGTCGTGTGCAGCGTCGTCGGTGACGAGCAGTAGCAGTAGTAGCAGCGGAGTCTCCGACTGTAGCAGTGAATGCAGCTCACCCTCACAAAAGAAGCAACTAAAGGTATGGTATGGTATAGTACTAAAGAAGCAAATTTCAGACCCCGGTGCCGGTTATAGGGTTCTCAGAAAGTCTGGGTGTGGGTTTTATGTGAGATCTTGGGCTATACTCTAGAATTCATGGTACCGGTAATCTGGATTTAATGGATTTTCCGAATCATAAATCAATGATGATACATATTTGTCATATGATTCCAAATATTTTATTGGGTTGGAGGGTAGGCGTATATTTAAAAATTGATAATTATTAAACGATATAAATCATATCATTACAATCAAGTAGTCAAAGCGGCTTAGCCACATATGAAAATCCCTCAGGATTCCTTAGGATTGTCTTCCAGTTTTAACATAGTTTTACTTCGATACCCCACAATTATAGCGCCAACAAAAAAACAAACCTCGCGAGCAGCGGCAGAGACAACGGAAAGAGTACCGGCAGGCGATGAAGGAGAAGCGCAGCGGGCTGTTCCAGAAGGAGGAGGTGTTAGCACTGTCCACCGCCGTACCTGAGGAGGAGGAGGAGGACGCAGACATAGACATACTCTTATAGTGAATACCCCCTCATCACCCCCCCATCATAATTAGCCACCCACCCCCTCCCCACATCACAGCGTTGTCACCCCGCCTTCAGCTGGGCGCCCTAGGGTCAGTGCCGCGCGGACATACACACACACATACACTATACACAGAGACGACCATTGAGACTAACGCTAATATTAATCCTGTATTTGCAGGGACAGTATAATTATTCTTTTTTTAGAGCTATACAAAATTAGCATGTTTATCAGTAGTATTTTTGTTAAATGAAATGAAGTGAATACTAATCGCTGGTTGATTTAAGTCACATTGTATCAATGCTACTGTTTTTAAGTTTAACCCCCATGCCGTCAAATTGGAGTGCAAATAGAATTGTCTCAGCTATACTTTTATACCTAAATCATGTGCAGTAAGCCTTCGAACTTTTTCTAGTAGGCACAGAAGAATTTGTATTTGAACCAGAAACAGGGATACTGAAATCTGCTTGTGTTGTATGATATCCATAGAATATTGCGGGGGTGTTGTCCCCTCTCTAGTTGTTGCAGATACTCTGGCTCATGTTGAGGTCGGGGACTTATCATAATACACATGTCTCCACATCAGGGTTTACCATGTTATAACGGGATATCACTAGATGCACCAAATAACAGGGCGTGTTCTGTGTCAAATACATGAGGTTTCTGAATGGTGTTTCTGTTATGTGAGAGTGCAGTATAATAGTACACATGCCTGCCTGTCGTCGTGTCCGCACACATGTATATACTGGTTATCTAAGGGCAGCATTTTGTCACGTTGTGGATTGTACGCTGTACTATTTTATATGGAAAGCGAACCGTGAGAGGTAACATGCTTATCGTTAAACCGAGGTTGTAGACATGTGAACTCGTACAGAGATGATATTGCGGGTGGGCAGGTATAATGCTCAACCGGAAGTTGTGCTGATATGTAACATGTCACGAAATTCTCTTTCTTTATATTTTCCGAAAGTATGGTAGAAACGCATATTTGACCCTCAAATTGTGAGTTATTTTTTTGGTCCAGTAAAAGTAATGCACTTCTTGCATACCAGTTGACTTCTATTGATGTCAGACGTGTTAATTTCTATGTAAAGCATCAGAACCAATGTTGGGACGATTTGTAGGCAGCGGAGTATTACCATTGTCGTCATTAGTAAAGCGGTTGTTTAACGCTGAGTGTATGCAATAATTATTGGATACAGGGTTTGCAATGAAATTTAAATTCTTTGCATATGTCAAATTCCTAAGAAATCTAAATTTGTTCTGTTATTCTAAATTTCGTTACAACAACAGGCATGTGAGTACACGTTGCTTTGCTACATTCTAGGATACATTTGTCTGGCGCTTTCCTACTCCCTATCTATTAGCTCTTACATCGACTTTTGCGGCATGAGTGCATGTTAAGTAATGCACATTGATGTGCCAATACGTCTACTGCAGAATGAGCAAAATGATACCCCAAATATTATCCAACTCATCGCTCAATTGTTCCTGTCGAGATGTAGACTGATCTGTGCGCATTTACCATGTTTCATATGTATGCGATAAGATTATCTTGTTCTGCGAATACATTGCATGTGTGAAAACTGGAGTACGAGTGTCGTGCGTTGAATGAAATTTCCACACAAAAAAAAGGATGGATATATATAAAATCATCCTCAATATTAACAGTAAATTATAAAATTTATTATATAGGGAATTGTATTAATCCAGCTTATTGAATGGAATGAATGTCCTTGTGGCTAGAATGTATGTATTCCCATCATTTAGGAAAAGCATGTTTCATGATTATCGCCAGTATGTTAATCAAACAGACAATTACATCCATGAGTGTATCAGGGAAGTTTGATGCGAGTCGCGAAGAGATTGGTGTCCAAACACATGCCGCATACTTGTTATCAGTGCTTAATCACAGCAGGATCTGTTTGGACACGTGTAACTATTTTATACTTGCACTCTTGGCAGATGGATGCCTTTTGAACATGTGGTAGTGTCAGATATGTTATTGGCAGTTGGACAAAAAATGGATTGCAGTCTGCACGGGTATATCTGTGACAGCTGTATATTGATTTTCTTTTCTGAAAAAATAAATAGGGGTTATATTTGTTTTTGTTGATAACCTCTGCAGCCCTCTATAAGGGCCATAATGTTAATTCAAGGTTCGAAAAGTCTTTATTTGTGTTATTCCTTAATCCTGTATTCACCAGGTTTTCTGAAGTAGGGGATGATTATAAATAATTTCTAATTCAAATCATCCCACTGTCATATTAGGATGTCATGAGAGGTATTCATAATACCACACTACCATATTCTAGTTAATTACCCTCACCCCCAACCTACCGGTTCTTTCTTTATAATACGTCCATATTATACCGTATTCATCTAAAGTCAACCTTATTCATGTCATGCTTATACAGTTGTGTCGTGTACTTTTCAATATTCAGACGAGAAAACAAACCAACCTCTATTATATCATAGTATTTTTTACTTTGATATGAAATAGATGTACCTGGTTATGTGAGAGAACAAGCGATTTGAATCTGACAGTAGCGTTCACAGAGACTGTTTTATAATTACCGCTATTTCACTTATAATACAAGCAGGGAGAAGGGAAAATTGAGAAAAATAGCAGTTGAAATTTTGATTGAATAGTTGACCAAAAAAAATCGTTCGTATTATACAATGTTCAGTGATTCAACCTTAAAGGCGCACTGAACCCACGACGTCATTTGCGTACAAAACTCGGCAGGGTTAGGTCCTGGGTTGAGTGCGCCTTTAAATATCATCCACCTTCCTCAGGCTAACAATAACAACTCTATTATGTCGAAATATTCCCCCAGATTTGTTAGGATATGGGTACTGGTACTTATAAATGTCTCAAAGGTGAACCCAAGCGTCAAATGATGTTCCTATGTACATTATGAAAGTTCATCTATTAAATAGCATGTTTATCAGAATTTGAAAAGATATAATGGGACTTTTTAGTCAATTACCCTGGCACTGACAATCAAAAGCGTGCTTAAGTGTTATGTGGTAATCAAAAAGAGTAAACAACTATGAAATGTTGCTATGGGACGTCTTATGACTTGGACCATTGTAATATAGTCACGGTACCCCTTTGACCCCCTTAGTGTTATATACCCCTCCACATCCTTCAATGAAAATACCATAAATAATAGGTATGGGATATCAGGTATAATACCCTGATACATAACCAGTATATGGTCCTCAAGTTGGCTAATCTGGACTACATTGCCTGTGATAAATTGTACCCAGTGACGGCCAATGAAATAATGTTTTCCGCTCCCAAGTATTTGATAATGTGTCTTGCTATGCGCTCAATGCAGAAATTGTAAGGAGTTTTTTTTGTCTCTGGAAGTGGTCCTGTGTCTATGGCGTGACATGGGTCAGTCTTTGTTGGTGTATGAGGTATGTGTGTGTGTGTTCTACAGGAGGTACCAGCCCGCTGGGACGGGGAGCAACAAGCGCTACATTTAACAATAAAATAAAAAGTCAAATTTCTGTCATGGCTACTGAGGCATTTGTATGCCTCAGGTCTTCACCAGCCTATAGGAATGTCTTTTAATAAAGCTATACATATGAAGATACGTCTTATTCCTTTTGTGTTCTTTTTGATTGTGAGTATGATTAACTTATTCAAGTTGAGGTTAAAGCTTGACCATCATCTTTGAAGTGAGACCAAAAGCACTTTTGGATATAGTTCAGTTTTCATTCACAAGAGGGCTCTTAAGGGCTGGGAGCTCAGCTCTTACAAGCACAAGATAGGGTAAATATGTTGTAGCTGGACATTGCTCATGGTCCCCTGTCCAAACACTGCTGCCCTCTGGTGGAACTGTTATTTTAGTCCATGGATGAAAAATGCTGAACTTCTTCCCTGACGGCCCAGCTTTAACGCACAGTACCCTTAACACACAATTCTAATACCTGAACGGTTAACAGGGCTCAAATTGAGATACTTGAGGTTCTTTATACATGTCGTTTTAAAATGGGCCAAAAAGGGAGGGGCTGCTAATATAAACGTTGAATATGGTAATTGTATCTAAATCCAGCTGCATTAATGTTATCATACAACGGGGCAGAGCTATTAAGACTTAAGGCCACTTAAAGTCGATTAGCAGCTTTGCGGACACCGCGCGTATCCTTCAAAAAGGACCGCATTGGTTCTTTTTTTGAAAATAAAGCATGTAGAAAACTTCAGAATACAGGTTGCAAAATGCTTCACATCTCGGCCGTTAATTGGAGTAGAAACGTAATGCAGACCTATCTGAAAATGTGTAGGATGGATACAATCTTAGCAATTGTTAGGATTTAGGTACCCAAACCCTTAATTTTTCCACATTCACCTAAAAAAAGCCACTTTTATCTTGGTATTATTGATAAACAATAGTCTGATATACTAAGTAAATAAAGGTGGATGAAACCCCTGCGGCATACGACGTTACCCTTGCTCAAGTACATCCCAATAGTGCCCGCACAGCAGTTGGCCTCCACTCAGATGCCCATTGTATGTTCCCCCTTGACACCGATTGTACTTTTGGATTTCACTGAATAACCGTTCTCAGTTGCCCTACACATTATCATAATCACGGACGCCAGATATTAATTACGTTGGGGCCTTTGAGGTGAAAGATATACATAGTAGTTATAGGACGAGTACCATGCTGTACACGAAATACAGTGAAGGGAGCCTATAAGGCTGAATACCCCTACAGCTTGGTACAAGGTCTATATTAACTACTTCACACCACTAGCTGTATGCAGTATACAGGAGCCCGCTGTGGTATAAATCTTAATTTCAAGACTTACCGACAGACGCCATCATGAAAAGAGGGGTTTCTTTTAAACATTGAAGGCATGGGGGGTTATGAATAATATGAGCCACTGTAAATTCCCGTGTATAACAGGGGCAGACACTAAGTTTTTCAGCTGTGGGCTTCCCCGATCCCGTAGCTCCAAAGATTTATGGGCTCGGACTTTGAGCTGTGGGCCAGGGAATATATTTTACATTTTCTAAAGAGAAAATCATAAATTCCTCTTTTACCAACGTTAAAATGACACCAAATTGCTCCATTTCCTCACCTTTTTCCCTCTTTCCAACGGCATATTACATGTCTTTACTGATCAATTATATTCGTATCGAATATCTTGCAAAATTTCCTGGGGGGCACTCGAGCCCATGGGAAGGTAATTCTGAAGAAAACTACGGGCCCAGACCCAAAATTACGGGCCATTGATAGTGTTTACCCCTCGCACCCTGACTTTGAGAGAACCCCATAACCCGCACCAGAGGTCTGAAAATTACGATTTTAGTACTGTACTATATTGGCAAAACCCCTCGTATTACCCACACCTACACTTTGGGAATTTTGTAGAACCCATACTGTGGGTTTGATTCACGTATACCCCGTGGGAATTTATGGTAGTAGTTATTATAGTTCATATGAACCGCAATTCCTTTATTATCTTCTACTAGTATCCCTGTATCAATTAGATGGAAGCACAACGATAACAACAAATCAATTGTGATTCTTAATTTTAATGGGTGACTTTGGCAACCTTAAAGAAATGTAGTCATTTTCTTGCCTGAATTTTTATAATCAGGATCCGCGTCGCCTTTTGATCACAAGCTAGACAAGTGGTTGACAAAATAATACCAACATAAGTTTTCAAGGAAAATAATTGGCAGGTTTCTGAGAAATTGAAAGAAAAGTCTTCGGTCCCCATTTTTGGCGTCCTTACACGACTTGTGCCGATAATCCCGACAGGATACCACACACCACATGTACTAGATAGAGCATAAACTCAATGAGGCTTCTTTTTTTCTCATTTTTACAATTTTTTTTGTTTTGTTTTTTGTTCCTTTTTTATGATTTTTTTTTTACTCCTGTAGACACGTGATACTCAACACAAAACTGGCATATATCTAGGGGACACCCCTGCCATATATGTCTTGTAACCTTATAAGTCTGGTTGGACTTACACTGGAGAATTATGACAAAGCAAGAATGTTACAAAATTCTTTGCTTTCGTATTTCGGTTGCCATTCTTTATTGTTGTGCTTTCTTTTGATGGTTTGATACAAGTTATTCGCTGTCGACGAGTCCTTCAAACCTCTGTAAGTCATACTTGCAGAATTCTGTTGCTTTGTCATAATTCTGTTCTCACGTTAAGTAATTTACTGTTAATTTCACAATATACTTTTCTGCACACAGTTTTAGTTGTTTGGTTTCTGTTGTTGCCTGTTGAAACTGCCCTCAACGCATCGCAAACCAAGATCCGTACATCATAGTTCATTTGTTCCGTTTTCCACGATACATTCTTACAGATTGGAAATTTTCTAGAGTCCTTAGCTGCCCTGCCGGTGCACGCGCCCCTCAGTATTTTCACTGTAAGTCTACGAGTCCGTGCAGAATGTCAAGTTCATATCGGGGCCAAGGTCGCTGTCAGCTGTACGAAGGTCAAAGTTAATGATATGGGCACTGCCTGGAGCCCAAACAATAAGTGTAGTAATATGAGATGTGTCTTTGAGATGTCCATATATGCATCTACGTCGGCAAAGTGTGGGCAACGGGAGAAGGACGTCAACAGAGAGCGCCGCGTCCATTCACGTTACAAACATACCAGGTGGGCAGGGCAGGTCAAGAATAAATACAATGGGCACAAGAACATTTCCAAGGGCAGAGAATCATCGTTTCTTTTACCGTCGGCAAGTTTGCAGATTATGTACTCCTTTTAACAGTGTCTTTGGTTTGCACACTTCCTCCTGCTGATGTTTTTGTTGTTGTGTTCGCTGTTGTTGTTGTTGTGGTCGGTGGGACAGCGCGTGGAGGGAGGCAGTTACCAGTTGTTCCCTACCAGTTGCTGCTGGGATGAGAGGCCTGCACCTAGGCTGTTGTCTGGCTGTTCATGGGTGGTCGGCTGTTGTAGCCGCCGCGGGGAGGACCGCGACCACCCCGATCCCCTCGGTCTCCTCGCTCACCGCTACCACCCCGTGGTGGGCCGCCTCGCATACCTGTAAACACACACAAGGGCAGCACCGTCAGACATGGGCACACTCAACACAACAGTCACTCCATCCTAACACATCAATCAACAACTAAAGCAACATCAAGCACACCAACTACACCATTTGTTAACTGATACCAGGGTATTGATGAAATTCGACAAGCACAATGTAATGTTTTTCAGCTGCAAGACAAACAGAGTCTATTTTTATCCCTGTGTTTTTTTAAGTGAGCAGTAGCTCAAGTAAACCATTGATTGAATCTATGTTACCACACATAAATATGAGAAAATTAAATGGATAAGAGGCTTTTATCATGCAAATCTCGAAAGACGTCTTTCTGTCACCGATGCAGCCCCCTCCCACCTTCCCGAGCGTTCTGATTTGGCAGGACAGTAAGGCACGCACAAACACACACAGAACACACCAAAGTTTCTGCCACAACAACAGTTCCACCATGATAATCAAAACATGCTCACTCTCCACGAGTTGGTCAGGGAGTGATTTGACTAGGTGCAGCAGAGTAAACCATCCAACCAAAACGTAAAGAATGACTGGTTTGATTAACCGAGTGAAACGATCATTTTACCGGTCTTACCAAATCATTTATCTTAAGAAATTATTCATGGGTCAGCACAAAAGCTGGGCTGTACACCATACCTGCAAACTCTCGGCCCTGATCCCCCTCTGGCTTGACTGAGCGGACTAACCCTTTCCTCCCAACCAGTGTTAAAATATCCCCCCTTCACTGCAGTAAAATGCCAGTGGTCATCAAGTTTGAGGTCTAGAATATCCTAAATGTGAAGAGTTTGCAGGTGTGGTAGACGACAGAGCAGAACGGGCACCGACCTCCTGCACCACTGTCACCGGGTCCGCTGCTGCTCCCTGCGCCGCCGCTCCCTCCACGCCTAAAGCCACTGCCACCGTTATAGGCATTGTTAAGGCCCTGGTAGCCTCCCTCCGGGTGGTAGTCGCTGCGGGGAGGATAGCCATGGTAGGTGCCTACAAGACACGCACACCCGGTCAGTACTACTCATGTGGTAGTAGGTGCTCCACCCTCCTGCCTCAACCCCAGCCTTTACTCCTGCTCTATATGCTTGTGTATGCTTCTTAGCTTCCACATGACTTGAATTTTTGTTAGTGTTGCAATGTGGCTTACGTGGTGTGGCTTACGCGGGCCCCATACCGCTCACCGCTCTCTTAGCCACAGCGCAGCCACAGAGCTATTACCTGCCTAGTCTAATTATTCAAACCTCTGTTATGCAGGGATGAAAGTGACCAAGCTCAAAAAAAAGAGTTCAAATTGAGGCCCCTGAATACAGGTCCTCTATAGTTTAAGTACATGTCTTCGTGACATGAAAAAAATTGAAATCGGAGAAACACTTGGAAGACTTTCATCCCTGCTTCTGTCTTTTGCCTATTGCAAGTACAGAAGAGGAATGTGAGGCTCTCGCCTGTTCTTGGACTTGGGAAGAACACGGCACTTTAACTTATACTGGGTGTACTTTTCACTGCCACCAGTTGGGGCCACATCCAGTGTGAACTGGCCCATAAGTTATTAAGACGGTTAATCATTCGGTAGACAGGACTATCATCACCCACCTGTGTGGCGTGATTTGCACTGTGGTTAAAATATGAGAACGTCTCTCATATATCCCGTGGTAAGATTATTAACTTTGCAGCCAATGCACTTACTCTTTAGTCGAGTACGATAGACTATATTAAAGTAACAGCCCTGAAAACACTGTCATCCATGCAGTAACTGGTGGCACAACTTGTCAATCGACACCGAATGATAAACTGTGTTACGCACAGTTTATCTAAAGACTAAAAGTCATACAACAGTTGAACACTGAGTTACACAAGAGGGCACTATTAAACAAAACGTATTTCATTGAACCCAATCGGCACGACTTCTAACGAGGGTCATTCCTAACAGGGCAAATAGTTAATGGAGAGGGGGAGGTTACTATCAGCTGTACATGCAACTCTTTTCTGATATCTTATTCATGTAATTGAACTTTGCAAACTTATAGGCATTGCAAACCTTTTTTTTTTAGTGCACACACATAATCTAGCTTTGCATCGGAAGACTTTAATGTATCCATAAACAAGCAAATTTAACCAGATGGGGGGGGGGGGGGGGGGGGGGAGAGAAGAGAGGGAGGTTCTGGAAGGAATAAATGCATAATAAATGCAGGATGCGAGCCTCTAACACACGCTACTCACCCCCACGTCCGCCACCGCCGCGGCTGTTGAAGCCACCACCTCGTCCAGTGCTGTTGTAGGGAGCACCGCCGCTGCCTCCTCGGGAGCCACCGTTCCGTGCATAGCCGTTGGACATTCCACCACGCCCTCCTCGGCCGCCACCACCACCTCGAGGCCCGCCGCGGGGCCCACCAGACCGGTAATTGTTAAACCCATTACCTGCAGGAGGTAACAACAAGAGCATTAAAGACAGTTGATATGTATCATACAGGGCTACTACTAAAATGAAGCTCAAAGGGCTAGAACTAATTCTTAGGTCTGTAGACCTTATTTTGAACCCACTTTAAGGGTTACAAGTAAAATAGCTTCCTGGCAAGAGAGTACCGGTTTGGTAGGAAGTAGGCGCTAGGTACTGTAAATGCCATAATGTTAAGACAGTGTTAAGATACTTACTGTGGAACTCGTTTTGTTGGTTCATCCCTTTGTCATTGTTCATGTTGTTGCTGCTGCTGTTGTTGCCCATGGGCTGGGACATCTGTGAGTTGTTGGTCTGGTTGTGGGAAATGCTGGAGTTATACATAGACTGGAACATGGCTGCGTTAGGGTTCATGGTAAACGGCTTCTTCCCCTGAAACAGCAAACGGTAGAGGCTGTTTTAACGTCTATCTACTACTGAACCCCGGGGCCCAGGACTCTACACTACTACTAAACGCCGGCCCACTACAGTTTGTAATAGTTCTACATGTGCTATTTCTAAACGCAGTGCCAAATCATTTCTATTCTTGAACCACGCTTAGCCAAACTAAGACGTACTCTTTCAACGATCTGTTATAACCGTTTTTAAACGCACTGTTATGACTATTTCTAAACGCACACCTTTTCTACGCCAGGCCACATACAATTTTACGATAATAAACAGCAGGGTTTATGATCCCAAAACTCCGGGCCAAAACACTGCAAAATATTCCTAGAAACGGTGTGACAGCACTCACACAGGGGTCTGATTTGTATATAACCAGCGGTTCATACACATGAAATTACGGTACTCACAAATATCAGGCCACTACAAGTAGTCCTATTTCTGAATACTGAGCAATAAGTATCAGTATTATTTCTGCACGCTAGGCCACAGCAAATTTACTAATCTATACGCCGAGGAACAACGATCTGATTATAACTTGACGCAATTTGTAAATATATGTCTATATGTTGTATCATCGTAGGCACCGGTCATTACGACCTCAGCTCTTGAAGAATAAGAATTTTTTTTACGAACGTTCCAATCACTGAGAGATACCCATTGAAGAATAGCTTTTCTCGTTGATCTTGATATTTACTAATTCAAAATATTGGGCGCCAACAAATATTCATGTTTTATACACAAGCCTTAAGGGCTTAGCTTTGGCTTTTGAAATGTGAAGGTATTACAACAAAAATAGATCCCGGTCGAAGCACCCCTTTAAATTATTTCTATGTGCGTTTTAGACAAGGTGTATAGCCTACCTGGGAGTCGTGAGAATTTCCTTGGTCTTGGATATTTGACTGGTTGGGTAGTGGTATAGAGTGTGGCATGTCCTGACCTGCCGACATGCCTGTTCCCATGACAACTGACTGGTCCATGCCCGAGTGTGTATGAGAGTGTGTGTGTCCAAGGGCTGAGCCGTGCTCGCCATATGTGTGTAAATAGTCCTGTTGGGAGGCTGTATAGGCCGCGTCGTGCGACGCTGCTGACTGTTGGCCCGAGCTGTCCCCGAGGCGGTCCGACGTGGCAGACGCTTGTTGTTGCGTAGACTGGGCTAGCTGTTGTGTCAGGTCATCGGTGCTAAGCATGCTCACTCCTTGGAATGATGTGCCGCGCATTTGTTCTTTAGGAGAAAGGCACAGACATAAATTCAATGTTCACATATGTATCGCATTATCGAAAGATATGACTAAATCATCACTTCAGTAACGTTGAAAATCCCCCAGTATGACTTTCATGCTAGAGCAAATGAAACAGAAACAACTTTCCTAAGACGAGAGTGGTCATATTATTACAACGGGAGGAGAGGTGGGGAACCTCAAGTAATTAGGAGCCCTCACACAGGCTCGTGAGCCCCCCATACCCCTGTTCCCCCAACTGTTGTTCCAAAATGACCACTTCCTTGAGACTGCAGGGCTGGGACCCGATTTGATCAATGTCCAAGTTAGCTTTGAAGTATGGAATTATTCACAGCTGAGCCAAAAGCGTGAACGTGTTAAACTTCCAATATATACAACATGGTTTGTGAAACTTATCTGATCTATTGTGGTATCAATTTTACCAAAGTTAAAGTTGCATGGTCTATAATTGGACATTACCCTCCTCAGTTTAACATTCAGAATGCGAGTAAAACCGAATGTGAATATAAGTAAAGGCTGACTAAGAACGTAAAATGGAAACTGTGGACAGAAAGTCCAGATCCCATAAGAAACAAGAGTAGGATAACTCAACTGATTTTTCTGCATTGAAAGGTATCGGTTCTCTTACTTGTGTCGCCTAGTGTCTCATGTTAATCTGCCCATACTGTACCATAATAGTTTTCGGTTTGTTTTCGCCCCATAAATCAAATTAAATTTCAGTTGAACGAAATTCCATTCAGGGATGTGATTTCAGTTGACCATAAATGCGCAAAAAAGTTAGACGGGAGAGGTTGAACTTATGTTCCTCATTTACAAAACACACCTGCCCGTATGATCACTGCTTGATAGATCTGAGAAAACCAACAGCTTTGATATTTCTAGAATTTAAGTAGGAAATCACATCTCCCATATTTTCCCCAGGGCCTAATGGGACCATGCAACTTTAACAGACAAAGCACTGGCTGCCTGCTGCGACGAGTACCTGTTTGGGACTTGTGCAGGGAGGACGCCATGGGCTTGGCCGCCACAACTGCAGGGTCGTGATGGGGTGCCGCTGTGAGAAACGACAGTTTATCCAGACTCAGTCACAAGGTTCAAAATAAAGATCAGAATCAAAATAATCAAGATGTATAGAAAGAAATATAATCTTCAAAATTAGGGAAAATTAGCTAGCGTTAAAAGCCATTTTATTTCACAAATTTGATGTTTCTTTTGATGATATTATTATGCTGCACCACCAGATATGTGCATATCCTGTTGGAAGAATGACTGAAGTGGATAATGTACCCGAGCTTTGATAGTACTATCGGATATCTAGATAGAGGTTAATACCCTAAATAATATTATAGAGCACACATAATAGCTGACTGAGAGGCATAGGTTCCCTATACCTCCCCCCCCCCCCCCGGGCACCCTCCTTTAAAAAGCCCTTAAAATAACCAGCATAGACCCTGTGAGAAATGTCCCTTTCCAGGGGTAGACACTAACGCTGGCCCGGGAGCCAATGGCCCGTAATTTTGAGTCCGGGCCCGCAGTTATTCTTCAGAATAACCTTCTCATGGGCCCGGGTGGCCCACAGGAAATTTTGCAAAATATTTGGAAGGAATATACTTGATGAGTATAGTCATGTAATATGTCGTTGGAAAGAGAAAAATGTGAGCAATTGAGGCAATTTGGTCTCATTTTAACATAGATAAATCAGAAATATATATGGTTTTCTCTGTGAAAAAAGTAAAATGTGGCCTCTGGCCCACAGCTGAAAATCTGGGCCCATAGATTGTTGGAGCTACGGGCCCGGGTGGCCCACAGCTAATTAAGTTAGTGTCTACCCCTGCCTTTCTATACGTAGTGAGTAATAAAAGTTGGAACTATGTTAGCACAATCAGTCTTCTTGAAGTTTGTGCCGATTGTTTTGAGCTGCCTGTCTCAGCCCCTTCCCCTACCTCCCATCCCGGATAATACACCTTGCTCATAGTTTACTCACTGTTGTCACTGGCGATCTGTGATTCTTGCAGGAAGTTAAACGTTCCCTGCACAGAGGAGACGATTTCTTGGAATGGCCGTTGATCGGTAGGCGGGAATGTTGGCATTGAGAAGAAGGAGTCTTCCTCAGCGAACTGTGTTGGGTCTGGGTTGTCCATGAGCTGCTGTGCGGCGGCCATGTCAGGTGCTGTGTGCGGCACGGCCTGCTGCTGCACCTGCTGCACTGCCTGCTGCACCACCGGCTCCTGTACCACGGCCGGCTGCTGCACGGCCGCCTCCTCCACACGCTGCTCCACCACCTACAACACGGGGTACACAGGGTGGTACATCTAGTCTGTAACATCACCACACCACACACATGCCGCCTACAGGCTGCCACAACACGCCTCTATCCCGAAGTGTTTCTAGACAATCAGTCCAAACACCATGTAGCAAGTTTAGAAACTACCTCACATTCTTAAGCGAAAATGAACATCTCCCCCTGACCATATACTAAGCATCCGCCGTGCTATATTTTGAAATTGATCGAGCTCCCCCCTCGTGCATTTCCTTTTTTAAAATCTTGTTCATTTTCCAGACTTCTCAGCGCCCCCCTCCTCCCTTAACACGTGGGAACCTAGTTATATACAAAGTAAAGGTGTGTGCTAATGGATGTTTGTGTGAGATATAGCGTAATGCTAACCTTCTGTGGTGGCTCCTCGTGTACCTTCTCCTGTACTTCAGGCTCGGCCTCTACGACGGGAGGTGGAGGGGCAGCTGCGGGTTCCTCTACTACGACTGGTTTCTCTTCGTACGGATACTTGTCAAAGTATCCACACAAGGTGATCTCATCAACAAGTGTCTTGAGTGCGCTGTACGTTGATCCTGCAGCTTCGGCATCCTGAAAGTCAAACATAGTACATCATAACATGGTGTCCACTTGTCCTAGCTCAAAAACTGTTTGTTTTTTTGCTCAACAACTATTGGTTTACTCTGAATCTGAGTTTCCTCCTTGGCTATCATCATTTACCATCAATTGGGTTAAATGTAAGCATAAAGTTAGCCGTTTCTACAAGATGTAAAAGAAGGCTGCATTTGTTCATGGCACACACAGCTATTTTGATAGTTGAAGATATTCCAACGGATCAACTAAAAATCAAACTTTCCAACCGAAATTTGACAAATATGGCGTTTTCCTTAAGTTTACCAAATTGATATACTTGACAAAATATCAGTGGAATGAGAGCGTCTGACATTGTTGTTACTTTCAGGTAAGCAGATATGTTCTGGAGCCCACCCACATGTCCCCCGCTAGGTGCCCGTGTGACTCACCCTCGCCTCCAGGTAGGAGTACATGTGTTCAGCAGCGGTGTTGAGCTGCTCGTCATAGTTGCTCTCATCGCGGCTCGGCGATATCAGCTTGTACAACTCGTCCAGCTGAGTGAAGTTGTCCTCACTCAGAACCTGCCAACAAAACAAACACAGTGAGATATTAAGCCTGATTTTCATAAGGAAACCACCCATCAGTAATACAATGTATTAAAAATTAAAAATGGCACATGATTTGTTCCTTCAGAAGATACAGGGCACGGAGACGTGGCAAAAAGTGAGCTGTTTGATCATGGGGTAGTCACCAATTATGAACAACCCTCATGTTTGCAACCAAAGCCTAAAACATGCACACATGTGTGACTGGATGACAGAGAGCCTACACACCTTGGCATTGTGTTTTCCTGCCTTGAAGTGGCTGCGTACTTGGTCCGTGCCCATACAGTCCAGCAGAGACTGGAGTTGCAGTACATCCTGGATACGACGTACATCGGCAGCCCGCTTCTCAGCACGCTCCTTCTTGTCCTTACGAGCCTGCTTCTTCAGCGCCTTGTCAATCTGTAAGACACATTAACCAGTTTGGAATTGTAATACTTCAGGATTTTCCCCCTTTATCCTTTGTTTCCCCGACCACCTCATTTCCCCATACTTTCCCATACTGATGGAAGTCCATGAACAGATGATCATATTGAAGGCGATCTCTCTCGCAAAGTATGTTTCATTGAACTAAACCCATGGGATTCACAAGGTTGTATGGGCCGGCAGTTGTGGCAACTACATACAAACATGTAACCTTCATAATGACAGTAGACTGTTTTAAAAGAAAAACGATCAGGGTTGGCACAATTACACACATACTTAACAGGTACTTACGTCAGTTTGGATCTCCGTGAACTGCTTTTGCAGGTCCTTGGTGACCTCCAGAGATGTAATAACCGCATCGTAGGCGTCGATAGCTTTTTGCTGGTCGGCATTCAGCTTCTCCCCCTGATCTCTCTTCTCGCGAATAGCATCTAACTTACCCTGCAAAAAGAGAAACACATGTTTAGAAACACTATATATTAGTTGAATCTAACTTGATCATGTTATTATTGCCGATATTATTGAGTGCAAACAAAGACTAGAAAATTGCAGTCAATAAAAATTGTTAAAATATCTGGGTATTGTAACGTCAGACGAAGTCTTCACAGGTAACCCAGACTGTGTCAAGGACAGGGGTGTGAAATGGAAGAAATGTTTTCCTCTGAAGATGCCGCGTAAGGTGACAATGTGACTCAAAACCCATGGAAATGACATACTTTAACATTATTAACATAACAGGACACGTTTTCTACGCGTGGAGGGTAGTTGCTATGGTGACTGGCGCGGAGGCCGCAAGAAATGCCCTTTGAGGCGTCGTCTATGCAGCCACGCGCTGACGTTTACGCGCCCTGTATGTTTCTGTTGGCTTGCCTGTTTCTGCCTGCCCCCCCCCCCCAAGAAAATTTTGAAAATCTAGAAGCCAAATGGTGAAATTTGGTGTTCTGGTTTGACAATACTCGTAAGTTCCCCCCCCCCCCGTCTACATAAAGGGAAATATATTTCTCTTTGGATCTGGACGAATCCCAGGAACTGTCCTGGTGAAGATATAAACCTCGGATTTCAGAGTATCTGCGGAGATTTCACACCCCTGCAAGGAGTATTTTCGCTCAGTCTGGATGACGATATTACTGTCCATTGTTTGGTGAGTTACACACGTCCAGTTGGCTACTGTTAGGAAATCCCACTCCTACACGTTACAAAGACAAGAGACTTTCGGTGACGTCACACGGAATTAGTATGACCTCCCATACACTTAACAGGGAGACTGTATCACGATCAGTAATTAATTTGGGGTAGGTGTGTAACAGATGCAAATTCAGGGCTCAGCTGTAAAATGCCGAAAACGGTTTCTGTTGAAGTAGGTATATCAACATGTCAACTTGAAGCGTATTATGCTGTGTTGGGAGGCATTGCAATTAGTGTTTCAATCATGAAATATTACACTTATGCAGTGTTGCCGAAATGACGCCGGCTATCGTAATGGCCGGCGTAGGCCCTTAGAACGCAGGCCAGAATGGCCTGCCATAACCTCAGCTTTATAATGCTGAAAGAATTGTTCAAATTGGCCATTTAGAAGTGAAGATAGGGCAATTTTTAGTGAAATTTGGAAAATATTCAAATTTTTTCCAAATTCTTTGCAGTTATGATGAAGTTTATATGGGCGAACCGTCTAAATGTATGTTCAATTATCGTTGCGTAGGGTTTTGATTGATTTGTTTAACGTCCTGATGTACATTAAGTACCTAATGGGACATATTTTAAGTTAGCAAGGTAGCCTTCCACAAATAGTAGTAGTCTTGCCTCGCAGTAAGACAGATATTTATATGCTGCTTGCCCAATATAGCAGTGATGATTGAATCTATGAAATAAATGACCGCATCTATAAGGTGAGGGAGAACACCTCTACCGGGGCACATCTCCTACTCTTTTCGAAGGACAGCAAGTGTTCTTATATTTGCCTGGTCCTACATACCTTGGCTAGTACCATAGTAGGCAGGGCCAGACAAACCACGACCTTTGATAACTCAAGACGTGGTTCACTGAGGAGAGATAACAAGGTAGACCACTAGCAAGAAGGCCCGGGACTGTGCATATGGGCAGCGGCTGCCAATACAGCTTGGTTAGTGACAATCACAGTATTCACCAAGTGACCCCTCAAGTTTTGTTGCCTTTCACAAATCCGGTATGCCCATTGGTATTAAGGAAGGGTCCCGATGAAGTTATTCTACTGCTTCATGTCCCCATCATGAAGGTCTCCATTAACACAAAGGGAGTTGCGTAGGGTAGTTGCAGTGGATTTCAAGTTAGGGTAGTCCAATTGCCAGGTGTTCGTGCTCCAACTGGCTGCCTCCCTAGCCCCCGCATGGCCCCCTATATGATCGGCAGAGGAATTAAAGCGCTGTTCGCCGTCATAGCCTTAAAGGCGCACTCAAGCCAGGACCTAACCCTGCCGAGTTTTGTACGCAAATGACGTCGTGGGTTCAGTGCGTCTTTAAGGGAGTGGGGAGGGGATGGGGGGGGGGGGGGGGGGGTATATTTGTGTGTGTAAACTTAATACAAGCATGGGACAGAGTTTTTATGAAATTTCCTTCGCCAGAGATGAAATCCCTTCTCGGATGGTATTTACTATTTAAGATGAATTGTAAAGTGTAACATCTCCGCCTCCCCAACCCCTATTTAATATGGTTATGTTTAAACTAATTTTACTATTGGATCTGTAGGCCCCTACGAATCACAAGGCCAAGAGTGACCCTATAAGCCTTCAAAATTCCGGAAAATTCCTGATCCCCATGCCTGAAACTAGATTCTGTATCCAAATTAGATCTAGGACATGTAATGATCTTAAAAGTTTTGCTGTCTCCGATTTAATAGAGAAATTTATTGCCATGATTGGGCATGTGATCATTGGTTAAGAAATCACGATTATTGACTCATCAATGTATTGTTTAAATCACAGTATTGACTCATAATAAATGTATATCTGGAAACGATTTTCCGCAGCAGATTTCTGGTAGTCTAGACCTACCCCATTGTCTAAAAAACACATGACCGTTCCTGTCCAAATGTGAAATGTGCAGATCTGGACAAGATCCTGGATCAACTTGGCCCTTGGGTGATGTGTTTTGGGATAGTCGCCATGATGAATACTTAATTAGCCCCAATTTTCATCTTCTAGTTGACTCCTAGTAATCATATTTTATCAATCCATATCATATACCAAGATAAAACGTGTTTTAGGAGGGTACTTTTGTTATCTACGCAGGGGAAATCACCAGGACAAGGATTCCGGAAGTCCACGTGCTGGAGCCCGTCCGTCGCCATGTTGGAATGACTAGGCGTGCTAATCGGACGTGCAATCACAAGAAATCAAAGTAAAATAACCATGTTATCATTTTAGTTAGATGACTAGGAAACGAGGAACACATCATTTGTGGTATATTCGAAGTTAATATGCTATTTAGAGATTTCTAGACCGAGAGGATGAAGTCGCTTTACGCTCCATTCCCTCCCCGCCGGTCATTGAAACGTCCCAGAACCGTTCTGTCTGGGTCAAGCGCAGGTTCAATGTTGATGCGGATTTTCGATCGCAAATACGGGAAAATATTTGATCTTAACCTACCTTTCGCTTCTCGAGATTCCGGACCTTCTTCTCAACGACACTTTGTGCCGCTTTGAAGGGGTCATTGGCCTCCGGAGGGGCCTTGTTTTCGGTCTTATTAGAGGCAGAAGGCATCCTCGACAGCAACAACTCGAAATAAAGAATTCACGTGGTGTTCACCAACCACTCTCCAAGCATTTCTGGCTGCGTCACGCCTTTGTTTGTAGGGGGCTCCCCCCAAAACATCTGCTGGAGAGCGCCACTCTGAATTTACCACGTTCTCTGCAGTATCTGTAAAAAGGATCAACTGCATATTGATTAGTACACTATATCTACATATTTAGTATGGACATACGCTTATAGTATGATGTATTTAATTTGTTAGAGTCAACTTGTAGGTATGAATCAACCAGCAAGGTTTCCTAGATGGACAGTGAAGTTTTTAAGTGTAGG
This sequence comes from Harmothoe impar, assembly GCA_947462335.1. Classification (NCBI taxonomy): domain Eukaryota; kingdom Metazoa; phylum Annelida; class Polychaeta; order Phyllodocida; family Polynoidae; genus Harmothoe; species Harmothoe impar. The sequence continues at coordinate 41,679,458 of OX381711.1, read as the reverse complement.
TAAATGGTAAATATGACGTCACAACTTCAATGGCGGCCTCCGGAAGTATTTTTGTGGGGCGGTGTTTATGAATCTACGAAATGCTATTTTACGACTGTTTAACGCCATAGACTGCATCACATGATGTTATGGCCTAGTATAGGTTTGGAATGTAACACAGAAGAGTTGACATTCGCTCTCTGACAGTGACAAATCACAAGTGAAGTATTCTTCAAGTTCACGCACCTGCTCGGTCGATGAAGCAGCTCTGTCTCTCTAAATTTTTTACCCCCCCCCCCCCCGGTCAAGGGGTCCAAATTTTCTACCCCCCCCCCCCCCCCCCAATCCACCACCCCCCCCCCTGTTGTTAAAAAATGAGCACCCACTAAGGTGGGTCAATGCCTTGGTGTAACAGTAGCTAGATTGTCATCACGTTTTTGCCATAAGACCATAATAGCATACACTTTCCAACAAACCTGAGAAAATAGGAGGGTCCCAAGCTGTTTTCTGAGATATTCAAGCCTTAAGTCAGTGTGTCATATAATAGGAGTATATAGTGTTTTGGTAGATATGTACATAAAATAGTATTGAAAAGTAGCTAAATTTCTATATAACTCTCTCAGGATATAGGTTTTAAGGGAGTGCTCATTTTTTAACAACAGGGGGGGGGGGGCGGTGAGATTTTGCGCGGAGCACGCAAATTTTTTTCACCCCCCCCCTCTAGAGGGGTCGAAATTTTTTACCCCCCCCCCCCGGCAGGCTGAAAATCGCGCGCGTTCGCGCCCCTTTGTAGCATAGTAACGCGCGGCCTTTTCCCCTCAAAACAGGTTGAATTTTTTTGCCCCCCCCCCCAAGAGGGGTCTGAATTTTTCACCCCCCCCCCCCCGGTCAAGGGGTCCAAATTTTTTACCCCCCCCCAAATCCACCACCCCCCCCCCCCTGTTGTTAAAAAATGAGCACTCCCTAATGTTCTCTCTCTAGAAAATCCCTTTTGAACATATGGTCCCGGGCATATTTCTAAAGTTTTTGTCCATTGAAAAAAAAATTTGAAAGGAAATAAAAATAAACTATTAGAGGGCTAGTTATATATGACATCTGAATGTGAGCCACCACTACAGACTCTATAGCACAGTGGCAGAATGCATGCCTTCATATCCAAAGGTCGGTGGTTCTCGCCCCGGTCAGGCAACACCTTTGTCCATTTTAGGACAATTTGATGTAACTTGTTCCAATATGACATAAAGATCCCCTCGTGATCTATGGTCAAACTAGAGAATGCACCTGCGCAGAAAGCTGCGCAGTGAACAGAAATAGCATCATATTGACCCACCTTAAGCACCCAGGCCTCCCACCCAGGGCCAGGGCGGCCAGGCCCAATCTCGAACCCACTGTTACTAGTGTCAGTGTTACCCAGTCTGGGCCAGTCGCCAGGCTGAGTCCTGACCCCGGGGGGAGGGGGGGTAGGCCTACTTGAATTTGTTCTGATACGGGTGTGCGGCTGAACCTAGGCTATGACAACCCTTAGGCTACCCTTGCTAGGGAGCTTTTGCTTCAAAAAATTACCCTTCCTAGTGAAGTGATATTGATTAAAGTAAAAGGAGGCAGTTTTAAACTAGTTTGGTTTAAGATGACTTGTAGTTATGAACCATGTGGCACGTGCGCCATCCCGCTCGTCGCCCAAGCGCCCCGAAAGTAGTGACGTCACAACATGTGTACGTCGTATCACAACATCCCCCTTGTTACAAGAAGAACATATAGTCAGGTCTGTTAAGAGCAAATAGGGACAAAATAGTTTTGTGTTGGACAAAAGTGCCAAATTATGCATACTTTTAGAAAAAAATGTGTAGATTAATTCTATCTCTAACTCCAGAAAATCGGATGAGTGGAACACCCTTATTCAGCCATTTTCCAAAATGGCGGCCCAAATCCAGAAAACTACAATCTATGGTCCATTATTATGGTCCTGGACACATTTTAACAACTGATTGTGTGTTAAATAGTCCCTTAACTGTATATTCTGTGATCCAGTGCTGCCCTCTAGGGCTATTGTAAGATTGAATGTGTGATTTACATCACAATTGACTCAGGGTCAGGGTTTTTAGGTGATAGAAGTCATGTAAAAATATCCTGAAATACAAATGATTTTATACTGGAAAAAAAATCAAACTCAAATTTGTTGAAGTTATTTCAGTTTCAATCTTGTATTCTTTAGTTTTAAGTTAAATATGTTGCTCATTGAATATTATTACCAAATGATGTGACACAACTTTACCAGAGATGACTGCATCAGACACAACATTGCCAACTTCACCAGACACAACTACGCCAAACACAATTTTGCACAACACAACTTCACCTGACACAACTTTATCTGCCCCCCTCCCAAAAGAGTACCTGTATTAATTGATTGGTGTGTTTTTTTTGGGGGGGGGAGGGGGTTACAAGTAAAATATGTTAAAACCAAAAATCACCATGACATAACATTGTAAAAGTTGATACATTTATCATATTTGCAACTTGAAATATGACATATTTTAAATGTTGCCCTATGAGAGGTGTTCAGAACCCATCACATAAAACTCAGGGAAGGCCCTGGGTCAATTAGTACCTTAAGTATCCACCAATTGTCAGCATGATAGAAAATTCGAACTGAAACTAGATCTAATGGTGATGGATGACAAAAGGCAAATAGAAGTCACCCTTGGAGACCTACTTGAAGGCTCTGGTTAAATAACTGCCATCATAGATGCAAATTTTGCAACATCTGGTACAACTGACTCATTTTTTAAAGCACCCCATATTTCAAAGTGCACAAGCAGGACAATGCTAAAGTCAAGGGAAAAGGGGGGGTAATTAGTCTCACTGAAAATGCTGCTGCACTGAAAGGTGGATGATCTGTGGGCCTGAGCATGAAAGGCAAAGGTGAAGAAAAAGTTACCACAAACATGCTAGTCTACAGAATGATGCTAGCCTTTTTGGCAGACTACTGTGGGTGTGGCTATTCTGTTAGCTTAAGGAGCAACATGAACAGTTTGCCTTGGGTCATATGCAGAGGTAGTTTATTCACAAGTTCAGTGAGCTCTAAGATCATACAGATTATCATACAGGTCTTAATATTGGTCCGAACAAACTCTTAGAACAACCTCCCATCCACATGAGATGGTCGTGGAGCACGGTGTGATCGGATGCACTCTCGTGGTCCGCAAACAGCCAATGTGCAGGTCACAGGCATAGGTAGAGGGAATAATAGGAGCTCAATAGGAGCTCAATTCACAGTCTAAGACTGAGATAAGAGGACAATCCAGTACGGATCGGCCTCTTATATAGGGAACCTGGTTATCCCTGCCTGCCCTGATCTACCCTGCTCAGTAGGTGGTGACCTCTGTGCGTGATCCAAAGAACCACTGGAAGCAGCAAAGCCCTAATGTATGAATGACAACCAATAATACTATATAATATATTAGGGTGTAAACCTAACCCCCACACTGCGAAAGTGCCAACCACAAATGTAATTGGGACCCTGCTTTGTTCTCTGTTCATGAAAACCAAATGTACCCATCATCTCTATCAGGCCTCATGAAGCTTGGCCGAGGAACTAAGTCTGACTTGCTGAAATTCCTGGACATTGATGGTCAACCTGATCTAAGGCATATTGTGTCATATTTGTTCATATTCTGCTGTTTTGAGGATCATCATCCATGAACTTCAGACTACAGAGACAGTAGATATTGTGTGGGATTATCTCACTGGACAAGTGAACACAACAATTTGACCTCAGAATATATACAGATATATATACATCACTTCAGAGGATATAGTTGTCTGTAAATCCAGCACTAAACCTATGGGAAAATGCTCCCATGAGGAAGCTGATGCTCTGGTTGTGATCCATGTTCCACATGCCTCGGAGGATACCATAGGACAATAGTCAGGTATGGTCCACTGCAATAATAGAACATACATCGTCTTAGCATTTAACGTGGCTGGATAGTGCAATGATCTGTCCCCCCTTCCTTCTCCTCCCCATGGGTACATGGGCAGCCTAAAAGCCGGAAGGGCTCTGGACACTGACACCATGACATTTAGCCCCCCTCCTCTGTAATCCTCACCTGGGCGGGGCATAGGGAGCAGGGGGCAGCCTCAACTTGGGTAGCTACCATGCCAAAGTGCAGTGGAGAGGAGGGGATAGGGCCGGACAGAGATACAAGTTGACCGTTATATTTCTCCTAAATGCAACACAACACCAACTTGGTACATCCACAAGTCTTTGGAAAGGATATCCATTACAACAATAGTTTATGTCACTAATTTGTCAGAGACATCACAAATTGGTTACAACTCATGCTAAATACAATAAAATCTCGTTATAAGGCCTTTGGCAAGGTAAATTTGGCAGGGCAAATTTGCTCCTTATAACCAACCTTCCTTATAACTGATTTTGCCTCCGCTCTCCTCTGTGCAGCTGTGGGAGTTAGTGAGCGAATACGGGAGGTGCAGGGCTTCTGTATCCAGCCTCTCCCACCCCCTAGGTGACTGTGGAAGGTGGTGAGTGAATGTGGGAGGTGCAGGGCTTCTGTACCCGGCCTCTCCCACACCCCAGGCGACTGTGGGAGGTGGTGAACAAATGTGGGAGGCGTAGGGCTTGTGTACCCGGCCTCTCCCAGCCCCTAGGCGACTGTGGGAGGTGATGAGTGAATGTGGGAAGTGCAGGGCTTCTGTACCCGTCCCTAGGTAAAGAGTACTCAAAGCAACTCCCTGTCTCTGTGCCCGGCCCTGGTGCCTCTGTGCCTGGCCTTAGGTGCATTGGGGTACAAAATATTAAGAACTAACATTATGATACTTATGGGACAGTTCTGTGATATCCAACAGCTGTTTCCTGACATTAACCTCTATCTGGCCTTTGGTGTCGGGAATGAGTTTTCTTATCATAGTTATCCAAGTTATCTCTATCTCATCAGCATAATTATGATCATTAGAAATCTACCATACATTTTCATTCTTTAGGTCATAAAATTTGAAATCGGGAATGAGGAATGGTATTTTTGTTCTGTTTTAACCATAGTAATCCTCATGAATCCTCTAGTAATAGGTGTTTTTATTTCTTCTATTTGTAATGAATATCATGTTTCCATGGCAACATATATCAACAAGGACACCTATCTAGGCTTTAAAAACCTCCATTGTGCACTCCAAATAGGAAGCTTTTCACAAAAATGGGATGTTTAGCGTAATCTTATTGCATTCTACAGAAAACAGTACCCTAGAGCAATTTTTAGCCTGTTTCTTTCATTTTAGGCCATGGTGGCTCCCCCTGGTGGCTAAAATCGGAACATATCCCACAGCCAGTATCCTTTCTGCTTGCCTGCTCACATATTAAGATAAATTAAATTCATTTGTTTCACCATTGATAGGTGTTATTCAATGTAGATGCTCATAATGTCAATCTATTCAGGGTTTTCCCTCCCCATCGGTAACCATTTTGAATAATGGCCGAAAAACACTGTTCCAGTAGGATTTTTTTCTGGAGTTTGAGAAAATATTGAAAGGTATGTGCTTCCCTACGCATGGAAGAAGTTTGGCACTTTTGTCCGCCGCAAAACTATTTTTTTTCCCTAACAGACCTGACTAATAACATGGTGACAGTTTGAGTTTGTGTCCGTGGGGTATCGAGAGCAGCGCTCTTACAATGAACTCTTACATCTCAATTGACAAAGTCCTTAATGTTTGTTATATATGAGTATGAATAAGTCTTTTACTATAGATGAACTTAATTTGTTGACTGTTACATAACAACTACTTAACTAGAAAACATAGGGTAGACTTCCCTTGTTTTCATCCACCTGTAAGCTTTATTCTGTCCTCTGACTGGCAGGTGGTCCCTAACTGGGTTTATTCCTGATAGCGCGCTGGTGGTTTGATGGCACAGCCTGTCTTAGTAGTGCTAACTACAGGCATAGGGGCTGTCTCAGGAGCCTTCTGGGGTGAAGCGGTAGCTGTCACTTCTGTGTTGTTGGTCACAGGCTGAGTTTCTTGCCTCATGATGACTTTTTCCCCTCTGTTGTCTTCGCTGCCGAGGCCCAAGAGCTGTGGAATCGGGGCTCGGGGCGTCTGGAGGGTTTCCCGGAGGTGATGCCTGTTGCGGCGCAGCTTGCTGCCCTATTGGGTCTCTACGACGTAAGATCTTGGCTCCAGGCATTTTTCCGCCACTGTCCCTGGTGCCCAAGTCTTTGTCACTTGATCTTGGATACGGACACCTTGTCCTGGGTACAGTGGTGCTAATTGTTGATCTCTCGCAGTGTGATCATAATGCTCTTTTGCCCTGTCGCCTCTACCTTCCAGCTGATCCTTGATTTCCTGATCAATGTTTGTCTGCCTTGTAGGCAATATGGAGGCTACTTGCCTCCCCAGCAGCATCTCCGCTGGTGACGGCAATCGGTTGTCAACTGGAGTAGCCCTCAGGTTCAGGAGGGCAATCTGGACATTCTCTTTTGTCTTGATGCATTTTTTTATCACTGACTTGACCCATCGTATCTGGTGTTCTATGAAGCCATTTGACTGAGCATAATGTGGCGAGGACGTTGTATGATTGATTCCCCAGTGACGGCAGAATTTTTTGAATGTCTCACTGGCATATTGTGGCCCATTGTCTGACCTAATCTCGTCTGGTCGGCTAAAGGTACCGCAGGCCTCCTCCACGATGTCCTTAACTACCTCAGATGTCACGGGTGCTTGTAGTTCTTTGACAATTGGGAATTTCGAGAAGTAGTCACATATAATGATGTATTGGCGCCCCTTTATCTCAAACAGATCTGTCCCTATGATTTGCCAAGCACGGACTGGAACCTTGCTAGTTAACATCGGCTCCCTTCTGTTATAATCTTGGTCTTCCTGGCATACATTGCAGCCTTTTACCAACTTCTCTATATCATTGTTTATCCTTGGCCAGTAGACTGTATCACGTGCCAGCAGCCGTGTCTTCTCTATGCCTAGATCACCACGGTGCAGTTGGGATATGATATCCCCTTGCATGCTCTCCGAGACAATGATTTGCCTTCCTTTGAATAGGACTCCATCATCAAGACCAATGACATCTATATAGGACCAGAACACTCGGAGGTCAGTTGGCAGGTCCCCAATCCTTTCTGGCCATCCATGGTACACTACCTCTGCCAGGGCATTAAGCACTGGGCATCGTTGGGTCTCTCGTCGAAGCTCCGCCTGCTTGCCTGGGCTAAAGCTGATGAGGTCAAATGAGATTCCGTCAACACGTAGATCCAGTTTGACTTCCGATTTATTGTTCGGGTTTGGAAGTCGTGATAGAGTATCTGATAGGACTATCTCTTCCCCTGGCCGGTATACCACACTGTAATCATACCCGAGTATCCTCAGCAACATCCGTTGGAGTCAAGGGGGTGCTGATATAATAGGCTTCCTACAGATCATTTCAAGGGGTTTGTGGTCAGATACAATTGTGAAAGATCTGCCATACAGGTATGTATGGAACCTTTCTACCCCATGCACCAGAGCTAGTGTCTTGCGCTCAATGTTGCTATAGTTTGATTGTGTCTTGGTGAGTGATTTGGAAGCAAAGGCTATGGGCTTGCCCTCCTGTATCAATGCTGCACCAAGGCCCTTTTGTGATGCATCCACCTCCAATGCTATTGGTTTGGTGGAGTCATAGAAGGCCACTTTTGCTTGGTCAGATATGGCTCCTTTGAGCTTCTCAAACGCATGCTGATGGTCGTCTGACCACTCGAATGGGACATCTTTTTTGAGCAGATCCCGAAGTATGGCTGCTTGTTTACTGAGATTTGCAATAAAGGATCCCATATATGTTAGTAGGCCTAGGAATCGTTGTAGGTCCTCTCGGTCTTGTGGGACTGGCATCTCATGGATCTCCTTCACCATGGCCGGATCTGGTGATATGCCATCTTTGCTATACACGTTTCCAAGAAAGGAAATTGACTGCTTCTTTATAGCACACTTTGCCGAGTTAAAAACAAGACCATGCATCTTGGCAGCTTCCATTAGCTTCAGGAGTCTAGCATCATGCTCCTCTTCTGTGGAACACATCCATCGAAATCCTCCAAAATCTCATCCATTCGTTGCTGGAATATGTCTTGGCTAGTGTTCAGGCCAAATGGCGACCTCTGAAAGCAATAGGTGTGCGGAAAGTTGTAAGTAACTGACTGCTCTCCTCCAGAGGAACACTCCAATACCCAGCCTTTGCATCCAGTTTGCTGAAGTATTTGGCACCTGTAAAGAATGGGTTGATTTCCTCTAATGTGGGTGTCTTATGAGGACATCTTTTAACCGCATTGTTGAGATGTTTCAGATCAAGGCATACCCTCAAGCTACCATCACCTTTCATGCTATAGACAATCCTTGAGCACCAGTCGGTATGTTCCCTGACTCTTCTGATTATGCCATTCTTCTCCATATTTCCTAACTCGGCCTTGATTTTGGGAAGAATGTTCACATTACACTTCCTGGGACGGTCAATGTACGGCTCGGCATCAGGTTTGAGCAATATCTTCGCTGGGTCTTTGAACCTTCCAATCTGGTCAAATTGGCAAGGGTATGACTTTTTAAGGTCCTGCAGGGAGTTGACCCTCCGGCTGGGCTGGGCCAATATGGTCTCCACATTACAGTTTATAGTTACTAAGTTGAGTGCCTCACACATAGGAAGACCGAGCACAACCGGTCATGGCACATCAACAACGTAGAACGTGCGTACCCAGTCTCCTCTGCCATACTTGCAGTCGCATGTGAGTTTGCCGATGCATTTTATGTCTTCACCAGAATTGGCTGTTAGCTTAGTTTTGCCCACAGGTGACAACACGTCATCAGGGTCGATGTCCCCAAACATCTGCTTAAAAGTGTGTACGGGTAATGCGTTACCTTGGGCACCAATGTCGAGCTTCAGCCTGAGACCCTTTGTGCCGTCTAACCCTGGACACTTAATGCCAATTGTAGTATACGCCTCATCGCGTGTAGATCTGGATATGGCATCGAAACACTTATCAGACATCTTAATACAGTAGAAACTTTCTGAATAGTTACCAGGGTCACTTGCGTCCGAGCTACCAGGTGTCTCATTCTCATGTGCAGTTACTGCATGCACATTCTTCCTCTGCTTCCGTGCATTCGGATATCGTTTCTGGGGCTTGAAAATGGATTTGCTTTGAGTGTCCTGGCCTCTGTTGCCAGTGTCTTTGGTCTTCGACCTACAAAATTCCACCCAGTGTCCTTGTTTCCCGAATCCTAAACACTCGTCCCTGAATGCCGGACATCTTCGGTATGCGTGGTGGCGACCACAGTTCCAACAGGGCTTCTTTTTGGAGACGTGATCTATAGAAGTCTGGTTAGTCGTGCTTTCGCGAAGAGTTCGGATCTGTTCACTGCCCTTCTCTGTTGCTTCATGCCGTCGGCCAGTGTTGAGAGTTTCTTGCAGTGTCAGTGTTTTCACAGCAATCTGGACATTCTCTTTTGTCTTGCAAGCCCTGCGTTCCTGCACGTGTGACAAAAGCATCAAGTTACTCACCGCTCTTCTGTCGGTACTGCATCAAATTTAGTTGCTCAATACGAAAATTTACCACAACTCTCAGCTGTTTTTCAAACAGATCCCATAATTTCTCCGGTTTCTTTTGATCTTCTTCACTAAGTCCAGATGCATTAATACGGCGTAAACCCTCTTCTACACTTATCTTGATTTTCCTGTCTATCTTGGAGGCATCAGTGACTTCGTTATCTTCATATACCAAGAGTAGCCTCTGCTTAAAAAGTGTAAATGTCTCTGCTACATCAGAAGCATCCCAATTCATAGAAGGATATTTGGCAGCCATTTTGATAACACTAGTTTTGGTATGGTGCACTGGAGCTATTTGTGTCAGTGGCACTAACTAGCATTTAACAATCACAGTTCTGGTATAGGCCTAAGTTGCATTGGACACTACACAACTTTTGTATATGGCTGGCTTCACACTTGATTGGGTTTACTTGGCAGACTTGGGTGATATGAAGGCTTGGCTTTATGTGGCTGTAGACACACAAGGATAGCCTAGGACATGGAACCGCAAAGATAGCACATGGTCTAATGTGGGGAAAAGAAAAGGTGCTCTACTCACAATTCTTGGTGTCCCACAACATCAAATATGTGGCACACAGTCTCTTCAAACATCCTTTTACCGCTAGCCACCATGAAGTGATATTGATAAGTAAAAGGAGGCAGTTTAGTTTGGTTTAAGATGACTTGTATTTATGAACCATGTGCGCCATCCCGCTCGTCGCCCAAGCGCTCCGAAAGTAGTGACGTCACAACATGTGTACGTCGTATCACAACACCTAGGGCACTTTCGTTGTTTTGAAGAGGAAAAACACAAAATGTGGTATGGATGAGTAATTTTACCAGGAAATTTTACCGTGTAAATTTTGGCAAAAAATGGGCAAAAGTGGGACATTTTCGTGAAAAATAGGTCATTTTGGTGAAAAAGTGACCCTTGCTAGAGGCCAGGAAGGCAAATTGGGGACCTGAAAACTAGTTATTTTCTATATAATTATTTGATAATGATATTGTGAGAGAAGTATACAGAGTAGGGAGTAACCAAAGATCCCACTGTAAAGCTATTTTAATGCTGATCATGACTAGATTCACTCCCATGTGGCTTGAGATAGGTGGATGGTATACATCAGGATATATATCTGGATAAATTTTACAAGAAGTTCCAATAAATAGTGTTTTTGATTTGGCGGTATGGACATTAAAGACAACTTTTGGTTTATTTTGAAGTTGTTGCATTTTAGATGTAGAGAAGACACATTTGGCATTAATTATCGGTAAAAAATGTTGAATTCTAATGAAAAGAAAGTTTTCTGTGACTTTCTTAAGTCAGAATTGAAAACTAAACAAATGTTTTTTTTTCATAAATCAAAACCTTGGGACTTCTGCATTTTCTGATTACAATGTAAAGGGCCCATATTAGAGAACTCCCCTCTGGTCTGATGGTGACAACAAATGTGTTTTACAAATTGATTTTATGTTGTGCAAATTGCACATGATTCAAATGATTACGATAACCATGAGGGTCTAAGGCCACTTAAAATTGATTATCAGCTTTGCGGACACCTCGCGCATCCTCTAAAAAGAGCCGCATTGGCCCTTTTTTTCACATTTTGAGAAAAAAAAGGCCAAAAAAGGCCGCATCTAAAAAAATTCAGATGACAAGTTGCAAAAATTTCAATATCTCAACTGTTAACAGGGGTAGAAACGAAATTTAAAGGGCATTTTACTTCTTATTTATAAGCGCAGACCATCAATTCGTGCAAAAAAAGAAAAGAGTCCCGCACCTCCAGGAAAAAGTATATATATAAAAAATAAAAAAAAGCTTTCCTCCCTCACCGAATTTTTCCAAAAAGTGTCTGCAAAGCTGATAATAAATTTTAAGTGGCCTAAATAGTATGACTTTATAATGGTTATGTATGCCTATGGAAATATTAATGTGTTCCAATATATGAATTAATCGTAAATTGAGGGAAATTACAGAAAATGCTAAATCTAGCACAATTTGGGCAGAAACGTTGATAAATGCCTTATTTTGGCAATAATATGTGAAAATTCCATTTATTTCTTTAATTCTATATACCTTTAAGATAATATTTTGCTAGTTTTCTTGAGTTGCTTCGAAGCGTATTTGAATATTCCCCTCTTTATGACCTCTAAAACATTGGATATGCTCTAAGTCCTCTATTTGCCTTCCAACTAGACCCTTGCTAGGGACATTTTTCTCTGAAACAGGACCCATGCTAGGGACATTTTGTTGAAAAACTACCCTTGCCAGCCGCACACCTGTATACACAAAATATACTAAGTGCCCCCCCCCCCCCCCCCCGGGGTCCTGACGGGCTCGACGAGTGATGCTGGGTTGTCACTCGCCCTGACGGGCTCGACGAGTGATGCTGGGTTCCAGTTTGACCCAGGCTTTCACTCAGAAAAGATGCCCCGGTAGCAGTTTCACCATAAATATGCATATACATGTACATGTATATTTATGGTTTCACTCACTGGCACAATGGCAACAACTTCTTACACCCCCCCCCCGGTCAAGGGGTTGACATTTTTTACCCCTCCCCCCTCCTTACGGGTCGAAAATCGGCGCAGACTTTTTTTGCTCAAAGCAGGTTAAATCTTTTTTCACCCCCCCCCCCCCGGTCAAGGGGTCCAAATCCCCCCCCCCCCCGTTGTTAAGAAATAATCACGCCCTAAAAGGGGAGGGGGCGCAGAACGATCAGCAAAAAAGCGAGCGCGTTACTGCCAGTAATCCAAGTACCAGTACTTTAGTCTTTAGGGAGTGTTCATTTATTGTACTTTATTAGTTAATTAGTTAGGGGCCAGTGAGGTGGGAGGGGCGTAAATATTTCCGACCCCTCCTGAGGGCGGGGGCGTAGAAAATTCAGCCCCTTTTAAGCAAAAATGCCTGCACGTTTCTATAGTTCAAAGGGGGGGGGGGGGAGGAGCGAAAAAATGTTGGCGAGGGGGGCGGGAAACATGGGTGCTCTCGAGTGCGGGGGGGGGGGGGGGGGGGCGTAAAAAGTGTTTGCGCCTCCACGCGAAATGTTCAAATCTCACCACCCCCTGCATATAAAGCAATTTATAATGAAGTTTATGAGGTACTGGTACATTGAAATATCAGAATTCATATGCCCTGCGTGAGAAGGAAATGGCCTGCATAAGATACCAAGAGGCAGGCCACCTTGGCCTGCGTTGAGAAAACGTTTTCGGCAAGACTGTAAGGGAGTGTTCATTTATCAATTATGGGGCCCAGGGGGGGGGGGTGGTGAGCTCTCCTGAAGTGGCGCAAAATCCTTTTACGTGCCCCCCTTCGAGGGCTCGTGCAACAGTTCGTGATCATTTCGTATGAGCCTGAAGTTATTCAAAATCGACAGAAGACGTCAAGATGAAGAGGTCCCTAGATGTGTAAAATCGACAAGGCGACAAGACCCTTAGGGACAAAGGAATGCTGGGGGTTGGCGACGAGGGACAAACCTACTTCTTTAAATTGACAAGGGACAAACCCCATTTCTTAGGATCGACAAGGGACATTGACATTTGTACACATATGGTAATGGATGGATACCAAACTCGCGGAACGGCGAGGGGGTCTCTATGATATGAATCTACACGTAATCCGCATTTTGTTAAAATAATTGGTTTATTTCATGAAAAGTATAGGGTTAAATAAAGCCATTTAATAAAACCAGTTCCATTATTTGCTCTGATAATATAGTAGATTGTATTGACATAATTTGAAGTTTAATCACGCATAAAGGAGAGCTATTGCCAGCACCAGCTCGAAGCATTGTGCCAAATGTAATAACAACCTCCACAATAAACATCCCAAAATCAAATCGAATTTTGCAATTCATCTTAGAAATTCCTACAAGTATAGCATGATTTACATGATGTAATGAACACTTCTATAACTGAGTGGGGAAGTCACTGCTGCTGTAGAAGTCCCGCCCTGACACCTGGTGTTGGCGTCTCTTACTAGATCCGGGACCCGCTACGTGACCGTTGTCCCAGGTGTCCTTGGTGCCAGGCCGACTTCCCGTTACCTGACCCACTGGTCGCACTGCTAGAGAACTGGCTGCCTGAAAACACAATGACACTGACTATTACAGCGCTACCTGACCCTTTTAAATCTAAATCTACCCCCGCTGAATTTGATAATGTTGATCAGTTTTGTACGAAAAGATTAGATAGAATGAAAATGGGGGCAAAAGGATCTTTGAAAAGAAAAATACGGCCATTTAATACCTTTTTTTTAATTTAATTTTTTTTTTTTTTACAAACATTTGAAATTCCGAGTGTAGTGGCGGAGAGTTCCCCCTCATCTACAAACCACAAACATCTGAAATACTGAGAATTAACCTAGAGACTCGTGAAGATATCTCAGAGAAAAGGTAAAGTATCACAGAAAATAAACGTAGACACTTAAAACAGGCATTACATACCTTTATTGTGGGGGCAGGCAGCTTCCGCTTGGTGGCAGCACCTCCACCTGGCTGGTTCCTGGAGAGCTGGTCCTCCAGACACTCGTACAGGCCGCTCGTCTCCAGCAGGGGGTTGTATGTGTCCGCCTCCTCCAGCTAGAAACGACATTTATTTTAATTGATTTTTTTCCATATTTGAGAATGAATATTAAACCTCATAACTTCGTTAAATTACTAAAAGAGTGTCAGGGTTGTTCTTAGTTTAACCCAGCAGATGGCACAATAATTAGGTACCACGGAAAGTTTGAAGAAACCCTTCCCTGAACAAAATTGTTATACTGGTTAGGAAGCTGATAAAGAATGCTGAAGAATGATGGTAACTATGTTAAGATCCGTTCAGTAGTTAATTTTATATGAATTTTCCAAAAATAAAAGTTTCAGCCATTTAGCATCTTTCATTTTAAATAGCCAATGGGCCAATTTCAGAGTGATATAACACTTATTTTCATGACAATTCGCAGTTGAAAAATGATATTTCCCAATCAACTATATATGGACATTGCATAAATATCTTCAGAATATGTTCAGACATATTTGTATTGAAATATTGTACCCTCTAACACGGCAGAAATACCAATGCCTTACCACTGAAAATGGCCATTCTGCCATTTTGACCCCATACCTAGTTCAAGTAATACATACCTGAGGACTTTGGTATTACATGTAATGTATCTACATGTTACATAGAGCATGAATAATTTTTCTCAGATCATTTCCTATGTGTATCTTTTGAGTCATATTCATTTAAAAATGGCAAGATCACTAATATGTATGTTTGTCACAAATGCTATACTGCAAATGGTGCCATAGATCGTTAACTAGCAGTCCAATCCTCTTGTAATTCGAAACACATACCACCCATGACATGTCAACATCAATACCATAATAATTTTTTATGGAAATTAACTTTATTTTTTTTAAGCTTACCAGTATGCTATATAGGATTTGTATAGAAAAATAACTATGATTTAATTTTGCCACTGCACCATCCATAGGATTGCTTAGCTCTCTTCACATGGTTGTAATAACTATTTTAAACTTCAGTGTGAGGGGCGGGACGAACATTTCTTTTCAATAATAATATGTTTTTTAACCTAATATTTTCTATTTAATGCTACAAAAGTGATAATTTTAAATAATTTTTGTTCGTCCCGGGGACCACAGTAAAGCCTGATGTGTATCCTAATCAATGGTGCTGGTATATTTCATGTGCAATGTATGGTGCAATGGGAAATCCAGTTTATATGACAGAGAGTCAAATCAGCTGCAGGAAAACAGCACACTTACGAAGCTCAGGTTCGGGTGGGAACCTTTCTCTTACATGTGCGTCCGGATCTGCACATGTGCGCGGATCTGTCAGATTTTATAATATTTCAGAGAGACTTTGTCAGCCACTTATCTAGACATAATCTGCATAAGACAACATTCATTTGTCCATATCTAACCGAAAATGGGACCTAATATTTGAATAAAAGCCTTTGGCGACTTTGACAGCTCACCTTGTTTGTAAACAACATTTCGAAATCCCAACTGCCATGCCCAGAGTTGTGCACCGAATTTAGCTTTTAAAGTGTTATTTATAGACCTTATTTTGACATAGTCTTTTAGAATATTGTATTCTCATATGAATTGAATCGAATACTGTCACTATTTAGTGAAGAATACTAGATTTCTGGAGGTAAAATTGGGGAACTACATTTTGAAGTGCATGTGTGCAGAGACTTAGCTGTAAAAGGGCGCGCGAGGATACACCCACCATGTGAAGTGGTCCATAATGACCGAGTCAAGTCCCGTATTTGAGTTGACGAGGTTACCCGGATGGGAAAACAGGTGACAAAACCTGTAATTTGACCCAAAGTGACCCCCAGTGAAAACCCATTTGCACATGCATAGCAAGTACAACCTACTTAATACCAATGATATTTCAAATGAGCAGATCCATATCTTTCTATTGAGGGGTTTGAGATTTCTGTACATTAATTCTCCTGGTCTCTGGAGGCTTGTAAAGATTGCCATCTTTTCTCTGAGGATCGGCGATTTCGCCGCTAAGACTCGCTTATGCGCGGTACCTACAATAATAGAGGGGACAGTAATATGGCCCTAGACCCCTAAATCCAACACAGCGACATGGACCATTTTGGGGCTTTGTGACATGGGACAGCAGGAAAATTTAGATATGGGACATGGGTCATTTCTTAAAACCGATATGGTGACATGGCCAAATGAAGATATTCGAAAAATCTAAAAGGCCGAAACCCTAGATGTCCGAACCGCTTTTTTCTTTTCCATCGAGGACCATCAAACTGGAAAGAATTCCGGGAAAGAATTGCACTCAGGCATATGATAGCTCATGTACCGCAATGCATTTACATGTCGATTTACATCCACCAACATTGACACCCCGCCCCCTCCTTACACTACACACACCATACGATAACACACGAGGCGCCCCTTTCCTCCCAGAGCAGGGGCGGATCCCAGTATTTATGAGTATTTTGGGAAAGGGGGTGGGGGGAGGGGGCGTGATATAGGCAATGTACTGGGGGTATTGCAAATTCTTACATTAAAAGGTACAGAAAAATAGAGGACGTACGCCGGGTCCGCCCCTTGAATCAGTGCCTGCAGAGGTACAGCATATTTACCTTGTGAAGTGCAGCACCGACGGCCCTCAGACTGTCCTCCAGGGCCCTCTCCCCCGGGGGTGCATCGCACGGCATGGTCAGCTCGGCCACACCTAGCGCCTTAAGCAGCATCGACTCGCCCCCTGACGGCAGCAGGAGGAAGGAGCCTCGCGGCCACCGGGGCGCCACCTGGTAGCGGAACCCGGCGGGGGGTTTGGAGGAGGGCGGTTTGAGGGCTGGAGGAGGCTGGGAGGTGACGAGCAGGTACTGCTTCTACACATGGAAGAGGCATTCAACTATAAATTGGACATCACAATGTTGGGGCTCAAAATCAAGCTTGTTGAATATCAATCACATTATTACGATGTTCACTGGGGCTCTATTCTTTGCTACTTTTTTGTTACCCAGTCCCAAATGCCTCAACGTATCCGGAGAATGATTTTCTAAATAGTCCCAGTACTGGAGAGTTAGGGAGGCACATAAGGCCCCAGCTGGATAAAATTGACAAAGCGACAATACCGGGCGAGGACATGCTGGAGATTGGCGACAACAAACCAGACCTATACTCTCCTATAATCTCACTGACCTGAATCTCAGCTAAAGCCCTTTCATTGTTTGAAGGTTACTCACCTTATCCCGGAGTAGCTGACAGAGAGCGTTAAAGTGTTGTTGGTTTGTCTCTAAATCGTCCCAGTCAATCTTCCAGCACGATGTGGGGCGCACGATCACTGGCTGAAATAACCATTACATGTACCGGTATACCTTATCCTCCCGTTTTAGCGCAGGTACTCAAATTAATTACCGCATGTCCCGTTTTAGCGCAAGGTAGAAGAGTGTCTCATAATAATCTTAAGCACTAAAACTGGATCTCAAATAAGCTGTATAATCGCAGGGCAAAGAGGAGGGTGAAATATATAAGCGCGGGTGCGCTAAAACGGGCAGATACGGTAGTTTAATTTCCTTAATAGTGGACAAAGGCCTGGCATTGCAAGCAGTACACAAATGGAGCCATGTGTCAGGCCTCTGTCTGCTGCAGTGTAAGTAGTGTACACAAATGGTGCCATGTGTCAGGCCTCTGTCTGCTGCAGTGTAAGTAGTGTACACAAATGGTGCCATGTGTCAGGCCTCTGTCTGCTGCAGTGTAAGTAGTGTACACAAATGGTGCCATGTGTCAGGCCCCTGTCTGCTGCAGTGTAAGTAGTGTACACAAATGGTGCCATGTGTCAGGCCCCTGTCTGCTGCAGTGTAAGTAGTGTACACAAATGGTGCCATGTGTCAGGACCCTGTCTGTTGCAGTGTAAGAAGTATACACAAATGGTGCCATGTGCCAGGCCTCTGTCTGTTGCAGTGTAAGCAGTATACACAAATGGTGCCATGTGTCAGGCCTCTTTCTGCTGCAGTGTAAGCAGTATACACAAATGGTGCCATGTGTCAGGCCCCTGTCTGCTGCAGTGTAAGTAGTATACACAAAGGGTGCCATGCGTCAGGCCTCTGTCTGCTGCAGTGTATGTAGTATACATAAAGGGTGCCATGCGTCAGGCCTCTGTCTGCTGCAGTGTAAGTAGTATACACAAAGGGTGCCATGCGTCAGGCCTCTGTCTGCTGCAGTGTAAGTAGTATACACAAATGGTGCCATGCGTCAGGACCCTGTCTGTTGCAGTGTAAGAAGTATACACAAATGGTGCCATGTGCCAGGCCTCTGTCTGTTGCAGTGTAAGTAGTATACACAAATGGTGCCATGTGTCAGGCCTCTGTCTGCTGCACTGTAAGTAGTATACACAAATGGTGCCATGTGTCAGGCCCCTGTCTGCTGCAGTGTAAGTAGTATACAC
This sequence comes from Harmothoe impar, assembly GCA_947462335.1. NCBI lineage: Eukaryota > Metazoa > Annelida > Polychaeta > Phyllodocida > Polynoidae > Harmothoe > Harmothoe impar. The sequence goes on along the minus strand of OX381711.1, from coordinate 41,660,977 downwards.
AAATGGTGCCATGTGTCAGGCCTCTGTCTGCTGCAGTGTAAGTAGTATACACAAATGGTGCCATGTGTCAGGCCCCTGTCTGCTGCAGTGTAAGAAGTATACACAAATGGTGCCATGTGTCAGGCCCCTGTCTGCTGCAGTGTAAGTAGTATACATAAAGGGTGCCATGCGTCAGGCCTCTGTCTGCTGCAGTGTAAGTAGTATACATAAAGGGTGCCATGTGTCAGGCCTCTGTCTGTGCAGTGTAAGTAGTATACATAAAGAGTGCCATGCGTCAGGCTTCGCACGAAAGTTTCTCAGTACTATTTGACAGATTTATTTTTAAAATGAGCATGATTGACTGCACTCACCAGACCATGGAGAACCGATTCACAGACGCCGTCTGCTGCTATACGCCGTACTGCATTAAGGCGATAGAGCGGCACCTGGGCCTGGTTGCTAGACCCACCCCTGGCTGCTGACTGGTTACCCAGCCTACTAGTCACCGGGCTATCACAACGCACATTCTGAAACAAATGCAGGAACTATAATGGTACACTCAACGCCTACCTGACGTGGGCACTCCACTCATGTGGCCATCCTTCCATAGTCCCAAGTGAGACAAAAAAGGAACTGCCTGTGCTATAATGTGCAGACATGGGCTAAAAATGAAGAAGTGAAGAATATGATATCAGCTTTATATAAAAGAAACATTTGCATAGTTAAACATATATGAGAGTAGAAAATACTCACCATGTTCTCCGCGGCAGGCAGTTGCTCACAACTTAACAGGCGCTCGTGAAGATCACACTTGAGGATGATTTCTGAACCTTGTAATAAATGTAACATTGACCAAATTTAGACATACCGCACTGGTAGGGTATTTACACAGTTATCAGAGCACACAAAGGACACTCAGCGCTACAACAGGTGTCAACGAGAATTCGAATATGAAATGTAGATATATCATGGGTGATGCTATTTCTATTTTATAAGTGAATGTCACCAGCATTTTCCACCAAGCTCTGTATATTGTCATTTGAGATGGGTTCCGAGTTCATACAATCATCAATTTGTTCTACTCAATGCACAATGGACCCTTTCCAATCTGAATCAACATATTCCTCAGTTTACCCTTTTCCTTGGACAGGATAAGGTGTAGGTGCTCTACATCGGTGCTGCAGTCCTGCAACCAGCCCTTAAAGAAGTTCTCTAGACTGAGGACGTCTGCATAGTAAACCAAATATGTCAGATCATACAGGATTAATTCTCAAATTGTCATTAAAATCTTTCACCATTAAATTCAAGTATGGTATATTTGACTTCATCGATCAACAGGCAGCATGCAAATTATCATTTCGATTTGGGAACAAAACCATAAACTATCAGTAATATTTTACATTATGAATCTGATTCATACAGATAACTCAAAATTAGCCATCTAGCAATTTTCTTTTTCATTACACCTATCGTTAATCTCACCTTCATCTATGGTGATACAGTCAACAAGGCCGTGTGCACCATCACTGTCACTTTCCTTTGTTGAGTCTTCACTGGTCTGACTGTCTCTTAACCCAGCATCCACTGCGGCTCGTCCAACCCGGTCAGAGTTATTTATATATAACACCTGGGCCTTCTGATGAGTGGGATCAGTATTTGACAGAAGATATTGCTGGTTAATGTGTGGCAACATATTTATAGAACAAAAGCGAGTGTACTAGGGATAGCATGTCAGTAATGAGAAAAGAGATTGCTTAAAGGCAGTTCAGTTTTCTCACAATGCCATGGCTGCATGTTGGGCCAACTGGCATGAATACTTGCAAGACTGGCCCAAACTCCTTCAAATTTATACTTTAAAACAATGTATACTATACAGAACATGTGCGATTAAAATATGTTTACTTTAAACTTATTTGTATTATTTTTGTCAATTACCTTTAGGACGTCCATACTGAGGTTGGCTACAGCCTGATCCACCTGTTTGATGACGCCCATGGGGCTCTGACTGGTCACCACCGTCAGCTCTAGCTGTGTCCAGTAACCTGCCATCTACAAACAGGGTACAGACCTGTTACACAGTTAATATATTGTTTTAACAATATGGCTACCCGGTATTATATCATTCATGAAGATACATATTAGTAAATTATATCGTGCCTCACCCCCTGCCCCGCCCACCTGCAGCACGTCCTGTGCCTGCCCCCTCCCTCACCCCCTGCCCCGCCCACCTGCAGCACGACCCGTGCCTGCCCCCTCCCTCACCCCCTGCCCCGCCCACCTGCAGCACGTCCCGTGCCTGCCCCCTCCCTCACCCCCTGCCCCGCCCACCTGCAGCACGTCCCGTGCCTGCCCCCTCCCTCACCCCCTGCCCCGCCCACCTGCAGCACGTCCCGTGCCTGCCCCCTGCCCCGCTCACCTGCAGCATGTGTTGTGCCTGTCTGCTGAAGGCATTGGCAGCCTCTCTCACCCCCTGCTGCACACACGACTGCTGCCTTGCACCTGCAGCCAGGTCATGGACGCACGTCTCCAGCTCTGACAGCGCACCTCGCAGTCGTCCATAGTTACCCCGGATTGTTTGTAGAGGAAAAAGTATCTGCATCATAGCAAAACTGATTTTAATAGTGAAATAAAATCTGTGCATGTTATCACAGGGCACAATATGGATGTGCATTCTCTTCTGGAATTCTTTTGTTTAAATTTAAATATTCAGTTCACACTGTTATTGCATAGATTTATGAACAGTAGGGCCTATGGTGCAGTGCAATCATTACATGGGTAAAATTCGACACCTGGTGACACGGCCCTTTTAAAGATCGACACGTGCGACACAGACCTTTTAGAGCTCTACGGACACAGGCATCTTTAACAGGACCTAGTATGTTCTATATGGATAAAAATCGACAAGGCCCTTTTTACTAAAAATCGACTTGGCAACACAGTAAAATATGCGGGTACCCATGTAGAGGCACATAGCAATATCAATTATCAACATGTAGCTGTATACCTCTGGGTATGCACCTAAGGCACAAAGGCCAAAGAAGGGCAGACGGCATGGTCTAGTCAGGGAGCAGGCTAGTGAGAAGAAGTGCGTGAGTGACTCGGCCAGAACACGGTATGTGACGCTGTCAAAGGGTCGACTCAGGTCAACTAGCAGGAACCGTGCTGTGTAATAAAGAGGAGGACATTGGCCCTAGACCCCTATTTAACTTTGACAATGGCGACATGGGCATTTTGGTGCTTCAAATTATGGGAAGAGTGAAAAGATAGTGACATGCATGCCGGGCATCAATTGGCATTTCTTAAAATGTTTTCAGTAGGCTACCGTAACAACCTGAAAGAATCATAATCATTATGATTCTCAATTATCATTAAAGGAGCACTGAACCCACGACGTCATTTGCGTACAAAACTCGGCAGGGTTAGGTCCTGGGTTGAGTGCGCCTTTAATAGAGTTCCAGGATGCTGTTTCTCCACAAATTTGCGGACGTCCGCAAATTTGCGGACGTCCGCAAATATATTTATGGAGCTCCGCAAATTATGTCTTTTTGGTACCGTACTTAAGTATACAAATACAGACCTCCGTATATATTTGCGGATATCCATATATATTTGCGGAGCTCCGCAAATTTGTGGAGAAACAGGACCCTGGTAACGTGGCGTGACTCGTATTTAGATAGATCTATTCTATACAAGCAATTTCCAAATTGACATAGGCTTTATTAAAGTGAGTAATTTGATCAATCATCTTAGACAAAGGAGTGAGTTGTGTTGGTACACTTACAGTTTAATACAGCCTACAGGGACGGAAGAGGAACACATTTTGATTCCTCACACTGAGTCTGAGAATTTAGATAGAGGAGGGCATGGGGCACAGCCAAAGATATATGCTACTTAGGGCCTACCTGGTTGTCTGTCAAAGCAGGGTCTGTGAGTTTGTTGTGACATTTTATGAAATATATTGTCCCGTCCTGTGACTGTGCAAGCCTAGGCCTAAGCTGGGCGATAATTGCAGATATTCACTGATTTGGACCTCGTCTAATCACTCTCCGACCTTAGATGTGAAGTCTACATCACATTCTTCCGTCCACACGTCCAAGTAACTGAATTTGATCTTATTATGATCTTATTATGCAGCGTTTTGTAAGTTGCTTCTAGTTTTTTGTCAATCCAAATTTGTGACAGAAATTCGTCTGCTCCCAAGGCGCCGCCACTGCAAGCGTTGTTCGTGTCCCACGTTGCCTGGGTACGCGTCCCGTAGGCCTACGTACTTTTGCCTACCTCAAGTACACACGCCGATTAACCAATCAGATTCAGGTGTGGCCATTGCCGACGCCTTGGCTGCAGTTGTTCCCGCCAAGCTCAGCCGTAGACTGGCCACTAGTCCCGACGACGCGCTTATCGAACTCTCTGTCAACCTATTCCGAACGAAGTCGCAAGCGTAGAGATAGATGGCGCAGGTGGCCCGTGTAGCTCAGCCGATGTTACAAATGACTGCTACTGAGCAGTGAGGTGTTTCTTGAACTGAGCGCCGGTTTTGTAAAAGCGCCGGAGGTACGGTAGGCTAACGGGCAACCTAGATCCGATGCATAAGCACATTTATTTCATGTGGAGAAACAACTTTACCATTGTTGTGTAGGCCTATGGGAAGAGCCGTTCTCCACACCCCCGTGGAGAAACTGAATCTCATTCTCCACAGCTCCATTCTCCACGGTATACTTGTGAATCGTTGATCAACATTTACATGAAATAAACACAGAGATCCACTCAAATCAGTCTGAACTCTTGGTTTCTCCACTTGTGAGACCTTGGGTCGCACCACACAAGGCGCAGCCGAGTGTGATACGACCCAAGGTCCCACTCATGGAGAAACCTGGCGTTCAGACTGATTATCGTGGACCTCTGTCTATGTCTTTGCTTCTAATCAACTTAGTTCTAAACATAAATTTTAGAATATTATGATATCATACTAAGGGGAAGGTTGCCAAAATTGGACCCCCTAAGAACTTTTCGCTGTCTAGCGATTATTCGTAATAATTTGAATTTAAAAAGTAGGCCTACCGATAGTGAGAAAAATGTTTGAGATTCGAATTATTCTACAACAGTAGGCTAATGATTCTACCAGTATAATGTAGCCTATGTCCAAATATAGCACAGTACGGTATTGTACAATTCACAATGTCCCATTAAACAGACAGTGTCCATGACTGCCAGCTGTAGATGTAGTCTTGAACACTGAGTGGTAACACTACGTAGCCGTTTGTAGTCCGTGCTGTTTCCATACAAAATATCTTTCAATTTTTTTCTGTACTATTTATATATAGGAAGATGTGGAGCGATTTTCAAGGGGTTTCTATGGTTTTCTGAGATTGTATCCAGTATCCTTAATTCCACAGAGCTTACCTTCAATGATAGCCGTAGGCTAGCTACACACAAAATCAAATCCAGTCAAGTTAGGTTAGAATTTATTTTATTAACAATTTAAACACATTAATATACTTCACAATTATTGTTAAAAATGTCTATATGCAACTAAGATTCGCTCTCTCTTTCATTATGTATGGCAGTAAAATGTAGAGAAAAATATCAGGCCGTCGCCGCAAGAATAAAAGTATTTAAAGATTCTAATCTGGACTAGAATTATTACATTGATTTGATGTGTATAGGTCACAATCATTTGATTTCCCAAAGCCACGCCACACAATTGATAATCAATCAAATCAAGTAATGAAGAGAAAATCGACATACACCATAATCTCGCAAATTGTATATCACCATCTATTATAGCCATACAAATTATAATATATACCCTCTTATGGTTGCATTTCACGCACCAACTCTAGCCATCTCGCACCTCCTTGTACGAGGATCCCAAAGATTTTCTCTCTCGGTGATGTCTATTTCTATCTCAATTTTCTCAGCTATTTTACACATCTGAAGGAACCTGTAAAATCTCTGAGAAAATAGAGGTTGAAATAGACTTCATAAAGACAGAAAATTATTGGGGTCCTCGTAAAATCAACCCCGGAATGGGTTGAAGCACTGTATGAAACGGCAATCATAAGAGGGTGAATAATATCATTCTTAACCATTGTACATACTCCCATGTACATGCATGCACTCTAACACTGTTGACATATGAGGATGCTGGATATATATGTATTATGTATCCCTGCATATGATAGAATTCTCTTGTGCCAAAAAAAAAGGCCCACACCGAAATAATTCTAATGATCGTATGATTACAAAGTTATATTCTAAATCATATTACAGGCATGAAAAAGCCTAAGAGATCACATCCTATACGGTTATTAAAATAACCAAAAGGAATCTCCATTTATACAATTACCACAACAGCGTTGTCCAAAACAACTGTGCTAAACATCATCATACAAACCTTCCAAGTGAACAAAATCTAACGTTTATATAACGTTCAAAATAGATACAAATAATTATTAGTATCTAAAGCATTATTTTCATTACAAAAATGTCTGAACATTCTCTTCTTGTTAAAAGGAAAGATATAATTATACGCAATGCATCCAGCCTATCCTTTCCCAGTCTATCGCATACTGCAGGCGTATGAGGTCTGTGGTGGGCTTATTCCTCACCAACCACCTTTTGTGATTTGCTGGTTCCGTTGATGCCATTATTCCCAGGCACAAACTTTATTCCGTTTGTGTTAGCGAAGAAGACCGGACTTCTTTTCTTCATGACTCCCTCTAGCCGATCAAAACCTGCAACAACAACCAGGGCACTTGAACTGGAGGTATATATTAATTGACACAAATTTAAATGAGTTTTAATCATGCAGCTTTATGGAATTAGTCAATGATACCAGGGCTAATACGACTAGTGTACGTATATATACACAGGGGTCATCATAACACAACTGTGACACCAACATATTTAAAATAAATTATGATTAAACCACAATTGCCTGTCATGTGCTAACATTAACATTCCGGGCTAAGTTACATCTGATAGTCTGCATGATGCTGAACCAATGATAAAACATACATTTTCTAGAAAACCACCCTGTTTTGCCCGTATGGACCTACTTGAAATATACCTTTAGTTAAATATAACCAATGTTGACTTACCAACTTTAAGTAGTATTTGGTTGTGTGCAAAGGTAAAGCGATACCAGCCGGGTTGGTCGTAGAACATGGCCGTACCGGGCACACAGTAGACCTTGGCGGCCAGGACCTCCTCAAACAGTCGCATCTCCTCCTCTGCTGTCTGTGCCGGCAGGAACTGAAACATAATGTATAGGCATGTAGGCCCATCACAGTGCAGTATATGGCAAGCCATAATATGTCCACCCTGATATCAGAGTTGCTAGAATTGATTATAAAATTGAACCTCTGATATTATCAAATAGCCTACTCCAAAATCAAAAGTAGAAAATCTCATGGTAAATAGCAAAACTCAAATGTTCAAAACTATGATATCAAAGTTTAGAACGTCGAGTTCTTTTTTTAAATAGGTTTATTGACCAAATAATCATGTAAAGGTAGAACACGTTCTTCCATACCGGTCAGTGAAATTATTTACATTTATATTACAGATGAGGGAATACACCCTTTAGTCTTCTTCTTGTTGAGAATGTTCCTTTTGTTACATGAGATTAATGTAGAGACAGTCTGTACTTAATGAGTTAGACCTGCAACTCAACAGTTGGACCGGCTTCGTTGCATTTCTGGTCCTTTGTGAGCATGGTTTAAAGTAAGGTAAAGTATATTTGAACTAGTGATGTCACAGACCAAGGAATATGATGATTACAGTACACGTATAATTTTGTATTCACCATAAAATATAGCAAAGTACTTTGCGATATTTTAACGTATATAAAGATACCCTAATCACATATGCTCTACCCATAAACGCTAGTGTTCTGATACTTGTAATTAAACCAGGATAGTCCTGGGGTCCTATGTTCATGCTGCTATATGACCTGCCCCTTGGTCCTCACCAAGGAGCGGTTTGAGGTATCGTGAAAAAATATCAATCCGTGTACCCTTCTTAATGCTGATTTAAATACGTAATAGGTAGAGGCCTCACTGATAAATGAAGGGATCCAAACTTGTCTTCTTATAACCCATTTAGGGCGGAGCTCTTTTTTGACCATTTATCCCTTGTAAAGAATTGTCTGGGCTTTCCAGAACTGAAAGAATTTTCCGAATAGTCCAATTATTAGTGAAACCATTAAGGGTCAAAGTATATAAAGACTTCTGAAAACGAAATAACCCGCATTTGCATAAATACATTTTTACATCTATGAAGTCCTGATGTCAAAATTGGGTAAATTCCTCTTCCCTTTAAACTGCAATATCCCAAATTTGGAGCATTGTAATGACTTGAAACCAATTTTATATGATGATGATAGGTAAATATAAGTCAAATTATTATGTTGAGTGGCCACAGCCAAAGTGGTGTTTTTGTTACCATGGCAACCAAAATCAACCAAAATCACTATTTTGGGATGTTTGGTTGCCATGGAAACAAGGATTTTCCACAGGAATGCATAAAAAATCATCAAATCTTTTGTTTCCATCATTTTCAGCATGAAAAAATATTCAAAGTCATTTTTTACCAAAAATAGTGACATTATTTGATATTTTTGATAATTTTGACCTTAAATATTGCTTTAAATGTAGTAAAACCTTCATTAAATATCTTTTGATTTGCCAGTGCTATATCTTCAAGGGAGAAAATTATAGGCACAGACACCTTGGACTTCCCAAAGACCAATTTCCACAGATCATGACTGTGTCACTGTAATTTGGTGCCTTAAAAATCCATCAAAATATGTCAAAAACGTCCTACATGTAGGACAATCGCCCCAAATGGGATAAGAAGAGTTTAGGGTCTTTTAAGTGACGGTCATAAAATAAGCAAGTTAAACGTTGTCTACCTGAGGACCTACCAAGTTACCATCCGACAAGACAACACTAGACTCATCTAACTGACAATGTTAGCCCAGGTGGTGGCCCACTCCAAATGACGAGTCTAGGGTCGTCAAATTCACAACCCTAGAATAGTTAACCCTTTATTGGCTGCAAACTACTTTAAATGTGCTTCAATCCTTTTGTCAGAATGACGCATGAATGTAAACCTGGCGAGTCTATTCGTCAAGACTGCGTTCATACATCACGCCAACCCTTTGGAAATGTATTAACAGTTAGGTGAATATACTTACCAAGGCTGAATTTGTGCATTATGATCACATAGAGCATAGCACCTTAAAGCACTATGCAGCCCTTCAAGGGGTAGCTTGTGCATTATAACCTCTACTTCACTGCAGGTGGATTTCACTGGGTTCTGAGCCTAGGCATAATTACTGTCCATGCCTCTAATTCTCAGGTTTGTAGGTCAGGGGAATCCCTGCCATGTCCTGAAAGTCTGTATGAGAGTATTTCTAGTCCTCAGTAACAGACTGTTCACACCTATATGTGGGTGTCATACCAAAACAGAGTTTCCTTGCAGTTTTCTAGCATCCCCAATAGATAATTCTCAAGATTCTCCAAAGCATGAATGTGTATTTCCATAATTATGACATAGAACAACATAGTCAACATAGAAATCATGCAATTCATTCCCTCACGTTATACACAATGCATGCTATACTGATACCACCTACAAGGGGAATCCTGAATCAGGCCCTGCTTGACGTATCTAGGGCTGGCATATGTCAGGCTTTGGGCTGGCACAGGCCAAGTAAGTGCTTTATCTGACAACTATAGTTAGAACTCCCACTACCTTGTCACATAGAATAGTGTGCAGACGACTTTATTTTTTGAGTGCTTGACATATATGAGTTGAGTTTGGAATTTTTATTTTGGCAAAACAAATCACATTATGCAGGGCGCTTTTCATAGCGTGCCAAAGGAAAAGAATAGAAAAGAAAGTTATACACAACAGTCTAGTATTTGAGTTTGTCATTCTATAATTATCTATTACTACACCAATAAAGGTGCTAGCGCGGTTAGGTCCGCTGGAGTTGGTTTCGCTTTGAATGTTTTGAGAGTCGCCATCTTTTTTTGGGTCAGTGTCAGCTGATCCCTAACCTGGATATCACTATACATGGCATTGTAAATTGGTTATGCCACTTAAATACTATTACTATAGAACACGTTAATGTTAAATCCAGGCTCATCCAGATTGAAGTCTTGGGACACAACTCTCTATCATAGCAGAAGCCTTTGCAAATCTTTGGACATTATTATCTCCCTCCATTCAATACATAGAGCGTCTACATACCTTTCTGAAATCAGCCCACACAAAAAGGCCGGCCTTGGGTGCATGTACCTCCACGCCAATGTCCTCCAGTCGTTGTTTACTATACTCAAACGATTCCCTAAGTCTTCTAGCATTTTGTGGAAAATATTCACCATCCAGCCATTCTAAACAATGCAAAATGTCTCAATTAGAATAATACAAGTCTGTTGTAAATTTAGATTTGCACACCATTTTGTTTGGTGGCGACCATAAAAACGCATCTCATTGTGAGCATAGGTTTATGGGGAGATACATGTATAAACTATAATATTGCCAAGAAAAAGCTTATCAGGTATTTAATATATTACCTATATAATATTATAAGGACATTAGATAATGACCAAATGTTTTCAGTAGGTGGATATGCATGTCTTATAGACTTTATTGGACCTATATTGTTTCGAATACACCACTGATATCATGAAAACATGAAATGTGGATGTGGAAGAGTGTATCTTTATAGAAGTATGTAAGAGTGTTGGGGTCACCATAATATGGATGCCTGCCTTTGTTCATGTATTTATAAGTGTGTAAGAGTGTTGGGTTCACCACAGGGGAGGCCTGCCTTTGTATACGTCTAAGTGTGTAAGAGTGTTGGGTTCACCATAGGGAGATCTACCTTTGTCCTTTATCAGGGTGGTCAGCTTGTTCTGGATGATGGCTGGTACACAGGCCATGTACAGAAGGTGTGTTGCTGCTGAAGCCAAGTTCTTCTGTACACTGTAGATTACTCCACAACGCATACCGGACAAGCAGAAATCCTGAAATGAAACACCCGTATCAAAACATCTGTACACTGAAAATTCGGGGGGTTAGTCAAAGCTAATATATCGTAGTCAAAACCACTAACTTATCAGCATTATTAAATTGAACTAAGATTTTGCTAAACTATGACTAACTCTTTACTAACCAGCTACCCACAGGAACTCCACACGAGGTGGCAGCACCAGCAAATCATGAGATATCTATCTATGTGATAAGATTGCAATTGCACTTCTTATCATGCTTAGAGGTAACCTTTTCTAATTTTGAATATGATATGGGGTGTAACATAATGTATGTATGTATCTACTTAGACAGATTTTTTTAAAACTGATCAACCTATTCCAATGAGGTTTTCTGAATGGGACACCTTTTTGCGTTTTTGAAAAATGTGTATATATATCAAAGACAGACTCAAGATGGCCACTTCTACAGGACAATAATTGTTATGTAGACAAACTGGCTTCAATGGATTGAGTTACCATTGCACAGGTAACTCAGGTTGTTGCATATTAACCAGGGCCATGCCACTGACTGGTAATAGATGTACTAATCACTATTGAATGACTACCGTAAATTCCTGTGTGTAACCTGTGGTTTATACTAGAACCAAACCTCTAGTGCAGATTATACAATTTTCTCAGGTCTCAGGGTGGGTAATACACTGGTTTTTGAAAGTAGCACAGTACTAAAATCACAATTTTCAAGCCCTAGGTAGAGGTTTTAGGGTTCTCTCAAAGTCGGGGTGTGGGTTATTATGTGAGATGCGGGTGTACACAGGATTTTATGGTACCCTCATAAGTTCAGGTGACCTGGGCAATGCTTTTTAGCTAAGCGTTAGTAGCAAAACGCTAAGATAGGATAGTAACTTTGGGCATGTATTTTTCGCTAATGATTGTACAAAAGTTAGTAAAGACTTAGTACAACCTACTAACTTTGGACTAACATTTGAGATTCATTATTTTCAGTGTACCAAATTTAAACGATTTAATCAGATGAATAGACATATCATACATGTGTAGACTTACTTGTAAGAGCGTCAACCTTATATATCTTTATATATATATATATATATATATATATATATATATATATATATATATATATATACATTCATATTTATGATAGCAGCCCAACTATTACGTTATTCCTATGGTTATTTTCCTTAACTCTTCCTTTACCAGGCTCCACATAAAGACACCCCTCCCAAAACCAGACTTTTTCAGATGGAATATTGGGATTTAGGGGATGGCCTAAACTTTTAGAAACTGAAGGAATTTTGTAAATATCCAAACTAGAAGTACAGCTGTGACAAACTGAACAATATTGAATAACCATAAAGTGAGATACCCAAATCGCCCTAAGTGTTCCAATGAGGGAGATAAAGCCCTATTTGAAATTAATTATAACTTATTTTAGTGTGTATGTTGCCATTGAAACTTACATCTAGGCCAGAATGCATTAAAATAGACCTTGACTTTCGGTACCATCTGTTTCAGCATGAAAAATTGGACAAAACCATTTTTCACCCAAAAAACAATATTGTTTGACATGTTTGCCCTAAATATTGCTCAAATCATATTAAAAATGGGTTAAATATCATCAAAGTTCAGATGTCCAGCATTTCTTAAATATTTGATGGATATACAGACGGATTAAGATATGCATAGACAATAATATTAAATTATGCCATAGACTACTGTCAGAAAACATCATGGGATTCTATGAACTTTTAAGCAAACCACAGGGGGTCAAAAATCGGCGAAAACTGGCCAAAAATCGGCCGATTTTTGCATAAATGCGCAATCGGTCCTGAGGGGTAAATTCGCATAAATGCGCAATCGGTAAAGAAAGAGTTAAACTCCAAAGTCCTCTTTAAAGGCCCAGAGTGCTGGCCCTCGCTCAGCTCCGACTGTTACTGAACGGGTATATACCAATAAGTCTTGCCTTTAAATCCATGACATACTGAACAGTATTTGAATAAGTACAACAATGTTTGTTTCTATTGCAGCATATTATGTCGGGAAGAAAATTGAAAGGCCACCTTTGAAAACCCCCACACAAAGTGTGTCTTTTCCGGACACGGCAGTGTTTCTAATGAGAGAACACTGGTGAAGGTGCTGTCCCCCAGGAGGGAGAGGGCGTATATCTCGTCCATAACTACGTGCATGTCATACCTGCAATGGCAACGTATACACCTATATTCTAGTAATAAATACATAGGTTGCGTATGAGTATGCAGAAATGAATTATTGTGCAAAGGCATAGAATGACAAATATAATAACGATGAGAAAAACATCCCCAAGTAAGGTATGGATTTTAATTTTTTTTAAAGGGAAAAAAAGAAGTAATAGTGTTCACAATCGGGTGTGTATACCTATACATATATTCAGATTGCACAAAATAATGTTTGCTCACTCACTTGTTAAAGAGCTCCAATAACGCCACTAGTTTATCCCGGGATAAAACGTCCCCTGTCGGGTTGTGGGGATTTAGAACCACGGCGAAGCGAATCCTCTTTCCCTTGAAGGCAAACTGAGGTTAGTTATCTCACAGTCTAAAACAGGCCCTAATATAAAACTGTTCTTGTAGCCACCATATTGTCTCTACATTCGTATGCATACTGGTAGTAAAGAAATTAAAAGACTGCTGGTACATAACAAATGTACTAGGGTTAAGAAAGAATTACAATGTACACCAGAAAGACAGAAAATAGTGAGTCACTGTCGCCAAGACGACGACCTTTTGTGAGTGGTAAAGAAATTAAAAGACTGCTGGTACAACCTTTTGTGAGTAGTAAAGAAATTAAAAGACTGCTGGTACATAACAAAATATATAAGACGACGACCTTTTGTGAGTCTGTGAACTGCCTGACGAGCCAGGAACCTTCTAACTCACAAAAGGTGGTCTTAGCGACAAGCAGTGACTCACTTTATTCCCTCTGTGTAGTAATGTGACCGACGATAGATTAATGTCAAAGAATTCATACTGACCTCCGCTTGTGACCGTTTAATGGTCTTCTCAGTCTGCTCGATATCAACCTCAAATGCCTCCCTCCCATCAGTTGCCTGGAAAAGATGGGACATGTGTAGTTTAACTCAGATTCGTAATATTTTGTGATATGAACCGTCCCCGAACTGCAGGTCTGTTTGATTAACATCACTCCAATATGCAATTCATTACTGCATAGTTATACTTTTTTCGTGTTTGATATAATGTCCTGCCACGCCAACTTAAATAACTGAATTTACGATCCAAGTCCCACAACGCGGCAGAGATTGGTGAGATGTTGCCAGCATGAAATAATTGGGTTGTACAATGTAGCCGGTATTGTAGGGATATATCGGCAACTACAAGTCCAATATCTGCTAAGAACGTGTTGCAATTTATAAAGATCCAATTACCGGGGAAGACAAATACTTTCTCCTGTTTCTGCTGTATCATGTTGCATATCAAAGTATGGCAAAGTCATGGCTTTTACAAGAGGGGGGGGGGCATCGCTGCTATTTCTATTGCTATGTTAGATAAGAGGAAATGATCAACAACAACTGCGAAGCATCCAAACTATTACATTACACAAAGCGTTGCTTGTCTATGTCGAATACAGTGGGGTTTGAAATAGGCAGAATTCTTGTAGGAAGCCTTGTGGTTTAGAGTATATTAAAAAGGAAAAAAAGTCCCAATTTCAGTGATGTGCTATTTGGCTACATATGGGATTATTCCGAAGAGAATTTTCAATACGAATATTTAACTTATACTTACAGATGAGGCCATTTGGACGGGGATGCACACCATCTCCCCGCGCATCCCGATATCAGCAGAGATGGCCGCGTAGTACGGAGCAAACACCATGGAACAGTCTGATGTAAGCAATCACAGAAATCATATTAAACGTGTTTTTTTTCAGACTTGTCACAGATCCAGACCTATGATAGGAGTTAAGGTAGCTAGCGGGCCTGGGTGCAACGTTTTCGTTAGTTCTTCAGAATTTGGCCTCAATGTAATCTTATACAAAGTCTTCAAAAACGGGTTAACAAATCTTTCTTCAGCGTTTCCATTACTGACGTGGATTCTGATTATATAATGTATGTGTATCTAATGGTTTCGTTGCCCTAGCATGTATCTAGTAGTTATACCATACTTGATAAAAGACAGCTGTAAATGCAATGGTTCCTACCTCCAGGGTCACAGATCATGTATGCCAGAAGGTCAATAGCCGCACCCACACCAGACGTCACAATCAGCTGAAACAGCAGAAACTCATGTCAGTAGACACAAACATGAAGTACAAAATACAACAGAGCCTTGTCAAAGCTTTCTCCAACCACAGGGTAAATCTACGTTCGTTGAGGACATCAACACGTTTAGGATTATTTACGTCCTATAGACGCAGGCTCCTATACATATTCTACAAAGCTAACTCGGACGTCAATAAGACTAGTGCGGCAAAAGAAAACCGTTATTGGTAAATAAAATTAATGTTTCTCTTGTCTCCTAGATAGATTATGTAAAGAGACCATTTTTATCGGAAGTAATTGATCTGTCCTCCTATTGATGGTGATTCCTCGAATTGAAGGGTATTGATACACCAAAAATCTTTTGTCCTTTACAGTCTTTGCGAAAACGTTTTCATCTCACAGGACATTCGGTCCTGCAAAAGTTCAATGTTGCAAGACTGGCTACATTTTTGAAAGACAGGATGTGCACATATCTGACAATTTATGCATTTTAAGTATAAAATAGTTTTGTCCATTGAAAAGAACATTTTCGTCTATGGCTAAATCAGGATAAATACATAGTTTTACACAACATATTGACAACGATTTTCAGGGTTAGAAACCCAAATAAATTATTTTAGTTCAGAAAAACCTAACATGTGACTGGACATTCGGTCCTGCTATACACTTGTCAATCTGCTGGACCAGTGGCATTTTAGAAGGACATTGCCACCGTCCTGCGTGTTTTCGCAAAGACTGCCTTTACCAACGTTAAGAACGGGGAGGGAGAGAAGACCCTTTAAGAGTATGGGTCAGCAATAGAAGCACGCGTGGGCACAGACATTGAATCAACATTCACAAATGAATCAACGTTGATTCATCTTTGAACTGAACTTTGGCCCACTGGGTTGTGTGTGTGTTTGTCTGTGTGGTTCTGGGTGTGTACTCATTGGGAATGGAGGGGGCGCAACAACTTCAGTCCTTGACCTGCTCAAAGCCACATAATATTGACTTGGTCCAATTAGGATTTAACCCTCTAAAGGTGTCACCACTTTGAAGGAGTAGCTTTGTGGGATTTAGCTGTTTATATAGCTGCCAAGATCAATCACCCTTCCATTGTTATAGTGAACTGACACCTACTCATACCTACTATAAAATTCCTTAGCTTTGTACCCAGGTCCCTTAACCCAGTGAGCACAGAACATTGAATCAACATTGACAAATGGTTGTCAATGTTGACCCAATGCTGATCCAACGTTGATTCAATGTTGAACTGAATTGTGTGCCCATTGGGAAGGCCCTATTCACACTTTCATTAATGCTGCTGGAGGGAACAAGGCTCTTGCACCATCACTAAGGGAGGTCATGTTAGTTTGGTGGCTGACTACTATTCCCTAGTTTTTATAGTTGTGCAAATACTCTTGGCAGGGATTCATGCCCTTCCGTACGGAAAGTTCATTCATTGAAACTCTAAATGCATACAAACCGCTTTCACGTGTAGAAAATTAAAAATAATTATAGTTAAAATTTCCCTGGGGAACCCCAGACCCCCTACTAAGGTCGCTCTGCTTACCTTACAGTCTATACGAAAACCTGCCGGACACCGGCTATAGCCGGCTAAAAGCCTGCTGGTCCGGCAGAATGACTGCATGTGCCGGACCCAATGTCTGGCTATTATGCTGGGCTACATGTGGGTTTTTACGGCTTGTAAATTGGACCATTATTAAGGTTTCTAGAGAGTAAACTAGAAAGCCTGAATATTTTGTTGAAAAAACACAAAATTATGTTTAATGAAATGATTCAAATATACCAGTAACCTCTATATAAATTCTCTTTTGATACTACATTTCTAGATTCAAACATTTTATTCTCCTAGGTATCCGGGCCTGCAGATATTAAGCCAGGCCTGCTGAATGAAAAATCTGTAGGACCGAATGTCCTGCAAGGGGAAAAGCTTTTCGTATACACTGACCTTATGGAAAAGGTTTCCCCAAATTAAGACTCCTCAATTCTATAGCCCCAAATCACACCCGTTTCCCCTTTCTAACAATCCTGGATCTGCCGCTGCTGTCCTAGCTTACTTCCTTAATGGTACCAGAATATCTACAATATTTAACTTCAGTATGTCCTTAACTCTTTTCAGATGATTATCTGAGCATATTTTGATGAAGAAAGTATTTCCCAAGCCAAATGATAGATGCTAGATATAGACCTGGGTCTTAAAGTATTGTGTTTCAAAATCCCTGACATTGCACCATCAACATTTTCTTGCGGGGGCGTAGGAAATGCCCCCAAAACCCTAGTCATGCTGCGGCCGCTGTGATTCACTTGCGGTGCACAGAGAAACAGACAGACACGCCAGGTTGTCCAGGTTTGCCCCCCCCCCCCCACACCCCTCTAGGAAATCCTGGATCCGCCACTGTATTATGCCATTAGATAGAGATATCTCAGAAAATATAAGTTTAATTGGATTTTAGATAGGGCCATGCCCACTAATGATTATTTGTGAAGCCATTTCTCAAAAACTACATTTGTTATATATATATATCCTAGTGTAATATATCACTGGAAAGCTGGTAAGCTCAATTTTAAAGTTGGCATTTGCCTTAGACGACACTTTTCCCTTGCCTGCCCACATATATCTGTTGCCTACATAGGGGTCAACGAACGGGAGAGGCTATCCATACACAATGTACTTATATAGGCCTATGTATATAATATATGTACATGTGTATGAATAACTTGGACCTATCGCGGTCAATGTATACAGTAAGGTGGGTTGGAGCCTACATTAGCCTGTAGGAAAATTAGAAGCAACACTTTCAATTCCTGAAGTCTACTACCACTGTGTTATGGCGATGTAACACCTTCTCA
The DNA here is from genome assembly GCA_947462335.1 of Harmothoe impar. Taxonomy (NCBI): domain Eukaryota; kingdom Metazoa; phylum Annelida; class Polychaeta; order Phyllodocida; family Polynoidae; genus Harmothoe; species Harmothoe impar. The sequence goes on along the minus strand of OX381711.1, from coordinate 41,642,866 downwards.
ATGGGTCTATATGACTACTTATAGAGGCGTTATAATAGGTCCCTTGCAGATATTACCCTGTGGTATACCTATCAAAGTAATGCCATGCTTGTTTTGGTTGCTGTCCAATAAAAACACCATTAAACAGGCCCTGTATCACCCTCACAACGCAAAACATGTGTATCCTAGACTAACTGAGATGGTGCGGAATAACACAGCTAAGGTGAAGGAATGTGCCTCATAACAAAGGGGGCCTTTAAGATGAATGCCTATCCCCAATAAGTAATGTTGTTGTTAGGGGCGTTGCTCTCTTGCATTAAAGGCAGTTCCCTAGTATGTATATGAAATACATTTGTAGCCCGAGGACTTAGTTCAATAGTAACAGGCTATTTCTTTAATGGACTATACAAATAATGTATTTTGTTCTCACACATTTCCGCAGTATAATTCCCCTGTTGCAATGACGCCTCCTTAAATATAACAGTGTTGATGTTTAGGTCAAATGAAGACTGTGTACTTTCATTTGAGAAAATTCTAGATAAAGATATGTATTTTTTCATGAATAAGTGGCAGCCATTTTATCTTTTCACTCTCATAATTATATTACTGGACCATGAGGCCAGTCAATAAAGAGATTCTTATCCACAAGCACTGACAATCTAATTTTAATTTTGAGAAAGTTTTCAGGAAAGATTTCACAATTCAGTAGCTGAGAGCTTAATGGTCAGCAGACGTTGGGATAATGCACGTTATTCTTAGCTCATTACATTATTCGCTGTATAAGTTTTAACTTGACACCAAATATGCCAATATTTGTCGATTTTGAACATAATTATTTTTCATCAACTTTGTCAAAAAAAGCTTTGCTCATGATTTTCGTGCTGCGCACGGTGATGAGAAATCAGTGTGTTTTTTAAAAGTGGCCTTGGATATCTGAAATAGTAACTTAGGAAAATGTTTACTCACGTCACTCGGGTCAATTGGTCTGGCTGAGTTAAAGCGTTCCTCCAGGAATGTTGCCAAAGCTTCACGAAAGCTAAGGAGAAGATGTATTTAGTATTATTCTAGCGATGAACCTATATAACTCACAGTCATTTTCTACCCTTCAAAAGGGAAATCGCATTGATTGATACTCATATAAGCCATTCCACTCTACTATAGCCCGTAAATTATGTAATCCTAACGTTATACTGACACATGTAATCATTACATAATATAAAGATTGACCTTATTTGCAGAGTGGTTATGTCTCGTAAACCCAAACCACCCCACTGTCTATATTCTTGTTCTTATGAAAGTGCTGTTAACTCGAGTTATTGAATTCACCAAGCCCTATCCTATTATACTAAATTGATCACCATACATACAAACGTGGCATATACACGTAGTTTCATTTTCCAGATATGGATTGTTATTCACATGCATTCTTTACAAAACATACCTTCTTAATCCTCGAAACTCAAAGTAATACTGCATGTGTCTTTCATATTTGTTCAGTTCTGGAGAGCTCATCTGGAAAATATCGATTGGCATGTACAGGATATTTCTTCATAGTGTACTATTGTAGGTAAGGTCTCATCTGTCATTAATTAACGGTACACCATTCTGGAATCAAAATATCCTTGATAATGTAACCATGGATACCATTTAATATGATTATTGTGATATGACAATTGGCTACATATGATCTACAGGTATAGTACCACACTGTACATAAACGCAAAATCCCACCCCTTTGATGTTTTATGTATGACAGCATTCTAAATACAACTATGTTTCTTAAAATGGAAATATCTCAAAAAAACATTTACCCCCGGTACTGATATTTGTATTTTTGGCAGTCATATTTACCTTCTTAGATAGAATGTCTTCACAGAGTGTGTTCTCCGCCACACCGAAGTTGACAATACCCTGTGGAAAAAACAGACCACCAGTGAATGGTATCAATAGGGGTCATGCTGGACGTCCTGTGGGCGCATCCATTACTTAAGCTTGTAACTGACGACATGAGCACTGATACAGCAATCGCAATGGGTACAGGCTGTTACATAATGCCCCCTAAGATTTCCGCAGTGAAGGCAAGGGAGTCATCTGATTGGTTGATAATGCATCCAGCTACATGCCTATATAATTTTAAAAAGAGTTAACCAAGTTCTTCGCTGACTGAGAGGTGTTTTGGGTAGAAATGCCCTTGTTATTATACAAATCGATTTCTTCAAATGACCCTAATTTCTATAAAATAATGTACCACATCAAATGTAGCCGATGAGTTCTCAGCATCAGTTGGAATTCCCACTGGTTCCATACGAATAGTCACTCAAGCATTTCAGACAATTGGTATATAGCTTATGTATTTAACAGATCCAATCTGAAGTATTCCCAAGTAGCTAGGAACTGGTTGGAATGCATGGACTCCAATTACGGATAGAAATATGAGATTCCAGTTCCTCGCAAAAATAAAGTAGAAAACAGTAGGTAGTTATGTAGGTGTGTATGTGAAGGGGGGAACGGCATGGAAACGGTCTCAAAATTGGTGACGTCATTTGTGAATGTTCTTATAATGTTATATGTGACATAGTTTGTATGTTGAAGACCACATCCGGAGGTTTTGAATAATATGAGAAAACCAGAATATACCACTGCAGACATACTGTTTTGAATAATCCTTTAGTATATGTGACATAAATATGTGAATAAAGTGGTGTTTTTAACAAAAATAGTAAATCCCTCCAAAAACTGAATTGGTCAATGTGTGCTTTCCTCACTTTGCACAAGGGGGCACTGCTGTACATGGTCTGCTGTGACAGGCCGTTGCTAAGTACATGTGTGAGAGAGAGTGTGTGTGTGTGGGGAGGGGGGGTGTAGTTGTACCCGCATACCCCCCCCCCCCCCCCCCCCCCACCTGCTTGCAGGGAGACTAACAACTGTTAACTACCCTATGGATTGCCCGTTGTTACACTCTGTATTGAAGTATGGTGAGTGATCAGGGCCAGTGCTCAGTGATTGGGTGGGAGAGGGAGGGACGGCCAGTGGGAGGTAAGTGCTTCAGGCAGACTGACCACTGCAGGGGCCCAGGGGGCCACTCCCTCAGTATTGGCTAGCATGTGTGACCATGATTCCAAGGGAAAGGGTACTTTCTGGGGCCCTTTATAGATAGGGATTAGGAGGGGTTTCTCATCAAATTAGTGCTAGTTTGTTGATTTACCTCTTGTAATAAGAATACCAGGTTTGAAGTGATATTTGCACATGCATGTAGTTTCTATAGAAAATATATGGGGTGGCCTCCCCATTGGGTTGGTTGTCACCCAATATGAGATCACATTGGGTATTTGGGCTGTAGTTCATGTGCTTCTCACTGGGGACAGCACAATCACTGATATTTAGGATATGAGGTCTCATGGATTGGCCCCCAACTAAACCAAGTAATGAATGAATAAATATAGCTCTACAGGAGTTACCTTTAGATAGGAAGTCAGTTAACATACCTAGATACCTGATTACAATAGCAAAATTGCCAATTAAAAACCTCCGGATGTGGTCTTCAAGGTCCCTGAGTAGTCCATTAACAGTATGCTATTTACACGGAAAGGATAAGATGTGTTCAGTGGCAATACCACGGGGCACTATTGTTCATCAAGTCAGGCAATTTATGCGGTCAATTCAAAATGATCACCTATGATCAAGGTGAGATGCTGCATGGGGTGGGTTCAATCTCACTTCCGGCCGTGTGTAACTGGTGTTGATTTAGGGATTGCGGGCTTACCAGAGGGACAATATTGTGAAGTATTTATTTACGTTGTTGGTTTTTAGAAGGGTAGAGGAAGGGGGTAAGATTCTTGAAAGAGTATGAAGTGCGCCGCATTGGGCGTGGTAAACACAGTTAAGTGGCTTCTATTTACCCTAAACCAGTCCTGTGTGTTTGGGGCAACCTATGTGGGCAGTGAGACCAGGTTAACCATTTCAATGCAGCATAGTGGTTTAATGCAATATATCTTGTTGCCTGCATGATGCATGGATGCATGCAGCCCTGGCGTTCACCAGTGCTTACAGGGTTATTATACACTCCCGCATCTTTGACACAATGCATCAATGCTGAGTTACTATGTAGTGCCATTAATGTGACATGGATTTGAGAAATGTACATGACGCCTTGCGGAGTTGTAACGTTAAAAGGGCCTTCGTGCAGCTGTGGGTGATTGGGTTAGGGGCCTGGTGAAGAGAGAAATTTATCAAGGGAGCTATGGAATTCTCTCTGGAATATGAAATTCGCTGTCTTCTGTTTTAAAAGCGCAATAGATGTTAGAGTACAGTAATATCAGTAAAGACCAATAAAGTCAGACCATGATGCCATCTACTATGATGATTTACCATGAACGGGTCCATATACCAAGACGATAATAGTATGGGGGTAGGGGGTGGGGGTAGGGTGGCTAGGGAGTACTGAATGCCATCTCACAGCTACTGATCCAATTACCAACACCAATGATCTCTCTGTAAATAAGTGTAACAAATCGACCCACTTTGCCGCCCATGTGATAAGAATGAAGTGTTTGTGGTACACTCATTTATCCTCCTTACGTCTAATGTAAATCCTGGTCTATAGCTTGACCCACTGTGACCTTTGTAGGGTATATTGTCACCACTCCATCCTCCTATGTAACACCCGCTTATCCAGATCCTTAGTATAATGGGAGAGTGTTACCTTGAGCGGATAAAATGGGATTTTAAGCATCGAACACACGGGGGTGGTGCGACTACTAAAATCAACTTCAAAATCATAATACTTATCATTAACTTGAAAATAAAAGATAATTTTAAGCTTCCAAATTTTATTTTACTCTAAGAGAGAGAGATGCGTTTGCAATGTATTATTTGAATTGCCCCGAAAGGTATTTATATTACCCCTGAGACACAACATATCTCCATTGCTGCTTCAAACACAAATATGTCTTGGTTAAAACAAGTCTGTATAAAGAAATACACGGGCTGTACTTTTGATATCTGCAATATTTCCTATATCTGTTATATTAATGATAGTTCCTTATGGATTGCTAAATAAAATGTTAGGTCCAATTGAACCAACACAACATCTCTCCATGCGTGGTTAGGCTATACCTACCTCCGGATTGCCGGTTTTGTCATACATGTTTTTGAGAACGAGGCCACCATAATTGAGCATAAAGTTGGGAAAGTCTCTGACAGATCTTCCTCGTTCTGAATAAAAGCCGCCGTCCGAGTCATCCATCTTACTGTTGCTGCTGCTCCAGTGGTTCACGAATGCTGATGTCCTTCTCATGTCACTCCTCCTGTGGTGTGCCCAGTGGCAGGTAGGTGTGGTCAGTTAGGTACGGGGTATCGGGGGTATATGGCTCCAGGTGGGGGCTGCCACAGGTACTGGTCAGTCGTTCTGATTACAGCAAGCAAATATTAAAACATTTAAACATTGCAAATATTTAAACATTGCAAGTTGTTTTAGGTTAAGTGCCCAGTAGTGCGCACATAACTCTTTGGTTTCACTGTCCAAGATGGATTCAGTGTAGCAGAGGGTCTGTGGTCAATCCGTTGGTCACTAGCTCTCCTTGTCCTTTGTCTATAATCCTAGACAATGTATGTGATCAAGATTCTGATCGGTTTATGTGTGTATAAAGTATGATCTAAATCCACAAATTCTGTGGCGTATGCTCTCTCCAGAAGGTCTCTCGACAACTCCCTACTGATGAGCTGCATATTTCGTCATTTGTTGTCACTTCTACTAATGAAAATATTGCCTTGATATATTGAATTAACAGACTGCAGGACATGCTGTATAACGCGTGGGAAGGTACCTAGACAACCACCTGTGACTCAACCTTCCAGGCTGTGTCTCACCAGATCGATCCAAGTTGAAAGTCTATGAGCGGATGCAATCTATGAGCGGGTGCAAGGGGAAACATTTGAACTAGTTTGTTGCCATGGTTACCAGTTGGAGTGTCGAAAACCGTAAATTCTTACTTAGTAGCTGCGGCTTATACACGAGTAAGACTCCGATTTCTTTTGATATTAGTAGCTCCCTACCCCCCTCTGCGGCTTATATATAAACACGCTATGGCTTCTTTTTTAAAACCAATAATACACCGTTTTAAAAATAGCATGTTTTCCACCTGGTCATGATCACTAGGTCAGATATATATCGTGCACATCTTGCTTTACCGTGTAGAAAGGGTTAGAACAGGGGTTTACAACGTAAACGAGCTGTTAGATTCATGTCAACTAGATGTAATATAGGCCTACTGGCCCATCATATCTTGTTGAAATGGGTGCATAAATGTAAGAGCTTGTGTCGTACCTACTTTTGGTAAGGTGGGGCAGTAGTGTAAATATACATTATACTTATATACTACTATAACAAAGCAGTTAGTATAACATTTATGTCTGTTCTATATCAATGTGTCCAATAAAAATATGAGGAGTGACCCCACATCATTTTCCAGACATTTTATTTTATCAAATTGATACGCAGTATTTCCCAGGGAAAGGGAAATCAAATTGTTTTGATTCCCTTTGCTACTATTTAACACACAACACTCACTTGCTGGTATTGGGCTTCTCATACATCTTAGCAGCTGGGCCTAGTTTTTCTAATACACAACATTTTATAGACCAGACCAATAGAATACGATAAAGGAGTATATATTCGAGTTTGACTGTCTTTTAAGTTTGATTTATTTTACTGGCAAATTAATTCACTATATTAAATTAGCATCTTTCAATAGATACCAAGAAAAATTACCAGTGCACCATACATCAAGACAAGTGGAGACTTTTCTATTCCATGCACATAATAAAGACAAAATATCAGGTAGTAAAGTTGATAGACAATCTTATTGTCATAGAGCTAATAGCTAAGTAAGAATGGAAACCTAAATTGTATTCTCAGATACCAATGTATTCTAAAAGCTGTACTTCGTTATACCAGGATACCAAAACAATGTCATTATTGATGCGTTTGTACTGACTGAGCTGTTGAGGATATTGACGCAGCATTATGACACATTGTGACGTCAGTTTTTACTCTTGGTGTAATGCTCGAATAGTTATTGCTACTGACACACGATGAGTATTTTGGCTGCTTTACGTCAGAGAGTGACATTACCTCAAAGGATATTTTGGGTAAACTGACATAGCTGCCTCATGTAATGTCTTGATTATGTGGACCTTATAACTGACACATCCCTCCAATATCATCAGAGGTATTAGAGGTATCAGAGAAGGAACTGAAGGAACATTGTGAATATGACAGCTAATATCAGAACAGTGGCTGCACCTCTCTGGCCCTCACCATACAACAGTGAGCGGCTCCTGTCCCTGGGAAGTGTCATACAAGCATGCTGTGGTATGGGACTCTCTACACATGAGGCTGAATGCCTATACTGGACATTAGACACTAAGTGTTACACTTCCCACATTGGGAACATTAATTTTGAACATTTGATATTTAATTGATATAAGTCTATTGACTGTGTGAACTGGAATTATTGTACACCTACTTTGGATATATTAAACCTATATAATACCAGTCACTGAAGTCCTCATATCTACATATAAATAACCTACATACATAACCTAGCATTGCTACATTATCAATAAGGCTATTATCAATATAAGGCTATTATTAGCATTATCAATAACCTACAAACATTGATATTCATTAATCTTTAGTTCGTTAATCTTTAATTGATATAAGTCTATTGACTGTGTGAACTGGAATTATTGTACACCTACTTTGGATATATTAAACCTATATAATACCAGTCACTGAAGTCCTCATATCTACATATAAATAACCTACATACATAACCTAGCATTGCTACATTATCAATAAGGCTATTATCAATATAAGGCTATTATTAGCATTATCAATAACCTACAAACATTGATATTCATTAATCTTTAGTTCGTATAGATAATTATGGTTGGCCAATATGACAACGATCTGCACACACATCATCATCAATCTCATCACCTTTCACAAAACAGATCCTTGGATTAGAATCACTGTTTCAAGAGAAGCAATGTGAATGGAACAATTAAGTTTCATTTTCGTTGAACAGCCCTATGGGATGGAATATCATCAAAATTAACAGTTCTAGTGGTTTGAATGGAATCTAGACATAATCTACATGGGATGGATGTTTTTCAGGTGGATTTAATGTTTACTTTGAACGGCTCTGTAGACCTTCATAATTTGAATATCCATTTAAAGATAAACGCCTTTCCAAGAAAATCAACGAAAACTGATCAACCTAAGAAGCATGCGATGTAAGAGCTTTTTAAAGATCAGTGTGAAAGAAAAAGGACAGACAAAAACGGAAAATGTATTGGTTTATCATGGTGTTTTTAAAAGTAAGCCGTATTTTAAACTAGACTGTGTGTGTATGTAGAAGCTATACACTTTAGAAAATGAATCACTTCATAAATAAAAATTAGTATACTTACGGCTGGGTTATCCTCTGTATGGTAGAGGTTACCGATGGTGACCCCGGCATATTTCACCATGAAGTTTGGAAACTTCTGCACCCTCTGTCCCCGTGTGGAGAAGTCGTTCTCTGCCATCTTGGAAGCTGGGGTAATACTAGCGTCTGAACCTCTGACCATACGGATCGGGGCACAACCGCTTTTATGGTATATATGTGTGGACTATCATGGGTCATCTCCGATTAGTGTGTGTACAGATGTCATTATGTGACCCATTTTGACGAAATGGGTTGTAAGTCGCACAGTTGAGAACCTAGATATGGCATCTTATATTCAGATATTAGCATAGGTTGGAAAAAATATTATTTTTGAAAAATTAGTTTTTGTCATTTTTCTAACGTATGCATAGTTATCTTTTGGGTTAGTAAATTACAAACCCTTTTTCAACCCCCATTTTCTCCAAAATGATGACCAGAGGATTTATAATTGTATTGTATCATAATTTATAGTTGATATCTAATTTAAATCTCTAATATCTATCTTTAATTATTTTCCATTCAATTCAATGAAAAAGTATAAAAAAGTATCACCCAAGAGTGAATATTGGCTAATATATACTACTTGTCATATTATACCAAATGAAAGCTCTAGATGAGCTGTACACGAATCTGGCAATATATCTCAACATTGTATATGTGCGATTTTGGCCCATTTCGTTAAAACGGGTCACAGAATTGGTATCAGTTAAGGGATGAGTGCTTCTTTACATAAAGTACAAGTTGTATCTATAGAAGACTAATGATGGAGACGCCTTGTGCTGTGTCGTGTATGGGGGGATTATCCGCTCCACAACCTAACCAAAGTGCACGGACAAACATTTTGAATGAGTCTTAACCAAATCTTAATATGAAGAAAATATGGAGAAAAATATGCGTACATACTTTATGGAAGCCCCCTTTGTGGACATTTTGTGACGTTAGGTGCAGACATACGGTGTTTATGGACACGTTGTAATGATAGGATGTGGACAAACTGTTATTTACGGATACTTTGTGATGGTCAACAGTTTAAGAACGGTTGCGTTGTAGCTGTAAAGCTAACATTAAACCTCGTAGCCCGGAAACGTGGAGCATTTATGATCATATCATCTTCAGCCAAGGTGAACAATAATTATATCTAACATTTTGAAATCGAATACCCATGTATGAAAACAGATTAAGCATGGACAGATGCTTACTATAGACAAGAAGATTGTTTACAGAAGACATCGTAGTATTGCAGGTAAAACTATGGATCCTGAGTTAATGTATGATTTTACATGCAATTGTAACTCATCATAATATGATAAGTATATCATATATTACATGTCACTGCCAAGTCGACACTCAGGTGAAATCTCAGACTCAACCGTTACCTGGTAATATTGGGTACCATCTACAGGAGATATTAGCGAGTTAATATTGTATTGCTACAAGCACGACATGGTCTAGAAGTACAAGTCCCAGTACACGTATCACTAATCTGATAAGGTAAATCCCTCCAGTTAGTACCTGTCTGGGCTGAAGCACCGTGGGGTATGCACACAGAGAAAATTATGGGGGTCAAAAGGGGATTCTATGTCATGTTCTCAGAGTGACTGCCTTTGTGACTCCCTTCTGTGTCTGACTTCCTTGAGAAAGGGGGTCAACGTGACTCCCTTCAAGGAGTCCCATCTTGCTTTCAAAATGATCCCCTCTGCGACTCCCATTTATGACGTCATCGAAATACTTGCATGTGTTATTTCACGGGTATTTGTAATACCGCTTTCCTTTTTTAAACCAATGGATCTCTTGTATTCCATAATTTAATTAAACAGAATAAATTGCAATGTCTGCTCACACCACTGTCTAAAACGCAACAGACATGTCCAAATTTTGGACATTCACCCTAACTTGCATATTAGACGTACCCCCAACTTTGACAACTTCCATACGCCTAAAAGGGAGTCTGAAAATTGTTAAGTTAGTACTGTGGTAGGCCGTACACTATAAAAACTCGCTTATAAGCCGTACCACGACTTTCGGCTGATCATAATTATTATCATTTATTATTGTAAATCTCCCATCTGAAGGCGAGCCGACACGTGGTGCTTATGTGCCATCATAGCAGCATCTCGTGAGCATTAGATTCCATCAACCCACATCCGTTAAACAACCCATTCCGAATCTCATTAAGGAGTTGGGTTCTTGCCATAGAACCCTTGCAATTTTACGAGCCTGAGGGTCAGGCACTGCCTGACTCTCAGGTGAGGGTAGTTTTAGCGACAATGACTCTCACTTTTCTGAGGGTGTTGGTGGACACAGATGCCAAGTACACCTCCTCAGCTCCTGTGAACCGATGAGGCATGACGATGGCAAACTAAAACGGGTATGGGTTGCGGAGGGCGAACGGTGATGGCCAACGCCCACACCGTGACACCGTGGACAAAGCCAGCTGCATCCAAATTTAATTTCTTATCCTTAGCTGATGATCTGCACAGTACTGAATATTCCATTTCTGACATGATATATTTATAACTTGACATGACTGGCTTTCTAAAATCGATAGCAAACACATATTTCCATTTCATGACTTCGCCCTGTACATCCTAAGCCTTGCTAAAAGGCACCAGCAGAGCTAGGGGTAGGCCTGTTACGATGATCAGCGTTATAATGTTCACTGTATTTACAACAACATTTCAGGTAATTACACTTACAATCTTTGATCCTGAGCTAGGCGTTTGGTTAACCCAGATCTAGTAAAATAAATGAACAGAAATATAATTATGTCCAAACTATCAAAGTAGTTTGCTATGGCAGTTATAACCATATTTACCCTGGCTTCGTGTTATTTATGGCATTACTACCTAAGTTGATATTTCCTTGGTCAATATATCTGTATCTTTGAGCTGTATGAGAACATGCTTTCTATAAAGACTTTCGATGCTCAGGCGTTTCTTTCTACATAGGCCTACACGGAGTCTTAATATTGGACATAGTCAATGACCTTTATGAATACACACCACCTCATAAGTTTGTGGGCTTCCTGTTATGTTCACACCTATTGCTATAAAATGTCAAGTCCATTACAGGGAGGATTCTCAAAAAACTGTTCAGACAACCCATGCTTTAATGGCGCTACATGCATGGATGGGGATGATGTATACAACTGCACGTGCCTATCAGGATTGACTGGAAAGCAGTGTCTTCGAGGTATAGATAAGTAAACTATACTTGATGACTGTTGTTATATCCGTAACTCTGGCATAGCTCCTACAATATGCTTTGGTGATTCCCCATATGAAAAAAAAACCGTTGGTTAATAGGTTTTGCTACAAAATCGATTTTCAACTTAACGCAAAAGTCTAGTAGGCCTATTCAATCTTTTTGATTGCCTCATAATTGGAGAAGTACAATAATTCTGTTTCTATCCTTCAGCGGGTTCCTCGGTGGCGTTGAGCCGTTGGCGTGCAGACCAGGACATTGCTATCATCAATGATGATTCTCTCCGCACGTGTTCACTCGTGGACACCCCAGGTGGCACCAGCCTGTCCCCCGTCCTCCTGATGAGGACCCCCCTGCTTCCATTAGGCACCTACACTGTGTGGGTGGCCGGCAGCGCAGAGCTCCTGGATCACCCAGGCAGTGTGCAGCTGTTTGCCTTCACCGAGCCTGATACTGGCAGCCCTCCTGTCTCCTTTGGTAAGGTATGTGCCCGCATAGCGACTGTGACATGGGAGAATTACCAGGTGAGAGCAGCCAGGTTCACCTGTGGCTGTAGTGGTGGTAGTCAGTGCCAGATGATGGTCAGGGCAGTGGCACGGGGTGCTGTGGGGTTTAGAGGCAAACTCTGTTCAATTTCGTATTCAGGTAAATGAGCAATAGTCTGACTTGATCAATAATCTGTCAGCTACAATCTGAGATAATCTGATAATGATTCGTTGTTGTTTTCTTAAATAGTTTAGATATATATTTTCATATGTTCAACTGGGCTTACCGGTGATACATGTCTTATCTAGAACCCAGTACCTCAATTTAGTTAGTCAATTTCAAAGTTTACGATCCTAAACTAATACAATAATTATGCAAATTGATGCAGTGCTCAATTTCACACGACATCGTATTTTAGCATTACATATAGGAGAATTCTAGATGATATTATCGGGGATGGGGAGGGGGGAGGGGAATTGAATAATGTGAAAGCCTTTAGCCATAATATTTATATTCATATATCTATCCGCAAGTCAGGTTCACTCTTTTAACATACACAGAATATATGTTATATAATATGGATACAATTGGCAATCCTCAATAAACTTCTCAACTCTCATGTCAAAAGATTGTAGGCCTATTGCAGAGGGAAAACGACGATACATTGAGAACGCAAGTTTATGCTTTTAATATCCATGCCATTGTAAGGAAAATGTATCATTGAAGATACCTGATCCACAGGACCTGCATGATATTATATTGTATTATTCTTCTCTCTGTGATTTGATAGACTGTGTTCTACGTGCTTCGTTTTGTCAATAAATTAAAAAAAAAACTGACTTGACGTTTATCCGTGTAGCAGCTGATTGAGTCTGTTCTGCAGAGCCCACCTGCGTTACATATAAACATAATTATAGTGAGGTTGTGGATTTACTTTCATACCTCGCTTCAAATTACATGTGTCCCCGTGTGCACCTTCGTTAAGGTAGCTGTCTAGGATGAAAAACGGACCCACTGCGCATCTCATTGCACATATGTGAGCAGGCAAGCAGAAAGGGGTATCCCCGCGGGATTAGTACCAATTTTAGCCACCAGGGGGCTCCACCATGGCCTAAATTGGAAGAAACAGGCTAATATTTGGTTTTTGGTACTTTTTTCTGGAGAATTCAGTAGTTTTATACAAAACATTCCATTTTTAGTGAAAAGCTTCCTTATTTGGAATGCAAAAAGAACGTTTTAGAGCCTAAATGAGTGTCTTTGTTGATATGTGTTGCCATGGAAACATGATTTTCATTCCAAATACAGAAAATAAAGAAGCCCATTGATAAAATGATTCACAAGGATTATTATGGTCAAAACAGAATAAAATTATCCTTTCTAGATCAAAAGCTATGGCCTATAGGAGGAAAATGTATGATCATTTTCTAATTATTCTAATTATGCTAATTAGAATATAATATTATCTTGGAAACTATGAGACTTAGAGCTAATTGGGGGTTTGGATAGGGCCATGCCCACCCATATTCATATAGCCATTTCTCAAAAACTAGAAATGATATCCTCTTGTGTAATATATCAATGGAAAGCTTATGATATCAATTTTAAAGTTGACATTTTCGTCGGATATCCCTTTCCCCTTGCCTGTACACAATTATACCAGAGGACAGGGCATCATATGTTCCTCAAGGCGGATAACATGATGTGCATAGCCTTATTTACTTACACATGCATTTCTCTATCAATACACTAGGGGTCAGTAGTGGGCCAGTAAATCAACATGCACTCTCCCAGCATAGGGCTCTTTCACTAGAACACTTTAAGTATAGGCATCATGGCAAAATGATAGAAAAAAAACTAAAATTATGCATGGGAACCTTTGTGGAAATTACTTTGATTAATTTGGAAATGATGGTATGGATGTTTTGTAGAAGTTTAAGCATAATTCAAAAACTTTTACTACTATTCCTCATTGATTAAAACCATTTTCTCTCTTTGATCTTAGGGAAATACTTTTAATCTTCAAAATTCCACTTTTTTTAAAGTAGCCCGGGACCACCTATATTTCTTTTTGCTATTGGGTTGAAAATTATGCAAAGAACCTGGAGGAACGTTTTAGTGGAAATTCAAAAACTTTTGATCCATTCTAGACAGCCACCTTAAGTGTTACTTCACGGCTCTCTTACCAGGGGGCAGCAGCGCATGCAGCAACACTTGGAAACCCCAGTCTCAGACCCGACTCTAGAGGAGGTGGGAAGCGCCCTCCCATCTAGAAGGAGACAATGCCCTTGTAGCACGTACAGTCTTGCCCTGGACGGGGCCACACTGTGTTTGGAAGTGTGGCCCGGAGTGGGCTAACCAATGGGTGCCCGTCAGTTTAGAGCACTGGGCTTTGGTGTGGCCCCAAGCGGGCTGCCCGAATTGGACTCAGATCGGGTTTTGGATGGGCTGCCCGAATTGGGCTCAGCTTGGGTTTTGGACAGGCTGAAAGCAGGCTCAGATTGAGTTTTGGACGGGCTGCCCACTTTGGGCTCAGATCAGGCTTTTGACGGACTGTCCACTTTGGGCTCAGATCGGTTTTTGGATGGGCTGGCGAATTTGGTGCCACAGCGGTGTACATTGGCCTTCCAATCCATAGTTCATACCCACATGGAGCATATGAGTCTGGTGTTTAATAAATTGTAATGCCACAGAAATAGTGTCTACACTGGATAGTTGCTTAGAGAACCTCCCTTTCATCATTCAAATATATAATCTTATTTCCAAACTGTGAGAACATCTACTTATTGTTTCCTATTCTATATAACTTCAACCGTTTCTTGTATTATTGGATAATGACCAGTTGCCCTGTCCAAACCCATCCTCAGCTTACACCTAGCAACCCGCTTTGAAACTAATCTGAGCCCAAAACAGGCAGCCCGATCGGGGCCACACTTCAGCCCAGCAGTCTGCCCAACATGAACCCAAAACAGGCAGCCCGCTTTGAAACTGATCTGAGCCTAACGAGGGCAGCCTGCTTTGAAACCGATCGAATCCCAAATTGGGTAGCCCGCTTTGTAACTGATCTTAGCCCAAATCAGGCAGCCTGGTCAGGGCCACACTTCAGCCCAGCCATCTGCCCAACATTAAACCCAGCTCAGTTTTGCCCAACTTCAAACAGCCAATCCGAGCTAAAACCAAATTGGCCCCTGTGCGGGCTTTCTACTAGAGTGCATAACTGGTTCTCTGCTGTGTGTGACAAGGCACAGGGAACCAAATGCAGCCTTGAACAGCACATTAATGACCCCTTGTGGTAGTCAGAGGAACTAAATGTGCATACAAGTTTTATGGGGCAGGACCCATAGATACTTCATATGTGTAGTTGAATGTATGTATAATTTTCATCCACAAATAGTGTGTCTCCTCTAAGTCTCTAGTGTCATTATTAGACATCACACATCTGGCATATATATTATATATATATATATATATATAATATATATATATATATATATATATATATATATATATATATATATATATATATATATATATATATATATATATATAAAAATTGAATATACATCCAATAATAGATGTGTAGGACATGTTTAAAGTTAGCTGACTTTAGGGTTTTAGACCAAATGTCATCTGAGATTTCTCAATTTGCAAATGTTAACACATTTCAAAAGATATACCAGAAATATGGAGGAGTAACATATTCTAATTAGGTACATCAGACCTAGATATCTTAAATCCCCTTTTCTCCATTAGACGGCAGGGTGCTTCCACCTCCTCTGACCTGATTCCATCAATAGTAGTATGGTAGAGTCTGAGTGACTCTGAGCAGAAGTCTACCTGGGTTCTGTGTTGACTCATGTAATAGGGTGACGGAGGTTCGAGGCCGTGGAAAACCACTTTCCCTGTTGTCAGAGACTCAATTTTACATCTGCATAAACCCACACTGTAAAAAATAGATGTACTTTTTACAGATTTGCTTTGTAAAATTTAATGCTGATTCACCGTTATTTGGAATACAATGAAGCATCGTATATATCATCCATTTCACAGTGGATCCTTGTGAAGTGCTAACCTGGTTTGGATTACAATGATTCAACGTAAATTCATCTTCTAATGTCATATCCCAGAGGGAGCCACATTTAGTGGGCCCCTTTCATAGATAGGTGGCCTGGTTTGTAAGAAGATTTTTCTGGAGAGTGTGAGCCCTTGAAGTGGAGTATACATGTTGAAATAATGGTAATTTTCAATTAACCTATACATTTGACAATCTAACAATTCAATCTTGTGATGCGTTTAACAAAATACCATGATCAATTGATAATATCCAGAGGAAAGTAGCTGTATGGATCTATACACCTAAATTGTGGTAGCATACTATGCATATATCCCCACCTCTGGAAACTCTGCCTTGTATCAATCCTATAGGGTAAAACCTTGTATATAGGCCATGGCTAGTATGCAATTCAGATCGTCAATGTGGCATATACGATCAGGACAATGGCAAATTATGGCTTATCTGTAGGTTTTTAGATGAAGACTACAAAAACCAAAGTCACCATAATCAGACTCCCTGTGAGGCTTATAGAATATTCCCAGTCTGTAATAGCACTAGCAATAACGCTGAATCTCTACATATTTGAATACTCTTATTCTATTAATGGTGATTCAGCGTCAATTTAACAGTGATTCAACGTCAAATTAACAGTGATTCTACGTCAAATTAACAGTGATTCTACATAAAATTGACGGTGACCGTCACCGTTAAAAAAACGGTGAAAGTTATGTCCCAAAAGTTGCCGGTGATTCACCGTCATTTTGACGACATTTTTTTTACAGTGCAGCCTCGAACCTCCGTCGCTTTATATTCTGAGGCCTCAACCTACAAACTATTATGGGAACTCTTCTGTGGAAGAAGGGAAGAATAGAGAACTGCACATTGGTTTGTCTGCATAGAACAGAGTTTCAAGGACTATCTGCAATTTGGACCCTGGTAATATGGGCGTTACATGTTTTCTTTTCCGGATATTTTTCTTTTTCTTATCAAGTGGGATAGCGTTTTGCTATAATACAACAGGAGTGCCACTAGTCAAGGATTGTAGGGGTACATATTTTGTTACAAATTATGGGGGATATGTTTTGTGCAGGCACTGTGTTGGAAAACGCAAACGAGCCTGGGTATACACCAAAACGTCACATAGGAAGAGGAGGAACCAGAGCCAAGGGTTAAATCCTTTTACTTATATAGCCTAGCTCTTCGGTCAATAAACACATTTACATCTGCCTTATTGGTATTTATTAAAGTGAGTACATCTGGAATCAATAGTCAATTCTCTTAAAACAGCTGAATAGTCTCGGATGTTCACAAAGACCATATTGCAAATACATTGTTATCTTTTTCATTTGAAATCCACTGAAGCAAACTTGTGGATGCATGGGTACCATGGTCCTTCATATCGAAGGTCTTACTGTCCAGGGATCGGCCCTATAGTATAATACTGTAACCATGTGTAGACCCAACCCCAATACATTTTTGTCATTGAATTTGTAATCATTAAATTTTGTCCAGATGTAGCAACTTTAACGGCAGTACGTCACCCCATGCATCCGTGTAAGATCAGACAAGTGCAAAAGGGCGTGGCCTTTCTACTGTGTTTCAGCTGTATTCATCTATTTCCAGTTATACAGGCGTTTAGTCTGTTTTAACCTCACGTGTAGTGTGAGGCGTGCCTATCTATAGGGGAGGAGGGGGTGGTCTAAAGAGACATTGTGAACACAAGGAGGTGTTCAGCAGCTTTCCTCTGCATATTGTATTTAAATAATATAATATCTATAGTTTTACTGTACAACCAAAGATGTATTATCATGGATTGGTTAGACAACACAGATTTATGCTCACAATTGGATATAATCAATTGCTTTAAAGGTTGACTCTCGTTGAAAATATCATTACGCATGAGGGTATTGTATCACATACGGGGACATCATGCAATGATTTGTCTATTGTGCAGACACAATGCTCTCTTTAAAACTTCTAAAAGGCCAGACATAACATTATCATTAGCATGATTAACACCTAGTACCATAAATGTATCGCGTTACATGAACACTCGGGTCAAATAACAGCTTACAGAAGTTACACAATTACATGACCAGAAAGGTGTTCACTATGTCTCCAAGGTGGGGGATGTACGGTACATGTTCTGGTAAATCTGCCATAACTTACCTGTCTAGTCCACACAGGACATCGACATATTCTGCAGATCACACATTGGGTAATATTTTTCAACCTTACATTTTTTGTGCTGGGGAACGATTTGTTAGAGTGCCTTTAGTCGACTACAGCGGTATAACGAATACTTCAGCTAACCCATGTTAATACTATCGAAGCCAGAACTCTGTGTGTTGAGGGCGTACTACCAGCCTGCTTATTGGTCAGGTAAAAGTCAAAATATGTCTTATCTGTAACTTTGGAACTATATTATACATTATATAGTTCCAAAGTCACAGACATTATATATATCTAAGTGTAGGCCCCGTGCAGACACCTGGGGAGGAGGGTTCATAGAGAGTAGATAATGTGGATCTGCCTTATCTGGAAAGATACCTGCATTGCCAGACTTCAGTATTATCTACAGGTAATTGTCTGACTCTCGTTAAAGGAGTGTGCTGTTTTAGGTCAGGGTGAGCCACTCTTTATGTGGTGCAGAGTAAGAGACATAGTCCCTGGCCAGCCAAGTTCCATCTCCCCGCATAGAAGAGTTAATTGGGACAGAGCAGAAACGAGCCTCTATATATCATATGGGAGAGTGGGAGCTGTTCTGTACTGCTCAGGTGTCGGACCTGAGCACACCCCGCCCCCTCCCCACTGCTCCTCCACCCAGCCACCCACAAATCCTGGCATACACCCACACACACCTGTGTATGCTGCTGTAGACACGGCTCAATGCTAGGGCTGCCGAGGGCGTGGGCCATCGATAGAGTAGATCATCACATATCAGGTTGGCCAGCATTTGGGACTACTATACGAAGGAGTGTTACCATGGAATTTCATACGTGTTACCTGGAAATGTCATGATATTAATGCTGTATCTACCATGGGGGTGATCACTGAGTGCTGTGGGATATCGATATAAAGCTTGGCTATGACGGATGAGGGATGGTAGCCTAAGGCCTGTGGTGAACCGCCTTTTATTACCGAGACCACGCCCTGTTTCCTGTGTGTAGCCATGGGTGTTATGACAGATATAGTGAACGGCGCCATAGAACAAAAAGAGAATGGCACGACTCAAAATGGGGCAGTTGAAAACGGGCGTTTTGTGGAAGGAGTGCAGAGAATACAGGCCAGTTTGCGGAAGAAGCGCGACGGGGACCAAATGCCGATTAAATACTTTGAATTCTGGTACGAAGCTCTGGAGCGGGACGACGTGGAGCTCATTGAGAGTATCCTCAATGATGTCTCTGGTTCTAGAGATGAGAAGAGGACGCTTGTGAACGGCCGTTTTGTGTATGACTGCACGCCGTACCATGCCTTGTCCAGTGAAGAGGTGCCGCGGCTACCATGTGCCTACCAGAGGCCTCTAGTTCTAGCCGCCATCTTCACCGCCACAAGGACGGTGGAGCTCTTCCTACAGAAGTCTGCCGACCTCTTCGTGCAGGACATTGGCTCCAACACCGTGGTGCATGGACTCATCAAGGCGGCAGCATTGAAGCCCAACCTGCAGGAGAACTATGTGGCCATGTATGACTTCCTTCTAAGGAGCTTAACGAGTCAGGAGAAGCAGAGGCTCCTGTTCTTGGAAGACGCGGATGGTCTCCGCCCGCTGGAGCTTGCAGCCCGACTACGGACCTTTACACTCTTCCAGAGGATATTCGACACAGAGGGAGTGTATCTCTTTAAGAATGGTATTCTAGGGGCGCACCTGTGTACCTGGTATGATGTGACTGAATATGAAAGCTTGGAGCTTGGAAAGCGTCGTGAACTCTCTCCATTGCGAATGTTCACCGTCCTGGAAAAGGAATATCTCGCACATGCAAAACAGTCTGGGTTTGTTAGCCACCCTGCCATTCAGAAATGGACCACATGGAAAATTCAGACCAACATTCCCTATTTGGTGTTGTGGTTTCTGGTTAGGAGCCTGTATACAGTGTTGATATTCATATGTGCTGTGGCTGACGAAGGTATGAAACCCTCAAACGTTAGCAACGGGAGTTTTCCTTCTGTTACTATGGAAGACACCCGTTGTCCACAGCCTCTTCTCATTATGCACAGCACCACCAAAATAATCCTCACCATTCTCGTCATGTTCGTCTCTCTTGTGATAGTTGCCTTTGACCTAGTGGAGCTCTGTATTCACCACTGGGTGACGAGGGAGAAGGACAAGAAATGCTACCACACCTTCTCCTCCAGGAACTTTGTAGTCAGGACACGCTTTTACCGAGTGTGCAACTTTCTTCTTGCGGCTTCGGTGATCATCTTCCATGCCTCCAGACTCTTACAGGACCACTCAGGCGTCACGCTGAAGGCCTACATGCTGGCAAACATCCTCAATATCTGGTCACTGCTCTTCTTCATCCAACTCCTGCCCGCCTTAGGCTACTTTGTCACCATCATCCAGCGGATGATGAAGGACATGTTCCACTTCCTGATCCTCTACGTGATCCTATTCTTCTCCTTCTCACAGACCTTCTTCACCCTGTTCTACGTGAACCAGGTGTGCAGCCCCGAGTTCCCGGACATGCTCTGGAGTATGTACAGCACATTTAGGGTGATGCTCAACATGATAGAGATCACCGAGGGGTTCGCTAACCCTACAGACATGGCTATCCTACATACTACCTATGTTATTGTGGTGCCTATCCTGCTGGTGAACTTTCTCATTGCCCTCATGTCCAACTCGGTGTCAGACGTGGCTGAAAACCGCCAAGTCATCATGCTGCTGCAGCGACTGTCGGCCGCCATCTTGGTTGAGGGCCGATTGGGGCGGATCATCCCCTGCATATACAGGATGCAGCAGAGGGGGTATTACGTCATGCGGGAGGGCAGGATGTATGTGGAGTGCTTTGTGATGAAGAAGAGGGACCTTGGGTATCCACAACTGTGATGGAGTGTACATAGGATGGTTTCTGGTGTCCACGATGGCCGCATGTACTGGTCAACCTGCATGATTATCATTTATGACGAGCTGGCACACTTGACACTGGTCTGCGAGTTATCGCTGACATAGACTATATTGTTTAGGTTGCCAAAGGATGCCAAAACTGTTTTCTGTAATACCCCAAAAACTAAATGCTTATGGAAGATAATTCAGGTGGCGCTGGGCCAAAAAGAATTGCACCCTAACAGAAAATCAAAATGCCCCAGCCCTTAATCTGAAGTGACTATCCCACGTTAGTCATACAGGGACATTGGTCAGGCATGACCAAGTGCTATTCAAAAATGACTGAGGCATAACAACATAATATACTTATGCCTTACTCAAAAGGACTTAGCCTAAAACTCATTGAAATGGATAAAAACTAAGGTGAGGCGGTCGGTACTGACCAACCTGACAATATTGAATAACCTATGTTGGTCGTATAGCGAGCCAAAAATGACTACGGGTAGCTTGTTAAGGCTACAGTGAGTGAGAGATTGGTCGCATAGGGAGCCTAGACATATCAGTGGATAGGCGTTGCAGTCATTGTATCAGCAGAGGCTCCT
Source organism: Harmothoe impar (assembly GCA_947462335.1). Classification (NCBI taxonomy): domain Eukaryota; kingdom Metazoa; phylum Annelida; class Polychaeta; order Phyllodocida; family Polynoidae; genus Harmothoe; species Harmothoe impar. The sequence goes on along the minus strand of OX381711.1, from coordinate 41,621,008 downwards.
GCGCATTTTGCAAGTCAGGTGAATCATCCAAATTGGTGTTAATCTATTTAGTAAACGATGGGTGTGTCCGACTGTGTACCTAAACTATCTCTGATACTTGATTGTACAAGGTAATAATATTCGATTTAGTATTCATGCAAGAAACAGATCTTGTAATTGTTTATGAATAAATAACCTGTTTCATATAAAAACAGGAAGAAATAAAATTGGACGCGTTTAAGTAACCTTAATTCTCTAAAGTTCAACATGATATTGAAATCTCATATATTTGTTTGGTACAGACAGTATGCCTGTAAAATAATTATTATAGTTTGCCATCTAATCTGCAGAATATATTTATTTTGTCCCAACTGCCAAGAGACAAGTTTGAAGTCTTGAATGTCTACTGACGTGTGGGGTAGATATATATATATATATATATATATATATATATATATATATATATATATATATATATATATATATATATATATATATATTTGGCCCACATACCTTCATGTATGTAATCAGCACTCACAGGTAAAACATACGGTCTAAAGTACCAAACAGCCAGGCTCTACATCCCTCGTTCACTACAGGTACATGATATTTTTTTACAAGCTTTTATTTGGGCTAAATTGAACATAATCATAGTCACCAGGTTCGGCTGGCCGTTCTGCCACTTGGGCCACAATAGCCTGATAACTTGAGCATGTATAATTTAGTGCAAAGGTTTTAAACCTGTGAAAAGTATATACTATTTCGGTTGCTATGACCATGTGCACATAATGCCTTTATAAATTTTCTTCCATTGTTTGGCACGTGAAATATAAATCGAACAGAACTGTGGATTATGCTGGTCAGCTCTGATGACAGGAAATTGTGTTTGGCGTGAACACCTACACTGCAAAAGAGGTGTTTGGATCCTAAACATGATCCTAAACACATTCCTTCCCCGTATTTGTCCACACGATATGTTCCTAAACATGTTTAGACCAATTATTATATTTAGCTCAGTGCTTAGAAATTTATGTGTTTAAATCAATGTGTTTAGGAGAATGAAGTGTTTAGAATTCAAGAATTTAGCATATTATTGTGTTTATCTATCAAGAGTTTAATGATAAAAGTGGTCTGTATAGAGGTGTAGATTATTACACTGATAACCCAGGCCTGGATCAAGGTGGTCACTGCTGACCACTTTTGGGTCATGCCCAGTTGACCACCTGGGGTGATCATTGTGATGACCCAAGGTGGTCATTGTGAGGACATAGTTTTCCCACTTAACTAGGGGGCCCCACTATACAACAATGTAATATACAGCATCTACTCCGGGTGATCTTTTAATTAATACCTATACTAATCTGGATCATAGGTGTCTATAAAATGGGGGACATAAAGATTATTTGGAACATTAGATGATGCAAGTAATTTAAAAGAAAAACTTGCTAGAATTACCATAGAATAGCTATGTGTAAGCATGGACACCTCATCTGTCCCTGAAAATGTTAGCTACGAATGGGAGGAGTGGCTGATATTCCGCATTAGCGAGATACAGTGGCTCCACCTTTTGGACCACTGGTAACAATCATAACCCTTTGCTTTGCAAGGACCAGCTCAGCCAAATCTCGTGGCCGAGATTAGGGTACAAACAGGGCTCAGGTATTGTGAATATGTTGTACCTGGACACTCCTAATGTCACCTGTGTCCAGTATAGTGTAGTGGTTAGCACTGTGGACTCATAATACTGGGAGCCCAAGTTCAAATCCCTACCAGGCCAAATAACACTATGTCCTTTAAATACATATTTCTAAATTTTCTTTAGTATTGTGAATAATGTATTCTGTTTCCAAAATTGCTATACTTATGAATTTGATTACCAGGCATTGACTGGAAGAGATTTGAACTCAGGTACTCTGCATCATGAGTCCACATTGCTAACCACTACACTATACTGGACACAGGTGACATTAGGAGTGTCCAGGTACAACCTACTCACAATACCTGAGCCCTGTTTGTACCCTAATCTCGGCCACGAGATTTGACCAAGCTGGTTGCTGTGAGTACTGGGAATAGACCTAGTACCAGTGGGAATGGCGCTATCCACTGGTCATCTTGCTAAGGCCCTATACAGCTATGGGGGTGACCACCTGGGGTGCTCACCTATGACCATGCTCGTGACCACCGGGTACTCCCTCAGGACACCATCACCATGACCACCCAAGAGTGGTCAGTAGTGACCACTTTAGAGCCCACTTGGGTTTTCAGTGTATTATGCTAAGACTTAAGATCTAAACACTACATGTTTACATCCTAAACACAAACTTTTCATACTGTTTAAATAATAAACATCTAAACATATTCAATATAACTGTGTAGGTGTTTAGAATAAAAGTGTTTAATTCTTAAACAGAAGGATTCAAAGACACATACCTAGTAAAATATTAAGACTTTAAACAGTGTCATGTTTAGACTGTAAATCCACAGTATAACCCACTGTGCCGCCACAGTTACTTCTGACAGTGTATATACATATATATATATACATATATATATATATATATATACATATATATATATATATATATATATATATATATATATATATATATATATATATATATATATATATATATGCACAGAAAATCGATAGGTTTAAGAGTTTATTCAATTACCCCAGGTTCGTCATAGGCAGATCAGTCAACATGACGATCTTATATTCAAAAAACGACTAGGCAAGACTAACGCCTAGGTCAAAGGATTAACCATAATGCACCTTAAAACGAAAATCCTAAGGTGGGTTAGTCAGTTTAACTTACCTGACAGCATTAACAATCATAGGTTGGCCATTTTAGGGAGCCAAAATATGACTTCTGGATCCCTATACGACCAATCTGTGTTAGTCAATGCTGTCAGATTAGTCAAACTGACTAGCCCGCCTTAGTATTTTCCTTTTTATGCGTATTAGGGTTAGTCATTTTGACTAAGGTACTACTTTTGCCTTAGTCAAATAAAAAATAAGCCAAAGAAACATCGTTTTTGTTCTTTGGCACCCCACACGTATAAATGCCAGATCATGGAAGACCTTTGATAAACGCATTATGTATGGCGCTATCCACTGGTCATCTTGCTAAGGCCCTATACAGCTATGGGGGTGACCACCTGGGGTGCTCACCTATGACCATGCTCGTGACCACCGGGTACTCCCTCAGGACACCATCACCATGACCACCCAAGAGTGGTCAGTAGTGACCACTTTAGAGCCCACTTGGGTTTTCAGTGTATTATGCTAAGACTTAAGATCTAAACACTACATGTTTACATCCTAAACACAAACTTTTCATACTGTTTAAATAATAAACATCTAAACATATTCAATATAACTGTGTAGGTGTTTAGAATAAAAGTGTTTAATTCTTAAACAGAAGGATTCAAAGACACATACCTAGTAAAATATTAAGACTTTAAACAGTGTCATGTTTAGACTGTAAATCCACAGTATAACCCACTGTGCCGCCACAGTTACTTCTGACAGTGTATATACATATATATATATACATATATATATATATATATATATATATATATATATATATATAAACATATATATATATATATATATATATATATATATATATATATATATATGCACAGAAAATCGATAGGTTTAAGAGTTTATTCAATTACCCCAGGTTCGTCATAGGCAGATCAGTCAACATGACGATCTTATATTCAAAAAACGACTAGGCAAGACTAACGCCTAGGTCAAAGGATTAACCATAATGCACCTTAAAACGAAAATCCTAAGGTGGGTTAGTCAGTTTAACTTACCTGACAGCATTAACAATCATAGGTTGGCCATTTTAGGGAGCCAAAATATGACTTCTGGATCCCTATACGACCAATCTGTGTTAGTCAATGCTGTCAGATTAGTCAAACTGACTAGCCCGCCTTAGTATTTTCCTTTTTATGCGTATTAGGGTTAGTCATTTTGACTAAGGTACTACTTTTGCCTTAGTCAAATAAAAAATAAGCCAAAGAAACATAGTTTTTGTTCTTTGGCACCCCACACGTATAAATGCCAGATCATGGAAGACCTTTGATAAACGCATTATGTATACAATCATAACGGGGGATTATAGCAAGGTTTAGATCACGACTTGTACGGCAACATCCCAGGTAACATAAGTACATTGGGCCATGATTGGGCCAATATACCACTAAAAAATGGGCCGACATTGGCATTTTGATATTGGCCCAACGCCGGTTTGACCACTGGCCCAGTAATGGCCCATGCTCAGAGAAAGGGATATTGATTTCATGTTGGCCCAATGGTGGGCCAACATCACAATGTTTTTACATTATTCCAAGGTTAGAAGTTAAACATCGGGGCAACCTTGAAATACATATGTCGCCGCAACTTATAATTTTCAATATAGGACCACTGCAACAATCACTCATATTGAACAATACTATTTTTATATGTATATTTGAATGTGCAAGCATACTTGAGACATGATTGTGAGGAATTATCAGTTTAGGAAAAGCCATTTCTGTTTTTTTAATCCATCTTCATGTCTATCCCAAAATGGTTAGACATCATACAAACTGTATTACTATCATTTAGGACACACATGAGGTGTCTTCAAGTTACTTTTGACATATTCCCACTGGTGTCATGCAGTAAATGGCTCTTTTAGATATTAAAGCTCATGCATTAACTTCCTCTGACCTTTAAACATGTAGAGCACACTGGGGATCACATTTATAACCCAATATAATGGCAAAGTAGGAGCCAACCTGTCAGAAACTCTTCAGGCAACATTGAATCCCTCCGGTGTTGATCACAGCCAATATTGGGCAAGTGTAGTTAGAATTTATGTTGGTCCATCATCAGAAACAATATGATGGCCCTGAAATGTTCCAACACTGGGCCAACACTGGGTCAATATCAGCAATATCAAGCATGGGCCAGCTCTGGGCCAGCGGTCAACCCAGCAATGGCCCATTATCGGAATTGCCAAGGGTGGGCCATCATTGTAATTTGTATGTTGAACCAATGTATGCATTACCTACAATGAGCCATGGTTGGTATAACAATTGCGATGGAGTCGATCATTGCCGACATTGGCCCAATATACCCTTGCTACCTTGGATGTACATCTATAGCAATGCTAAAGTATGGGCTAGACGTTGCCATACACGCTACAAGTAGGCAAATCTAAACCTCGTTAATATGTAGAGGTTGAACACATTGCAACTAGATTTTACATGCAAAGGTGAAACACATTACAATTAGATTTTACATGCTCAAGTGCTTTTGATAGTGGAAACTATTTTCATCTACTTTGAACATAGGAAAAACAATTAAGGTAAGGGTGCACGTTACATTTAAAAGCAGAAGGACACTACTTTATCTCGAGCTCTTCATGCCCCGATGAAGAAGGCTTCTCATGACTGTATCGCTTACTCCGCGCATGGGGAAAACGTGTCAATCCAATTCGTGGATCGATTCCCCTCTTATCATTAATATAGTGGGGAGGGCGTATACGTGTAACACATGTATACAGGAGTATCAGGTTTGATCTGAAGTCCTCATCCAGCCGCCTTCCACCTGTGGTTCCGGATGTAGCATGTGTACACATAGCTCTACATGCTTCAGGAACAGAAAATACAAAGAATGATTAGTTCATGTGTAAATTTTGTATATGAGGGCTTTTATGTTTGTTAAAGGCGTGCCTTCCCATCACCCAACCATTACCAAGGAGTCTGGATGCGGTACGAACCAAGCAGTATTATTGCTCACACTCGACTGCCACTGCTTCACTAAACAGCCAGGAACAAATGTACATAGATCTTAGCTCCTTCTATAACTGTGCAGTTGAATACAGCCGTTGGCTGTATAGTATAGCGTTTCTACACGGCTGTACATTAATTCAATACGAATTACAGTTATGCTTTGTAGATGAGGGTGGGGCGTTAGGTACCTAGAATATTTGGACGGAGTAATGAACATGATATGTCTAGAATGGTTTGAGAAGAAGATTTCTTTTTTATTCTCCTGGAAGGAATGTCAGATGCCACAGGTGACAGCAGTGTATGAGGTAAAACAGTATGAATTGATGCTCCGTAGTAACACTGTACTGGTGTGTGTGTGTGTAACCAGCCGTGAGTTAATTAGGCAATATTGGGCGCGCACCCAGGCGTACCTGCAACGGTAGAGGTATGCCAAATGGCGCGCGCAGCTCACCAAAAGCGCGCGCCTCCCTGGCCTAATTAACCCCCCTCAGTCCTCTGGCAGCTACTACATTGTATAGTCATGGGCAGGAAATGACTAGATCTGTGCTGGGCAAGTGGATACAGGTGGGCTATACACAATACAAGGGTGTGTCACAGCTTGACTCCTCTCTCCTGTGCACCTACATTATATTAGGAATGTGAATAATCTAATCTAAACTTTGGGCATAAAGACCCGGCTTTATGGCGCTATAAATATCACTCGGACTCCCTTAAATGTAAATTTGGCTCGAGGAGTAATTCTCGAGGTTCTGAGTAACTGATGCAATGCCGAAGCAATATGTTCCATTTAGGACAATGGAATGGTTTCCATAGGAACCAGATAGTGGCATATCAATTTCCCATAGAAAATGTTCCATTTACATTCCAAATATATAACGTTGGCATCAAAAATGAAATAATTCTCAGAAGATTATTGTAAATTCTCTCAGAAATTTACCCTAAAGCATTTTTGTTATGATACCCACGGTTGACAACAATTTTTATTCAAATAAGTGGCAACTGCTTATATTTCCAATGTCATTTAACAGTGATAATGACCAAACCTCAAATCAGCACCATACAGCAGTTGTTTCATGTATTGACGTTCCTTACTTTAGATACCAATGTTTAGCGACAATTGTATGGACCTGGCCTAATATGTGCATGACGAACTGACTGATTACTCTCACACACACACCATAACGCATAACACTCAGCAAAAACAGCATGAAATAAGTCATGACGAGATGATTTAAATGGTATGGGGGAACTGATGTCTTAACTACTTAACCCATTATAATATACATCCAGGCAATTTGTTATACATGTACTTATTCGGCTTTGGTTCTCTTTTATTTGAATATTTCTACTTATAACGCTAAGCAAATTATGGTAGTCCTGAATTGTCCCAAGAAAATAAACCGATACTTTTTGTCAACACTGAGAGAGAGGCACTATATTGACATCGCCTTGTTCTGAGTGGTTACCATGGACACGCCTTGGGAGGCGCGCTACTTAGTGTTCACGCTAGGCGGTGCTGAACGCTGTTTCTTGTTTATACTCAAACAGTCTCAACATTCCTCATCAGCAGGCATTAGGCACTGTGTGTCTAATTTACCAGGGGTCCTGCTATAAAGGAACAGGAGTCTGAGGGTGCTGTATCACTTCTTGTTTAGTCGTGGTCAGAAGTTACCACCATGAGACTTCTAATCTGCAGTCTGGGACTGGCGTGCCTCGTGGGTAAGTAGACAGAGTCTTTACTAAATCATCCCTTTATCTATTGCAGGTGATTTAAGTGATCGGGTTTTGTTAGCAGGACATCTACCCTAAGGAAGTAACGAACTATTGTAGGCCTATCATATATTTCTTTGCATTGAGATAACACTATGGAACGGTCGAAAAACAACTGGAATGAAACCACTGAAATTCACTTTGGTCTAGGTCACTGATAACAGGGATAACAATGAAAGTTCTTGTTTTCTTCATCTTCTAAAGATATAACTATTATGTGTAAGTACTGATTCTTTTTTTTTATTTTTATTTTTTTATGTGTAAGTACTGATTCACCAAATGTTTTATATTCTATCCATTAGCCTACTACTGAATTATATACAGGGCAAAGCATATTTTATTCTTATTTTAGGGACACACAATATTGTTATGATGATTATCTAGCATGTCAATACAAGGAAAACCCCACGGGAAAATTTTCATTATATATGATGACGTCTGTGATGTTTTTATTGAACCGCTTTCTGATATCGAGGAATCTGAAGTTAAAAAGCGTTATTTCATAGGCAAAGAATAGGTTCTCAGTGGATACCACTTTTTCTTGATGTTGAAGACATGTATTACACAGAATACATGAATTTAATGAAGGAAAAAAATAGCTTTCTGCCAAACTCTTCACTAGTATCCGGTGTTTTATCACATATTATGCATCTAAAATGTCAAATAACCCAGAAATGAGAAGTAACCCAGCAATTTCATTAAGATTTTTGAATTCAGCACCCTTGAATTGACCAAGATCAGTTGGTTTTATACCAGTTGCTCTCTGAAAGTGCAGAAATGTTCCTCAGTGTAATATGTGGTTTTGTGGACTTACACATCGTAATTACCTGGTATCAGATACAATTCAACCTAAAAGATTGTGTCTATACCTAATGGGTGTAGCCCCAATGCGCACGGTTTATGCCTGGGTATAGTCTGGAGGGAATAATTCAAAAGTGTGCTCGGTGCCTTGTCTATTTTTAAATTATGTTACTTCTTTAATGAATCCTTATAATTATATTACCTATTATCCCATCGAGCAAAGTGGGAACTCTGAAGACATGTTATCAGTTAATCTCAAGGATTCACTGATTAAACTTTGTGCCTGACATTGCACACAATGTTATGCCGAACCTATACGCCTGTGGCCTATGGCCTTTACCTAATGCAATGATCACAATTCTTCATAAACGTTATTAACCCCATATTCTCCAATTTGTTAACATACATTTTAAAAGTATGGGCTTGGTACAAACCCCCTGTGCGACTATGTCTATGTTTTGGAACTTTATCTGCCTGTCTTGAGACTATAGGAACTATTCAGAACTCAATTTCCAACATTCCGATACAGTTTTGATGATGTGCTTACTCACACACAGATAACGATTTTGAATAGAATTGTTTCTTTCACAATAATTTGATAAATTTTGAACTTTCAGCCTACTGTAGGTCGGAGGCTCTGGCAGAGTCTAAGAGACTGGATGGCTGGGGAGGCCATGGTCATGGTAATCAATATTTCCATACATTTTCCATTCTCATTAATAAGTATTAGTAACTTCCTGATATTTTGCAAGTGACTTCCACATTGATGTGTTTCATTCATATATTTCATTAGATCAAAATTCAATACATACAATTGAAATCTCAAACTTCAGTAGCATTGCTAATAGTATCCGTACTCATACTAGAATACTAAAAAAATTGAATGTACATAATTTATATACTTCATTAAATGCTTAAGTATGGTCGACCAGTTATTTCCATTGAAATAAGGTTGAATAGATGAATAATTAATGTAATAATGCCATTTTATTTACATGGTTTTTATTGGGGAATCAATGATTCATACACCAGATTCGGCTGGCCCTTCTGCCATCTGGGCCCATATATTCACTCTAGGTTATAGACATGTAGTATGGCAGCAACAGGTTTCTAATAATAACCTGGCCACAGATGGCAGTATATATGAAAATGCGCGGGGACAGTTCCCTTTAGAAAATAATAATGGCAATATAGATAGATAAATTAGGGCAGTGGTATACATCTGGACCCTATCAAGACTGAATAGTATTGTCATGTTTTATATGAAAAACAAGCAACAGCTATATGGCTTGAGGGTAGTCAGTCAGCAGAGGTTGCTGGGAAATGATGATACCAAGTGTGTTAGGTAAGGGAATGGGGGGCGGGTGGGGGTGCAGATGAGGATTAGTAAGTTCAATAATTAAGGCATATGGAAAAGAATCGATGCATATTGTTTAAGATAATAATGAAGGAACAATGATAATTAATTGATCATGTAACATTATTTATAGTGAAACTAGGATACAGTAAGGCAACCAAGGGCAGTCCTCCCAGATTTCATAAATTTATCATTATACTCCTAGGTCACGGTCATGGACATGGGCATGGACATGGACATGGGCATGGACATCATGGGCATGGTCATCATGGTCATGGAGGTCATGGCCATCATAAGCATCATGGTCATCACGGTCATCATCATGGGCATGGTCATCATGGGCATGGCCATGGACATCATGGACATGGACATCATGGGCATCATGGTCACCATCATGGTGGCCATCATGGTGGGCATCATGGAGGCCATCATGGTCACCATCACCATGGGAAAAAGTATGGTCATGGCCATCATGGTCACTCTAAACATGGTCATCACATGGGTAAGCATGGTCACGAGCACCACCATCATGGGCATGGTGGCCACCACCACCACAAACACCATCATGGTCATGGAGGTCATCATGGACATCATGGCCACAAACATGGGCATCATGGTCACCATCACAAGTCTGGTCATCACCATCATGGCGGCCATCACCACAAGAAGCACCACCATGGACATCATGGACATCATCACCATGGGCATGGCAAGAAGTACAAAGGTGGCCACAGTAAAGGATACATGTATAAACATGGCAAGAAATATGGGTCTGAATTTACAAAGAAGTATGGCCATAAGTCCCATTGGCACAAGGAGCATAAACATGGTCACCATGGACACAAGCATGGACACCACCACCATGGCCATCATGGTCACCACAAGCATGGTCATCATGGTCACAAGCACCATGGTCATCATGGCCATCACAAGCATGGTCACCATCACCATGGTCACCATCATCATCACAAGGGTGGTCATCATGGGCATCATGGTTACCACAAGGGTGGTCACCACCATGGATATGGTATGCACAAACATGGGCATCACAAGCATCATCATGGTCACCATGGCCATGGCCATCATCATGGTCATGGACATCATGGTCATAAGCATGGAGGACATCATGGGCATCACCACCACAAACACCACAAGCACGGTCATCATGGTCATCATGGTGGTCACGGTCATCACGGTGGTCATCATGGGCACCATGGAGGACATGGTCACCACGGTGGTCATCATGGTCATGGACATCATGGTGGCCATGGGCATCATGGACACGGACATGGGCATGGTGGCTGGTAAACCATTGATCTATGCCAAGCCTGACCCTAGCTTCAATGCTATGCCTTGTAATACTTCGCGAAAACCATCCTCTAGCTCCAGCCTTTCAACCAAGAACTTATCCTTCTTATTCTGATGAAATTTTCATTAGGTAATCTATTCAAGCTGTGGGGATATGAACCAATGAACAATGCTGCAATTCTGTGATGAACTGTTGATGAACTGGTAACATAATAAAATAGTTTGTAGACTGCACTGGCTGAGTTGAGTATTATTGAGCAGATGTTTGAAAAGAGACACCATATTTTTTACATCATCATATTTATTGTAATTCACCTTTGAACGTCTCCCTTATACTGTTACAGTACAGCTATAGATCAAAGACACATGAAAGTATTGTGTACTTGAATAGTTATTTTATAATTCATTACCATTATATTCTGATGGGATAATGAGAAAATAATGTGGTAATTTAATTTCCTAAGAGGGCACAGGCTTTTTTTCACAATTGAGACAATGTTAAGATTTTATTCAATATTGAATCGAATTTAAATATTTTACCTTTTAAGTTTGATATAGTAGCCCAGGTGACTAGAACCTAAAATCAGGACAATAGTTGTTCTGATTATTTCAAATTGCGATAGTTTATGCATGCGATTCCAGCAGGGTCATGATTAAACACATACATATTATGTACACACGTGTATGCTATAAGTGGACGCCGTGAGCTGTAACTCTAGTTTCTCATCAGATGTCAGGAGACCCACTACTCACCTACCCACAACCCCCTCACCTATGTGGGGGCTAGTCAGGCCGTCACACTAACAGAAGTACTACTCAGGAGGGGACCTACAGACAATTGACTCAATTTTTTTCTTTTCTACAGGTAAAAAGAATAAACAGGCGGCAAGGAATCTCCGTCTAACAACCCTACAGAGTCTGTTCTTCATTTCCACCCTCCAGCCCTAAGCTCATGAGGTCTCCCTAGGCTATAGGCTCTACCTGAACAAATAGCTACTGATATTCAGATAGACATTCAATGAATGACGACCCCCATGTCTAGTTGTCAATGGAGGATAATACCCTCTATGTAGCTTTTATGTCCCAGCAGATGTGAACCTTATTTGAAACAGCGGGGCTTCTAAGTAATTGATTAGCAATCGAAGTATTACAATAATGATCACTTAAGATCAATTCAACCAGGAATCGAACCCAGGTCCCAAGCCTGCCAAGAGAGAATGCTAGCCACTACACCATGGGGCCACACATCAGGGTATTGCCAACTGGTGTGCCCTTTCAGGCTACATCACTTTGGGATGGTACCGAATCACTACACTCCTCCACAGAGAGAAGAATTCGAATCACTGTAACTCTCAAATGGGAGTCCAGCCCCGATCACTGAGGTAACTCTCCCCACAGCTCTAAGGTGACTCCCAATCATTAGGGAGTCTTAGAACCGAGTCATTTAGAGTCATTGTAGAGTTATTTTAGAGTCCTGCTAATGTTAAGGAGTCACGTTAGAGTCCTGGGGAGAGTTACCTCAGTGATCAAGTCGGGAGTCACAGTGATTCTACTTCTTTTCTGTGTGTCCTTGCCAGCTTTGACCAAGCCGTTGGACCAAGCCCATCCTTGCTTTCCTGGTTCCGCTGGTGTGGTCACTCCGAAGGAAGGCTTTGGTATGGGTATCGACCCCTAAAATCGACATGGCGGCATGGCTATTTCTTAAAATCGACATGGCGACATGGCTATTTCTTAAAATCGACATGGGACATGGCCATTTAAGTGACATGTGACATGGCCATTTTTTAAAATCGACATGGGACATGGGGCTTAGTGACATGAATAAAAAAATTCTCATTTAGTGTAAAGTACGCTACGCAATTCTTTCTTCAAATTCCGTCCTTGTGGGTAGTCAAATTAAAAAAATTCCTGGGGCCTATGGCCCTAAGAGCCCAATTGTATCAATTACGGCGCCCCTACATTTTCCCTTCAGTGACACTAGTGACATGGCTTTTTCCTTAGTGACATGTGACATGGCCATTTCTTAAAATCGACATGCGACATGGGGACCCCCCCATCTACCCCCCCTTTGGTGACAACCACTATGACCTTGAACATGGATTTTGGTGGGTTTGCTCAGATCCTTTTTGGTCCCCCGCGGGAGGGGTGTAAATTATTTTGGTCCCCCCAGGCATGTTGAAATTGAGTGTGGCTTACCCCTTTGAGCTATAGTAACACGCAGGCTTTTTTGCTAAAAGGGGGTGCAATTCTTTTGGTACCCCCCTTGAGCAGGAGGGGCCCAATTCTTTTGGTCCCCGCCCTTCAAGGGGGTCCACATTCTTTGGTCCCCCGCCCCCCCCCCCCCCCCCAATCCACCACCACCCCAACCCTACCATGTACGAGAAATGGAACCAAAAAGTATGATACATGTAGTAAAACTACCATCATACATTCTGGTTCCTGTTCACTGCCCTAGTAGCAAACCCACTGTGGCCCCGGACGGGGCCAGACTGTGTTTGCAAGTCTGGCCCGGAGTGGGCTAACCGACGGGCTCCCGTCTGTTTAGGGCACTGGGCTTTGGTCTGGCCCCGTGCGGGCTTCCCATGTTCGGCGCAGATCGGGTTTTGGACGGGAAGCCCACTTTGGGCTCAGACCAGTTTTTGGACGGGCTTCCCACTTTGGGCTCAGATTGGTTTTTGGACGGGCTGAAAGTGGGTTCAGATCAGTTTTTGGACGGGTTGAAAGCGGGCTTAGATCGTTTTTTGGACGGGTTGAAAGCGGGCTAAGATCGGATAACTATGGGTTTTTAGAATCTATTCAATCATTCTCCAATGATTTCTTGTATTTGTTGAACCAGATATCCTAGGTCCTGCTAATCAACCCAAGGCATAATCATACTCTTCCTACCCAATAATGGAAGTATCAAGCAGGCCTATTATCATCAGGTTTGAGCCACATGCAGCATAGACAAGTGTCTATGGTGCACATTGGCCTTCAAAGCCATAGTTCATACCAACATGGGGCACATGAGTCTTGTATTAAGATTGTAATGCCGCAGAAATAGTGTTTACACTGGATGGCTGCTTAGAGAACCTCCTTTTCATCATTCAAATATATATTCTATCTTATTTCCAAACTGTGAGAACATCTATTGATTGTTTCCTATTCTACATCACTTTAACATTTTATTGTATTATTATATTATGTCAATTTCATCTGGCTTTGTTGGAAAACTCTAGATATTGTATAGTAGTGACATCTGGTGTCAATCATTAGAACTATTAGACCAGTTGCCCTGTCCAAACCCAACCTCAGCCCTCATCGGCCCGGAGTGGGCTAACCGGCGGGCGCCCGTTGGTTTAAGGCACTGGGTTTTGGTGTGGCCCCAAGTGGGCTGCCCGAATTGGGCTCAGAATGGGTTTTGGATGGGTTTCCTGTCATCTGGCCAACATGAACCCAAAGCGGGTAGCCCTCTTTGAAACTGATCTGAGCCCAAATCGGGCAGCCCGCTTTGAAACTGATCTGAGCCCAAAATGGGCAGCCCAATCGGGGCCACACTTCAGCCCAGCCATCTGCCCAACATGAAACCCAGCTCAGTTTTGCCAGACTTCAAACAGCAAATCCGAGCTAAAACCAAATTGGCCCCGTGCGGGCTTGCTACTAGGGTGGTTCCAAGCTACCAGCAAGGGTTGCCCAAACCCAGCAGAATCCAAGTTCAATGTCACAGTGGAAGGATTTGGGAACGAGAGTAGAGCAGCACAGGATACAACATGAGAGGGTGCTGCCGTCTGGTGTGCCCATTTAGACTACAACACTGTGGCATTATACTGAATAACTACAATAGTATTGAGCCTTCAGTAGTTTTTCAGTCATAGATGTTTAGTCATAATAATCCATACCAATAGCCATTTATTAGAATAATCAATGGAAAATATCTATATTGCCTTATGACGGTCATCATCATTTATCACTGTCAAGGAGGATTGAGCACATCCACATCCCCAATGTGGTACTGAAGATTGCCATTGAAATTATAACTTGACAGACAACAGTCAAATTTGATGAGATAAGAATGGGCTCTCCTCAATAAGAGCAGGAAACAACGTATGCATTGATGAAGAACATTTTATTTTGATGACAACTGATGGATACCTCATGAACACTGATAAAGCAGTTATTCGCCTCATACAATGAATTCACGTTTAAGCTGAATTTACATTTTGCCTCTCACTAGCGACCTTCGGCAATTTAGGAAAGGCTTGGTCTATAATATAGACAGACGATTTACTTCCAGTGTTTGATAATAAATAAATCATATACATTCATGAAATATCTGACTTGTGTTCTTCTTTGTATTCTATTATACTCTTATTTATTATTTACATAAATAGACATTTCCGCTACAGATCTGGTCATATATAAAGACTACATAAATTATCAAGAAAGAAAGAGGGATACTACCTATTGCAACTGGTTACCCAGTAAACCAAAAACGTTATACAACATTTTATAACGTTATATAACGCTTCTCTGAGGCTCCTTACTATGGCATAACGTTTTATAAAAAAAACTTAATGTTATTTTGACGTAAAATAACGTTTTTTGTTAGCTGGGTTTAGATTACATAGATCAATTAGATACAAGATAGGATGGGGAATATTGACACGTTCGGCTCTAGACGGCATCCCAGTCAGTTTTCGTTATAACCACAGCTCCAGTTAACACAAGAATGCACTGACAAGTCAGTAGATGGGGCCACTTACCTTACTTCAGCTTACTCTGAACCTCTCTCTCTCTCTCTCTCTCTCGCTCGCTCTCTCTCTCGCTCTCTCTCTCTCTCTCTCTCTCTCTCTCTCTCTCTCTCTCTCTCTCTCTCTCTCTCTCTCCATAACCAGCGTGGATTGAGCATAATGCTTTGCCCCAGCGAATCTTAGTCAACCAGTATATGCCAGACACGTATATGCTTAAAGATGGTGTATCAACTAATACACTTCCCAAACTTTTTCCTTAAAAGGAATGCCATTGGTTCTAATATAATTTAGCTGATAAACATTACTCAATATTTGCAAGATATTTGTCTATAAATATATGATTTGAGATAATTAACAATAAAGCCTATTCACCTCTCTGACTCAGTCACTCCCCCAGGTGAGTACAGGGAAAACTAGCCTGGTAGAGAAAGCACTGAGCCATGCAGTACCACAACACAGGAAGTTTTAGTGTCGACCTACAGCAAAAATAATTGCCCTACATGTGGTAATCTTATGGATTTAGACTCTGCCAATTGTTTTAAAATTTAGGAAGTATGTATAGGATAGGATATGCAATAGTAATATGGCATGATTAAAAAGTCACGGAATTTTAGCTGATACACCATCTTTAAGGGATATACCCGTGAGAAATTGAACAAGACACTTGGCAGTATTGATGCACAACCATGTCTCCGACCCCTAAAACTGTATTGTCAGCTAGACCAGACGCCAAAAGGAAGATTGGGGTAAAGCGGCCAAACGTAGAGAAGTACAAGAGTGGGCTGTTAATATAGGAAGACCTCAATGTGACAAGTTAGTTTTTTTTGTTTGATTCCGATTTCATTTCACCATAAAATCCACAAACAAGTTGCCTCTTTCAAGAATGGGCAGTATTAATAAATGGAAGTATTCTGCTGACGATTTCTGTGGAACGTGTTCATCTACGAGTTTTTGGTAAACACATCTAAAAAAAATTAGAAGGCTTTAATGATTCTGGAGTGGCATAAGATCACAACATGCATCACACGTCCTCATACACACTCTGGCTCTATTACATCATTTCAGAGGACTTGCTATAGTCCTGAATGCAGTTGCAACGCGAAGTTACTACGCATATGAGACAGCTGATGGTGTGGTGCAATTTGTAACACTGCGAGTACTCCCCTAATGCACATAGAAACCTGTCAGACGTGGACAAGATTAATGCGTATAACATGACCACCAACAATAGATGGCCATATTGATTATGGAGAGCAGTTCCTGACGGGTGCTCACGTCCACAGTGCCAGCCAGGCCAATGTAATATCAAATTGGTAAAATTGGTATGTATTTTTGGTATTTTTGGTAAAATTGGTATGTATTTTGCATATATAGACACGTTATAATATGACTTTGAACTTCATGTATTTCCTCTCCCTGTGCACGCAGGGTGATTGCACACTATGGTAATGGGCCTCACTGTACCTTGAGTATGGGTGCCATCGGGCTGGTAGGATATATATAGACCAGCAGGGGTAAAATAATAGGGAGTTCTTCAACTTTAAATGCTACTCACACACGTCTCCTTGAATGTATCATTATTCTCTTCATTACATTGAATTAGTAATGGTCTTCTGTTTCAGACCTAATATCTAAATGATACATAAGACAAATAGATAATTTTCGATGGAACACCCTAACAATAGTATTGAGCCTTCAGTAGTTTTTCAGTGACAGATGTTTAGTCATAATAATCAATACCAACAGCCATTTATTAGAATAACCAATAGAAAATATTTATATTGCCTTATGACGGTCATCATCATTTATCACTGTCAAGGAGGATTGAGCACATCCACATCCCCAATGTGGTGCTGAAGATTGCTATTGAAATTATAACTTGACAGACAAGAGTCAAATTTGATGAGATAATAGTGGGCTCTCCTCAATAAGAGCAGGGAACAACGTATGCGTTGATGAAGAACATTTTATTTTGATGACAACTGATGGATACCTCTTGAACACTGATAAAGCAGTTATTCGCCTCATACAATGAATTCGCGTTTGAGCTGAATTTACATTTTGCCTCTCACTAGCGACCTTCGGCAATTTAGGAAAGGCTTGGTCTATATATAGACAGAACATTTACTTCCAGTGTTTGATAACAAATAAATCATATACATTCATGAAATATCTGACTTGTGTTCTTCTTTTTATTTTATTATAATCTTATCTATTGTTTACATAAATAGACCTTTCCGCTACAGATCTGGTCATATATAAAGACTAGATAAATTATCAAGAAAGAAAGAGGGACACTACCTATTGCAACTGGGTACTCAGTAAACCAAAAACGTTATACAACATTTTATAACGTTATATAACGCTTCTCTGAGGCTCCTTACTATGGCATAACGTTTTATAAAAAAATTAAATGTTATTTTAACGTAAAATAACGTTTTTAGTTAGCTGGGTTTAGATCACATAGATCAATTAGATACAAGATAGGATGGGGAATATTGACACGTTCGGCTCTAGATGGCATCCCAGTCAGTTTTCGTTAAAACCTCAGCTCCAGTTAACACAAGAATGCACTGACAAGTCAGTAGATGGGGCCACTTACCTTACTTCAGCTTACTCTTAATACCATAACATGCATCACACGTCCTCATACACACGCTGGCACTATTACATCATTTCAGAGGACTTGCTATAGTCCTGAATGCAGTTGCAACGCAAAGTTACTACGCATATGAGACAGCTGATGGTGTGGTGCAATTTGTAACACTGCGAGTACTCCCCTAATGCACATAGAAACCTGTCAGACGTGGACAAGATTAATGCGTATAACATGACCACCAACAATAAATGGCCATATTGATTATGGAGAACAGTTCCTGACGGGTGCTCACGTCCACAATGCCAGCCAGGCCATTTGTATGATAGACAGAGTCTATAGGGAATACTCATGATTAATGATCCCACCACCAAGACCCATTACCTGGGGCCTCTTTAACAACAACT
The DNA here is from genome assembly GCA_947462335.1 of Harmothoe impar. Taxonomy (NCBI): domain Eukaryota; kingdom Metazoa; phylum Annelida; class Polychaeta; order Phyllodocida; family Polynoidae; genus Harmothoe; species Harmothoe impar. The sequence continues at coordinate 41,602,264 of OX381711.1, read as the reverse complement.
GCCGTATTGGTCAGAAAAAAAAGTTGTCAATAGTGTCATATTTTGCAATTGACGAGGGTACTCGTCATCGTCAATAGGTGGTTTTCAGATACATATTTCTATGTATTTTAATGTAATTTCTTTTAAAACTTATTATGATCGTCAGACCCTAAATCACCCGAGACTTTTTACCCAATGAATATGGCAGTTGTTCTGAAAGAGGCCCGAGGCGACGTTAAACTATTGACATTGTATAGATCGCTGCATTATGCTGTTACAATATCTGTATATCATTACATAACGTCTATGGACAGGGAGAATTCAGTGGGTGTTTGCAATATAAGAAAAGAAACATATGCTTGATCTCCATATCCAAGTAATCATGACATTAACTCAAGTATATTCCATGACAACTTCCAGATCAAAGTGTATTGCAATATGCTGGAGTTGCTTGGGGTGTCATGAAGAACAAGCACTAAGCAGATGTCGTATACCTCAATCGTAGCAGGTTACGGCCATTTTAGACAAAACATTGGTCCGCGTCGGGAATGGTCATTTATTAATAACAGAGGGAACGGTTGGTGTGTCTCTCATTTTTCGGGCCGTCTGTGAATAATAAATGACCACTCCTTTACACACATTGAACAGGAGGCGACGCCATCCTGAGCAAATAGCCCGACACCTTGGGTTTAGGAGATGACTGTAGATAATCGCTTTTCGGTCCCTGTTGTGCTCCGTTTTCTCCACAGCCCATTAGGTGTCCATGCAGTGGGACCAAACCCAAATGCTACAAAGCGTCACCACACTGTATTTTTTCGACACACTATATTACAAATTGACTGCAAAATGCATATTCTCAACACACAGCTGCAAAGTGTCCACACAAACAAAAAAATATCAACACTATTATATGGTGTGGACATTAATGCTGTGTGATGACACTTAATGTAAGAGTTATGATTTGGACGCAATATAATTTGTGGACCCTTTGTGAGAGGTGTATGGTAGAGTACATAATGCAGTTTGAATACATTTTGTAACAGATGGATGGTTACACAATCATAATGAAATTTCGGGAGAGATTGTAACCTGGATACCATTCATTTGGGAATTGATCTAGCTTTGGGCGCTACGTTCTTTTCCCCACACCTACACCACACATTTGATTATCAATTGAATAGAGGCTCAGCTATGCTAGGGTATTGAATACAGTTATCATTCAAACCTGTGTTACAAAATGATTGCAAATCACTTAAGTTTCGTCCACAACCAAACCTTACAAAATGTTCACAAGCACCAATCACAGTACATGGCTTGAGGACACTTCGTGAGAGCATGGGGTCTAGGGGAAAGTAGGATGCTGGAATAACTAATTTGCAGACACTTTGTGTTATATACGATTCACCTGAAGCCGAGCCCTATCTTAATTACAACAATGGCCTCCTCATTGTCTCTTGTATAATGTGAGAGAATAGCCTAATTAGTCATATCCTTAAATGACATATTTATAATGCTTGTATTACTGATTAATTCGTTTCCTATCAGACGTATGTGTCTTTTGTATGGAGCCCCTAATACGAAATGCCGAAATTATATAACTCTCTGTCTCGTTTATACGAGATATAAGCCGTTCAAACTACATATTTCTGTACTTTTGTGAGCCTTAAATAATTATGTATCCAGGCAAAATAAAAACATGACGACAATATGTGTACAGTACACCTGGACAAAATCCACACATGATTAGTATGTCGACTAATATGCCTTTGTCTCAGACGACAAATTAATAAGCCTAATAGTCACGGAATACACTGGTAATTAGTTTGCTCATTGTCTCATACTCAGCTGGAGATCGGTTTGTCTAGTAAGAAAGTAATAACTCAGACAGAAGTTGTTGCCACACAGTTTTAGGCTTCATGGTCTGGTAGTGAAAGAACGAGAGCTAACGGTAACAATTGGACCACATTCTACACTGAAATAACTTTATCTTACCTATATTTTCTCTTTCTAAAAGTGTTTAACTATAGACATGATCAATAATCTATTAGTCATAGTCACAGTTAACCCAAATAAGAATAGTAAACAAAACACGAGATCATTCATATTTAAAGTCCCCAATAAATGTCACAAAAACAAATATTTGATTTCTGGATCTCTTACCACTGCTGTATAAATTACAGGAATTGTTTGTTCGCTGAATTAAGTTAAGTAGGAAAAGAGGATGGCAGTTGTATATAAACAAGCATGATGTTCTGTCGTGTTCATTATTTGTTTGCACTAAGGCCGCGTAACATGGCGCACAGAGAAACAATCCGGGTGTTTTCTTGGTGTCTGTTGGGGCTTGCTGTCCTCATAGGTAGGTGTCTCTTGAATTATTTGTATCTTATCTTGTATCCAGAAAGCTCTAGGTAACAACTAAGGTCTCTTCAAGGGCTGCGATGGTGATCGAATCTATGAGGTTAGTAGAGGTAGAAAGCACCCTTTACACTTTTAGCATGGCAAATGGCTCTTTGACCTCGCACAATAGATAGGCATAGTGGGAGATGGACCGACCTTTATCTATCACAACAGTGGGGTGAGGGGGTCGCAGCTCAAGTGTACAGGGTTCCAAGTGAAAATCCGAAACAACCCTACTTACCATGTATGCAAATTGGACATCTTAACTACTGAGCTAACTCCCCACCTCTATGACAGGTACAATGTATGAGGTGCATCTTTTAAACCCATTTATAACCTATAAGTATAATCTATTTGGAGTAAAATGACGGAATGGATTTATAGTGTAAATCAGTTGATGATTTAGAATTAGTGTCAATGGAGAGGACCTACAAGTACCTGAGTATGGCTGGTGCCCTACCATTGTTATAATGACCCATTGTTATATAACCCAGGCACTATTGTATAGAACTTCATAAATAAAAGGGACCGGGTTGGTGAGATACTTTTATGAGGAGTTAATGAAATGGGAGTCCAGGTTGCCTCCAGAATGACTCCCCTGTTTAGGGGAGTCCAGGTCGCCTAAGGGAACTTAGCTAACTCTCTGACTGATCTGAAGGAGTCACATGGGGGAGTCATATAGCTTGCTGGTTCTGCTTCGGTTCCTGCCGGGTGACCTGTCTGGGCATAGTCAATAGCCTGGACACACCTAGGGCAACACTGATGGCTGCGAACCAAGCCTGCAAAGTAATAAAATATCCTTTGTTCAAGGTGAACTCAGGGCCACACCCCCGCGAAATTCAGCGGAATAGATCAGAACAAAGGGTGAGTGTATCGCAGTCATCAGTGTTTCCCTTTATGTCAAACCATGTTCCAAAATAGCCTGCTCAACTGCTGCCGACTGATTGCTGCCAGAAAGGTACACTGGTGCCGAAACTACTTTCTCTGATACTCAACAATGAGCATGTATGGATGATATTTCAAACGGTATAGAACGTGACTGGTAATACATGTACACCCTCAGAAAAGTGAGAGTCATTGTCGCTAAAACTACCCTCTATGTAAAAGAGAATACTTTCAAGAGAGGATGTTGGTCATTTGGAGAACGTTTAGAAACCCCTTGGGAGCAGAAGAAGAATATCAATAATACCCATATCATGTGTTATCTTATACTTCAGGGACATGTACTTCTGAGTTTCTGGCCCATCATGGTCACCATGGAGGTAAGAGTTCGTTATTGCCGTCCAGATTATCGTAAAAGAGTTAGTTGGATGAAATAAGGCTGTAGTATAGCTGCCTGTTGCTCTATGTCAATAGTAGTGAAGATTTATTGATTGTGTGCTTCAGCCTACTATATGCCACACTGTAAAAAATAGAGTGTTTTACGGGCTTACCCTGTAAAACTCAATGGTGATTCACCGTTATTTGGAATACAATGAAGTATCGTACATATCAGCTATTTCATAGGGAAAGCTTGTTATATTTTGCTAACCTGATTTTGATTATGGTAATTCACCTAATCTGATTTGGATAATGACAATTCACCATGAATTTATCTTCTTGTGTCTAATCGCAGAGGGAGCCACATATAGTGTGTCCTGCCATAGATAAGTGGCCTGGTGTGTAAGAAGAGTTTTTTTGGAGAGTGTGAGCCCTTAAAGTACATAATACAATCATATTGAGATAATGTTAATTTTCAATTGATCTATATGACAATTTAACAATTCAAACTCACCATTGATACGTTTGATTAATACCCTGATAACTTGGTAATATTCAGAAGCAAGCAGGTGCATGGATATAATATTATACAACTATTATTTTTGTGGTAATGTATGATGCATATAATATCTGTAATTCCCACTTTTGCAAACTCTGTGTCATCTATAGAGTAAAACCTTGTGTATAGGCTGCGGCTGGGACGTAAGTCAGATCGCCAGTGCGGCTATAGGATCAGTACAAAGTCAAGGTCTGGCTTATACACAAGTCTTTTTGGATGTATACTACAGTGCTGAAGTCACTATAATCAGACTCTCTGTGAGGCTTATGGGATTTCCCAAAGTCTAGGTGCGGCTAATATGCAAGTTAGGCTTATACACTATAGGTTTTACAGTATTAAGACTATAAAACAATAAACCAAAACACTTGCAAAATGTTGAAAACATGTATATTTAAAATGGTGATTCTACATAAAAGTGGACAGTGGCCATCACCATAAAAAAAAAAGAGTGAAAGTTATGTCCCGAAAGTTGCCAGTGAATCATTATCATTTTGAAATAATTTTAACAATGCAGTTACCTTTATGTTTGTGTAACTTATGTCCCAGGACACCATGGTCACCACGGCGGGCATGGGGGACATCACGGCGGGCATGGCGGACATCACGGCGGGCATGGCGGACATCATGGTGGGCATGGCGGACATCACGGCGGGCATGGCGGACATCATGGACACCATGGTGGTCATGGTCATCATGGCGGGCACCATGGCGGGCATGGCCATCATGGCGGGCACCATGGCGGGCACGGTCATCATGGCGGGCATCACGGCGGGCATCACGGCGGACATCATGGAGGACATCATGGTGGATGGTAAAACCACACGAAGGATCAACTGCAATAGACTGAGCACTTCAAGGCAGAGAGTCAGTCCTGTATCGGCATGGTCATGGTTATCTGTACAATGGTATCTTCAATGGGTAGGCTTTGGTGATGTACAAGCACCCAAAACAGATGCCTTTTTCTCAGAAAGAGAATAATATTGGCTTTCTATGTCAGCAGACAATACATGTTTAAGAACATCAGATGTGTGAACAAAAGTGCCAAAGAATGAAAATAAATCAGATGACTCTCATTATCTTTGAAAGGAGTCTTTCCTAGATGTTTTTATCAATTTCATTTTGTATACATAATCCCACATCAAATCCAACGGTGATGTCTATGCCTCGAAACCCTCTGCAATTTGAACATGTTTAAAATTGCGATGCCCAGAAAATGCCAAATTTCAGAAACTTTTCACGTACGGTAGCCGGTTGGAATAGGTTTAAAGTAACTATGATTTTACCTTATTCTTATCACATGTCCCTAAAAGGTCAGGGCATGTGACATACCATCCAGCTCTGTGACCTCTCTGTCTAAGGTGTAGGGTGTGTAATCAGAAGACCAGGGGTTCTATCCTCACCCACATTACATTGACTATTCTTGTGAGTCTGGTTTGGTACTAGCAGGAATAATACATACCATAGCTTTCAATGTGAGATGGGCACTAGAGTGCATGGCTATACATATCTATATGTGTAGAAACACGTCCTCTGCGCAGGTTTTGGTGGCCGATATGGTACAAGTGACTTGCTGTATAAGTGTTATAAGCCAAAGAAAGGGTAATTGTCCAAGGTGCCAGCCACAGATAATTATCATTGTCCAAGGCTTAATTATCACACATATGCAGCTAGTCACACGTATCCTATCTGACTTACACTCTCAGTAGGAGAGTGTGCTCAATGGATCGCATTCACATACAGCCATGTATGTAAAATACAGTCAGGTCTCTTCTTTTGTTCTCTCAAGCCAACTGTGTAGCCCAGGCGTTACGCACCAGATATGGGGTTAATCGTTCAAATTGTTGTGAAAGTATCAAATCGGGTACGCTTGAAGCACTTGTTCACAGGATGAATTTCAGGGTTGGAGCCAGCAAAAATATGGATTATTGCAGACAGGAAGGCCATTTTGTTTAAGCATCACAAAATCACACATTTCCTGCAATAACCCCAATTTTAGGTGTATTATTGGATTAAATAGCTCGGTCAGTCATGTCATGCTTGTGTCTTTATTTTTCATGAAATACAGCAGTGCTATTGATTTAACCAAAGATCGCCGTATTGCACACCCCCCGTGAAATAACCCATTGCCGTATTTCACGGCCCTGTGACGTCATCGAAATGGCGCTTTGTTTACATTTGAACGACATAGAAATAACCTATTTCAGCCCTATTTAGGCCCTCCCCCTGTAATAATTTGATTTGAATCGAAAAAGTTAAAAAATAAATACAAAGGAACACTCGTTTTAGCCTATTGACCGGGTTATTTCACTTGTTGCATGTCAGGCCGCATTTCACTTGGCCTACGGCCTCGTGAAATACGGCCTGACATGCAACTCGTGAAATAACCCAATCAACAGATTAAAACTTGTGAACCTTTGTCTATATATATCTCTGACTTGGAGCCACTGGGAAAATCTAATATTTGTCTCATGGCAGCTATTTTATTTTGGCTTCAGGAAAACAAAGGAATAACCTTATGACCTTCAACTCACCTATAAAGTGGTTTATTATTGCCAAAATTGGGTCAGTCAGTTAGGTCACGCTCAAGGTCCATGACCATACGATGAATCTTAGAAATGGAGCCACTCGGAAATCTCAATATTTAAGCAATGTCAGCCATTTTGTTTGGCTATTACCAAAACACATTATCATTAATTGAAAGCAACTCTAGGACTATCATTGGGACAAATAAGTTGGTTTGACACAACATGCTTAAGGTCCATAACAGCAGGTGTATTACTGTGAGAGAAATAAGTCATGCTTAAAGTCCATGTCCTTACAGGGCCGGATTCAGGGTGGGCGGGGTGCGGATCCGGCGTGTGCCCCCCCTATTTCTATGTACATTTTAATGTGCCTATATCACGCCCCGCCCCCCTTTTTCCAATATCCTGGATCCTCCCCATGCATTATGGCAATTTTCAGAATTGTAACCATTCATAAAACCCAAATATTTTGTCCATGGCAGACATTTTTTCACACATCACCAAAACACTACGATATACACATAACCTCTAACTAAGCTACATATTGAAATATTGCTTTTTACAAGTAGCTCCAATTCTGAGATTGGTCATATGGACATGCACTTTGAGCATGACATGACTGATTGACAAATTTGTCGCAATGTCAACATGTCAACATGACTGATTGACATATTTGTCGCTTTTTGGAGGTCAATTGAAGGTGATATGAATTTTGATATGCTTTTGTTGATAGCAGGACAAAATGGCTGCCATGGTTGAAATATTACTTTTTCTGAATGGCTTTCTGAATGGCTCCAATTCCTATGTGTTTTTTTTGGTGATGTCAGTTCAAAATAACTGCCATGGCTGAAATATGTTTTTTTCCGAGTGGCTCCATTTCAGATGTTTGACATATGGACATGGACTTTGAGCATGATATGACTGATTGGCATATTTATTGCAATCATAATTATCCCATTTTGGAGGGTAATTGAAGGGAATGTGAATATGAATTTGCTTTTGTTGATGGCAGAACCAATGGCTGCCAAGGTTGAAATGCATATTTTTTCGAGTGACTCTTATTAAGAGGTTTGTCATATGGACATAGAATTCAAGCATGACATAACTGACAGACCTATTTGTAACAATTATACACCCTTGTGACTATACATGGGTTAAAATCCGACACGTTTGACACGGCGATACGGCACTTTTAAAAATCGACACGGGCGACACAGCCCCTTTAATAATCGATGGACACAGCGAGATCTAGACCATAGTGCACTCGATAAAAATCGACATGGCGACACGGCCCTTTTGCTTAAAATCGACAAGGCGACACGGCCATTTATTTGGGGACCCATGTATAGTCACACCCTTTTGTAGGTCAGTAAACCCTTTAACTGCTGGAACAAAATGGCTGCCATGGCTGAAATATTGAGTTTTCCAACTGGTTCCATTTCTGGGATTTGTCATATGGACATTGGCTTTAGGCTTGACATGACTGACTGACCTTTTTCTGGCAGTTTTTCTCAGGTCAGTTCAAGGTAATGACTATATTCTTCTGTTTTGTTGATGGCAGAATAATATGACTGTCACGACTCTGATAATGGGTTTACTGAATGGCTCCAAGGCTGAGTTTTGTCATATACACATGGACTTTACGGGTTAATGTCCGATTAAACTTTTTCATCCAGTAATGCACATGAATTTGGGGTTATTGTGGGAAATGTTTCATTTCATGATGCGAAAACAAAATGGCTGCCCTGCCTAAAATAATGCATTTTTCTGCTGGCTCTAACTTTGAAATTCATCATATTCACATGGACTTCAGGCGTGTTTGATTTCATGCTACTATTACCTTTTGCACGATTTATTCGCATATCGCCTGGGCTAATGGTGTAAATAGAAATACAATTAGACATAATTAAGAGAGACAAAATATGCATAGACCATAGACAACTCTGACAGTATCATGCGGATGTAGTAATTCAAAGAATATCTATTCCTGTTGATATGATGTGCCAATAAGTGTATTATTCTATGTTGATGATATTTTTAAAGTGAGCCTAGACAAATACTAGCCTGAAGCCATGCACTTTATGCAGTGGTTGGACTTTGTGGAGAATTTGCAGCACTGGAATTGCCATAGTTTTCCACCAGAATTGGCCACAGATTGCCGTCAGATTTGGCTGTAGTTTGCCGTCAGAATTGGACTAGTTTGCTGTCAGAATCAACCATAGTTTGTTGTCAGAATGGGTCATAGTTTCTTGTTAGAATGGGTCATAGTTTGTCGTCAGCATAGACCACAAAAAGGTCTTTTGTCAGGGACGGGTTCACTCTTTTCCAGGGACATTTGAAGAGTTTCTTTGCAAAACGCAACAAATCTATTTTGTGAGTTTTGAGATAACAGTGCATTTTTGAGGAATTGATATAACGAAAATAGTTTCTTTAATAACAAATGTGGCTCAACACGTGAGATTGGTACCTTTGCGGGGGATTTTTAGTACTGGTTTTGGCCACCAGGGAGCATAAGAATGGCAAAATAGTGAAAGATGTGCCCAAAAATGTTTTACGGTAATTTTTTATGGAGAATACAGTAGGCTGAGGCTCATGAGTATGCTACAGAATACACATACAGGGATGTCACAAAGTGCAATGTTATATTTCAAGCCTGGAATTATATAAGAATTGGCAAATTAATAATACAGTTTCATATATCACAATAAAATTCGAGATCCCACTGTTTTTATGATGTAATCACTTTCGTTTTGTGGTATTTTCCTAATTTCCCTGTTTTCCTTGAAAATTTGGTAATTAATTAAAAAAATGATCATCCCTACATTTTTTTTCTTAGAAAAAGATTTTAAAATATAGATAAGGGGGATACATGATTATAAATAGTTTTAATGGGTAAGTGCCTTTTTACTAATATTAATTGGCACTTTTAGAGAGTAAAAATACCTATTTTTGACTGATTTACAAGAATTTTAACCAAATGTCACAAACCGATTATGTTAAGGGTGTCCGTTACGCGTCCGTTACGCATCCGTTATGCTATATGGCGCCATATGGAGCCATATGAAGTACAAGTTATATTAGCATATGGCAGGCCATAGTGTTGGCATTATCCATCCTACAGAAAATATAAAAGTATCTAACCCCCCTAAATCGATGCCAAGGATTCCAATGAGCACAACTATATTTTTCTATATCAATTGGTTGCTTAGCAACAGCCCCGCTTATGTGAAAATAAGGTAATTCTTTTTAAATGGTGAAATTATGCGTTTTTACATGGTATTTTCGTGGTCATGATTCCCTAAGAAATAATTATAGCTATATCACAAAATTTTATATGCAAGTTCCCAAAGACCTATATTTTCCATTGCAATATGGAAATAATGGAGAAACTGAAATATTTTATTTCGATCTTTTTCCCTTTTAATTGTTGCAAAGTAATGAGCCTGAGCCAGTAGTCCTCTGAGAATTATTCCATTTTTGCCGTAAACGATTTATATTTGGAATGTAAATGGAACGTTTTTTATGAGAAAGAGGCACATATTGCAATTTCCGGTTGCCATGGAAACCATTCCCATTTTTTTTAAATGGAGCATTTTCATCCTAGTTTCTTGGAAATCCCATCAGTAACTCAAAACTAAAAACAGACCTTGAAAATTCCTACTGAAACCAAATTTATGTAGAATATTCACTCTTTTTATGGATATTTTTCAGCAAATCTGATTTTTTCACTAATTTCAGTAGTAATCATTGGATACGGTACATTTAGAGCTTATCTGTCGTTTTGAGTTACAAGTAACAACACATGTTCAAGATGTGATTCTGACAAAACTATCAGGAATATCTTAGCTCATAATATCTCATTTTAAAGATCTTGACACAAACTTAAATTGTCAATTCCCCCCTCAGTATCCCTTTTCATGTTGATTATTGTGCCATGAATAAAATAAGTAGACATGGAATTTTCAGTGTTTTTTCTTTGCGAAACGCAATAAATCCAAGATCTGTTTTTCTGCATTCATCCATAAAATAAGTAACAGCCATTTCTATATTTCACATTCTTGGTTAAGTTACAGCCATTTCTATTTCTATATTTCACATTCTTGGTTAAGTGGGACATACATGAACCACCAGCAAGTAGTTTTTTAAAATCCTTACATTGTTTTCTTTGATTTAAAAATAGTATTTCATTTGTATTTAATTTGCTCAATTATTTCTTTTCGCAAAACGCAATAAATTCAAAAGCAAATCAAATCCCTTCTAAATAAAATTGTTTAATTTTTGGAACCAAACTCTTCATTTCCAATTTTGATTTAGCCCTGCTTTACCTCTGTTGATTATGTCCTGTACCCTACCATGCAGTTAGCCATAGGACATAAGATTAAATGTTGGCATAACTTTCATCAAAACAGGAATATTTAGTAAATGATAGCGAAATAGGGTTTCATCAAATCTCAGTGTTCTCAGCAATATTTGTTATACTTCCCTTCGTGTGTCTAAGGGAGTGATCATTTTTTAACAACAGGGGGGGGGTGGTGGGTTTCCGCGCGGAGCGCGCGAAATTTTTTACACCCCCCCCGGTCAAGGGGTCAAAATTTTTTACCCCCTCCCCCTTAGGGTCGAAAATCGGCTCGCGCGCGGGCCCTTTGAAGCATAGTAACGCGCGGGCTTTTTGGCTCAAAACAGGTCAAATTTTTTTGCCCCCCCCCAAGAGGGGTCCAAATTCTTTTGGCCCCCCCCCGGTCAAGGGTTCCAAATTTTTTTGCCCCCCCCCCAAACCCACCAAACCCACCACCCCCCCTGTTGATAATAAATGATCACTCCCTAATGTGCAAAATTTCATCTGATATAGGAACTTCAATGCCCATGCCCATGGTTCCTATGCCCACAATTATGATGCCAGTAGATATATAATATAATAATGTAATAACGACCATTCTATAGCAGATCCTATGCTTTTCACTAATCTACTCAGAAATATACAACTCAGGTATTGCAATCTATCAATTATTTTATTATGTCGCCGGTTCATCAACAGTTTATTACAGCATTGCAGCATTGTTCATTGGTTCATATACCCATGGCTTGAATGTATTTGCTGCAAAAAATGTTCATCAGGATGACAAGGATAGGTTCTTAGTTGAAAGGCTTGAGCTAGAGGACAAGGCCCAGCATTGAAGCTAGGGTGAGGCTTTGCATAGATCAATGGTTTACCAGCCACCATGCCCATGTCCATGTCCATGATGCCCATGGCCACCATGATGTCCATGACCATGATGACCACCGTGGTGACCATGTCCTCCATGATGGCCATGATGCCCACCATGATGGCCGTGACCACCGTGATGACCATGATGACCGTGCTTGTGATGTTTGTGGTGGTGATGTCCGTGATGTCCTCCATGCTTATGACCATGATGTCCATGTTTGTGCATATGGCCATGGCCATGGTGACCATGATGATGCTTGTGATGCCCATGTTTGTGCATACCATATCCATGGTGGTGACCACCCTTGTGGTAACCATGATGCCCATGATGACCACCCTTGTGATGATGATGGTGACCATGGTGGCGATGACCATGTTTGTGGTGTCCATGATGACGATGAGACTTGTGACCATGATGACCATGCTTGTGGTGACCATGATGGCCATGGTGGTGGTGACCATGCTTGTGTCCATGGTGACCATGTTTATGCTCCTTGTGCCAACTATCCTTATGGCCATACTTCTTTGTAAATTCAGACCCATATTTCTTGCCATGTTTATGCATGTATCCCTTACTGTGGCCACCTTTGTACTTCTTGCCATGCCCATGGTGATGATGTCCATGATGTCCATGGTGGTGCTTCTTGTGGTGATGGCCACCATGATGGTGATGACCAGACTTGTGATGGTGACCATGATGCCCATGTTTGTGGCCATGATGTCCATGATGACCTCCATGACCATGATGATGTTTGTGGTGGTGGCCACCACCATGCCCATGATGATGGTGCTCGTGACCATGCTTACCCATGTGATGACCATGTTTAGAGTGACCATGATGGCCATGACCATACTTTTTCCCATGGTGATGGTGACCATGATGGCCTCTATGATGCCCACCATGCTCCTTACCATGATGGTGACCATGATGCCCATGATGCCCATGTCCGTGATGTCCATGTCCATGCCCGTGGTGACCATGTCCACCATGATGCCCATGATGACCATGATGACCGTGACCTCCATGGCCTCCATGACCATGGTGTCCATGACCACCATACCCATCTGTAGCAAGAAAATCAATACATTTAGATTCTAGATTATTGCCGGAATAAATAATACCTATTACTCATGATTTGAATTGTTTAAGTATATCATTAACAAGTCAGTTCATAAATGTTAGCTCTTGAACTTCAATCAGTGACGCTGACAGTATTAAGTTGTGTATATTGACGAAGATGATGAAAATAGTATGCTACTAATTAAGTTTAAAACAGAAGAAGGAAATTATCCTTACCTCCACCCCAACCATCCAATTTTGTCAAGGCCTCAGACTGGCAGTAGGCTGGAAATATTAGGTAGAATAGAATTGGACAGTATCATCCATCAAACAAATCAATCTATAATGTAATGACACCAAATTATACAATATTACCTGAATTACGAAAAGGTAATAGAATTATAAAGTATATCAAACTGGAAGTCTCCCATGTATTTGGGGGTGGTAAGTATAATACATGGTATCCTTCCAACTCATGTGCATTTTAGAACTGACATTTAGTCTGGGAATGAGAACTGCACGAGCATTGCATTATGGATGCACAGCACAAATGTTGCTTACTTAGCAGAATGCTGATATAATGGGCACTACGCAGTTGTATCTACGCAGTAGGGTCGGGCCTGTGTTTGACAACCAATGACAGCCGACTGCTTCATAGGGATAATGAAGTGAATGCTCGGGGGAGGCCTACCTAGAGGTACACAAATGGCATTCCTAATGTTACCAATGTCAATTTGAATTTCCCTGAACGCTATAAGGACTAATGTGTGACTGACATCTTAATTGCAGGCTATTTCAGAAGACAAGAAACCAGGAACAGGAGGCCCTGATTTCTGAACACTGTACTGTATAGCGATTGACTGCAGAATTCAAATACCCCACATGATACTTGTATTTCTACCTGTTAGATCTAGAAATCCAACATGTTACGGACCATGCATATATGGGTGAGACCATCCATAAATGTACAATTGTGGTTCCAAAAGCAAAAATCAAGAAATTTAACATTAATGTATGCAACTTTATTATATTTAAAGCCTCATATCTTGGTAATATGAAAACCCCTGGCGGATTGACTACTCCCAGGGGGTCAGTTTTTATTCATTATCAAACAAAGGCTACTAATATTGCGTAAAGTCTGTCAGATCTATTTTCCTAACATGAAAAATATGACAAAAAAAATGCCACAGTCATTCCAAATTGCATGGGCAGGTAGGCTTGATATATAAGAACATACATGAAAAATTCCAGAACCCAGAGAAGAAGACTTTTTTGGTCATGTAAAACTTTTTGAAATAGTCAAAATTGTGGAACTTTTCATAACATAACTCCAACTTTACTCTATTTTGCTTAAAAGTGCTCTTTTTATCATTAAACTCTCTTCGTATTATCCCCATCATGTGTACTTTCAAAATTATGTATACTTTTGCAACCATATACACATTATTTGCATGGTAAACTCATATATAAGGTGTTAAATTGCAATAGATCTGACGGATGTTACATTTGTGATATTACTTAGGATAAACCCAGTTCCAAAAGCACCAGATATTATCAAACACTACTAAGACCTGTTCACCTTGACTCTCCAGAAGCTGTTTAAGAATAGAAATATCCTTATTGTCACACTTTTGATTCTTTTTTGTAAAAAATTGAAGTTTCTGCTATGGTCTAAATGAGTGTTTGGTGTAATAAAAGTACCATAGGGGCATACTATGAAGAGGTTGCAGTGAGCAGAAATGGGATTTTAGAAGAATAAACTGATAATGGAACGTCAGATAAATAAAATGTGCCCTAAATTAATGAAAAGTGGGTGAAAATAACATATTGATGGTTCAGGATATAAGACAAGACACCCCTTTAAGATATTATCCAGTGATATCTCTAAGCTAATTAATATTCACATCTCTGGGCTGATATCAATTTTCCGTTGTAACATCCGTCAGATCTATTCCCAAGAACTTTGTAATCAGTTTAAAAGGAAAATTGAATAATGCCTGGATATGTTAAGCACACCAAAATGATAGCTTGGGGTATAGCTAGAAGATTTACCACAGGAGAATGTACTTTGATGCTTGTTTGAGAAGTTTCATATATCTGATGGATGTTACATAAATAGATCTGACGGATGTTACATGGGGCAAATTGGAGCTAAATAGGTTGTGCATCCCACAGGAGCAACATCATAATATATATATATATATAAATATTATATGCTGTTTTCTTGAAAGTAATAAAATCCCAAAATATCTAAATACTAAATCCCAAATCCTATATTAAAAAGTGTGGTGTACAAACACTGTGTTCCTGAACATTGGTAATGCACAATAGTGAGAAACGTGCTGAGTTATGATTGTTTTGCCAAATTAGAAACACGTATCCCTGGTTCTTGCCATTTCGTGTTGTTACTAAAGAACAATGGTTACATATGTACAACAAAACATCTTACCCACGAGGCATGCCAAGCCTAACGCTACCAGAATGGTCTTCATGGTTGTCGTGTCGTATCACTCTTCACAAAGCAGGAAGGATGATGGAAGTGATGTTAGGTCCATAGTAGCTTCACCTTTTATACACGTTCATTTTTGTTTGTATATATGTCTGCGCTGCCAGGTTAGTCTCTGTAACCATTAAATGCCATTGCAGCAAATACGTTTTTTCGCGTAAATTTAAAATACCTGTAATGATACCTTACCAATATAATGATACAAGTAGTATTGAGATGTGTACAATTTTACCTGGGTTCCGGAAATTTCACAATAATTACTATCAAAAGAAAAAGTTAAAATTTGGCAAGAAAAGGTCATGTGGTAACTATTAAAGGAATGAATGATAAATATGTCAACGCTTAGGTTGAGACAATAAACGTGTTCCGCACCGTCGAGCATGAACGCCAGGAACTGCTAAGCCCTCATGCACTTCCGCCAGAGCCTTTGCGACCATCCACATCGAGGCTGACCGGCGGGGAAGTGAGTAGATAATTAATGAACACTTAAACCCTGACATTTGGAGGCGTTTAAACCTTCATAGAGTCTTTGTGGAAGGTCAGAGGGGACTAAATAAAATGCCTCATGACACGTGAGAATGAGAAAAGCTTTTAGACGGAGGCCTCAGGTAATTAATCTGAATTGTCGACCGGAAGTTGACAAAGTGGTCTTTATATCCTGAAGACAGAGAATATGTAGGTAAAGTGTTTCCTCATTTAAACCTAAAAGAACTAGGACAAACGGAAGCATTTAAATCGTGATATGCACAATGAAGAAACATTTATGAGGAAGCACTGGTTGGGTGGTCGCACTACAACCTTAAAAGATTATGAACGATGCACATTGCTGCGTCTTTTCATGTACGCATGCAAAATCGAATGTAATTATGACTAAGTTTTACTAATATCAATTTTATAAACATATTATATTTCAGGCATTTAGAAGTAAGTACAAAGGTAAGATGAGTAAAGTGACTTTGTTATATTATCGTGGTTTGTAAGGGACAAGTATCTAAGCGAGGCTGTATATAGACTGCTCTAGGTTTTCACCTTTCAACTGAATCAATTATTTATACAGAATCTCGTTGAACGAAAGGTTCAAACGCCATTTTCTAATGCTGCAGGTGTGTGTGTACTACTTCAAGGGCCAGAGACGGGTGTGGTTCAGGAAATACGGTCAGGAAACCGGGTCGAATTCTGTTACACTAAAATCTTTTTTAAACCTCAAGCTCTAGCAATCACTTTTCTCCTCATTATGCTGACGCCCATATCGGCTCACAGCGGGTGCAGAGTCAGTTACATGTATTGGATGCAGCAAGCCCGTTGACTCTTTATAAATCATGTCACTTGGAAAGAAACAACGAAGTGTTTTTCAAGGTTAAGTATTGGATATTTGCAAAACGAAAAAGCTAGGCTGGAGTGTCTGAAACATATTTCGTTTGGCGGGCCTAGGCAAAATACGAATAATCACCTGCGTCATCATCTCGAGCTCTCTTCCATCAGTCTATTGCTTCACACATTTCCAGCTGCATGACCTTCCTCCTACTAATTAGACATATTCTCCTGCTAGCAGAGAACGGCATTAAAAGGATTTCTGATGTAGTGCGGTATAATCATTCGAACATCACCAGCCTTGCAGTCGATCTTAGAGCTACTCAAGCTAGTCTGTCATTTTATAGGCATTGACAAGTGATAGAAGTGATTGCAGGTGGTAGAAGTCTGCGCGGCTTATCGCCTTGGCTTCAGGTCTTCCACAGTCATTAGGTCCCCCTTCACAGGAGAGCACCTATCTGTGCGTGTGTACTGGAGCAAGGGGATTACAGATACAGACGTGTCCCAGCCAGAATAATACACCAAACGGATATACTACATGTGTGGCATATACTGGGGATATGGACCTCAGGTCAACAATAAGTGTGTTTCAGGCAACCCAACCTTAGGTTCAAAATAGGGCCGACCCTAGCATTTTCCCCCATTCTCGGGATTTATTTCAGTCGCTTAAATAATTGCTTTATAACAAGTATGTCCAAAATCTTGTGATATTCCCACTTAATACTTGATGAATCAGTGAGCCATCAGGATTGATGATCCGCCAGTCCAAAATCTTGTGATATTCCCATCCTGATGACCCGAGAGTCTATGCGGCAATTCACGACTTCAAAAAAAAAGGAGAAATCCTACCTACCTACCCTAATTCTCAGGATCATGTTGCTTGAAACACTTTTTTGGGAGGGTCATGCTATCCTTGAAATAAGGACCCTTTTCGCAGAGTTTCCGTACTCTGGCAATAATCTATGCATGCGTGGAGTCACTGACCCCACAGTCACGACAGACAGAACACCCAGTGCAGTTCATGTAGAGTACAGCTGGATTATTCTAGCAGGTCAGACATCCCATCTAATCAAAATTGATTGAATTCTATTTGGTAACCTGGTACAAATAGCATTCTTAAGGCTAAGATTCGCTGGTCTCCTGCGTTCACCAGGTAGGCTGAGAGGTACATACTGCCCAGAATATTATAGATTAATTCTTTTTATATGGGTACAAGTACCAGAGTCATTTTAGTTCATTGCCTTCTTTGTCTGTATGATGGGTACCTCACAGAGGGCTTATTATAAGTATGCATCATATAAAGAACAATAATGAACAATAACAGTAAATCCCATTCACTGTTATTGTTGATTATTGTTCTTTATTATGATGCATACTTATAATAAACCCTGTATAACGTTTTTTGTTTACTGGGATTAGTCAGTATGTCTTTTCGATCCAACTGCCATGTACTAGACCCCCTGGGTGTTGTGCAAGTACTCTTTGTTGTCCATCAGCCAAACATGCATAATCTACCACCTACAGTTTATACTGTTACTGCAGGGAGCTCAATGTACATGATGGGATCCACCTGCATTACACCACCGCTATGCCCTTTAGGGATACCTTATGAAAGCCACTATCATTAACTAATGTATCATATTGTGGAAATACTATTGAGACATGACATTGTTTGCAGACATGCCTGCCTATCTACTAATATTTCAATTGTCCTTTAGAAAAACATCCCTATTCATATGAGATTCCTTTCTTTTCTGTGGTTGCATTACAATATCCATCGTTGTTGTTGTTGTTGTTGTGTAAAGGTCGAATCCCACAACGCGAAAAATGGGCCAGAAAGTGTTGATTATTGACATAATAACAAGGGGCAACTGTTGCCAATATTGTAAATCGCAACACTTGTCCCCCGATTTTAGGCCTCTCCAAATCCCACTGTACCCGATTTGGACAGAGAGTGTTGCGATTTGGGCCATGTTGGACATAGTATAGGGTTTGAATTCGCAACAGAATGGACTTTAATATTCAAATCTTAAGGAAAATTGATGCAATTACAATATCTGCAACTACATTCACCAATATATGCATAGCTAGACATTATAAATCATAGAGCAAAATCTCTTATACAATGGATCAGGTGGGATTTGGATAATGATTAATCAGTGACACAACCATTGCAATATAGCAAGAAACCTTGACATATTCCAATAAGCAACATTTTCTAGGCCTTCTGGGGGGAAATATCTAACCTTTTTGATCCTTGCAATATCCCAAATCACAAGACATAGACAACACTTTCTTGCTGATTTGGGCCTGTCTTGGCCAATGTAGGCCCCAAAATCGCTGACATTACCAATTAGCAACATTTTCTGGCCCTCTCTCGCGTTGTGGGATTTGACCTTAAGGGGTACTGGCGGCAGAAAGGTAATGCGCCTTAGCTAGTTTCTTGGGATAAAGATCCCGTTAGACGCAATAAACACTTAAATAAAAGGAGTAAACACCATTAGTTCCGGGTAGGCCGCCAAGCGAGCTGACGTCACTGACGTCACTGGTATTACCTTGACATCACAAAGTCATCATCTGCTTCTCTCTAGCTCACACTCAGCACAGACAGAGGTGGGCAAATCACAGGCACCGTATCCAGTAATAACAGACATTTCCTATGAGTCAAAATGGCTACAGGAGAGGATGAAAGCTCCAAACCTGCAAATAACGAATATTTCAGGGTCTTTGATGATGGCTCCCTGCATTACTAGTCTACGAGTGTTGTCTGTTATGTACCGCAAGAGACAGGACATCTGCCATGGCATGCATATGAGGACAGCTATGCAGCAACTTGTCATGGTCCCGATTTGCACAGAGAAAAGAAACAGCGTCAAAAGGGAGCCTGCAGGTTGCCTCCAGAATGACTTCCCTCTCTAGGGGGAGCCCAGGCTTCCTAAGAGAGCCTAGGTGCCTATCTGGCACATATAGGGGAGTCACGTAGCTCCCTGACTCACCAATAAGGACTAGGGCTCCCCTAGAGAGAGGTGTCATTCTGGAGGAAACCTGGACTCCCTTTTGACGCTGTTTCATTTCTCTGTGTGGTTTCAACTAGCGCTCTCTTCACTAAGGGTCTTTTTCCATCAGCCGATTTGGGGGTGCTGTCTGCCGATAAATGGTCCAATCGGCAGGCAATCGGCAGGTAAGATCATAACAAACCACTGGTAAGTGCACTCTGTGTAGTGGGGAGTCGTATTGCTTCATGTGAAATGTGGTCACTAAAATTATTCAAAGAAAATTGCTCTAATGATAATATATAAGAATTGTTATAGATGAATAGGCATTGCTGGAGGTTCCAGTCCTAGATGAATCTGTATGTTACGTGGCGAAAGATATATTTATTCAGGAATAAATACATATCTATATTGTCACTAATGCTTAGAAATAATCTTGTCTGAACGAATCAGCGAATTCTTTTGAATTCATGTAATATGTTTTATTATTGGAACATTTGGGGGTAAAGACCCTTTGTATGCACCTATACAGAAATGACGCCACATTCAGTACAGACATGCTCCTGGTGGTATGTACAAGACCCTTCAGCTACTGCTGCCGTTACTGACATTGCACATTAGCAGGTAGACCATGCAAAGAGACTACATTACTAGATTCTGTGATCAACAGGACAGCACAGGAGTCTTGGCACAAACACGGTTTTACTTCAAACCACCTATGCAGATTGTATCCAGGAATAACATCTCACAGATTTGCACTCTCAAATTGAAATAAGTGATAGTTACCTGTTAATATGTAATAATAACTGGTGTTAACAATACCCTAGGTATTAATCACACCCCCTAGAAATAATATTATTATATATAAACAGCTGGTGGACATCACAGTGTAGAACAACTCCTGGAGCATGGAACAATAGAACTAGGCAACATAACTTCTTTTCATCTCTGGAAAGTACTTAACCTGAATATTAATGCTTGGTTTTTGGATTTTCTATATCTTAATGTTCAAATAAAAACAATAATTTCGCGGCACGCAGAGTGATGAGAAACCATTTTTTGAGTGGCCTGGTCACAAATAATTATGAGCAGCCACACATGAAGGGTGCTCTTTGGGAAGGCACCCACATCATCCTGCGTGCCTGTTCACCCATCGTCAAGCGACCTGCTCATGGTTGGCACGCAAGCAAAAGTGTGAGCTGTCAGGTTGCTCTATGGTCGTTCATGTAGAGCACATCCTCAGTTGATGTGTAGCTGCTGACGAATAACGATAATCCAATCCCTACACTATAACTCAGCTGCTATGTAGGAGAGGTGAGGGAAAGTGTGCCTCCAGGGGGGAAATGGCTTTTCAAAGTTTATGTTACAGGCTTTAAAATGAGATATCATCAGCTAAAATATCCCAAGTAGTTTTGATGTAACTGCTTGTCAAACCGGGGTTGGTGTGTACAACTGAAAATGGCAAATAAGCTCTAAATCCACTATATCCTATTATGAATACTACCGTAAATTCCCGCGTACTACCCGTGAGTTGTACGCGAACCAAACGCAGCTTTCATTTGATACCAAACATGCCTATATAGGGTGCGGGTTATACAAGGGTTTTTATTACTATAGAACAGTATTAAAATTGAAATTTTCAAATTCAAAAACGGGTTATAGGATTCTCCTGAGTTGGGGGTGCGGGTTATACGCGAGATGCGGGTAGTACGCGGGAATTTACGGTAATAATGTAAAAAATACAATTTTGTTGAAAAATAACCAAAGACATCTGATATTTTTATCATAAAATTGGTTCTAGAGGGAATTTCTGAGGTCTGTTTTCAATTCTGAGTTCCTTGTGAAATTTTCAAAAACATTTGTGGCAAAAGATTCCCATTTGGAATATAATGGAGTGTTTCCGTGGCAACCAGAAATTGCCATATATGCCAATTTTCCATGTTTCCATGGCAACAAATGTTCCCTTTGCATTCCAAAAATGGAACGTTTTCAGTGGAGATGGAATAATTCTAAGCATATCACTGGATTCCCCATGAAAAATTGGTCTCAAGCATTTTTTAGTATAATTTTTAATGTTTTACCCATATACTGCCCCCTGGTGGCCAAAACCAGTACCAAAAATCCCCCCTGGAGGCACGTTTTCCCTCACCTGGCCACATATTTTCTGTCATCTCCCCAATGGCTGTATCAGGGTATCCAACCAGCTATAATATGCATCTCACAGCGACCTTCCACAAAGATGACCTTTCAAATTAAGAGACAGGAATCGCGTAATATTGCAAAAGGAACGAGAGTGGTTCCTCTGCACAAACAGGCAATTAGTGTCAATTGTGCTATAATCCCCCTGACATAAATCCCCAACAGGTAGGGGTTTGCGTGTTTGTCGGCTGTCAAAGTAGCGTGACACACAAATAATTTATGGTTCTTGCAGTGAAATAATATGGTTCTAAAGATAGGCCAAACATGTTGCAAGAGTTTTACATCAGCATCCTTCCAATGAGTGTCTGAGATTTGTTCTACACTAGATGGGGCTTCAAGTAGTCCAGGGGCCCGATTCAGAATGACTGCCGCATCCGTCGGCAACAGTACGTCCCATTGTGCCATGGTGGGATGCTAAAGTGTAACCTGACCATATGGAAGAACGAGCCATGGTCAAGGCTAGACACTGAAACCACCAGGGGCACTTTCGCGTGAGGAACCTGGTCAACAAAGTTAACTGCCCTAGTTTTGCTGGTATAGGTTTCCTGTCCAGTACTATTTCCTACAATTTCTGATGGGTACCAGCGAAACTGGAAGTACCCACTGCACATGCCCAGTGCTCAACTTTGTTGACCAGGTTCCTCACGCGAAAGTGCCCCTAAAGGTAAAACATGACAGAAGGGATCGCTGATGGTTACTGAATATAGGCGCGGCCCACACCTCCTCTGTCATATCCAGGCCGCCGTGCCGAAGGTATAGGGGCTTAAGCTTATTTGGTTTGGCAGTCAATGCTTTTTCGGCGAAGGCCTGATAGAGAGTGGCCAAGACAGAATATTGTATAGCACATGGCAATATGGCGGCGGGGCAGCATGCCCTGGATGCCAATGATGTGCAGGTGGCAGGATGCTGGGTAGATATTGGCTCTGACACACAGAGAGTGAACTAGCCTGCTTTGCTATCTTTAATAATCTATGGCCTTCTTTGCTATACTTTGTCTAATCAATATCACCTGCCTCGATCTACCTACCTTACAAGACTTACGAATAAACCGTAATAAATAAACCGTAATCTATAAACCGTAATGTATAATGAATACACATATAAGGGCTAAAATATAAAAATGAAAGAAAAAACAGCATCGCAGACCCAATAGGTAGGTTACTGGTACCAGTAGCCTATACTTGCCACTCAACTGCAGTGCTAACAAGGCTATAGCACAGACCGTTACGGAGTCCTCAAACTAACTTACCGTACCTACCTTCCTAACTACCTCTATACTAAGGTACCACATCCTTCCTATGTGAACCTCCTCACCACCTTATCACAAGCTCAGATCCCTGTAGGCGGAGGAACGATCGGCATAATCAGTGTATGATAGAAGTATATCCAAAGGGCACCACTGCCACCCTTCCACGCTAACAAGGCACCAGGACCTTTCCACTCCGAGGTGTACCATTCGGCATTTCGTCTAGAAAAGTGACTATCTAGATCAAGAGTAGATATGGTACACGTGAGTCACTGTATAAATGTCATAAGCCAATGACAGGGTATTCGTCCAAAGCTCCAGCCGCAGATAATTACCATTGCACAAGGCGTATGCGTCTCCTCACGCGTATATCATATCTGACCTACACCCACAGTAGGAGAGACTGCTCAATATGAGACATCCACAGAGTATTATGTCAGGCTAGTTCTGTTGTTCTCTCAGTCGATGTAAAAATAGTATGGTGATAGGTGCCCTCGGATGTGACCTAGATATCCAGGGTTTAACCTTATATCTGCCAATCATCCCAGAACTTTTTGAAACTACATACTAGAAACATTATGGCTGAAGTAGAGCTAAACTCACCTTAATTCATCAGAAGCCGTCCCCCGAGTATACCTGTATCCTGTGCACAGTAATTGTGAAACTTTGAAAGCAATAACCACTTTGCGAATAATATTATCATCGGTAGCATTGTCTATAGTGTACTGTTCATAGCAAGGAATACGTGTGAGTATACTTGGGAACTCCTGTATATTTGCCTCTCACCTGTGTACCTGATACAACTGATGTTCCTGTTGTGATCATGATAGCCGCTGTTTGAAGTATTATACATTTATATAATGTATTCTTTCTACTTTTAGACTTGTAGGAACACAACTGAAGTACATCTGAAGGCACCTCTCTGAGGATTCTCTTACCTAGACCTATTCAAACGTCTGCCATACACTTTTGAAGAATTATATTCAAATGGTGGGTGATAACTAAATCCATTGGTACTAAGGACTCAGACAATTGCAAGGGATGCCATTGTTTCCAACTTTCCATGGCCTGTTGCAGTGATTTCCCAATGGTGCAACTTAATGCATGCCCTCCAAAACGTGCACATCATAGCCTTACTTTTCACAACAGCACCCAAATGCAAGCGATATCTGGGGAATGGTTCAGTCTTCGTGAAAACATTTTCACCATGCAGGACATTCTGCTTACCAATTTTGCAGGACTGGACATATTTTAACAGGACCAGATATCAAAAGCATAGTTTTGCATAAGTTTAAGTGTAATTAGATGTTGTATTTACGAAAAGAATAACAGAAAATTACTTTGCCTAAAATATTAGTGTGTACTCTAGAACTTGTAACTTCAGTTCTGGTTGGAATATTTGAAAAGTTCTTGCAGTTCTGGAAAGCCCAGGATATGCAGAACATTTCCTGTGATCCAGCCGAACAAGAGCAATTTTGGGCGGACATTGCCACTGTCCGGCAGGATTTGACAAAGACTGGGAATGGGGGTCACTAGCATGTTCTCTTTAGCATATATAACGAATATAAACATCTTGATACAGTTTTATGAAATTTCATTTTTGGCTCTCAATTATCGAATTACTAATAAATTTATTATCAGATAAAATGGTGGTGCACCAGTACAATAGAACTGACATATATTGTACATTGTATACTAGATAAACTGGAAGTTGCATGAAGAACCCCGTCCTGTACTAACCTTTTAAGGGGGTACTGCTCTTTTTGGTCTCCACCAGAACTCATGTAATGCTGTTTACCATGAGAGTCTAACCTACTGCTGGGTTCTGTTGCTCCAGGAGATATGTATACGTTAAAACAGACATTTATACCATTAGGGTTTCACGTGGTAGTAACTACAATGTACGTATTAAACTAATGGAGGCTAGTATAGGTGCCGAGTATGGTTATGTACTATTATATTGCGGGTCCTGTTGGGCGTTGTGTTGCGAACCGTGTCTGAGCTTTTCGGGACGACGACAGGTGGAAGCACCTGTCTTGGCTCTGGGGTATTGGGGCAAGCTGGCCCCAACTCGTCCTCGAACGCGTCCGAGTGGCATCGCTGGTATCTGAGGGGCCATGACCGCGTCACTTCCCCCGTATATTGGGGGGATCCCTACACGGTACCCATCTGCACTTTTAATACAACAGCACCAAGCGCACAGGAACTATTTTAACCAGCAACCTTTGGTGCCAGCGATGACGCTCGGGAACAGAGGTCGAGGTGGGGCCAGCCTGGTATTGGGGTTGCTATGGGCTTCCGGTAACCCAGGGATATAAAGTACTATACCCCATGGGTACTAGTAACCAGTTGTAACAAACCAAGAGTGTCGTTTTCCATTATCTTCCATCCCTATACTCTAGGTAGTATACCTGCACCGCTCAGAGCCGTGAAAAGGGCAGTTTCTCTGCCTTGCTATGTATTTTGGCGTGGTACTCAGCAACTAACAGGAATTATGTGATTATACCCTTTCATAGTCAAGGCCCTATACTTTAATCCCATGTAAGGATGTAATAAATAACATATTTCCCACATTAGGATGAGTGCATTAATGAGGAGAATCTATTTACAGGTAGTTACTGCAATGGGTGGCCCTATTTGTGATAGTCTCTTAGTTGGACATGTGTTACCTATATCTAATTCCGTTCTAGATGACAAGGAAATGAGTAAATATTATGTATTGAGCTGATAATAAACATATTCGCGTAAATGTATGGCCCACCTACTATTTTCTATTGTTAATACAAGTGTCCATACTAATAGGATAGCACGTCTTGACACCCTAATTATTGCCTTTAATAAACAATCTTAGTCTCAATTGGCACTTATCAAACGTGACCACTTTTCTCCCCTCTATTGTATAATGACACTTTCCAGTGAAAACACATACCTTGCCTCACATTTAATCACCTTACACAAAAGCTATTGCAGATATGAATATGCTGTTTTTTGTTTTGAATTCCTGATATATTTATCGTTCCATAGAGGGGATATAGAATCATGTACGATGTATATTTCATGTAAGGGGTGAACACTTTATACTCTATCTCTAAGTACATCGTTATGTATACCTTACTGTACCCTCGTAACTACCAAATATACGTACATTTATTTTTTTATCAAATGCGACTGTCTCATTGACTTAACCAAGGAGCGCCGTATTTAACACCCCCCGTGAAATAACCCATGGCCGTATTTCACGGCCCTGTGACGTCATCAAAATGACGGTTTGTTTACATTTGAACGGCGCAGAAAAGTGCTATTTCAGCTTATTTAGGCCATCCTCCTCTATAATAACTTAATTTGAATCGAAAAAGGTGAAAAAATAAACACAAAGGTACACTTGTTTAGGTCTTTTGAAGGGTTATTTCACTTGGTGAATGTCAGGCCGCATTTCACTTGGCCTACGGCCTCGTGAAGTACGGCCTGACATTCACCTCGTGAAATAACCCTTCAAAAAACCAAAACTCGTGAACCTTTGTCTATGTATTTAGAAGTGAAAGTTTTCAAGATAAGTGGCAAGCAACACAATATGTCACTACACAAATCGTATCTACTATACGTCTTGCTGCATTTAAGTACACGCAAGCCTGTCCGTATACTAACTGCTGCAGCAACAGACCCCTGTTACTATCAACCCGGCGGGGCTTCCCAGAGCTGCTTTTTCCGACTATGATTGACTGATAGTGGCAATGTTGAAATGCCTGGAACTTCTGTTACTTTTAGGCCAAGCTGGCACCAGGGTACTGTACAAGATGGGGATTCATGAAGATTGGAAAACAAGATGACATGGGTCTATCTAAGTCGAGTGTAGTAGACTTTTCATCATGAAGGCTGGGTGTGTCTGGTAGAACTAAGCTTATTGCATGCCACATGCAGAAGCCACTATCTGCAGCTACCAAGATAGAGAATGTGATGTGAGTTTTGCATGTGTTATTGTAGCTAGAGCTCTTACTGCACCACGGCTGCATGGCATGGCAACGGCAAAAAGGCCCTTTATGTCTGTGGGGAAAGAGCAGTTCACACACCACTGAGCATTCACCACTGAGCTACAAACTACAACAATACAATAATGGCAGGGGTACAGCAGAGGTAGACCCTGACATTCTCAACTAGTGGCCAATCGGAATTTCACTTTTCTTAAAGAGAAAATCATAGATATTTAAGATGTATTCATGTTAAATCAGAACAAATGTGGCGTTTTTGCTCTTGCTTGTACCTTTAGAATGGGATCTGACATGATGATGGCGTATTTGGGATCGGCCTATTTGCGTATCAATCAGTTTTCAATTTGGCAATAGGTCAAGGGTCTCAATGAGGCTTAATCTCGCGTGGTGGATTTCCTTTATTGGTCATAAATTTTGCCCAAGCTGCACTTGCACTTTGTGGAAAACAAACTAATATGATGTGATGGAAATTCAATCTTCTAAAACGACGGGACCTATTTATAAAAGTGCCAAATCGGCAGACCATTATTGCTGGAGTAAAAAGTAATTATTACGGTGGAGTCAACAACAGGAGGTGA
Organism: Harmothoe impar; assembly: GCA_947462335.1. Lineage (NCBI taxonomy): Eukaryota > Metazoa > Annelida > Polychaeta > Phyllodocida > Polynoidae > Harmothoe > Harmothoe impar. The sequence goes on along the minus strand of OX381711.1, from coordinate 41,574,462 downwards.
GACACACTTTGCTACTTGTAACATAGTTTTAATATGACTCGGACAAGCTACAATATAAAGTAGGTTAAAGTGAAAACTAGTTTACTGCCCCCTCCCCTTTGATGTAAATCAGTATGTTGAATATTCGTATAAAGGACGTTCCTGTAAAAAGACGATAATAGAAATAGTAGATAATGGTTGGAAGCATGCGTCATACACCTAGTTCGGGTATCACCTCACCTATGCCCAGGTGTAACTGGGTCACAGCCACCCCCCCCCCCCATACAGCAGGCAGGCGGAGCAGGTAGGCAGCTGGCTATCATTTTCTTTGTAATTGTTTTAAAATTTGTTAAATGTTAATAAATAGGTGGCCTCTTATTAAAGAGGGTAAAAATGGATACTATAAATAGCTGAATTTACAGGCATTTATACTGGGGGCAGTCTCAGGTGTATGGTTCCTGATTGTGTCATTGAGCTGTAGAGCACATCCTGAAGACTCAAATGACAACCCCCCATCCCCCACATACTTCTCCCTTTACCATACCTGGGGCATGGACTGTGTGTCCATGCTGGAGGACTTCACAAGTCGCGCTTAGCTTGGTGCACCATACATCTTGGTTTTCAAGTCTCTCCACAATATAACTATAAGCGGTTGAAGACAACATTTTCCGGATCAAGTCAAATTATAATCTACCAATATCGCTTCATGACAAAATACATTACCATACAAATATAGTGTTTACGTACAAACTAGATATATATATATAGACAGCTCTATACTAAATCTGGTTAACATCGTTATTTCGATGGCATCGCCTATAGATGAAATATGAACTGATCCATGTCAAGTAATCATCAGATCGTAATCAACCCATTGAGGGCGGATGTAGACTATAGTCTACATCCATGCCAGGCCGAATGTAGACTATTCACTATGGCTAAAAAAGAAAAATTTCTGCTCGACCTCAATGGGTTAACGCATTTATAGAAGTGACCGTAGCCTACTTTTGCTAAAGAATCTTAATACTGTATTAACTTATGACTCCCAAACTAATGCATGGAATATCCACATTTTAGTTGATTTCTCCCAGAAAAAATAGAGAAATTGATTAAAACAGATATCCAGAGAAAAGTGACTAGTGGGGTTTACATTTTAAAAATATTGTAATGCTAAGATATAGGCTTACATTTACATATATATATGTGGTACATTTAACGTGTGGAACATATATGTCTAACATGTTAAATGGACTACCACATCCAGATATACAGCGAAGTATTTCCTAAAAGACATGGAATCATATTTAAAATAGAGGGGCATAAATGTGTGGGAACATACATCTATATCCCATAAATGTTTACTATCTCCTGTCTGAAGAACAAAGTGGTTGGAAAAGAATTGGTCAGCAGATTTACACTAATGTGGAACTAAGTTTTCCTAGGAGTAGTACATTATTTATGTTAGTCACCCTCCACTGCTCCTACCCAATCCACTGCTGCCAACACAGGACCCTCTTGTCCTCCCAAAACACCTCACTTTTTTGAAAAGAAAAATCTATTTAACCGTTTTCCAGTGGTGGTAGATTTACAATTCTCCTAGAATTCTCTTAGTTAAGATCCCGTCTATCTATACTGCACGAGAAATGTAACTTTTGTGCACTCAATAGAAATGGTTGCCAGTCACAATTAATTACGAAAATGCCACCGACTTTTAGTTCTAGTTTTAATCAAGTGGGGCAGGCAGGTGCTTGCTGTGGGTGCTGGTTGCCAGCGAACCCAGCGAGAAATGTGATTTCTAGTTATAAAATCAATTTATTTTCCAATTATCAGCGTTAACAGCAATGCGCAGGTTCAGTAATTATCAATGTGTATTCCACACTAAGTAATATGATAAGACTGACAAATATAAGAGAAATTAGCTATTGAAGGGGATAGTATTTATGAAAAAACTGTCAAACTCGCCACTCAGATCAACGTCCGTTCTGACATTTCTGAGGCCCATTTCCGGCGATTGGACCTTCTTTGAGATATAGAATCTAATTAAACTCAATATCCCTATGCATTGCACTTGTGTAATCTCTCATCAGCGCCCACAGGCAACATGTAACAGTATCTTGATGCTATGACGGATAGGAACTTTAACGACTAGATTAGCAGATCGGTGTCCAAAATCGGCCCCCCTGGGAAGACCCTACCCCCTGATGAGCAGATATGGTTTCCTGTAATTGGAGATCAGCTGTAGCTAAACAGTGCTAAAGGCTGACACTACTGCCATCGTGAGTACGAGTAATGTTGACCCTTGAAACTATACTGCTTAACTCCATCACACCGTAATTGAAGTAACCAGACAAATAAGGCCACTCAAAATCCTGTCCTTTGCCTATAGTCTAATATATAGTCCTCACCAGAATTGATCAAATATGTCAGAAATACTGGCATATGAGTAAAACAAACAATAGTGGTTTTTTTTCAAAACGAGCGACTGTCATTGCCAAAATTACTACCCTCTCTCAATGAGTAGCAGCGGATGACACCACGGCCAAAGAGCACACAGTCTTGAGCACTACATAAAATATAGTATTTCTAGAATACCAGTATCAAAAACATTCAAGGCAAGCCTCCATTTTACCTGTCAATGTCCACTTAGTCTGGGCATTTGCAAAGCCATATTACCAACCGAGGCAGAACACTCGAACAGCTTCACTTCCAATACTCAACTACTCAAATTCCTCCTGCATACTCTGCATAGTCACAATCAGCCACCTCTGCCACTTCTGGTACCCTCTAGATTTGTCTGCAGCACACCTTGACTTCCGGGTTAATGGGAGTGCTTAAAATTAAAGGGGCATTCTCACCACTCGCACATAACCACATAGTAGACTAGAACAGTACTAGAATTGTGAGTGGGATACGCTTGGTGATTATGCCACTTTAGGGCAATGGCATACATAAATACTCGATATAGAAACATACCAGAACCTGAGAGTATTAGCTGAAGCTTGCATTATAAATACCATTTAACAGAGATAGCTTGTGAACTTTTTTTGCTCTCAATTGATTTACTGTATTTTTCTCATCATCTAACTGCCTGAGGCAGAGCAGTGTGAATATACATTTCTAAAAAATCATGTTCATCATTGTTAGAAATAGTTTTGTATTACGCCTAACTGCAAAAGCTGTATCAGCTTTTAAAGAATTACTATATTCATATTCATTAAAGATGACTTTCTGCTACAATCCAAAACAGGGCATGGTATCATAGCTCGAGGATTTCATCGGCACAGAAGTTATTGTATCTAGCGCCTTTCAACATTATTATACCAGGTTACCACTACCGCAAAAAATATGGACAGCAGAAACTCCACTGTTCTCACATGCAGGAGTTGGACAGAATACAACGTAGCGATCAGCTAATACAGTGGACACACAGAGAAAATTGTTGCGATTCAGGCCTACTATAACATCTAGATATTTATAGAATCTAATTGGACAGTCGAGGGAAAAGGGTCCTCAAAGCTAAAAACTCAATAATAAAGTTGATGTCATCAGCTTTCCAGTGATATCTTTTATAAGCAGATACCACCTCCAGTTTTTCAGTGCTGGCTCTCTGAATATGTGTGGTCACAGTCCAATCTTAAATGCCAATGATCTCTATCTTACTTTGCTATTCCTATCTAATTAGCATAATTATGCTAATTACCAAATATCTAAACATTTGGCCATAACTTCTGATCTAAAAATGGTATTACGCATAATATTATAACTCATTGTGGGGCCTTCTATCAATCTTTTTTTAATTTCTCGATTTAGAATGAAAATCATGTTTCCATGGTAACAAACATGTGCAAAACACCAATTTAGGCCCAAAAACGTTCTTTTCCATTCAAAATATGGAATGTTTTCACCATAGATGGAATCCTCTTACATGGCCTATCATATTCTACATAAAAAAGTAGAATAGACAAGTTTTTGCTATATTTTGGTCCTCTTTTGGCCATATGGAGCCCCCTGGTGGCCAAAGTCGGTACTAAAAATCCCTCACGGAGAGCCCTTTTCCCTTGTTGATCCCTTGCTCAAGTTGAGTTTGAGTTTTGATAGTTTTTATTGCTTTTCTTCACAGGTATATATACACGTGGTCTTCCTTTGAGCAACGACAGGGAAAAAGAACAAAAAAGCCCTGATCCAAGAATCATCTCTAATAAATCCATGGGTTTTTAGATACAATAAATTCGAAAATGTCAATAAAATAGCTACCTTTTTATATGTGGATATGAGACTTCAGACTTGTCATTTTTACTTCTAATTATACTATACAATCACAGATTTGTAAAAAATATTGCTATACCGCATCAAGTATTTATCGGTCTTTGACATCCAATGTTACATAGCTAGTGTACTCATATCCATAGTTATCTATACAGTTCCACTTAATGTAATAAGTGTGCAACCTCTAAGCTGCCGATCCCTTACTTGGGCATGAATAGACATTTTAGTCACAGATAAACAAGTGTAAAGATGAAGAAAAAATAAATAGAACAGATATGTGTTGAGCTCCCCTACTACCCGGTATCTTTAAACTAATAGTCAAGTACATCGTTAGTTAGTCGGTTGGATATCACATCATCCAGGATTTGACCTTTGATATACAAGGAGCATCCATTACATGATCCCGTAGTGAGTGAGGATGGGGCTACTGTTTACCAGTCAGCCACATTGATGATGATGAGATGAGAGCTGTCTGTACACCAGACCAGCGTTCATGTTAAAGAATTGTGTTGGTCAAACACCACTACATCAGCGGTACATATTATGGAAGCTTTTTCTACTACCTGGCATATAACAATACTACACTGGACATCATAGTGAAAGCAAAAAAAATGCCATTAAATATTTTAACTTTTTTTTTACAATACCTACGATTTAGAATATAGACAAAGGTTCACGAGTTTTAGTCTGTTGACTAGGTTATTTCACGCGTTGGCCCCTGGGCCGTATTTCACGAGGCCGTAGGCCAAGTGAAATGCGGCCCAGGGGCCAACAAGTGAAATAACCTTGTCAACAGTCTAAAACGAGTGTTCCTTTGTGTTTATTTTTTATCTTTATCGATTCAAATTAAATTATTAGGACCTATAGGGGGGTGGAGGGCTTATAATAGCGTTTTTCTATGTCGTTCAAATGTAAACAAACCGCCATTTGATGACGTCACAGGGCTGTGAAATACGGCCATGGGTTATTTCACGGGGGGTGTGAAATACGGCGCTCCTTGGTTAAATCAATGAGGCACCCGTATTCCATAAAAAATAAAATTGTAAAGTCGCCCTTTTGTCAATATTCCAAATTGTGCACAAGGGTTTTAAGAACACATTTACATATTTCAAACTCCTATTGCCTATGTACTGAGCTGAATCTCTGCGTTTTATCACTCTTAAAGATTGTAGGTGAGGGGGTTACTTCACATTATGCGTTGGGTTCCTTCTAAAACTGCTAGAGGTATATGTACAGTGCCCGCCATCCCTTCTATAAACCATGCATTTGCAACATTGTAAACCGCATTTGATATTGAACACGAACCAAATTGCAATACTAAGGTAAGGAGTGTTTGGCGATGATGCATTACAATACATAAGAATATCAACAAAAGACCTGCAGTGTTCATAAACTCAGAGGTTTTCCTACCCGAATCGTTCTGCAGAGTTTGGCTCTTACTGTTTTTTCCTCACCATTAAGGTCAAATCCCACAACGTGATAAAAGGGTCTAAAGATCTTGCTTATTGATACCGTGGGCTTTGAAATCGCAACAGCTCTGCCACATTACTGCATTCTCCAAATCCCACACTTTACGATTTGGACAGGGAGAGTGTTGCGATTTGGGCCATATGGAACATAGCGTAGGGTTTAAAATCGAAACAGAAGGGACTTTGAAATTCAAATATTAAAGAATGTTGATGCAATTACATTACCTGCAACTATATTCACCATTATATGCATAGCTAAACACTATAAATCGCAGAGCAAATCCCTGGTATATATGGAGCATGTGGGATTTGGGTAATGATTAATCAGTGACACAACCATTGTGATATAGCAAGAAACCTTGACATATTCTATTAAGAAACATTCTCAAGGCCTTCTGGTGGAAGATATTTAACTTTTTTGATTCTTGGGATTTGCCAAATCACAAGACAGAGGCAACACTTTCTTGCCAATTTAGGCCTGTCTTAGCCAATATAGTGCTCAACATCGGCAATAAGACCAATTCACAACATTTTCTGACCCTCTTTCGCATTGTGGGATTTGATCTTTAGAGCTGTGCTGAGATGTGGGGACATGGTTATAGACACTGCATTCATATATAGGGAATGAACGTTGCAGTTAGTATAGGATCATTTTTTTATTCCCCATTTGGCAAGTAGTGATTAGAATGCACGGCAATGAGCCACCTTATTGATTGCCCAATAGAGGCCCTGCATGACAAATGACAAAACCTTCCGTTCCAGAACGACTGCATATTGAGTAATAAGCACTGGAAGGAACAACGCTGTACTTGCCACCCGTGCATGGAATATTATAGTCAGTGGCAAACTGCTCTACATCTTGAAACGAATTGTACTGATTATACACAGCTGATGCAGAATAGATAAATGTTTTAGCTTGGTTGACTCAGGGAAGAAAACCCTTTTCATGGCTGGCGGCTAAAATATCTCTGTTTTGCCCATATGCAGTGGCGGATCCAGGATTTTCCAGAGGGGGGGCCCAAACCTGGCCAACCATGGAGTGACTGTCTGTTTCCGCGCAGCGCAAGCGCAGCGCAAGCGCAGCGCAAGCGCAGCGCAAGCGCAGCGCAGTGCATGCAAAGCACAGCTCAGCTGCCTTACTAGGGGGGGGTTTGGGGGCACCCCCCCCCCAAGAAAATGTGGATGGTCTAGACTTCAAATGGTACCTTCTCACACATTTTTGGACACAATATTTTAAGACTCAGGTCTGTGTGTATAATATTATGGTATTATCCCCTTCTCTCTTTTCCCCCCTCTTTTCTCCTCTCTTCTTCCCCTCTTTTTTTTTGCCTGTCGGCCCTCCCTGGATCCGCCAATGAGTTTAACTTATGATAATGCTTTGAATATGTATTATACAATAATAACGGAGAAAATGAATACAACATTGCATGGTGGATAGAAATCACCCGTGCTTTCCACATTAGAAGCTTGGTGATTTTAATTGGACTACTCCCAAGCCACTTTATGTCATTCAGTTCAATGAAGGAGTTCTCTTCAACTGATTTCCCCCTGAATGGTTTACCAAAACGTGTAGGAGAGTACTACACCTGTATTTGGAGAGTGAACCAAACCGATGCTTGGAGAGTGGAAGAGGGGCTAAGTGAGAGGAAACCGGAACCGGAAGACGTGACCACATGACCCTGGCTCTGCTCCTACGTCCGGTCGCTAAAACCGCGCCCATTACAGCCAAACAGGCGCATGCGCATCCCTTACGTCCGCCGTAGCTATAGCCTTCCGGAGATACCTCTTACAGCTCAGAGTATTTCGTCAGAGGGAAAGGGGTGGGCACCTGTCTAAGAGGGCTTTTATAAGAATCGAAGTCCGGCCATTATACACTTCGTGGATACCCACCGGTCAGGATCTGAGGTCACCATGCATGGGTGCAGTTATGAAATGTCCAACCTGTTCAAAACATGTTAAATGCCAAGTGCAACTTGATGCAGCTGAATGGAAATCAGAAACATTCATTAGAATTGCAATTGGCAGTTAGCTATATGGCAGGCCACTTCGTATCATCTAAATATGTTTTCATGACTGGCTTTTGAGGACGGACTGGGTATAATAGCGGATGGACCATTTATGAAATTAAAAAAACAACAACAACAGAATCCTAACCTCCCAGGAGCGTGTCACGCAGGGTATATACGGCATAGACTGCCTACGTGACCCCCCACCCACCCCATACAGATTGCCAATATCGTTATATTCCTTTAGAACCTGCAGATATTTAAAATATGGGGATGTACTGTCGACAAACTCTTTCTGTGGTGAGTGCGGCCTCCACTTCTCTGAAGATGTCTACCATATACATAAATGAATGTACATGTGGGTGTGGAGTTAATGGTGTTCTATTTTCTTAAGGCGATAATAGTGCCCTGGACGAGATCAGGTCTGCCCTGGAGCACCATGACGTTATGACGGTGTACATGCACTGCTGCCCTGGTTAACCTATATCTAAACCACAGCGGAGTAATAGATAGACAATGGGCCCCACCAGCAATCTGTGGTTAATTCTACATACCTTTTCATAACCCTAGTCTACCTATTACATACACTCAGTTACTCGTGGGTTATCTACTACATGTCTACCTTTACACCTCCTGCTTTACGCCCACGGTCAAATCCTAGCCCCCTGTACAACCGCTATCTGTATCATAACCGCTATATGTATCAACTACATTTAGAGGTTGACCATCCAACCGCTATGTGTATCAAAAAAAAGCTATGTGTATCAAATTATGTGTATCAACAAGGTGTTATCTGTATCAAGTATATCTTGTGCTCCTCTCAACACTAAGCGTATCAAAATTGAGTTGACAGCGACTTTGTTTCAAACATTGTTATAATCTGAAAAAAGTGAAGTTTTTAATATAAGTTTTTGGAAAATGGCCGAAAAAGAAAAAAAATCTTGAAAACATCATTTTCTCAGAAATTTGACCAGAAAATTGTCAAAAATGATGTAACAGTCAAATTACCTAAGAATGGCCAATTTGACGAGAAAAGTGTCAAAACTTGTTTAAAAGTCAAATTTCCTAAAAGTGGCCAGTTTCCAAAATCTGGCTAATTTGGCAAGAAACTGGTAAAAACATTAAAAAGTCAAATTTCTTGAAAACGGCCAATTTGACGAGAAAAAGTAAGAAAATGTGTAGAAGTTAATTTCCCGAAATTGGCCTTTGTTCCAAACACTGTTTTAATCTGAAGAAAAAGAAGTTATTATCTGAGAATGTATTTTTCCTGACAATGGCCAATTTGGCCAGAAATGTGTCAAAAATATATACAAAGTCAAATCACCTAAAAATGGCCAATTTAAAAGTGGCAAAAAATGTTTGAAAGTTGAATTACCAAGGAATAGCCAATTTGGCGAGAAAAGTGTCAAAAATCATAAAAATGTTAGTCTCCAAAATTTGGTCAATTTGGCGAGAAACTGGTATGGTAAAATATCGCCAGTGAAATTTTTTGTTGTTAGATATATATATTAGGCACCTTGATACAGATAGTGGTTAGCTTGACAACCGCTATCTGTAGTAACAATGCTATCTGTGTCAACCATACCTTTGGGGAGCCAGGCAATGCAGGAGAGGTCAATTAAGGTCAAAATATAATCAGGGAACATTTGTAGGTCAATTGTAGGGCAGGACATCAAGGTAGAACACCACACTCCATTAAGAGACATTTAAGCACTTTGATACAGATAGTGGTTTGCCTGACAACCGCTATCTGTAGTAACATCCCTATCTGTATCAACCATACCATTTTGGAGCCAGGCAATTTAGGAAAGGTCAACTAAGGTCAGAATATAATCATGCAACATGTGTAGGTCAATTGTAGGGCAGGACATTAGGGCAGGACAGGGTTGTGGACATCGTACTCCCTTTGATAAAATAGAAATTTAGTCACCTTGATACAGATAGTGTTTGGCCTCACAACCGCTATCTGTAGTAACACCATCATCTGTATCAACCATCACACTCCTTAACCCTTTAAGGACGGCATGATACCTTAATACATCATGCCCTTAGTTGTATTGATGCATATATGCAGCCCTGGTGAGTAACTCACCAGATTCAAGTATGATACAGATAGCGTTTATTGATAGAGATAGCGGTTGGATGTGCCTATTCTCAATGACCAAAAAGTTGTAACAGATAGCGTTGATTACTACAGATAGAGTTTGGAAGGTTACTACGGATAGCGCTTTTTGATACAGATAGCGGTTGGATGGGCAACCTCTATATGTAATTAATACATATAGCGTTTATGATACAGATAGCGGTTGAACACCCCCTGACCAGACACCATTAGGGTAAGCTCACCTATTTCCGACCTACCACCATAAGTCGACCACCTTCTACTCCATATTGTAGATCATGCATGCTGTATTGGGTAATAAATATGTTTAAGGAAGAATTTTGAGGTGTTGTTAGTCCAACTGAACTTCTTTTCTATTACCTTATCCATCAATTTGATATAATTATAATGTGCTGAAGTAGGACTGTTTGACCTATTTTTACATGGAGGATATTTGTATTTCCTGAGAAATCTATATGTTTGATGATTATTTTCATCTACTTTTTTCATTATATTACTGCTTCATGATTTTATATGAATGCATGCATATCTCGAAAATGTTAAGTTGAAGGATTTTCACGAAAATATCTATGATTATGATTGAGAGGGCACCAGGCAGATCCTACTGATTTCACCATGACCTGACCAGAATTTCACCATAAGACGACCTCAGTTTACAAGGTATAAGCAGTAACCCTGTAAGAGTAGTTATTCTGTAAGGAAAGCTACCCATATGCCTACTTCTCAGAAGGTCCTAGATTAAAGAAAAAACGCTTGTAATGGGGAAAAAATGAACCTGCATGATTTTAACATTATTCTACTGCATAAATCCAGTTTGTTTGGATATGAATAAGGAGTCCTTCATATATCTTTGATGGAGATAAGAGTGGTCGACTCTAGGTGAGTTTTGGTCGACATTGAGTGAAATTAGCCCGTATGAAATTTCCAAATTTAAGGGCCATTTTCTACATATAATATTGATAAAAAAGTCATCAATCATGATAAGTTGAACCCCCTTGATGCTTCCCCGATATCTGGTACAGCAAATCTGATCCAATAGTGGTTTTACCTCACATAATGAAGCATCTGCCAATGGTCATGAAAAACTGTGACGGGAAGGGTCGACTTATGGCGAATCTACCCTATCCGCTTCATGGAATTCGCTGAATATGCTGGTGTTTTGGTCCCCTCGAAATGTCATCGAAAATTAAGAAATGGGGTTCATTTTCAAAAATCTCAGTAGAAGTTAGAAGGGAGGGGGTTATCCTTTATTTACCATTAGATGTTGACTACTAAAGAAGGGGCAGCCCTTTTAAGGGCTTAGAAGTCTGTATTACAAATATAAAGCAGTAGTTTTAGGGCCTCAAATCTGCGTCTTTTCAGCCTAAAGCCCACGGAAATGGGGAGTCTTTTTGGAAAAGTAAAACACATGGCTGACTAGCGCTGACTAGCGCTGACTAGCGCATGTCCTGTCTCACGTCCCCGTCACGTGCCACCCGCTCCTGCTGTCACGCAGACAGTCCCATGGGGTTGCTCTTTCTTTGCTTGGTGCAGGCAGAACATGCCTGTTTTATCGTTGAACACAACTCCCTCACAGGCCCCTGCAGGGAACGACATTACAGGCACCCATCTCAGTCTCAACTCTCCAAGCCGATTCCAGAACTACCCAGAGACATGAGAGAGCTGAGGAGACTCATGTTTGGAGAGTGGATCTTGAATCACCTGCGCATGTGGGATAGGTACTTCCGACAGGACATGACTCAGGATTTTGTTAAGCCCGTGTCGCTGACAAGAGCTCTTTCTTCTTTGTTGCCTTATCATTTTTTTCCCATTGAAATCATCCTCCGTGTATTTTGACAAATTGTGATCAAATTATGACAGATGTTCTTGCCAAAGAGTTGATAATTGGGATAGACTCGTTTCTCGAATATATCATTTTGACTATTTTATACTATGCAGTATGGCATACCATGGAGGAGGGATCAGACACCCTGTAGGACACATGATATTATCGTATTTACATATAGAAAGGTGTGGGTCAGCATGACGATCAAAATGTTTCCCAAACCACGTTGTCTAACGTATAGAAAGGCCTGAGTACTGGTCACGCCTACCATCCGACTGTTGCTGCCGGGGTACTCTCGTTCCCAAATCCTTCCGAAGGAAGGCTCTGGTAACAGCCAAATGACCTTGAACTTGGGATTTTGCTGGGTCTGGTCAACCCCTGCTGGTAGCCTGGAACCAGTGGGCAGGAACCATAATGTATGATGGTAGTTTTAGGTAGCTTTACCATCAGCCTTTCTGGTTCCATTTCCTGTTCCTGTTCACTGGTTCCAAGCTACCAGCAGGGGTTGCCCAGACCCAGCAAATTCCCACCATTTGGCTGTTACCAGAGTCTTCCTTCGGAAGGATTTGGGAACGAGAGTACTGCCGGGGAAGCACGTTCTATGTCTTTTAGAGGGTCATACATCTTAACAAGAGTGAGGCAATGCTGTACTCTCGTTATTCATATATATGAGAGTCCAGGCTTATCAGGCGGAAAGAGAACAAATTGTGAAAACACGTCTTGTTATTGACCCCACTTCGACAATAACCTCACCTAGCCACTCTGTAGGTGTCACTTGGTTACCAATATACCCGTTGACCCCACTTCAACCTTACCTTCATGCAACTCTTGTATGCAAGTGTACATGTTACTGCCAAAGCATGGCGACTCATTTACCTTTCTCAGTGTAAGGACTATGCACAGTTACTTCACAACACATTTTGAGCGGTATCCTGAGAATCCTCCCATAGAAGAAGAATACAAAAGGCATCTCAATATCTATATGTTTATAATTCATATTCCCTTTGTGACGAAAGTATTTTGACATAGTCCGCGATCTGGTTCATAGAATTTGATGTCAGGTGTTTGTGATCTGGTTTCAGAAGCTATTCAAATTTAAAAATACTTTTAATGGTTGTAGATATGAGTGGATGTGTGCTGTCAAATCCTGTATCAGGTTACTGTTGGTACTAAAATATCCAACAAAGGCAATACATTTTACAGTGTTACTTAGTTTAAAAGGTTTGGCACCTGTGGGACTGCATGGGAAAGGGGCTTTGTCCTGCATGGATCCGCCTATTTCAGTCCCCATGTTCAATACAGATAAAGCTTATTGCAAACGCATTCAAATGTGTGTGAAATTATGAATGTATACATACGCCTGGTCTAACGTAGTACTTATCTGCCCAGAGGCGTGACAATTAAGCCATTTCAAAGTAGGGGAGTATTTTGACCTCTTTTGACCCCTATTTACTTGACCTTTTTGGTTTGACCTTTTTTTATGTTGGTCAAAAGTCGGGGGGGGGGGCATGTCCCTTGCCCCCCCCCCCGGTTGTCACGCCCCTGCTGTCCCATACTTTGAGTGTTGTATATCAAAAAAAAAATTATACTCTGTCGTAGTGTGTCAGACGGTTTGGATTCAAAAGTTAATTCTCTTAGACCACGACCTTCCTTCCCTCCCTCCCTATTCCAGTCATCACCACTCCCTATCATTTTGCTCAGATGGGAACTTATTGCCCGATCATGGTCGATGTGTGATCAAGATCGTTCACGGTTTTATCCGACACCTTCGACATTTTCTCAGTTCCTACTCTAACGAACGGAAGGATCATAATAAGTTGAAGGGGGGGGGGGGGGCAATGGTATTTCCGTGGGAATTTCGTGGTTATGGAAGTTCTCAGCTGATATAGTTGGAGAAGTGCAGAAAAAATATTTTTTATTTTTACTATTTAAGCTATTTTTAGGCTAATCAAGAAAATTAGTGTTCTTACAGTGGTATGTTCTACACCAATCAGAAGCAAGCATGTTGATCACGTGATCATTGAGCAATGGTGCCAATGTAAACAAAGCCTATGCTGATCTTACAGTGACCTAGCATCCAAAAGCCGGCGATTGAGCATCAACATATGATAGGCGGTTCGATAAATATATTTTGGTCATTCAATAAACCCTGTATTATATGCTAGGTTCCTGCACGCCCAATATTAAACCTTTTCAATATTTTTATTGGCTCAAAATGTTCATATCACATAAGCTTATCACATTCACCAGTATTGTGAATGCAATTCTATATATAAAGTAAACAAGCACATAGTATAATATTCAGTCGGCAATATGTGAATAATTATAGCAAAGTATCATAAATGGGAATTTTAATTGGAGGAGGGGGTAATCCGCAAATGTCTGTGCAGTGGCAGAGCAGTCTGAATGACCTATGCAATATCTCTAGCATCTCTTATATTTTCACAAATACACAGACAATCATTTCGAATGGTTTGTAACTTTCTAGGTACCTATTAAGGGGCACCATCAGTCAGAAAACTGCCTAGCTCCATGATAAGACTAAGCATTCGTTTATATACCAATAAACTAGTAGCACAATCAACTGCCTTCTGCTTGTGTACATATTTAACTAACACATATGGTTTGTCATCATGCATTCAACTTTCCGGCATGGGTTTCCAAACTTAGACTATAGTTGATAATGACACCTAGGCAATTAAACTCTTGTGCCCCTTTTAGTAGAGTATTCTGTACGTACAGACCACAATTACCAATGTCAGGCTGCAATCTATTTGACTGCTACCATAGTACTTTAGTTCTATAACAGTTAATTTGCTGCCTATTCAATTGGCATCAGGCACTAATGCTGTATAATGGATGCAGTTACAAAATGGGGTGTATACAACACTGTAATAGGGAATTGGAGGCTAGGAAGACAAGACAGAACGCAGTACTGTGGTAAACAAAGGTAGTTCTCTATTGACAGAATCAGGGTTGTACATTCATCATCTATCATCAATCATCTATCATCAATCCTCATAGTATGTCTGTCCATCATCATAGTGAGTCATAGACTGCCACTGCTGGCTGCTGCAGGCTCTTTTATAGACAGCCCTATGGTGATGCCATCTGGTGGGAGAGTCCTGTACTATGCAGCTCCTCCGCACCTCCTCGGCACCTCCTCCGCACCTGTCATCACCATTACACTCTCCCCTGCTCATACAAAACTTAGGGGTCCCCTTTTTGTGTTGCTACACCATATCCACATCCCTTTGTGCTTGTTCAAGTGGATTTTCTGTCCCTCCTGACACGCCAGATTGGTTCCCTCCACTCGGCTCAGGACAATCATCCCATCCATCTCTGTATAAAAATATCTTGAACATTGGCAGTTGGCCAATGTGTTATCTTGTGTGGATTTGCCTCACGTTTCAGGCCATCACCCCATCAATCTTTGTATAAAAATATCTCTCTGGACACTCTCGAACTGGTTCCCTCCACTCAGCTCCGGACACGCCAGACTAGTTCCCTCCACTCAGCTCAGGACACGCCAGACTGAACCTGCCAGACTGGTTCCCTCCACTCAGCTCAGGACACGCCAGACTGGTTCCTTCCACTCAGCTCAGGAAACGCCAGACTAATTTTCATCCACTCAGCTCAGGACACGCCAGACTGGTTCCTTCCACTCCGCTCAGGACACGCCAGACTGGTTCCATCCACTCAGCTCCGGACACGCCAGACTGGACCCGCCAGACTGGTTCCTTCCACTCAGCTCAGGACACGCCAGACTGGTTCCTTCCACTCAGCTCAGGACACACCAGCTTCCAACCACTTTGTGTAGATCCCCATGTAGATCAGCGTGCAGCACCCCCGTGTAGATCAGCATGCAGCACCCCCTTGTGGATCCCCGTGTAGATCAGCATGCAGCATCCCCGTGTAGATCAGCATGCAGCACCCCCGTGTAGATCAGCGTGCAGCACCCCCGTGTGGATCCCCGTGTAGATCAGCATGCAGCATCCCCGTGTAGATCAGCATGCAGCACCCCCGTGTAGATCAGCATGCAGCACCCCCGTGTAGATCAGCGTGCAGCACCCCCTTGTGGATCCCCGTGTAGATCAGCATGCAGCACCCCCATGTAGATCAGCATGCAGCACCCCCATGTAGATCAGCCTGCAGCACCCCCGTGTAGATCAGCCTGCAGCACCCCCGTGTAGATCAGCATGCAGCACCCCTGTGTAGATCAGCGTGCAGCACCCCCGTGTAGATCAGCGTGCAGCACCCCCTTGTGGATCCCCGTGTAGATCAGCATGCAGCACCCCCATGTAGATCAGCATGCAGCACCCCCGTGTAGATCAGCATGCAGCACCCCCGTGTAGATCAGCGTGCAGCACCCCCGTGTAGATCAGCATGCAGCACCCCCGTGTAGATCAGTGTGCAGCACCCCCTTGTGGATCCCCGTGTAGATCAGCATGCAGCACCCCCATGTAGATCAGCCTGCAGCACCCCCGTGTAGATCAGCATGCAGCACCCCTGTGTGGATCAGCGTGCAGCACCCCCGTGTAGATCAGCGTGCAGCACCCCCTTGTGGATCCCCGTGTAGATCAGCATGCAGCACCCCCATGTAGATCAGCCTGCAGCACCCCCGTGTAGAGCAGCATGCAGCACCCCTGTGTAGATCAGCGTGCAGCACCCCCGTGTAGATCAGCGTGCAGCACCCCCTTGTGGATCCCCGTGTAGATCAGCATGCAGCACCCCCGTGTAGATCAGCATGCAGCACCCCCGTGTAGATCAGCATGCAGCACCCCCTTGTGGATCCCCATGTAGATCAGCATGCAGCACCCCCGTGTAGATCAGCATGCAGCACCCCCGTGTAGATCAGCGTGCAGCACCCCCCTGTGGATCCCCGTGTAGATCAGCATGCAGCACCCCCATGTAGATCAGCCTGCAGCACCCCCGTGTAGAGCAGCATGCAGCACCCCTGTGTAGATCAGCGTGCAGCACCCCCGTGTAGATCAGCGTGCAGCACCCCCTTGTGGATCCCCGTGTAGATCAGCATGCAGCACCCCTGTGTAGATTAGCGTGCAGCACCCCCGTGTAGATCAGCGTGCAGCACCCCCTTGTGGATCCCCGTGTAGATCAGCATGCAGCACCCCCATGTAGATCAGCATGCAGCACCCCCGTGTAGATCAGCATGCAGCACCCCTGTGTAGATCAGCATGCAGCACCCCCGTGTAGATCAGCGTGCAGCATCCCCCTGTGGATCCCCGTGTAGATCAGCGTGCAGCACCCCCATGTAGATCAGCATGCAGCACCCCTGTGTAGATCAGCATGCAGCACCCCCGTGTAGATCAGCATGCAGCACCCCCGTGTAGATCAGCGTTCAGCACCTCCGTGTAGATCAGCATGCAGCACCCCTGTGTAGATCAGCATGCAGCACCCCCGTGTAGATCAGCATGCCGCACCCCTGTGTAGATCAGCGTGTAGCACCCCCTTGTGGATCCCCGTGTAGATCAGCATGCAGCAAGCCTGTGTAGATCAGCATGCAGCACCCCTGTGTAGATCAGCATGCAGCACCCCCGTGTAGATCAGCATGCAGCACCCCTGTGTAGATCAGCATGCAGCACCTCCGTGTAGATCAGCGTGCAGCACCCCCTTGTTGATCCCCGTGTAGATCAGCATGCAGCAAGCCTGTGTAGATCAGCATGCAGCACCTCCGTGTAGATCAGCATGCAGCACCCCTGTGTAGATCAGCATGCAGCACCTCCGTGTAGATCAGCGTGCAGCACCCCTTTGTGGATCCCCGTGTAGATCAGCATGCAGCAAGCCTGTGTAGATCAGCATGCAGCACCCCTGTGTAGATCAGCATGCAGCACCCCCGTGTAGATCAGCATGCAGCACCCCCGTGTAGATCAGCGTGCAGCACCCCTGTGTAGATCAGCATGCAGCACCCCCTTGTTGATCCCCGAGTAGATCAGCGTGCAGCACCCCCGTGTAGATCAGCGTGCAGCACCCCCTTGTGGATCCCCGTGTAGATCAGCATGCAGCACCCCCATGTAGATCAGCGTGCAGCACCCCCGTGTAGATCAGCCTGCAGCACCCCCTTGTTGATCCCCGTGTAGATCAGCGTGCAGCACCCCTGTGTAGATCAGCATGCAGCACCCCCTTGTTGATCCCCGTGTAGATCAGCGTGCAGCACCCCTGTGTAGATCAGCATGCAGCACCCCCGTGTAGATCAGCATGCAGCACCCCCATGTAGATCAGCGTGCAGCACCCCTGTGTGGATTCCCATGTAGATCAGCATGCAGCACCTCCGCACCTAGCTGCCCCTGCAGCTCCTCCGCATCTAGAAGGCCACAGAATCGTCCTCTCAGCAGCTCTAGAAACGTGTTCACCACGGCCACAGAAACGTGGTGACAACACCCACAGGACCGTCTTCACAACACCCACAGAAAGGTCTTCACAACATCCACAAATTCATCTTATCAGGAACAACAGAAAATGAAACAGCTCCTCCGCACCTCTCCTCCGCACCATGTGCAGATGAGGGTTGCTAAGCAACCAGTGACTTGTTTACATCAAGTTAAAGCAGCTCCTCCGCATTCTGGATGGACACAGAAACGGCCACAGAAATGTCTTCACCACGGCCACAGAAACGTCTTCACCACGGCCACAGAAACGTCTTCACCACGGCCACAGAAACGTCTTTACCACAGCCATAGAAACGTCTTCGCCACGGCCACAGAAACGTCTTCACCACAGCCATAGAAACGTCTTCACCACGGCCACAGAAACGTCTTCACCACAGCCATAGAAACGTCTTCACCACGGCCACAGAAACGTCTTCACCACAGCCTTAGAAACGTCTTCACCACGGCCACAGAAACGTCTTCACCACAGCCATAGAAACGTCTTCACCACGGCCACAGAAACGTCTTCACCACAGCCATAGAAACGTCCTACCAGCAGCCACTCCCACGGTTAGACTGTCTCTCTCGTCATCTACTTCTAATCTGCCTCTGTCTCTTCCTCTTATCCTCCTTCCCTTCCTTTTTCTGGCGTGTGTTCGTCTTTTGAGACCAAGCTGTCACCACTGTAATAGGGAATTGGAGGCTAGGAAGACAAGACAGAACGCAGTACTGTGGTAAACAAAGGTAGTTCTCTATTGACAGAATCAGGGTTGTACATTCATCATCTATCATCAATCATCTATCATCAATCCTCATAGTATGTCTGTCCATCATCATAGTGAGTCATAGACTGCCACTGCTGGCTGCTGTAGGCTCTTTTATAGACAGCCCTATGGTGATGCCATCTGGTGGGAGAGTCCTGTACTATGCAGCTCCTCCGCACCTCCTCGGCACCTCCTCCGCACCTGTCATCACCATTACAATACTGTCCATGCCCTTCCTAGCCATAACTATAGGGCAAACTAAAAGTGATAATTAGTTCTAAAATGTCTTTATTTTGAGTCACTATTCTTATTTAGCTCCTTTCCAAGGGAAAAGTTAGGTGTGAACCCATCTGGTAAGAATGGACGATCTGCACTAATCCATTAACATGGTATTATAACTAGATATTTATATATTATGGTCTAGAAGTATACCGGTCTATAGTTTTCCTCAAACAATGATTAGATATTCGCAAATTGATTTTTCTGATTGAGACTATGAGCATAGCAGAGGGGTGATTAGCCTCCATATTAACCTCTACCAGCAGTGAGTTATAGTCAGGGTCGTTTGAGGTAAAGAGATGTGGATCAACAAGGGAAAAGGGACCTCCGCGGGGGATTTTTAGTTCCAACTTTGGCCACCAGGGGGCTCCATATAGCCAACAATGTTCAGAATATCATAAAAATTGTTCTATACTACTTTTTGATGGAGAATACAATAAGCCACTTTAGAAAATTCCAACTTTAGTGAAAACCTTCCATATTTGGAATGTAAAAAGAACGTTTTTGGGCCTAAATTAGTGTTTTCACACTTGTTGGTCGCCATGGAAACAAAATTATCATTCTAAATTGCATTTTTCAAGAAATTAATGATTACAGGCCCCACAAAGATTTCTATGCTGAAAACAGAATGTAAATCCCATTTTAAGATTAAAAGCTTTGACCAAATGTTTAAAAAAGTTTGGGTATTTGGGAATTTTCGTAATTATGCTAATTAGATAGAGATATCTGTAAAACAAAGTAAGATAGAGCTTATTGGCATTTGAGATTGGACAGTGCCCACACATATTCAACGAGCCAGTTCTCAAAAACTAGAAGTGGTACCTGCTAACGAAATATATCAAAGGAAAGCTGATGAGCTCAATTTTATAATTGAGTTTAACCTTTCGAGGACCCTTTTCCCTCGACTGTCCACAGATATGGATGCTTGTTATAATTATTCAGGCTAATACAATCATAAAGTTCATGCTATAGCTATATTAGTGTAGAATAAACAAGATGCCACATCATTCTGTAAGGCTACAGTTAGTGATGCTGTTGCTATGCACAAAATTAATACCAAAATATGCCCATTGCTAGGCAAACTCAGGGTCAACTTTATATATAGATACACATCTTGTGAAAGATTCTCCTTAGAATATTGCAAGATGACCTTCATAACATCCCCGGTTAACCCAACTGTATCCAACACTGTTGCTACAGATAAATAGCAAAATATGCCTGTTGCTAAGCAACCATCAGGAATACAGAAATACAAACCCCACAAAAGGATTCCCTATACTTGATTGGGGGGGGGGGGGTAGGTGCTTTTAGAAAACTGATAGCTCTATTTCCTAGAGGGACAGAGCCCTACTAAGCTGCAATTACACTAATTGGCCTAAAGATAGCTCAAATAGTAAAAATATGAAATGTAGCGGTATCCTACCTTTTTCAGCAACCTCTTTTCCATTTGAAAAAGTATCATAACCATGAATTTCCTACGGGGCCTAGTAAATATTACAATTGCCCTCCCCTCCCCCCCTAAATTACAACCGTAGAATACACTGACGCTATCTTTATAGTGATGTAAGGGTGCAGAGACATCGGGATATATCAAAATATCATTATACTTATTGCAAAAACTACATATTTCAACGCCATATACTAGTATACTGGTACTTGTTTGCATACTTTGGATCCCTCTATGAATATAATCATCATGACATAATGATGAATCATATTATATCAAGGTTGGCCGGAGAGATTACGGTCATTCTACCTGAGGCATAAAGCTTTAAGTCACACACATCCCCAAAGGCAGGACCGCCCGTTCACACAACATACCATGTCTTTCTTTTGCAAGTAAACACACCATTGCTCCCTTAAAGTGGCATCTCATAGAGAGTACACAGGACACTTTTCTAGTACTCTTCTAGTCTATATAGCTACTAATGGGTGAACTGAGGGTGGTGAGAGTGCATGAGGCTTCAACTTCCAGCATCCCAGCCGGATTATCTCCTGACTGATGAATTGAGGCGGACATAGTATTCCAAAACAAATAATGATATTGACAATACACTGGTGATTAAAACAATTACTGCGGTATTTTTTCAAACCAAATAACCTCGATGAAAAACCCTCAAGGCCGAGAAAAACACACATTAATTGCAATGCGGCTAAATACCAGACAGTCATAGGTTCCGAGAGCTAACCTAGAGCTCTGCTAGGATTAGTGTACTAATGATCAACATAATTATATATCGGGAAATCCTTTCTACCCCCTCCCAATTACTGGTCGAAAACACAAAAGAAGTGTGAACTGCCTGTGACAGATAAACAGTCTAAATGACAACTTGAAAAGGACGCTCCAAGGAACTAGAGCTAGAATGGTTCCAAAACACCTCGTCTCGTCAGTCCAATGCCGTCTGATAAGGTGTCAGGTTTTCACCCCACTGGAATCCCCCCTAGAAAATCTCCCCTAGGAATTTCACCCCTAGAATTCATCCCCTGTAATTTTCCTACCCTGGAATTTCCTCCCCAGATATGTGCTTATCTACTTATCTATCTAAGAAAATATGACATTTTTCCAGGTACCACGTTAGGTATAGATTATATCATAGAGTAGTAGAAAGTTCTACTTAGTATATCGGGGGGCTTTGCCCCAGCACACGCATTTCACTCTATCTTTCTTGTCCTTTTTCTTTTTTGTCTACACAACGAATCCCATAACCCCCTAATAAAAGGGTTTGACAATTCTGGGGGGGGGGGACGTCTGATGTAGCTGATTTTGTGATCTATTTTGTAATCCATTTGTCGATCTGTGCATGAAAGCAGATGGGATAAACATCATGCTCTATACCACTAAATGGACAATGTAAAATTACTAGGCTGCCTTATGAAAACACCATATAATAATTGTATACGACCAAAAGAAAAAGAAGGTGTGTTTCTAGAGAGTTGAAAATTGAGCTCAAGTATTACAAATGAACCTAGGGCATGTCTTACTTAAACGCCAGCTTTACTGTTTTAGAAACATACATATTTGCATAGTAAAAGTTCAGGGTAAGTCCTTTTGGGCAATTTATGTTGCATGTAGGGAAGGAGAGTGCCTGATGTTATGGCATATGCCTGATGTAAAATTGTTGTGCCATAATTATATATAATTTTGAAAATCGGAATAAAAAAGGTTACGGCCTCATGGCTTACATTAGCATATGGTTACATAGTCTAGAAATAATGGGCATAGGTCGGTCAGATTCCTTTTCTTTTCTTTCCCCTCATATTATTGGGTCCTTATAAGTACCAACAAGTCAACTTGCAATTTGCAGTGCAGACCATAAATTCCCTCGCCAACCATCAAACCAACTCTAATATATGGGCGCAAAATGGCCTAGTATTTGACAAGGTAGGGTCGGTTGTCTGACAATATTTTTTTTTGGCCTTACAGGGAGTGACGTGGATAGTTCGGATCTCGGTGAGCGGATCAGACCTTCATGGCATTGACTGGCTCAGAGGAGCTCATGGTGGATTACCCGAGCACGTAGCAAGCTATTTTAGGAGCCAGCATAGAGGTCAGCTTCTGTCACTAACACACAATGGGCTGTCAGACGTTTCTCGTGAATTTGCCATTGTTACGACATGAGCAAAGGTAAAATATGGGCACAATCTCAACCCTCATAATATTTTGTGAAAGCAGTACGTGTTGACATATTAAGAATCTGGATGATTGAACAAGAATCAAGTATTTAAATGATTTCGTTGGGTGTTCCAAGATTGAGAAATTCTGTATTGTCAACGTGTCTAAATCACGTGTTAATGCACCAGGGTCCTTATTTTATCACACGTGTCAGCGTCACAAGGACCCCTATGATTGCTCTGATTTCTATGAACGTATGCAATACAATGAATGAACTGAATGCTATAATCATATTATTATTGTCATGATAATGAAATTCATTAGCGAGGGACAAGGTGTAAACAGTTTACAATAGAAGGTATATGATAATTTACAGTTTTCTAAAGGTCAAGGAAGCTACATGAAGCAGCGACCATTGAATAAGCATCCTCAAGCAGAAGTAAGGCAACACACACATGCTAGGTTTAATACTTTTACTCATTTTACTTTGTGTAATTGTACTATTTTCCCGAATAAAACACTTAAATAAAATATCGTTACGGATTCTGATTTAGCATGAATTAACATCTGTTAAACAGATATATGAGTTCATCATGTTCACTGAAGGGCCAGTTGCCTATAGGATACCAGTTACCAAGAGCCAAGATCATTCAGAGCCAGTTACCTTGATGGCTATATATGTGCTACATCGTGTAAGACCCTCGCCGAGACACACACATAATGCAGTCATCTTTTTAAGGTTCTGATTTGTGTATTTATCGATCTAATTGGTTTCCATATCAGTTCACCTCTATGCATAATAGCCCTTACCCTTGTTAACTCTATAAGAAATCCTGCTCAGCATGCTAATTGATGATTCACATATATTTATCAATGTTGTAGTACTGCTGGTATCATCATGTTGACTCAACTTTTCTAATCAAAATGAACCAACCTCAATCAATACTGTAACATTGACTGGCTAACATTTAATATCCTCTACAATCAGTAGTAGTAAAACAGAAAACATACCCTTTTATACTGTACACCAAAAGTATATTCTACTGCCCATTTACACTAATACCGTAGTATATACTATAGAATACTGTAGATTCTACTGCTGAGCTACATTGACAGTAACTGTGTAGATATGGGGACATCCTCCAATAGTTTTCTGGCAGTTCTCAGAAATATGAGAACCTGAGAACGTTATAAATAGCAGCTCTGAGAGCCTTTTCATAAGCTGGATTTGCGTGATCGTAAATAAAGTGTGTTTCATAAGGCGTAACCTTAAAAGTGTAATCGTAAACGCGTCCTTACATTTCGCTGCCTTAAATTGGGCTCGCTGTCATAAAAGTGGAAAATTACAAGTCTTTTATAAGGTTTTGCGATCAAGTTTTATGAGAATGTAAAATATTTTAAGGGAGCATTTTTTGTCTTTCATAAAGTATATTTATCAACTGCCCTACCCCTGGTGATAAATTTGAAAAAAATACATATTAATAGAAAAAAGTATTGGGTATGTGTATACAGTCATAGTAATGCCTTATGTAGGAAATGAGACAATTGCAGCTGTAAATAAGAATTATATTCAATGTTTAAACTTTTCTTTTTTTCACCAAAATCGCAAATCCTGAGCGTTTCCCTAAACATGGAATGTATCCATATATGACAACGTAACTTTGATTATTATAGGTGATGTATGTGGGTATGGGAGATATATTATTTGAAAGCCTTTTCATAATTTAACCCTTCAAGGATGGCACGATGCCTTAATGCATCATGCCCTTAGTCGTCATGATGCATGAATGCAGCTAGTGCTGCATTAAGCATCATGCCGACCCTGCAGGGTTCAGACCCCCCCACCCCCCAAAGGGTCGGTATATATATGATGCACCAATGCAGCATCAGCGAGTCACTCGCCGGGGCTGCACTGCCACATCATGACGACAAATGTCATCTTTTAGCGCCATCCATCCTTAAAGGGTTTAGTGATGTGTCACAACCAAACATCAAAAATCCTATGAAGTCTTGTACATTAATATTGGGTAAATAAATTGATATTATATTCTTGTAATTTACTAAGTACTTTCACGGATTGAAAATACCCCCTTTTCTAAAATCCTCAGAATTATTTTGGGATGTTTTTTTCTCAATTCCTCGGGAGTGAAGATGTACCATGGTGAGTGCACCAAAATCGCACTTTCCACCAAAATCGAACTTTCCACCAAAATCGAACTTTCCACCAAAATCGAACTTTCCACCAAAATCGAACTTTCCACCAAAATCGAACATTCCACCAAAATCGAACTTTCCACCAAAATCGAACTTTCCACCAAAATCGCTGTCAGGATTATGAGGAATATGACAGTAATGATAAGGAACTGTCAATAAGAGAGGAAATTCCCACTATTGACAGTTCTGTGAAGAACTGTCAATAGCGCTATAATTTACCACTATTGACAGTTTGAACTGTCAATAGGAGAAAAATATCCCACTATTGACAGTCTGAACTGTTGATAAGAGGAAAGTTTTCCACTATTGACAGTTTGAACTGTCAATAGCTGGCCCAAGGAGGGCCGGCTATTGACAGTGCAAACTGTCAATAGTGGAAAGCTTTCCTCTTATTGACAGTTCAGACTGCCAATAGTGGGATATTTGTCTCTTATTGACAGTTTAAACTGTCAATACCAGGATACTATTCCCTTATTGACAGTTCACACTGGCAATAAGAGATTCATTTTCTCTTATTGACAGTTCCTTTTTGGAAGTGTCAATAATAGAATTTTTTTTCCTTATCGACAGTTTGAACTGTCAATAAGGGAATAATATGCTGGTATCGACAGTTCAAACTGTCAATAAGGGAATTTTATTCTGTTATTGACAGTTCGAACTGTCAATAGTCATGGCCATTAAGGGCCGGCCCCAAACTAGATTTGCATGATCATAAATAAAGTGTGTTTCATAAGGCGTAACCTTAAAAGTGTTAATGTAAACGTGTCCTTACATTTCGCTGCCTTAAATCAGGCTATATGACATCATACTAGGGATTTCCCTGGGCTTTCCCATGCTTTGCGGGGAATTTGAATCAGCCAAAGCTGCGTAAGACGGTCCCCCATAAAAGTTATGGTAGCGAAACTGGTTACGTTCACACAACTATTAGACATCCTGCATTTTCTCAAAAGTCTTTCATAACATGTTACCTTAAATATTATTTATGGATTCGTAAATATTTGAGTTAAGATAACTGCTTTAGAAAGACATGAACTTTAGGTCACTTACGCCACCATAACTCTGTTATCATAACTTTGCAGCGTTAACGCAAAAACCACATTTCTTATGAAAAGGCTCTCTGTGTCAGTAGACGGACATGGGCGTCCAGTCAGGAACATGTAGAACACGACTGTACACTATCGTGGTTCTAGTAATAGCACCAGTCATTAACATTGCCCTTCTATGGATCCCATCAGTGCCTTACAAGTAGAGGTTACATCCCTGTGACAGCATTGACAGCAGTGTCAGCGCCTGTACAGCACCCTCCTGACAGTACCCCCCCCCCCCACACACACATGCAGCGTCACTATCGCTTCTATCCCATGGGTTGTCACTATAAATAGTTAAGAATGGTTATGCTTGGCCCCTATGGAAACTCTAAACATGTGTAATAATATTACAGTTGTACCTATACTGTTTATGTAATAATAGAGGATCATTACTTTCACTGGTTGTGCAATTTTTAAATCTGGGTTATGCTAATCCTCCACTCACACTGACATTACTCACGTATTGTCTTGTGGTAATCCGACGGTAAACCCAGGTATCATTTCTACATACTATAATTATCTATGTTTCACTTTCTGCATAATTACAGTCCTTGTTGGAGAGCACTAGTAGTATTCCATCCTATTTTGTGACTTTTTAATCATTCTATTCAGCTAAAGACAACTATTACAGCTAAGAATCCAGCACTTGATAACTTCAGCCCAGTAGGCTCAGTCTCACGACTTTGTAACAATTGGATACTCATTGCCCGGGTGACGTCTTTGACCGGATGATGTCTTTGACCGGGTGACGTCTCTGACTGGGTGATGTCTCTGACCGGGTGACGTCTTTGACCGGGTGACTTCTTTGACTGGGAAATGTTGTTATGGCATAAATTAGACCTATGTAGTAAGAAATGGATGGAAAAAGTCAAAGGATACGTTCACACTATATGAAAGGAAATTCATCTAAAGTTTGTTATATGTATATGTATGCCCTTTTACGTGCATTATATCATAATGTTATATTTTTTCCTCTGCCCAGTCAAAGATGTCACTTTCTATATTGTGTGGAATTTGAAGAGCTACACTGTCCAAAGTATTATGCAATAACCATCTACATATTTTATCAAATAGTAGAGATATGGACGTCACCCGGTCAAAGACGACACCCGGTTAAAGATGTCACCCAGTCAAAGACTATCCAATTGTTACAAAGTCGTGAGACTGAGCCAGTAGAGCAATCTTCTGAAGTCACACACCAGGCACTAGTATTTCATACTGATCAGTGATGTGCAGCTGGTAGAAAGTACTCAGTGCTGAAAACTTGAGTAAGCACTAAATAGGCCTACTCAAAATGTCTCCCTTCCTACCAGAAGGTAGATAAATTAAAGGGTTGTGCTTTACATATAGGGCCTCACTCCTTCTCAGAATAAATACATGTAGCATTATTGTAAGAGGGAAGCACAACGCACTGAGTGCACTGTCTAAATTGTTATAGATTTTGTTATAAAATATTTTTCTATAACCCTCTTTAGGGTGGGACAGATATCAAAAACAAAAATTGTGATTCTCTGTTGCCACATAATCCCATAATCCATGAAGAAAACAAATCCTCGTTTTTTTTCTATTGGGGTGCCTCAACCCTATGCCTCTAGGGTAAAGGCACCCATTTAGGACGCTCCTGGTCAATGGATATAATATTATGTTCACCTTTAGTTAGTAGAATTAATACCCTAAATGGATACTAATACTAATTTTGGTTGAACCATTGGATACAGCATATCTGACTGGTTCTATTTCGGAGAGATTTGCAATGAATTAAATCATTTAAGTACACATAGATTTCCATATAATATATCTCTTCCAAAGGTTAAACTGCACCTAAAGTCGGACACCTTTGTGTTTCTTGACATAGACCCTCAAAAAATGCATACTATATTTCTATTATTAGGCTTATGAATTATGTAACTATTATAGGAAAAGCAGAACAAAAAGAACAAGAAAAACAATTTTCCCATTGAATCATGAGTTTTATGTTGAGAATATTGCTAAAACACCTGATGTTCAAGTAGTCATAGAACCATATAAGAAGTGAGTTATAATGGTCTGATGTGTTTGTTAGAAGGAAGAATACCTTGATTTTCATATTTAGTTGGCATTCATATAATTATGAGTTGTGTATATTGACTATGTAATTCAAAGTCAATGGTGTCCGACTCAAGGTATCCCTAGTAGCAAGCCCGCACGGGGCCAATTTGGTTTTAGCTCGGATTGGCTGTTTGAAGTCGGGCAAAACTCAGCTGGGTTTCATGTTGGGCAGATGGCTGGGCTGAAGTGTGGCCCCGATCGGGCTGCCCATTTTGGGCTCAGATCAGTTTCAAAGCGGGCTGCCCGAATTGGGCTCAGATCAGTTTCAAAGAGGGCTACCCGCTTTGGGTTCATGTTGGCCAGATGACAGGAAACCCGTCCAAAACCCGTTCTGAGCCCAATTCGGGCAGCCCACTTGGGGCCACACCAAAACCCAGTGCCCTAAACCAACGGGCGCCCGTCGGTTAGCCCACTCCGGGCCGATGAGGGCTGAGGTTGGGTTTGGACAGGGCAGCTGGTCTAATAGTTCTGATGATTGACACCAGATGTCACTACTATACAATATCTAGAGTTTTCCAACAAAGCCAGATGAAATTGACATTATATAATAATACAATAAAATGTTAAAGTGATGTAGAATAGGAAACAATAAATAGATGTTCTCACAGTTTGGAAATAAGATAGAATATTATATTTGAATGATGAAAAGGAGGTTCTCTAAGCAGCTATCCAGTGTAAACACTATTTCTGTGGCATTACAATCTTAATACAAGACTCATGTGCCCCATGTAGGTATGAACTATGGCTTTGAAGGCCAATGTGCACCATAGACACTTGTCTATGCTGCATGTGGCTCAAACCTGATGATAATAGGCCTGCTTGATACTTCCATTATTGGGTAGGAAGAGTATGATTATGCCTTGGGTTGATTAGCAGGACCTAGGATATCTGGTTCAACAAATACAAGAAATCATTGGAGAATGATTGAATAGATTCTAAAAACCCATAATTATCCGATCTTAGCCCACTTTCAACCCGTCCAAAAACCGATCTAAGCCCGCTTTCAACCCGTCCAAAAACCGATCTGAACCCACTTTCAGCCCGTCCAAAAACCAATCTGATCCCAAAGTGGGAAGCCCGTCCAAAAACTGATCTGAGCCCAAAGTGGGCTTCCCGTCCAAAACCCGATCTGCGCCCAACATGGGAAGCCCGCACGGGGCCAGACCAAAGCCCAGTGCCCTAAACCGACGGGAGCCCGTCGGTTAGCCCACTCCGGGCCAGACTTGCAAACACAGTCTGGCCCCGTCCGGGGCCACAGTGTGTTTGCTACTAGGGATCTGTCCGACTCAGGGTTCCTTTACCCTACCCTATTATATATTCGTATGAGCTTGATTTTCCATACCAAACTCATGCCGTATTCAGCCAACTCTTCAAGTATTGACCATCTCCTAACCTTGACCCCCCCCCAGCGCCCTTATAAATAGGTCTGAGTACCTGTCCCGGCTCCACTCTGACTGTCACTGGAGGAGTACAGATATCTGGGTCTTTAACAACACCACATTGTTTTATCTTATGGACCAGTCATTCGCCTGTCAGCAGTCAGGACATTATATCACAGTTGCGAATAGTAATTTGATCACGTTACTTGCCACACACTGGTGTATATTACATATATGTGCTATAAATAGAAATGTTGGACAAATACAGTAATTTGATATGGTTCCAACTATAGACAAGGCTTGTCAGCATATGCATACTCAACAAACTAGTTTCATGTTATCTGTTGGGTGTTTCAGAACCAAGTGATAAATGCAATTGATATTAAGAAGTTGCGAGCAACGAGATACGAATGGTCGTAGTAGAAGGGGGTGAAGTGTTTCACAATGCCTACCTGACAATCAATCAGGTGGGCAAACAGAGGCTCAATTGGCTCACAAACACTGAGTTTGTTCATCCCAAGGCAAATCGCCTTCTATTTCCAGATAATATAGTTATACATACATGAAGCCAATACAATTATAATTGTATGTACCCGACTGGTACTCTGGTAGAATATTTTCCATAGATCTAGAAATCCCAAATGGATACTGATTCCTTAATTAAGACTGGCTTGTGATTTCTCATTGATCAAGGGGGGAAAAGGAAAATGACAGGGCTCAGTATTCATGAGGGCTAGTTGCTATCATTTCTGTGTTTATATATTTATTTCATTTGACTAAGTCATCTTCGAAGAATACATTATTACAGCCTTAATGGAGACTATGGAGCCAGCTGTTAATTCTAAAGGATTGAAATTTTAATATTTTGGAAATTATCCAAACCTCAAAGCTACATGACTATTCCTCTCATTACAAGCGTTTCCTTTCAAAGGGATTTTATCGTGGGATGTATTGATGCATTACTTGGATTAGAATAGTGTTGTCACGTGTAATATGCTTGTTATAATCATGTGGTACCAAGATACACCTGTGCACTTATGAAACACTGCTAATCATTACAGAAATTTGACCCTCCCAACTTCGGTTTCCTCATTTGCACCATCTCTGCGATAATAACTTCCGTACTTGGAGGATTTAAGATGTTCAGATATCAATGAAGAGCTAACTATGCACCACCGGCGATTTTAAGGGAATCTAACAATGCACGGCTGCAATGAAAAACACTCCAGCAGGCCACCGGTGTAGGTAAATGCAGAGGTTTAGACAGTTGTTAGATGTGAATCTGAATTAGGAATTCGAGTTGTTCATTGCAGCGGGTGAAGTGTCAAAGGGGTAAAATTATATAGTGTTCCCGCTTTAGAGGTGAAATGCAAAGCCCAATGGGATGGGTGCATGAATCACTTCAACTTTGATATTCAATGTCACCAACTACTAGTATTCAACTTATGTTGACTAACCAGTGGCCACTATAGGAGCTGAACCTTTGACCAAAGCCATACCAGAAATTAACAATTTAACACCTGGCCGCGTGTGGAATTCTCCGCTCTATTTGCTGCTTCAAATGAAAATGGAAATACGACCAAAGAAATCCCCCTGGCCTTAGAATGTGTAGTGTGTTGGCCTTCCTGCTCACTGAGAGCCGCCCGGAACCAGCCGCCTGCAGCAGCTCCCTATGAGCTGCTCAGAGCTGCTCAAAGAACCTTTGTGTTGTGTGCCAGTGCAGTAAAGCCCAAGAGCTGATGCTGACATTGCCTCCTCTCTATGAAATGTTCTGGGGACTTCTACAGAGGTTTTGTCAGTGGGGCCTGCTGTACTCGTTCTCCACAACTAACGCGCTAGGAGTACATAACCAGCCTCGGGCAGAGTCTATCCTACCAGTTGGATAGTCTGGGAGCAGGCTGCCATGCTACCCAATGAACACATTTAATGAACCCTTTAATCAAGATCTACATCTGTTTGTAGTTGGATGTGTATTGCTAATACACGCTGATTTGCGCCACCAAACTGACACGAACATGAAATGCAGCCCTGCTCTCAGCCCATACATTTGTATTGGGCTGGCAGTCAGAGACTGGCACATAACGGATGCTCATGGTAGCCGAGGCTTACAACAATCATATTGACCAGGGGTTTCCCCGATTGCCTGTGTAAAATTAGATAGTGACATTATTTCCATTGAAGTTGCTTTGTATTTCATAAGAGGTTATAGCAGCAACAAACAAGTTCCCTTTATCCTCTAGTTGGAAACATTAGCACAATCACTACTCATCCTGTCAAGAAATAGGACACTTCACAATAGTTATTCTTACCTTTCTTTCCGGCAAGTGTACACATGTATCACATTTGTACCGGTGATGATATATCTAATTATGTGTGCAGTTTCCGTCAAAACATGTTTCAGTTACATATGATATTTTCCTGTCGTGTTTCTTGTAGGACTGTTGGTTGCTAGGCTCTATTTGTATGAAAGGTGCGGTGGGCAGACAAACAATTGGGCTGTCACCCCTAGATCAGTGCACCATGAATCAGTCACTTGTGTCATATATGATATGTGTCTTGTATATGACGTATATTGAATGTCAGTGACACTGGGCCCAGTGCCACCCTCTATGTATAACACATCAGCTCAGTCAATGTTGAGAAGAGCAGCTCTAGCTAGTACAAAGGAGGTAGACCCGGCACATTCCTCACCTGATGTCTCAATGGTCAGACTGCACATTGGCGGCCGAGAACTGATGTAAAAGTCATGTCCAACCGTCTGTACAAAGGTCAGCAAAGGACGTCACAAGTCGGAGGACTGTGTCGGATATAGAGTTTCACTTCTTATAGCCCTTCCTACATATGCGTCATTACTTTGGTTTACGTATGTCGTGTACCAATTCTAATCTAAAAAAACAACACCTTACTAGATAATTTATCATAAGTTCTATATCTATGAAACTTGCTATACCGTAAATTTTCTCAATATGTTCGCGAGTCAGATTCAGTTTTCATTTGATATATAGGGTCTGGCTTATGCGATCGTTTTTATAAGTATGTATCACATGCATATGATCATCTGTTTTGAAAATGCAAAATTTTCAAACCAGATTTAGAAGTTTACTGATATTTGGTTGCTATAGTAACAAAAATTACATTGATTACCATGGTAGTACAAGGACAAAGACAAGGACAAATCTATGAACATTTCTGAAATACATATCTTGATGAAATCTTTAATTTGAACGATTGCATGACAATTTAAATTGAATAATAGACATTTCAGAGAATATTTTGACTTTTTTCCCTGGTATTTTGGCAGACATCCCCCCCCCCTCAAATTCTGAAGCCTGAAAATGCATTTTTCGGTTTGAGAAATGACTATTTTTGAATCTACACCCTAAAATTGTCCTAAAAAGGTTTACTCATGAAAGCTTCTCGAAGGTTTTAAAGCCACTTATTCCATATTATGATTCAAGACTAATGTACAATACAGCGTTAACCACCATAGATCTACTTATTGTAGTCCTTCTGCTTACTTAACAGTATGCCGTCCATTATCTATATTGCATGTTAAAACTCGAACACGATTATTTAGAAGCAGTAGAGATTTACGCAGAGTGATGAGATGTAATGAATGAAAACTTTGAAAATAATATTATGTCGAAACGAAGTATTGTGATGTTGTTCTAATTACATGAAAGAGTCTCCCGAAACTCCTTTTGATGGCCAGTGTGATCTTCTTTTATTTCTATATAGCTAGCTTTAGGTACAGAACGTTCATCGTACCACTGCTCTAAATAGAAGGCACTTTACGCAGGACATTAAGTTTCAATAACCTAGGATATACTGTAGTTTTACATGTGTACCTAGACCGAATCAGTGTGACTTATGAAGATTCAAGTTTCTCCGACACAGCTGACAATGGTTGGTAGGCATATGACGTCAACAATTGTACTTGCCTAATTAACTATGCACACCCCCATTCCTATCTTAATTCATGCTAACATGAACATGTGTACAGGTATAACCATAACGTAAAACATATGCTGTAAGTTACTTCACCTCTTGAACTGTGTATTCATTCCGTGCATTGTGTGTCATTTAACAGGCTCACACACACTCCTCCATAGAACAGATTCACACAATTCTGACGGATTTTTAGAAAGGTCATCCACACAAAGTGACAAAATATATAATATCCTAGACCAAAATATTTTGTTGTGTATTTACAGCTTTATCATGTATGGCTAAAATGTAGGAAATATTGCAATAGTTCTTACCATCAGCAGTAATTGACATCTATTGTCATAGCACAATATTGGTGTGTGTACTGCTGGTTTGTGCAAACTCATTCAATCAGGTTCCTAGCATTTTAACATAGGGCTGATGAGTATTATGTGCCTGGTCTATAATGACCATCAACATAGGAGTTCACATAATGCAGCAGAAGATACCCAGATGGTTATCCAAATATGATGACAAGTGGAAAGGTGTCATCATCTGGACCTCTTAATCCTGAGCACTTTAATTGAAATGATGACATGCATTTCTATACCTCTGAATCTTGATAGAAGGACAGGTGCATTGTCCGATTCACTATACATTGGAGCCCTGTTTAGATACTTATATATCTAAACATGATCATTCTTTTTAATCAGGAAAATGGGTAAAATCAACTTTGATGACACCTGGTGTCACACTGTAGGTACTTGTGTGGTGGAGTGTTGCCTAGTTTTCCTTCTGGCAGACCCTAACACATCTTCAATCATAACCATTATCACTTTGTCAGGTTGTAATAGTGTAAGGTTTTGAAACCAGTTTCCATCCTTGTTGTTTCTTGATATCCTTATGAGTAAAATAGAATCATTATCACTGTGTATAACCATGATAAGATGTTTTTCGGTGTATCTAAGACCTGGCCCTGTACTTCTAATTCTATCAATTTTCATTAGCTATTGAAATACATGCCACATTATTTTGATTAAAGTGGCAATGAGAGGGACAGACCATAGACGCATATCCTTCGGTGATCCCATTTGGATAACGGTGTCACCTTCTGTTATAAATGTGTACAGTATGTTGATGGTAGGAATAATTATTAATCATTACACCAGTATCTTTCTGCCTACACTACCATGGTAGGAATCTTGATAAATGAATTGACATGCATACAACAGCAGAGAGTGCATTAATTAACATGATATTATTTCTGCTATGGTGCATTATGTCAACTTCTACTCAATATAATGAGTATTACAAACATATCAGACTTTCCACTTTTGCTTTCAAAAAAATAAAAAAAGTGAAACAATTATGGTCCAAAACATGATGCTGTGTGAATATGTGTGAATATCTACCATTTCCTGTCCCATGGTGTATGGTATCATATTGTGAGAATCAGTTACATAGGACACTGGTCTCTCTGGGTCACACAATGTGCACGTTTCTGAAACTAAATCAAACTAATTTCCTGGGTGGTCTTGACATGTACACGTTCACTATAATTTGATGTTGAATTCAATATAAACACAGAAATGTCACACCACTGAACTGCGAATTCCATCCTCTTACCAATGATGTATAGCAGAATGTAAAATGTGTTTTCACCTAACCAGTTGTATCTCGCACATCCTAGACCAGAGATAATGAGGTCAAAAGTTTAGAAATATTGATTTTCATAAAAACTAGTTTTTTGGACTTTTTATTTAATTGATATCTCTCCTGCAATACTGTGAAAGGAAACGGTGAAAGAAAATGGTCAAAATCTCTCAAATTCGTCAATTTGATTACGACAGTCGCTTATCGCTTAGGACCACGTAGGAAGAGACACCTTGTGTCCTTAATCTACAAGGTAGCCCAGGATTCTCGAAACCGAGCCTTGCAACTAAATAGAACCAGGTCAGATAAGAAGGTGAAACTCAAGGTTAAGAGACCGAAAAGAGAGATATACAGGAAAGAACCCTCATACAGAGGAATGAAACTTTGGGACCAAGTCCCCAGTGATATACAGAAATGTGACTCTAACCATATCTTTAAAGCCAAAGTTGCTAAAATAAAGTTGAAGTAATTGTAATACACTCATCACTCATCCAGCTCCTCCTTATACATATATACATACATATAAACTCTACCATTACAGTGCTTTGTGGACTGCTGCTGCCCCTTATCTAAATAACAATAAGCACTATATCAAAGACCTTCGTTATAATATTATGAAATCTTATGAATAAGTATGAATTGGAGGATCGTGTTACTTGAAATGCTGTCAATAAAACTATTTAAAAAATCGTTCTTATGATTTTGTTCAATATTCTGTGGAAAATTCTTAGATACACCCCAAAATAGATTCTTTTTGCCATAATTGTATATTCTATATATTGATATATTCAAATAGCCACACCTGTTTACACTGATTTGGCACTAAGCTTATTGTGTTTATACCTTATGGATTGCAACTAGCAACAAATGCACAGGGGATGTGCCATTCTGTCTTTCAGCAAATTTGGAGAAAGAATCCTTTGTTTATGCTTATATATCTGAGAATCAGTTTTGAAAAATCATGAAAAATCAAGAAAAA
This sequence comes from Harmothoe impar, assembly GCA_947462335.1. Lineage (NCBI taxonomy): Eukaryota > Metazoa > Annelida > Polychaeta > Phyllodocida > Polynoidae > Harmothoe > Harmothoe impar. The sequence goes on along the minus strand of OX381711.1, from coordinate 41,538,425 downwards.
ATGGTATCTTGATGAAATAAAAAGTGAAAGTAAGCTTATGATCTCAATAAATCTAGCATAATCCTGAAATCCATTTTTGCGACATAAGACTGGTCAGGTGAAAACACATCACATTGATGTACTCAAGAAATATGTAAAAGCAGCTATAGTGATCTCTACACTTTATTAATACGTCTGCTGCGTTTTTCAACTCACTAACACACCTTTGAGATCAACACACTTTTAGCAAAAGATGCGCACAAGTGTAGTGTGTTACAGAAAAGTGAGTTGTGAGTGGCTGCAAAAAAACGCATGTAAACATAACACACTTTTCCTAGTGTACTATATGTGGTGCACCTGAGAAACCTACCACAAACAGAGATGTAGCCCCCCCCCCCCCACACACACACACCGGGCCGCCCACCTCCCCACCTGCCTTGCCGCCTGTGACAAGGGCAGGTATTAAATGTCCCATCCGAAGCCGCTTCACTTCAAACCGGTGATCAGGGTGGCGTCGGAGCAGACGACACTTGTGTGCCGGGTGCTGCTCATGTGTCGGCACTAAGGTGCACCTAATCAGCCAGCCAGACGACACCACTGTCTCCTTCTGCCGCCACTTCCAGATTACTTCCCGTTATTCAGCCCGCTACAGTGCAGCTAACACGCCTATACGACGTCCAAGAGCAAGACCTGAGACTGGTGCTTTGTATAGTACATGTTTAAAGCAACCGTCTCCAATTCATAAGCACCGAGTAACTTGGGGGCCAGGCTAAAAATGTTAAGGGGGGTTGGTGTGGTCACCAATAGTTTGTCTGAAAGGTGTATTAGGGTAATTTGAGGCTGCTGGTTCCGACTCTTCCATGTGTAAAGTGATATCTGTGTCGCAACAAGGTCAAATATAAGGTCAATATCAATTAATAAACGTATAACAGTTTAAGCAGGGTAATAGCAGTTAAAGCAAATGGTTTATTCTAATGTATTTGCAATCACTTGTACTGGTAGTTTATCAATAGTATGACTGAGACAGATGTGTCAGATACAATGTTTCTATATTTGTTTCAAAATGTGTGCACTCATTTCAGCCTCATTTTCATATAAAATTGTGACCTTTGACCTTAGATTTGACCTTGATGCAACACAGATATCCCTTTACACATGGCAGATCCGGAATCAGCAACCTCAAATTACCCTTGTACAACCCTCAGACAGAGTATTGGTGTCCACACCAACCTAAAGTTAAATATCAACATTTTGTCGTCCTGGCTCCCCAAGTAGAGGGTGTTGCATTTTCTTAATGCGCTATAAACTAGTCTAAAGTGATGTGGAATAAACGACGGTCTTGTATTCGCATCGGCAGGTGACATTAACAAGTTCCCAGGTGTGAAGTGAGAGATAGGGGCTGGTGAAGTTTTTGAAATCCCCTCTAGACAGTGTTAGAGGGGTACACTTTTTTTCTGGGCACATAAAATTCACCCCTCCTCTATCTCCTTTAAATGATATCACGATAAATGGTCCATTCAAGCCAACACCATAAACACATTCCACAATAGTATTATAACTTTATGCATTCTGTTGCAATGTGCATCCCAGTTCACACACAGAATGGAGAAATAAATTGGACTGAGGAGAAACAAATTTATTGTTAGGTCGTGTAATAAACTGCAGGCATTTATCGCGGACCACATTTGCCTTCCACAGTCTATATGTTTATTTGGTACTGGATATTTGCTATGGCTTTAACACCTGTATGACAACACTGTAGATGCCCCTTCCCTGCCAACGGAAAAGGAAAAGAACCTCACAAATAATCTCGACAGCAAACACATCTCTGCCCTTTTGGCAACTGACCTGTGATCCACAGCTCCCTATGAAGATAGCTAGGGTGTCCTTTAAAATTGGCAAGGCTGGCAAAGCAGGCTGCAGAACGGTTCGGATATCCTGATATGGGGAGTTTTTCAATCGCTTAAACTGGAAGTGACTTGTTTTTCCAGTAGTATTAGTGTGGGCTCACATCCAGATCAAAGGAGATACCTATATCTAGCTGAGCTCTGAGTTTCCCTGCATGTCGTTTTAATTCTGGCATTTTATAAATCTTATTTTGCTGGCCTGCTGCTAGGCAACTACTTCTGCAAAATTAGAGTACACATGTATTATGACTGTAGAATATCCGGAAACAGCTTGTTGGATATGAATTAGATGTCTGTTTTTCTTCCGTTACACTGCTATGCATGTTTACTATGGTTGCTATGCAAAAAAGGTATGGCTGCTATGCAACAGTAGCACTGAGTATTATTGCTAGGCAACAATTGGCCACACAGAAAAACTATTGTTACAACATGATTCCTTGGACCCAATTCATCGGGGATAGGTATCATTAGAATTCCGATACCTCTCTATCCTGTGATAGAGCCTGTACAAGGAGTGGGAGAATAATACTAGTGGGCTAGCCAAACTGCCCTCACACACCATTTTTCACTGTTTCAGCTCACCCATCACTGGCGGCCATATTCCTGCCCATGTTTACAGAAGAAAAAAAAAGATTTTGCCATCAATATGTTTGGGTGAAAGTGTTTAAATTTCATACACATTTTTTACAGTGTATGGGTGAAGGGTGCAGTGAGCAGTGGGACCAGGTGATCATGCTGTCCTGGCCAGGTGACTTCAGTTGTGGGACCATGAATCAGGCTTTGCTTGGAATTAAATAGTCTATTAAAGAATGATAAAACTCTTAGACTTGATGATTACATATTGCCTTCTAGGAATGCATATTGGGCAATGGCATCATTGTGTATAGATGTTCTTTTTTTACCCAAAACAATAGCACGTGGCCTATTCAAGGGGGAGTATACTGTTTTCTGTGGGCACACTGGTGGCAGTCAGTACACTGGTGGGTATCACTAGTACTCAATACTATACCACTGGCAGCCCAGTAAACACACTTACGTTATTTAACGTTCAAAGGACGTCATTTCTATGTCTAAATGACGTTATTCTACTACGTTAAATAAACGTCCAAATGTAAGGGTTCTTTCACATTATTAAACCTGAATGAACGTTGATTAACGTATATAAACATGATATAAACGATATTTCCAGGTTTATATAGGTAATTTACGTAAATCAAACCCAACATAAATAAATGGGAATTCAAAGAATATTGTGGAAACACTATTAGTTTTATGCCAATACAATTCTAGTTGTTATTTTTTCTCCAAAATGTGTATAAATCGTTTCTAGTTCTATTTCAAAAATGACTTTTTTTAAATTCACAATTGTTTGCCTTATTACTTATGTTTTAATAGTCCTCATGCAAATGAGTAGAAATATTACCAGCTCCTAGAAGGGAGCCCCAGACCCTTGGATATGAAGATCACTGCTCTAGCTACTGAGCTAACCGGGCTTGCATGCATGGCAATAGTAAAAACCTGTAGTAAGCTAACAGCTTGTATAGCCTTGTATATGTAACACCCGTGTCTGTTCAAATGCTAGTTTTAGGATATTTTGTAAATGTCTGTATCTTCTTTCCTTGCAAGGAGATTGGCCCTACCCCAATGTAAATCTACGTTTTGATCTGTAAATGATTTTCAATGCATCTAATGGTTTCTCTATGATTTTCTTACATGTTAAATAATAGGGACCTTTAGCAAACCCGACGTAGCTCATTTAACCCAGACGTATCCCATGCCTTCAGCACTGCTACGTCTGCGTTTTATGAGCTTTAACGTGGCTGCTAAAGATCCTTAATGTGTAGTTCCTACCTATAAACTGTGTCCCACAATATTATGTGTGTTTAATGGATATTGCTGCCCTAATCATATACACTCACAGCCCGGCTAGCTCAGTAGGTAGAGCACTAGACTTCATATCCAGGGGTTCCCTCCCATGAGCAGGCAGCAATCACAAAGTAAAATGCAGAATGCTTTAATTTCTTTTTAAAGAAATGTAAATGTTATCATGTGGTTTCGAATCCTGTAACCAACAATTCGTTTTCCATGCATTTGGGGGCCTGAATTCGTTTTTTTCATTTGGGGTCTTATTGCTTTACCACATGAGAGAGTGCATGTGGGAGGCACAAACAGAGATAAAGATAGAGACAGATTTATTATAGGGATAGCACATGTAGTCAAACATGATGAAATCAAACTACTAAAAATCATTGCTAGTTACAGTCCTGATTCGAAACCACATGATAACATTTTCATAACATTATCAAACGTGGAAATAACGTTCAATTGCCCTGAAAATAACGTTCACAAAATGTATGTATACGTTAAATTATGTTTCATTACGTTCAATAACGTGAAGCAACCCTTACATTTGGACATTATTTTACGTAATAAAATTATGTTTAAATAACGTAGATGTGTTCACTGGGAGAGTGCAACTGCTTGTCACACCAGTGCAACTTGTTTAGACCAGAGGACTGCTGGAAAGAAACAACATGCAGCCTATTTGTTGGTTGCCTGGGCCTTTATACATGAGGTACTGGTGCTGGGGAATACAGGCTCACAGGGCTGGGATATGCCTGCATGTGGTGGATTCTGTTTAGGGGATTCTTAATATAACTGAGGTGTTATATATAAACTCAACAACCCTACCAGGGAATTTTACGACTTACGGAGAGAAGTCTTACCCTTTCAGGTTGCTTAAACGACCTAGACTACCCTAGAGAGGGGAGTCATTCTGGAGGCAACCTGGACTCCCTTTTGACACTGTTTCTCTTCTCTGTTTAGGTGTCCTGTCATGGTGAAGCACCCACAGGTTCCACAGACTGAATGTCTACTCAGGTGCTCTGATTGTCAGGTAGTAGAATGTAGTAAGACAATTAGTGTACAGTTACTTGCCAGTCAAGCACTTATTTATATCTCACCTCGACAGCAAACCGCCTCTAATTGACGTCGTTCTAGATTAATGAGGATGTCCAACCTTAATATCAAATTGCGTTAAGGCGATTTACATTCCATTTACTGGTTTATATGACCGTGCCAAATATAGAGTCTACAACGGATGTCGCTGCACCTGTATGTGGGATACAGTAAACTTGAACAAGGTAGTTAACTCACATTAGGGACATTTGTCCTTTTGCTGTTCATTCAGAAAATAAAAAGCACTATTCACATTTTAATCCGGTCCCATTTTAATAGTCTTTCTGACAACCGCTGTACACCTTTTCCATTCAGTGGCGCACGCACCCCTCTCACTTTGGCAATACTGCCAAGCCCTTTGCGTCTCATTTCCATCTTTGAACCAATGGACACTGCCTCTGTGCCACCTTACCAAGCCAGCTCCAATCTGCCCCCTCAGCCCTGAACACTGCCAGGTGGTGGCAGGTAGCCAGTCAGTCTCGGGCCCGACTGTACGTTTACAGTCTGGGGGGTTACGTATAGACCTATACCTACACTGGCCCTTATATATTATGCTATTGTGTATCAGCACTCAGGAGAACATGGGCTCGAACCCCACTCTGGCTCAATCAGTACTTCAATTGAAATCTACATAATTGACCTGAATTTAACCTAATGTGCCCAATCACATATTCAAACGGTAACATTATTATGTCATTGTAGGTGGAGTTATGCTTTAAATAGGTTTAATAGGTAATGTAAAAAAAACAAACCACCTATTGTGCCAAGGTGGGATTCGAACCCACAACTCTCATTGAAAAATGATCCAGGATTCCGGATCATTTTCTTTAGATATAAATTTGTCCAGGCCCAGTAATGGTGGCCTGGAGTGTTCGAGGCTGGTAGCCAGTACGCAGTAGGTCCATCTACCCCGCTATACCCAGTGTAACCCACTCCATCAACCCCAGATGCTGAACCCTCCCAATCTCCTACCCCTCAGCCCTCCCTCCCCATCTCCTACCCCACCTCCCACTCCTCTGCGCACCTCTCCACCCACCCTATTTCGCAACTTTACATCCAGTCTCTCCTCCCACCCTATCAATGTTAGTTCTGAAATAGGAAATCTATTATGAGATCTAGGCAGTGACCACACACCCACACACCATGATATGCCAGGAATAGGCTACATTATGAGAGCAGAACCAAGATCTCACGAGATTTCTGGTGTGAGTGCACACACAGCATTTGCTGGTATAAGTCCACACCAGTTAGAGCGCTATATCTCCCACCTTCCACATCTTGCCATGGCAGTCAGGTGGACTTTTTAATCCATGGCGTACCATCTTTCTGGACTTTTTCATGACATGTCTGTGAGCGTATTAACCCCATAGGATCAAATGACGTGATGCATGAATACAGCAACGGAAAGTTAGTTGTCAGTGGAGTGGTATATATACTGCATATATGTACCACTTCACATCTTATAATGAAATTGGATTGTTGCAAGTCGGTGTTTATAATTTTATAACAGAAACGATTTCTTAATATCTTAAGAAATATTTAAAACTCAATTTCCTTTTATTGAACTATGAATATATACAGACCACGGTACATGCAACCCACTACCGGCACTATTTGAGGGTTGACCTTGATTTCTAGAAAGTGAATTCAACTAGCAGGTTGTTGAATCAAGGTGACATGGGACTGTGAGACTGAGGGGGATAGGGACTGTAGGTGACAAAGACCGAGGGTGACAAGAATTGTGAGAGTGTGGGTGACAGGGATTCTGGGTGACAATTCCCAAGGCCTGTGAGACTGGGTGACAGGGATTCTCGGTGACAATTCCCAAGGCCTGTGAGACTGGGTGACAGGAATTCTGGGTGACAATTCCCATGGCCTGTGAGACTGGGTGACAAGGATTGTGAGAGTGTGGGTGACAGGGATTCTGGGTGACAATTCCTAAGGCATTCCCTGTGAAACTGGATGATAAGGAAGGAGGCTCAAAACTAAGAGTGAGAGCCCATTGGTGGTGTGGGTGGTACCATGTATAATCATACTGTGAGGGACCAGAAGGAGGCAAACAAATAGTCATATTGCAGGAACCAGCAGTAGATCCTGATCCTTCAAAACCCACCATACTATACTATAGCTGCTGGTGTTACCATACAAGCAGGCAGTCTGTGCAGCAGCAGCAGCAGCAGCAGGTACATTGCTGCTGGGGAGGAGAGCAGCAGGAGGCAGCCGCCACCAGCTGCACACCAGCTGCTGTCTGTTTGTAAATGCCGCCACCCACCAGCAGCAACCAGCAGCCACCAGCAGCCACCAGCTCCTCAGTCAGTGTGGCAGGCAGCGTTCCTTCAGTCGGCAGGGTATCACCACTGCCTCCTCCAGCTGAGCTACCCCACAACTGGAGGCCACCAGCACGCCGCGTGTCATTCACAGACACTGCGGTACATAAGGCATACACTCACTCCTATTTTCCTATACTACTAGGGAGCACCATACCAGCAGTGTGGAGGACTGACTCCTCCAGTACCTACTCATCACTGCCTCCAGGAGTCTCCTCCAGCACCACCTGTACCCACTGTACACAGCAGCCTCAGACAGACAGTCACACGGGCGTATTGTGGCACTGAGCAGCTCACAGTCTGGTATATCATACAGTGAGCAGGTCGTCACTAGCTCAGTGACCTGTAAGGATACACCCGAGCAGCTCCCCCAGAGCTGTAGATATAGATACCCTCATCTGGCAGCAAGGTGTGATAAGGGAGTGGTCCCCACTCAGCCAGTCTACACAAGGCCGCCCACCGCAGGCTAACAACTCCCGGCCACCTGATCAAGTCGCCAACCTAAACAAGGTAACACACCTTCATTATACTATAGCATTGTGCACATTCTGATACACATTGTAGCCTACTCCCAACTGTGGGTTGATGAGAAAAAGTGCATGCTGTATCTGGATACGTTGTCTATTGTGATATATGAAGGAGGTATTATCATTTAAAGCTGGAAGCTAATTAGATTAATTTTAGTTACAAAGAATTAAAAGGAGTTAAGAAATAATATAATCCGGTATCCATGTATGGAAGATCCCGACGAGCTAACTCTGAGGGTGGTGGGGTATTATGATAGAGGGACATGATAGAGGGACAGGGAGAAAGACATAGAAGAAATATTCTAGAGGATAGAGTGCCACCTATCTGGGGGAGGGGGGGGAGTTGTGATACACTTACAGTGCCATCTTTCTATAGAATAGGGAGGTTGGTTGATACAGAAACAGTTCCTCCTGTCCAGGCACGGATCTATGGGGCGCGGACCCGGCGTACAGTGCCACCTTTCCAGGCGTTTGAGTAAATGTAAAAATTCTTTGAGATTTTGTAGAACTAATAGCCCTTTTGCAAATTTATATCCGCCCCTGTTTTCTATGGTATATAGGCAGGTTGTGTGATACAATACAATGCCACCTTTCCAGACGCGGATATAGGGGATGTGGACCCCACCGAAAATTTGAGTTTTCTTTGAGGTTACATTCTTTGAGGTGTTTTTTAAACAAAAGCCAACCACCCAAATTTTCGCAAAAGCCTATATATATCCGCCCCTGCTTTCTATGGTATATATAGGCACGTTGTGTCATACTATAACAGTGAAACCTTTCTACATGGTACAGTTAGGTAAGGTGATTCACTAACAGTGCCTCCTGTTTACAGGTATAGTGGCCAAGGGAGCAGCGTAATTCGGTATTACTTGTAGATCACAGCGGGCTACTTGTTATATTGATCCTTGGTGGCATTTAGCGTGACGAGCCAGCAGTGCCTCGTTTCATCGATTGTGTCGCTGTTTTAGATGGCAGAAAGCAACGGTTGCGTGTTACCATATACACCTGCGTTTTTGAGGCTGCCTATGGGGAAAAGGTCACCAGCTTATAGAGTAAGGACTCTATTTATATAGTATATATAAACGGTGGTGTATACATGTACAGAACTTCCCAATATGCATATGATCATTGTGTCTGAAAGAGGCTTATAGCTATGTCCACAATGTATTTGCATATGAATGCCCATATAATCATTTATTTTATGTCTCTATATATTTAGTTCACGGCTGTAAAAGGTCCTAAACGTCTGCATCATCCCCCAACCCAGGGATAATAATTGGCACAGTATAGATTTAAATTAATCAATAACTTCGCTGACATCCATGTGGACTTGTGGCGCAATGGATAACGCGTCCGCCTACGGAGCGGAAGATTCCAGGTTCGAGTCCTGGCAAGTTCGTACCTTTTCCCCCACAAGCAAGTGCCTAGTCGATGTAAATATATAGGCCTCTACCGGGATCGGACTTGTTCCCGCAACCACTATGTATACACTGACACCAGCAATCTCGTGAGACCTTGGTTCTGCTCTCGTCTGGTAGCCTGTTCCCCGGAAGTTATGGTGTGTGACTGACTGGTCACTGCCTAAGTCTCACGATAGATTGCGAGCACAGAACTAACATGGCCGCCCATACGGAGAAACCAGAGTCATCGCTATAGAACAACATACAGAAACAGTGTGACTGAGAGAATTGCACTGTACGACGATTTGGCTAGAGAGCCCGGGGTATCAAGTAATGAGAGGCAACGTGATAGAGAGGGCGCGAGAGACAGTCAGACTTAATCATAGATAATTGATAGATATTGTACAAGTGATATAATGCAAGGAAAGGCTAATATATTAAAGAGGTTAGAGTTTCCTCTGCTGCTACGTCACAAGGTCGGAACTGGGGGGTAAACATAGGCCGCCACGTGGTTGGGTAGTTTTCCGATGCTAGTACTATATTGTAATATATATTCTAATTGGGCCCTAATAAGTTGCAGTCTTCACTATAATGATGCATGATGCGTGTTGAAGGACAGTGTCGATCTCATTTACAGCGATATGTCTATTTTTATAATAATTCCTATCAGTGTATCAATTTAACTGTGTGAGATATGGTTCATATACCAGCCACGTACGTGGCTTTTGTTTGCCCCCCCCCCCTCCACTGCTCTATTACGAGGTGCAATCTACAACTCTAACTTGCCCTATTGCCCAAGGCCCCAGCCGAGGACAATTACCATTCTCTAAAGCCTATAAATATTTATTATGCAGATACGCATCCATATCTGACGTATACCCAGCGATTGGTTTGTGATTGGTTTGTATGTACTATACAGACAGGCAATTTATTTTGTTCTGTCAGCCAACTGTGGTATAAAGGGAGATAAATATCAGAATCATTGACAGTCACATACTCTGACAGGAACAGAGACAGAGACATGATGGAAAGGAAGAGACGGTCCTAGGGAAGACTTCATTGGAAAGTGTATGGAGTGTATGCTCCTCTCGCCCTCAGTTCTTCGAACCGTGGTCGTATAGCCGGCCAAAGTATGTTCGTGGAATGAGAGCGCCATCCGTGGAATGGGAGCGACATCCTTGTGACTGTGCTGGATGATAGAGAAACAAAAGAGGTCGTGAGATTTTACGATTATTGCCCATAGTTAACAACTGGTTCTGCCTGTGATAATTGCCGTCTGCGTGGTGACGTCACAGAACGACAATCACGTCTGCTCGCGCCGCGCAACGAGCGGCTCTATGCATTATCCTTTTTACGCCCCACATTGCCCTAATGGAAGTGGAGCAGCTCATGTTACAAGCAGGAAGTTAAGCGAGCAATTGGAACGAGTTTTGTAATTGTTAGGAAAGAATTGCAGCTTTTTCAGTCATTGCTGTTATTTATTGTCACAATTATTTAAGAGCTTTTAAGATGGGGTGGGGCGGGGTGGCAGCGGAGTGGCAGAATGTCTTGGGTTGATAGGGAGAATGCTTATGATCATTGTCAATATTTAGCCTTTTGTTATCGCATATGATTATCACAGAGAATAATTATATATTATTTTGCGTTACCAGAAATGTTAATATATCTCTAACCTAAGAGGTTAAAACAGACCACACAAGTAGCAGAGACACAGTTATAGCGCAGGATATGTGTGAATTGCTGGCCCCATGGTCAACACGCAGACCACACAAGTAGCAGAGACACAGTAATAGCGCAGGATATGTGTGAATTACTGGGCCAGTGGAATGCGGCCCCATGGTCAACAAGATGACGCAGACTTAAACTCGTTAACTTGTTTTCATATACATTGTACTACCAAACCAGGAACCACCATATTAACAGGGGCTTACAGAATCATACCCACACATAAAACATACGTGTGGTATATGCTATAGTCACTGCATATTATATTTTCTTCAACAGACGTATTGCTTGAAAGGATAATATAATGAACTGACGAAAACATAACTGGTGAGTCAATGATTTAATTCCACTACAAGAAAATATAATAATCTTTCAAAGTTTCCCAGACGTATAGACAATCAGACCAGTACTTAGTTGATTTATTGCACTCGGAACAGGATGCCCACATGGGCAGGTATAGTACCCTGGATCCCATCTAGGGTCTAGGAATAAAGGACAAATTGACTAATTACAGAGCCCTGGAGGACCACCCCCTTCTTTATGTAGACAGGGGCTTATGGATCACCCAGGGGGGGCTTAGTATGGAGCTAGGTTGGACGGGAGGGGGTGGGTGGGGTATGGGATAAAGGGGAGATAAGGTAGCGTGCGGTTCAATTGGGGATGATGTTGTTTAGTTCAGTTTGGTTGAATGCCTTCCTATACTTTAAATACGTTCATAGTATTATCTCTATGCTTGTTATGACAAAATAGCTCTCATGTGATTGTCTGGATGATGAGTGATATTTTTCAGTATGAATTTATGGTTTATGATGTAAAATCACCAATTATACTAATTTCGAGTGGCACAGTGTAATGAGAATTGTGTAGTATCGACGATTGTAAAACTAATGGGAGGACATTCAGAGATCGATGATACCCCATCTAGTGTATGTGTTTTATGCAAAATACAATACATCCATGTAAGGCATGGAGACTGCGTGTGTTAATAGCCCCCCCCCCCCCCCCCCCCAGCTTCCATATTATTCAGAATACAACAATAACCCATACGTGTACAATTCTATAGCATCAACGCCTCCCTGCATATCTAAATGGATGATAGGGCGGCATGACGTAGATCTACGTCCCCCGGATCGAACCCCAGGCCCAGTCATTATTGGATGGAGCATGGCTACTGCTGCCCTCCCCCCTCCTCAGTGTATGCACCTCTTGCTGTATATCAGACCGTGCCAAGAATGGCATACTGGATTGATCGGTCCGATCTAGCTCCAGTGCCAGTGTTAGAAAAGTACCAAAGCAATAACACATCATCATGAATCTGTGGAGACGACTGGTTATTTCTCATTTGTGATGAAGAATTCCAATCAACTTGTGTACATGGTTTCTCTTGGAACAACCTCGACAGAAAACCGAGATGACTGGGTATTTCTCATTTGTAGAGGAAGAATTCCAATCAACCTGTGTATATGGTGTCTCTTGGAACAGCATCGACAGAAAACCCCTGTTTATATTGGATAGTAAATGTTATTGTTATTCAAGGTTAGGACTAATTAATGAGCTTCTCTTTTACCTTGTTGACAGAAGACCAGCTTAATATTACCTTGCAGTTTAGTGATGAATCCATAATTACATTATATTAATTGAAATGCACCTTTACATGTTGACTTGGCTCCAGACCCCAGGGCATCAATGAGAAATAATCATTTTGAATTGAATGTTATGAACAATATCCAGCATTCACATATATTCATATCATCTAGAAACTAATTTTGAATCTCATATTTCAATCTTATTGCATGACGGTTAGGAAAAGGGCACCTAAATTGATTTTGCAAGGAACAAAGAAGAAAGGTAAATTGGTGAAAGCAAAATTGCCAGCGCTGATCGGTTTAGTGGGGATTTTAACGGACCTAATACTCTGACAACGACCATAGAAAATACCAGAGCGCTTTTGGCGAGGCTAAAATCATGGGAGATGAAACTCCTGGTCTATAGTGCACACCTCAGGAGGCTTTTACTCTATGATGCTACATCTACCAGTAGATTTGTGCATTTTCAGGATTGACGAGAATATAGCTAACGACACAATTATGCTGTATTGACAAATATCACTAAATGATAAGTGATTATATCGATAAAATGTACACATTTGTAATTTGGTGTAATTTAGAAATGACTGATATTATTTTACAGCTAATGTCGTATGATGATTGTGTTGTGATATTACACGGCAGATGTTTGCCAGTGGGGACAGTTCAAAAGTGAATAGTATTTGTACAGCATAAATTTGATCTAATTAGCGAATGAACCTTTATCATTCTGGATGCTCGCTGTGCATCTATACTTCATTTTATTTACTTAATTGTTAGCAAATACCTTTCTAGTGTCCCATAATCAGTAAATCTGTACTTATTCATTGCCCATAGCCACGTCTATTTTTGGTTCCAAACGAGGTCCTACTCTACCAGACCATACTCATGTTCACACATCAATGCCATTCTGGCAGATCTGTCATGTAACGAGCTCATGATGTACATGGGGATCACCCGCCCAACCACAGAGTCAATGCAGCGATGGCAAGGACCAATCGTGTTGCCTAAGCGGCTACATGATAAAGAAAGATCACGCGAATAAGTGATTCATAGCGAGCATAAAATAATAATAATCCCTCCCCCTGCACAACAGGTCCTTCTGGCAGCTTGGATCCCTCCCTAGAGGCAGTTATGAATCTCACGGCGGAGGGGGGGGGGGGGGTGCTGGGCAGGGGTAGGGGGCTGGTTGAGTATTGGGTGGGGGTGTGGGGGCTGGATGGGGGAGGCGGTAGATGGGGAAGGGGGATAGATGGAGAGGGCGTATGATGGGGAAGGGGATCCGGAGTAGCAGATGGGGGATGGGAGAAGATGGGGGAGGGGGTAAATGGGGGAGGGGGCAGATGGGGAAAGTACCCAGTAAACACAACTACGTTCTTTGAACGTGATTTCGCTACGTAATATAACGTTCCAATGTAAGGGTTTATTTAGGTTATTTGACGTAGAAAAACGTAAATTAACGTTTAAAATACGTTTAAATCACGTAATTTGCAGGTTTTTTTACGTAGATATATTGACGTAGTTTAACATATAATTACGTTTTTACCAACTTAACTGATCTTCTATAAATGTAATCATGTGGGTTCGAGTCCTGTTACCAGCAATTTGCTTTTGTTTGGAGAAAATGTTATATTGGGGATCTGAATGTCGAATCCATCATTAATCCATCATTATAGTGCATTAGAATAACAACTTATAACCTGTTAGTTCTCATCAGATGGAGCATACACTAAAAAACGTGATTGGGAACTACTGTCACAAAAGTTTGAAGAGGTGCCTTTAGAAACTAGTTTCCCCTTCTGGGATTGAACTCATGACCTTCCAGTCCACAGTCCTAAGCCCTACCCACTATACCACACAGCTGTGGAATATATTAATCTCAAAAGAGAAATCTTATACACAGCCTGTGTATAGAAGACGAGAGATATACAGGATATCAGTGGTTCGAATCCCAGGCCAATCCCTGAATTAGATCAATCCCAGAAATATCATTGATCCATCGTTATAATGTACATTATAACCTGTCAGTCTATATAGCATGGAGAATAAGCTAGAAAATCTCCTTGTTTAATTAGGGAGCTTTAGCAACCACGTTAAAGCTCATTAAACGCAGACGTAGTAGTGCTGAAGGCATATGATAGCCTACGTCCTGATCAAATGAGCTACGACAGGTTTGCTAAAGGTCCCTAATGGCTACATAATAGGGACCTTTAGCAACCACGTAGCAATGCTGAAAGGATAGGATACGTCTGCGTTTAATGAGCTACGCTGGGTTTGTTAAAGGTCCCTATTATATAAACGCAGATATAGGCCATCATATGTATAAACCACTACCTCACCAGCTCCACATATTGACACCAGAGTCTATAGTATGGTGGTTACCACGTCTGTCTTCAAATCAGAAGGTTGGGTGTTCCATCCCAGCAGGTCCCAGAAGGCAGAAATAAATTCCCTCTATACTAGTACTGTAATCTAAAGTCAATATGGGTTGGGTAAGATGGCCATTTTTTATTCAACTTTGAATAGCAGCCCATTTAAAATAGGTCGTCGGATATTATTTTAGGTAAATTTCTTTTAGGTTATTTTAGGTAAATTACCTAAATAAACCTGTATGAACGTTTACAGAACGTGTGTTGAACGTTAGTTTACGTTCAATTACGTTCAAATACTTAAAATAACCCTTACATTAGAACGTTATTTCACGTAGTAAAGTTACGTTATTTACACTTAGAAATAACGTCATTTGAACGTAAATTAATGTAACTGTGTTTACTGGGTAGGAGGGGTAGGTAGATTGGGGATGGGGAGGGAGGAACTAATGTCGCCTGTGCTTCCAACAGCAGCTGATAGGAGAGATTAAAACCTCCCACCGGCACGTACACCATCCCACAGGGGGATTATTTTCCATCCATTACCGCAATGCTGCAGTCACAGTACAGCACAACCTCTCGCCAGCCCAGGGGCATTTCCTATTAACGGAATTCAGCTGCCTGCTCTGTTAGCAAATCACAGCCACTTAGAATAGCTTCCATGCCCATTGCATTCCCAATGAAGCCCATAGGCAGAAGAAATTGGCTCCCCTGCGTTTCTTACTAGAATATTTATTGGCATCCACACATACACTGTAAAAAAAATTCCGTTAAAATAACGGAGATTCACTGGCACCACTGGGTGCCGGACATTCACCGTTATTTTTACGGTCACCGTTTTTTCCTAAGTCACTGTTATTTTTACGGAACTGTCACCGTTATTTTTAAACAAGACATCTCCGTTATAAATTTTTTAAACAGTGATTCTCAGTACCGTTAAAATAACAGTGATTCACTGGCACCACTGGGTGCCGGATTTTCACCGTTATTTTCACGGTCACCGTTTCTCCCAAAGTCACCGTTATTTCTACGGAACTGTGAATCACCGTTATTTTAACGGAATACAAAACATTACTGTATTCTGATTCAGTGCCTAAACAATAATTGTAATGGTATTTTGTGTAATTTAACTGATTTGTTCCAGTGTTGTTCAGTTCATTTATCCCCCTATACCTAAATCCATGCTCAATATGGTCCCAAACCCAATTTGGTACCAATCAGCAATATCATCTTAGTGTCAAGACTTCAGACCTAATCATTAGGAATCAGTCTATGAAAGCCTTATAGAATGCTTCATGACACTTTGTAATACCAGTCCATGAGCAGAAGTCACTCTAGGATGGCTACAGAGCAAACCTTACAGCTGTGTCTGTATATATATTTCTTATCACCACAAAAATGGTGTTCCTAGCATCTAGGAAAATCTCTCCATGAACCAAACTGCCACCTGGTGCGATAGAACTGAAATCAATTAAACGTAGCTTCAACATAAAATAAACTGTGTTTCACTGTAAAAATAAACGGTGTTTCACTGTACTGGATTACGGATATTCAAAGTAAAATTGATTGATTTTACATTGCCTCACCGTAATCATATGTTATGATGAATCACCGTAAAATTTTACACTGATTCTCCGTATATTCAACGGAATATTTTTACAGTGTAGGAAAGCATTGCCTACAGTCATAGTTCCAGCAGGAGTCGCATAGATGTGAGATGTCTATATTAGCCTCCAATTGGATTTCTACCCTGTCTGGCTGATCTAAGGAGATGCCTGCCAAATGTACAGAGAACCCATTTGAATGCAAATCTATATACAGTGAAATCTCGTTCAAGGAGGGCCCTTTGGCAGGGCAAATTTACTCCTTATAAGTAATGTTCCTTACAACCAATACTAGAAAGTGAGAGGATATGGAATTTTGGTAATAGAAACGTGTTCCTTATAAAAGTAAGTTCTTAATATCAACCCTCCATATAACAAGATCCCACTGTACACGAGCTATGTCACTTCTGGTTACTGCCATGCAACAGGCCGTGAATGTTATTTGTGCAATTGTACCCATTTCTAGTCCAAACCGCAGAGCTTCAATGTTATTTGAATGCAACAGTGGCAAAGGCATAACAATCACATTGAGTATAAGGGAGGGTTTCTATTCGCAACAGGCCTGAATCGTATTTGGGGACATACATTGCCTTCTGGGCGTTGGCCTGTTAAGCTGCAACATGTGCTAGTGAAGTGGAAAGGGAAATAACACTATCATTGCCAACAGAAACAATGATGTCTGCTTTATTTCATAAAGAAAGTGCTGAGTTGGCGTTTTCTTTATGGGCACCTTATTGTGCAGTACGCTCCGGGTGTCGGGCTGAGACAAAGGGTGTGCGCCGGGGAGTCACCCAATGATTCACTTTTACATGATACTTCATTCAAGACTGACGCATTATATATAACTGGGATGACTTCATTGGTTCTCTATATAACGTACATTTGGATAGATAAGGTAGAATTAGTGTGAATTATGTCGCAATACTGAGAATTCATTTCTATTGAAGTTGGAATTGAAACAAAGGACGGACAATACACAGATGAACGGGTATAATGGTTATGTGCAGGCTTTATATAATAAGTATGCATATATCACACTAGGCTGACGCTCACAGAGAGCACCAAGACACTTGTATCATACAGGCGCAGACTGTGCTAACATGACGCACGGCCAAAACACACTCATAACTCCGACCCAGATGAACGTCAGCACAGCTTATTGAAGGAGCAACAATGACAGCCATGACACTGGGGTGGGGGCAGGGGGAGGTCGGGGGGGGGGGGGGTAAAAGGAAACTGCCTCAGTCGGCACTTCTCAAATGACGACTGAGCACACCATAATCAGCGTGGATAAAGATACTGTAATACAGGAAAATGGGAGGAGAAGATGAAAAGAAAGGCAGTAGCTGTAGCAGTAGAAAGGAGTATGTCTAGAGGGCATGTCTATATTCAAAAGAATAGATGTTGAGGGTTCTTTCTAAGCGTGCTTTAGAGCAGACATGCAAGTCAGTGTTGTAAGAGCTGCCGGAGCATCATTTGATTTTTACGACGCTTTACTGTCCATATAGATGGCATTAGGATCTTTGGTTTATATCATGGTCAGGGATTAAAGTAGGAGACAACATGTGACATCATATCACATCTAGCTTCTTTATAATAGGAGTATAACATACTTATGGAGCACTTTAATTGTCTTGACGCTAACATAATGTCAATAAGAGCTACAGACTATTAATAAGTAAATACGGTAAACAAAATCAATACAGTGAAATCTCGTTATAACGAGGACTGATAATTGTAAGGAACATACTGCTATAAGGAGCACGTTTTCACAGCCATACTATCCTATCCTCTTTATATTTGGTATTGTTTATAAGGAACTTTGTATTTTAGGAGCAAATTTGCCTTGCCAAAAAGCCCTCCTTATAAATAGATTTGACTGTATTGTAGGTTGATATGGGTCACGTACAGGGACATGTATAGAGCTCTCAGTGTCTGTGAGGTTTGAGGCGGTACGTGAGTAGTACAGTCAGAGGACACTTTTTACCAGGCACCAGTTGCTGCTGAGGGGCACCCCCTGCACCGACGTCACAGCTAATAATGTCTAAGTATGGCACATCCTGGCTATAAAGGGTAACACACAAGGGACGGCCACTTATTGATTATAATAGGTTCTGTCTGAAATAAAAACCTAAGGTACCTGCGGCACGTTCTGTGTTATACACGTGCAAAGTTCAATCCCATTTTATAGTTATATTATTTTTACCCTGGACTAGAATCACATTATGTATTTATAAAGTTCTCACTTTATTATTAGGAGACTTGTGTGCTATAGATAGGTTTAGATAAATATGACATACTGAACTGATTACTGGAACTGGCTAGATAAATTATAAACTTGTGCTCAATATCCTCCCATAATAGGCTTCCTAATGAAGTTCATTCAGAACGATACATACCAAATTGTGAATGGTGCATTTCCAAAGGGAGTACAGAAAGAATTTTGCATGGTTGGAACACATGTTAACTAAAGAAGTGAAAAATTCGAATTACGAGCGATAATAACAGCAGTTTCTTCAAAATATATAAACAGATTCTTCAAGTGACATATGATAAATCTGGATATATCCCGCATGTTTGTTTATTTGGCTGTCGTTTGGGTATTGGAAACATGCCCTTTCTTGATACAGAAACATGGGGGTGCACCTAGCAATGCATGTGTCTGAGAGACGAAGGGCGTGTGATGATGTGGTGATTGCCATCACCGATGTGGACGCTGGGGTGAGCACACACCATTAAAACTCCATTAGGCGCAGTTCTCGGCCTGAGTGCTCCAAGCAGCTCACTGAAGAACTGAAACACTATGAATAACCTGACTGAGCAGAACTGGATGGCTGTTGCATGGGTGTGGAATGGGGAAGCAAGCCAGCCATGGCATATTAGAACTAGCTTGCAGTTACATTCCACATGGGCGTAGTTCCGATAAATTTGCAGCGCCGAGGGATTTGCAGTACGAATGTATTTGCAGTCCCGATGCATTTGTCCTTGTGCAGTTGCAGTTTGCAGTCCCTGTGCAGTTGCAGTTTGCAGTCCCTGTGCAGTTGCAGTTGCAGTCCCCATACAGTTAATGCAGTATCAATATAAACTATAGAGAGCTTAATAGCCAACCCATGCACATATTTATCTGCGCAAGGCTTCTCTCGGAGGGACCATTTATCATCAACGAGCTTATTATAAATACGTAAATTCTATTTCAATTGCAGCATACCCGGTGCTCTCACAGTAGGAGGGGATTAACTGTATTGTTGAATATTAAATGCGTCTGCGCTCCTCTTGCTGCTCCCAGATCAATATAAATATGTGAACTCTACTCCAATCCAACCATACTGCCACAGTAGGAGGGAATTAATCATATTGCCTCCCGTTGGGCCGGAGCCAATACCGGAATGCAATAAAATCCAATAGAACATATTGCAGCTAATACACAATATTCAACTGGATGCTATGGGTAACCAATGGCGGTGACTATAGGTTGACGTTTATGACGACCTAAAATGCAATATGTAGTGACGTCAGAACTACCCCCCCTCCGCCCACACACACACACCTCCTAGCCCCCACTGGTCAGTCCCTAATACACACAGGGGGTGATTGGCACATCGGCATAGACAAGTCAGTGACAACCTGCGTAGGACTGTTGTCAGGTCCTACAGACCACAAAAGCCGCTGCTGTGAGCAGCTCAGGGCCTGGGGTGAGGAGCAGCTCGGGGGGCGCGCCTCAACCTGACAAGGGGACAGGCCTCAGCAGACCAGTGGGTGTGGCCGCAGGGGTTAGCTGGAGGTGCACGTTGCCTAGGGGTGGTTGGAGGGGAGTGGGCGGCGTATAGGTAGATTCCGGCCTGAGGTTCATCCATTATTCGGTGTGGCCGTGGTAGGAATGTCAAAGCTGTGCTGGCCGACTGTCACCCTTGTCCCCAGGGACCCCCCAGGATGGTGCTGGTGAGACAAGGGGTGGTGCTGCTACATCCAGGGGTGCGGAGGGTTGTGCAGACGGAGGTGGTCATGTTGCACGGTGGTGCATCCAACCAGGGGTGCTGGTGCAGCCAGTCTGGGGTGGTGCTGATGCAGCAAAGGGTGGTGCTGCTACATCCAGGGGTGGGAAGGGTTGTGCAGGGGTGGGGTGGTCGTGTTGCACGATGATGCATCTATCCAGGGGTGCTGTAGCAGCTAGGGGTGGGGAGGGTAGTGGAGATAGGGATGGTGGTCAGGGCCGGGGATGCATCCATTCAGAGGTGCTGGTGCAGCCAGTCTAGGGTGCTGCAGCACCAGTCAACTACGCACGGGTAGACATGAAGAGTTTGGATGCAAAACGACATAAGCGCCATTACAAAAATAGGGACAAAAATCTGACAAAAATGAAGAACAGGAATATAATCCTCGAACTATTTTTCCAAGATTTACTATTTTTCATACCATTAGGACTTACTCAGTATACACTATGTTACCAGAGTATGATAGTTGACAGGATGTCTTTACAAAAAGCACTACATACTTCAATTCTGGGATGAAGATAATATTATGTCGTTTTGCATGCAAACTGTTCACATATTCAAGCAGGAGCGTGGACAAGGAAATTTGTCCAATCATAATTATTCATATAATCTTGATAATGTTATACATGTACTCTTAATTTCAAGGTTATAAGATTGTTCTTAAAGTGACATGGTCCGATGATAAGGGCTCAAAATTAAATTTTGCTGAAAATGAACCAAAATGTTTGATATGGCCATACTTCATATCCTAGCTACTTTATTGAAGATCATTCCCCAGAATTCGGCTTAGATTTCAGCTAATTATCAATTTTATGCTCAATTTAAGACTTTTGGAGTGCACGCTATAAGTCCCCCCATTGAAAATACACTGAAAAAGACTATACTTGGGTTCATGGGACCCTTTAATTTGGCTCTCATTACTCATCCGGGAAGTTTTTCTGTGCCCCATCTTGTGGATATGTTACTAAAATAATATTTCGAACACATTTAAGTTGGATTTAAAATTTGGAAAAAATCGGACTATGCCACTTTAAGATTATATGCCTTCTCCTTTAAATACCAGGTGACCCTCAATATATACAATAATTTAACAACTGCCCGTCACAATAAATATGGGTAAATAAAAGAATAGGACTGGTGTTCCGGGGCCCCTGATATATCCAGAAATAAATGCAGTGTGTACGGCCCTACCACATCTGGGTCGGTGATGCGTTGTGCAGATTTTTTAAGTAGATTTATTGACATCATTGACATCTCATGTAATACAAACATGTTCTTCCGAAATTGTCATTTATGTTGTGAAAAGTGATAACAATATTATGTACAAACGGTTCATGTTTGGTACTTAGTCATTATCTGTGTACCGATAAGGATGGTGATTTCTGGTCGGCGACCCACAAACCATGTTGTCCTGAATACAAGACCCCTCATAATATTATTGTCAAGTCAAAAGTAGAACGACCTGGATTATTAAACGTGGGGCATGACAAAATGCTGCTAATTATCCATATTCTAAAAGCGTCTGCCTAATTCTACTGCTACAAATAGATTAGTTAGAGCCACTCACTCAACATGACTCAAGATTCAGGAACGCGTTAATTGTTTGATCAAATAAATGGATTCACATTTTTAGGGCGGACTCATGATAATTATATTGATGACGATCGAGGACTGAGAGAACGTTGAATTACATGTACATTATGTAATATCATATTTGATACATGGGCGTTCCTCTTAAGTAACTGCTTGTGTCCTGGAATTAACGACTAGGCTCGAGTCACTAGGCTAGCAACGTGGAGAATTTTGTGACGTTATAGACTGCATCAGATATGTACATTGCTCCACACTCTAATAACATTACCTTATACAATTATCTTATAACCATGTTGGTGCCTGGTTAGAATGATGTTAATTACTTGCAGGACTGTCGACAGAAGCCATCATTAAAATAGGGTGGTGTTTTCTTTTGAAGGAATTACATTAATCCAACCGAAATGCATTCTATCTCATTAATGTACGAGTAAAATGTCGATTTGATCCAATTTACAGGTCTGAGGGAATTACAAGCTGATTACAATTCTAGAATTAATCAGTTTGTTTAATAAAATGTCTGAAAATGAAAGTGGCTCAGAAAGCATAATAGCATAAAGCTTCCAATGTAAATTGCGGTTCTACATCCCAACTCCTTCCTCAATGTATACCAGAAGGTATTATCGATGTCTTGATTGACTCGATTGTCAGTGATGATTACAGTGTATGCATGTATACCCATATTGCTGTACAAGTTGTAGGCTACATGTCCCCCAAAACAGAACCCCAGAATGGAAAGGCGTGCGTCGGAAGCAAATCCTCATTGGGGGGGGGGGGGGGAGACTCCAACTAACTTTAAGTATCGACTTTTATGCATGACGTATCATATACATGCTTATTATGCATTATATAGAAAAGTAGTGTTTGAGCCCCCTTTAGTTCTGATTGGGAGCCCAGGCCCATTGGCACCCACCTTTCCCTTTGTGGTGGGAGAGGTAAGGATTGGATCTTGTGTGTATTATATAACGAGTCCAAACAAAGCATTTTCAGCCCCCCTGCTTAGTGAGTGGGGGTGGACCAGTCTGGGGCCCCCTTGCCCCCCCCTTTTTTCCTACGCCACTGCAATGGTACAGAGATGAGATCTAGTTTATGATCTGCCCACATCCCTGGTCCTTTTGTGGTCTACATGTGGGGGTATAGATATTTATATCTATATATACCGGTATGTCTATATTATCTATATCATAATCTCTATCTCTATATATAACTATCTATATCAATATCTATTATATAGTATATATAGATATAGTCACTGTCAGCCTAATCTCATCAAGTGACAAACACAGCACTTGTACGTGTCCTGCGTCACTGCATGATTGCCTAACCCTAAACTCATTAGTCCGTTAACCAATCAGCACAAGGCGCCAGCCGCCATCTTGTCCACCTGAAGGGCCTGGCTGACGTCACGAGTGCCGTGAGGGCAACGGACCCAAAATTGATCTGCGCGGCGTTACTTCCGCCAGCGTTCCTCTACAGAACCCGGATGCGTGCTATATTTAGTAACAGTGCCCCTTTGGGTCGGTAATTTGTCTCCTGTGCTGCTCGCTCTCCAAGCATTGCTTCAGGCGTGAAGTTGTGGTTGTCACGGGTGGCAAAAAGCACCACCGTGGTGGGAGAGTAAGGAACTAAAAATAGGCGAGCTGAGGGCAACACGAACACGGATCCGCTTATCTTATTGCATGGAGAATATAGATCCAGGACATTGAATCCTCCTCCACTCCCTGCTCCAACCAATCTCCCTGGAACCTGCATACTAGCTATACACACGGTTTATTAAAGGGTGGAATGGCGTGGGTGGACATCATTATACAACGTCTTTAGGTGCAGAATATTGCAGAACCCTCCTCTATTCAACATCTTGGCTTAAGTCTAAGGATTCTACTTGAAGAGGAATTATGCCAATAAAAAACAACCAAACTCAACTCTTTATGTTTACATATTTTATAATATAACATGCTATTGATAGGTGTTGAGCTGTGTTTGTCAACAAGTACATGTTCTGCTTATGGTGCATGTTATAAAGAGAAGTAAACATTTATAAGCAACTGTTGATTTCATACATTGAAGAGAGAACATTTTCGTTACTTAAAACATATGCATGGTCCTTTCCTCAGTCATCTTTAGCGTTTTTACGATTTTTGATCAAAAGATGTAGCTATATTTGTCGACCCCACATTTTCTGACCATTATCTAGCCCCCCCCCCCCCCCCCCACACACACATACACACACTTCCATTTTGAGACAGGGGGCAGTGTCAGCACCACAGTAAAGTTATTTGCACACATCTGCCACAAACTTATATCTAGAAAAAACTAAAAATAGATACTAATTAAGTGTATCATTGGGATACATAGGGGTGACTATACAGCATCTGGCAATGTATAGCCGACAATAGGCGTCACACAACAAAGTGTCACGTAAGTACTTCTATTGTTCACAGAGAAAAGAAACAGCGTCAAAAGGGAGTCCTGGCTTCCTCCAGCCTGGATTCCTCCTATCAGAGTTGTTTGAGCCAGGAAGTTATATGGGTCTCTTATGTGACCCAGGTGAATCCCTATAAGCTGATAAGGAAGCAAAGTGACTCCCTAAGGGGGCCATGGGGCCAGGTCTCAACTAAGAGACTCATAAAAGGGAGTCATTCTGAAGGCAGCCAGGACTCCCTTTTTGACTCTGTTCCTTTTCTCTATGAAGCTGGGAAATCAGTCATCATCCTCCCTTCCCTCAACAGAGGGAGTTGTGGTTGGATAACTAATATGGGGGTCGATCCCTAAATTCAACATGGCGACATGGCCTTTCCTTAAACTCGCAGTATATACCTTTTGGACACCAGGGGGGACTGCTGTAATTATTATTTGATGAGGCCCCGCTGCCCCTCCCCTTTGGTGGTGGTAGGTGAGACAACAACAACTTGTGGTGGAGTGGGTTGTTATATTAGTAAGGATCTTAGTGGGTGTGAGGTGCATAACACAAACTGTGGGCGGGTCCTGGTGTGTGTCAATCATAGCATAGGGCACAAGATGGATGCACTCTGATCAGGACATGAGGCCTATATTATTGTGATATGTGACATGAGGCTTAAAAGATATTGACAGGGGACATGGTCATTTCTTAAAATCCACATTCGACATGGGGACCCCCCCCCCTCCCCCATCTATACCCCCACTAAGGGAGTGATCATTTTATAACACCAGGGGGGTCGGTGGATTTTTGCGCGAGCGGGTTGGGTTGAGCTCAAGAGGGGTCAATTTTTTTCGGTCCCCTCTTTAAGGGGTCCAAATATTTTTGGCCCCCTCCCCCAAATCCACCCCCCTAGTGTTAAAAAGTGACCACTCCCTAATGGCGTTGAGCCCTCCACTTGATGTAAATGACCGTCAGTCGCCGTTATCACATCTTTCTGTTTGATATGGGCGTCGTCCCAGCAAACCCTGGTACAGCTAGTTAGACTTAATACGTTCATTACACTTGTTATAAAACTGTGTATGATGTTCTATGACACCTTCAGTTATACTGTGCTGATGAATAAAGTGTCAGAGGAAATTGAGTAAGGGGAGGGCGTAACGGCCGGGGACCACTCCCTAAGCTTTACTTGATATACCATGTGTGAACAGGAATCCAAGAAAAAGAGTCCAATTTTTGCATCACGTGTTATTAAGTGGTGCCAAATTCAAGGCGATGTTCACACATGTAAACCTAGCTATTACAGAAGAGATAGCGAGGGCCCCCATCCCCGGGCTAAGCTATAGCAATAGGCAAAGCTGGCCTCGGTGTAAAACAGTGCTATAATCTGATAATGTACCTGGAGCTATTCGGTTCTACCAGTATGTGGATATTGTACTGCTGCCACGCCCTGCTGCAGACACCTACATGGCTCTATTTACTGTAACCATAAGGCATTGAACTTTGAAAACAGTCTCCAGGTTGCAAAAAGGTGATGCACATCTTGCCAAAGTAGCTGGAATTTCGCCAAATCTAACATACCTTTCAAAACTGCATCTCACTGTAAGCAAAAGCATAAACCCTACCTCAGAACACTCATATACAAAAAAAAATGTACAAAGGAGATGGCAAAACAATTATGATTATTTGTTATTTCACCGGAGCAGAATTAAATCCTAACTGAAGTTTTAATACATGCATATTCTGAAATAGATAAAACCAAAACAGGTAGCCTGTAGAACTGATTTAGAAATAAAAATAAACTATTATATAATGTTATGCTTATGAGTAATGCACACGAGTAATGCCACAGGGAAGGCTTGTTACTGCCACTAGCTTAGATAGGAATCATCTTAATACTCCCCGCGCCATAATACGACCCACCCATATGTGCTGGAGGGCCATCTATACATGGCTAATCCGGCAGGTGTCAGGGGAGGCTTGGTGCCTGGAGGGCCACACACTAATGAAAGCAGCAGGGCGGGGATTCATCACATCTACTTAACAGGTGTGTCTGTTGTGGGTGGTACCAGAAGACGATTACCACTAATTAGATCGCGTACAGTAGCAGTTACAAAGGGGTATGACAAGATGTACAAGTGAACTAAGTAGTACAGGGCTATACTTGACTGCACGCAGGAGCAAACAGGTAAAACCAGGGCTTCACTTTACCTTATCATGGTGAGGGTCGGTGAAGGCATTGTCTCTATAATATGATAAAGAGCTGACACATTTCATCAATGATGAAGAGCAGCAAACATGCTGATAAGATTCTCTAAGGTCAACTAAAACGCTCATTATAAACATGATTATTCTGCATCGACTTTTGTCAAGACAATACATGTCTTCTTTGAATGGTAAACGTGCAGAAATTCCATATCAGGTCATTGAACCATGTGTATCAATGCTGAAACATAGAGAGGCCATTCGATAAAAGTGAAACTTTACCTGGGATGACAACACTAACAATGTCTGCATCTCAATATACCCACATTGAAGGGCGAAGATAAATGTTTCGCCCAAGCAACTAGTCACGTAATCCATGAATAGACGATTGTGACGTTGTAATCGGATTAATCTGTATCTATTCATGTCCATAGTGACTGAATGCATACACTGTAAACAATTGCATCATATTCTGATGGTTCCGATTAATTCCACAACAGTACGTTTAGCAGCGTATAGGTGGTGGCATTACTGCAATATGCCAATGCCGGACTGCCGGACTGCCGGACTGCCGGACTGCCTGACTGCCTGACTGCCTGACTGCCTGACTGCCTGACTGCCTGACTGCCTGACTGCCTGACTGCCTGACTGCCGGACTGCCGGACTGCCGGACTGCCTGACTGCCTGACTGCCGGACTGCCGGACTGCCGGACTGCCGGACTGTCGGACTGCCGGACTGTCGGGCTGCCAGGCTGCCGGGCTGCCGGGCTGCCGGGCTGCCGGACTGCCGGACTGCCGGACTGCCGGACTGCCGGACTGCCGGACTGCCGGACTGCCGGTCTGCCGGACTGCCGGACTGCTTGGTTGCCTGCATGTGCTTGTCTGCCCCCTCCCTGCCTGCTTATCAGCCTGTCTGTATGTCCCTTTCTCTCCCTGCCTGCCTACCTGCCTGCCTCTAACCACCCATTCAGGTCCTGCCTGCCTGTCTTGCCAACGTTGCACTCCCTCAGATAATATGGCCCGCCTGTCAGTGGCCCCTTCGTTACACTGACTCTAATGTCTCTTACTGGTCACTACCATGAAGACAGATCTGCTGGTTAGACACAGCGAGTCGGTGGCCGAGCACTTCCTTTGTGATACATGGCATGGAGCGTGGGGGAATTAACGACATGTTCTGTAAGGCCCTCTATACAATACCTATGGCCTTGGTGTATAGGGTGGGTGGGAGAGTTGACATTTCTCACCCATACTGATTAAGTTGGGCCCACTACTGCTTCACTACATGATGGGAAGGTAGAGCAACATATACAGGAGAAATACAATTGCAGTTTATTGATCTATAATTTCTTGCCAATCCCAATGCAGTTTTACTCACCCCCTGAATGATCCAAGGGAATACACTTTATTTTAATAGCACATACATCATTATTAACAGAAAATTCCCCGAATATACATCTAGGGGATACCATTGCTAATATTAGATGTACCGTCTGTAGATTGTGATAAATCAGGTGTATCTGCAAACTACAAACTGCTCTATCGCATCACACATAAAAGAACATCTCCAGGACAGATCAGATGGCTTTCTTCCTGGGCCTACTTTGGGGGTATGCGTTACGTTGGTAATCTATATCCAATAGATATCATTCATTGGATATAGATTACCAACGGATATCATCCAATATGTATTATAGATAATTAGGGTCCTGTATATATGTGACACGATCTGCGAAAAGGGACCTTAGTGCAGGGTAGACTAAGGTCCCTTTTCCCAGTACATGTCACATATATATATTGCTTGCCCCCCCCCCGCTGGCCTGCCTGCCTGCCTGCCTCTACCATACCAACCTACCTGCCTCCCTGTCTCTCCCAGATTGCCATCCCTTAGGTGATGTAGCTGACCTGTCAGTGCCCCCTTCGTTACATCGACCAATGCATCTTGCTGGTTGCTCCCCGGTGACGGATGGACCAGCCAGTCAATGGTCGAGCACTTCCTTTGTGGCAGAGGGGAAAATTAGCGTGAGGCTCTCTATACACGGCCTCTATATAATATCTATAGTCTTGGTGTATCGGGTGGATGGTTAAGGTGACATTTCTCACCAATACTGATTATGTTGGGCCCAACGCCCTGTCCTTTACCAAGCTGGCGTGACAAGGCACAATGAATTGGACCATACACATAATCGGATTTCCCCTAAGGGGGGAGCAGCTTGCACGTCACCTGACAAGAATTCTGATAATAGGAAATTGGCTTTTTCAAGTTAATCTTCATCAGTAACTCATGCCACTACCATGTGCATTGACAGATGAGCTATGGGGGTATACTTTCACTTTGCCTAATGAACTGTCACGATTGTGCCTGGATACTTGTCCCATCTCACTGATGGGCCTTACCTTACAGCCCCCGTATTTTCTTCTCATTAGCCCCACTGGACTGAAATATCACCTGCTCCTAATGAGAGGAAAATGACTGAATTCATGTATTTGTACCGGATTAATTGATCCAATGTGTTCTATATTCTATTCATAGATGAACAATTTGCTGAGGTATGTATATGATTTGAGAGAACAATAAAAACTTCTTTCGCATCTTGACAGTCTGCAATCAGACTGGTGGACAATCAGGGTTTGAAGAGAAGAATCTGGCCATTGTTCACTGAAAACCTACGCCTGCAGGAATGTGCTCACTACTGATAACTTGATCATTGTGATGACTTAAGGTGATCATGTTGAGGACATCATTTTACTAGGTGGTATACAAAGAATTATATCAGTCCTCTAAAAATCCAGATCTGAAAGGTGATCACATTATGCTCAGCTAGTTAGCACAATAGTACTCTCCTAGGTCACCATCATGATTTATCACGAAACACGTTTATACGTTGCTGAAAGGGAAATGAACCATTCACTGTGTTGTATCCAGCACCAACAGTACAACAATATCTCAGGTATTAATTCACAGCAAACAGTTTAATAATGCATCTCAAAGTTCAAGTCACGTTTTTGCAGATCATGTCGGCTTATACAACTTGTGATTAGCACTCTTTGATAAAGATGCTCACGTGTACCTAAATAGCCCGGCCAGTAACTAACTACACCAGAACACAGAAAGAGGCATGAATTATGTTGATGCAATTAGCTTTTATAACGCATCTCAAAGACATGTTTTCGCAGGTCATAATTATATACAGTATGTAGGCTTACAGAACGTGTGATTAGCAATATTTGATAATGATGCACACGTGTACCTAATTACCCCCAGTAACTAACTGCACCGGAACACAGAAATGAGCATCGTTTATGTTGATGCAAATAACATCTATCACGCATCTTACACAATTTGTGATTTTCGATATATTAATAAGTGCTGACGCGTAGCTACAATTACCCCAAGTAACTAAATACACCAGAACACAGATGCCCCGTGTCCATGGCAAATAACTTTTATCACGCACTCTTCAGGACATGAAAATTATGAAAACCATACATATAAGCTTACACAATTTGTGATTAGCAATATGTAAATAATGATACTCACGTGTAGCTAATTTCCGCCGTAACTGAATACACCGGGACACAGAAGCATCGTGTACGTTGAGGCAACTCAGGAGCCTGCCTTATACCTCCCACAACGTTTTAGAACCAATAAAACGGAAACAGATTCAGGCAAAATGTACAGTCAAAATAAATACTTTATTAAGGGTGATACGGGGGGAATTCTGCAAATTGAAATGTTCATTTGGATCATGAAGTTTTTGGGACGAGTGTTAAAAGCTGGACTGCTGGGAGAACTGAGCCAGTTCAATCAGCGTTCAGACCCAATATTACAACCCCTTCTTTAAATTTTATTTTTATACATCTGACCACTATAGAGTAATTTCTGGAAGAAGAGGAGAAACGCTGTAGATTCCATGTGTAACATCCGAGCAACATTACGTTCTGGTTCTCAGAGGTTTCCAGAGGTTCCCGCCAGGTGAAGTGGCGGCTTTGTGGACCCTGTGCACGTCATACGGACATCAGCAGCAGGGTTCTCATTGCGTGATAGCGAATTATGCTCCCTGAATTGCTGGCTATAAAATCCTTTTGCAAAATCGATCTTAGACCTGTCTTTGGCTGGGAATGGTGCCTTTCAGTCTACCCAAGACATGCAATCCTTCTGCCCCCACTGGTTCTAACGTTGAACTTGCAGACACAACGATATTTATACTGCCGGTCTATTTCAAGCAGGATCGAGAAGATGCAGTTGCATGTGGCTCAGTCTAAATACACTTATAAATGGGAAGCGAAACTACCTTTAAAAGAGTATACCAAAAGGCGATTCTTGTACACAGCTATTGTGTGAATGTTGTGCCCTTTCCTTTGTCCACCTCAATAAGATGGATGACTCTCCAGGGCCCACGGTACTCACCCTGTGAAAGGCTGATTGATGAATGGCCTTGGGGTGATCTCTGAGGACAGTGTAATGCTCTTATGGGAGTGCCTCTCCTGATTCCAAGAGCAAAGGATAATATTCATTCGGAAAGCTTGCGACTCGTTGTCAGGGATTTACCTGGCGAAGCTTTATTTGATTCGAGAAATAGTGAAAGCATGAGGCAATACGGCATTCTCATGCTTTCTTAGAATTCAATTGATTACAGTTCTATATTAAGACTCCATGCAGCTGCATACACCTCGTTGGGGTAGGGGAATTGTTTAGGAGTCCTTTCAGAATAATGTGTACTGTTTCCCTTGTTGCGATCCCTCCAGAAAAAGGCGAATAACATAAATGTGTGTCTCTCCGGAAGCGCACAATATCGAAAAGATAGATTTGGGAGATTCCCGAGAAAAGTGAAAGTTTCTCGTGATATGTTCAATGGTGATGTGCATTTCTCGAGTTTACTCATGCAAATAACCGAGAGAGCAATCTCTCTTGAGATTTCACAAGTAGAATTATGATGTGTATTTCTCACGTTTCACGCAGTCCAAAAACAATTCTCTTATGGGAAAACTTGTTTTACATATAATACTCAGGGGTAAGACCTTTGGAGTATTATTTGAAAAATAACTTTAATTGAGTTCCCTCCACCTATATTGTGCAGTATGGGACGATACGTTAAATTGGTTGGTTAGAGGTATTGTTGAGCTTCAGGGAATATTTTGGGTCAGGGAGGAACTGAGTGAATCCCAGGTGAGCTGCAGGCTTGGGTTTCTAGGTAAACCACAGTATTAACCACGGCCTTGGTTTAACTCTTTATGGGCCGGATATAATGATTTGTTACAGTACATGTCCTTTATTGTCATGGTACATGAATGCAGCCCAGGCAAGGGCCGACCCTTCGTAAATGCATCAATCATCAAGTTCAGCATTATGGCATTGCATGGATGCAACCCTGGCGAATTCCTCACCATGGTTGCATTCATGCATCATAGCGACAAAGAGCATACCTAGCATGGTGATGCATTAAGGCATTATGTGGCCCTTAAAGGGTTATCTGGAACTGCTCGGCCACTATTGTGTGTGCTGCTCGGGTGGGTGAGGAGCATACCCAGGCGGGCATTAAGTCTGCCTACCTCCGTCTGGTGCTGGCTGCAGGCTCAGCCGTCCCCGGAGCTGCAACCTCCAGGTGTCACAATACTCAATATACAATTCCGATATTTATATCTATATCTATATCTATATATATCTATATATCTATATCTATATCTATATCTATATATCTATATATATCTATATATCTATATATCTATATATATATATATATATATATATCTATAGATATATATATAGATATAGATATAGATATATATATAGATATATATTGTATACATACATGATGCAGATCTTCATTACAGCTAACACGCACAATAGAACATGCTTTGTTGGCAATATCATTCACATGTCAATAAAACCATCCCTCATACATAATGTATCGGGGTATCATGAGTCTAATATTAGGCAAGGCAATATAATTATATCTAATAAATTAGTGTCTGTACTTATTGGTCTCCTGTGAGCAGGTGAGATCAACTTATAGATCCTAACGTACTCTGGCCATACATTCGACATTACCGGGAGAACTACTTTGCTGTGGCTGATTGCTGGGAGATTTAATTTGAAGCATGCAGATGACCTTACGCATGCATTAAATCAACTAGCGGCTTGATTGGTGATCTAGCTACAAGTAGAACGTTGAGTTTCCATCTAGATTATGTGGATTAACAGATTGATAAATGCCACACAAAATCGCCGACAAAATCGCCAACGAAGCAAAACATGTATTTTTGAATTCGAGGGGGACATGTGAGTTTTTTTTGTACAATTAATAAGTTGTGTTGTATTCGGAATATCAGCCAATCACCATCCAGAAGACCCTTTACACCTTGCATGTATTTTTCTTGTAGTTATTTTTCTACTCGGAGGCATTTTTATACATTGTACAGTTGGTTCGGGGATGATATGCCCATGGTATACGTTCACAGTTCCCCACATCTCTCTGGTGTTACATACCACCAATATGACAGGTTTTATGTTAACTCCACATTTTATATCCTATAGCATTACTAGTGATTGCAGTGTTATTACTATATTATTATTACATGCTATGTGCCCGCCAGTCCCTTCATATAGCCGTACATATGGATAGCTACACTGTCTGGCTCTGTGCCCTTTTCCCACACACTCCCCGTCCATCTTTACGACCTCCCTTACCTCCGACTTCTTTTACTTAATGCCGTTACCTGGTTGCCACGCAACAAGGCCCCGGTAGCAGCTTGAGTTGCTATGGTTACGAGAACCCACGAAGCCCGATGGCAAAGATATCCCCTTGACGTGTAAGAAAAGCAGGGCCTGTGCTGTGAGGCGCTGCTGCAGGGGTCCTTCCAGCTTTTTTATAGTTAATTAATTCTTTCTTCTGTTCCGTTCTGTTTCCACTTGCATCAGGTGCTTCTCCCCTCTTGAGTGTCCTCGCCTGGAGGAAGTTGTTATCTCCGCCGGCTTGATATAATCGAGAGCGGTGTATGCTAGGTGTCAACCCCGTGCCGCTGGGTGGCAGTTTGTTTACCCTGGAAGAACACAGGTATACGGTGCTCAGGACTCCAGCGTCCCTCCTGTTGTCTTTGGGGCCTCCTCCCCCACATCATGGGGGGTTCTATGAAGGAAATACATGTACTAACACCCCCCCCCCCCTATCGGCCTTCCTCCTGGGTGCCGTCTGTGTCAGATCTCTGCCTCCTCCTGCCCACCACTGCCCACCTACAGGAGGAGGGAGGGCATTTGATAGCAGAGCAAAATACACAGGAGGAGGAGGATCCAAATATACCTGGTCCTCCTCCCCCTCTGCCTCCACCTCCCCTGGAGGAGTATAGGTACTGTGTGGGGGTTGGGGTGGAGTACTGGAAGCTATAGGAACTGTCCCGTGCTCCTGTAGGTAAGGGGTGTGTAGGAGGGCATGGGGTCTTAGACTGACAAGACACACTGGAGGAACTAGCAGGAGGAGGAAGGGGTTGGGATAGCAGGAAGTTTTGGAGGGGTCGGAGGGGTGAGGGTGGACACTCAACAGCCACCATATAGCAGAGGAGGGACATTCTCCCATGTTTAACACCTAAATACCACTCCTCCAGGGTGTGTGAGACTAGTGGGTGTGGGGTTATATGCTTCCTCCTCCTGGGTCTTCTGCTACATCTGCTATTCCCCATCGTCTTCCTCGCCTGGTTCCTCGTCTCAGCCTGCCGCCATGAGTTACCGACAGGACCCCAGTGAGTATTACACATGTTGCTGATGCTGCTAAACGAGTAGTTTGCTTATCAGCAGGTCACCAAAAGGTTCCCTGTACTAACTATCACAAATATCTTTCTCAAGTGGAGTTATCTGGGTTTTTACCCCCTAAGGACCCTCATCCCTCTAAACCGTGTTTTCTTTTGGCCTTCCAGTGGTAGAACTCAATTTAGGCACCCTGCATCCAGGAATCTACAACCTATCAGTATTTCTTTAGGAGTGAAATGGTCTATGATGTAAAGAACATTTTATATCCGGGAGTTTGCCCTGCTTTTCCTTTCAAATCTCATGAATCTGAAATGATATTTCCTTATCTCCTGGTGCCACGCCCACGCCTCTAGCGCCAACACTGGGCGTCCTAGCTGTGAGCAGTTGGTAAGCAGATGCGAGTTCATGTCAATTGCTCAGCTGAGTAGCAAATCACATCGGCCTGTGGGTAATGAGTGGGGCCTGGGGGCCTTTCTCATTAGTGGCCCTGGTCCATAAGCCATAATAATGATAGGTGATATGGAAAATACCAGAGGGAGAGCGTGATAAATGTATGATTCTGTAGTGCTGTATACATGTTTCTCGGAGGTGGATTGCCCTAACTAATTAGTGTGAGGAATAATGGTATTAACTAGTGATCCGCAACAAATACAGAGTATCACAATAAAGATGCAAAACTAATTCACAGACACAGACAAACAATGCAATAATATGAGTTCATCAAGTGACACATCATGAAAACTATCACTTACATTGCATTGTTTCTGTATAATCTTGTGGCATGGAAAATTATTCTGATCAATAACACAGACAAGAAAACGCATGGCTTTCTCTTCAGGAATTATAGCCCCTACCACTTATTAGAGAAATAAAGAAGACTATAGCTACTACATGATATATGTGTAACCAGCAGTGTATTGTATCTCGAACAGTTTTAATACGATTGGGTATTGTTTGATAGTGTTGGCATGCCGTATAGGTGTTGGCATACGCGATTGCTCCACAGCCGGCCTTATTAGTCTATAACAAACCCTAAACCTGATACTGTTAATTTCCATGTGTAGGGTACTATCGATCAAACAGAGGACATAATTATCATAGTAACATCCTAACACCGGTCTATAAGATGAGAACTATAATTAACAGATTGCACACTTTATGGGGTGATTATGATTCATGGTCCCTCTATGATTACTACTATATATAAGGTGCCTGCCCTATTTAAGGTTACTCCTATCAAATATGTATTCTAGGAAGTCAATACTAAAATGAAGAATCCAATAACTCCGCTAATTTGCTGGGTATGTAAGGTATACCGTCTGAAATAGCTGAATCAGCATTCGCCTACAGCACGCTATCAATCTCAGGGTACTTAGACTCTATCTCAGGGACATGGTGTCCCCCTACAGTCCCCTACACTAGCTAAGACGTATCTTACCCGCTACTTACCGCCATCGTGTACCTGATGCATTGGGCTGTTAGAGACCTGTCACGCACACATTAATGATCTAAGCCTGATTGATTTGGGGATCACAGTCAGAGAACCTTACAATCCCCCTGCTGCCTACTTGAGGCTCAACCATCACAAGTGAGACCATGGGTGCTACACAGTACAGAGCCCTACGAGAAAGGATGCTATTCCAGACTAACGTGTTTTAATCAGGGGAATGGCACTGTGAGTGGCATCCGCACTTATATCACATAAGCTCTTTGAGGAACGTTCACTAATGAGGCGACTCACCTTTTTGTACACCGCCCGACCCCCTTGTCAATATCAATTTTCTATAAAATAATAACCTTTACATACCACTTCACATACCACTTCCATGGTGATAATAGAACTTGCCGCTTTATCCATTTTAACCACGACATACAGGTATACTCTAGCCCTGTGACAGTCTGTACTGGGGAAGACAGCTTACATACCTGTGAGCCCCACTCACCATGTCAGGATAGGTACTTGTTCAACCAGGTAATATAGATAATGTTACCCAGCCACACCATCCTCCCGTCGGTTCTCCTTATTGTTTCTGAATAATTCAATATCGGGGATCCAATGTCACCTTACTGTGCCACCCAGTAGTCACACAGGGCCCTACCTGTTCACTGCAGAAAAGCCTCCTCATATTCTCCATGTCATACATTATGTTATTGTCACAAGGGGAGTGCAGTACCCCTGCCCTTCAGAGAATTATTTTTCAGTTTCAGTCACACAGGGTCCTACCTGTTCCCTGTAGAGAAGCTTCCTTCTATTCTCCCTGTCATACATTATATTATTGTCACAAGGGAAGTGCAGTACCCCTGTCCTTCAGAGAATTCTTTTTCAGTTTCCTGTCATCTCTATTTTCCATTTTTCCTTTCTATTCAATGAGGCGCCACACTAACTTATGTACAGCACACAAAGTAAAATAATCAATGGTACACTTTGTAGGACCCTGGATTTGGCATCAAAGGTGTGTCTCTGCATGCTCAGTGAAGCCCCGTCCTTACTGAGTGCAAACAGGTATATTCCTAATGATCCCCTTATTATCGCTCACTGGTTCCTCAGCTACCCGCCAGTAGAGGGGGGGGGGGGGGGTTAAACAGAACTGCAGTTCTGTTAGAATTTGCTGAGTTTGCTAACGAGAGAACTACCTTTGTAGCAGACCCAGGTGCAAGATAAACACACCAAGTTTCCTCCGGAAGCACTGACTAAATATTACTGCAGATCAGATGCAGTACTATTTGATGTAACATTTTGATGAGTGCTTTCAGCGATATCAACGATATTCACCGATATCATCTGAACTACTCTGTTTTCTGAATTTGTCTTTGACAAATCAGTTGAATCAAGTTAAGCTGCACTGGGGAGATATGAAGCTACACTATCTATGAAATATATTCGAAACGGTTCGTACTGATGTATAAAACTAGTCGCACAATAGTTTTAATATTATTTTGTATCAAGTAGGTTGACAAATCCAGACCCAGATACATACATGAAGTTTCCCACATGTCACCCAGTTATTTTTCACACGAAGTTCACGCTAGCGTATACATCATTCACATATTCTTCACCCAAAGTTCACAACATATCACTCACCTCATTTTCACCTGTCGACACTGGACACATGGGAGGGTGTATATCAAGGTGAGTGGGTGAGGAATGGGGAGGAGACGGCTCCTCCAGGGGGTGGAGGTATGTGGCACAACCTGGAGGAACACCTCCTGCTGTTATCGGAGCTGATGATAACTCAAGCCAAGGCCAAACACTTTCCTTGTTCAACGTTGAAGCAGCCTCCGTAGTCTATAATTAGATCATACATCTTCAGAGGAGGTGGTGCTTGCTTCCTGGGTGACAGATAAGACACTTGCCAATACCAGTTTGAATACTTATCACATGTAGACATCTACTACATGTATATTAGTTTTACTCTTACAATGCTACCTGAAACACACAGCTTACCGTTTGCCTCACTGTGCCAATAGTTAAGGAAGCTCAGCTGGAACCATCCAACCTATGTAAGAGGGTGGGTAAGGTTCAATTCTGTAAGAGGGTGGGTAGGGTTCACCTCTGTAAGAGGGCGGTGAGGGTTCACCTCTGTAAGAGGGTGGGTCGGGTTCACCTCTGTAAGAGGGTGGTGAGGGTTCACCTCTGTAAGAGGGTGGGTCGGGTTCACCTCTGTAAGAGGGTGGTGAGGGTTCACCTCTGTAAGAGGGCGGGTAGGGTCCACCTCTGTAAGAGGGTGTGTATAGGGTCCACCTCTGTAAGAGGTGGAAAGGGTTTACTTCTGTGATGGGGGGGGAGGGCTTACTTCTGTAAGAAGGTGGGTAGGGTTTGCTTCTGTAAGAGGGTGGGGAGGATTAACCTCTGTATAAATTTACTAATAATATTTATTTTCTTCTCTCTGTTTTCCTTCTTGTGATAATCAACCGTGTCTCCTTCTTGTGATAATTAATCATGTTTCCACTAAGCTTAAATTATTGCATCTCAAACCTAACTGGAAACAAGCTATTTCGTATCTTATGATATACTACTGAGCAAGAAATTGAAGGGGGAAATCAAAGTCTATCATAATTGCTATTTATCCAATAAGAAAATAGAAATGAATAAGAAGGTCGTTAGGGTTGTACCTATATGTCAGAGGTTGCATGGGTAGGGTTTACCTATGTGAGCTAGAGCTAGGGTTGGTGTAGGACTTTACCTTGGTGGGATCCAGAATCTAGGTCACTATATACTCCAGGGTTTGGCAGGCTTCACATACAGGCTTCCCCTTTCATGTGTATCACCCTCAGAGACTTAAGACTACATCCGGTAAGTACCTTAGTGCGGGGATCGGATCCAGCAGGGCTGTCAAAACCACTCACTCTATTTCAGGCCAAGGTCTAGGAATTTTAGAAATTCGGAAATATGGGAGGGGAGCCCATTAAACTCCAATATACTTGAGATGGAAACACTCCAGCGTATGGAAATATCGTTAGGACAATAAAACGTGTTATTGCACTATGAGAACTTTTGCTTTTCCAAAGGAGAGTTTATCACTAGGGTAGATACCACACGACACACTGAAACATTACCACATCATATAATCAAAATACATATACGTATAGAACTATTAAGGGGAAACATCCCATTGGATGATACAGATTCTGCGCCTAACACGTTTATCATCAAAACAGCAGCGTTATTTGGGACGGTACTATTCTAACCTTGGGGAGGATAAGACTAGAAAGGTGCATATGGCTACAAAGTAATGTATACCATTGAATCCAGTATTAGTAGACGAGTATCAAAGGTGCTCTATCTGTTAAAGTGGGACCTGGTACTTTAGCTGGTACGATGGGTAGGTCAGTCAGTGCGTTATTCTACATCACTTTACTTTGAATCTGAGCCCTTCTGAGATACAATATACCGATTTGCCGCAAAGTGCATGCGCCCACTAGTATTCCGTTTCTATCTGAACCACAATCTATTTCCCCACAGTATCATATTTCAACTGTAGCTATTATTAGACATCCTGCCATGACAGATTAAATAAACTGGAACATTTGGCCGCTTTACTGCTACTTTGCACCACATAATGAGAATAATGTGTCTACTGATTAGTCTTCAAGTGGTACCACCTTTACCATACCAAACCTTAGGGCAGCACCAGCGAAATGCCGGTGCTAGTGAAGGGCGGCAGTACGACAACATGGCTTTACACTATACGATCTCATGTCAAATAGACAGGGCATGTATTGATATTAACATGTATAACGTATATTGTTGGTAAACATACACGCCACAACATGTATATATAAAAAGCCTGCCGTCGTGTTGAAGCATATATACCTTTTACCTTGAGGCTGAGCAACACAATGTGACGTCACAGAGGTGCGTGATCCAAACGGAAAGTAAGCCTGGTAGCATTACAGGCATACACAGTTTTAAATGTGGGAAATTCTCGACTAATCAGTTATTGTTGTTTGGTACCTTTACTATTGTATTGTCAATAAACCAATTTTACACTACAAATAGCAGTACCAACTACCCAAATAGCGCATAATTATTTGCTTTGGAGATACCGTGCATGTCGCCATGGGAGGATTGCATGTCATATTACCATTTCAGAGGCAGTATATATATATGGGATATGATATGTCAAATGGTTGTGCAGTACAGCTCTAGGACGTCAGAGGGTTCTATGAAAACGTTCATATCAGCACGTACAATACGGCTTAACTACTTTCAATAAAAAGCAGGGTGTCTTCCAGGAAGAGCTGAGAAGAACATGTCGCTAAGAGACACATGCATGACGGCGATATCTGGGAGGTGTTGTGGATAGACACATGGCTATTTATACATATGCCCATGGCGCATGAGTATATCTTTGTTATTTCGTAAAATCTAACAGGAAATAGCCAATTGATATATTACACAGGTGATTTTTCTCCAGCAACAGTTAAAGGTATGCTGATGGGATTTATTTTCTCGCGAATGCAAATGTCCTGACTATTAACCTATTATCTTGATAGTTTTCTGTTTGATCGGCTGATATGGATGATAGGGTTGAGAGGCTTATGATACTACCAAGACAAGACAGACGAAGTGTAGATACCACATGAAATTGTTACTTGTCCAAATTGCTAACGATGACATAGCATATCGCGAGTACCTAGTGAAAGAAATATATCATGTGTAGATGTGTGATGCTCAAGGCACATTAGATCGCATCATCAAAATTGAAAGAAAACCATAATTTTCATTAATGCAAATTTGCGTCTGTTTGTTAAATGTGTGGTATTATAGTCGTTACTGAGGAATGTAACTATACCTACAGCAGGTGTGTGGCAGCGTGAAATGTACACCACCGACCTGTGGTGAACGTATCCACTCTCCGCCATTGTCTTCAATTGGAAAATACCTCCACCTAGCAACTCCTACAGGGGCCAGGGCAGCAGTCGCCCCTCTCCCCACCTCAGTAACCTGCCTTGGTAACCATGGCAACCTATTGTGGCTGCCCTGGAGGAGGTGCGGGATAAGGCGGCCTCCAGAGGGTATGGGAGTGCTGGCACATGCCACGCATTAACCAATTACTGCCAGATAGCGATTTGTAAGCAGCATGCAGACAAAAACCTGTAGAAATATAAGAGATAAAGCACGTCTACACATAGAGCCCATGTTCAAGCCTTTTGTGTGAAAGTTGGGGACCTGAAGTAAAGGCAGAACTAATGGTAGGTAGGCACTGTGTGTGGCCACAGTCAGCCTCCACTGACGAGCTCTGCAACGTGCAATATTAACGGTATTGATAATTGTCGTCGATGATTGCTCAGGTTTTCCCCCTTCTGACGTCATTATGGTGAGGAGTACACAGTAAGGGATTCCCAATGGTACAGATACCATTATACATAATTAAAATGCCGTCCATCTGTTTAAACTGTGGATTTGCCTAGAAAGGAAATTAAACCACTCATACAATCAATCATATTTATGGGAATTTGACTCCCATGACCAGTGAATGAAACATTTACCGCTGAATTTAGTATAGGTGATATCCTGTCAAGGCTACACTGATATATTATAGAGCCTAGGCGGCATATACGATGCACCTTTCAGTGTTGCTGTCGCCATAGCACCATGCATAGATCCTGCTTCCTATCACTTAATTAGGTTTGGCATGATCTCCACTATCTGTATCCTGTCATGGCTTCATCCGAGATAGGATGCCGACGTACAGATTGGCCGTGCTGAGAGCAGTGGGTGGCACTGCCAACTGCCAACTCAGATTTGGCAAAAGAATACACATTTTGCACTTATAGCGAAGCAATCGAGACCCAATCAAGAAATTTCGCTCTCATATCTTGAATACGCCATTCAGATTGAGGGAAACCAAATAACATGGTCGCAAGTAGAAAATTGTTTACCAGCTAGACGCATTGTACGTGAGCACCCGATGACTGTAGCCGGTTGCAGAAGAAAATGGCCATCAATATGCAATATTTCTTGAGTGAATCTATTATAGACGTCTTTTTGTAGAGTATTATAATGTATGTGTTTACGCAACGGATAAAGAGGGAAGTGAATTGCATCGTAGTGTGCATGGTCGGGATAAATTACACATATTATCCCCAGCATCAATTGAAGTGATTTCAAGCAAGAAGGACCATAGTCCTTGTAATACTGTGCTCTGGCATTTGAATCAATAATTGCTTCCACACTGTATCCGTTAAGGCTTCTTTCTTGTTAATTACCAAGAAGGATATTCATTATGATTCGTCTTGACACATTAGATCAGCTAGAAGACTACAAGTGTAATTTAACAGGATACGCTCTCCAATTGTAGTAAAGAACACCTTTTTTGTGTCAAAACTTCGAAGAACATCCGTTTGATATCGATAGCTGTCAATGCCATCTTATTAACAATAGGATCCGGGTGTAGTTGCTATATTGATCTTAGTGGTCTGTGAGGCCACACTCATAACTATCGGCTGTTAATTCAGTAGAGGCTATACCTTTTTATATAAAGATGTCAATTAAGCTACAGCGCATTGTCCAATCTCTTCTCAGGAATGTTATAAATATGAGTATCCAAATTATAAGTGTCTGCAATTCTCACAATTCATATAGTTTTCAATATTTTGAACCAATTGCATTTTAAACTATACATTTGTAATTTAACCTCGACAGTACCATTCATGGCTCTGTTAATTTGCAATAAATGCCTCAGCGGAATAGAGTTGATGAAGAGCTAATTTGTTGGCTCGTCTTATTACCTAAATGTGTCGTTACCGTTGTAGTCCCTGTAGGTACTGCTATTTTGGGG
This sequence comes from Harmothoe impar, assembly GCA_947462335.1. Classification (NCBI taxonomy): domain Eukaryota; kingdom Metazoa; phylum Annelida; class Polychaeta; order Phyllodocida; family Polynoidae; genus Harmothoe; species Harmothoe impar. Next base: position 41,495,832 of record OX381711.1, on the reverse strand, counting down.
CCAACAGCTCCATTATCACCACTATGTCCTGTCTCTGTGCTGCCACAAACCTGACTGCTATACATCGAAAGAAAGGTGCGATTAGACAGACACATAATTCTAAATTGACCAAAAAAGGGGCCGTCCATAAAGTATGTCACGCTTTTTTGGGCCATTTTGAACACCCCCCCACCCCCATGTCACACTTTGTCACACTTTTTCCGACACCCCCCAGAAAAGTATGTCACAAATCTGCTGACACCCCCCCCCCCCTCTGCATATAGTTAGGTCTGTAGTCTGGGTTATTTCATGAGTTGAAGGTAGGGCCGTATTTCACGAGGCCGCAGGCTGAGTGAAATGCAGCCTGGGGCTGGGGATGAAGGGAAGAAAGTTACAGGGTGTACAACAAGTGAAATAACCCAACTACAGACTTAAACGAGTGTTCCTTTGTATTTATCTTTTACCTTTTTTGATTCAAATTAAATTATTATAGAGGGGGAAGGCCTAAATTGGCAAAAATAGCTTGTTTCTATGCTGTTCAAATGTAAACAAACACCATTTTGATGAAGTCATAGGGTCGAAAAAATAAGAGCATGGGTTATTTCATGGGGGTGTGAAATACGACGTTCTTTGGTTAAAATAATGGCATTATAGTTAGATGTTATTAAAATGTGTTTCGGTATGACATCAGTCAAATCTTTAGAGCTAACGTTAGTGGATTCTTTTGACTAGAACCCTTTAATTACAACTGTTCATATTGACAGTATCATGTTCACACCGATAGCCATGGCACCCTAGATCTTTGTATCCCCGATCTATGGATTCTTGACAGTATTCACAGGAATAACAAGTGTGCCACTGCTATCCTGTGACACCTCTGGTGTTGGAAGACCTGTAGCAGGGCTGGATTCAGGGATTTGAGAAGAAGGGGGTGTAATATAGGCAATGTACTGAGCATGATATAGGCAATGTACTGATGGCTTTGGACCCATTTACAACAAAATCTAAAGCAAAAAGGGGGGATGCCCCCCCCTCCCTCCTGGATCCTACCTTGTGTGGTATCCAAATACTCATCTCATGCTCTATCGGTACCAGATCTTCATGGTTCATGTTCTGGATAGCATACATGAGTTTAAATTGTTGCTTTGCGGCAATATGTACTGGACGGATACATACTAGAAGCAAACTGTAGGTAATCCTGGAAGAACCTTGTTTTGATTTCTCTCCTTTATTCTTCCTTTGGCAGATGTCTTCGGATGTCAAGTGACTGACTTAATGGATGTTATGTATAATCCACGTTCCTTAATTAATTTAGATGCCGCATCCTATAAACTATGATATGCAAAGTAATGGGGCAGACCTTTTGGGTAATGTCTAGATATCTTGGGTGCAACGCAAAAAATATTGAGAGGTAGTTCCCTGACCCATCTAGTTTCACTGGCAGGCCATCGTTGGCTGTGTGCTCCGAAGCCAATGGTACCGGTAAGAATCTGTCCCTGTCCATAAAAGAGCTCCTTGGATTCGAGCAACATTTTTGTCTGGACAGTTTACAATCTGCAGGAAATAATGGCTTTCACTCATCTGTGTTGATTGCCATTTCTCAGACTTTGTAGATAACATTGGTATTTCTTCTACATCTTCCTTATACTCTGCAACCACTTGGTATTTATCTATCATGGTCTGTGACAAAACTTTGGTCAAAACCTTTCCAGTATGTGCAAAGTTTTTCTTTCCTAGCTCTGGATCCATGGCCTTTCCTTAAGAAGGCATCCGCAGCTCGCCCCTGTTAACTATCAAATGTGCAGTCAGGTTTATAATTTTTGTCACACCTGGGGTTTTGGCTTGTGTGAAGTGAAAGGTGGAGTTGTAGATCTGCTACAACCACCAGCATGTATCTAACCTGGAGATGTCCCTAATTTATACAGCATTTATTATATCTTTTACAAAATTTTAAAAGTGTGACGTCACACAAGTCCATAGACCCCCCTACCCCCATGTCACACTTCGTCACACAAAAAAAAGACCCCCCCACCCCCTCGGGTGTGACATACTTTATGGACGGCCCCAAAGGGTCGTGGGTGTGGATTCTGTAGAAATACTTTTTCCATCTATTATAATGCACTTTTCTGTCGCTTAAAAGGGCTGAAACCAAGCAATAAAAACATAATGGTTATCAAGCATTGCATTCATGTATCTACTTGTTTTTATTTTGCAGAGTTTTCGTTCTGGCGCCGATTGACAACCGGGAATTTCGGCCAGAAGAAGAAGGAGCCGATAAATGTTGGACGAGAAAGTTATGTGTCACGTAGCACATCAACCCCACCTACAGGGCAATCTGTGAACTACTCCCTGCGACGCAGTGTATCACGGGAACGGGAGATTCCTACGTCCCCTTCAGGCCAAAGTGTCAACTATTCCCTGAGACGCAGTGTATCACGAGAACGAGAGATTCCTACATCCCCTTCAGGGCCAAGTGTCAACTATTCTTTGAGACGCAGTGTCTCACGTGAACGAGAGATTCCTACGTCCCCTTCGGGGCCAAGTGTCAACTATTCTCTGAGACGCAGTGTATCACGGGAACGAGAGATCCCTACATCCCCTTCAAGGCCAAGTGTAAACTGTTCGTTGAGACGCAGTGTATCACGGGAACGAGAGATTCCTACATCCCCTTCAGGGCCAAGTGTCAACTATTCTCTGAGACGCAGTGTCTCACGTGAACGGGACCTTTCTACGTCAACAGGATCTGAAGCTTCCCCCACTCGCTCTACCAGCAGATCTCACGTGGAAGACCAAGGTACAAAACAGGAAAGAGGAAGTTATAGCTCAAGATTGCCTTACTCTTCTAGCTACAAGGAAAGTGGCACACGATATGGTCGTGAGCCATCAGTTGATCGAAGCTATCGTGAAGGTAGTTACACAGCGGGCCTCGCAAATAGAAGCTCCACTAGTAGATATAGCCGTGAGCCATCAGTAGACCGCAGCTATCGAGAAGGTAGCTACTCGGGAGGCCAGAGTAATAGAAGCTCTTCTAGGACCGGCACTGAGACTACCTACAGACCAACGATAGATTATAGCTCAAGATCATCAAGTGTTGCTGATCTGAGTCACCTAGGTTCCAGTCGAAGTGGTACTTCAATTGACCAGGATTACGGCTCCCGCCGAAACAGTCTCCAATTTTACTATGACCCTGGAAAGTATGCTGCCCCTAAGACGGATAGGGACCTGAGTGGTGTAAGATCCATCTACACCAGGAACCTGCGTGACACTAGTGACACCGGTAGTGGCAGGAGAGCACCCATTACGGTGAGCTCCACCTACCGCCCCATAGTATACACCCCGGGAAGTCCATCCCCACTGCGGCGCTCCTGGGCTGCTGGAAGTGACGCGTCATCATACTCTTCTTTGTCAGCCTCTTCGAACAATCCCAAAATGGCAAGCTTCATGACTAGAAATTCAGTGTTCCCTGACTTCCTGACGTCTCGCTCGTCCAGCCAACATGGACATGCCACACCAGCATACACCCAAGACTCCCACGAGTCAGGGCTGGAGGGTTTCAAACAAAAGACACTTAGACTATTTGGCAATAATAACTCACAAAAGAACAATAACAAGTCGTATGGTAGTGGGTCTCCGACTTCCTCCAATAGTAAGTCCTACCAGTCCACATCCCAGTCCAATGGCACACATAAGGCTAGCTCAAATGCGAACAGTAATGGCAGTAGGAACATTTATAGGCAGCCGCAATCGTTAACTAATCGCAATGGTGGGTCACGTAACCAGAGCGCTGACCTGCGCCGAAAGTACTTTTCACAGAGGATGATGTGGTATAGTGAGGCAGACGAGGACCATATTGACCACCAGGATCTGGACAGGAATGAGAAGCGCCATCATTCAGCCCTGGAGTTGGGCAGTGTGTCGCACTCAGACCTCTTGCGGTCAGACTCTACGCAAAGCTCCTCCAGTCAGGAGTCCATAGACCGTGAACGCACACAGCACTTGACGACGACGCGAAAAGGCACCAGGCCATCAGTGTTGAAAAGTGCATCCTTTGACCATTACGACAGCCTAGACTATCGGGAGTCACGAGGCCTGTTCAAGGAGAAGTCCCCGTCACCCTCAGCTACCAAGGGTGGACGGAGGTTCTCCGGTTCATCTGGAACAGGTCTGAAGCTGACCAAGCAGCCGAGTGTGCGGCAAAATAAGGTTAAGCAGCGGACACGGTTCAGTGACGATGTGAATGTGGTTTACTATGACCAGGAGGAGAAGTCCACTGCCCTGAGTGGGGCGGATACCATCCATGAACAAGAGAAACTCAAGGAGGATAAGACGACTTCGTCAACTATCACTGAGAGTACAGTACGCTTAGCGTGCACCCTACACCCTGGTCAGATGTGTGGCTACAACAACCTCGCGCGGATCCTAGCCTCGAACCAAACAACAACCGCCGCAGAGAAGGCACAGGAGAAACAGAACAATGACAACAATGACGAAGCCACCATGAATACAGCTACAGACAAATTGGCCACACTGGACGTGGCAGAAATGGACAATGAGGGCAACCTGGTTCGTAAGTCAGTTTTCACACATAAGTCCTTTGAGATTGTCGAAGAGGATGGGTCGCATGAGCTTAAACTGGTCGTACCGATCGCGTCAGAGTTCATCCGGAACCGGACCTCGGTGAAGGCAACGAGTGGTGGCAAGCGGTTGATAGTTATAGGTTACCGTAACGAAGGGGAGGGTGACACAGCTCATGTACACCAGTACATAGAGAAAATGACTCTTCCGCACCCCATAGATGCCTACAGTGTACGAGCCACCATGGACAGGGAGGGCAACCTCAAGATATCTGCCCCCATCTCAGTGACTACTGATCAGAACAATGCCACATCTAAAACCACCGATGAGAGTTAAGCAGACATGGGTGTATTTTGTGGACTTTGATACCTTGATAGATGCTTTGTCAAGCCGATCGATTATTTTACACAGCAGCCATAAGAGGTACAATTTGACGTTGGATACATTTAAGTTTATGGGTATAACATAATACTTTGGAAAACACACAACGTGCATTCGCAGAAGCTTTGTTGAGATTCAATGGCAGACGTGTGTAGACTATTTATAAAAGAAGTCTAATTTAACCATTATGAGTATGTACATAATCCGTTGTGATTACTATATAAAAGGGACACTTTTTAGATTTCTAGATGCTTGTTTGAATTACATTGTACGTTACGTTTGTATCATGGGCATTACTGTGCCTGTGTGAGATCTTCTGCTATATGTAGTTCATATTTGGAGATTGGATTTGTAAACGATTTTTTCATCAACATTTCCCCATAACAGATGAGATCTTACTGCAGAGTTTGTACATTGCCAACGAGCCTCTTTCGGAGTGCCTTTCAGTAGGCACACATAAAAAAGCGAATACCTGACCAAAGGATATCGCACATATCATTAGGACACAGAGTATTTTGGAACTACAACTTTATCAATGAAATGAGGAACAGGGTTTGATATCTGTGTATTTTCATAATGGTACAAGTATGGAGCAGGTATGATAAGAATAATGGTAACTTTAAGAGTAGGATACGTGTGATTCTTGGAGTGAACGCTACGATTTCATGCATGGCAAGAGAGGAACCATCAGATGTCCTTTTTGAATCTCGAAATATGTAACATATTTCTATATTTACTTCTTATGTAGGCCATATTACCCCTGAGATATAACGACCATTATGAAATTATTTTCGACTCCTCTCATCGTTGAGATTAGTAAGTAACTCATTTAAAATTTGGTTCAATTGGGTCTGTCTTTGAAGATAGGAACCAATCACACAAAGATTACTAGTTTGTATGATAATACGCAAAATGTCTACCTGTACACTGTGTATTGTCTACACCTGCACAATACACTGGGTACTGGTGTCCAGTGTAATAACCAGCTCTGTTGTTTCACCATACCCATCTAGTCATATGGATTATTTAACTATGTTACTCACACTTGTCCATTTCTTCAGCCTAGACTAGCATATTGTCTTCTACATGGTATATGAGCAGTTGTGTATGGTCCTTTAACAATCTAGATGTTAAGTTGTAACTGTATATCTTTGTAAAGTGGGTCGTTTGCCAAACGCCCTCTTACTTTACCCGATGACCGACAGGCGATATGGTATTCAGAAAGAATCATCTTAATACTTTTAAGAGACGTTATAAGGCGACTAGCTCAGTGATATACATTGCTGTATCCAACACAATGGCAATGTTATACAAGTTACAGCTATCCCATCAGGGTGCATGGACATTCGTATCCATTATAATCTTAAAGTGATCAAGTCTCTAGGAATCTTAAACCTGGAGGAAGTTTGGCTGAATGAGAGGAATAAAAATATACACAGCGTCACATATGATAATGAAACTGTGATTATGAGATATGGAATGTCCAGGCACTATCATGGGGACGTCTGAACGAGCTTGGTGACTGCCTGCAAAATCGCCACTGGTGGAACAGCCCCATCATACATAAATGGTCATAGCAATCTACCATATGTGTGCTATATTCTTTATCACTACTGTCTAACGTGTATATGACTCCATGAATCAAATGGCATTTTCAATTCTACTGTCTTGTTGAGCTTGAATCTGGTCTATCGGTAAGAGCGTTATCTATTTCAGAAAATGTGACACTTTGTTAGGGTGGAAGGCAGAGGGATTCCCAGTCTGTGGCAGAGGGAGTGATGAGGTAATTGAGCACTTTGGGTAGCACCATCTCTCGCACCAGAATGAAGAACTTCTGTATCGAAATTGAAGATGGTGCCACCCATTTAGGTCAATTACCTTTATGTACTTCTACAGCCATCTTTATCCAACAGTGGATAACGTATGGTGATTTATGTTGTTAGATCCGAGTATAGACTGAGGATCTACCAGGAGATTGATGCCTCTGCTGGAGATTTGAACGCCACAGAGAGGCCTTCTGATCACTCCTTTGCTGCAGAATGGAATTTCTGCAGAGGCATGAGGAGATAGTCATTAATGGTGGCGCCATATTTTGTAAGAGTGGTGTACGAACGAAAATGTGATAATCAGATATTGGAAAGAATGTGATATTGTACCCCATCATGAATAAAAATGATTATAACGACAATCATTGTTTGCTTGATTGAATGATTATTCTTTTATTTATACTGCCAAACAGTGGAGCCAGGCCCCGTTCAAGCTGCAGTATAATGTAGAGGATATTTCCAATATGTAACACATAATTGCCTTAGAGGCTAGTTAAGTAGTATGATGATTATCAATAAAGTCTATGCATAGGTATCCCGGGAATGTTAGTGATCCCTCAGGATCAACATACATAGATATGTTGTCCTGGATGTTATGGACAAAAATGCAAATTTCCCTGTGAAACAAGAATATCACAGAATGAGTGGGCTGATGGTAATTTGCCCAAGGATGATCTTATTTCCTTTTGGAATGATGTTATTTCCCAAGATAAATTTCGGATGTTGGAATTTCCCATAGGCCTATGGACTGATGCTTGCAAGTTTGCTTTAACTTAATGCGGACCGAGAAATAATTATCTCTATCCTCAATATAATGAAAGAACAACGTGCAGTGTATGGCTTCCAGAGGGTGCAGTGTAATGTTATCAGCATATCAAAGCTGGTATAATTATGGATATACTTCACTTCTGCACAGAGGTCTACCCCTATCGCTAGTAGATCATCATGCGTTCAGTCAAGAGACACCCCAGTGCTGCCACCCTCAGTTCTAATCATCGCTAAATGATCAAATCTGTATACCTTCCCACTAGAAAGTAGAGAATAGTTGAAATTGGAAGTTTTGCTGTGTCTATACTCTCTCCTTGTCAGAATAAGCAGCATATTATAAGAGGGATATTGGTATATCATGACCACCTTAGATATAAACAGTGTAACAGTAGGTTGTAGTGGGTCAATTTGTATATCAGCTTTGAATCCAAAGTAAATACAACACGTTTAACTCAGCTCGTATATTACTCATAAGGACACCCTGTACCATAACATCAATTAGGTTCTGCGTAGGGTATAATTATTATTATTATATATGCATACGAAGTATTACATTATAACAACAAATGAGACACTATGACTGGCAGTTGTGTAGTATTTGCCTAACTACACTTGTAAGTAACCCTTACCTGTTTAATTGTAACTCTTACGCTAGTTGATAGTTACATAAAGCAAAAAATACGAGGTGATGTCATGTCATGTAAACATGGCGTTACCAGGGTGGCAACCACAGTTGGAGTGCCCCTGGCTGGTGAGTTGGGAATGAACTATACTCCGATAATTGATAAGGATATAAACCATTTATATATTGAGATAATGCCTATTAAAAAACAATGTGTTTGATCGGTAACATGGCCAAAATTCTAATGATGTAGGGTTGGTTTTCTTACATCTTTTTAAAGGATGACTTGATGAATTTACTTTGCCTACATTTTACAGAAAGATCTAATTTTCTGGGGGATGGGGTCCAAGAAGTAGTTCAGGTTATCTGAACACGCTTTAATGACTATCTATGAGCCTGGTGACCTAGATACGTCATGCAAATATCTGTATCGTCATGGAACAGCTAATTGCAAAATACAGACATGGTCTCACACACAATTATGGCCATTAAAAAGCGTTTACATTTAATGTCCATCAATCGCTATTCGAATCAAAAACGATGCCAACATATTGGCTTGAGAGTCTAAACACGAAAGCTGCATACCAATAGGTTCCCAATCAATTCACCAGACGGCAGCACATGCTTACTCCATAGCGTCCATAGCAACAACACTGGGGTAGGCAAACAATGCTAACGCTGTGTCCAAGTGTGTAGAACAGGTAGGCCAATGTGGCGTAGCTACTCCACACGTTTTGGTATAACACACCTGTAATACATCACCTGAATTTGCACACAACACTCCGTTAAGAATTCACTCTGTACCACTTTGAAACAGTAGGCAATAGAGAAATGGAAGGAATCCTACACACAATTATAACTTGTGTGTTTGTCCTATACACCGTATAGAACACAGCAGGCGGTTATAACAATGCTGTAACTAAGGAGGGAGTACCTATACTGTACCCTGTGCTGCCACCGCTCTGTGCTGGACGCATAAGAGGATTACAGTGACTCAATATAGATCCAGGCAAACCCAAGTCTTACCTTCACAAGCTATATACTGGAACAGGGCATCTACTTCAGACCTACTCCAGCATAAGAGACACCACTAGAGAATTAGCCATGGTCTACCATTGTAGTTATGGCGTGTGTAACTCAGACGTTAGATATGGCCCCAAGGGTAAACGGCCTCGGCAGGACATGGACGGGGTGACCTGGCACACCTTCCCCCCTAAGAAGGAGATGTCCAGACGTAGACTTTGGGTTGAGGCCTGTGGACGGGAGGGCTACACGGTGGATAACCTGATAGCATCATCAGCTATCTGCTCAAAGCACTTTATAGGGGGCAACGGACCCACGACTCAACACCCAGACCCCATCCCAGCCGACTACTCCCGTCAGAAACATGTCTACTATCGACTTTACACAGGACGAGCTTCACGACGGAAACAGCCAAAGGTGTCTCCCGATGTTATCGAACTACCAGGTGAGAGATGAACATACACACACCAATAGTCAACACGGGGTGGACGGCTAAGAAAAGGCTTCACACCTTGGTTATTTCACTTATATCAGTATAGGGTAAAGGACTGTTCATTATTTTTTGACCCCAGAGGACCGAGTATTGTTAACTGTCATAGCATGTATGTACTTATTATAGCCCGCAACTAGTCTTTGAGAAAATTGTACAACCCGCACCTCGGTTCTGAAAGTGACCAATTTAGCACTGTGATATACTTTTAAAATCCCTGGAATAATCCGCACCCCCACTTGCCATGCAGTTTCTTATAACCCGCACCTTGAGATTGGTTCGCGTATAACCCGCGGGTTATGCGTTAATTTCTCCCCGCACATAACCATATTAAAAATGCAAATTTAAAAGGTCCATAGGCCATCATAAATAGCAGAGTCAGAAATCAGAGTATTTCAGCGTATCAAGCAGATTAACACTATATACTTTCCATTTTCCAGGACCCGAGACACATGAGAATAACGCCAAACGTAAACCAGGACGACCTAAAAATAAACCAAACATACTCTCAAGGTAAGTGTCTGAGAGGTCTGTTGAAATAGATTTCGGGAAGTTTGGCTAGTGTCATCGTCCCACTGCATACTCTAGACGTCTTATACCGGCAGCCTTCAAATAATTAACAGAACTCAATTGCTAATGAAACTAATTGTGGACAGTCAGGGGAAAAGGGTCCTCCAAAGGTTAAAGTCAATTATAAAATTGAGGTCATCAGCTTTCCAGTGATATATTTCATTAGCAGGTACCACTTCTAGTTTTTGAGAACTGGCTCCTTGGATATATGTGGGCACTGTCCAATCTCAAATGCCAATAAGCTCTATCTTTCTTTGTTTTAGAGATATCTCTATCTAATTAGCATAATTATGAAAATTCCCAAATATCCAAACTTTTTCAAACATTTGGTCACAGCTTTTAATCTTAAAATGGGATTTACATTCCGTTTTCAGCATAGAAAACTTTGTGGGACCTGTAATCATTAATTTCTTGAAAATTTCAATTTAGAATGAAAATTATGTTTCCATGGCAATCAACAAGTGCAAAAACACCAATTTAGGCCTAAAAACGTTCTTTTTACATTCCAAATATGGAAGGTTTTCACTAAAGTTGGAATTTTCTAGAAAGAACAATTTTTAAGATATTTTGAACATTGTTGGCTATATATGGAGCCCCCTGGTGGCCAAAGTGTTTACTAAAAATCCCCCGCGGAGGTCCCTTTTTCCTTGTTGATCCACCTATATTTATGTCACGATCCATATGGAGACACATAAATTCACTTTGTCGATATAATTGGACAATTCTCACTGCAGCCAAAAACGAGAGGGTGCGGTTCAGCTCACCCTACCCTATCTGGCAAAACAGGGCCGAGCTTATTAATTGATATCCGATTTAAGAAAGAAAGAAAGAAAGGAAGTAAGGAAGTAAGGAAGTCATAGTGAAAGCCATGGTCTGTAGGGTAGTGTTGAGGTTCGACAGTCCATTCTGGGCACATTTCAAGTATAAATACAACCTTCTAGGCCCTGATTAAACCCAGCTTACAAACCCTCGTGACCATGTAACCTGAAATAAAATCTATAACATTTTCTTTGGCCTATTAAGCAGGGGGTATTATCCTGTATGCTCAATGCTCATTGCACATGACTGATCGACCTGACATTTCACGTTTGTCCTGTACACTTTTCCTAATTTGTAGATCTTCAATCTGACAATACTTTGATACAAAGATTTGATGCAAGCATTGTTCTTAAATTCCAGATCCTCCGCTCTTACAGTGCGGTCTACGAAGCAATTTTTGGAAATAGTGAAGCCAGCAGAGCAGGAAGATGATGTTATTGTCGTCGAGTCTTCAGCTAAGAGACCAAGACTCTCCACCAAGACAAACAAGAAGAACCCCACACAGCCCTCACAGAAGCGGGCACAGATACAAGTGTATAACATATTAACAGGACAGAACGACCATCTCCAGTCAGTCAACTCCCAGCTTAAAGAGGACAATGCCAAGCTGAGAGAACAGATTAACCAGTGCAAAAATGTCATCAGCAAATTCATATCCATCAGGAAGGAAATGGGGAAATTAGGGATGGGACTCCCAAAGGCGCCGCAGCCACAATCTGAGACAACTACCCACTATAGTACCAGTCCTACTGGTAGTGCTACTATTAGTGCTATTCAGGGAAATAGGGTCCTGGGTGACATGCGAGTCTTAGGTACTGTGTCTGAGCAAGAGCAGAGCTATATTAACATTGAACCCATTGAAGATGATCCGGAGATTAAATATGAACAGGATGGAGAAAGTTCTGACTATGGCTGTAGTGAACAAGTAGATGGGCAGATGGTCCTGGATGGAGGTGGACATCAGGAGGTGCCATCTCCAGACGTGGAGGCCATGTACAGACAGGCTGCCCTGAACTACACACAGGACAGTGACACCATGGTGTCTAGTCATGCATCAGAGCTGGAGGAGTTTATGATCCAGACCCAGCCCAATGGGGATCAGGTGCTGGTGTGCGTGAAGTCTACAAAAGAGCAGCTCACTGTAAAACCGGAACCTGGTGATGAGCTGATGACATAACTCTGCTGATTAACACAACTGAAGGGGATCCAGGTCTGCGTCCTGACCATGATTCCAATAGATTTCATACAGATGTTAGATAGTAAAGTGTAAAGCTATTATCATAAAATGCAACATGCTTCGATGATGTAACGCTGAAATGGAAAGAAGTACAATATCATAGCCATGGTTCCACAACAGCACATTGACTTTAGTACCCTGAAACACATCGTTCATCTTGAATGAGCATTGATCGACACTGCCATTGTTTTAAACTCTATGTACATTTCTTGTATGCATTATGCTTGTTTGGACTGAGAGTATGCACCACTGTAGATTGCTGCTTGGATTTGATAGTAGGTGTGGTTTTCAAGCAGCTGTTGAACAGTACTGAGACCAGGGTCCCTCTGTTACATTCCTTGTAGAGGTTTGTCACTTCTCGATAATAAAGGTTTGCTTAAACAATGTCAGACACCCTCTTGTTATTTGGTGAAATGACCTAAGCATTACAATCCAACAGTGGACATCGATATATATATTGATTTTGCTTGGCACTTTCACGGGTCCATTATAAAGTGCTGTAATACCTCAGATACATTAACTTTATTTGTATCTCAGATCATCATTATGAACTCCTTTCCCTTTTCTATTAATCTAATTATCATGGCAAGGAATGAGTCTTAATGTCCACAGCGTAAGCCTTCAATTGTAACTATTATTTATACCTTATAGTTGTAAGGAACAGATTTAAGTATTTAGTGCTGATCACAAACGTGGGGTGGCTTCCAGCGTTGGAACCATAGTCTGTCTTTCTGTCACAACTGTCAGCAACTAGTTTGGACTTCGTGTTTCTGCTGAGGATCCCCTCGGTCACCGATGGAACCAATGACTATAGATGCACGTTTGTTGACAATAGATAATGTTCAATGTAACTGCTAGATGGCGTGATGGAGCTATGTAGCTATATAGTCCCAAACAGTTCTCATTTTCCCCACTTGGCGAGTGATCGAGCCGTTTAGCAACTCATTGAGGTAAGACTATGGGTGAGTAGCACCTTATTGGGCGCCGTTCCTGCACGAAACAACTTTGGGGCTATTTCCCTCCATAAATATCAAGTACCTGTAATGTAAAGCCTGTACAACGTACTGTCCTTTTTTAACGGGGTGCAGAGGGGTGTGGGGCCCTTAGGCTACAAACGTGCCACTAGGCTACAAACGGGTACCCATTTGTAGCCCAAGGGCAGATACTGGGACCTAAGGCTACAAATATGGCATTAAAGCACAAACGTGCTTAGGCTACAAATGTCCTTAAGCCACAAACGCCCTTAGGCTACAAATGCCCTTAGGCTACAAACAGACGTTTGTAGCCTAAGGACATGTGTAGCCTAAGGGCAGTTGTAGCACAAGGAAACTTGTAGCCTAAGGGCATTTATAGCCTAAGTACATTTGTGGACTAAGTACATTTGTAGCCTAAGGGCATTTGCAGCCTAAGGACGTTTGTAGCCTAAGGGCGTTTTTAGCCTAAGGGCATTTGTAGCCTAAGGGCATTTGTGCTTTAATGCCATATTTGTAGCCTAAGGTCCCAGTATCTGCCATTAGGCTACAAATGGGTACCCGTTTGTAGCCTAGTGGCACGTTTGTAGCCTAAGAGCCCCACAAGGGCCCCCCCCCCCCCAGGTCGGAAAGTCGCCGAAATTAAGGGCCCCAGGTCACAAAGTCGCTTTTTAGACCACTTTGGCTATAGACATATTTTTCCAATGGTCGCCAGGTCGTTAACCCTTTAGGGCCTAGCATCGACTATAGTTGACACCATGGCTGGCCGAGCATCGACTATAGTCGATGCCATGGCTGGCCGAGCATCGACTATAGTCAACATAACTCTATGGGAAACAGCAAAGGCTCGGCCCAGGGGGGGGGGGGGGTTCTTATAAAAATGGCTCGCCCCCATCACTAGAAAATACTTTTTTTGGTCGGCCTTAAAGGGTTAAATTATTGTACCAGGTCGCCAGGTCGCCTGGAAAACAGCCCGGGTCCCCAGGTCGCATTTTGCCCCTCTGGAGCCATTGTTATGGCATGCATTTCTGTCCTGATTGTGTTGCATTCACTCGCCTTTGTGGTGGTGTCATACAGCTTTGGGACACACTCCAGATAAACCCTAAGATAGTAGTACCGCACTTTGGGATTAAATAAAAGACACACTACCATCCACCATAGTGCCAAGTCGACAAAAAACACCCAAGCATGTTCTCTGCTGTAGTATACCCAATACATAATGTGTTTGACTCTCTAAGAACAGTATATCACTAAACAGCTAAAAGGTGACATATGTTGCCATGATGCGCCAATGCAGACCCGGTGAGTAACTCGCCGATACTACATTGGTGCACCATGATGACCCTTTAACCCACAGAAGTTCGACATGATGCTTGAATGCAGCACTGGCGAGTTACTCGCCAAGGCTGCATTCATCGGCTCATATTTCAACAATGGTGTATGACGATCAGTGTCCGTATCCCCGGGTCCCTATTTGGAATGGTATAGTGTAGAGAGCTTTGGCGCGTATCCCTGATCTTTAATTCCGCCCATCCAGTTTCTACGATGGTGTTCACCATAAGAGCACTGAACAAAAATATAATACTATAAATGCCCCATTTAAATCATATTCATTTGTATTATATTCATCTCAGATAGGAGGTCCCTAAGTGGATCCGTGTATACCAACATGTCAAATTTCTTGATTGATAATCTTCAAGACTACTTCACATATTTTGGTTGAAGGGCCAGTGATTAAAGTGCTTGATAGCGGCGATTAAATGATAAGAAATGTAGATCAAAAAGTTATCTGCTAATTGAAATATGCGATTAGACAAGGAATAAACTATATAACTAGTTGACGGCATGAGGCCATGTAGTCTAATCTCAACCTAAATCGTTTAGTAAGTACCTACTGAGTAGATCCCACAGTAGTGGTATTGTGCCATATATTTTTGTCAGACGCCTTGTTTTACACCAGGACCTACAGCATCTTATGTTTGCATATTACTCGGTGACATATTTTTGGAGGTACATCTTGTGACATGGAGAGAATGGTGCCTTGGATAGCAAGAAAATAGCTTGAGAAAGAAAAACAGTGAAAAAGCTGGCACGTTACTATGCATAAAAGGGTGCCCACACGAATAATTAGGCTACCATCCCCTCCCTGGGGGGGGGGGGGGGATTGCCACCCATCTAGAGTGGCGCGGGGTGAAAAGAATCCCCTCCCCCGCACAGTTAAAACATGATCAGCCCCTGGTACAGGTGTATCAGCATAGGTGATATAAAGCACGCTTCAGACCTTGGTACTCAGCTACCTATAGACACACCTGAGCTGGAGATCACGTACACACACGATCTGTATAGCTGCATGTATCAAACTCCAACCATTTTACACTTTCCCATCAGGGGTAGATACTTCTAACATGGCAGCCCTTGCATGGCCGGACATCCTGGCCCTTGTTCTTTACTTTGCTCTCGTGCTGGGGGTTGGCTTATGGGTAAGTACACAACGTTATTACAACATGAAAATGAATAGAACATGGATTTATGATTTTCTCCTATATAATGTGTATTAGCGGTACACCCTTTAGCATTATTTTGGTATGTACATGAATTAACTTCAGATGAAACTGCAGCTGACTTTAGAGTACACACACACTGCTTCCATTTGATATAAGTAGTATAGTATGTATCGGAACGGGACTATAGTTAAGTACTGTTTATTACTCAATCGACATGCAGCCAATCAGAGGCCTCCATTTGGTCACGTGACCGGAAGTGACCTACTTAGGGGATTAGTGGTGACGTCACGTGACCTAGTTAGCCAATCAGAGGCCTCCATTTGGTCACGTGACCGGAAGTGACCTACTTAGGGGATTAGTGGTGCATTCTGGGTAACCCTGCAGCCAATCAGAGGCCTCCATTGGGTGACCGGAAGTGACCTACTTAGGGGATGGTGCATTCTGGGTAACCTACTGACCTACTTAGGGGACCGGAAGTGACGTCATATGACCTAATTTAGGATCACGTGATCGGAAGTGACCTGATGAGTCACGTGACCGGAAGTGACGTCACACGACTTAATGGCCAACCGGAAGCGACCTGATTGATCACGTGACCGGAAGAAGAAGAAGTTTTTTTTTGTTTAGGATCCCGTGACTGGAAGCGACGTCGTCACATGAGTGACGCTTTAAGAGACTGCGCGACTTACTAGTAAAAGAAGCCGTATGATAATAAAAACACAACAATATTTTCTTTTAATTTTTTTTTATTTATTTTTTTTTCAATCTTGATAAACACTCTATTTTTGAAAAGATGCACACGCTTATTTTTTTTTTTTCATATCTCTAAAGGACTCGTTGTCACACCGTCAGAATGCACGCGACGCTTATAATACAAGTAGCGCACGCCGTCTTTCTCTATTTTGTTTCGCACCACTTTGAAATTTCTATTTACAGCAATGAGAGTTTTTCGTTGGCGAAGAACATCCAAGAAAGCGTCTGGTTCCTGGGGGTTTTGTTTCTTCTGTACGCCTTTTGCACTCCATTTTTTGGATTTTCTTTCACCGGTGTCGCTGACTCGATCGTAGCAAATGTAAGTCTTAGGGTTGAGACTTAGGATCCCGTCACCTTCCCACTCCGCTTTCATGAGCCCCGAAGTTCTCAGATCGTGAAGGTACCGTCTCTCACAACATCCGCCGGGCGGCGCACACCATTCTCGCACTCTTTCCGTTTTTGTCTTCACGAAAAGCTCTAAGTGCTCGTCGCACACCGCTGTCGGAAGCCACTTTCGTTTCTCTCTGAAGTACGTCTCTCTCAGGCGAGGTTTCACTAGGTCATCCAACGTGGCACCGCTGAGAGCCATGTAAAGACTGTCGGTGTCCATTTGACAAAGGGCATAATCGCGCCGATCGACGAATCTATCCAAGAAGTCGTATGTGAACTCTAACATTTTCAACTTCGCGTACTGGTATACCATGAACCCTATCTGAATAGGGAGGTTGTTCTTGACCGTTTTCGGTTGTAGTTCGACTTCAAACAGATCGGAAGTCAACTCGGACGCCTTTTTGAAGCGCCACGAATTGGCCAATAGTTCGAACTTCCGACTGTCAGTGTATCTCACCGCCGTGTGTTTTTCTTTGTTGCAGATTGTTTTACCGTACGTAGCGTTTCCCATTAACTTGTAACAGTCTGACAGAATTTTCTCGTTCTCGTTCACGTCGCCACGTCTTCGCGCCGCCGTCACTTCGTCCGCGAAACCGGCAAAGGAGCGTTTAGGTAGGTATTCTACCACCAGCTGCACTTTGGTGACTATCAAACCGTGCTCTAAATACCACTTGAGAAGCGGCGTTCCCAAGAGAATATTTTTTCCGTGGTAACTCCCTATCAGACATCTCTGAGGCGTGTTCAACAGCTTTTCTTCCTGCGCAAAGTCTGACATGTGAGGGCCTATGTCCGATTTTGAAACGGTCGCGTTCTTGAAAACGGGGGTCATTTCTTCGAAGTACTCTCGTAGGTGAGGCGGCGTAGTGATGTCCACTTGAACTAAACCGAACATTTTCTCCTCTTTCACAGCGGAAAGGATGTCGCTCTCGCTCATCGCGTTTCGAGACACTTTCAAAGCGTCAACCTTCCAGCGTTGTTGGGAGGCCTTGACCCGCTCATCTCGACGCTTCATCTCTCGCCATTCGCACTCCCACACGACGACCAGCTTGTAACCTAACGCTTTCAAGTAAGCGCTTACTCTGGTCGTTCTGTCGCGTCTCTCCTCTCTCAGTGAAGCGCACTGATATCGGTGCGACGGTATGCACTCATGAGCGTGGAACCAACACCCGTGAAACTGGAAAACCGTATTAGAGGCCGCGTGAAATCCGTCCACGCGAATTCTCCGACAGCCTACCGCCATCTCGCCGCCGTTCAGAGCGTGGCGCAGTTTCACGTCGCGGTCGTGCTCTACGAAGCGTAACCACTCCAAAGCGCTGTGAGAGTTTCTTTGCCTGATTTCGGGCTTGAACTCGGTCTCGGGCCGTCTCACCGCGTAATAGCCCGTGCAGTGCGCTTCGCTCATGCAGCGCAAGTACAGAGAGTTAGCGTCTAGTCCTAGGATGTGTTGGCACGGTCTCGCTTCTTCGCCGTACTTGTGCTCCCTTATCCGCGTGGTGCCCTTCTCGTGAAATCTATGGAAGATGATGGAAGGACCGCCGACTAGATTCTCTTTGATCAGAGCGTGGAGGACGGCGTCGAACTGGGGAAACGTTGTGAACGCGTCTTCTAGGTTTTGGAAGAGGAAGCGTAAAGTCAAACCGGCGAGAGAAACTCCGTCTTTCAACATGTCGATGCCGCGATCTTGGAAAAATTTAGCGTGATTTTTCAGAGCTTCTATGAAAGGTTTCACGTCTTTGTTGTTGTAGTGGATCAAGTAGTCTTCCATAGTTTGCATCTTCTCGTCGGACCAAACTTTCTGACATGCGGCGTAGTCGGATTCGGACATTTTGACGCCCGTCAGCTCGCTGTCGAAAGCCGATCTCGGCGGCAGCGTTCTGTTTGCCAGTTTCCTGGTAGACGTCATCCATTCGTAAGGAAAGTGACCTTTCTCTTCGTTCCTGGTGAAAGCTCGCAAATAGGTTGCGTAGTTGTAACCGGGTGCCAAATAGTTGACTACGTCCAAGAAAACCGTGTGCTGTGTGTAAACCGCCAAGTATTGATTGCTTCTCTTTATGACGCTGAATTCTTGGTTTCTTCGGTCTCCGGAGGCGAAGAACGAGTGAAGGCGTATTTTGATCAGGTTCAAGTCGTAACGCCCCGAGTTGAAGCCCACCACTGGAGCTTGACGGATGTATCTCAGAAGACGCTTCTTCAGTTGAACTAACGGGTGTCTGGTCTGAGCCGCAGCGAAGCCGCCTGGAGAAGGGGTGGTGAACGTCGCCTCCTCCAGCAGGAGAGCTTCACCTATCGCCGCATCTAACTTCGCTAACGTCGGTCGGTAAAGTTCTAGCACAGCTTCCCCGATCGCTTTGGCGTTCTCGTTTATGTGATTTAAAACTCGGTCCAACAAGGGGTCGGAATCTGCGTCGGACGCTCTGACGAAGCAGACGGGCCCCTCCCACCCCGGAAAGTCGGATGCGACGCTAGCCGACAAAGGGACGTGATCCCACAGCAGGGACACGTGCTCCGTCGACGGTTCTTTGCACGGTCTGAAGAAAGCCTCGAAATCGAAGGCGATCTTGTAAGGGTAGATTCCGGAATGTCCGTCGGGGGGAAAAATGGAGAAGTCTGCTAGCGCTTCGAAAATCGTTCTCGAATTTTGGTAGATGCCACCTACGTAGCGCAACTTGACTTGTCGGCAAGAGGAAAGCTGGTTCCTGTGTCTCTTCAGCAAGAACTCGGTGGTGAACGCCGCCTTACACTTGCAACATTCGTATATGCCCGCGTACGCGTTGAAGTCCGTGACGAGAGAGACGTGCAAACCGCCTTTCGCCGTCAGGTGTAGGTTGACTTTACCTCGGGCGGCCACAGTTCTGGAAGGCGGTCTGATCAGAGTAACGCGTTTTCTCAACTTCCGCCCCGGCACTTGACGCGACGCGGTGTAAACCGCTATTTGTACGTCAAACAAGTTCTCTAACGCGGGTAAGTCGCGGATGTTCAGACCCGGAAAGGATTCAGGTGTGGCAGCGGGACAGAACTGACGTAACAAATCTGAAGCGCGCTTGCTGGTGTTGTATAAGTGAAAGGAAATGCAGCGGAAGATGCAGAGGTTGTCCTTGTTGGGAAAATCTAACACGCCGCTTCTCTTTCCAACTCGACCGGCCTGAGTGATCCTACCGCCTATGGGGAATTCCCCCGGTCCCATGTAAACGCAGATGTTCAAATTGGTAGGAAAAAGAACGTGCCACTTGGTGTCAGCGTCGCAAAGTTTCCGTACCTCCTCGCAAGCGACGGTGTTTTGCATCTTTGAGAGGAGCTCTTCCAAAGTTTCTGAATTAGTTACAGTAGGGAGCGGTTGTATGAGAGTTGCGTTGTTCTGGGAGGCGTGGAAGTAGCGCAGTTTGCTCTTGTCTTCTCTGTGTTGTAACAGTAAGCCTACCGAGAAACCCACTTTGTATCTGAATCTTTGTGTCAAGTGAATGCGACGCATAGTATCTACAGCGTCACTCAACTCGCCGGTTGGTAGCCTGAAGTTTGTTACACTCACGCGAGTCCCGTGCATCCTGACGCCCGTTTGTATCGCAGGCCAATTCGCCGTGAACGTTTCCTCCCCGTTCGGTACAGCACATATGCGCGGAGGGACGGTCACCCCGTCCAGAGATTCGCGTCGACAAGCGCTCTTTCGGCAATCCCCTTCGCCGCATAGAGGGCAAAACTTAGCTACTACTCTACAATTTTCTACGTGTCTCTCGTGGTTGTACGCTCTTTTAAACATTTTGAAACACTTTTCGCATACGTACTGTGTCATGTTTTTTTTCACTCGGTTACCAACTACTTAGCCGTCTAACTATCTATCTATCTATCTAGCCATCTATCAATCTGTCGTCTATGTAACTATCTTTCTGTCTGCTGTCTGTGTATCCGTCTGTCTGTCTGTCTGTCTCATACAGCGTACGTCAAACGCTGTGTGTGTGCGCGCGTGAGCGTTGAGCGTCTCTCATTCCGAATCTATGCCGAGATATTTCAGAATGATCTCTGTTTTGTCATCCAACTCTTTGAGCGCTCTGGCGGACAGCGTCACCCCCTGCTGTGTGGGTTTTTTGTCAGGACCTTCGTACTTGCGCACGTGGACGAGGTTCTTACCGCTGTAGTAGCTCACAGCTGCGTACACTTCGCCCGCCTCATCCAGCACTGCGAACCAGGGGGTGTGATTAGGTTTTCCTTGCGCGGCCGCTGTGTCGCGTATGCGCACCACTGCGCGGATATCGGCGATGCGTGCTATGAGCTCGCGCAGCGCGTCGGCCGTGAAGTGCACTCGCTTGCTTCTGGTCAGAGACGCCTCTTTCACCTGGCCGTCTTTTGTGTAGCGCGGCCTCCTAGACAGTCTAGCCACGTCCTCCCAGATCTCCAGCGTCAAAGCTCCGTCTAAGCAGAACTCTAACCCGAGTGTTTTCTCTGCTTCTTCTCGTCCATCTCCTTCTTTTTCTTGTATTTTTCTCTTCTTAGTGGGCCTTGTTGTTCTGGAACTCACCTTAGAACGTTTCACACCCGCAGGATGAGTAACACCATCAGCGTGAGCTGAATCAGCAGCAGAACCGATAGCAGGAGCAGCGTCAGCGCTGGTGGTATCGGAGGTCTCGTTGTTGGAACAGCGCAGCCACACGCCGTCCGTGCTGTGTGTAGCGGTAGAAGATGAAGCGCCGCCGCCGCCCTCGTAAGGTGGCGGTGAGGGCAGTCGCCACGGACCGGACGGGGGGGCGCTAGCAGTGGAGGAAGTGAGGTCGAAAGGTCGAAGAGGGAAGCCGAAAAACGTACCGCTCACCCCTTGCCCTTCGGGTTCTTCGTACGCCTCGTCGTCAGCGTCGTTCTCTGTCTCACCCTGTTGCTGCTGCTGCTGCTGCTGCTCCTCCTCCTCCTCTTCTTCTCGGTTCAGGGGCTGAGTGTCCGAATAGCTGTAACTCTCAGCGCGAGCGGCGTCGAGGGCGTCCGTCGATGTAGTGGTGGAGGAGAGGGGCTGTGCAACGTGCGGCAGGTCATCAAAGTCATCAACAGTAGTGGGGAGGTAAAAACCCGGTTGCCAGTACTGCGCTGTGCCAGGAGCGTTGTCGTCAGTAGTAGTAGCAGTAGCAGCAGGTGCAGCAGAAGCAGCCGCAGCAGCAGCCGCAGCAGACGCAACAGTAGCAGGCGCAGCAGCAGCCTCAGCAGGCGCAGCCGTAGCAGGCGCAGCAGTAGCAGGCGCAGCAGCAGCAGCAGCAGCAGCAGCAGCGGCAGGCGGGACGGCGGTAGCAGCGGCAGCGCGCTTAGCAGCAACGTGTACCGTCGCGAGTGTAACAACGTCGCTAGCACGACGACTGCTACCAGTAGTACTACTAGTACTACTACCACTACTACTACTACTGCTACTACTAGTGCTACTGCTACTACTACTACTACTACTGCCGCGAGCGCTCGCTACAGCAGGAGGGTGATAAGACCAACCGGCTGCGGCGGTAGTCTCATGTTCAGTAGCAAGAGCAGGCACTGACGCTAAACGAACGCTGTTCCGCGTAGTCTTCTTGTTCTTGAACGCCGCTAGATGTTGTCTTTTGCTCATGGTGGTGACTGTAGAGAGCAGCAAAAGAATGAGTGAGTGAATGGAGGTTTCCAAGCCCCTTATATACGCCTTCTCGCTTCTAGAGCTAAGCTACTTACCGACCCTGTTCAGCTGCCGCCGGCTGGCCGGCGGCCATTCACAAAGAGAAACAAAAAGACATAAGGCATGACGTTTTCAGCTGGATCCCTTTCCCCCCCCCCTTTTGAGATTTCGACTGTCATGAGCTAAGCCGCTTACCACCCTGTTCAGCAATTCAACGCGCATTAGCTGTATAAAGGGTTAAGCGGTTGCTGCCTGCCGTCGACTGACCGGCGGCGGCCATTCACAAAGACATAAGGTATGACGTTTTCAGCTGGATCCCTTTTTGAGGGATCCACTGTGGTGAGCTAAGCCGCTTACCACCCTGTTCAGCCATTCAGCGCGCGTTAGCTGTATAAAGGATTAACGGTAACGGTGATGAGCTTACAGTGTGTATACAAAAAAAAACTACAGGAGGCGTGTGGCGTGAAGCAGGACCCCCCTAAGACGAACGTGTCTGTCTGTGAGTAGAGGCGTGTGCATGTGGTGAGCGACTTAAGTGTAAGACAAAAATCACCACCTCCTGCCGTGGTGAGTAGACCGGGCCGGCCAGGCGGGCGGGCGGCCGGCTAGTTCAATAGGGAGGGGTGACAGCTGACTAAGGCTGTGCATGAAAAAAAATCCGATTTTCACCTGACCTCTGACGTTTGTTACAATGAATGTCAGAGGGAGGGAGACGTCCTCGGGTAGGGGGTAGGAGGTATTAAGGCTATGAGTGAGGAAAAAACACCGTTTTCAGCTGGTCTCCACGGATAGCGATGCCACACCCCCTCGTCATCTAAGCTCTTAAGGAGCGGAGCGGCTGAAAAAGCGTCATGCGGACAGGGCGCTAGACAGCTGGAGCGCTGTTGGAAATGGGATTAAACTCCCTCTGTATAAAAAGCTCTCATTTCTGTTGGAAAAAAAACATATCGCCTCTGACCCCAGTAACGGCTACTACCACCACCACCGCCACCACCACCACCGCCGCCGCCGCCGCCGCCGCCGCCGCTGCCGCCGCCGCCAAGACGAGACGAGATGGCTCAAGCTATTCCACTTTCAAGCTCGCCTTCACCGCCCGGTGCGCCTGAAAAAAAGTTAATGCGGCTTGACGACGTGAGACGCGACGCGAGGCAGACCGATGATGGGGAGACCCGACAGGTAGGACAGCGGCGGTTAGCCTATAGCGACGCCTTGCTTGGTCAACTAGGTAAAGAGTTGAGCGGCTGTTGGATAGAGTTGGGCAGTAGCTTAAAAGTCAGCGCCGCCCGTATGGATGCTCTAGTAGAGCGCAGTGTCAAGACACCGGAGGAGCTGTGTACGGCGATGTTCCGAGTGTGGTGGGGTGAAACCCCGCATCGTCATAGATGGGGCGAGCTCGGTCGCGTCTTCACCCGCATTAGACGCATGGAACTGTTGGCTCAGTGGATGGCCCTTCTCCACAGACAGGGGTTGGATTTCGAAAACCCCGACTCGCGCGCGATGCATAAGCACTTGGGCACCCTCGGCAGACGTCTGGGTAGCAGGTGGAAAGAGGTGGGGGACCATTTAAAATTGTTGCCTGAGAGGTTAGATAAGATCGCTGAAGAATGCGAATACGGAGGAAGTCCCGCTGAGTGGGCCTTCCGAGTGTTGAAAATGTGGCAAGATGAAGCTGACGGCGCCGGCGGTACGCCTTTTGAACTCCTTCGAGTGTTGACTGAGGACATGGGAAAGTTTGGCCTCGGCATCGCGATATTACTTGACTTTATCAAGCAAGAAACAACGAGAACGACGGACATGTGAATTGTTGTGTTTTATTTTCATACGTCTTCTTTATTAGTAAGTAAAAAAAAAAAAAAAAAAAAAATATCATAACAATTAAGACGCGCGATCTCTTAAAGTGTCACTTCCTCCAGTCGCAGCTGATCGCCTCATCGCAGCACGTGATAAACAAAAAAAAAACACGAAGAGACACGCTTCTTCCTCTCGAGAGGAAGAAGCGTGTCTCTCGATTGAAAATCTTTTTCTTTCTTAAAAGAGAAGAACGCGCCCCTTAGAGTGCCCCCCCCCACCCCACCCCCCCTAGAGTGCCCCCCTCCCCCCCCTCCCCCCCACCACTCGCCCCATGCATCCTAAAAGCGCCCCCCTCCCCATGCATGTTAAAAGGGCCCCCCTCCCCCCCTCCCCTCCCCTCCTTCCCCTCCTTCCCCCTTATACACTCTAAAGAACGCTTCTAACTAGTTCAATAAGTCACTTCCAGTCGCTCGTAAAACAATAAAAAATGAAAAAAAAAACTTATATCGTGGTGTTTTTTATTAGTTTACCGAAAAAAAATAAGAGACTCGCCTCCTCCTCCAAAAAAAAAAGATATCACATTTTAAAGCCCGTGACCCCTTAAAGACGCTCATCTCTTCATTAAGTCGCGTGACGTCACTTCTTCTTCTTCTTCCTTTTTTTTTTTTTTTTCTTTTTTTTTTTTCTTCTTCTTCTTCTTCTTCTTCTTCTTCCGGTCACGTGATCAATCAGGTCACTTCCGGTCACGTGATCCTCAATGAGGTCACTTCCGGTTGGCCATTAGGTCATGTGACGTCACTTCCGGTCACGTGACTCATCAGGTCACTTCCGGTCACGTGATCCTAAAGTAGGTCACTTCCGGTCCCCTAAGTAGGTCATATGACGTCACTTCCGGTCCATAAGTAGGTCATATGACCTCACTTCCGGTCACGTGACCCAATGGCGGCCTCTGATTGGCTAACTAGGTCACGTGACGTCACCACTAATCCCCTAAGTAGGTCACTTCCGGTCACGTGACCAAATGGAGGCCTCTGATTGGCTGCAGGTCGATTGAGTAATAAACAGTACTTAACTATAGTCCCGTTCCGATACATACTATACTACTGATATATACTAGAACATGTCTACACACCTCGGCTCAAGGCACCCACAGGCCCATATCTGAGCCCTTATGCAGGGAGGAGGGGCACTGCATTATATAGACTTACCCTGCTCACGGATAACCATGAAATATAATGGTAAATAAGCCAAATTATAACCTCATAGACAGTTACTAATATTCCGGAAATGTATTCCTTTCCCTCAACAGTTGCCTAAAAAGTACCTGTTATCAAGGGTCCTCACCCGCTAGTGCTTTTAGTATAGGGCCCGAAAATGGCATTTTTCTTCCTTGGATTATATTTCTCCGAGAGATTGATACTCTGAGAGGTTTTAGAGTTATACAAAATTTAATATTGAAATGAACCGTTATTCTCCCAGGATAACTCATTTTACATGTGATCACATTTTATGACGTCATCAGAATGGGAATACGGATTATGGTTCACAATGATGGCATACCGATATTGGGCACTGTTATGCCTTTTATAAACAAGATCCAAAATATAATCAACAACATCCGATACAATCAAAACTGATGATGATTAAATACCATAGACAAATCTTACCCTACAAAAAGTAATGATGCTCGAATCTCACTTTAGCCAGTAGTCTAATGTTTACAGAAAATGATTTTTCTCATTCAGATAGGGTTAGTTTAAAGGGCAGCACATGTAATGCCACCCCCATTCAGGACACAATGCTGTGATCCCGCAACGTACATGCCTTTTAGCTCTGCTACACAATACAGAGATAAGGGTATTGATTTCATTTCACGATTTCAATAATGACCCGTTTAGTAGCTTAAAGTTCACTCAATTAGCAAACAGTACAGCTAAACCATTGTGCTAGATAGAAGTTAGGGGTCTAAATATGCCTTCTTTCTGTAATGGGGAAACGGCTACTATAGTAATGTCCAAATAACTGTGGGTCTAAAATGGATTTAGATGGTAGAACTCACTTCATGAAAGAATAGGTAGCACATAGACTATTCAAACGTTAACATGAGAGTCATATAACAGGTAAGATACTTTTATTTACTTTGACAGGTGAATTGGGAAAACACGTCCAGTTTAAGCCATACGTATAATTAGCTTTAATGGTGATTGAGTTCAGTCATATCTGATGTTATAAGCAGTGCAAAATCATGAAAGGGTAATCAGTAATCCAATGATAATAATTATGATGATACCATTCCAACACCATGATAATTAGCATGTCTTCCATGGATTCTGAAATACTAAAGTCCAAGACTTGGGGTGACCCCTGAGTTAAAATACCATTTAAATCCTAAAGTGGTTGAGATGGTTAATGTTGAATCAATGACTTGGGGTGACCCTGAGTCAAAATACCTTTTAAACCTTTGAGCCTCACGTTCTGGTACCCTGGTGAAATCACCTTTCACAAATATATGTTTTAAAAGGAACTTATTCAAGAATAACCAACAAACAAGACGTAATATGTCCATGAGGTGGTCCTATGTAATAACTGCCCTTCCTTGATGTTCTCCAGGCAACATGTCGGGCCAAGACGGACAGTACCGCCGGCTACTTCCTCGCTGGAAGATCCATGACTTGGATCCCTGTAAGTAGTCTCTGTGCTGTACTCCTATGGTAAAACGGAAAATAAGGTTGCACTACTATTGCAAACGCAGTATTAGACTATATATTTAACTAAGGCATTTGCTTCCCTGCACAGATGACTAGAGTATGTGTGATACTACTTCCAGACAGAGAATCCATACCCAAATGGCCGCCCTATTACCACACAGTTGCATCCATCCATCCAGGGTACATGCAGTATGGACACTACTATAATTATCCTAATGTGTGCTCAGCGACATGCTGTTTTCTTGGCTGATTCACTCATGTATCCTCCATTATCCTACGTATGATATATACAATTGCAATTCTTCGAATTATAGGCTGTGCACTGCAGCCTCTCAATCTATTGCATCCGAGGCCAAGGCCAAAACGGGGCCAAAATGGCTAGGCTAGCGCATACCAGGCAACAGAAATTAATGGGACTTCTTGTCTTAAAGAATAGTTTTGTCGTGTAAAAAGTGAGAAAGTAATTACTTCTTCCCCCTAAAGACGTAATGGCTTCCAGTCCAAAGCAGGATGACAAAGGAAGGCGACCAATATTCTGGTCGAAATTTGAAAATGATTATATGACAATTATTAACAATATAATGTATCTGCGCTGTCTTACTTCAGATAGGAGCTTCTACATGGGCCACCAATATAGGAGCCCCCATGTTTGTGGGTATGGCTGGTTCGGCCGCAGCTTCAGGATTGGCTGTCGTCATGTTTGAATGGCATGTAAGTAAAGTGCTCACGGCTAAAATCAGGTTCAAAGACGAGTCTAAGAGTTGCGTTCACTTGATAGAATTCTTTTCAAGGGTTCTATAAATCCGAAAATAAATTTTGATTGACAACTTTTCGGCACACCTTTTTCTGTGGTGCATCAAGTAGAAAATAGGATTTCTCATAAGGTTATTAGTCAAGTAGGACGACGTTCAATATTTTCTAGGGAGAACATAATAGTTCTACGGCATAGGCTTACATATTTTCTCTTATTATGTCTGGACATCAGCCTCATATCATCAAATACATAGAATATACCCTAGAGTTCAAAGCTCTATCTGACACATCCTTATTCTGCAGGCTATGTTCATGCTTATTCTCCTCGGATGGCTCTTTCTACCAGTCTACTTGGCAAGTGGGGTAAGTAGCCTGATCATATATATTATAAATTCGTATGATATTCCTTACCAAATTGCTGTATCAAAAGCCAATATGCAATAGCTGACAGTTGAATTTCGTCAAGAGCAGATGATGCTGAGCATGGCACCTTTAAAGAACATTGTAGATTTAAGATTGATAGTATCATACATTACAGTGTAATCTGAAAGATAATGAAGTCAACATAACAGCTGTGGATCATCCATGATGAGGAATGTATCGATCCCTCCAATAATGAGTTTTTCTTTTTCAGTGCACAACTATGCCGGAATACCTCAAGCTGCGATATGGGGGACAGCGGATCCGTATATGGCTGGCTGTTGTTCATACATTCCTTACCATCATATCCCAGATAGCTGTAGGTGAAATTCAATGGCATATATATCATTGCTGTGAGGACGGCTGTTTGCTTTTAGTATACATACCTTTGAATGTGGATTTTGGATCAAAATTACATCCCTTCTAAGAGGTTATAAACTCAACTATTGATATGTGTATCATCTATGCAGTACTTTGTATAGAAATAATTCAATCTGACTCCTTACAAGTAGGTAGAGTCTAAAATGTTGGATTGAATTACCCTGTGCAATATATACCTTTATTCATTAGAAACTATGGAAGAATATTGCTCTAAACGTTTTAAATTGACAGACCATTATTGGGTGGGTCATATAACACAGAATTCACTATTTCACCCTGTACAATCCCAAAAGCAAGACCCAATACATGAAGTTGAACAATTGAACCATAAACAACACATTGATATAGTCAATAACTACTTCAGGGTCAGATGTACGCGGGTGCCCTTTTCATCCAGAAGATCTTTAACTGGGACCTGTACCTTGCTGTGGTACTGATCTTGGGACTAACAGCCATGTACACCATAATAGGTGAGTCATAATTAAAGCTGTGGTACTGAATACACTATTAGCCCAAGGGCAGCATACTAATTTGATGCCATTTTGTTGTCATAATGAAGGAATGCAACACTTGTGAACATCCAATTAGATAGCATTACCTCGGGGACCATCTCCTTTTCAATTTTGTGCTAGTGGTTTGATTTAACAAAATTAACTCTTCTTTCAATTAAAATGTCATATATCTATAGGCAAATTGTTTACGTTTATCCAGAGTGGACCAAACCATCACCATGTCTAAAATCTTGCCCTTGGTTTCAGGTGGACTGACTGCGGTCATATGGACGGACACTTTACAGACCGCCATACTTGTTGTAGGAGCTTCACTACTCACAGGAATAAGTGAGGGCCATTGTTTTATACACCTGCCTATTATGATAACAATGCAATAAATTAGTGCTGGATAGGTATTAAATTGTTGTGTTATAGTAAAAAAACATTTGAGATGGCTATGCTAGGCAATAAAGAATGCATCAAAAAATTCTGGTGGACTCTATTCTTTCGTTCATCAAAATTGGATTTCAGCATAATGATTACAAAGGCATCCTTGTAAAGCTGTAAAAGAATTTAACCTGAATCTTATAATAATGATAGCCTTGCAAATAAAGATATGAAAATACTATTGCTTAACAGTCTAATACCAATTTTAACACCAAAGGGTATGCTGGGAGAGTGCTGCCTCTGCTCTGGCTTTGAGCTGTGTATTTCAATGTATCCTATGCCACACAGCGATAGGCAATATTATTGAGAACACATTGCATTTGCATTTTATTTAACTATCATCATGCTTATTATCTATCGTGGTCGATATATTTTCCGCTAGCCCTGTCGGCGATTGGTGGTTGGGAGGCAATGGAGTTCATGTACATGAGGACAGCAGCGAACTACACAGACCGGGATGTGGCCTTCTACGGTAACCACACATGTGGTTTGCCCCGGGAAGATGCCTTCCACATCTTCAGGGCCCCGGATGCTGACTACCCTTGGCCAGGCATGCTGGGAGGCCTCACCATCCTCGCTCTAAATGCCTGGTGCACTGACCAGGTATTGTAACATCTAGATTCAGAGGCTATTTTATCCTATTAATCATAACGTTGCTGCTCATCTCAATATAAATGATACCTAAGTTACCGCCTGGCCAAGAACAAACCGGGACATTTTACTCCAGTCATATCAAAGCAGTTTAGACACACAATACAATAACCTGGTACTCCCCCTGGGATGGAGAGCTGGTGCATGTTCTACTGAAGTAACCCCACCTTGGATATTGGACCCATCTATAATACCACTATTTGAATTATTCTTTTTGTCAGATATGTGTACAGCGCTCCTTGGCAGCTAAGTCTATCACCCATGCCAAGGCTGGGGTCCTACTTGCTGCTTATCTCAAGATTTTCTCCTTTGTCTTCTTTGTCATCCCAGGAATGATCAGCAGAATCTACTATCCAGGTATTTGATAGTCTAACATTTTTGTCTTATCAATGTAAAGGAAATCTTGAAAGGACCTCTGTTAATCAACATTAAATTGCATCTGAGAGCGGGGTTAGTCGATTTAATCAGGTGAATAGCTGATCATTGTCATCAAGGGCTAAATACTGAATCACAAAAAATACACGATCATCAGATCTAACCTGTTGTTCACACTGAAAATACTTTATTTGGTTTCAGACGAGGTTGCCTGTGCGGATCCTGATCTCTGTAGAGAGATCTGTGATAACCCCAGTGGCTGCTCTAACATAGCCTACCCACTGCTGGTCATCAGGGAACTCCCTGATGGTGATTCTTGGTTTTACACATATTTCTTCTCATGTATTTTCATGGTCAGCATGAGCTACTACCAATTTGAATTTGCATTCAATGCCACTGTATTTCCGCTGTACATTGTAATAAATATAATGCAAGTATTGTTCTTCCCACATGTATACATGTGTGTCATATATACGTTCTACAGGTGTGAGAGGTATCATGCTGGCTGCCCTCCTGGCTGCCCTGATGTCATCACTTACCTCTATATTCAACAGCTCATCTACTGTCTTCACCATAGATATTTGGAAACGTATCAGGAAGTCAGCTAAGGTATCTATAATATATCTCTGTATAGAAAGGCACAATATGTAATGTGCCTGATTTAACTCAGTATCCAGTATTAGGATTGGTATTGATTTGTGTGTATACCCTCTTTTCTAGAGTCAGAGTAAGTTGTGGTGTACGATGTATGTATACCCTGTTTTTTTTAACATGTTTTAGGAGGCAGAGTTGATTGTGCTGAGCTGTGTGTTTCCCCTGTTGTTGTGTATACAGGAGTCAGAGTTGAAGATCAGAGTGTTGTGTGGTGTGTTTACTCTGCTGTTGTGTTTCCAGGATTCATAGTTGATGCTGGCTGACCCGAAGTATACCCTGTGGTTTTGTTTTCAGGAGTCAGAGTTGATGGTGGTAGGCCGTGTGTATACACTGTTCCTGGTTGTTGTCAGCATCCTCTGGCTACCTGTCCTCCAGAAGATCCAGGGCTCACAATTCTGGGACTACTCCCAGGCCATCGGTTCTTACCTCTTGCCACCGATAGTTGTAACCTTTCTCCTTGGCATATTCTGGAAGAGGACCACAGAAAAGGTAATCCGTTATTAAAGCCTTATATCATACAAAACTAATTCCCTTTGACATTTTTGATACTTTCATTTCATAAAAAGGTTATTAACGATAAAGGTCCCTTCTGGCGGTAGCCAGCTTGTGATTGCTCTACATGTCGGCAATTGAGATATGACAAATAAAATTCCTTTTTTTGCACAGGTACGCAAATTTCTTTTCACAACTCCCAGGTGAAATTGTTTGTGAAAGGTTGCATGAACATACCTATTTTCTTCTACATTACCAGGGTGCTTTCTATGGGCTGGTTGTTGGGCTGGTGGCTGGAGTCATCAGGATGGGGCTGTCCTGGGCTCGCAGCCCACCGCACTGTGGTAGTGGGGAGGAAGATAACCAGTTTTCTGTTATCGCCAAGGTGCACTATTTGCACTTTGCCATGATCCTGGCTGTCATTAGCGCCATAACTACCATATGTGTCAGCTATGTCACTAAACCAAGGCCATCCAACAAGGTAAGATGGTTCACTTGTTCCAACTGTTTAAAGCGGCATACTCACCAAGGGACAATAAAATAGTTTTTCTAGTACCGTTTTAGTCAACTAACGAGTGACATGTTAATGGTAACCGTGAAGCCTTGAGGCAGATTATACAAGCTGGCAGAGTCAAATATAATTACAAATATCCCATTGCCACAAATATGCCATCTATAAGGTTCTAGATCTCACACCAGATGTCCCTAGTTGTTACATAGCCATTGCTAGATATCCTCACCAGGTTTCACCAGTAGTCACTGCAGCCAACTGTGTGTGGGTAGTCACTCGAATACTAATGGCAATGCTGAGGTCATGCCAGTTGTGTTGGCAATATCACGGGGAATATCATTTCCAAATCCTATGGAACAATCATTTGATTTGAATATTGACAATATGTAAGAAATGTAAATATGTTCCCTCTAATACAGTTGCGGCGAGTGACTTATTGGACGCGTAACTCACCCGAGCTTCCTGAATTCTCTGAGTCATCTGAGGATGAGGAAGAAGAGGAGGAGTTGACAGACGATCCTGTGGTGCCTCTCGGCAAGTGTTTACCCAGCTGTTATTTGTTGTGCTTTTTCAAATTTCATAAATACAAGGGGTTTCACCTGATAAAATCCATAATCCATAATCCATAATCCATGACATATACATACTATACTATGTGAAGTTACATAAGGAACTGACGCAACTACAGAAAACCGAATTGAGCCAGCAAAATGAGTTATATTTGGGTTAAAGACAAGTGACGGCAACAATAGATTTAATATGTTGTTCAACCCTCACTCATTTCTGAATTTCAGGTGGAGGTTCAAGTGTTAAGAACTTTGCTCTAAAATGGTTGTGTGGAGTGGACAGGACGGTCAGAAGACCTAAGCTGACTAAGGAACAGATCAAGCAGCTGATGATCAAGAACACAGATATAACAGAAGACCCCTTCTGGAAAAAGGTGGTCGATGCCAATGCATTAATATGTGCTGCCGTTGCTGTATTCCTGCATGCCTTTTATGCATAGCTATAACTCTATATTGCTGACCGGTGCTCCAATGTTTTAAAGAAGATACATCCTAGTCAGGATTAGGCCTATACTTCATGCACATTCTTGTAGTTTGTATGTGTAGTGATTGTCTGAATAAGTATAAAATATCATTGAAACGCTGGAACAACTTCAACCCCCCCTCCCTCATCTAGATATAGCTACAATCTCTAATAAAATCAACTTACTGTAAATAACCGGTGTGGTATTCGGTGGTATCTATACTCAAAATAAGACGACATTGATTGAATATGATCTTCATACATTATTATGGACATGTCATCTCAAAGTAGTTGTATGGTGTCTCACCAGGGTGTGACTCTGGGTATTGTGTGATAATCATTCCGACACCAGATGTCAGCACAAAGTCTGCATCGGACCAACACTCTGTGCACGGATAGCGTATGGATGTATTTGTATGCTGACCGGTGCTCCAACGTTTTAACCCTCCCAACGCCAGCAGGCCACTATAGCGGACAGAGCACCTTTTCTACTGAGCTAAATAAACAGATATTACCCAAAATTGATGACAATATGTTCTTACAAGTCCTAAGCAAAGCACTCCATGTTTGACATCCTCTTTCACATCCTACATTCCATAGTATAGTATAGTACAATCACAATGAATGTGCGGTAAACGACAGACTGATTGGATATTTAGTTTACTACCCCTAGGCCTGCTGCGTAGTCTACGATTCTTAGGCCAAACCTGGTACTGGAACCAACAGCTCCATGTGAAGATCAGGATCAAAACTATTAAAGCATGGTCGCCTCATTGAGTCCTTAGTATGGAGATCATTCTGATATGGAATGACATGCGTACTAAGATCAGCGCATTACTCAAAATAGTAAATTCGCTGCTGCATTGACATGACTGCCTTAGCTTGCCTCATTCTGAGCAGATCTATTTGTTCAATTATTTAGTCAATGTCGCCCTGAAAACTGGCTGACTTTCAGATGTCTTGTTTCGGCGACACATGACTCTCACATTTTTCTCTGTGTAACTGCTCGTGTCTCGGCTGCTGAATGGGTGATTCAGATAGTCTCAACAACACCTTCCTAAAAAGATGTAGCATCATCCTGACCTTTGATTCTTCTTGTCCATAGTGTATTTAACCTACACAGGGTTTACATTGAATCGATTTCTTTTACAGATGTTGGCTGGCGTGTGCTGTCGAATCCCGATGCTCTTAAGCGTAATGTAAACTCTACTAATCCAGATAAGAACCACTTCTTCTTAAAGGGGAAATGGTACATGTGAGATGTTTGCGAACGTCTTGAGTCACAATTACAATAGCCATATAGTAGGAGTTGTACGGAGAAGGCTATCGTAAACATAATGGAGCATTTCTTAATTTCTTAGACATCTATACCAGTTAGAGTTGAGTTCTCCAGACCCGTTAAATAAGGTGTGTTTCAAGTTACTTGCATTAAGCCAGTAAAGATCCTACATGACTTTACCTACACTGAAAATTCCGGGGGTTAGTCAATGCTAATATATCTTAGTCAAAACCACTAACTTATCAGCATTATTAAATCGAACTAAGATTTTGCTAAAATATGACTAACTTTTTACTAACCAGCTACCCACAGGAACTCCACACCAGGTGACAGCACAAGCAAATCATGAGATATTTATCTATATGATAAGGTTGTAATTGTACGTGTTATCATGCTTATAGGTAACCTTTTCTAATTTTGAATATGACATGGGGTGTAACATAATGTATGTATGTATCTACTTAGCCAGATTTTTTTTTCAAACTGATCAACCTATTCCAATGAGGTTTTCTGAATGGGACACCTTTTTTGTGTTTTTGAAAATGCATACATCAAAGACAGCCTCAAGTCTCTTTATGGCCACTTCTACAGGACAATCATTGTTATGTAGACAAACTGGCTTCAATGGATGGAGTTACCATTGCACAGGTAACTCATGCTGTGGTTGTTGCATATTAACCAGGGCCATGCCACTAACTGGTAATAGATGTACTGATCACTAATGAATGACTACCGTAAATTCCTGTGTGTAACCTGTGGGTTAGGCCTATACTAGAACCAAACCTCTAGTGCAGGTTATACAATATTCTCAGGTCTAGGGGCGGGTAATACAAGGGATTTTGAAGGTATAGTACAGTACTAAAATCACAATTTTCAAGCCCTAAATAGAGGTTATAGGATTCTCTCAAAGTCGGGGTGTGGGTTATATGCGAGATGCGGGTGTACACAGGATTTTATGGTAGCCTCATAAGTTCAGGATACCTGGGCAATGCTAACTTTTAGCTAAGGGTTAGCAGCAAAACGCTAAGATAAGATAGGAACTTTGGGCACATAATTTTTGCTAATGATTGTACAAAAGTTAGTAAAACCTTAGTACAACCTACTAACTTTGGACTAACATTTGAGATTCATTATTTTCAGTGTATGTATGAGATTGAATATTCATATTTCTAGTTTATTTTAGTAGTATACAGCCAAAGCGAACATGTATTTAAATAATTGTTCAAGAGGCTCACCAGACGAATTATGGGTACGTTCTCCTTATAGATAGGCTAGGCCACGTGAACCTGGAACACAATGTCGGTCGTATTTGGTCCGATAAGTACTGTTCCCTCACAGCCAGCGACAGATAAGTATACAAGTCAGTCCTAAGAGAATTCTTAAATCTGTCTCCATTCAAAGCAGGATAATGGATCTAGGGTAGACCGCCCATGAGATGACTAGCTGGTCTGTTGGTACCATGAGTAGACCAGTAAGTCTTAGTACGTGTCAATCAGGGTGCCAATAAACATGGGGCCAATCTTCCATAGGGCTACTATAAACATGGGGTTGATCGTCCTCAGGGCCAATTGTCATATGGCCTATTGTCCACATGCCTCCTGATCTGTGTACCGGTCTACTCAACGTACCAACAGACCAGCTATAGTCATTTCATGGGCGCTCTACCCTATACTCGCTTGTTCTCATCGCTCATGCACAAAATATACCCATCTATGCATGGAACTTCTCTTTTTATTTGGTCCATCTAGACTAAACTCGTTATCAGAGCAAGAAACCTCCCCTTGTAATGTTGGTTGTCAACTGGGGAGGAGCGGTGTACTGGAAGTATAGACTGACATAGACCCATCACTTGTGTCCGAAGCTGTTGTTGGAAATAGTGAGGATAAGATATCAATATACCTAGTTGTAACATGTACCGCAACGTGTAGTCCATCGTTTAGCATTTCTATAAGAAATCAAACGGCCTTGGCATAGAAATCTTTGGGAATAACCCAGTTACATAACCTATAATACCAGGCCTATATACCACTCAACGCTATCCCTGCACCTGTGCACATGGTAACCAGCTTATTGAGTGCCCCCTCCCCCGGGGCTTGACGTCACCAGAAGATCCTCTCTGTTCGGAGTGTTGCTCTGCAGCACTTGATGGCTTAGGACTTAAAATCCTATCACCATCATCATCACTGGTAATTTAAATATGTGTCATAGATTCCTATTACAAGTTACATAAGTTATAAAGAACAGATTCCTTACATTGATACTGGAGTACTTTCGGTTTCTTTTTAATTGACACACAAATCACTTGTGACACTAAAGTTTAAAACATCAATCACTCCAAATCCCAGCCACTGGATCATCCTGATCCACATAACCAGATTCCTGTGTTAGACAGCCATGTCACTTCTCTTATACCTACATACCATTACACAATAAGGCGTACCCAATACCTATCCTATAGCGCTAGTGCCTGGGTTACCTAAGGTTACGCCATTGTCCTGACAACGCCAAGGATTCTGGGAATCTTGGGAATTATTCCAGGTCAGAACGTCTTACAAAATGGATCAGTATATTAGGAGTGCAGCATCTGCTGATATGTATCTCAGTTAACAAAAAACGTGTTGTGTTGGTAGCGTTGTGCGAATCATATCTCAAACATGAGTTGTTGCTCATAACTGAATATGATAAATAAGCTCTAAATGTAGTGTATCTACGGTGGCCGTCAAGGCTCACCAAAAAAAATATTATTTTTTTTATATGTGAATTTTTTTTCTCACTTTTCTGGGCCGTTCAAGCAATTTCTCAAAACAGTAATACTCTTTTTTGCTGTCAACATCGAAAACTCTTGCCAATTCTTGCTGCCAACTGTCAACATTGGCCGAGGAGGCTCACCAAAAAAGACTATATATTTTTTCTTCACATTTCTCCATCGTTTATCAAATTTCTCAAAAACACTCTTTTTTTTTGTTTTTGCTGTCAACATCAAAAATCGGGGGTGAGCCTCCTCGGCCAATGTTGACAGTTGACAGCAATATTTTTTTGTGGTTGACGGCAAAAAAATACAAAAAACCTTTTAGAGAAATTGCTTGAACGGCCCAGAAAAGTGAGAAAAAAAAATAAAGTAAAAAAGTGATATTTTTTGGGGGTGAGCCGTGACGGCCACCGTATGTATCCCATTATAATCATCAAAAACGATGTAAATTAGATTTCCTAAATAAAACGGTAAATAAGTGTGAATATTTAGTGTAGATTTGGTTCTAGGAGGGATTTTTAAGGTCTGTTTTCAGTTTTGAGTAGCTGATGAAATTCTCAAGAGACTAGGGTCAAAATGTTCCATTAAGAAAACTTAAAATGGTTTCCATGGCAACCACAATGTGCAATATGTGCCAATTTCCGATAGAAAACGTTCCATTTATATTCCAAATATAAAATGTTGGCACTAAAGATGGAATGATTCTAAGAAGACTACTGTATTCTCCATAAAAAAGTACCCTTAAGCATTTTTGGGCATATCTTTCACTATTTTGCCATTCTGATGCCGCCTGGTGGCCAACCAGAACTAATAGTCCCCCCCCCCCCAAATATACCTTCTCACGTGTTGAGCCACATTTATATCAACTTCCATCAGGGGATATTCTCTTCTATATAGGGACAGAACTCAAATAGAAATGTGGCCACAAATACATTTATCAAAGTTCTATTCATAGGATAGTAAAAGCCAAAAGAGTAAGTTATAGGGTTCCGAGCAGTAAAACGACAATTCACTAGTTTAGGATTAGGCCAGAAAAAAGGTGTGTATCAGGTTACCCGACACCTACCTAGCAAAAAAGGGCTGACCCCAGACATTCTTCAGTGTCAATTTGATAGTCGACGCTGTTGTCGTTGAGTCAGCACTGAAGTTTGCGAGTCAATTTTTGACCCTACCTAGCAAAAGAGAGCTGACCCTAGAAATGGTTATCCAATTTTGAAAAAAAATATTGCATTTCAAGTAAATTCTTCTGGCTATTTCAGAGTCAATTTGATAGTCCATGTTTCAACACTGTTGTTGGCGAGTGAGGGTTAAAGTTTGTGAGTCAATTTTTGGCTACTTCTCAGGCCAAAGCTTAGAAAAAATCATAAAACATAAAAATCTGACCTAACCTACCTAGATTTTCAGACTGTGTAACCTGAAACACACATTTTTTGGCCTTATAGTCACAATTTTATTGAATAATGTCAACGACTGAAACAACGTTACAATGTAAAAAGAGAGAATAAGAGGGAACAATATGAACCAGACATCTAGACCCTACTCCACCCAATTTACCTGAAAACAGGAGGTATGTCTCTGCTGAAACATATTCGTTGACCAAGATGGGAACCTATGATTATTCATAATCTTCAAAGGATTAGGAAACAACAAATAAATTACGTTATACATCAAATGTACAACTATCCCTCTTAATAGTCTTATCTATTGACCATATCTATGCCCATGCACCTACGCTATACATTGCAGTATTACATAGTGTCTTCTGCAGGCATCTTCCTCACATCCGGGGTGTTTTCCTGATACATGCGCAGTCAACTCATCGCTCTCCCAACAGGGCTTCCAATGTTAGCTTGGGAATTAGTAAACAAATACTAATAATGACTGTGTTTGGAGTGGATTTAACATGCTACCTCCCCCATGGCGACCAGATGTAGAGGATGTATCTCAATATTTACCCCAGAGACGACGGTCCCTACACAGGCACTCCTTATTGTCTGGGTAAGGTCCTGTTGTAGCTTCCTAGAACTACACACACAAGGAAATATACAAAGCTTGTAAACAGTATGGTATTAAAATAAAAAGCTTCTCTACCAAAAGATATAGGAGAGAGCAATGATGTTTCGTGAGCTAAACTATTCCTGGTCGTCCTGGTCGAGTCAGTGCTGAAACATGAATTGATATAATATGTATCACTGAATTTGGCAAATACGCTCAAAATACTTTATAACGATTTATAAGGCAATTACATCTTGGACTCTAGGAGCATATAGGTTTGGAGCGATAAAGGCTTTTGAGGGATAAAGGCAAATCTTTTGAGAGATAAGAGCTTTTCAGCTTGGACCTCATTTTTGAAGGATAAAGGCCCGACAGAGCCTTTATCCCTCAAAAGGGTACCATTTTGAGGAATAAGGGCAATTTGAGGGATAAAAGCCCGACAGGAGTCCTGGTCATTTATTGACTCCCTTAATTGAGTAAGTGGGCTATGTGACTCCTCTAGGTGACTCCCCTAGGTCATCCAGGGAGGGAGTCATCTAGACTCTCTTAGGCAAGCTGGACTCCCTTTTGACGCTGTCTCTGTGAAAGTGGTACATCATTTCATGTATTTTTTTCATAGGCGGGAACGAGCGTACACCCTCAGAAAAGTGAGAGTCATTGTCGCTAGAACTACCCTCACCTGAGGGTCAGGCAGAAAAGTGAGAGTCTGTGTGTGTAGGTGTCAATTTTGTTTGAGACTGCAGGGGAACTCTGGATCCTTATTGGGAAACCTCTGTCGTAATAATGGCAGTAGGTAAACAAACCTGCGTACCAGGGGAACACCACACCACTATAGCTTCTTCTGCAGTGTAATTACAGTCGTAGCCTAAACAACCCACGGTTCACATGATGGTAAATGATGGTGATACTCTCTGGCGGTTTGGTGAGGTACACAAAGGCTACTACTAATACACAGTCATGTTAACATTAATTAATGTAACCCGTATGTTTATTAAATTACTTTAGAACACCGCATAGAAACAGATAACCAACACGATAGTTTACAGTTGTATTAGAATGCGTGGGAAATTATAGCATGTGTGAGAAATCGTGATCTGTGGAGCGACAAACAACAACCAGAAGATAACATTATGTCACGTGTAGTATACACAACGTGAAGACTGCATATAGGCGCCGGTGAATTCTGCCTCAATATGCCATCTACTGTTCCACGGTATGTCTTACTGTACCAACTCTTATTGACTCTGCACAAAAATTGTTAACTGATTGGGCTCATACAAAAAAAAGGAGAAATTTTCTTGAAGTTTCCAGAACTCACAAGCAAATTAAACTACCATTATATCGGCAAATAAAATGCCAATGATATAACAGGACACGAGTTTACCACCCTACAATATTGGGAACTATCTGAAATGAATATTTGACCATGCTGCTCTTGAATAGGCTCTTTAGACTATATACCATTCATGGACTGTGACCTGGGGGAGTGAGGGCTCCAGGTAAGTAGACTAAGTCGGCTTCAGAACAGGATTAGTTGGAACTGCTTGTCTGTGATCTATTGGGTTAATCCAGTTAGAAATAATGTATGTTAATCCGCTAGTCTGGTAAAGATGTAGGTTTCACACACTACGATTAGTTTTTTGAATTGATATTGGACCTATATGTTGAGCCCAACCTCTTTATAAATAGGTTTTCCATATACTATAAAGTGTAGGGACTGATATGCCCTCTTTACTACAATAGAAAGCAGGAAAATGAATTCCTCACACATTTCACTTCTAAACAGAGGAGCTCTAGTTGTAGGAAGAAAGTAGAAAATTACACAAATGTCCAAAATGATACCTTAAAGTTAATTTCAACATTGGCTCGAATCAACGCTGGATCTCTATTAAACAGAGGGTGGGTGGGCTGGGGGGGGGGGGGGGGGGTTGTAGGAGAACTACCCCCCCCCCCCCCCCCCCCCAGATCATCCCGCACAAGTACATACTCCCTTACAGTAGACTCATTTCTTTGATGGAACCTGCCCGTAAACCTTTCTGTCTGAATCAAACACACGACTGGTCATTCGTTTACAGAACAAACCAATAAACTTCAGCAATAAAGAATGCCCTCACACCAACAACAGGATGCTGAGACGTCCAGTCTCCACAGCAAAGTGTATCAAAGTGGGACTGGTCATTTGATACATGCACCGTGATCACTGTTGATAGTGGTACCGTGGTTAGGGGTGTGATAGGAACCTGTGTGACTAATCTCATTCCACTAAACTCGGTAGAAATGCATGTGCAAGCTAGGTGTACCGAACACACCCTCCGATGCTGGATGAAATCACTGCAGGCCCTGGCCTGCGATTGGCGGTGGAGGCTGCGGGCACTTTGATAGTGTCGTTCCTCTGTCCGTTTGGAACACTCGGAACATTTCTGTGATAACATGTCCCCCCGTGCACAAATCCACCAGCCACCCATTGTGAGATAAACTTCTGATGGAGTTCGTTGTGAACTATGTGAAGAGGAAATAGATGCAACGTGTATGATGTGAATACAGAAACCATTACAATAATAACAAACTCAAATTTCAACCAGCAAACGTGGGACAATTGTATGTGAAGCTTAAAATATCAGGTGCCCATAGCCACCAACTCTCCCATGCACTCGTCCCCTGGCTCACTCTGTTTTCCGCCCCCCCCCCATCTCCTTCCGCCATCTCCTTCACTATAAAATGCACATCAACCCATTTTGCGTCTGTTAAGGGTAGGTGCCACTGAGGTTATAGTGATCTGCCACAGATCCCTGATTTAAGCCCTCATTTATTCATTATTTACATCGGGTATGCCAAGGGAATGCGCTGTAACCTATAAAAAAGGTTAGGTTCAGTGCAGCCGTGGCCTGCAAGTAAACTTTGTATCAATGTCATATCCTGCTGTCCATGCTGTTGGAGATAAGATATGTTTTTGTCACTGTCATTATCAGTGTATTAAAACGTGCTGTCTCAAGCCTAAAACGACCGCAGATCTTTGTCCCTCAATATGTTTTCAAAAACGATACTGTTTGATATTTTGACATATACCGGTATATCTGTAGGTGATGGTGGAAAAAATCGACCATCAGGGACAATTCGCCCCAGCATCAGTGACCATCAGTGTCGATCTAATCAGTTGAATAGAATTTCGGACGTCATAACAATCACATTTACATTCAACTTTCTGGGTCAAATTCTGTAAATTTTATACGACGTATCTGGATAGCTCTGTCTTCCATTGCAGACGAGTGCACCTCATGACCACATAACCTCCCATAAGTCTGGGAAGATTATTCCACGGCGTAGCTCGTCGTCTTGATCTAAATAATTATCTCAATGAATTCAGTGTTTACCGATCGACAGTCAGTGACCTAATGTAATTGTGCTTTTTTCAATATCCCATTTGAATAGTGTAACTATGTTTTAGTATTCTCCATATGAATAAAATACATTATGAATAATTGTAAAGAAGAAAAACAATGCAATAAATGTATACAGAATTAAGACTTAGCACTACAATGAACTGCAAAGTCCACCTCCAGTTAAATCCAGTTCAACATAATAACCATTTGGTATGCACCAAGTTGACACTTGGTTGAGAGCGGAAGCTCTTCCTTTAGGAGGTCATCTCTATAGATTGTACCAACTATAAAATGACAAATACCCCTTGAGATAGCATTGTACTCAGGACTTCACAGCTATATTGGTTCAATTTTTACTTCACTATCGGGGATGTACTCATGTATGTTTTCTACAGCCTTTGGACAGGTTACTGAACTCTGGTATTATACACACACACACACAGAAAAGTGAGAGTCATTGTCGCTAAAGCTACCCTCACCTGAGGGTCAGACACTGCCTGACTCTCAGGTGAGGGTAGTTTTAGCGACAATGACTCTCACTTTTCTGAGGATGCAGGATCCAACAAAATACATCTATTCTATGCGAATACACAATGGTATCTATAATAAAGGGAAATATGATGATCAGTATAAGAACCCTCGGTCGCTTAAAACAATAAGGATGCACATGTTATCTAAGAAATAAGAGTATTCCCTTTGTGTGTAGATAGCCTTGTCGCATAATACCAACTAATGCCGCTACCTAAAGGTAAACATAACCCAATACCTGGATTCGGTGATCGTGACATTAGAATTGAGACAAGTGATCCTTGGCTGCTGATTAACCAGACACCTTACGTCACTAACATTCCCTCTCCGTACGCGACCATCATACAATGCCTTCACTGATGATAAAACCCATAGCATCAGTATAGTGTTTAAAGCGTCATAGTCATACCTCATACATTAGTCACTTATTAGTCAAAAAGATATGGTCACTCTGACTATGCGTGAGGGACACACATGTATATTGATGATGTCACGGGAATGTGTGCAAAGAAAACTATCGGAATTCAAAATTGAATGCTCAGCTGACTTCAGGTAGGCACATTTTGTCTGGATTACTCTTCTAGGGAATTCACCATTTGTTCAATCATGTGTTTCAGTGGAGCATGGTTACATCATAGGGCACACTTATTTTCAAATTTGATTGGTGGTTTTATCAAAAGTAATGTTGATGGTATAACTGTGCATTTCTAGGCTTCTAGACAGGGTGAATGGGTATCCTCGTCTGCCTCTATATCAATTTACTGTGCACGCAATGCTACGCTACACAGAGAAAAGAAACCGAGTCAAAAGGGAGTCCAGGCTTGCCTTCTAAATGACTCCCTTTTTGACTCTCTTGATGAAGGGTGTCAGGTTATGTAACTCCCCTAAGAGACCCGGGTTTTGCCTCCCTTTATGACTCCCTTTTATGACTCCCCACCACAAAGAGAGTCCATGATACACTGCCTTGCCTTTCTCTA
This sequence comes from Harmothoe impar, assembly GCA_947462335.1. Taxonomy (NCBI): domain Eukaryota; kingdom Metazoa; phylum Annelida; class Polychaeta; order Phyllodocida; family Polynoidae; genus Harmothoe; species Harmothoe impar. The sequence continues at coordinate 41,451,699 of OX381711.1, read as the reverse complement.
TTCTGCTTTTCCCCGCTCTGATGTCACCTACCACACACACAGAAAGTGAGAGTCATTGAGGGTGCAGCTGTCCTCTCCTGTACTGCCTTACTCTACCCTACATTCACCCTAGAAGCATATACGTATAATTGTGTCACCCCTTTACATAAGCATTTAATTTGTCCTCTGCTCTATCTTACATTGCACTGCCTTCCCAGACCTTCACCTATAAGTATCTACCGGTATCCTTTCTTCTGCCTTGCCCTGCTCTATGAACCTAGATCTGCTCTGCCTTCATGCATTTGCTAATTTCTCACGTCTTGCTTTGCTCTGCCATGGCCTTGGCTTTGACACAGCTTTGATGTGTTCCCCGAGCTGAAATTGCTGTACCCTGCCTTGCTCTATTCTGCCCTGCATCCGAAATAGTATCTAATTTACCTCCTGATTGCCTTACTGCACCTTGCTTTATGTTGCCCAGCCCTGATTCTTGTACTTCATTTATTTTGATCTACCTTGACTTGCCCTACTCTTTCCCTAAGTGTTCTGCCCTGTCATTAGTGACTATAGCTATCACTCATGGTGACTATTACATTCACAGTTACTTGACTATACATGTATAGCCAACGTTTACTTGACTGTTAATGTTTGACTTCAAGTTGACTCTACAACTAACTAACTTTTTGGTTTTGCTTAAAAGCACCCCATGTATGTGATGAAACCAAATAAAATAATCAAACTCAAAACTAGTGATATGTGACTATAGCGGATTTAGCGACAATGACGCTGACATTCATTCACATAACTATAGAAATAAACTTTTACAGGTCCATTATTATCAGTAGTGCATGCCATTATGTTTTCTAATCGGGCAAATAACGTGTTAATCGTATAGGTATTGACTCAAAACTGAACATGCATGTATAATGAAAGAAAACGAACAACTGTCACCAGTATCTTTGACATTCTTTTCTGGGATCAGCGGAGATGGAGGGCAGGTATAACCCCAATATCGGTGAATGTCCCACCATACGCGATTCTCAGGAAAGCTTGACATTGATCTTGGCAATTGTTCAATTTCTAGGAGATTTTAAGTCATGCACCAGTTATCCACATGAACACATACATGTGTGTACGGCCTGTGGGTTTTTGCATAGCCAAAATTTGATTTTTAATTATCTTGGGCAGGCAAGAGGGGGCAGAGGGGTTCGAAGATAACTGTGTTGGAAAGAATAAGATTATGTCAGTGCATGCATCGGGAAAGAAGGTAAATCATATCCAATGGAGCATTTCTAGCCCAATGAAGTTTAGTGATTTCGTGTGATCAGGTCATTTTGTTCAATGTGGATTAATCTATTTCTTTTAAGAAAATTTTGCCGAGAAAGATTATCTAAAATCTTGTTTCACCAAAAGAAACATTGGACAAGTATGGAACATCAATTTTCCTCTTTCCTAAAACAAGATAACTGCAAAAACTCAAAACAGAGAACAGGTCTTTCTTATATCTAGAATATCTTAAATCAAGTTTGTTTGTTTTTCTGCAAAGAAAGGGTCGGGCTAAGGCCGGGTAGAGCATGAGAGAAAAATACTCTCTTTCCCAAATCCTTCCGAAGGAAGGCTCTTGTGACAGCCACTATGACCTTGAACTTTGATGTTGCTGGGCTTGAGCAGTCCCTTCCGCTGGTAGCTTGGAACCATGCAGTGAACAAGAACTAGAATGATATGGTAGTTTTACAAATATAACTATAACGAAAAGCGCACATTAATATAGTATAGTAAAACTAGGTATATGCTAGTGAAACACACCGCAGAGAGCGGGACACGTCGTGTCTGGGTCATTCATTTTCTAATCAACTCCAAGTACCCTAGTTTCGGACAACAGGGGCAAGGATAAGAGATCATAGAAATGGATACAAGTCATTGCCAATGTGAATGTCCCGGTCTTCTGGGAACCATGTGTCAAGGGATATTCACAGATGTGGTATAGGTTACAAAGCAGAAAAGTGAGGTAAAGTTCATGCAGGGCACATGTACACCCACACCCATCTCCTATCTGCCCTATAATGAGGATTGCACATAAGATGTACCATTCAACACAATAAAATAAGGAAATATGTTCTGTAGATGAGTCAAATAGAATAGGATAAGTCGGTACATTCAATACATCATTCACCATTTTTGCCCCAAAATGTCATTCTGGGTAGGGCCTAAAGAATAGGGTAGTGCGGGCTGTATGGATTGAATACAACATTCATTAGGCTAATACAAATACAACATTAAAGTCTATGTTTAGAAATTTGAGGTGATTCTCATGGCTATCATGACTCAGTATGAACTCAATGTTTTTTGCAATCTAATCAAATATGTTATCAATGGCTTCAGGGAGAATCTCTAAAACAGCTACATCTAATAACAGTTTATGGTGTCCTGCCAACAAACAAAACACTTGATATCAGTAGTCAGTATGGTTTATAGGACTATTCAAGAGAAACTGATGGCAGGACCCTGTGGACACTTTCAGAACCCTTGCTATCAGGCACTGCCTGACCCTCAGGTGAGGGTAGTTTTAGCGACAATGACTCTCACTTTTCTGTGTGTGTACCAAATACCCTTGTTTTGCGTTCTACTTTAGATAACATTTTAGTGAGTATTCCCAAGACAAACGAAGTTATGTAGTTGATGAGAAGAGGAAAAAAATTAGAAGAGGTATATAAGTTGCTGAAGCTGGCTTTTCACCAATGTTGAAGTCGTCATCAATCTGTTGAGTAAGGTCAAGACGTCATAAACACTTCATTGGAAGGCAGACAGTATCTGGGTGACGTATGACTAGCTGGAAAGGACAGACTCATTTACTCAGATATATTAATAAGAGAGGACACAAAGGAGAGTGTGGGTGGTGCCAGACGGGGCAGCCCTGGAGCTGGAGGAGGGGCGGGGAGAGTACGGACAGTGTAGAGGCTGGGGTGGATTGGGACCAGGTATTCCGCATTAGCAAGATGATCACTGTAGAGCGCCATTTTGTCTGGTACCAGTGCTGTTTCCTCTCCTGACTATAGCAGCCAGCTGATCAGCTGAAGCTGGTTCCTGTCATGTCTGAAATTTGGAGTTTTAGGGGCCATAACTTTTTGAATGATTGGTAGTTGAATATACCTTATGTCAGCTGTCCAGATTAGGGGAGTGGTTAGGACACAGGCCTGCCAGTCCAGAGGTCCTGACTTCAAATCCATGCCAGGATTATTTGGCTCACACCATTTTAAAATGCTTTTTTGGTTGGTCAAAATCGTTATAGCATACAATTTGGCTGTAAAGATCCTTTACACAGGATAAATGATCTAAAATGAAGATAATTTTATTTGCAAATGCTATTACTGACCAACTAGGAAAAATGGTCAGGTAACATGGATGCAGCCTTGGCATGGATTCGAAGTCAGGACCTTTGGAATGGTAGATATTCTGAATATCATTTTTTGGTGAAAATTTCTCACTCTCCCAAGCTTAATGCCTGACTTCCTACGATGGTACCAGGTACTGAGGAAGCCATGCATCAAGCCCTCGCTGTAGAGTTGAGTGCCTTCACCCACACCTGTCCTTGTCTGCCGGTCCCCTCGGACGGCACACAAATACTGCAACCGATGTAAGGGGAGTAAAACTTGTTTTAGGGTTTAATTTCTTTCTTGTCCTGTCCCTAGGGTGGAGGGGTCGAGGAGTAGGTTGGCCCTATGTCAAAATGCCTTTTGCAACTTTGCGACCACCTATCTGACATTTAAAAAAGTCCATGATTTGTAAAGTTTCTATCTAGCAATTGTCCTTGTAGCCTTTTCTGACTCATTCTTCACCCCTTCTTGTCCTTCTATTCCCAAAGATGGAATTATGTAATGTGACCGATATCTAGTTATTTAATTATTTGGGACAAGTAAACGTCTAATTATCTAATGAGAATTTTAGTCATGAATAATACTGGAGACGAATGATATGTTTCATGAACAAGCTGTTCTTATTACACAAGTTGAAAAAGAGATTCATGATTTATGTTGAAAAGCGCAAAGAACTATGTGGACTATGACTGACAAGTAGTACACCGGGGGGTGGGGGTAGGGGGAGGCTTCATGCGCCTATGTTCCGTATTCACCATTAATAAAAATGATTGAGGCTGGTAGAAATGGTTGTATTTGCTACTCATGCGGTACTGTAGATTCGTCATGGTTTGGCTACAATTTCATCTCATTTCGGTGGGACAGTGGACAAGGTGAAAGGAATCTAACTACCACAGTGGACTACTTTCTCTTTGTTTATTGTATCAATCTTGCCAAGCCTATGGTAAAAAGGTACCAAGGTGAGTGTTCGCCAGTTTACCATACCGTGTGTCCTGCTTCCAGGCCAGTCATTGCTCCAGGATCCAGTACATGGCACGGGTAAAGTCACTCCCCCCCTCCCCCAACATCATCCGTTGGGTTGTGGGCACTGTGCATGACCCCCTCGTTGTCCAATTTCAGGTGTCATGAGAAAGTGTCAGAGACCAGGCTATAGAGTGTGAGGAATTCTCACCAAAACGTGAAACCCGGTAACTCGCAAACTATATACATTTTTATTATGGTATTCTTGGGAGATGTGGAGAGGAACCCTAATGTAGCACTAACTGAACGGACATCTAATACATTGGCTTATGAAATGTAAAAATGTACCCTCTTCTACATTCAGTTTGTGAAACAGGCCCCTGGGGGGCGTCATTGCTGACATGAATTAATACCAGACAGCTGAGCACTGGGTCATGTAAAATCAAGTACATTTAGTAGTACACTGTACAAGTATACATGAACATGTATTCAGTTGAGGCAACGGCGTTTCACAGAGGCCTTGATGTGGATATCTATGGTTGAGGACACACCATTGTTGACCTAGTGGACTTTTAATCAGCCTAGATGTCTACTAGGAGGTTGGAGAGAAGTGTTATGGTGTGGATAGACGCGGACGTCTGAGAGAGCATGCAGTGATCAGCTGAGCAGCCGTCGGCGCTCTGCTGTAAGGGTCTGCCGTCATCGTCGGCGCGGGGAGGGATGGGGGGGGCAGGGGGGTAGGTTGGGATGTAGGCGGGAGGGTGGGGACGGGGTGGGAGGGAGGGGTGTCATTCATTGCCCACCATGCCGCCCGCCGCACGTGGGGAGATCAGTCAGTGACTGGCTGGGGTGGTATATATGGCGGAGATCAGTCCGGGAACTCCACATATCGCCGCCGTTACTCTCTAGATCTACTGCCGTACACCTCCCGAGGTCCTCCCTCCTGCACTGCTGTGACGCGGCTCAGAAGGATCACCATCCCGGCGGCTGGAGATCTCATCTCCTCCTGTAGGTCTACACCTCACACCGGCCCACCACAAAGCACCATAGAAAGACCCGCGAAGACCCGCACCCCTGGCTGAAGCACCCGGTATATAATTGCCCATTTGACTGAAAATTATAGAGTTGATCAAATTCGATTTCTGTAACTACCCCATTATTGCCACTGCAGTCTACCAACCTACCCCTCTTACTACCACCACCACCCACCGGCATACTGGAGACTTGAAGCACTATACCACCCTGCACCATTCAGGTACCAAGCTACCCCGTACAATACCCTGCCCGGAAGAAGCCTGCACCCACTCTCCTCCTGTAGTCCTCCCCCAGTGAGTCAGGCACTGATTGCAGCAGCGCTATCCAGGTCCAGATAGATTACCTCGGCGGCCACAGAGTTGGGAAGATAAGAGTTGATCTATCTCTGTATTGCAGGCTACAGTCACTATACCACCACCACAGGTAGATGTATGTGTCTATATGCAGTTTGTAAACAGGTGAGTGCAGATCTAGCCTGCCCTGACCCCCACGGTCTGAGGAGACGTTCCTAATATAGAGCTGAACATATATATATACACAGTCAGACACCGACTGTGGACAGAAGAGGAAGGGGAGTCCAGGAGAAGAGATACCAAGAGGGAAGTCCAAGCTAAACGAGTGAGGGACAATACACTGGATAGAAGTCGAGGGATATAATTATCGACTGTATTCAAGACATACGGCAGGAGAAAGTAAGAAGTGGTTGAGATAAGAAACCCGGGAAAAAGAAGTCGCCCCTGGTAACGGAGATCCTATTAATTGACTCCTTGCCAAGTGCATTGATTGGCGCACGACATTTGCTCTCCTCCAGGGTCGGCAGGTCAGCCCAGACAACTCACACCTATGTGTTGGACAGCAGCCACCCCTAACACACCTGTCTCTCACCTGAGAGCACCAGAGCCTCCAGGGCGGCAGGACCAGCAGCAGCAGCCGGCCTACCACCCTCCCCACCACTACTACACACAGCACAGCTTGCACCACCACGAGCAGAGCTTGGTGCTAGACCCCCACCTCCCACACCTCCCCCACCTTACTCTGCAGCAGCTGATGCTCCAGGGCCAGTCAGGTCTCATCAACGCCACCCCCAACAGCACCACTCCAAGCACCTCCTCCAGCACCATAATCACCCTCAGCAGCAATATGACCCTGGAGGCCTTACAGCCTGGAGGAGCAGCCAGCAACCTGCAGGAGAACTTCCCCGGACTGGCTGCAGGTGTCCTCAGCATGACTCTTCCTGTTGCACTGGTGTTCATCATCTTCTTCCTCCTGGGCGTGTACGTCCTGAGCTACGTGCGGCGTCCTAAGGGCCTTCCTCCAGGGCCGACTGGGCTGCCCATCCTGGGAGTGATCCCCCTGATGGGTAAGAGGCCCTACCTGACGGTGCAGCGCTGGTGGGGGCAGTACGGGGATGTATACTCCATGTACATGGGCTCCAGGCTGGTCGTCGTGCTTAACGGGATAGAGGTGATGAAGGAGTGCCTGGTCAAACAGGGCGACAAGTTCTCTGCACGTCCCTGGAACTACTTCAAGAAGCTCACCAAGAACACAGGTAGGTACCACACCTGTATTCTGCAACGTTCCGTGGCGAGCTTTGTCGAGTGAAAATCGTTTTTTTTTAAATGTATAATATTTCCCCCAAAAATTGCTAAGGAAAGATTTTCCAATAAAGCGCCCTCTCTATCTCCCTTTTTGATAACCCTGCATACGCCATTTGAAATTGTAAAAGATTCATTTGAAATATATAGAAACTGTGTACAAAACTAACTTCTGTGAATATATAGCTCTTCCCTTGTAGTATATTATCCCCTATTACTTCCATCAATGGCGTGAATCTAAAACCAAGGCAAGTTGTTCATGCAATCGTATAGATCTCAGGGGAACTATATGAAGCGCATAACGATACACTACCGTATTTTGGATATGATTTCATTTAATATTTTGATATGAACCAACTAATCTCTGCATTGAAAAGACATATTTATAACTAGAACGTTTAGAAAATAGTTCGCCTATCAACCCGGTATGCGATAAGTTTTGATACCACCGGCCCCTTATCACTATTTTTGTCACATGGTAGCTTTTTGGCACAAAGCGCAAATACCTCCAGCCCCATATATAAAATAGTTGATGAAACGTTTATGAACGTTTTCGTATGGAGTGGTCATCTCTTAACTCCGCGAGAGGGGTTCCAAATACGTTCACCCCCACCCCCCCCCCCTTCCCTAAGAGGGATCAAATCTGTGGCGGTCGATCTCTATTTACAGAAAAAAAAGTATTTGTATTTCTTCCCCCCATTAATTTATAAAATCGCTTATAATAACTGTAACAGTCTCTCCCTTAGTCCCCATCGCATGTGGAAATACCATGGCGAGGAGTAATGACATAAGTGACGTTCTTACATCACGGAATTTCACACAAAAAAAACTGTTATCCTCGTGTCTGTGAATAGACATTACTCTTTGTCATTCTATATCAACGTGAGGGATCGTCTAGAGGGGAGGTAACTTATAAGACGACTATTACTTTCGCTTTTGGTGAAATTGCTGAATATATTAACACTGGCGCGACGCCGTTTAGGAATAGTATGGGGTTTCACAGGGCAGTGGGTTGTATAAGGGCACCTATAGGTGTTACCGACGCACACACCCTTCCCCCGTTTTCAGCCATACACCAAGAAAAGGGTGTTGCTGGTCAGGGGGATTATTCAATGGTGAATCTATGGGGCGACCTCCTGTTGCTACCTGATTGAACTTCTAACCCCCAAACATGGATGCGCCCATGACCTAACCCCTAGGAACCCTATACATACATATGCCCAGGGTCTTACACCTTATACCCAATTGTATAGCGTTGTCTCCTCATGTCAATCCAACGGTCAGCTCTGCATATAATAGATAGCTCCAGTGTCCAAAAGAAGGGTCAGGTGTAAGGGTGTGATAGCAGGATCCACTGTGGGTACAGTAGATGCATCACCATAGACGCCGTAAGGTAGTAAAGCCCACAGAAAAAGGAAACACAGTCAAAAGGGAGTCCAGGCTGCCACCAGAATTACTCCCCTCATTAGGGGGTGCCCTAGCTCGTCCTTAGGTGACTTTCTTAGGTGACCCAGGGAGCTATGTGACTCCCCTATAGCAACTCCCTTAAGCGAGTCAGGGAGTCACCTAGGCTCCCTTAATCAGCAAGGGCTCCCCTTAAGAGGGGAGTCCTTCTGGAGGCAGCCTGGACTCCCTTTTGACTCTGTTTCTTCCCTCTGTGCTTACACCCGCTCACATTGATCCCGGGCATTGATCTTTGCGTGCTGTGACCATGTGAAAGAAGACTCTAAAGTCGCGGTCTACAAAACCACCATGAACTAAAGGAGACCTTGCTATACGTTTACAACCTCCTCCGGCCAGCCCACCAATTGGAGGCAATTGTTGGGGGTGAATGGACTGCTCCTGTGTGAGGTGGGGACAGCTCCGTCCCTGTAGAAGCAGGGCGCTGTACTTAGTTTGAAGTTATGTGTACTTATATACTGACCCCAGCCGTCATTGTAGGGCATCCAGAGCCATTTATATGTATATAGAGAATGATTATATCAAGTCCTGAATCAACGTTGAATCAACATTGAATCAACATTGACAACCATTTATCAATGTTGAGTCAATATTCTGTGCCCACTACATGGGATGTGCATTTATTAATCAGATTTCTTCAATTTAGGACCTCTGAAATGATAATAACACAGCTCAAGAAGAGCAAACATAACTTTTCTTACATGTGGCTTACAGTGTGGCCATTACGTTTCTATCAATCACGGAAACATGAGAATGAATAGAGATTTCAAATTAGGCCCCAATTCCGGACACTGGGTCTCAATTCTGGACACATGTCAAAGTATCAAAGGGTCAATCAATTTCAATATTAATGGCCACCATGGTAGGCAAATACCATAGCTCAAAGAATCATTGTACACCATTATGATGGCATTGAGTCTGGGGCATCTCCGACCACTGAACTCCTCACTCAAAGGGTAGAGCGTCACTGAACCTATGCAATGAGTCTACCCCAGCCTTACGGTTAGCTGTATAAATCATTGGTATCATTGGTATATTATATAAAGTTCACAGCAATTTCATGCTTATGCACATATCAGGAGTGTTGGAACAGGGGGGGGGGCATGGTTTCAATAATCCTAGACATGGGGGAGAGGTGAGCCATTTCAAGTAACTAGAATTCGTTTAATAACCAGTATCCATTTAAAAGCTACATGATATAAAACATATTAACATGGATACTTACTGATTTAAATCAGTTTAAATCCACAAAAATAATCAATGGGATGTTTTAAGCGTGGCCTTAGCACACCAGATCCCTCCACAGGAAGGCTCTGGTAACTCTCACTAGGACCTTGAACTTTTACTGGGTTTGGGCAATCCCTGCTGATAACTTGGAATCAGTGAACAGGAACCAGAATCAGAATGTATGGTGGCAGTTCTCCCATCATACTTTTTGGTTCCAGTTCTGGTCACTGATCGGGGGTTCTAAGCCAACTGCAGTCATTGCCTTTAAAACCCACTCAAAGTTCAAGTTCAAGGTCATAGTGGTGTTTACAAGTGCCGTTATGTACCATTCTGGCGCTTGGGACAAGTGTACATGACTATAGGTACTGTAGGTACAATATGACTGTCTGCACGCCCCTCCCCTCCTCCCCCCTGTACCAGCGGCCATACAGGTTCAGTGGAGTCTGACGGTCTGGCCACACACAGCCTGTCCAACTACGACATCCCCAAGTGACAGGAAGCAGGCAATGTAAGGAATTAAACGGTCTAAATAAATCATAGTAGAAACTCCTCACATCTCTGTGTATACCTTAGAACATAGATTATCACCACCCCTCCCCTCCCTCTATCTGCTTTATTGTCAGTTGCATCCTCGTTCCAGGATACTACCTCCTGGGTCTGACCTTCAGGTGAGGATTCCACAATAAAGGCTGCATTCCACTAAATTCACTTATGTTACCTATGCTACCTTTTAAAGTCCTATCCCCTAAGGGGCCCTTGTTACTATTTTGGGCATATTTCCGATACAAATATATATGTATACATATCCCCAGTAACATTTCATCATTAAAGCCGAAGGCTCCGAACGCTCACTTCCCCTGGTCGGTGACATCATTTGTGAAGGTTCTAGTATTATACCATGTACAGGGAAACCCCTATTTCATGGACTAGCAAACTCCCAAATCAGTTAAGCATCTGAACTATTCCAAACTTCATGTACGACTACCCACGAAGTTACTTAACATGTGCAAAAGCAATTTCGGCAAGGTCATGGAAGGCAATAGTATTAATACTGTATGAAAGCATATTATTTGTTAGAAACCAGAAACAGCTCATGTGGCCCCTACCCCTTATACGTCCGCGTGTATAATCCTAATGCTTCATCCTTATTGATGACGATGATATGTCGGGGTGGCAGCAATACTTTAATGTGACATATGTGGGACTATGTGCCGACTTCTTGGGGCACTGTGTGTGGCGGGCATTGAGCCAAGATGTATCAAAGGCGGCGGCGATAAGGGAGTTGTCATATGCTTTTTCTCTTGACATCGGCTAGGGATCATCCATCAAGGAATGTATCCGCTGACAGATCCCATTCATACCTGTTTTTTACCGAGTTTAGTTATTGTACCACAATTCATCACCACCCATAACCACATAGACGCAGATACACTGCATGAGCAGCATACACTGACATGCTTTGGCTCCCTATACGACCAATGCCTCAGTCACTATAGCTTAACCAAGTTAGCCATCTTTTTTTGGTTCCCGATACTACAAACCTAGGTTAGTTAATATTGCCAGGTTGGTCAGTACTGACAAACTCACCTTAGTCTTCTCCATTGCAATGAGTTTTAAGCTAGGTCCTTTTGAGTAAGGCATTAGTCTTATGTTGCTATGCCCCAGTCATTTTTGAATAGCACTTGGTCATGCCTGACCAATGTCCCTATGACTACTAATCTGGGATAGCCACTTCAGACTAAGGGCCTGGGCATTAGATTTTCTGTGTAGATGCACAATACCACCATATCCAACAAAGATCCCCATCAGACACCGAGGTAGAATGCCGACACAGCTGAGAGGCCATTGTTGGGGGGGGGGGTATTGTGTGGTGACTGGGGGATCTGGTTATGATACAAGTGGCAGAAAAAACACTATTTTCAAAGTCAATATTTCAATATTTCAATTCTGCGATGAGCTCTGTTATTTGTGTCTTTCTGGAGGTTGTGCATAATTATCTATTATCCCGTCTGTCTGTCTCTTAGTCTCTCAATTTCTGCCTGTCCATCTGTCTGTCTGTCTCTCACTTTCTCCTTTTGTCTGTCTGTATGTCTCTGTCTCTCTGTCACTTCCTCTTTTTTTGTTCTCGTCGCGACAGTTCACGGGAACTGTCTATAAAAAACGACATCAATATGATAGAGTGGGGAAGGTGGAGTCCCCGAATAGGAAGTCTTTACACATTTGTTGTAAGTTGATGCACATGGCATTACTATTCTGTCAGTTTGAAAGACACCTATGGGCAGTAATGATATGTTGGAGACGTCTGCATTCTAACTACACGGCCCTGACCTATGCACACCCAGCGGGGATTCTTTTACTTTCAGTCGGATAATTGTGGATGACGAAAATGATATATTGAGTGCATTTAGGGATCATTGAACTCCTGAAATTCAACGTTTAAAAAAGAAGATACAAGTGTGTGCCAGATACGAGTAACCCAACCCTTCCTACAATAACAGGCGCTACCTTTTCCCATATCATACGAAAGTGAGTGTCAGTCATTTACTACCTATAGGGGGTAATTATTCGGTGGGCATTTCAAAGGTAAATTCTACCAATGGTCCAACTATTTGGAGGGCTGTACGAGTTATGAAGTTGAGCAGGTTTCTATAAAAAACATTTGCATCCATCTGTAGCTGAAATCAGTTAATCTAAGCCACGTACATGTGTGCTTTTTGTACTACATGTAATTCTTGGAAAATGACTGTCTTCATCCATAAATAGTCAAATAGTGGGTAATCAAGGCCGTTAACGTGCCATGGAGCTATTCATAAATGACCTATCATTGCTCATGCAGATAATTGACTCTGTGGTTGGCACATGTTATCAGTTGTGCGGGCGATTGTACGGGACAGTTGATATGTATAATTATGGTGAGGTAGCGGGTTCACCAACGGGGTTCATATCAAGGTGTACATGTGTAGCGATCCTAGTCTACTGGTGTTGCCCCAGTGTTTTGGTGGAGGATCGTGGAAATGAGCAGTTCTCTAAAACGCTTTCTAATGTTCAACAACCACAGCTTCCCCGCACTGTCATCTAGCGGCAGTACAAAACGTTACTCCTTGCTTTATCACTCTCCAAACAGATATCGCTCCCCAAACAGATTACTCGTATGCTTCTGTGTATGATCAAAACTTCTGATCTCTAAAAAAACGTCTCATCATGTCTGCCCAGTCGCTATCCATGTAAAGACACTTGGCGGGTTTACAGGCTGGCGCCTCTATTTGTTTTTGGTCTAGTTACATGTTTACCCCGAGTTTGATACTTGTCTATACAGTGACCCTGCCCTTGTAGTCTCTCTGTAGGGGGCAATTGACGTGTTTATATTCGGTGTCATTCTCCTAGAAAGTAAAAACTCTGTGAGAGAAACCTGAAAGTGTATCTGAGACTTGCTCCTTTAATGGCTACTTCACTGGGATGGCAGGCGTTGGAACATTGGTTTCCTATACGGATTTAAAGTGGCATACTCACCGTGCGTGTCTCATTCAGATGTCTAGTGCTGTTCTAGTCTACTATGTGGTTAAGTGTGGTGATATTGACCTTTTAATGAAAATAGAGGGGACACTGTAATATTATGAATGCAATCCCGTTATATGGTATGCTGTATTTAGAAGTGTAGACCATAATTATATTGGTCAGCCACTTCCCCGCCCTCTGCATGCATGGACCATCGACATATGGGCGACAATCATTCTAAACATTACTACAGGACAATAGGTATATCCTATTAACACTTGAATTAAGTTAATACAAGATTACATCTCTTGACAGCAGCGACGTTCAGGGTCATACAGAGCAATTGCATTCATGTTCAGAAAATGTTTATTGAAGTGCCAATTGGCGTCTAAAAGGAAACACAAATGTATTTACATTTATGTTCCAAAAAGTGACATTGCCCAGTCTCTGTGAGCACATCAAACCCTGAGTAGCTCTTCTCCTGCCTACTTTGATATGTGAGTTGTTAAAGTGGGGTTTGAACTCTGCTGCTATTTTTATCCAGACTCAGACCCATGGTGCGTTGTCTACTTGAGGATGATATCATGTCACTACAACATGTGGCTCTCGGTACACAGGTCATCCTGTGGCATGAGCCCATCACGTTTACTGATACAATATGCCAGCAAAGACGATGTCATAAAATAGAAGACAGTTTGTAGTTTCTATTCTTGCTCTGGCACTCAGAATGATGGTCCTTGAATTAGCTAGATCATGTCAACCGGCAACATCTGCCGCCGTGTTTCTGGATTCCGTCCAACCTGTTTATATCTATTAATAGAGCTTCCTGGAACGGAGTTATTTTTCATAATTATACGATGGTTCACATACTACAACACTACCCCCCCCTCCCCATAGCCAGTCGCCATCTATAATATAGACGGCTTCCTTGAAAACGGACTGATGTGAATCACCCTATACTGGTTCAGCCAGTACTCATGTCAAATGAGATACGTTTTTATGGGGGGTATTTTTGCCACCACCCCAGCCCAACATCAGCTTGAATTGATAATAGGCCTACCATAAATCAATATTAGCTAGAATTCCAATCAATTCTGTTGTACAAAGGTATGCGATAGTCTCCATATAGAATGCCTAAATGAGTACCATATATAGAGGTGAGTAACTCTTTTTCCACAGGGAAGTAGACGTTATTTTAGGCAACTAAATAGGCCCCATGCTAAGGTTGAGCACCATGTGAGACATGTGAGAGGGCAGATGTGTGACCTCATGGTCGTTGGCCTTTGGGGTTTGATCAGGCACTGAGGGTGTGAGTGTGTGTGTGTGTGGGGGGGGGGGGGGGTCGCAGCAGAACGGCCATCCCCCGTGGAGAGGGGATTCTGGGTGATTGCGGTCATGATTCAGAGAAATCCCATTACATAGTGATGGGGTTGTATGTCTGTCTGCTCCTTATGGGTGCTATATTGTACACCAAGAGATCTGGGTTCAATCATGGAGATTTGATACAGGGACAGTCCCTCCTACCTAACCACACACTGAGACACAGCCAATATTACATATAGGGGCGCTCCCATCATAGGCCCCTGCCCAAAATGTGACCACAATGAGTCGAACCTGCTTGAAAACTACATGTACCTACTGCCTCGTCATAAAGGTGTCTGGGTCTGCTGTATTGTATCAGATAATGTGCTTTGAATCAGAACTGGTGTTAGTTGACGGCATGTTGATACATGGCCCTTATTACACGGTTATTCTTTAATGGTAATTCCTATATATATACATGTATATATAAACTATTCATAGGCGTCTAGTAGTACGGTGGCCGTCACGGCTCACCCCCAAAAAATATCACTATTTTACTTTAATATTTGTTTGTGGGCCGTTCAAGCAATTTCTCTAAAAGTTTGTTTTTTTTGCTGTCAACCACAAAAAAATATTGCTGTCAGCTGTCAACATTGGCCGAGGAGGCTCACCAAAAAAAAAACCTGTATATTTTTTCTTCACATTACTCCATCGTTTATCGAATTTCTCAAAAAACACTTCTTTTTTTTTTTGCTGTCAACATCGAAAATTCTTGCTGTCAACTGTCAACATTGGCCGAGGAGGCTCACCCCCGACTTTTTTTTTTTGGTGAGCTTCCTCGGCCAATGTTGACAGTTGACAGCAAGAATTTTCGATGTTGCCAGCAAAAAAAGATATATCTATTTTGAGAAATTGCTTGAACGGCCCAGAAAAGTGAGAAATAAAATTCACATATATTAAAAAAAAAAAGTTTTTTTGGTGAGCCTTGACGGCCACCGTATATAAGTGAATTTGTAAGGGACTTTTAAATGTGTAGCTTTTATGTTCCTAACGCTGTAAACCTTCTCATTCATGTTCAGGGGTCACTGCATGCTAAGAGGTCACTGACTTTCAGAAGTTAACAAAAGTCGTGCATGTCGACTGGCATAAATCTTGTTTAATTAGTGTCCATGCAGAGCTATGTATCATTATTATCTTATCAATTAACTATAATCACAGGTGAATCCTCTCCCTTTTCTCTTTGTGACGAGGCGAGTCCCCTTATTCCCTGGTGATCAGGCTGTGTTAGGGCTGCAGGTGTCTCATGAATATTGTACTAGCTATAATGATGGACGTGATATATCAACGTTTTCATTGCATCAGCAGAAAGTTCAACATGTCTAGCACAATCCTTGTCCCTAATAACAATTAAATAAATTACAGCTATTTTGCAGACCACACCTAACCAGTCCTAGTTCTGTCTACAACCATATGCTATGTAGCCTATATTTATCGTTACATAAACTCAGTGGAAATGGTTACAAAGAGGAAATATGAAAATAATACATGTGTTTCTATGCTTCACTATACTTTTTCCACGCGGAGCATAGACACACCCGATATAAGTACCCTCTGAGCAGGCCCGCCCATGCTTGGTAGGAGAGGACAGGATCTTTTCCGCCAGCAGTGAAAGTGATCCACAGGTAGCTGATGCTTTTATTGGTCTACCTTAGTCCATTTATGATCAGAACCAGCAGGATGTGCACTGTCTGCCCCAGGGAGAGCAGCATAGTTCAACATTCTCAATAGTCTAGTGTTTCACTCTACCTTTTTCTCCCACGTTAATAGCATTGTTAGGGGTGACTGCACTTGCTATGTCTGCTGTTTTCCCCTAACTGCCTAATAGGTGTCTCTAAAAGGATCAGCGCAGCAGACAGGTGCATTTTTTACACATGTTTTTGTTAGTGCTTACAGTACATAGATAGTGACCACCGCTGTTATGCTGTCAAATATAGCATTCCTCCTGACACACAGGGACTTGATTTATGATGTCCCATCAAAAGACTAGAATAACACAACGAAAGTATTTCTCTCAGACTTTGGCGAGGCCAACACACAGGCGGCTAATCGATACATAAAACACCATCCCAAACACCTGGTTCGGGGAGAAAGCGGGAAGAATTTCCCCCCTGACAGGGATTACATTTGCCCTCTTCGACCATCAGAATTGGAAAAAAAAAATAGAATCCTTTTACATGTACCCCCGTCTCCCAATCAACGTGCATTTGGATGGGTTACTACCATGACAAGGACATGTCACATAATTATACTAATATACTCTTCCCATGGGGAGGGGGTGGGGGTATGTGACGCTCGGGGGGCTGGCCTTGAGATGGGAGATGTAGTATAGCGAGGAGGAAGACATTATATAGCTGCACTTCACTGCCCCAGTTGGCAGCCAGAGTTCACTACCTGCGCAGTTAATGTCAGTCACTGAGGGGGGATCACCTCTGGACGCTTTATATGCCTGGATCACTGTACTGGCTGACCTCCAGCTCATAAAGGTAATTGATGGGAGGCAAGGGTTCAGGGACCGCAGTGGCCACTTGGAAGAGGCTGAGTTTGATTTTATGAGATAACGCCACGTTGTACTTTAGTATTAATGTAAATTTGTTGCCCTGGTCTGTGATCCTAATTATTATTTCTGAATAAACATGCTTATGCTTTGGGAACCTACCAAAAGAATGCGTGCTCATGGCGAAAGACTTTACCAACTAAATTTCTGAAATGGCTGCCAAGAGCCAACCTTGTGTTAACTTGTGGAAACCATGACCTTATGTATCAACATGATAACCAACAAAAATAATCATTAGATAGAGGAGTTGGGTGATTGTCTGAACCCCAGGAATTACAAGGTTTAATTGTGTGCAACTGGGGGTCCTGTGAATGGAAATATAAGTTCAAAACTGTCTAAAACTAAGGGGTTGGGTCTGGACCTCCTGACAACACTCCCAGAAATGAGATATGAATGATGTGAGAGGCAGCCAGGTGTTGGAGGTATGCGGGTTGTCAGTTGGAGAGGCAGGTAGATTTAAGATAGAGGAGGAGCAGTGTTGTACCTCAGGGTTGGTGTCATCTCAGGACAAGTCTCCTTCTGATCCCAAATCCACATAGAGTCTAGACCCACCATGTACAGCCAAACCCCACACATGGGGATTCAACCAAGAATTTTACAGGACACGGATAAAAATGTCTGTTTCATGGTAGATCGGTATAGAAAGGGTTACACTAGGGTGGTAGGAATTATCTAAATGTATTATGATATTATCTAGTGAGAATGTCTATTGAAAACACTGTTGAGTACAAAAAGTGAATGGTCTTTCTGCGAGTTATTATCAAAGTAGATATTAACGTGATTTAATACCTGCTACATTTGTATATACACTAATTCTAATCACATGTTCCTTTTGATAAACATTGAAAATTAAATGATTAAACATTGTCTTCTGCAGTGAATTCTGTGTTGATACGTTTATCCTTGTTCCACCTAACTATGGCATTATTATAACCATAGTAGTGGTCTCGGAAGACGTGCTTTTAGACACATATTTGTGTGAGCCTTTCTAGTCTGCCAAGTGGGTCAAGTTCAAGTTCAACGTTGAACGTATCTAATATAAGGATCTTTAATCCAGGTGCACCACGTTCATGAGTGGATGTCCTAGATAAGATCCAGAGTCCAACATAGTCCTCCCCTACCCTGTATCAGACAGACTAGTTAAACCCTTTAAAGCTCGCATAATGCTTTTATGCACTGTATTTGTGCGTCCCAGGCGAGTCTACTCGCCAGGGCTGCATTCATGCATCATGCTGATCCTTTGAAAGTGTATCAACCATGTAGGGTCGGCATGATGCATGAATGCAGCACCAGTGAGTTGCTCGCCAGCGCTGCATTCATGCATCATGGCGATTAATGGCATAAGGCATCACATCCCTATGCGGCATACACTACAATGGTAGGCGTATAGATCAAAATTCTCAAGGAGGGCTACTATCCCCATCCATATTTTATTTGCACCACTTGCCCTTACCATTCACTCCCATGGTTAGCTGCATCACCTCCAGGCCCGGGACTGTGCGTGTCTAGTCCACATATAAAGCGTGGACAGGGGCTCCTGGAAGCCTGCCTCGCCCTGGATTAGCCCTTAGTCTCATAGCATTCACCGACTGTGAGATATGGTGTAATGTTTAATGCACCTCGCACCCCTGATTAGCACCTCCAGGCATGATTTAGCAGCTATGGCGTAAGCACCGGAGAGGCTCCTCCCATCAGTGTTATATATATGCAGTGCAATTGCTAAGATTATAATGGTATGATTATAATGGTATTCTTACTATTTCAGGTAGATTTGTACAGGCTTCTTCCATGTTTCTCTGTGTTTTTGCGCCATCTTGTTTTCACTGAGGACTGAAGACGAGTAGAGATTCTCAATGGCACCATCATCTTCTTAATTAATTCCGTTAGGGAACAAATCACTGCATGTGCATTGCTGACTAATTTCAAAATGGCGTTACCTTTTGAATTGACTTTATTGTTAGTTTTGTGCCAGAAAGATAATAATGACCCCTATTCAATCTCTGTTTCATTGACTCAACTGTCCTCGATCCTCAGCGCTCGTCTGATGGCCTTTCAAAGGTCATCTAGCTGGTAACCATGGCAGTCTTCCTGTCACCGTCTCATGCAGCTGCGTCAAGGGAAAGATATGACAATTTATATAGGACTGGCCTTACAATTGGTCTGATTCTCACTCTTCGTCCATTAGATACAAGGTATAATCATTTGATATGGCGGACATGGTCCTATTTCATGGGCAGTATTGAGGATTGAGGTAGTGCAACATACCCGGCTATAGCCTATAGGCTGATAGGAAAGGCACATTATCACATATTCCTGCCTATAGCTATACAACCCTATACTGTTAGTCTGCTCAGAAGTTATGAAAGGGGGTTAACAAAAGTTCAACCCCGCTTGTGGGGTCAGAGTAAAGACAATCCATGAACTGCCGACGTCACCAGGTCAATGTCATATACTGTACGTCAGGTTCTACGTCAGAACCCTGGCCTGGGCGTTTCTTGGAAGGTAGATGGTATTAGTTGTATTCCATGTACACTGTACACTGTACACTGTTGTACGTTTGGGTTAGGGTTCAGTGATTGGGTGCTAGGTTGTGAACTCAGAAACTCTTCCTTCCTGGTATTGCTTACCAATAAATGTTGCTATATTTAGTATTAGCCATGACTGGGGTATTTGTAGATAAAACACCTAAGGGAGTGACGCCCCATTGCCAATTGGATGTCACTGATTGTCAGTATGCTGGAGTGATTGATGGGTGACGGAGAGGGGATGGGATACAGAGGGAGGCATGTTTCTGGGAACTTAATGTTACGTTAGCAATAGCATTACTAGTATACTAAATGTTTTCTAGCATTAGGCGTGCTTCCCATAGCATCGAAAAAAATGGGTAATTTCAGTCTAAACTATTACTATTAGTAAAGGTTCAACTACATGATTGTGTTGGCTGAACAGTAAGTTTGCACTGTCAATACTAATCTTGATATGATATCTGTTATTAGCGGATATACTGGAGATATCCATAGGCATTGACATGAACTAGGCACAACTATGTAGTGTTGCGACATATGCCCTGCGTTACGATATCCAGCTTCACATATTATTTTTTACACCACAGTTGGCCGAGAGAACAAACAACTGGCCTGATTGTATTTTACATACATGGCTGTATGTTGATGTGGTCCATTGAACACACTCTCCTACTGTGAGTGGAAGTGATATGCATGATTAGCTGCATAAATGTTATAAGCCTTGGACAATGGTAATTATCTGCGACTGGTGCTTTGGACAATTACCCTGGCATTGGCTTATAACACTTGTACAGCAAGTCACTTGTATCATATCTACCACGTGCATGTATCTTCTTGCACATTTCATATCCCTCAGTAACAGAATATGTCTGACCTACGTGGTATACACGTGGCTCAGGACACAATGACATCTATGTCATGTCGGCAGTGAGATGAATTCAATCATTCATGTGATGTATAGTGACAACCTCGGTTGATCTCTGCTAAGGAGAAGCAAGAGACCGTCGGTTGATCGGTAACTGAAATTGTTTAGATGGAATAATAAGGCAGCTGAGGGTAAATAATGTGCTGCAAGTCTATACGCATTATTTTGCATGTCTAATATACAGATAAAATTGATGCAAAGCAGTGTGCAATACCTTACCTCAGTCGCACTAATACTACTTAGGACCATCACATACAAAGGAGTCTTTTTGATGTTTGGGGATTTAATTCTTGAAGGTAGTCATGTCATCATAATGTTATCATCATTATGTGTCTGATCCATTGAGATCTACCTTTGATGATGGCTACTCTAGTCGGCTAGCCGAGTCTGGGATGGCGGCTACATCACAGAGCTGACTGGAGCAGCAGGCAGATATTAGACTTGCTCAAGTCTGTCTTTATAGAGGGACACTCACTCCTTCCTCTTACCCCCCCCCCCCCCCCCACTCCTCCCACTCCCCTTTGCCATAGACGGGGACGGTAGGCAGTCTAGGCAGATATCAGAGGACCTTGATGGGTCTCTCGGTGCATTTGTCCTCTGTGTACACCCTTTCTACCCCCCCCCCCCCCTACACACACCATGCTAGTAGCATGTAGCCCTCACCCTGTGACATGTGGCTGCTGGGCTGCGACATGTAGAGCATGTAGAGCATGACCTCATCGACATGATCCACCTGCAGCATGTAACACACATGGCTAACCCACACCTGACCTTCTCACTCACCAACCGGAAATGACGTCACATGGGGACCAGCGTCTCTGTGGTGTCACAGACACAAGATAGGGGGCGCTGTAGTGGTGGTGTAGGGGATGGATGGGCACAGAGGTGACCCGGATGACCCCCGAGACGGGAGAGAAAACCAGGAGGACATCACGACAGGGGTCGTCAAAGTGTAGGATCCGGCCGGGAACCGATCTGTTTGCCTGCTCTGGGCAAATAATTGCACGGGTATACAGATTACCTGTGCGGAGCCTTTTGTGGTTCTCTGTTGTACCGCGGCCACAGCCCCCGGCACTGGTTATTACTACGTGAAAGGCAGCAAAGGGTGGCTGTGACGGCGACTTGGGAAGTTTGGGTGGGGGTCTATTGTAGTTTAGGTAGGGTATAAGGATAGCATTGTGATGAAGGCTGTCGTCCACAGCACTCACCAAATGGTTCGTCCGAATCCCATACATTTTACGTATACTTTAATACAAAGATCCCTGTGGGCACGGCAGTCTTAGGAGGGACTGGTAGGATAGGGGTTAGGATGGACCACCTATGAGTATGATGACAAAAGGATATGAGTTACACGTACCTTATGACATTATATTATTCTTGCCAAACATCAGCTGAACACGTTATCGGCCGGGTATTCTTTTGGAGTTGCCTTCGATCTATATAATCATAATTACACATAAGGACAGTATACTAGTAACAATTTCTGCCTTTATTTTGAAAATGAAAACACGGACCCACCTAGCCCCTAGCTATTTTTTTTACACTGCCATGAAGTTTGTGCTTTAACCATTTCTTAAAGTTACCAATAACGTTTCCGTCATGCATACATCTTAAAGAACATTTGCTGTGGCTCCCCTTAAAGACCCACAACTTGCTGCCTCTCCACCAACAGTCAGAGTGGAGTGAGGGCTAGTGCGCTGGGTGGGGATAAAGTGTTACTGTTAGGAAGTGCTACCTAAAGGTATGTATTCAGCGAGATGTCCATGCACATTGTCATAGTGTACCGCAGCCTTAATTGATGTACGCCTAGCGTGCTGGTATGAGGAAGGCACCATACAATGTGTAACCTTGGTATGTGACCACGTAACCTTGGTGCATATATCGGTATAACCTTTTCACACCTCTGAATGTATAATTTATGTCAAGAGCCAGCAATGTAAAAATGAGACATGGATGAGGAGGGATGGGGTGGATGCAATAGGTGCGGTCAATCAGCCGATCAATAGTGGATCACCTGATGAAAACCTTTAAGGTTGAAACTATAATGATGGTATATCGACAATATTATTAATGTTTTATTCTGTCATTTTGAAACATTTTGTTGTTGCTGGTTGTGTTTATTGATACATATATTAGGGGGATATGAGTATTGCTCTCATAGGTTAATATTCTGCCAGTCACGATCGAGCATATGTAACATAATGTATTTAATAGTTCAGCAGTCGGGCCAAGCCCACCATTCCAACAGGATTTCCATGAGTGATATAAGCGTTATTGATAGTGCCTTGTACATGGGGAGTTCTAAGAGGTGTCTCCGAGGTATAAGTGATAAAAATGCACTTTACAAGTGTTATTGGCTTTGGGACCTTGTCCCCAAAGCCATTGACACCACACATAGAGAGTTGGAAAAAGTAGCAAGAAACGACTAGCATAGGTCCCCTTGTTCATTGTTAAATTAAGCCCTAGCTGGCCCTTAAACATTGCCTAGGACTGGTATCCCTATGTGTCCTTGCAGGTGTGTGCAAGACTAATTTAACCTAGATCTGGTTTTCAGTTATTGCATGTAGAACCAGTATACATTGTGGTAAGGCATAGACATCTTGTGAACAGCCATATTTTGAGTTCTCTAATGTGGCTGTCAATGGCAAGGATAGGTACCAGCCTAATAACTATTGACTCCTATGTCAAGCCAAGCTGTCAATGTCAATGCCAATTCCCATACTATGTACATACAGGACCTGTACTAGAAGTTGAGTGGTCCAGGGTGGCTCTTGAAATCGCTCAAGCCCGCCCAAAGACAAACTGTGAAGTCCAACATGATTACCCCTCCCCACCCCACACACACATGCAAGAAACCACATGCAACAACCCTAAAATAATATGTTGCCAACACAAGTCCTCCTTATGCCCCCTCCTTCTCCTCCCTGTGCCCCCTCCTCCTCCTCCCTGTGCCCTCTCCTCCTCCTGCTCCCTCTGCCCTCTCCTCCCTCTGCCCTCTCCTTCTTCCTCTGCCCTCTCCTACTACCCCATCTTTCCCCTCCTCCCCCCTCTACCCCATTTTCCTCCTTCCTGTTACCTCTGCCCCCTCCTCCTCCCTCAGCCCTCCCTTCTCCCTCTGCCCCCTCCTCCTCCCTCTGCCCCTCCCTCTGGCTGCCAAGATGGCTGTCGAAAACTCAAGATTGTCTGATTTCCTTGTGTGATAAATGGATAATAGGGTTTTCTAGTATGTAGAATCCATTTTCAGGCTTAGATTTTCAGTCCGGGAAATTTCCAAGATGGCTGCCAAGATGGCCACCAAAAACTCAAAATTGTCTG
This sequence comes from Harmothoe impar, assembly GCA_947462335.1. Classification (NCBI taxonomy): domain Eukaryota; kingdom Metazoa; phylum Annelida; class Polychaeta; order Phyllodocida; family Polynoidae; genus Harmothoe; species Harmothoe impar. The sequence continues at coordinate 41,427,895 of OX381711.1, read as the reverse complement.
ATTTCCTTGTGTGATACATGGATAGTAGGGTTTTCTGGGATGCAGAATCCATTTTCATGCTCAGATTTTCAATCCGGGAAATTTCCAAGATGGCTGCCAAGATGGCCGCCAAAAACTCAAGATTGTCTGATTTCCTTGTGTGATACATGGATAATAGGGTTTTCTAGGATGTAGAATCCATTTTCAGGCTTAAATTTTCAATCCGGGAAATTTCCAAGATGGCTGCCAAGATGGACACCAAAAACTCAAAATTGTCTGATTTCCTTGTGTGATACATGGATAGTAGGGTTTTCTGGGATGCAGAATCCATTTTCATGCTCAGATTTTCAATCCGGGAAATTTCCAAGATGGTTGCCAAGATGGCCGCCAAAAACTCAAGATTGTCTGATTTCCTTGTGTGATACATGGATAATAGGGTTTTCTAGGATGTAGAATCCATTTTTAGGCTTAGATTTTCAATCCGGGAAATTTCCAAGATGGCTGCCAAGATGGCCTCCAAAAGCTATACCAGCAGCAGTAAAACCAATAAAAATCAAAAAGATTTAGCTAAGGGCATGTAACTTAACTGACCATGCAGTATTGCTGCAAAACATCACATATGAATTGCATTAGAACCCTAGACACACCAAAAAGCATAAATCTATGCCCCTTCGTTTTCTCACCTGTAGTTCATAACAATCCTATAAAAACCCAAAGCCACTACGGCTTTGCCGTAAAATCCTTGAATTTGTCCCCTTGTATAACGGTGTCATATCTGTTCAACCAAGCATTCGGATCGTGCTGCATTTGAAAAGGCTATATTTAGCCATTTTCCAGAAAGGCTTACACAACAACATGTACACATGTATGAAGTAACTGTAAACGCAATTCTGCACCAATGGTATGTTACATGACCATTTATCCACTTACATGATGTGCTCCACACCCCCTGCCTGATTCTCTCTCTCCCTCCTCAGTATACAGTGTTCACACCTCCAGGGTTACAGGCCGCATCACGCGGGTCACCCTACAGGGAGGGGTGATGGGCAGGGTCAGGGGGTGAGTTCCCAGGCCTCATGTAGTGCACTGGGGTCCTGCAAGGGGGCGCCCCGGGCGCTGCTTCTCACACCTGGCTGGATGGGGTGACAGAGACACGTAAACCACCTTCTTGATCCTCTGGATCCCTTCCCTTCACCCCTCCTTAAAGGCCACGGATGACACGCCAAGTCCCTCTATGATAATGACAGCCAGGGAGGATCTGAGGGTGATCATAGAAAAGGCATGGGGAACGCATGCAGAGAATGATAAGTGCAGGAAGGAGAGGGGCATTTATTATATTAACACAAGTGTCACATCTTTTTAGAACAAGAAATCATGGTTAGAATTCCCAGTGAGAATTCTATACAATGAGCACAATAGGTAATACAATAGGGTTCCCACTCACAATGCAAATCCTATGCATGGTGCTGCCTGAAATATTCCTAACAACAGGTATGTCCCTTACAAGATAGTGGGAGAAGCGAGGCAGATAGTGTAAGGAGAATTTCTCGAGGAGGATCATGTGCTCAACAAAACATGAACAAAAACATGGTTTGCTATTGATTGTTCGACTTTAACCTTCAACGATAGAAGAAGAGAGACATTGTCCCCCACACCCATATGTCTCCTATTTTCTCACACGTGGCGCCTAAATCTTAATTGTTATCTCTGTCCTATTGTCTAAGAGGATTTCCAAGGGTCGAGATAGTAATGATAATGACATTGTGTTCCGAGCAATGTGCAGAAGGAATTCTCCAAACTCACTCTGACCGTGCATGGGGCGTTGCATCATTTAGATAGGTAGGATGCTAGAAACCACTCACTATAAAACAGTATCATAGACAAAACAGCACGCCATTGACATACATATCAACCATACTTCACGAGTTATTGTCGGGAATATCACACAAAGCCGTTGAAATTTAAATTCATCAGACCCCGTTGCGTGTTCTATCCAAGTACGGTCATTAGTGTTAACTGCGGCCCCTCCCAGCCATCATGCATGTCTCATTTTCACATTGCTGGCTCTTGACGTAAATTATACATTTAGAGGTGTGAAAATGTCACACCAGTGTAATAAGGTTACGTGGACATGTACCAAAGTGACACATCTTCACACCATCACAACAGGTGTACATCAACTGAGACTGCACGATGTGACGGTGTGCAGGGACCTCTAACTGCACACCTAAGTGAATACATACCTTTATATGTTTCAATTAAATATAAGTTAGGAGCTAGATCAAGTCCATGTTTCCATTTTCCAGTTGCCAGTAGACTTTGTAAACTTTATGAATGTCCTTACAATTATGCAATTCTATGAAACAGTATTATTTTGAATCCCTCTAAAAAGTGCACACTATAATCCTAATTATTCAACTCAAAGGAACACCCCATGGCATGGTTGTAAGCCTTCCTGCGTATATTGTATTGTTTGTTCTTCTTCAGTCAGTATCAATATCATCTGTGTAAACAAGATAACACAGCACATCGTGGGCTATTGTTTGTGAAAGGTATTGTAACATCATTATTTTGATTTGTGAACCAGTTTGATTATGTATCAGCTTTCAGTACTTTTTTATCAAAAATACTAAAACCGAATAATGGAACCCATATAAGAAATAAGGCTATATATTAGGCTATATAGATCCAAAAACAGAACACATGTACGATGAACACACAACTAAAACGGAGTTGGCACTAAATGGTAAATATCTCAGCCATGTACTAGAACGACACTATCAATATTTCAGTGAATAGAATATCAATGTCATCACAAATAGATAATACATATTCCGACATAAATCAATTTGGAAGAGACTACCAGGGTGGTCCAGCTACCAGCTATACGTGCTTCATGCAGTGGGATAAGTAAGCGACATTCCACGTCATGTTATGAATATTTCTCCTCCAATTCACAAGTATGAAAGGGCTAATATTACTGTTATAATAACATCATGTTACTCTTTAACTGATTATGTGTCTTATCGTTACTACCGATCATGCTGTTGTAGTAATACTATTCCATCACTACTGTCGTTCATGATAAATATCTAAATAGGCAAGGGATGTAACCTTGTCCAGCATTTTGTAGAGGGACATAGCAATATGATATACCATAGCCTATCACGCCACTTATAGTTATAATTGGTTGAATTTACTATACATCAATTGTTCCAGATAAGTTGTATTGACATGTCGAGGACCTCTGGTCATTTTGATAGCATTGATGTATTGTAACGTGATCTGCAAAGTATGTTTCAAAATTCCTCATACAAAACACATTTACAAACCAGGATATCCTATATAATATTATATATTATATAATATATCCCATATATTATATAAACTAACATAATATCTAACATTGAGACTTTGGGTGCAAGAAAGAAGCTACAACCCTAGAGTGTCCGTGAAGCCTGCACTGAGCTGCACTATGAGATATGCGCAGATATTCAATTTTAGGATTATAATGAGTAAGCCTTATTATATCTTACCAAAGATGGAACGGTGTATAGAGCTTAGATCATACATATATAGCAGTCCACCTGGCGGTGACCAAGTGCAAGACAGTGACATCCGATCCTCCACTCCCTGCGCACTTGTTTGGTGACGAAAAAAGTCTGCAGGAAATTTCCGACAAGAAGAGATTTCTCTGTTTGCTCACCATACAAACAATCTACGAGAGGTACATCAGAGACGTAAATCTATATTATTTACATTTTGCTGCACCTCGCAGTTAATATTCAAAGGGGGTAAGTCGCTTTATGCTTCAGACCGTCTCGATTTCAAACGCGGAAAAACTTAGATCAGGGTACCCTAAGGTTGGATCCCTATGGTTGGATCCGTTTTCGAATATCAGAGATAGGAAGTTTGTATGATACACGATAGTTTGGCAATGTTGCTGGAAGGAAATCATCACATAGCTCAATTAACTTTTTGACATGAGTTGAGAGTCGCTTAATGCATGATGCCTCATGACATCCATTTTTTAAATGGGCATGAGACTGATTGTTGTTATTGCCCCAATGGGGTCCTCATGATCCTCATTTGGACCACAGAGTTGCCCAGCGAGCACGCCCTTGTGTTCGCCCTGCCACCTACTGGAACCTTTGAGCAAAAATAAGTGTATAGCGGGAGGGCTTCAGTGGTGGGACAGACCCTCTTCCAAAGCCTGCGGTCAGAATAGTGATTAATATTATGTTTAACCCAATCTCATATACATATTATTATTTGCCTTACATGGTGGCTACTGGATTTGAAATTGACCTGTTGATTCTTTTGGTCTCCAGACTTATGAATCAGTGTCCTCTGGAATTAGGGCCTGAATTGACATATTTCTATCTTTCCTTGAATAATAGAGAAATTATGATTATACCTTAAAGCAACACGGTTGCCCTTCTTGTGTCTTATTATTGGAAGACCTTGAACTAAGGAAATCTGATTAAAAACACTAATTGTCCAAGGACTGGGACTGCAACTCTAGATATATTGAGAGCAGTTAATGTGGACTGGAATTAGGCCGTGCAGTCTATACACCATTTATCTACATTAGCTTATCACATGTTGATGTATAAAACACTGTAATGGTCTGCTTTTTCTACTATGTAAAGTGACTATCTGTATTCATCATATTAATTATATGTGGCGTAAGAGAATGTGGCCTAGATGAATTACATGTATGGACGGATGTGTTTGGGACGTGTTGTTTTGACATAACTTAGCCTTGGGAAGAAGTGGTGAAAGGGTTAATCAGATTAGAATTTAGATTGAAAAAGAAACGAACATCTGCTACATAGAAACATGCGTATCTAATAATGTTTTTCTTAGTAAAATACCTGAGTATTTTAACACATATTAGAGTTTCAAAGACAGTTATAGATATGTATCATCCATAATTATAGTCTACATAGTCAAGGCCACACGGCAATGGGATTCCATTTGCATTGGCTAAATGAGTTGGACCATCTATTCCGGTACGTCTTTGCCGCCATCATAAAAAAGAGGGTGACATGATTTATTAAGGAATGATTAAACCGAGAAAGGAGTGAGTTTGAATTCTAGAAAATTAAATTTGACACATAATTAATTTAACAATCTCACTATTCTACTTTGGTCCTAGTGGCCGGTGATCATGCTTTTGTGTCACTTTGTTGTTCTTTGGTGCTATTGAGGAACCTTTTACCAGTCTCAGGCCCAACTGTATAATACATTATGTACCGGGTAGTAGAGTCTGGACAAACTCATTGAAACTGATTGATTGCCTTACCTGTCTACAGGAGTTGACCAATCAACTCATGTACACCAGTTTCTGTGAACAGTCTGACCTCTTATCAGTTTGAGCGTCTGAAACTGACGCTTTAAACAGTATATCCTTGGCGACATTGGCATTTATTTTAGACCTAGGGGCCTAATGACATGGACATATCAAACATGTGACAGTGAAAAATATTTTATTTTTGCAACAATTTTACCTTTGTACTCTTACGTAATATTTATTCCAATCAAAATACATACAGTATGACTGTATGGACACGATGTTGGATCCACGTTGCTGGGGAAGGATGGACACGACTTAACATGTAATATCATTGTGGTTAATAAAGGATTAAAACCTTTCCAAAAAAAAAAGAGAATAAAGTGGGGCTGTAATGTATTCTATCGTAGAAATGGTAAATGAAACCAAGCAGTATCAATACAAATCATGCATGGCCAGTGTGTTTCTGAACGACAATATTAATGGAATGTAAATTAAATTCCTTTACCAGAAAAAAGATATAATAATGATTTCAGTCACATTTTAGTCAAGCTGAGGTCGGCTGAGTGTCGTTCTACATCGTCGGAGGCCCCTACAAGGAGAACCTACCTGGCTGTTGGGGGCATTATTTAGGCAAAGGTTCATAATGAAAATTCGACGCCAGATAAAAATGTCTGGGATTAGGACAACAATACCAGATAGACCCTGTCACCCCTTGGTACTGGCTGACCCTACCCAGCGTGTACATCCCCTACTCTATTCTGATCAGCAAGAAAGCTGGCCGTCACCGGGGTGGTATCCTGTACATACATAAACCTAACTGCTCAGGACTTTTACAATGTATATATTTGTTCATGAGAACCAGAAGTGTACTGTCGTCCCCAAGCCAACAGAGTTACTCAGTACGTGAACTTGGTTTGCCTCTGGACCCTCCGAACAAGGATTAGCCATGTCAGGTGCTGACAGCGCTAGTATAACAGCAATGCTGGGAAATGAGGCAAAGCTGCTGGGTAGATCCACGTAGAGTCGGCCACATAGATTGAGTCAGACACCTGAATGTGTAGTTATTCATACATGATAAGCTCCCTATTTGTCCATTGTTTGGTATTTAAAGAGTAACACTTAAATTGTACTATCATAAACATAGTATATAAAGGGCTTGTGGCATGCTTGAATGAAAAAAAGCGATGTGTTCAACTCAAAGTATATGGCCGATTATTCGTGAATCTACCGTACAGTTATGTACCTACTGTAGAGATGTCGCTACATATATATATATATATATATATATGACCATGGGCCTTTGCCTTTATTTCATGGTTTTTAACCTTAAAATTATGTTAAATTGCATATAAATGGCCATAAGAATTTGAACAAATGATGATGTCATAGGCCATGTGATACAGGAACATTGTATCCCATGGGGGGCATGGGATACGGGATTTCTAGTACTTAAGCATAGTGATCATTGTATCCGCCATGAAATAAATATATATATACTCTTTAACTCTGAAAGGCTGGAGGTTTATCTGGCCAAACCCGCTAGCTATCTTTTATTTTTACTGACAATGACTTAATGTCATCTGATATTAATTAATAGCCTTTACGTATATCCTGTCACGTCCGCCCTCCCATGGCCCTCTTCTAACCCTTGCTTTTATGTGATATGCCCTTTCTTGGCGTGATGCATTTATACATGCCTGACAGCGCTGCATTCATGCATCATGTCGACCGATATATTATAGGCATATATCAACTCCGGCCCGTATGGTCGGTATGATACCAGTGTAGACTAGTCAGAGCTGCAATCGTCATGACGACCAAGGGCATGATGCACTATGCTGGCATCAAAGTGTTAAGTTGGCTGAGATCAGCGTTTGTTTACACGTAGGTCCTTAATGCCACCACCTTTATCAGCAGGAAAAGAACACCTTTCACACCCAAGGGCTACAGCACACATTGTGTGATTCCACCATTGTCATATGTGAATTTCCCATGTATTATTGCCCTCATGAAAGCGAGGCGGCGGGAATGGGGGGAATTATTCATGTGTTAGAAAAAGGAGCATTGCTGATTTGCGTCCTTTGTCGGCCATCCTTGACATGGATGGCATGAGTATATAGGGGTATATGGAGAGAGATGAAATAGAACAGCAGAGGTGAGTTGACAATGGGGCAGAGCAGACAATTCTGACTGCAGCGTGTCCTCCTATTCACTGGTGCAGGACGTGTGAACAAACGGAGGCAGACTGGGATTGGTGGTCTCAAAGTAGTCCCCGTGCGGAGGGATCTTACTCTGTGAGGGATCCGCTGGTGTGAGTAAACCAGTCTATATAGTCCCGTCCACATAGCCACAATAGGCACCCGGACAAAGGGATAACTCTACAGATAACAGACAACAACAGATGTACTATTGGTGTTGTAACCCTTTAATGGTGGCATGGTGTTTCAATGTGCTGTACATTTCGTCGTCATGATGCATGAAGGCAGCCCTGGTGAGTTTGCTTGCCAAGGCTGCATTATTGCATCATGCCGGTCTTTCGGTGTGTGTGTGGTGGTGGCGGTGGGGGGGGGGGGGGGGTTATCAGCCGTGTATGTTCGGCATGATGTTTGAATGCAGCACTGGTAGTTACTCGCCAGGGCTGCATTCATGCACAATGGAAAGGGGCAAGTATGCTATGGCATACCGCCGATCATACCACCGAGTGTATACATACCATCAATCGAGCAGTAACAGACAAAAGCGTCATAGGATTTCATAAGTGATCCGCGTCATTCGCAATGCTTAGACCAATATTCAATTCACAAACCCATGGTATCTAAACCCTACCACTTACATGTTCATACTTCTTGCACACTATAAATGATGCACAATATTATCATAGGCATATGCAAAAGTACTGGATTTACCCTAGATGAGGGAGAGGTGGACTCATATATAGATTCTTGCATAGCCTCTGCCTGGTAGCACATATAAATTCAACTAAGATGACTTAGGTAAACTGCTGTGTCAGGCATCACCGAGTAGAGAGTCAGGTTGACTCTGGTATAAGAATAGTCTTGCCAAACACTCCTCTTATAGTCAGTCAGATGTTGGAAATGCAGCTGCTTGATATAACCATTGAAAGAGTCAGCCTGACTTTTTCCTAACTCTTGCGTATCCAGAACTCCAAAAGTGCGCTATCAATGACTACCTGACCATCGCATTGGGAGGATTTCAGGACAATGACTCATAATGCGATCAGCCTGCCAATGATATGAGGGATGTCATAATGACATATACATGTATCGGTCGTGAATGAAATATGGAGTCACCAGAATTTTAGTTGAAAAGTATCATTAAAGTGCGGTCTCTGGTAAGAGCGGGGGCAGATAGATGACAGAAATCATCATAGATATTGTGAAAAGAATGTGATAAGAACTTAATTTTACAATTTCCCGAGAGAATCCGATTATAATTTTGATATATTTAAATATGCTAATATGTATGACTCATTTATTTATTTTCCCAACACTAATGGCTCAGTCTCACGACTTTGTAACAATTGGATCGTTTTTGTCCGGGTGACGTCTTTGGCCGAGTGACGTCTTTGACCGAGTAGCTATAAAAGGCAAATTTCTTTTTTTGTGTTTTTCCATATCTCTACTATAGGAAAAAGTTCATGCCGATGCTTATTTCGTAATACTTTGCACAGTGCAGCTCTTCAAACTCCATTTTATATAGACAGTGACGTCTTTGACCGGGCAGAGGAAAAACTTGATAATGCTATGATTCACGTAATAAGGTCTACATTTAAACATAACCAACTTTGAAATAAATTTCCTTTTATTATGGTCGGAAAATATGCTTTGGCTTTTTCCAACCTTTTCTTACTGTATAGGCCTAATTTATGCTATAATGACGTTTCCCGGTCAAAGATGTCACCCGGTCAAAGACGTCACCCTGTCAAAGACGATCCAATTGTTACAAAGTCTTGAGACTGAGCCTAATAACCTATCCTCGCTTAAGTAGAAAGAGGAAGATAGATCTACTTCTTGAGCATTTCCTTTCAAAGAACAATAAACAGACAATTACAATATATTTCAAAAAGTAAAATATAAAGCACATGAATTGTCAGAATAATATTATCAAATTGCTACACAACCTCTGACACGTTTCTCCGTACACTTGAGCAACGAACTGAACCATATTTACCTAGAAACCGACATAGTAACACCAATGTGATGAACTTGTTGTCAAGAACAGTTACTATATGCGATAAAGGCTGTATAATCTATTCATAGATTGGGGTGTCCTAGTCCCCCTGCCCTGTTCCTAGTTGTACATGTTAGGATTACCCTACTATAGTACAGCTGCTACCACTAGACAGGGTATTGACTGTTATGGTTTCAGCCTTTGCCTGTCCCCACACGACCTGCCCTTTATTGGGTTCTGTATATATGTGTGTTTGGTGGAGGGGTATGAAGGGATGAATCGGATAGAGAGTTAGAAAGGATGGGTCTTCTAACAAGGCCAAGGGCTTGAGGGAATCTCTGGTAGTTATTATCACATGACCTATATATTTGTAGGTATGTATAAATGCACTTAATGCACATCAGTCCATCGGTATGTACACATATAGGACATATAGGGCAGGTATCTACGGTAAATGGGGCAGATAGATTAATAGAAAGCAACAGATCTAGGGAAATAGGCTTTGGTATTACAAAAAAGAAACTTACTTTGCTAAATAAAATGTATTTAATGATGAAGGTGTAGCCCAGTTGGCTTAATTAGGCTACCTACTGCTCCAAATACCAAATAATTGCTTAGCAACCTCCCCTCCTTATGCAAAAATAGTGCATATCTGCTGAAATACATGTATTGAAAATTAGTTTTTACAAGGTATTTTCGCAATTGTGATTCCCTGGTCGTGCTCCTAAACAGCTCTTACGCATTACAATTGAGATTTGATATAGTAAACTCAACTATTTTCTTTGCAATTTCTTCACTTTCTTCACTTTTGATTATTACAAAGTCATGACTCTGACCCTGATATGCTGGCAATCACATTTTCTTTGCTATGCCAGTTCAATACCATGCAATCGAGTTGTTGATGGTCGTTTCCAAGCGATGCCCGACACCAATACATGTCATACATCCACTTTGTGAATATTGCATGCTATACTGTGGGGCTATATACTATACCTATAGTAATTCATCATTGTCTATTTCCACAGGTATCATGTTCACTGATGGCGAGGTTTGGCGGGAGCACCGAAGGTTCGCTTTGTCATGCATGAGGGATTTTGGCATGGGAAAAATCAGTCTCGAATCAAAGATCCTCGAAGAAGCTCGAATCCTCCTCACCGAGCTCGCGAAGCACGATTCAGCTCCAGTTGACTTCGGCACCTATGTCCCAAAGACTGTCTCTAACATTATTTGCTCCATCATCTATGGTTCACGGTTCGACTACAACGATGAATACTTCCAAGCTGCCCTTGCTGCCCTAGACCAGAGTAGCCGCAACCAGACCTTGTATGGCATGATCCAGTTCCTACCCTTTTTGGAGTTTCTGCCCAAGGTCCTGCCCAAGGACGCCATGTTGATGAAGAACGTGCGCATGCGTGAGGAGTATGCCGAGAGGCAACTACGAGAACACAGCGACACATTTGACCCCAACAACCCGCGAGACTTCATTGACGCCTACCTGTCCAGAATGATGACGTGGAGAAGACGAGGCAACCCAACCACCTTTGAAGGTGAGTTTTTGTTAAAGTTGAAAAAAGGCAGTTTGATTACTGCCTTCAGTTCGAAGCCAAGAAAACTGTTATTAAACGTGGGTATATCTGATTTTTACCAAATTCTATATTCTGGATCAATTTGAAGAAAATTGAACTTGGAGTCATAATCATCGGATATATATATACTCACATTAGATACAATATTCAGATGCAATAACAGGTTAAAAGTTAGAAGGTCTGTTCCATTACTGGGATGATGTGGTTTACTCAAATTACTCGGACAGGGAAATTGGATTCATGATAAGACGTTCACATGAGTTATGTGTGAGAGGAAAGCAGTAGTACCCTTGATAAATAGGTCTTACCCTATGATGTAATTAATTTAGCAGTTATTCTCACGATCAGATACACATTTCCTGTGATCCTATCGTAATACCTCCAATGACACTTTTACAGAGCGGCAATTAAAGCGGACTATCCAGGACCTGTTCATCGCTGGTTCGGAGACGGTTAACACCACCCTGCGGTGGTGCTTCCTCTTCATGGCCCTCCACCCAGACGTACAGGAGCAGGTACATAAGGAGATAGAACTGGTGGTCGGCAGTGGACGTCAACCCACCATTAAGGACAAACAGGTGAGGGCACAGGTGCTGAGACATAAGAAATGGGAAGTGATGAGGGGGTAGAGACAGAGGGAGAGACAGGGGGAGAGACAGGGGGAGAGAGACACCGGAGGAGGAGAGCCTTGAGATAACGATAGATAAGAGACATGCTTAGTACCATAGACATACAACGACGAAGATAGGCAGCCTAAAAAAACAAAGGGGAAGAGGCAAAAAGAGACAGACGAGAGTCGGAAAGGGATAGAGATGTAAGTCAGTGGGATCCATGTTCATCGCTTCTGAAGTGTAGGGTCTTGCTCATATTTGACACATTGATCCACTGCTTGGACCTTTGTATTCATTACATGTCCCTACACTCTGCAATTAAGAATATACCTATACTATATCATTATGATACACTCAAAAGATAAACTTGTCTCCAGACTCTTCCAAGTAACGGTCATAAAATAAATGAGTCAAAAAACTTGTCTAAGTGACAAGGAAGTGGGTCTTCTAGCTGGAGATAGAAGACCCACTTGGCATGTGCCAGCCCAAAACCCGACATTTGCCAGCTCCAGATTCTATTTGTGGGATGGTAACCTGATAGGTTAGACAACTTTTGACTCATTTATTTTATAATAGTCACTTTGACGAGTCTGGAGACAAGTTTACTTTTTCAGGTATTTTTCAGTGTACTCTTCTAAAGTTACAGTAAATATGTTTCCCTATAAGCTTAATTTCATACAAACCCTGAATACAATGTCTCCTCTGGTCCTGCAGGACATGCCCTACACCACGGCCACCATCATGGAGTGTCAGAGGATGGGTAACATCGCCCTCTTCTCCGTCCCCCGGTGTACCACGGAGGACACGGAGGTGAACGGCTACCGGATACCCAGGGGCACCTGGGTGTTCGTCAACAGGTGGGGCCTCCACGCCTCAGCCAGGTACTGGCCCAACCCAAAGAAGTTCGACCCCAGACGGTTCTTGGACAAGGACGGCCAAGTCACATCACCACCAGCCTTCTCCCCCTTTGGCGTAGGTGAGTTGAAAACACTGATTTTTTCAAATCTATTTGCAACTTTGGTAGTCTCTATATAAGTAATCAACGACACACGTATCATTCCATTGATTGCCACAAACAGGATTTCATGTGAAATAACATGTTGTAAAGTGATGCTTTTGCAAAGAGCTGCCCGTTGCTCCTCATCTAAAGCAATACTATAACAGCACCCCCTCTCTCTTCTTGTAGGTCCCAGGAGCTGTCTGGGAGAGGTTCTGGCACGCATGGAGCTCTTCCTCTTCTTCACCTCCGTCCTCCAGGTATTCAGGCTGTCCTTACCAGAGGGCGGACCTCTACCCGACCTAGAGCCGCGTGTAGGCCTCAACATGTCTCCCAAACCATATGGACTCAAACTCACTCAACGCTGAGCGCAGCACCGAGTAGCTCGTGCATGCTGAAATAACAGCTCATCTCGCATGAGTGATTCTATCGAGCACTGAACTCGAGCACATGACTGAGCTCATGGCTCTAGCACATGAATCTAGCACATGACTCAAGCACGTGACTCTAGCACACGACTTGAGCACAGGAGCAGCCCCAAGGGTTCCCTCCATAGACTCTATAGTGAGCCTTAGTTTCGCTGGATAACGTGCTAAGCCAAGTTAATGAGCATCTCCTTGGTCACCATGAGCAGCTCAAACAGCTGGCTAATATCCTGAGCAGTGTCCAGCTCAGGAAGGTGAGCAGGTAATATAAGAGTGAACAGTGCTGACGACCGTCTACGCAGTTTATTGCCACTACGCATACGTATGCAAATTGTAGAAGTTACCCGGATGTGTTCATAGAGATGTGGATGTGTATATATGTAACAGAACAGTGCATGTTGTATCTTGGTGATGTGAGTATGAGGGGCCAGTATCATCTGAGCATGGGTCATCTGACTCCATGGGGTAAGCATATATATGGAAACTATTCCCACCACGGCTCCTTAAGCACGAGGCCAACATGTATTGACGACCAACTGCATTCTTTGAAAAGAGGAGGGAACATTTTAATACAGTTGACGAGCTTTATGAAAAGCCAGATGTGCATACAATATTGATTCAAATGATTTTGTTTGACTGTTTCACATTTGTATTGTTGAAGAGAACACGTCGTTTGAGACACCATGATTATTAATTTTGCACATGAATATCTCTGGGATAGTAATATCCTTTAATGTGCAATATCAATATGCTTCAGGGTGGAAATTAGTGAAACGTGGGGTTAACAAAAGGTTGTAAGAGATCTAGATCTACTTATTGGAATTATTAATGCCGATACAAAGGTCATGTTGTAATATTTGTTTATGTAAATACACAAACCCCTTTGACTGGGAGTTATTCTTATAAATACATTTATCTGAGTTATAATAATTTATATAGTGTAGCAATACCTTTGCAGATAATATCTCCTCATTGGTCCGAATGTATTGCTGCTACTTGTGTTATTCCCAGACAATATTGAAGTGTAGATATCTATTTGGAAATAGCACTACAATACCTGAATATTGCTGGCAGCACTGTTAGGTAATTATTATTATCATCTTGTGGAGAATCGACATTTGACATTCTTAAAGTGCCAATAGCTACCACTACCTCTCAATTAGATAGGATATTATAGACGGGTTCCTTATAGCCATAACATAATATGTGTTTTTGAAATGTTTTAAAATGTATGCTTTTAAATATAAGAATGGTTAAAATGCTTGCAAAACAGTTTTATGTGCATTGGAATATGGTGCTTTGAAGAAAGCAGAATTTAATTTATTTTGTCCAGAGTTGATAGCCGTGTGTTTATTGTAAACATCAAAATAGAGTAGGGATCCCTGAGACCACTGGCGGTATGGTGTAAACGATGTTATAGTTTTCATATCTCTGCCGACATACATTACCAAAGAATCAAAAGTAATTATACACAGCTCTATAGTGCATCATAATTGATAGGTGTAAGAGCCCGTACATTGTTACATTTGTTAATTCGAACACTTTCTAATTTGAACACCTCTAAATTTATGTCGGATGACACATTGGTTCTTTAACTGTTTAACACCTTTGGATTATTTACCATTTCATGTGTTTTAGCTTGCCAAACTGAGATGGAAAGTACAATGTATCAAGGTCTGACTGTAAAAGGTGCAGGGTGCAAGGTCAGTGCTCCCTGGCGGAGACCACCATCAGACAGACACAACACTGGTACCAGGGGTTGGGGGGACAACTAGAAGCTCCTCCAGGGCATAGAAAGCAATGTGTTTAGTCTCCCGTCCCCTGTATACATGGCAGCCCCTCTAAGTTATTGCCCTGGGACGTCTGGAACTTGTTCTCCGAGTTTCCACCACTATGTGAGGCAAACAATCTCATGTAAACAGCGTGTTTATTATTCTCCTGACTGGATTGGGTAAAAGGACAAACGCATATTCAGCTATACACGATTACCAAATTGGATTAGTTTGGTCGTTATGGGAGAGCAGGGTGGGGAGAGAGTGCCCGATGCCCGTACCACACCCAGCCCTGCACGTCAATATACACGTTCTGGGTGGGAATATCGGGAGTATCGATGTGAGAGTTTGTCTTTCGGAATGCCGTAACAGAATCCACATATAATGATGTATTTTTATTTGCTTATATTTGATTGATACAGACAGTCCCGGTGGACAGAGAGAGACTTTGTTTAATTTACTTGGAAACCCAAAATAAATACTTGACAATTTCAGAGATATAAATGTCAGCTTACACTAGACAGTAGCTGGTACGGGGATATCCGTACCATGAGCATTGCACACCATGTTGTAGATCTACGCAAACGTTGATCCTATGGCAATTATACACCAATGTTATCAATTTGTCAAACGCTCTTTACTTGATTAGATTGGTTGCCTTGGTTACCATGCGACATCGGCACCCTGCATATGACCGTGCTGGTACCAACTGGAGCTGTTTGTTTTTGTTGTAAAAAAAGGACCTCAAATCGTGGGCATTCACCCCGTGTACCCGACCCCTTGTGATGACTTGGTATAATGTACATAATTTAGACACCCTTGTCATAATGATAAATTAACTATTGTTATTCTTGTTTTTTGTTTTGTACATCTTCCGATATGATATTGATATTACATCTTGTGTTTGTAAATTCCATAGTCTGTATAATCCTTGTGAACTTGTAAATATGATACATGTTATATGTAATGAAAATATGTACATATTAAAAAATGTAAATATAAAGCAATCATGATATCAAACAAAATGCTGTGTTTTGGATCTTGACTTAATAGTAGGGTACTTAGGGTTCAAATGTTATCCGTATGAAATAACGTATCTGATATTGCTGGTCTGATTGAATTTCAAATTCTGAGATAAAATATGTACAAATATCTACAGTATGCATTTAGGCCCCACCTAATTGTTATAAAGTCTCCATGACACACATAATGCCCACAATTCTCCCTCTCCCTCTCCCTCTCCCTCTCCCTCTCCCTCTTCATCTGCCTTTGCCTCTGCCTCTACCTCTGCCCCTGCCTCTGTCTCTGTCTCTGTCTCTCTGTCTCTGTCTCTCTGTCTCTGCCTCTGTCTGTCTCTCTCCCTCTTTCTCTTTTCCCCTCTCTCTGTCTCCGGTAGGGGGGGGGGGGAGGGGATCAAAGCCCTCATATATAAGCCTATATAAACTCATAATATAGCCTCACCCCCTAACATGATTCAATGCCTCTCCAAAAAAATACAAAGTTTGCTTCCTGTACACCTCTGCTCTGTGTCTCTCTCCCTCACGTGTGGTTGGAATCTGTGCCATCCCAGTATGCAGGGGTCAGATAGGTTTCTTAACACCTAAGTATTGTGTCTGAGAGGTCTAGGGGTGCCAAGGCCCCGACATAAACAATAAATGGGGTTCACACTCTCGGCCCCTGGGCAATTGAGCTATCGCATGAGAGCTGCTCCCCTAGCGAGCACCAAGTGGCGGGGTCACCCAGGTCACATTAGTATTCATGGCGCCATTGCATGTAGAATACTACTGTCTTAAATTATAATGAGGCCTACGTAGAACATTACTTGGAAGGCTTAAGAGTTGTTGTTGTTTTTGAATATTTATTGGCTGGAAAATCTCAATACAGCTGGGTTTCTTTCATTCAAAGGCCAAGAGGGCTATCATCTTTCAAGAATGATGTAGATAGAATATTGTGACATAAAATATATACAGTTAGGCTCAAACAATAATATTATGCAGTTAGGCTCAAGGTAATTAGTAGACTTTTATTCCAATGCTCGATGCAGGCTATGACACCAGAAGATGGGATGAGATTTTAAAAGTTGGGGGAGGGGGAGGGGTTCTGGGAATGAAATATCTCATTGACTTCTAAATGCTTAGGTCGTATGGAGGAGTCAGATGAAATAAATCAAATATGCATTGCACATGTCACTTGGGATGCTTAACAGTTGTTGTTGTTGTTGTTGAATATTGTTCACTAACGGTAGGTTGACATCACTACCGCATAATTAGAATCATAAGGGAGCATTCACAAATTACGTCACTTGCTAGGGGGTGGGTGGGTCTTTGACAAAAAGTGACATGGGGGGTTGGGAGGGGTCAAGATCTGTGTGACATCATCGGTCCAGAAAATGACCCGAAAAAAAGGGTTATTTAATCCTAGTTATCCCTAAGGTAGTTCATTTTAGTGGAATTATGTTGAGCAGCTTTTCGGGGAAGGATGAATCCCTGGCTATGCATTATATAAACAGCCTACCGGTATACGTGATATGTGTCTTGTCGGACTGCCATGGCATCACACAGTGGGATGTCTGACATCAATACTGTAAGGCTGAACAAGTGATGATTTTGCAAATGGTGACAACACACACAGAAAAGTGAGAGTCATTGTCGCTAAAACTACCCTCACCTGAGGGTCAGGCACACTTTTCTGAGGGTGAACTGTAAGTATATTGAAAAGAGGGGGCGGGGGTTATAAGCTCAATGGTGAGAGAAGAAACAGCGTCAAAAGAGAGTCCAGGTTGCCTCCAGAATGACTCCCCCGTTTAGGGGAGCCCAAGTCGCCTAAGGGAGTTAACTGGGGAGTCATATGACCCAGAGAGCTATATGACTCCCCTATAGAGATGGGAGTCATTCTAGACTCCTAGCAACCTGGACTCCCTTTTGACACTGTTTCTTTTCTTTGTGAAGGCACTGTTTCTTTTCTTTGTGAAGGGTGAGAAGGTCGCCTATATATAGATAATGGTTATGCATATATACATTTGTATTTATACACTTTTACTAACAAAATTCACTGCGACACAGCATTGTATCAGAGGCTCCGCATGCACCCAAGCCCCCTCTTTCTCTTTGTATAGACTATAGTGGTTGTACACTGGTAAAAATCGGTGCCACTGCCCCCAAACCCAATTTTCCTCTTTTTTTATACTAATGTAGTGTTACACGGCTCGATTTTAAGATTACCAGTAGGCAGAGAATGATTTGATAGTCTTGATTTAGGAGAAAGACAAGATACTTTATAGATTATGCAGAAAATAATGCCCACGCTCGCCCGTGGGTAAATTCCTGTGCTTGCCTGCATCATGTGGAGGTGGGGGTGTACATGAGATCTGTGGCCTGTAGATCCTTGAGTGAGGAGGTGTTTCTGGTTGGTGTTTTGTTGACGTTGACCAGACGTCGGACCCCCTTCAGCCTAGACCAACAACACATCAGCACGACCAGATACCAAAGTACATTCTATAACTGTCTGAGTGATAGGACATGCATGGGGCGGGGGTTGGGGTGCTGATTTGAGCATACTGGTAGGTGCAATGTGGTAGAAATAGGAAAGGTCGATGATTAAAGACATCAAAGGATATGACGGGAAGAAGATGAATTACAGGTCATTGACCTACCGATTTTTCAGTATATATAAAAGAAATTACACTGCAATATGTAGTTTAGCATAGCTCTCTCTCTCTCTCTCTCTCTCTCTCTCTCTCTCTCTCTCTCTCTCTCTCTCTCTCTCTCTCTCTCTCTCTTCTCTCTTTCTCTCTCTCTCTCTCATCCGTCTATCTGTCTCTGTCTGTTTTCTGTATGTCTGTCTGTCTCCCTCTCATGCTTCCATCTATGCCTCCTCAGTCTCTTGAAAAGAGGTGTTGAATTTCTCTCCATTTTTCCTGCACCACACAGTTCCCACGTCCCCATCTGATACAAATTCTCAGTTGTGGTTTAGATTGTTAGACAAGTAGATGTCGGTCTGTATTGAACCCCCAGAAGGTGTGAACAGACTGTGTTGGCAGCTAGTCACTCTATACTATAGTGTGAGGTCCTGATTCAGCGGCTCCCAGAACACCGTGATTCACACTATACCCCAGCCTCCACCACACAACAGGAAACGGGACACTTCTCCTGATCAAATAGTTCTGGTGATTAGAACAGGCTATGTGTGGCGTGAATGTATTAAGTAGAACTGCAGCTAAGAATACCACGATTTTCAGACTCACACTCAATGTTTCTTCCTGTTTTTGTTTTCTTTACCTTCAGAAGCTAGGAAGTGGTTATCTCTTAAGGAAGTGATGGGGTAGATTGAGGGAAGAGGGAGAAATGTTACAAGATATCTTGTTAGAATATTATGGTAATTACTGCATATAAAAGTACCTATAATGTACAAGTTGTTCTTCATTGGAACAACTGGTTCTATGGCATATGTGCATGATTGAGTAGATTAATCATTTCGTGTCTTGGTTTCTCCAGGGGAACATATATAATAGAAAAGCGGGTGACTATTTCCCTTTCCACTCCATAGATCAAAGCCAGGTTTCCGTTATATTCCATGTGAACAACATGCAAAATGATTGAGATTTGTAAGGCATGTAACATGTTTTCCTAATAAAAGCCCATTAACTGATATTCTAAGGGTCTGCATACTTTGATACATTAACGAATGTGTCAGGGCAATATCAAGGGTGTTTTGGTTCCTTTCGTTTCGTACTGTTTATTCTTGCAACCCCTTTTTTCTTATTTGAAGTTGTCTTACACTCTGTCAGTTCAATCACTCTTTGAACTTATTTTCTACCCCACGGAGCTAAACCTAGTTCATATCTATCCTATTTATTCTCATTGAAAAACAAAGATGACATCTAAATTCAATATTGTTGAAGACACTATTTTGTTACGATTACGGCCTTTGTAGTGTCTGTTATGTGTGTGGGGGGTATGTTAGTCTGGGTCACGAGGGTTCTTTTATATTTGAAATCTTTTGACCTTTAATGTCAGAAGGGCATTGGGCCATGGGTCACATGACAATCACCAGGGGGTGACAATGAGGCTGTGTGGTGCGCGCGCAAGCTGTAAACAACTCCATCTTGTGGGGAATGTCAGAAACACCTTCTACAGTCTGCCCACCACCTACTGTCAGGCAGCCACCTACTGACAGACGTGTTCACACAGAGATGTCAGTCAGCCACCTACGTGTTCACACAGAGATGTCAGGCAGCCACCTACTGATGGACGTGTTCACACAGAGATGTCAGGCAGCCACCTACGTGTTCACACAGAGATGTCAGGCAGCCACCTACTGACAGATGTGTTCACACACAGATGTCAGTCAGCCACCTACATGTTCACACAGAGATGTCAGGCAGCCATCTACTGATGGACATGTTCACACAATGATGTCAGGCAGCCACCTACTGACAGATGTGTTCACACAGAGATGTCAGTCAGCCACCTACATGTTCACACAGAGATGTCAGGCAGCCACCTACTGACGGACGTGTTCACACAGAGATGTCAGTCAGCCACCAATGTGTTCACACAGAGATGTCAGTCAGCCACCTACTGACAGACGTGTTCACACAGAGATGTCAGGCAGCCACCTACTGACAGAGGTGTTCACACAGAGATGTCAGGCAGCCACCAATGTGTTCACACAGAGATGTCAGTCAGCCACCTACGTGTTCACACAGAGATGTCAGGCAGCCACCTACTGATGGACGTGTTCACACAGAGATGTCAGTCAGCCACCAATGTGTTCACACAGAGATGTCAGGCAGCCACCTACTGACAGACGTGTTCACACAGAGATGTCAGTCGGCCACCTACGTGTTCACACAGAGATGTCAGGCAGCCACCTTTCTAATGGACGTGTTCACACAGAGAAGTCAGTCAGCCACCAGCGTGTTCACACAGAGATGTCAGTCACCGGGGTCAGTCAGCCACCTACGTGTTCACACAGAGATCTCAGGCAGCCACCTACTGACAGACGTGTTCACACAGAGATGTCAGTCAGCCACCAATGTGTTCACACAGAGATGTCAGTCAGCCACCAATGTGTTCACACAGAGATGTCAGGCAGCCACCTACGTGTTCACACAGAGATGTCAGGCAGCCACCTACTGACAGACGTGTTCACACAGAGATGTCAGTCAGCCACCTACATGTTCACATAGAGATCTCAGGATCTCAGGCAGTCTCATTTCGCCAAGTTATTTAAAACGCAAAGACCCATCCCTTCCACCCCTAGCTAATGATGTCATTTCTGAATGTTCCGCAGCCGATTAGCCAGGCAATAGTATGAAAACTGTCCGTGATGTATATATATAAAGTAATGACCACTATACAATATGGGTTTCTGCGATATTGACATAATCTAGTGTTCCCCTAGATTACATAAAGAATAAATGCATTTTGCAACAACACGTCCCATGTAGGAGGTCCTCCAGTAGGTGGCCCACAGACTATAGGGGAGCAGAGACCAGACCGTGGAGGAGAGTGTGACAGGACCTTAACGCCCACCAGTCTGTACTAGGCACGGGGCCTTGTTTACCGGTAGTCTGTGCCGCGGTACAACCGCTACCTGCACCAACTACACTATCTGTAACCATAAAACATGGAGGTTGACCATCCAACTAAGCTATCCGCATAAAGAAAAGAG
The DNA here is from genome assembly GCA_947462335.1 of Harmothoe impar. Taxonomy (NCBI): domain Eukaryota; kingdom Metazoa; phylum Annelida; class Polychaeta; order Phyllodocida; family Polynoidae; genus Harmothoe; species Harmothoe impar. Next base: position 41,406,360 of record OX381711.1, on the reverse strand, counting down.
CAAGTGTTATCAAATTATGTGTAAGAAAGAGTGCATGGTTTTCTGCATCAAGTGTACATGACATTCTTCTTGACGCCCTTTGTAACATTGGTTAGAGAGAGACTTAAAGCCTAACTAATTTGGATAAAATGCATCTAAATGGGTCAGAGCACAGGCCTTATACAATGTGGGTAAAACGTATAGCTTTATTAATAAGCAAACTTTCTGATCTTTTACGCCGACTAGGCGTACCGGAGTATACTATATCTGATGTACACATGTGCACCATTATACTGATTGAAGCAGAATAAGTCTTATCCACAATGTATACGGATTGGATGATTATTCACTGCATTTTATTATAATAGCCAGTGCTGCCTGGATGATATAACCCGAGATTAAGTACAATGCTAAGCACTGACTAGATGATATGCAGTGAATTCAAGTATACGTAAGTATACTCACCACTGACTCTATATATATACTAAATTTAAGTATGTCCAAAAATATATCAGTAAATGGTGTAAGGGTAATAAAACAATTAAATATTTCCATTTTCTCCTTTTCCTTTCCAGTAAGGCCAAAAAAAGAAGAAGGTGTGTTTCAGGTTACATAGTCTGAAAATCTAGGTAGGGTAGGTCGGATTCTTTTTTTTTAATTTTAATTCTTTTTTACTTTGGCCTGAAAAGTACCCAAAAAAGTACCCAAACTTCAGCGCTGACTCGTCGACAACGGCGTTGACTCGTATACTATCAAATTGACTCTGAAATAGCTCCAAAATTGTTTTATAAAGACAGATTGATCCCATGGCCTGAAAAGTACCTAGAAATTGACTCGCAAACTTCAGCGCTGACTGGCCAACACTGACTCGTGGACCATCAAATTGACTCTGAAATAGCCCCAAAAATTACTTTAATTTTTTTTTTTCAAAATTGGATAAAAATTTCTAGGGTCGGCCCTGTTTGCTAGGTAGGGTCGGGTAACCTGAAACACACCTTTCGGTGGGACAAGGGGGTTATTGAACCTTTTTGACCACTTTTCTCTTGGCATTTATGGAGTTGGCCAAAAGGGGGGGGGGCATGTCGCCCCCCCCCCCCGTCCCTCTTGGTTTGCCACTCCCCTGAAATATGGTTACCATAGTTATCAGTGGTAATACGCTATGCCATGATGTTTGAATGCATATCTGCTGATCTGGAGAGTAACTTGTCAGTGCTCCCAGTCTGCCCATACCTGACCATGCATGTACATCCGGCCCGACTGCACATGTCATTGCTAGGAAGATTTTGATAAATTGATACAGAATAAACTGATAATGGTTAAATGTGTGCAACACACTCATACAGGAATTACTACAGTTAGCTATTGCAGATAGTTGCTACACATAGTGTGATTTTGATGTAGATAGTGGGTACATGGTCAGCATCTAGGCCTATTTTCCAGATAGCGTCGCTGATGCAGATGGTGGTTGTACATCCTCTCAGGGGGTTCTAAGGTATTCCAGGACTGCAGACTGCACAACCTTCTTTATATGACTAGGGTTAATGTGTTACAGACATCGTATAGATTACAGAGGGTACATAAGTAATTCCTGATATTTTGTTATAAATAATTTGAAAATAATGACCAACGGAAATAAAAATATGTTTTATAATCATAGTGATAAGTGGGCCTATATAAAACTGACAGTTCTACTGTTCTATATAATATATGTGGATCAACAAGGGAAAATGGACCTCTGTGCGGGATTTTAGTACCAACTTTGGCCACCAGGGGGCTGCAAATAGCCAAACAGACTCAAAATATAACAAAAGATGATCTAAACTACTTTTTGATGTAGAATACAATAGCCCACTTGAGAAACTTCTATTTTCTGTGAAACCATATTTGGAATGTAAAAAGACTGTTTTGGGCCTAAAATGGTGTTGTTGTACAGGTTGGTTGCCATGGAAACTAAGTTTCATTCTAAAAATTTTTTAAAAGAGTCAATTGACAGAGGGCCAAATAAGCATGTCTATGCTGAAAACAGAATGTGAATACCATTTTTAGTTCAAAAGCTGTGACAAAATGCTTGAAGAAATTTGAATATTTGGTAATTAGCATAATTATGCTAATTATTCCTAAGACAAATAAGGATAGAGCTTATTGCCATTTGAGATTGGACAGTGCCCATACATCTTCAAGGGGCCATTTCTCAAAAACTAGACGTGGTAACTGCTAATGAAACATATCATTACAAAGCTGATAAACTCAATTCTATAATTGAACTTTTACCTTGGAGGACTCTTTCCCCTCTACTGTACACATAATATCAAAACACAGTTACAACCATGGGAATATTTTTTGATATGACATTTATTTATTGTGAGCAGTTACATACATTTATCACAACGTTTTGATGCAAGTATAGTCTTCAGGAGAGTTACATAATTTAATGAGTTGCTTTATTTCTATTTCATTTTTAGTACCAATATCTCCCTGAGGTCTCGCCACGGTCAATTAAGTGAAACAACACAATGCATGAAAGATAAAGAAATGCCCATCTCTTACACTGCGTTCTTCAATTGTGAGCAGGTGGGGGAGGGGGCGCCGCCGTAAGGAACTTTAGCACAAGAGTCCCGACTATCAGGAGGCACGAGGATAACAAAAGAGTACAAAAATATGTGTCGTCTTGCTGGCCACAATCATTCAATATTAAACTATAAACCATACAGGAAAAGGCCGTTATATATTATAGAAACATACAGTATACGTTGGTTGCCATTTTTGTAGGTCATTCTGTAAAATAGTTGAATATACAGATCTATATGTGAATAAGAGAATAATTCTAGTTATTGAACCATGTAATAGAGTATATTATGAACATCTAGATCAATCATTTCCAGAAAGTTGGCTCCGTTACACAATCAGAACATGTATAACAATACCACCCCATTATACAACATATAAGACATGTACTCTAACAATGTCGTTTGTAGTGTAACAGCTAGGGGATGTGTTTATTGTATTACAATGACGTTCTTATGTAACACAGGTTACGTAGGGTAACATAATTATGATGCACTGGGGTGCATTTGTAGTGTGACAACCTGTGACAACCTGTGACAACCAATGATATTATGGAAAGTCTCATGATACCAATTCCGATTCACAGCCTCGAACCTACGTCGCTCTACTCAGTAACCTACATGAGGAGCCTCCGTCGCTTTATTACAATTCATAAGAGAGTCGGCCCTGAATGGTCCTTTAGTTGGTTCATATAACACTAGGCGGCATCGCAGCATGTGTATTCGTAAGTAGTATACAAAAATGGACCCTTGTTGAATGGAACTATCGAACCCTGGCATTACATATGGCACTCTATAGGCTAATTATGTTCAGATAAAATGACTGGTCAACAAATTGGTGTGATTTAGCCTCATAAACGCAGCCTACCTAAACAAGAATGTTACCCTCATAAGGGATTTAACCTTTATGTGAATGGTATGGGGGTAGACACCTAAATTCGGCATGGCGACATGGCCTTTTCATGAAATTGACATGCGGCATGGAGTTTTATAATGACATGAGGGCAAAATAAGTGACATGACGTGGACATTTCTTAAATTCGTCATGCGACATGGGGACCCCCATTTTGACCCCAATGGTTGTATCCGGGGTTGTATATGCTAGTGGTGTAATGCACTGTGGCTTGTAGAGCTCCGTAGGTCCCCTACCATGATGACGGCTGCTTTCATGCATCATACCGACCTTCAGGGGTTGCTACACTCCCGATGGTGACCATGATGATAATCATAAAGTTGTAAAACCAACGCAGCCGAACATTATGAAAAAAAGTATTTAGAGAGATTTTGAAGAAAATTGACCCTTGCTTAGGGAGATTTTGGTGAAAATGGACATCCTTTAAGTTTGAAACTTTATTTAGGGAGATTTCTTAAACGTTGACCCTTGCTTAGGGATTTATTTTATTAAATTGAATCCTTACTTATGATATTATAAAACCCCACACACATAGACATTCTAAAAGGCCCTTGACTGAACATTGTTAGCTGCATGAATTTACTTACGGCGAGAAACTAGTTCTAGGGTATGTTGCAAACCTCTGTATAGTTTGTAACAGTTCCCAAACCCTTCCGAAGGAAGGCTCTGGTAACATCCAAATGACCTTGAACTAACTTGGGATTTTGCTGGGTCTGGGCAACCCCTGCTGGTAGCCTGGAACCAGTGGACCGGATGTAGTCTTTGACCAGCAAGCTTCAAAAGGGCTAAAATGGAGGCTATGTACACAGAAATTGGGGGAAAAGGTTAATGGATTTTTTAACAGAATATATTACAAACATCCCGACATTTCTGTTTATTATTTACTCTTTCATAGCAAACTACTAGCAAAAATGCACAAATCCTTGCAGAAATTACACATTATGGTCCATTATGCAGATTGCAACCATGGCTTTGCATTGGTATGCACAGCTTTTTTTTCATTTGAGTTAATTGGACATGAAATAGCGATTACTGTGAGGTGAATGGCTATTAATTAGGGACCTTTAGCAAACCCGACGTAGCTCATTAAACGCAGACGTGGTAGTGCTAAAGGGATAGGCTCGTCTGCGTTTAATGAGCTTTTACGTGGTTGCTAAAGGTCCCTAATCACGTGCCCTAATCCCGGGCCCTAATAGCTGAATGTCTGTGCGGTGGCAGGGCGGCCTGAACGGCCTAGGGTAGACCGCCCATGAGATGACCAATTTAGCCTGCATTCTCTGCGACCTAGACTTTGAGGAAGTATCTTTTATAGAAAGAAATGTTATTTTCCCACTATCATAAGCTCATTTTATTTCGAAAATATGTGAGATTGTGATGAGTTAGGTTCTATTATCTATTTGGACTATTTATTATTCAAATGATCTTGTTTAAAAGCTCAGACCTGTACTGGTCGATTTAGTACCATGACCTAACCACCCTGTACCATGACCCAACCACTCTCAGTACAGACCTATTAATAGCACTGATTTGACAAAAGACATACATAACCGTGGTAATTATTCAACATAACCCCTCTCCCATTGAAAAATGATAAACTATGTCGTCATTTTCATCAATATTGTAGCCTTAGATAAATCATGGTTATCTACATGTTCAGAGTGTATTGACAGCCATGACTGACATCATGTGTCTCAGTAGTTGCCTCATGGTCCAGTGGTGGTTTTCTTATGGTACCACTCTACTGTTTATCATAAATTGGTAAAAAATGGCATTAAAATTTATAAATCTATGACAATGAAAATCACACCATGTGTGAGAGAGTCTACTTGTCATGAAAGAATCCTATAATATGTATCATTTGGTTTAAAAAAAAACATGTAATCAAGGGCTTGTAAAAAGTATATTTTCTAGAGACCTGCACTGTAAAGAGCAGCAAATGCACATGGGATATGTCAAGTTTGATCGATCATATAAGATAGCAGAAATGATATTTTAAAGATATGACTGCTGCTTGTGATGCATTATTACAAATTATAACATATCTTTAGCATTGAAAATCTATAAAGACCGTAGAACATACTGAGAAATGGCAGCATATGTAGTTAGCTCATGGTACCAATACACCACCTAGTCATCTCATGGGCGGTCTACCCTACATGAAGGTCACTGAGCTCAAATCGAAAAGAATGTGAGGCCGTGGTAATGACCTGCAAAAGTTGTTGCATCGGCCGGGAATCGAACCCGGGCCGCCCGCGTGGCAGGCGAGCATTCTACCACTGAACCACCGATGCCTCTGACCACCCAAGAAAATGGATTCTTATTTAAGACCATTAGAAGACCAACAGCTGCCTTTCCCCATATAAACGCCCCTCCTCTGTTTGGAGCTATTTTTAGCTCCAAACAGAAGAGGGTTTTAAACTCTCAAACTTTCACCGTTTCTAGAGAGCGTAGAATTCTTAATTACTGATACTTAAATTGTTTTATGAGCACCCTGGTCAAATGTGTTTTCCCCCCAGCTTTTCCCCACTCCATATTGAAGGATCTGGCATTTAAATAGGCCAATACGGTATGCCCACCTGTGGTATAACGGCACTAGCGCATTAGGCTATGGGGGCCGCCATCTTGACTCAGAGCAATGCATTCTGGTTAGGCCCCCGACTCCAGAGCAGTGCATTATGGGTAAATCTCATATCAGTCCCTTTGTTTTAGGTGTGAAATGAGGGGATCAACCTGATAAGGAGATAGGGGTTTAACCCCCGACTACCTGAGGTACCAGGATGCGCTAGTCCCGTTACAGAGTCTTGCAATCCCATTACAGAGTCTTGCAATCCCATTCTCAAATTTCAAATACATTTTAGTCACGCTGTGTGTCAAATGGATAGATATAGTTAAACCACGGTGGTGAGGGAGAACAATAGAGTTCGCACCTTGGTTATACTGTATACCCTGGTTTAAAATAGATAGACAATGGTTATGAAAAGGTGTGTAGATTAACCACAGCTTGCTGGTAGGGCGACTTGGGCTTCGCCCTCGTCTGGCCCCACCAGCAAGCTGTGGTTAATTCTACATACCTTTTCATAACCATAGTCTATCTAAGAGTTTTAAAACCGACACGGCCGAAGACTGGTCAGCAGGTTCACTTGGGAGTTTTCTGTCTCCCCTTGCCTCTACATTGTATACGAACAAACCTTGGCGCCCTCTGGCGGTCTAGTGGATAACCTCTGAAGTCGTCTGCTCCGAGGATTCTGCGGGAAAATGACGACGATTCACGACAATGTAGGATCACGACGCAGGACAGTAGGACAAGAGCGTACACCACAGTTACGGATCATGGGAAATCCACCAATCAGAGACAAGGCGGCCTCCCCAGGATCCCTGAGTGTGGCAGCTTCCGGTGGCGTTGGTTGTTGACTTCCGGTGGATGGAGTGCGTGATGGCGGCAGCAGGTATGGAGGGAGATAATAGCGCTTAATAAGGCGCGCATTAAGCAGACTAATAGCTGTAGTTGTTAGCTGCACCTGAAGCAGGCTAATGGACCTGGTGGTGGTTATCTACAGTGTGTGGTGGCCACAACATGGTGCAGCAGCAGCATAGAGCACACACTGACACTGACAGGCTAAGCCTTCCCGCCAACGGCCAGATGTCGTCTGCTGCCCAGCACCTCCTAAACGAGCGTGGCCTGGGCGTGTCAAAGACGACATGCATGGCGGCCTGAGGCACCACTGCTCCCCGCGTGGTCCTCAGTGGTGGCGGTGGTGGCAGCATGGTGGTGCAGCAGGCACCACCAGCAGCACCATTGCCAAAGGGCCATTGCCTCCATTTTTTTGCTGCCCCGAGCTAGTTTTGGCGACATGTTGCTGCGGGGCAGTAGCTGCAGACGACGCAGACGGGTGGGAAAGGGGCCTGGTGCATGGCTGCATGGTGCAGCTTGCACAGTGAGGGTGGGTGCACGGCTTCCCAGGTGCACTCCCAGGTGCACACCCAGGTGCACTCCCAGGTGCACACCCAGGTGCACACCCAGGTAGTAGGGACCTTTAGCAACCACGTAAAAGCTCAATAAACGCAGACGTGGCAGTGCTGAAGGCATATGGTACGTCTGCGTTTAATAAACTACGTCGGGTTTGCTAAAGGTCCCTACTGTCCCAGGTGCACTCCCAGGTGCACACCCATGCAGGTGCACACCACGCGGACACTAGTGACATATAAAGCACAAACCCAAAATACCCATATATGTTTATGTTACAAGAAATGTTGTCAGTTTAGTAACACATTGTGTTCAGTTGGAAATAAAGTTCAATGATATCACAATATATAGGTCCATGGTCAAATACATTTCACAACTGTGGCTTTCTACATACCCACCAATAGCAACTATTCATTGAACATTCCTTTTGTATACCCCCCTATACCGGTTACGCTGTCAAACATCTATCTTGAACTGTTTCAATCATATCTATCAGTTATAATTATTATCCTATTATCATAGTCACTGGCCCTTTCTTCACTCCTTCACTGTCTGACACCCATAGTGCTGTTCTATCTATATTCCATATTAAGTGGTTATCTATATCCCACCTTTCTTTAGTGTTGAATAGTCCCTAATCATAAACACTGGTCGATTCGGCTGTCCCACCTTCGTCGCTGGTCAGTAGTTTGTCAAGTAACTTTATAAAGCAACAAACTTTAAAGGAAAAGAGCGTTTTTGTTAAATGTTCAATGGTAAGTTATGCATATCAATCCTGTACACTTTGTGCTATGTAGACGTGTATCAATCATATCTCAGCCTCGGTTTGGGAACGGGAATTGATTATTCATAATGCTAGGTATGAAGCCACCCCCAGAGGCCCACCGCCAAGTTGGACAGGGTGTGTGTCTGTTGGGGGGGGGGGGGGGGGTAGGAGAGGTGGGGGCAGTAAGAGAGGCGATGAGTGGGAGTCAGGGTGCGTTGATGGGACGCTCCATGGCGTTGGTCACCTCGGTTCATGCCCTGGAGGTAGCGTCTGGCAGCCCTGGTGCCCCCAGGGGGAAACAGTCCGCCACCGACGCCATCTTGAAATGGCACAGCAGTGCTGGTGGGGAAATAGCTCAATGATGCCTTTTATTGAAGTAAAAAAAATTGATACTCAACAAAATAAAATGAGAACTCCCAACTGTTTTCCCTACCAATTGATGCTACCTCCCCCCCCCCCCCCCACATCCCCTCCACACACCCACCACCCTTCCTCCTGTGCCCTAGACACGATGCTAACCATAGGTGAACATACCCGTCTAGACATTGACTGAGTCGGTGCAATATGGCGTCAATTTCTGCAGACTTGGGGGCTTAATTGCGGCCACGGGTCAGGTGTGGCCCTGGTCAGACTCCTGCTACATCCCCGATTCAACTCCCCCCACCCAGCAGGCAAAATGGCGGCCGCTGCCACCAGCTGTTGTCATGGAGACCACCTGGTGCCAAGGAGAGGCCGTTATATGGCGGGCGGCGCGGTGGAAGCATCATCACTTTAGCTGGTGTGTTGGTGGACAAACAGACAGACATGTACATGACTACCTCCATGTCCAGCCGTGATCCCTGCTCCGCAGACCGACTTGTCAATGTCGTCTGCCCCTCTCTATACTAGGACGCTGACTGGACTAAAGCCTCCCATCTCCCTCCGCTGTCTGTCTGTGTCATCCTCACTCCTTCCCACTTGCTGCTCTATAGCATTACAGCTGGTTAGGACGATGTCCACAGTACCGTCCTAATGCCACCACTCACTATCTGCTCTCCTCTTCCACTGCAGGCGGCGCTGGGGATCAACTCTTACCTGCACGTGGTAAAGCAGACGACAAGCAACAGAAGGATTGGCCGAATGAGGGGCTGGAAGTTAACGTAGTCCCGGGTGGTTAAATGAAGCCCTGGGACTATGTCAACTTACAACCCTTCTTTTGGCAGGCAGCTAGCAGAAAACCGCAACCCACAGCAGCAGCACCAGCAAAGGGCGCCATTTTGTGAAGCAGACGCCATTTTGTGAAGCAGACGCAGCAAGCAGACTCCATTTTGACTGAAGCAGACGAAATATAAATGATAGCATAATTCTTCTTTATTTATAGGATTTAGGTGAAGCATCTATGATGGTACATGTATATCTCTGTGTGGCGCGATCTGCGAAAAGCGGCCTTATTGCAGGGGGCACTAAGGTCCCTTCCCCTAGCACATGTCTAATCATATATTATCAATTTTCAAGATTTCAAGACTTATCTAATCTCTATGATCGTTTTCCAGGATTTGGCTACATCAAATGTCTAGCAGTAGATCTTCTATCACACACATTTCTCATGTATGAATGGTATGGGTATAACAATCAATTGACAATGTTTATTTAGAGGAGATATTTAAGTATGGTATTATATTAACCTTTATAAATATGTATCAACTAGTTGCTGACACAACGGTCTTTGAAATGAGGTGTATAGCTGGCCTCCCCAATCCCACCTTTCACAGAATTATCAGAGTAATCATAGAAAGTCAGTTTAATTGAAAATATGAAATGTATAAACAAAGAGGCACTGTCACAGCAGGTTGTATCTATGGTATATAGCAATATGAACTAACCTGCCATTGGAACCATGTTGTGTGCCGCCCTGTGTGACAGATACATTCCTGTAATGAAGATAAAGCAGTTGGGATATAATATAGATTTATATTGCAAAATCATTGCCACCATTACTACTCAGAGCACCTCCAGGCTTATATAGAAAACCAATAATTATGTTTTGGCATGTCCCTTCTGAGTTCAACATCTCAGAAACGTTCACAGATATATGATGTGTGTTCCATGTTAAAGAACCATGGCGCAAATATCAATTAAGTGGCTCTATGCTGTGTTAGGATACCGATGTTTCATGAAAAGCTATGTACAGCGGTCGTGGGTCATGCAACATCTTACATGATTATTATATGAAGAGTTTGGATGCAAAATGACATAAACGCCATTTTTGATAAAAGAGTGTTAGGGATGGTTAGATGTAATCCTCAATCAACTTTCTTGTCAATAGGGCCTGCAAAGGTTACACTATATGTTACCAATTGCAACATACTATAATTGACCTCGGGGATGTTTGTACAAAAACACTATTTGCTTCAATTCTGCGATGGATTTATGTCGTTTTGTATTCAAACCCTCCCTATATAAGCTGTAGTCTAAATTAACCCAAGGTGGAATAGAAAAAGCTTCCCAGAACACCACATATACTATTTACTGTATAGTGACTGGGTCACAACTTCTGCAACTAAAGGTCTGATATTGGCACCTGAGAATAAACTCAACCTAGCGAGACTGGTCTATATTTCCAGGCACCTTCCGCCGAGTGACTTTTTGTGCACATAATTCTGTCCCATTCTGACTCAGACATATAGAACCACGCAGTACCATTCAGCTCTGGGCAACAACACAAAAACTGTCGGCAATTAGACATGCTAATGAAAGGGTAGTAAAATCTCCAAACACTCATCAACCTGTAGGGGCATTGGGGCCTGGTCAAGTACATACATGTATACAGGGCATGGCGCTATTGGCAGTGTGGCATTCATGCAATGGAAGTCTCTATAATGTAAAATTCCTGGGCCTTCCTCAGGGTCTTCCCCCATAGGTCTTCACCGTACATGTTGTGTCAGTAAATACGTTGCATCAAATACAAGTGATGACAATATTATATGACGTATATACAACTGCTTACATGACAACCATGTGTGATTTGCGGTCCCGTCGGATCGAAATATACATTATTTGAAGCATCCTTAATTTGACAGCCCCCTGAAAAGCCACACACGCATTGGTTGGCAGTCTACGATGTCCCAAGACTCAAATGACAGCCCCCTTACTAAAATTTAACATTGGGTTGTGTTATGATTTTAGAATCACATCAAGTTAACATGTTTTTAAATGTGATGGTTGCTTTATTACAATACCAATTGTGATAGTCCATCACACTGTATACAATCTAGGTATCAATTGACATGCAGACACTAGTTTTGAACTTCCATGTCATTGAGAGCCCACTTTTATCCACCCTTCGACATATTCAGTCATAACGCATTGGGGTTGTTACATCAGTTACCACCGATTCCTATCCTAGGAACCCCCCCCCCCCTTCCTGGTGCAATACCAACTTAAACAAGGCCATCTCATGAGAAGTGGGAAACTGACCTAATGTGAAAGTCAAACAAAGTACATTGATTGTTGTAACCATAACAAAATGTTAATGCCGATCTGAAGATGCAGTATAATGATCGGGAGTACCGGGTAATCATCCCCTCCTAGCTGCCCCCCCCCCCCCTCCAGCTCTCCCCCAACAAATCGTTGTCAACTTTGGCCAACTTTGGTCATGCCGAATTTGGTCATGCCGAAACCTGACCAAAGTTGCCGAATTTGGTCATGCCGAAACCTGACCAAAGTTGCCAAATTTGGTCATAGCCAAGCATCTATTGGAAAGGGGCTGTTTGTTAGTTCATATGTACCTGTGAGCTTTGGTCAACTTTGGTGAGGCTTGGCTATGACCAAATTCGGCAACTTTGGTTAGGTTTGGCCATGACCAAATTTGGCAACTTTGGTGAAGTTTGGCCATGACCAAATTCGGCAACTTTGGAGAGGTTTTGGCATGACCAAGTTCGGCAACCCATTAGCCAAAATACTGGAAATTTGGCAGTCTGGCAAAGTGTTACCAAGATTTGCTGGGCCTCTCTCTGTCTCTGTCTCTGTCTCTCTGTCATTGTCTCTGACTCCCTATACCCCTCGCTGTCTGTGCATCTGCCTCTGCCTCTATCTCTGTCACTCTCTCGTTCCATCTCTGTCTCTCACTCTCTCTGCCCCTCTCTCTCCCTCGCTCTCATTCTCTCGCTGATATAGGGACACCCTGTCATTAAGGATTGTTTATGCTACTCTGAAAGTAATACCTCGGAACAATACTTGATAAATAGGGCTCCAGACGGGTAAATTCGACAAGGCGACAAGCCCTTGTTTTATGCCTTATGGACAAGGGACAAGGGAATGATAGAAATTGGCGACAAGTGACAAACCTACCCCTTTAAATCGACAAGGGACAAGACCCATTTCTTAGGATCGACAAGAGACATTGGCATTTCTTAGGATAGACAAGTGACACAGCTAACCCCCGTCTAGGGCCCTATAAATCGCAAGAGAAGCTCTGCTCAGTCAACGATCGGGCCGCGATAGGGTTCCACAAAACATAATAGACATAATATGCTGCAACAGATGCTGACAATCGAGGACACACGAGACAATATTATTACAATTAAAAATAACAAAACAATCAGAAATCTTACTTCACATCCGTACAGCAGGTATTCGCCATCCTCGGGAACACACGTGTCAATTGACAAGAACTCCTGAGAAAGTCAATAACTGTGAAGATCTCAAAGATATATATGTCTCTGTGGTCTCCAAAGACAACTTGGTTGCTGTTGCTAGACGCTGATGGCGACATATTATCGCTTTATACAAGTCACTCCCTCCTGGCCCAGTCCGTTGGTATGCAGGCAGCTCCAGTGTGGAGGAATTCCATTTCAAAATTGCCTCCAGAGAGCGTTCAGCTACGCATTATAAGCAGACGAGACTGGGTGACTTTCCCGCCAAAAACCATCAGAGCGAGGCTGTGCTCAGTCATCCATGTCCCGACATCGGCGGTGGCGCTGCGGATGTTGCGGTGGTACGTCGGCTGCTGCTTGCCCCTCCTTCTAGCAGCGTCTTCGGGGCACGTCTTCAGATGTCGTCTGCAAGATGACTGCAGCTGCATGCAGCAGACGACAGGAACAGCAACAAGATGAAGTAGAGGCTTGCATGGCTGGCGGTGGTGTCAACATTGACTGATGATGACCTGTATGGCTTGTACTACGACACCAGTGGCAATGTGGACACCCCACCAGCCGGCAGCCAGCGGCTGAAGCCGCTGCAGCATCTGAAGCTGCAGCAGAAGCAGGATGAGGAGGTCAATTGTCGTCTGCTATCCTGCCGAACCGGCTGCTGAACGCTTCCTTCACTCACGCTGGGAGGGGAGGGGGTAGGGTGATAATCAGTTCACCTTATCTCTCAAGTACTCCCCCTCCAATACACACATACCTTCTGTCCTTTGTATGTGTTCTGTACCCGGGGTACTGGCCTATACTCGGGTCTATATAGTATACTGTTCACAAGACCCAGAAGCCCCCACGAGTTATATTAATGAAAATGATACATATATATATGTGTGTACAATAGTCTTTGATTCCCGTATAAACTAGATGTCCAGCTCAACTGGTTAGAAACAGACATGACACATATAGTACATTTATGAGGTGATAGCTGGTGGGGGTGGGGGCCATACTGTACATCCAATTGGTTGTTTACTACCTTTAATAGTGACGCAGTTATATAAACGTCCATATATATCACTAGGATGATGTGACGCAATAATACTATTGTTGAAAGTAGAAAAGTATAATAACAATGACAGTGGCACAAGGAGCACATTACAAATGTACATTATGCATTAGCGAGGGGGTGTTGGCGAAAGGGTACCATCTATAATTATTGCCCCATTGCCTGAAAGGTAAGCGTTTACAGGATTGCCCACAGCGTAAAGAAGAATTGCAGATCAACCAAGATTTGTAAATTATATAATTGGGGTTAGACGACCAGTATAGATGGAGGCTGACTATAATACCGCCAGGTTGCACACATTATACAATTTATACACGTATTGTATTAACTCGGGTAATGACAATCGATGTTGGGTCTCAGTGACATGGGGCAGGGGGGAATAAATAGATAGCGAAATGGGACATGGGCCATTTCTTGTAATTGATATGGCACCATGGGCATTTATCAAAATCTGCATGGTGACATTCATGAGCATTTCTCGAAATCTACAGGAGACATGGGACCCCTCCCCACCCCCGTCAAGTGCCCTACAACAATGGCATGATGAAGGCTGCCTTTGGAATTACCAGGAATGGCTTGAGCGGCTGTCAATATTGAACTCTCTCTCCCGAGTGTGACAATCGGGCTGGCAATGTTGGATATAGCCTTTCTTTCAAACTCTATGAATACAACATTGCCAGACTCTGGAAAGAGAGTCCAGCACCCCGGTGCTCTCCTGCCTGACTTTCACTAAAATGCTTGACCCTGGAATGCGTTTTGAGCCTATAGGGCAGCGTCAGGCTGACGCTCACAGTTTTCTTATTATGGTTTTAAAAGAAACCTTTACCTATGCATTTGTGGGAGTGTAGGTTGGGAAGGGGGGGGGGCTGATGGGAGTGCATGTGTGGAAGTCAGGCAGAGATGCTATTATCATTTTCCCAGCCTCATCTCTGAAACCAGTAAGGTCGCCTGATGATTTGTGGGCTTTCCACCAAGGGCTACTGTCAGTTGGACTGTTCCTACTTGCCCCAGGGACCTGACTCGGTAGGTCTCTGCTAAATGTGACACTAAACTTGCTGCCAACACATGTTCGCATTAGTAACACAGTGTTACTCCAAAAGATCCTTTGTAGATGGGCATTAATTAATCTTTAAGTCAGGCATTATCATGTTCATGAGGCTTTGCGTTTGTTTATGGCGTGATGAGTATATTAGTATTATAGCTTGATGTGTATGTTTATATCATAGCTTGATGAGCAGACGAGTATAAGTTTTTCTAATGAATGGGGGGCTGGCACAAACAATCATGATACAAGAAGGTTTTAAGGAGGGTTATGAACATCAGAAATAGTCAAATATTAAAATAAAAACTGAACTTACTTGGGGAAGGGTAGGCTTTGGGGTGATGGTTTATTAGATATCATATACATTTGTAGCACATTTTGTGTAATATGTATACTGTTGGTGCACACTGGATCTGTAACTCAGTGTTCTGTGATTTCTGTTCCTATATATGCATGGTTGCGTGGAACTCTGCTATAAGCCATGGTTATTGGAAAAATACCAGGTTCGGTCTGTATGGGCCCTGTGAACCTGCTGATCAGCCTTCGGCTGTGTCGGTTTTAAAACTATAACTATCTATATATCTTGGAAGAAAGGTGATTGCGTGGGTGGTGGATGGCCTTGTAGTGGGTAAAATATAATATTTAATGTAAATAGACAAATTAATGAAAACAAATAGACACTAACAACACCCGTTTAGAAACCTTCCCCACATGCGCTATTGGCAATGACTACAGGGAAAGTCACCATAATAGAAATATTCCCCTTTCTTAAGTAAACTTTATGATTCATCATCTAGTACATGCAGTCAGGTTACTATAAGCCAAAAGTCACATACATGAGGTAAACTGTTGACACGTATTGGTTACAGGAATAGTAGGAAAGAATGAAAAGGGAAACCCCATGGTTGTGTTGCCCTGGGCGTTATGCATATATATGATATAGGCAGCACTGATTCAAGTCCAATGACTGCGTGTAAAGAGTTGGTGCATGGGTATTCTCGTATATATATTAACATATCTATGGCTATAGTCGATGTGGAATTTAGGTCCCTTCCCTGTGAACTATTGCGTAATTTGAGTACCTAACATGATTTGTGTAAACCAAATGGCAGCTAAAATGACTGCAGACCTGTGCAGGGCTATCTTACACTGTAAAAAATGTGTGTTGCGGGAACATGGATAAAGAGTAACACACATATATTTTTAACACACTTGAGCGTGAACACACTTTTTTCAACACACTTACACACTTTTTTGTCAAATGTGTGTAGGTAATAAAAGTGTGTACAATATACACACATTTTTATTGACACCAGATGGCACCACAAGCATTGTTTTAGAAATTTCAGTCCCACTTCTAGATTCTTATTTCACTTTTGATCATGTTTAATGAGTTGATATCAAGTTTTAAACATATAATGAAGTGTAACTTCAATGGCTGCATGAGGCTAAGAAGTTAGAATCCCTTTGATGACTGAATATCCTATCCTAGGGAGGTTTAATGAATGTGAAAGAGATAGGACACCTTTCCTGTGTGTTCAGTTATAATATAAGTCAATATGTAATTGAATCCTTCTTAAGGCCATTCCGTACAGGGCTTTGCTATGTAGGATGGCTGCCACAATTGGCCACCATTGCACTGGTGACTATACTTGCTGTGGTTGGTGAAATTTTGCCTATTGGTGCACTAGCAGTGCTCCGCTAGCAGCCGGTGCCAGGCAATGTTGAATAACACACTTAATATATTTAAACACTTTAAAAAGCAACACATATATATCACTTACACACTTTCTCCTACACACTACATTTTACACACTTTTTATCGCAACACACTTTTCAGATTAACACACTTTTGACAAAAGTGTGTAGTGTGTTAAAAAAAAGGGTGTGTAAAATAAGTATACAAAAAAGTGTGTTACAAAAGTGTGTTAAGTTAACACACATTTTTTAGAGTGTAGAAGGGAGTACAGTCTGTATGTGCTTTGTCCCTGCTTTGTCTTATGTTTGGAAACTACAATAGAACGACTGTACAGAGAATTAGGCCCTGTAGAATTGTAGTCAAAAGAACAGAATGATCCAGGGTGTTCACAAGTAGGCCTATCTGTCAACACTCTTGCCATCGACAAAAAAACAATTAATTGCTGCAATGCATATGGGAATTTTAGAATATCATCGATAATGATTTTCCTCAGACGTTCTGTCCGTTTTCCCCAGTGCATTGCTTCTCTGGGCCCTGTATAGCTAGCAAAGCTAGTGAACAAAGGCAAAAGGAAACTATAATGCAAGTAGTAGACACATTATACTTTCAACATTGATGTTACCAAAAAAATCACAAAAATACAAAAGAAGAATCCCTAAAACACTGGATATTCCCAGCATTGAGTAACCATCGCGGTCGGCATTTGTTGCCGGTAGGCAAGCGGCACAAGGTGTGCTTTGTTTAAATCCCCCAATATCGCTCAGGGCGGAGGCCTAGGGCTATGGCAGTAGAGGCAGGAGGAGGAGACCTCACAGTAGGGGAGTCGGTGCCTGGCCACAGTCACGTGATAGATATGGGTGCTATAAAAGGTGGCCAGGTAATCTTGTGCCGCCAGCTGGTCACAGGTAGAACATAGATCACCCCCAGTATACACACACCGACCACTTAACTACATTAATTAGGTCTCCAGGTGGCGGCACTAGAGGAGCACAGCGTCCCCCTTCCCATCATGAACGCTGCTCCACACAGAGCACAGTGTGAATGCTCCAGTCATAGCCAAATATATATATATATATATATATATATATATATATATATATATATATATATATATATATATATATACAAGTTATCTATACAGCTATGGTTATATTTATGTTATCGTTTAGATATATATATATATATATATATATATATATATATATATATATATATATATATATATATATATATATATATATATATATATATATATATATATATATATATATATATATATCCACGACGTGTTTCTTATCAATTTAGTGTTTTCTTTGTCTTACCTAATTTTTGTTTTCTTTGTCGGACCTAATGTATAGATGCAGAGTATACAATCTTCATGTATATGGTATCCGGGTATGGTATTAGGGACCTTTAGCAAACCCGATGTAGCTCATAAAACGCAGACGTATCCTTTACTTTCAGCACTACGTATGCGTTTTAACCCTTTAAGACCGACCAATTTTTCATAGATCAGCTGTGGGGGGCGGGGCTTTTTTTACAGGAACTGTACCAGGGCCGAGCCTTTGCTGAATCCCATAGAGTTAAGATGACTATAGTCGATGCTCGGCCCCCCATGGCATCAACTATAGTTGATGCTCGGCCCTAAAGAGCTTTTACGTGGTTGCTAAAGGTATACTATGATATAATAGTGTGGTCTCTGCATGGACAAACCACTATACTTGTGTGGCTTAGGGTATTAGTTTCAAAGGACCACATCTTAGAGAACTTAACAAAAATCAGGTTTTGATACGTGACACATCGTACCCTGAGTCGTATTTCTTATCATCATGGAATAATCGGAAATTTCGAAGAGATCATATAATACCTGGGAAGCTATGAAAAATCTGACCTGTGAACACCCGGCAAAGACCAGGCAAGGGGAGCTAGCTCAGATGGTAGAGCGCTCGCTTAGCATGTGAGAGGTACCGGGATCGATGCCCGGGTTCTCCAGCCGACACTTTTCTCTGAATGTAACATAGGCTAGTCTGTGGGAAATGAAGCTGATAAACGGCGATTTGTAGCATATAACTACATTTTGAATATGCATAAAATCCAACTTATTGAACGAACGTATACCAGCAGCGTTGTAGTTGGCCAATTTGAGTTATATTAACCACAGCATTCTCTGTGGGCACATATATTAAATATTTTAATATGGGTACATTTCTAACACGTTTGGGGCCCTCACTTTACTTTATTTAGTGTCATTATTAAGTGTTGTTAGATCAAAGACAACAGAAGCTGATTGACATACAGTAATGTCTCCCACACTCACCATACCCTCTGGCAGCACACTCTGCTCCAGGGACTCCCCTTCTTCACTTACTCATTTTCCCACGTAGCCAAGCTTGACTCATCTACCATTGGGGGTCTAGATGGGGGGTCCCCATGTCGCCTGTCGATTTTAAGAAATGCTCATGTCCCTTGTCACTATCTTTCTATTCTTCCTGTCGATTTTAAGAAATGCCCATGTCCCCTGTCAATTTTAAGAAATGCTCATGTCCCTTGTCACTATCTCTTTATTTCTCCTGTCGTTTGTCACTAAGCCCCATGTCACCTGTCGATTTTAAGAAACAGCCATGTCGCCCTGTCGATTTTAGGGGTCCACCTCCATACCATTCATGTGTACGTGTTCACAGTGTATAAGTATTAATGGTTAAAGGCCCAGCGCCCCTACATATTTTTTGGGGATCTTGATTAAATCAATAATAAGTTCAATCTGATGGTGGACACACTCTAAATGGTGAAACCAAGCATGGGGGTCTGGAGGTTGTGGTCTGGAGGTCGAATTAAAGAAATGGCCATAATCATGTCACTTAAAATCCCCATGTCCCATGTCTCTTGTAAGAAGTTGTCATGTCCCAAGTCGAATTTAAGAAATTCCCTATGATCAGTTGATCAATTCTAATCTCAAAGTTGATATAATTTGTTCATCAGAATACTCCACTTTTGCCAAACAAACGCCCCACTGTTGCTAAATAAGGCCCCCTACTGACCAAAAAAAAGAATCAGCCTCACGCTTCTCTATTGGCTTAATTGGTGGATATCTAACTAAAAGCTGCATACAAACCCTGTACACTGAAAACTCCATGACTGATGAGGGAAAAAGTAATCAAGGGTGATTACATTTTGTCATCACGGTGATGATGACACCTGTGGTTACCTGGTAACCACTAGAGTAATCATATATGTGATGACCCTGGGTCATCACCATGGTAGCTATTTTGAAATCATTTGTATAAGATTGATTTCATATAATTTATTTCTCCGTACAACAAGGGATTAATCCCTAATTATTTCATAATTACCCCCTGGTCCTGTCATTAAACCTTATAATTGAGGGCACTTCTACCCCTCATACCAAGCAGAAAATGGTATAGATGTGTACAAAAACTGACAGCTTATCCTAACATTGGTGAATGTGGTTTCAGACACAAAAAAGGTGTCCATATGTACACACCTGTGCGCCCTTGAGAATTTTGCTCAACACTTTCTTAATGTATTTGAGTTTCTAATATGGTAATATTTTTCATAAATTTCATTTAATAAGTAAAATAAATTCTATGGTCAGAGTAAATTAATATAGATAAAATCAGTAAATGGCGGGAGTAGGTCCTGCATGCTCCATTATTGTTTAGTGGGGCCCCCTAATGGTAAATATTGTAATTGAGATGATGATTTTCGGACATCACCGTGATGACGTGACACTCAGTAATCAGCATGATTACCCTTACTAATCAGCAGTGATTAGTTTCAAATATGGCTAAGTTTTCAGTGTACTTTAGCAATTTTACACGGCTGAATCGAGATACACCTATCAATTGGTTCATATATAGGCTATGTCAATTTTCAGGATTTCAAGGAATTATCACCCATATCTGAATTAGGCCAAATGAAGAGGATAGGTTTGTTTCAGGCAAACCAAGCCTGACTCAATAGGGCCAACCCTACATTCTCTCCTAATCTTTTTAACATTTTTTGGAGAGCCTCTGGGCGAGACAATAAGATCTACAATAATCGTCTTACTTTTCGTCTACCGCAGCTTTTAAATGGAAATGATGAACAAAATCTTTAACTCATGGACTGTCTCATACACTGAAAATGATACTGGTGTCGGGAGCGCGTATCCCCTCGTCATTAGAGTCGTCACCTATGACGACCCAGGGTCGTCATATTGATCACATAAACTTTCCTGATTTAATTTTGGTGAATTCTGAATGAAATATACTGAATATCCGCCATATGGGATCAAACAAGAAAGAATTCAGTCTTCAGAAGTGGCGGCCTTTGGCATCCCTAGAAACCTAAGTGGATGCTCTCTCAAATGCTAAGGGGATTGACATAATGTCCTTGAGCTACTTCCTGAGACTGAGAGCTGACTTGAACATTAATTATACCACGTGCAGCAGAGCTGACAGCATCCTATCACCTTTATCAGTTAATCACGACTCCTCCAGCTACATTATAGTAAATGACAGATAACCGCATCAACACATTCTCCAGCATTCTAATGAATTAGTGCCATCAGTTACGTGATAAAGTTTTGCTGACAGTGCCACCCTGAGTTGCTTATAGATGCTACCTTCATGGTGCATGGGTGATGCCCTCAGGTATACCCCTGAGGGGGGTGAACTCACGTTAGAGTTAAGTGATTGTGTAATATCTTGTCGGATGACTTCTCCACTCTGTAAGAAGGAAACACTGTACACCTACTAGGCTACAGCAAAAGACTAAATCACTGACTACATTTGCTCCAGTATATTTTGCTGTAGGTGTATATCAACTGGCTTGCTGTACAGGAACATTTACTGAGCTATTGTATAGGTGGACAGCAAATTATGATAATTGCTTATCATCAGGCGCTACAGCATTTACATTGTATATTGATAGAAAATTCTTTGACTCAAGAAAATATAGATGCAAGAAAATGATAAAGAAAATATAGAATAATGTAATATTATACTGTCGCCACCTATTAGTGGCTGTCATGATGTCCGAGTGTTGGTAACCAACATTCTCCAATATTAAAGGTGGGTCATGGGGATGCCATTTTCTATAATTGATTGCTGGTATGTATGCCCAGCAAATCGTGGTCGGATTTTCCCATGATTCGCCAACTTTGGTCATGACAAATTTCGTCATGGTCAAACCTGACCGAATTTGGCAACTTTTGTGAGGTTTGGCCATCACCAAATTCGGCAACGTTGGTAAGGTTTGGGCATGACCAAATTCGATAACCCGTAAGCCAAAATTTGTAAGGCTGGCAATGTGGGACCATGATTTGCTGAGTGGTTGACACTGGCTGGCCTTGCTCTGACAACATCTATTAATATCGACAAGAACCAGTGAACTTCCATTTCAATCAGGGATTTCCGATGGAATTGACATAGTTGAAAAACCAATGCCTGCGATGGGTATCAGTCACTAATATCTGGAAGCTAGTCCCATGCCATCCCAAGATGTCTGACGTGCTATACTGATCCAATCAGTGTCAGCATTATGTAGTTCAGATGCAGGTCTCGTGGTGGCAGCACTGTGCTAGCTCACCTGCTAACAGGAGGGTTCAACTTTAAGGCTTTATAATAAAGTCGTCACTTCTGACAACTCCAGGTCATGATTTTTTTAAGGCATAACTTTACAGCCCGGCCCAGAAGATGTTCCCACCATATATGGGACTCAACAATCAACGTGTATTCACTGAAGGGAATTATTAGTTTGCATGTGTTTTTTCCAGTCATTTCCTTTTTTGATCATGCAGTAGAAGCCCTGCACATCATTTCTAAGCATTATTGATAAAAATGGGGACAAATTCTGATTTTTATAGCTAAGTGTGTGATTGGAACAACCTAAAACGGGGGTTATATATGTGCCCCAACAGGTTATTAAAACTATTAGCATCAAACACAGAGTTTGCAGTTATATTGCAGACCATCTTGGCTTTCCAAAACTGTCTCAAGTTGAAAAAAAGCCAATATTGCTTCAGTTATATGGCAAAATTTAACAATTAGTTACCCATTTTTTAGCACTTTTTGCAAGAAGGCACCACTTAACTCTCGGAATCCTGTTTCATAGACCTAATGGTCAGATTCCCTACAGTAGAACACAGTGGGATGACAAAAACTTAATTTTGGCTGCCAATACAAGGCCCTACTAACCTACCCACTAGTCCCCCCCCCCCTTTAGGATTGTAGCTCAAACTACAAGCTTGGGTTTGCACCTACTGTAGGGTCTCTGATTATAACGGTTCAAGAGATTCTCATGTATTCTGTCCAATGGCAGGCATAATGCTTGTTTTGCCTCATTCTGAAAAGCTGTTTAGAGGTTCGTAATTTCCAAAGTAAGGGTGCTAGGCTCAAAAAAAGTGGAATTAATTTTTATCCAATCTGTGAACTTCCCATGTGCACACTGTGATTGGTTATCCTGTAATGGCAGTCAGAGTGATGAAAGGTAGATAAAAAACAAATTTTAGAAAAAATTGTCATGGTTTCCATGGCAACCGGTCACATGGGAGTGATAATGCCTGAATTATTTAGCTTTTTACCTTAGCTTTAACCTGATACCTGGATCACTATTGTAGGTTGAGGGGTTGCAAAATTACCAATGACTCTTCAAAACATATATGGGAAACTTTAAGTTTGGGTCCCATATATTGTGGGAAGACAACCACTATGACCTTGAACCTGCATTATGCTGGGTCTGGGCGGTCCCTGCTGGTAGCTTAGTACCATTGAAGAGAAATCAGAATGTATTATGGTAGTTTTACCATTTTATTTTTTGGAAATACAAGATCTCCTATGCTTTAGCATTGAAGGGCCGTATTCAATGCCCCCATTGAATACAATGTGGCCGTATTCAATGGGCTAGGAAAAGATTGTTTTTCTTCATGAAATGGCTTCAAATAAAAAATAAACACAAATGCCAACTACATTGATACCATCTCTGTTGTATTTCACTCGTGGGGGCTGGGGCATATCCCACTCAGCCTGCGGCTTTGTGGGATATGGCCCCAGCCCCCACTCGTGAAATACAACAGAGATGGTATCAATGGGCGTTGGCATTTGTCTATATATTTTCTGGTTCAGTGCCATCTGACAACTCCAGGTCATGATTTTTTTAGGCATAACTCTACAGCCCGGCCGAGAATGTCCAAGCAAATACTGATATGGCTATTTGTATGCATGTGGGGTCAATGGGTCGCCAATACTCTAGTAGCAAGCCTCGGATGGGGCCAATTCATCCAATTCGCTGGTTGAAATCTGGTAGTATTCACTACTGGCTGCAATACCCTCATTCCCAATTCTTCCGAAGGAAGGCTCTGGTGACAACCACTATGACCTTGAACCTGCATTATGCTGGGTCTGGGCGGTCCCTGCTGGTAGCTTAGTACCAGTGAAGAGAAATCAGAATGTATGATGGTAGTTTTACCATATTATTTTCTGGTTCCATTTCTGATTCCTGTTCGCTGGTTCCAAACCCAGCAAAATCCAAGTTTAAGGTCAAAGTTGTTGTCTTTCTCTGCATTATTTGGAAACGAGTGTATGGCTGCAATTGCATTACAATTCTGGTGTAGATTGACTTTAACATAATATGGGCTGTGCCCAATTTGGGTCCAGTGTGTGTTGGACAGGGCAAAGTCACCTGGAGCTTCCTACCTTTGACACTAGATGGCTATACTATATCATTGTAGAGATTTTACACAATGCAGAATCTTCCAATATAACAAGAATGGGATACTGATGGGCTGTAGCAAAAGTAACAAAGAACAGAATGTTCTCACAGTTTGGAAAAACATGAAACTTCCCATTTGATCAGTTCATGCAGGCACTATCCATGTTGGTTGGAATTAGCTTTACCCAAAACACATTCTTGAATTAATATGTCCATTCATTCATTGATACACAACATATTATGTTGTAGTTATGTAGTATGAGACATTGCATTACTGTGAACTTCGTTTGAACCATTTTACGTTGTAAAATGCAGGTACAACTTGATGGTGTTTAGACTGCAGTCAGGTTTCCATCGATTCTACAGATTAATTTCACCAAACATTTCAGAAACTTCCTCAAACTAGGCAAAGACAAGGAAAACGTCAAAGATAGGAGAGACCTAACTGAGCGACACAGACAGTGTACGAGTAATTCCTCTAATTACTGCAGTTGGTTGGTTCCCTCGCGCAAATGCTTTGGGGTACTTTTTTTTAGGGGGAATACAGTATAGTCGTCTGAGGATTATTCCATCTTTCATGCCAACCTTCCATATTTGGAATGTAAATGGAACGTTTTGTATGAGAGATTGGCACATATTACACTTCCTGGTTGCCACGGAAGCCATACCATTAACTGGAGCATTTAGGCCCTAGCTTCCTGAGAGTTCCATCAGTTACTCAAAACTGAAAACAGACATTGAAAATTCCTCCTGGAACCAAATCTACAATACATATTATTCACAATTATTTAGGTTAGTAAAAAACAACGCATGTTCGAGATAATGATTGCCACAAAACTACTGGGAATATCTTAGCTTAAGATAATTTATTTCAAATATCTAGATTTAAAGACACAAACTTCAATCATCAATTCTGCCCTGAGTACTCCTTTTCATGTGCCTGGTCACAAATGGTTGTCAATGTTGATTCAATGTAGATTCAACATTTCTGTGCCCACTGGGTTATAAAACTGATAGCTATTGGCCTATGTTTTACATATTGTAAGGATGATTGTGAGTGCCCTGGTTAAATTTCTGCTCCTATGTATTTTATATGATTCTGAGGTCACAACTTGAACTGAGGAAATCACCGGATACCTACCTATACGAGTGCTATAGATTGTGAGAATTCGCCGGAGCTGAAATGCACTTGGACAAATAATGTTTACTTTAAACTAACGCTGTTCTCAACCTTCTACTCCCTATATATATATGTATTCTATACAGTCGACCCTCACTTCCTCGAATTTGCAAAATGAAAAAGGAAAATATGTGAGGAAGCAAGAATCAAGTCTAAATATAATGGAACATATAAGCACAATTGCCAGACAACTGTCTGAGGAAGTGAGGGATCCGAGGCAGTAAATATTCGAGCTAGTAAGGGTAGACTGTATTATATATTCTACCCTATTTGTCTAAATGTCTTTACCGGTGGTATCTAGTCAGGAAAGGTGTATGGAGACAAGTAGGCGTGGTTGTTGTTATAATGATAAATGGTCACTTACCCTGCAGGTCACCATACTCAAGTCGTCATATCTCCACTTCGTGGTCGTCCTCCTCTCACTCCCTCTGGTGGTTCACAGCCATACAGACAGGTATCTGTGTGTCTCTGTATAAGGTGCATACACCCCTCTCATGGTAGGGAATCGGCTTAGAAGTCCCAGGGAGACACTTTCTACGTATACTTTGTAATATTGATGATAATAAGTAGAAATAACATCATGCTCTGTATCCATGGCAACGCGGAGGCATGCAAGGTGGGCGCTGATAAGGGGGTGGAAACCCTTGCTGAAGGTGGCCTAGGTGATGGTGCGTTATCGCCTCCCTATCAGGTGAACACCCCTTTGTGGAGAAGGTACAGGTTAAGAGCCTGGTATCTCTCTTTGTCCCTTGCCCTGGTGGGCTATAGGTGGGGGCTTGTTCTCCATGTCCTGTGCCCTGTTGGGAGGTGGTGCTTATCCTAGGTGGTTAGCTGGGGTAGAGCCCTCCTCCCGTGTTGTCTTAGTGAAGATGGCTGTGCCAATGTGTGCACCCTGACAGAACAAGGGTATATATATACTCCACCCTCTGCCTCCCACCACACCCACCTGGTGAACAGGCAGCAGCAGAGCCACAAAAACCAACCCCTCCACTACTCACATACACCACGTATAAATCACCTATTGAAAAACCAGACAAGGAAAAAACACCCCCCGCCAGTGTAGTAGGGGTGGGTGGGATAGGGTGGGGGCTCCCCTTGTCCTGTTGGATAGCCTTGACTGGTTTGGGGGCCCAGGGGCACGGAAGACACTTTTATCTTTTTCCTGGGGCCCCGGGGCCCATTTAAAAAGATGTTTCACTTGGAGCTGTTTCCGCAGTGGCAGGCCACCACTGTGGTCGGCGCTGTGGTTTTGAGTCTATGATAAGATTTTACTTCAACATTTTAAATCAAAGGCTGTCCTTAGCTATGCAAAGGCAAATGCATAACTACCATCTGAGCATTTGGGTAATGGAACAAAATCAGCAAAGCATTGCACGCTGATATATAATGCATGTCTAACCTAGTTCTTTTTGTCTTAGTCTGTATGTTCCTTTACCTGAGGGGGTTTCTTAATTTATTGTCTACAATTAGTACCATTAATTACGGACAAGGCATAAACTGTCAGCAGTCCCTGCCAAAGCTACTCACCCCAAGTCCCTCTCTGACCATAAAGTTAGTTTTTATCATTAGGGCTTGATTGAATTAGGGAAAGATGTTCCAACGGTGGGCACATTTGTCACCAGGTGGTCACTAAATCAACACGATTTACCACACTCCATAACTTTCAAACATTGTAATCAATTCAACAATAAAAAACAAATAAAACATTATCTGATATAATATACAACCGTTATCTATTATGGAAATGTTTTTAGTATATTGCATGGATCTGTATAGAGTGTTCACTACTAAACACCCTTGGGTGTTTATGGTGATGGTGAGCTGGGAGAGTACCCTGGTGCTCACTAGGTGGTCATATGTGATCACTCAGGGTGGTCCTGGTGATCAATCAGGGTGATCATGGTGATCACCCTGGCCTGGATGAAGGTGTTCATGCTGATGATAATGGATGTTCATGTGAATCACCCAGGGTGGTGATGGTGATCACCCAGGGTTATCAGATGTGATCACCTAGATACTTCTTTGTGGACTAGTTTATTTTTCAGTATAATTAGATATGATTTAAACATAATTTCCCCCTCCTGCCATCATCAAAATACATGTGAGAGGACTTCATAACCCTCATTGTAGATCCAATAAGGTTATATTGTATGTATAACAAATAACAGTCACTTCTCATCTTGCCATGATTTTCTTTTAATTTTACTGGACTATTTAATGGTCCAAATACTCTTCATATCCATCATTTTATAAAGGCCTATGCACCAGATTAGGCTATGTATTAATCAGTAGATACAGTAGGTACTGCATTTTACATTATTTTATAGTAGGGCAAATTATGTCACCTTAGTGATCACCTTAGGTAATAATGATGATCACCTCAGGTGCTGAACTGGGCATGAACACCCAAAATCATCAGCATGAACACCTTTATCCAGGTCTGGGTTTTCATTGTAGTCATATATAGTGAACACCTTAGGTGTTCTCTTCACAGTGAACACCTTAGGTGTTCTCTAGCCCAGGAACACCCCGTGACCACTCAGTGAACACCAAAAGTGGTCAAGAGTCAGCACTTACGACCAAACTAGGGGTTTCAGTGTACATGATAATTTTACATATATGACACACCTAGTTATCAGAAAAGGTGTTCAGTTTTAATTAGATTGAGTAGTCATCTCAAGTGGGTGTCATATGTAAAATAGCTTACTGCTGGCTAGGGCCAGGGCATAACTATTAAGAATATGTATTATAATTCTGATAGCTATAGGTACTGGTGAATACCAAATTGAACCATAGCATTCAGTTTTACCTTTCTTCGATTCAACATGGCTATATGAACTTGATCCTTGATCCTGTATGACTGATACGTGCGCCACATGAGACGTTTTGAATAATCCTTATGCGTTTCGGCTTTCAGACATTGGGAACCTAATGACAGGGGGTCATGAGTCCAGGGGCTACACAGAAAAAAATCCAGAGTCGCCAAACCTGGCACTGCCTTGTCAATCTGACAAGGAAATGGGCTGGCAAGCAAAACTCTTCAGTTAGAAGACCCAACTAGCTCCACCTGGTGCATGCCAGCCCTAAACTTGTTTAGAAGTTATTCACCATTTCCTAATGCAGGTGGCCATGGTTTAGCATAAATGTGTACCCTTGGGAATAAATTGATTAATTCCTATCTTAATATAATACTGAGTATTACCATACCTATATGTTAATATGGAGAATTCTGTTAAGTATCTAGGAAAAACATAAGATAATGTATGCATGGGTTTGGCAGCATTGATGAAATAGATGATAGGTGTAGAGTGAACACACCTCTTTTTTGTCATTCACCAGCACAGAAGTAGACACATGTCCCTGCTATTGGTGACATTGGTATGATCCACACATATGCCTACAGTCCATTGCTGATGAGTATAGCCTATCCTCAGTAAAAACTTGGTGATACATTATGTGAACCCTTGGTGACACTAGTGTATTAAATATCACTTCTATAATGTGGTTATGTATTTAAACAAATTGATAAAATAATCTTGTCATCTGGAACCAAACCAAACTCATACATTTGAAACCCTAGACCTACCACCCTTATGCAATGATGAGCCCCAGCTGTGGCTAATCTAGGCCTGCATCAACTATCTTAGTTAGACGACCTTGCCAAGTCTAGGGTCGTCTTGTGGGATGGTAACCTGGCAGGTTGTCAAATTGAAAAGTAGAAGCTCGTTGATTCTATGCTGTTCACTTAAAAGACCCTAGGGTCATCCTGTAAGACGACCTTATGGACTCCAGAGCTCTCCAGAGTTTTTCAGTGTAGGTTGAGAGGGGGGATTTCACCATGGATCCATGTTGATAAACGTTGCTGGCACAAACTCCTGAGTTATGCAGTTTCGGCTATTTCAGGCCTTATACCCCTAAAAGTGAAAAGCTGTGCATCTTTTAAAAAAAGTCTTCCCCTCTTCTAAAACTATTAAATGAGGCCTAGAAAACGTGTCATTGAGGAAACCCGATCCTATATTCAAATTAGGACCGACCCTGCCATTTTCCCCATTATTCAAACTAAAAAAAGTGTCTGACATCAGGAATCTGCTTTTTTTACATTTTCCTGATATCCCTATTTGAAATTTCCCTATATATCACGCCACATGTATGACGTAGCAGGCACACACTCTTGAACTATGCAAGTCGGATGTTGGTGGATGTTTTAAAGCGTGAATCCACTGAGGCAAAATCCGTCGGATCGGATGCACCTCACAATGTTAAACCTATGGGCGAATCTCGTCCGATCCGACGGAAGTAGTGGCAGGGACCCGACGCAGGGATCAAATTCAAAATGCCTTTGTACACTTTTCTTATGCCTCTGCTAATAACCACCTTTGCACGATACCGTGTACTCCATGGATATAAAGTGTTAAAACATTAAAAAAAACATGATTCTCTCCATGTCTTTTAGTTTTACCTCTTGTAAATGCCTTCTTGGTCTTATTGAAGAAGGCATCTGGCATCAAGCCTATGGCCACTGCCGTTTTTACACCATTTTATGTCTGTCATTTTGGCGGTCTCCGCGGGCCACACTCATGTGATGATTTCGCCGTGGGATTGGCGACCCTTGACCTACAGCATGTTTCTCTGAAGTTGCTGAAGCTTCCTTGTCACTGTCTCTGTCTATCTGTCTCTGGCCCTGTTTGTCTGCCTGTCTCTATAGATGTCTGTATTTCTGTATGTCTATATCTGTCTGCCTGTCTTTCTGTATGTCCACTGTGTTTTTTGAATGTCTAGAAATGGGGTAATTGTTGGTTTGTTTTAGGGTCTAATTATATCCCATATTTTTTTATGTATTTACTAAAACTGATAACTGACCTTGCAAATTCCCCCCTTGATGGAACATTTGAGTGCAGACCAAGTGTATGATAAGGGGTGTAGGCACTTTGCAGCATCTGGATAAAATAGGACAATACCTGTAGGGGTAAAGGTGTTGTAACCATTTTTCACCACCATCAGCTTGACCATTTTTGAGTTGGTCAGGAGTGGGATGCCCCCTGAAGACTAGACTGCACAGTCTTCATTATGATCACTCAGTGATAACTCAGGTTATTTCCGTAATGTAGGAACACCTTATAATATATGCAAAAAGGCGGCGCCTGATTTATGAAGACACGGTGAATGATATACATCTTTGATGTCCTACTCTTGGCGGGACACTGCATATAAATTAGACTTTTTTTTAAAACAGGTAAATGACTTTGAAGTGCCTTGTCAGCCGACGTGCGTTCTCTGACCACCGACAGAAGGGGTCCATGCCAGGGGTCCATGGTTATGCTGGTGCCGTCTGTCTATGGCACGCCGATAGGGTAAACTCTTGAGAAGCTTGGGTTCTGTGCACAGAATAATCTTGATTTACGTTTTCAATACAGAAACCCACTTTCGTGAACAGAGTGTGGGTATTCGAGCAATTCCCCTCCTCGATGAGTACTCCTCTAGTATAGAGGCCACGTAGGGACTATTGCTTTTGATGGCTTTATAATTAGTATATTGTAGCATAATACCAGTGGACTGGTTTTGGTTGCCATAGAAACAGAAACAGAAGTTATCAGAAGTAAGCTTTAAGAAAACATCAATATATATGGAACATATTTGTCATCGTGTTGAATAAACCCGACTTACAGATATTTAAGTTTTGTGTCCTTTTTCTTTTACGAATAATCCTCAGATACTTCACTGACAACCCCAATGAAAGATGCCCTCCATTCACGGCGGAATTCTTTGAGTACATTATGTAACAACTGGTACCCATTGTGACAGCTGTTATCAGTGCTCATTTCACCAGTACCAGTTTAATAACGATGATAACAACTTGCAATGCAAAATATATCTAAAGGAGCCACAGATGTAGGCCTACCTCGACCACCTTATTTTTTGTAATATTAACAAGGTCGAATTTATTGTATTTAACATCAATTGGAACTATTATTTATGTTTCATGGATTGGGGCTTTTTGTTCTTTCCTAGAAATTGCCTAATGGAATACCACTTTTTACCTTTACTGGTGAAGAAAGCAATAAAAATGTGCTCAAAACTCAAACTCAATCTCAGCATCATATCGTCCCATATCGTCTGTGCATGCTGGCCTGCAGTAAAGCAGCATGAGACAGTGGGAGTATACAGGTAAATCATGTGCTGTGAGACAGGCCGACATGGACGCCGTGCTGGGGGTGACGCCCATCTACACACACAGGACCTTGATCGTGTGTCCCGCGTCATCTTCACGTCACGTCATAAAGCAGGGCCACGTGCCCGCCGGCCACCCGGGGCTCCTCTACGTCACCCCGCCGGAAGTGCACAAGGACGCAGCTGAAGCTGCTGAGGTAGTCTGGGTACACTTGTACACATAGCACTAGGGGAGGGGGGCAGGACGGGTGGGTGGGTCTTTTAAAGGGGTTAACTAGCTATAGGGTCGTAACAGGTCGATCACACACTGACAACCCGGTGGTGTAGGAAAAGGAGGGGGAGGCAGGGGGGCCTAAATATGTTTGGGCCCTACCAAAATTTGCCAAGACCCTATCATATAATACACAAAATTCCCAAAAGTTACCTCTCCCACATAGGGAAAACATGTGGGTAGAGAGGCCTACAGGGCCAAATCAAAATTAAAGGGTGCTCAAAACTACTTTTTAATGAAATTCCAATACAAAGTGTGTATATGCGCCATATCACATGATGTCCAATGCTTGACATTGGTTGTAGTGGGCCCCCATGCCCCCCCCTCCCCATCCAATATAGATGTGCTTCCGACGCCTCTACAAGCAGGTTAGTTTGGGTTGCAAGTTGTAACCCAAAGTGTTTACTGAACACCCTTGGGTGTTCACGGAGAGTATACCCTGCAGTTCACCATAACTCACTAGTTAATGTAAATAACATTCAGTATACAAGTTTTTTTTTCGGTGTTCTCAACGATAAATGGCAGCAATTTTATTTCCTATCCATGTACTTTTTTTTTTTAAGATTGAGAAAAATACAACCTGGGACAAAATCGACTACAGTAGATGGATAAATTAGTCACATCTCTAGTCCTATAGTTTCTACCTGGTGACCCCAGAAACACCGCTCCTGTTCGGGGCCTGGGGCGACAACGGGGCTAGGGGGGGGGGGGGGGCGACGGTGGGCACGTGCCACGTGAGATAACGCGAGAATCAGATAAGGCGAGACGAGGCGAGATAAGACGAGTACATAAAGCTTGTAAAGGAAGTGGGCCCGTGACCCCGGTTATCTGAATTATCTTTTTTAAGCAGGGCGTTAAATGTGGCCGACGGTCGTTGGGCTAAAATAAATTAAGGGATGTTTCAGGGGATATAGAATTGTAACGTTTCTGTGCTCTGTATATCATTGCCCGTTACTCCTGAAAGTATATCTATCAGCTCTTGATGGATGATCAGACGTTAGGGTTTGTTTATATTCGCATTTTCTTAGATCCGTTTGAGTCTGATTTGTGAGAATAGCTCCGATCTGATGACAAAATCGGGTAGTAGGCCTAGAGTCCCAGCTTATCCCTACTTTGCAATTTTCTTATAATTTTTTTAATATTTAAAGAAAGTCTAGAAATATGAAAATGGTTATAGTATTGCATAAGACAAAAGTTGGCTCTGCTTTGTTCAGACACTGTCTGCGTATCCGGCCTGAAACAAAGCTCATTCCTTTGCCCATGCCTAAAATTGGGCCTACTCTTTTATTTACCGGGGTATACAGAGAGAATCTAACTTCCCCGGTCCTTAGTCTGAAGTGGCTATCTCAGGTTAGTCATAGGGACATTGATCAGGCATGACCAACAAAGAGAGAAGAAACAGCGTCAAAAGGGAGTCCAGGTTGCCTCCAAAATGACTCCCCTCGCTAGGGGAATCCAGGTCGCCCAACGGAGCCTAGGTGACTCTCTGGCTGAGTCACCTTGGTGTTTGAGACCAAATTTAGAAGTCATCTGTTATACATGCCTAAAATTATTAGGTCTGAAAATTACTTTTGAAAAAGGCTGGATTATTGACGTTGATGAACTGCAGGCGGCTAATTATAATATTATCTTCCTATTGGCAACCTAGCATGCTCTATAATTGGAGCAAAAAGGTGATCATATTGACGACCTGGGTCCTCACTTATGATCACTTTAAAAATCACCAGGGTACTAGGGGAGACCGGGGCACGTTGAACCGCTTTGACACCTTTATTTTTTTCCTGCCCTTGCTAAAGGGATCTGAACTTTGATTTTGTATCAAGCAGTTACCTTGTATCATTGCGATATAAGAGAACCTACTGCAAGACAAATGTGGTCTTTTCTTGTATTTTTCTTGAGTTAAAAAAAATAAAATCTTAGGGTGGTTCAATGTGCCCCATGCCCGGGGTAGGTTGATCCACCCACTGGGGCACCTTGAACCACATGCATTGAACGATCCAAGTAATCACCAATATAGATCGATAATTGAAATTTTGGCTGGAATTAGTTGCTATTGTTACTTCTGCATAGGATTGAATATAAAAATTACATATTTAATGCACGAAAGTCACTCAATTATAGTTTCTATAGAAGTGACTGACTTTAGCCTGGGCTCCACTAGGGCGACACAGGTCCTTGCGAAACGAGGCGATCCTTCTAATGTTTTGTTCTTGTATATTTCGCCTCATTTCGCCTCATTTCGCGGCAGTGTCGCCTCAAGAAACGCCAGGAGTAGGGCGAAATCAGGGCGAAATCAGGGCGAAACCAGGGCGAAACCAGGGCGAAACTGCCGCGAAATGAGGCGAAATGAAGCAAAATGTGAAAATCAAAACATACAAAAAGATCGCCATGTTTCGCAGGTACCTGTGCCGCCGTAGTGGAGCCCAGGCTTTTGTGCCTTACAGATTTTTCTTACGGTCAAATTAAACCAGTTTAAGAGTATTCCTGTTATTTGTTAAGTCTGAATAAATCTTTAATTACATTCTTCTATAATGTAATGCACTGTTCTGCCTCTGAAAGTGATAAATCTGGGGATAAAGACACTGTAAATATGTTACACAAGAATTTTTTCACAAACCGCAAACTATGTATTTTATGATAATTTTATAACCAAATTTTTTTGAATTTGTTTATGTCATTATCCATTTTATCTTCCCTTGATACACTACTAACATTGCATCATTATTCAGTCATTTAATTGTCTAACACCATTGCCGAAGAGCATGGCTCAAGGTGCCCCATTTTTTGTGGCTCAATGTGCCCCGTGCTCGTCATCACAGATAAGATTGATGTCATTCAAAATACATAACACACCCAGCAGTAAAGTTGGGCTCTATTCAAGGGTTCATATGTATACTTCTACCTCCATAGAGATATTAGGCCAGCAATGTTTTTTTAACGACACAAGAACAAAAGTTTAACAATTGCAAATATCTACTTTCAAGGCCATAAACTTTTAATGTTGTCTAACTTTCTCATCAGCATCCTAAAATCAGCATGATGTTGTTGAACTGAACTGTCTATATAAGGGGGTAATGTGGTAGGCATACTGCCAGAAAATTTCCAAAGGAATAGCAAAGAGAGCGGACGGCTCAACATACCCGGGTGGTCAACGTGCCCCGGTCTCCCCTACCCCTCGACCCAATCAAAATGATCACCCTTAAGTCATCACTAACAAATATCTCATACAACATATGCTTTTCAGTGCATGCTAAGCTTACAACCAAATGTAAAGTTTTATATGTTCAATAAGGCTTTTTGATTTGTAGACAAAAACTAATGTTGAGAAATAACCAAAGTACGTCCCAGCATCGATCAGCCCATCCTAACTCGCATAATTGTTACAGTGTAACTTGGCTATAACGAATTTGGTATAACGAGGACTGTTAAATAAAGGGCTAGTATATCACTGTTTCCAATACCCCTTAGATACATTATGATTAACTCTGTTACAAGGAGCTATCGAGGCTCTAAAACCAAGTACTTCGTGGTAACCAAGAACCCATTCTAGACATGTCCAAATAGAATATCGAAACTTTAAGCTTGAACAGGCATCAATTGAAACTTAGAATTCTGGATTGCGAAACGCTGTTTCTGCTCCTGGTTAATTATTAACACATATCTCCAACTTTACCAAAAATCACAAAGTCAAAATCTATATGACCCAAGAGTGAGGCACTAAACATTCTGAAATACGTGATTTATAACTTCATTCGAAAACCGGATTAACCCTTTCCCTGCTGGCCTTCAAAAATGCAATTTGGACCTTAACCACCGGCCCTATGCCATGAGAATATGTTAATATGTAAGTAAGTCATCCCTGGCTCGATGGCTAAAGAGGGAAAAAAGTTGCATTGGCTACAGAATTTACATTTTTCTGACAAGAGGACATTGTATTTATGCAGAAATATTTTTGGATTGGTTCAAAAATACTTAATATTTGTTTCATAGGGTAGCAGTAAACAGGTGGTATTGCTGTCACTGGACAGCACTGTTGCTGCCCTGTGGCAGCAGCGGTTTTTCAGGGGTATTTCAGATGCTGCCCAGAGGCAGCAGCGGCCCTTAAAGGGTTAAAGAATATAGATGTAGATAGTTCTATGTAATCATGCATAGACCTTACAAGAGGTCTTTTCGTTAGCACTTGAGAGTCTATCAACATTCATCAGATAATGCTCTAACCTCAGGCACTCACCGATCAACTCACTCAATCAAAACCCGACATAGCATGCATAATTGAGCATGATCTGTCATAATTAAAGACCAATCAATCAGGTCAAACTCTCAGATGGGTAGACCACCCTGATCGGAGCATGCTACAGTAACTCTTGGGTTGGCCGGATGGGGATTGTGAGAACATTATAATATTTACATATTATCATGCATGCATTCAAAAAAGAGTGGTAGTTATTCCCTAAAGCTGGGGCCCGACTAACCGATTTTCTTGTCGATTCTCACAGAAGTAAATCTGTCAGATCATGGTGACATGGATGATCAGGTATCAGGGCTTGTATATATTTACATCTGTTTGTGTCCGATTTGACAACAAAAATTGAGTGTAGTGGGGTCCCAGCTTAGAGCCCCATGCACTTACACTTTTCAATAGACTATAACTATATTCAAGAGAGGCGACACATGCATAGGAAACGAAGGTGTTTGAAGACCCTACACACACAGAAAAGTGAGAGTCATTGTCGCTAAAACTACCCTCACTTGAGGGTCAGGCACTGCCTGACTCTCAGGTGAGGGTAGTTTTAGCGACAATGACTCTCACTTTTCTGAGGGTGTACTTGTTTCGAGTGTTATACTTTTCAACAGAGATATATTTCTGTTTTAATATTATGAAGCGACTGAAGTATTGTTGGGAGCGATTTAGAGACAGAACCTTGATGATGTCATTTCCCTCTCGGTTACAATTGCTATTAGGTCCGCGCAGCATTAAAATGACAGTTTATCACAATTGGTATAAGATTTATTTTTCCATCACGAGTTAACATTTTTATAGGTATCCATAGTGGACTCTCCTAATAGACCTATACTAGCTGTTACATGTTCTTTAGATTGGTGTATACCTTTTGTACTACTGTTTAATCACGTTCTACCCCATATCCTTATGCAAATAGTGAAAAGAAGAGTCCTACTTCAAGCTTGACCGTCATGGTTGAAGTGAGGCCAAAAGCACTTTTGGATATAGTTCAGTTTTGATTCACAAGAGGGCTCTTAAGAGGTGGGAGCTCAGCTCTTACAGGCACAAGGGTGAATATGTTTTAGCTGGACAATGCTCATGGTCTCCTGTCCAAACACTGCTGCCCTCTGGTGGAACTGTTATTTTAGTCTATGTATGGAAAATGCTGCACTTATTCCCTGACGGCCCAGCTTTAAGATGAATGTTCTAATCAAGTGTCCGACTCCAGGTGCACTGAAACCCCAAAAGAAGTATAAAATATGTTCACTACTGAAATATTAGTAATCAATAAAGAAACTGGTCTGCATTGTCCATGCGTACCGTTCGATGAGAAAGTGGGTGATTTAGAGATAATTGTATTAAATCGCTTATCACGTTCTCCTTGAAAAAGAACTTCCGAACACACTGCTACCAGATCGGGCTACTGAAGAAGAGTGTGACGTCCGCAAATGGGGAATCTATACTCAAAACATGGTGAGTATAACACTGGATGGCTATCCTTGGAGGTGCGATGTCGCTTCCCATATCCAGGCACCATTATATGGCATTTTGTTATAACGCTTTTGATTGGTTCCCCAGGGGCATGTCTGCTAATCACATAAATAATGTACCTGGTCGCTGGGGATCTGTAGCAGGGGTGGGGGGCTTTTTATGCTGACATACCAGACAGCTCCATGTACTTATATCACACAGAAGGTTCCTCAAAATGCCGATAAGACTCATAAATCTATACATATGTGCTGTACATCATGCTCTGTCTGTGCCCTGTCATTATCAGCATCCAGGTAGAATTTACAGCACATAAATTGACATTTTAATGTTCAACCAGATGTATATGCACACATGTTGATGCCCCTCCCCCCCCCCCTGCTATACTTCATCTTCTTCAAGATTCTTATCTCCCTATCAGTGACACGTTCATATTTGATCAGTTTTATCAATTATCCCAATCGTTTGATTGGCGCCAGGTGGTTTGTTGATATTTCTTTACTGAAACGTTATATGCATATTCATGAAACTTGCATTATAATTATTATCTTCCCAGAGGGAATCACACCTTTACAGATGACTTTATATTATGTAGGCATATTCTATCACCAGATGTCAAATTATTTCCAAATTTTAGCCTGTGCGGTCATCACACCTTTTGGGCATTATTGATGAAGGCGGTTGCAATTTAACGTCTACTCACTCCCCTTCTTTCTACCATGGCCTCGACCCGAAGAGAATTTGTACAGTGCATGGAGGTATATATCTTTACTCTAACGTGGAGTTTACAGTTGTTATGAGGCCAAAAGAAGGGTAAAATGGTCTAGAAAAGTATGAATATTTCCCCCAAAAAAGTAGAAAAAATGATTATGTGGCGGTTGTTAATGTGATAAGTAACAACAATAATCTGTATGCAGATAAAGCAGTCAGTGTGAGGTACAGGTTTCAGAAGTCAAAGGTTCATATGGGTAACAGCACAGGTATATACTGTTTGGGAACTGTTCGGCACAATGCTACAGATTCAGCTAATGCTGGCAGAGCACTCTACATGAAGGTCAGTAGTGGGGTGAGGTATAGGTACAATCCATGGTGC
Organism: Harmothoe impar; assembly: GCA_947462335.1. Taxonomy (NCBI): domain Eukaryota; kingdom Metazoa; phylum Annelida; class Polychaeta; order Phyllodocida; family Polynoidae; genus Harmothoe; species Harmothoe impar. Next base: position 41,367,616 of record OX381711.1, on the reverse strand, counting down.
TCTGATCAGAAATGTGAAAATACATGACTGGGAACCTTTGGAACTACAATACATATTTAGGCCAAATTTTAAAAAGGTGTGTTTAAGGTTATCCGACCCTACCTAGCAAAACAGGGCCAATCCTAGAAATGTTTATTCAATTTTGAGAAAGTGAAGTGATTTTTGGGCTATTTCACAGTCAATTTGATAGTCCACGAGTTGAAACCATTGTCCGTGAGTCTGCGCTGAAGTTTGCGAGTCAATTTATAGGTACTTTTCAGGCCAAAGTTTAAAAAAAAAAGAATCCGACCTACCCTACACCCTCAGAAAAGTGAGTCATTGTCGCCAAAACTACCCTCACCTGAGAGTCAGGCAGTGCCTGACCCTCAGGTGAGGGTAGTTTTAGCGACAATGACTCTCACTTTTCTGTGTGTGTATCTAGATTTTCAGATTATGTAACCTGAAACACAGCTTTTATTCTTTATTGGCCTTAGACATGGTATGGTAGGAAGGGTTCAACTCATAGTCGAAGACTGAAAGCCTGATGCTTGTAGGAACCATCGGCGCGCATTTCAGGCACACACAGTAAAGTAAAGGAGTCGCCACGACTCTGACAGCCAGAGTTGCAGTTTGTCTCCCACGTGACACCTGAAGAGGAGAGTCGAATGAGTTTGACTCTCCGTTCCTGAAGAGTCAACAGCAGTTGACCCATCAAAAGGGGGAGTCAAAATTGAATACATGAGTGCATGCAGGTCGGGTGGATTGTGTATCTATAAAGAATCAAAACTGTGTGGCATGTAAAGATTATCTAAAGTATAAATAGTGGCTCTGCCTTGTGGTTGCCACTGGTACCAAATTAGTGTTGGTTGCCCCACCAGGTGGTTTCATATGCAACTACTATCAGAGTCAACACAATTTTTATTTGACTCTTCATGAAGGGTCAAACTACAAAATTAATGACTCTGCTGTGGGCAGAGTCAACTGCACTTGACTCTGCACTGATAGAGTCAAGAGGGAGAGTCAATTTGTACAAGGAGCAAGTGGTATGACTGGAGTAGCTGTGACCCCTCCACCAGAGTCATCATGACTCTGCTACCAGAGTCAACTAGAGTTGACTATGGTAAAAGAGTCATGGCGACGCCTGTACTTCTCTCTGTGCACAAGAGAACACATCATCACCTAGCACATCGGGCATTGGCCTTAGTAAGACTAATCAGCTGAAGGCGGCAACTAAGAACAAGCAAACAACCAGTATGTCTATTCAGTAAAGTAATTTAATTCTATCTGGGTGAAATCCGAAACCTACAAATAGAAAAAAGGGGGGGGGCACCATTTTGCTAGCCCCGGTCTTGTGACGGCAACCCAACCCCTCTATTTGTTCGCACTAGGGTCTGATAGGCCATGATTTAAAACCTATTTACAGCCAGAAGACATGTAGAAATGTGGAAATGCATGACTGGAAACCTTTGGAACTACAATACGTAATTATTAAGACAAGGCACATCATTACTTGGGTCACCACTTGGGTGGTCAGATACTACATTGTGTTAGGTATCCAATGTTTAATAAGAGGTACCCCTGCGAGTGGCCTGGATGATTGTGATTGTAGCCTGGAGCCTGCTGTGGGCAGAGTCAACTGCACTTGACTCTGCACTGATAGAGTCAAGAGGGAGAGTCAATTTGTACAAGGAGCAAGTGGTATGACTGGAGTAGCTGTGACCCCTCCACCAGAGTCATCATGACTCTGCTACCAGAGTCAACTAGAGTTGACTATGGTAAAAGAGTCATGGCGACGCCTGTACTTCTCTCTGTGCACAAGAGAACACATCATCACCTAGCACATCGGGCATTGGCCTTAGTAAGACTAATCAGCTGAAGGCGGCAACTAAGAACAAGCAAACAACCAGTATGTCTATTCAGTAAAGTAATTTAATTCTATCTGGGTGAAATCCGAAACCTACAAATAGAAAAAAGGGGGGGGGGCACCATTTTGCTAGCCCCGGTCTTGTGACGGCAACCCAACCCCTCTATTTGTTCGCACTAGGGTCTGATAGGCCATGATTTAAAACCTATTTACAGCCAGAAGACATGTAGAAATGTGGAAATGCATGACTGGAAACCTTTGGAACTACAATACATAATTATTAAGACAAGGCACATCATTACTTGGGTCACCACTTGGGTGGTCAGATACTACATTGTGTTAGGTATCCAATGTTTAATAAGAGGTACCCCCGCGAGTGGCCTGGATGATTGTGATTTTAGCCTGGAGAAGAAGTGTCAGTCACATTGTGATCCTTGACAGTCGGATGGGACTCAAATTGGTCATCCTTCCCTCCTCTAATTTACACATCACAACAGCAGGACAATCAGCTCTCTATCTTACATGTTGACGGCAGCCTTTATACTTATTATAGGCTCGGAACTAAACCTCAATCAACCATCTGGCAGTTGTGACAGCAGAGATGCACTGTCAACTGTCACAAGTTGTCAATGTAGGTTCTATATGATGACAACCTGGCGTCAGTGCCACCCAGCGGCTTCCCCATGCAGGGACAGCAACCTTCCCATCATGCACTGGGGCCTTTAGGGGGCCGGAAGGAGTGACAGCTCTCCCTAGGGGTATTTGTTTGAACTCCAAAAGGGGGAAGAAAAAGTTTTAAGATTTCCTTATTTTCCTTGTGCTTTTGTCAAGTCTGTTTCACCAAAAATAATCAATGCCTCTTTTGTTCGTTGACAATTTCTAATTGTGTCATTAATTACAAACTTGATATCAGGAATGTCTACTGTGGCATATGGCAGTTACATAGGTCCACAAAAAGTAGGTTGGCCTACATGCTGTTATACTGCTGCATGGGAAGGGTGGGGGGGGGGCATGGGTCTCTCCTTTGATCTGCTTTAAGGAGGCTTATTCTGTTAGCTGCATGTATGGTTTCATTCAGATTAATGTGCAGCTATTCTATATCGAATTCTAATGGAGCTTTAATTTGTAAACGCATTAAGGGATTATTCAAAATAATAAGATATGGGGCAGGCTAGTGTCATACGATTATTAAAGACACCTTTAGCAATTTCTCCATTCCTGGGTCATTAAATGTAGACATAGACTAAGAGTTAGGCTAAGTGTAATATCCCTTTGATGGCTGTGCATAAATTGAAAATCACTGTAGACATTTCATAGATGCTAAAATTAAAATGAAGGCCTCACAGCATTTACCTGTGAGCATCGGTGGTTCAGTGGTAGAATGCTCGCCTGCCACGCGGGCGGCCCGGGTTCGATTCCCGGCCGATGCACATCCTTTTCCTCACATATATAAGACCCTATAAAATAAAGTGTAGCAGCTGAATTCACTGATCATGGACCAGCGCGTGCTGATATGTTAGCCTATGATGTTGACCGTCTGCAGTTTTGACTGACTGCAGACCTTTGCGCATGATCTCTTTTCTCATCAAGGGTCAATTCAATTTTCACTAAAGTGCCCCCCCCCCCCCCCGCCCCTCTCATCATCATGACCATAGTGTATGTAGCAGCAGTAATACAATGGATAGGGTTTAGGGCTTACTCTTTGCTCTCACCAAGGATTCATACTTTTCTGGGTTTTACGGGGCATTACCAAAAGACTTAGACAAGGAACATTAACCAGCAAAATGCTTTTGATCAGAGTCCATAAGGCTCACTTCCTACTTTTGACCTCACCTCAAAATTAATACCACAAGGGGCTCATTTTCAACACCCACCAACACACTCAGAAAAGTCAGCGTCATTGCCGCTAAGACCACTCTCACCTGAAAGTCAGGCAGTGCCTAACTTTCAGGTCAGAGTGGTTTTAGCGACAATAACGCTGACTTTTCTGAGTGTGAACCCTACCAACCTCCCTGCCACAATTTCCCCATACGTTATTAATGGACAGCCGTTTGTGTGAAACAGCACATTTTCTAAGCAGTTAGTAACACAACAGCTCAAAGATAATATTTTATTTCAAATAACAGCATTCCTAGCTTACAGAAATGTAATGTCATTCACGCGTCGACATTGTGAGCGCCGGCTGATTCTGACCAATTAGATTCGCTGTAACATCATCAGACAAGGCCGGTCACAGTGTGTGATTTCCGGTCAAGTTATCATTAAAACAGGTCCCCCGAATGGTGAGAATCAGTGGGAGTGGCTAAACCTGCCACCACCAGGATAGGTGACAAGCCTTGCATATAGACTCCCAATGTTGACATTTTTGGCATTATCATCCCTGGATAGGTTTCACAAAGTAGGCCTTCGTGTGCATGTTCAAGAGGGATGAACTATATATGATATCTAGGTATTATAAATAAATGGAGATGACATGCAATAACAGTTGTTTTAGTACAAATGTATAGCTTTTCAGGACTGCCCTCTAGATACAGAGATACCTTGATGTGATCCGTTTGTACAGGAAGTGATTCTGGTTCTGTAAGTACCTATTGAGTTAAAGAAAAACAAATATCTATCGCTTTTGTATGTCTGCTAAGTCATCAAATTATCCTACAAGTATGTGGCAAACAAAATAAATACAGTTTTAGCTTGATGTTTTCTTTGCTGTTACCGTACATGGTCCTGCAGGTCGATGGTTTATTCTAACAGTCTCACTCTGGTTTCTCTTTCGCATATGATATTACCAAAGAGCAAATAATGACTGGTGATAAAAGAGTCCACATTCTAGTGGCTGGAATATGCATTTTCCTTGATATTTGTTTTCTATACGTTTTCTTTGATAACCAGGTTAAATTTGGAGCAAAATTGATATGATCAAAAAGAGTGGGGTAAGGCATGCAGAAATCTGCGGAATCTATCAGTTTTAAACACTCCTTCTCGATCACTGTTCAAAAATATCTCTTTGGGTACATGTTGTATTTTGATTGACGAAGTACATGCAAAGCTAACCTATGGAGGATAAGCTGAAGTGGACTAGCTCTTACTATTAATTGCTTTTTGACACCATTTTATAAAGTCTGTAGATCGTAGATGGCTTGCTCTTGTACTCCATAATGTTTGATAATACATGTACCTTCTGTACCTCATGCGAGTACATAGTTTATTCTAAAACTTAGTGTTTAACAGTTCCTCTATGTCATCCTTGATGTCGATGGTTTGAAAATAACGGCTGTATCGGCGGAAGGGTACGCCGTCCCGACCTATGAGGAACTTTTCAAAGTTCCAGGAGATGTCTGTGCGAGTGACGGGCGACCAGATGATGCACTGAGGGTCGCCCATGAGGGAGGTGGCGTCATCTGCTGGGTGGGGCAGGGACTGACGGAGGTACTGGAACAGGGGGTGTGCCCCCGACCCGTTCACCTCCACCTTACCCAGCACTGGGAACTTGGGGATGAAGCCATTGCCGGGCCGCACATGGCATAGCGAGTTGAGAATCTCATCGTTAGAAGTGTTTTCCTGTAGTGGTATAGAAAGAATCAGAATTGAAATGACTTTAAGTGGTATTAGGGACCTTTAGCAAACCCGACGTAGCTCATTTAACGCAGACGTATCCTATACCTTTAGCACTGCTACGTCTGCGTTTAATGAGCTTTTACGTGGTTGCTAAAGGTCCCTATTATCTAGTTATGTGCACATATCTAAAGAATTTGAAATGATTATAATATTATGCACACATGTCAGACAAAGAAACAAGGACATTTTCTCTTTTGTGCCATTTATTATATCAGGCATGAATGGTTATGCTGTGACGAAAATTATAATCTTCTTACAGCAACCATTAATTAGCCAGCAAATTAGTTCCAGCTCGTGTCACCTTGTAAACCCCTTGAAACAGATTCACACAGTTCTGATAGCTTAAATGCATATTTATACTCAAGGACAATGTGCATGATGTCTTAAACCAAGCTGTTGTCTTTTTTTTAAACTTCATGATAGTGTGCTAAAATGTGAAAAATATGCCATATTAATATAGGCCTAATTCTTAGAAGCAACAGTAGCCTATATACTTGCCATAGGGTGCCATAGTACAACGTAGCCTTGTGCATTGCTATAGTTGGTGGAATCATATTTTATACAATAAAATGCTATTATTTCACTGTAGGCCTGATAAGTATTTGTACCTGGTCCATACATGGACCAATACCAAAATAGTTCGCACATGTAGCAGAGGGTATGCAGGCCTTTATCCAAATTATACTCAGTAGAATTAGGGGTGTTAAAGCCCTGCAGTATTTCAATATAACAAAGAGACTATGTGTGTTTGAAATGTGTTAGTGTGTGCCAGAGGAGAAACGTTATATATGACACTGCATACACATTGTGCAGCAGGCTGTGTCTCACGAGATCGGTCCAATGGGAAAGTCTTTAACTGGGTGCAATCTTCAATCGGGTGCAATCGTTTACCGGCTTGATATAGAAAACTATTATATCTCATCTGATAAAGTATGCCTTGAATCACACATAAATAATGCCATCATAGATCATCTGCACTCGTGGCCGAGTGGTTAAGGCGATAGACTAGAAATCTATTGGGCTCTGCCCGCGCAGGTTCGAATCCTGCCGAGTGCGAAAACTTTTTTCTCCAGGTAAGTAGTTATACCAAATGTAGTAGGCTTCTGCATGTAGTAATAACTACACAACTAAAGCTACCCGGTAAATAAAAGTCTTCGCACTCGGCAGGATTCGAACCTGCGCGGGCAGAGCCCAATAGATTTCTAGTCTATCGCCTTAACCACTCGGCCACGAGTGCAGATGCTCAATGAGTTCATTATTTATGGTTAATTCAGGGCATATTTGATTAGATGAAATGAAACAGAGACCTTTAGCAAACAGGGACCTTTAGCAACCACGTCATGAAATGTAGACGTAACTTAGGGTTTTACCATTACCACCAATCAGGGGCGGATCTAGGATTTTTGAAAAGGGGGGGGCGCTGTTATGCCTACAGCATTGGGGGTGTTGAACCATCTAAATTAAAATGTACAGAAAAATAGGGGGGGCGCGCGCACATTGCACCCCCCTGGATCCGCCCCTGCCAATCCGCATATAATTTCTTTCATCTGCATTTATTAGGGACCTTTAGCAAACCTGACGTAGCTCATTAAACACAGCCGTGGCAATGCTAAAAGCATAGGGTACGTCTGCATTTAGTGAGCCACGTCGTCATTGCTAAAGGTCACTATATTTACCTACGTTGGATTTGCTAAAGGTCCCTACTATATCATTACATTTCATCTAATCAAATATGCCCTGAACACTGCTGAATCAACCATATATAATGAACCCACTGAGCATCTGCACTTGTGGCCGAGTGGTTAAGGTGACTTTTATTTACCAGGTAGTTATGTAGTTATTAGGGACCTTTAGCAACCACGTAAAAGCTCATTAAACGCAGACGTATCCTATCCTTTCAGCACTGCTACGTCGGCGTTTTATAAGCTTTTACGTGGTTTGCTAAAGGTCCCTATTACTACATGCAGAAGCATTTAGCATAACTACTTACTTGGAGAAAAAAGTTTTCGCACTCGGCAGGATTCGAACCTGCGCGGGCAGAGCCCAATAGATTTCTAGTCTATCGCCTTAACCACTCGGCCACGAGTGCAGATGATCTATGATGGCATTATGTTATATTCAGATCATACTCAATTGGATGAAATATAATGATATAGTGTGATATTTTGGAGCTTGGTAGGGCCATATTCTATAATTAGGGACCTTTAGCAAACCCAACGTAGCTCATTTAACCTAGACGTATCCTATCCTTTCAGCACTGCTACGTCTGCGTTTTGTGAGCTTTTACGTGGTTGCTAAAGGTCCCTACTAAGTGTTAACAATGGATTAGTGGGGACATGGGCGACCGTCGGAGCGGACCACAGGCAGATTGGCCAGGTTGGTACAGGTTAACTTCTCAACTGCAACACTTTGGTTGTACAAGGCGTCAATAGGTGGCGTGTATGCATAGGTTATACAACTGGATGCCTAATCCACGTTATAGGTGGCACCACCACCACATATAACCCACTGTAGTAGACTTTGGAGGACCCGGTAATCTGTTTGCCTATCTCTTTATCTAGTTACAGGTGTGAATAGTATGTGTAGTACACACAACTGGCTTGCAAATATTCTTTAGGACTCTTTTTCATACTGATGATATCATTCAGAAAAATGTGGATATTGATAATAAATATTCGTGTTTGTATTTATATTTATGGTTGACTTGTAAAGTGTCAATCTGGTACTGATACTCCCGTCCATGTTGGACCTCTGGAGACTTGCATGTTGTGTCATTTGTATTTTTGGATGCGTATTATACTATTTACTCTTTCTCAATATTGGCTCCTTTTGAAAGACTCAAACCGCTGTGCAATGTCAGTCAACAACATGTTATCATTGTCATGCATTATTGACTTATTTTCTGGTAAGAAACATACACTTTTATTATATATCTACGGACATACTACGGTACATATTATTTCAAATCAGATTTAAATCAAAAGAAAATTATTCGTTCGCCAGGTTCTACATGTTGTCAGCAGTCTGTAACCTAGTATTCCCTGGGAGTGTTGACACAAGAGGTAGGGCTTCTTGCAGACACGAGTCTACTCTGTTTGACATGGCCAGTAAATATTAAATGGCAGTTTATGAGTGAAAATTGGCCACGAGGCTAATATTCAGCTGTAATAATACTAGCACTTATCTGAACATAAATTTATTTATATTGAATATTGTCAAAATTAAACCAGGCATATGGTATAATTTGTGACACTAAACGGAATAATTGTGATTTCTATAGCAATCAGTGTAGGAAGTATAATCTTACACCAGAAGACTGTTCAGGAAATGAGAAGGCGTATCAGGAGAATGGATTCATCAGTAGTATGGGACTTTAATCATTGCACCAAACATACTGTGCAAAATTGAATACAGCTAAACAGTTAAAAGTCTGGTAACCTTAAGACAGGTCATATTCTGTCTGGCCTAAGGAGGTGGAGATCTCCTGGTTTAGACATGCATCCAAGCTGAGATGTTTGCCCAGATCTGCCAATTGTAGAACACTTGTATACCCCCTAGCTACTTCTGGGCCCACTACTGATCTCAACGGGTAGGTTGTCACTGTCAATTTTGTTATTAGATAATGCGGCATGTTTTCGATGATTGTAAATAAATTAGCAATAGGTTGTCAAAAGAAGATGAGCACTGATGGTACTGATGATGAGTTTATAAATAATCAAATGTACCAAACGGTGTACATCTTTGAACATTATTATCAAGTGTACAGGTAAACCGTACTAAAAGATTATCTGTATGAGTGTTATTTAGCAAAATGATTTTTATGACATCTAGTAATTAGTAGATTTTCTGATTATTTCGGTATTTTGTTCGTCCACACTGAAGATATATCGTATTGAGCACTTATCAGCTCATTATGACCATTATAAGGAAAACTGCAGGCTATTACATCATATCAAATATAATTATTATTATGATATTTATCAAAAATACACTGATAGTATTTATAATTACCTGACTATATTGAACGCTACAATACAGCTTTACTGAAGGCCTAGGACTTTTACAGAACCCTTCTCCTCCTCATATCCTATTTTAACAATGAGACCACATTAGATTACCGGTAACACTACCAAAGACCCACCTGGTGTCCAAATTGATTGCAGGGGAAAGCCAGGATCACTAGCCGATCACCAAAGTGATCAGCTAGCTCATTCAACTGGCTGTAGTCCCTGTTGGTTGTTCCTCAGAGGGATGCCACGTTCTCTATCAGTACCACTCGGTCCCTGTACTGCTCCAGGGAGGCCTCTTCCCCCTCCAGGGTCTGCACGTTAAAGTCGTAGATGCTGGATGCCATCTTCTTCTGCTGGGGTTGCTTCTTCTTGGTGGTCTTCTTGGAAGACTTGGGTCTGACTTTAGATTTGGTCGGGTAGCAGCAGGTTACTGGAGAAGAAGCCATAGTGTGTGTGTTAATTATACGTGCCCTGGAGGGGTACTGGTCTGGTGTTGGGCTATGACTGTAATGTGGGCACATCCATAGGGTAACCACCTCTACCCCTAAAATGGTGCATGAATGTTTACATCAGCATACGCGCTCCACCTAGTGAGGGCGGGGTGACATAGCAAATGGAAGTCTCAGGAATAGGCCAAGAAAGTTTTTAAGTGTTATGTGAAACTCATAATTATAATGTAACTTCTGGTTCACACACAACGTATGTAGCAAAAATAGTCTAATACAATATGCATGCATTGTATTGCTATAATGAAAAAGCACCACACATCCTCATACATGTTTGTGCTATGTCCATATCAGTGTTTAACCTTCCCACCGCCAGATTTCTCTGTATTTCTGCCAAACATTTGGAAAAAACATAAATTTAATATCAAAAAAGAATTTGAGGTTTTGGCATAGTTACTCCTTGATTATTCCCAAATGGAATGTAGGATTTGAAAGGTGATGTCATAAGCGTTAATATGATACCAAACATGTGGTACTTCGACTAGGATTTGTAAGAAAGTATTTTCATCAATTCAGCTCAGAGAATTTGGTGCTCTGGTCGCTATAGCCGCCTGCTGGCGGTAAGAGGGTTAACCCACTAAAATGTATCTCAAAATGTATGGTAGTTTTAGTGAAACCAATTAAAATAGTTACATACAACAGTAGGGCAATATACTAGTATCTAGGCAGTAGAAAGCCACAATGGTGTAGTGTGCCTCTGTCATTGAATATATGGATAATGAATAAAGGCACAATACATATAACTTATTTCCATTCATCATCTACCATGCATACTGAGCGCTGGTAGGTCTAAGCACCGGAGTTTGTATAAACACTGGTCTTGTATAAGTGCTAGGGGTATGGGGCCTTGAAATATTACTTAAACACTAAACATAGCGCCCCTCTTATATTGTAAACATGCCTTCAAATCTAAAAGATAAGCACTGGGGCGCATTTTCATGACACCACAGTATTCTAAGCCACACCAATGATGTACCCCTACCATGGGGATTATTTACCCACATCTGAACAAATATCTGGTAGCTTTAATGCATGGAGGGCAAATTGGGGTGCTTTCTTTTATAATTATATCTATAAAGAAATGCTATTACATGGGGTCCGTTGTTATTCAGATTAAGTGCATGCCATTTCAAACAAGTGCCCATCCCTACAACAAAAGGGGCAGGGTAGGGCCAATGAGCTACATGTGGTACCCAAACATAATTATCTGATGTGAATGAATAAACATTTTGGGTGGTGCAGCACGTTTTGGTTACTAAGATGTATTATAAAGTCTTGTTTGAATGTTGCAGCATGAGAGAATCTTGTGCCATGGGATGCTGCTATGTTGTTAAAATCTACATTGGGCTTGAACATGATTATTATAGTGAAGTTTTCATTAGCAGTCTCCGTGAAAACTTTTTCGCCATGCAGGACATTTGGTCCTGCAGATCTTTTATTTCGCAGGACCGGCTGAATTTTTGCAGGCCCGGATTCAGCTGAGGGCACTTTTCATCTTGTATAAAGCAAGAATTTACATTGAATAAATACAATATCTTGTATATTCTTATTGAGACATTATAATATGTACAATTTTCAGTAATGTTATTCAAAATGTTTATGCAAAATGTTTTTCTCTCTAGAAACCTTAATAATGGTCCGATTTACAAGCAGTAAAAACTGGCATGTAGCCAGAGATCCAGCCAGTCATTTGGACCTGCAGTAGCGCCAGTCCAGCCGATCCAGCAGGCCTTTAGCCGGCTATAGCCGGTGTCCGGCACGTTTTCACGGAGACTGCATTAGGGTAGTGATGTGTGAGTCTCACACAATATACAGGTTAACTCTTAGATTACAGACATTTTCTGGGTGTATACTATAATCATACATGTACATGCATTGCTGTGAAACAGCAGGACACATGCATCCTCATACCTGCATACAGGATCACACACATTTGGCTATACATTGCCATGCATATTACTGCTTACAAATGGATGTTGTTAAAAATGCATCTGACATTCTATGGATTGTATAGCAATATTAACGGGACAAAAAGGTTCTGCTTGTCAATATGGTGAGCTGAGTGCACTAAGCTTTTGTAGAATTCTAGTAGCAGGTGGGCGTGTTTTGTAGTTTTCTGTTTACCATCCAAAACAGGGAATGACCCATTGCTAGAGTTATATGTGACAGTAGGGCAATATATGGTACAACGGTGTGGTGTGCCTTTGTCATGGAATCGACGGAGAATGAATGAAAGCACCATTTACATAACTTATATAGCATTATACCGTGCATAGTCCTAAAGGGGGTATTCCACTGACGTGAATCCGTGGTGAATCCATCCTACATTTACACCAATGATATACCTTTACCACAGAGATTATTTACTCACATTCATTTGACTACCTGGGGCGTATTGACAATTGAGGGTCTTTTTCACAATCTGTAAATAATGACACACTACTAGTGTAGGAGTGGTACCCTATAATATTCAGGGTCAGTGCATGCAGTTTCCAACAACCTCTTCTCCACGAGGAAAGGGGCAAAAAGATGTATAAGGTCTTCTTCTAGTAGCACCAATGAGGTACAAAACGTGCTATTGAGCATATATGCATATGATATACCACTTTGAAGATCAGGATACAAATTTCAATCTTCAATTTCCCCCCGGATTACACTTTCTGCTTGCCTCCTCACATATCATGTGCGGAGTAGTTTGTGTGAGTGAATACTCTGAATAAAGTCTAACCTGCCGTTAATACGTGTTGGGTGGTGTAGCATATATGACATAAAAGGTATTGATTTAATAAAGGCATAAACTCATGTTTGAATGCTGCACCCTGAGGACTTGAAGTGGTGACTGGACATTCTAGGACCATGATATTAAATCATATGTAGCCCACTAATCACTCAATAGAGAAGGTAGATGCATGATCTTTCTGATCTTGAAGTTGAATCAAGATCCTCTCCACTGAAAACCTATTTCTGTACCATTATGCCACTCAAAAAATGTTTCCCATCACCGGGCACTGACAAATGTTCGTTTGCTTGGGTAGTTAATTGGACCTCATGATGGCCACTAAAGATAAATTCCTTAAGATGTGTGACAAGAGATCTATGCCTGGATCGTCCAATACTTGCAGGTAGGACTAGCAGATTACCACGGCCTAGAGATGGCATGGGCCATTTAAGTGCCACCTGAACATGTCCACTACACCTAGTAACATATATAGTATATTACATTAGACCTCCCCCCATCACCCCCATCTGATGTCATTAGCCTTAAGCACACTTCTCGTTATGTATGTAGAATGTCCACATCATTAGTGGTGTGGTGGCCATCTAAGGGCCTGAGGCTAGGGGAAATCTTACCTGTTCCTGGCCTGTCAATATTTTACAGCTGCAAACAATACACGTTGTGGCAAGCTAAAAGTCATGGGTTTCATTCTATACTAGGCTATACGTGGTTGGCAGAAACACCGTCATTCTAAATTAAGGTGCGTATTTTCTAGGAAAATATCCTTGGCAGGACGTTGATACTGAATCTTTCACACGTCATGCCATTATCACGTGCTGTATCTTGTGTTCACACAATGTTGACGTACTATTGCCAAGTGTTTTACTCGTGTTTCGCCTCCAACCTCAATAATTCTGCCCGGATTTCAGATCGGATAAAATCTGTTAAACTATGATACGTCCATAACTCGATCACATTCAGTCTATATTGATATTACCTAATTACTAACTAAGAGATCATAAGGGCCGCCAAAGATACCAAAGATACAGGCTCGTATAGGGGTCAGTCTGGTCGCCCTGTGGGCGCATCCATTGCTTGATCTGGTAACCGGCGAGATAAGCACTGATACAGCAATCACAATGGGTCCAGGCTGTTACATAATGCACCCTAAAAATTCCGCAGTGAAGGCCAGGGAATTATCTCATTGGTTGATTATGCATCCAGCTAGACGCCTATAGTAGACCGCCCGCATTACATGATGAGCATGGAGAATACAGCATCAATACAGGAATGTTCTGATTTTGAACAATGCACTAGTAGCAGATTGTATTTATGAAATATCCTCCCGCAAATATGTGAGTTGGTAAGCAATAATAGTCAATCTGACAAACAAGTACATACCTCTCTGCAGTTTAAATAAATGAGCTGTATGATATTACAGCGGCCCTGAGCAGTTCGACCTTGCCTCCCCAGTGCCACCGAGCTATATGGAGCTGGTCCGGAGCTGCTCCATAACATATACTACCCGTGTTACAGATGGGCTAGCAGCTACTTAGGGATTGGTATTCCATTTCATGTGTTCATAATAGCTTTACTGAAATGTGTTTGTAACTCTTTTAGCTGTTTCTTACGGTTATCAATGCATACGACAATATTATATACAAAGCACCATGGTTAGAGTAAGTCATCTATAGAGACCTGATTCGACCGCCTTCGACGAATTATTACAACCCACATGGTGTTATGCAATGTAATTTAAAAGAGAAGCATGGTGTTATACTTTCTCAAAACATCTACCAAAAAAGGCGATGCTTTTTCAGGTTTCTAGGACTCAGGCCCCCTGGGTTTTGGGCCACCTGAGTGGAGGCCCCCTGTCCCAGAGCCCCCTGAGTTGGGGAGTGGGGGGGGGGCACTTGGGGGGGGGGGGGGGTGACCGAGCCCGGTCCATGTGCCTCCCCCCCATGAGTGCCCCCCCCCCCCCCACTTTTTTTCACTTTCGCACTGCACTGACCCTAGATACAAAGACACAACACTTGGAAAAACGATAGGCTTCTGAAATAGCTTATCACAGTTCATGCACAATGGACAATGAGAAAAACCAGTATTTGCAATACGCAGTAATTAACTTGACAGTGACAGGGATACACTCTACGTGTAATTTTAATTACCTATCAATTTATTCTCGGAGTAACTCACTGGAGTTGGTTCCTTTCGCCAAATAAAAGTATCAACAACAACAAGTCATAATGTGGCTCCAGAGGGGTAAAAAACGACATTTAGACCGGGCTGTTTTCCAGGCGACCTGGCGACCTGGTACAATAATATAAGCGACCTGGCGACTTTTGGAAAAGTTCGAGTATAGCGTAAAGGGTCTGAAAAAGCGACTTTATGACCTGGGGTCCTTAACTTCGGCGACTTTCCGACCTGAGGGGGGGACCCCCCATGTTGTATAAGGATGAATAATGAATGTGTTACAAAGTATGAAGCTACTGTTAACCTCATAACCCGTCTTTAAGTAGCGGGACCTTCAGGCAGCTCTCCCTGGCCGTGTCTGCCTTGTGCGGGTATGCCGCCAGTTATACTCAGTCCGACAAAAGCTGCAGAGACTGACACAGGTGCCATGGATTAGAATCACAGCAGGATTCTATCAACAATATGATTATAATTGACTAACAGGTAGGACCGGAAACTGGTGGAAGAGTTTATCTCCGCCTTCAATGGATTTCAAAAATGACTAATGGAACAATTAAGGCAGAATGTAAATCAAATGTCCAAAAGAATTGTAAAAGTCGTAAGCTTTCTCACGACTTACTGATCGTTGGATATATCCTATCTAATCAGACTAAGACTTTGTGATACAACAGGGCACAGCGTATTATTGAGGTGATTTTAGTCTCATAAACAATTACTATTTGGCCACCAGTGCAGCAGCATGCACTGAAAATCCATAGGTTAAAAGGGTTAGTCAGTACAGACTAACCTAGGTTGGTCATATGAGTGTTAGTCACAATGGCAAAGTTATATTAAAAAATGACCGAGGGGTCAGTCAGTTGTGGCTAACCTAGGTTCATCATTGGTGTGTTGTATTTGTATACCGCTAGAGGGTGCCACCTGTGATGACCACTCAGTGGCTCCCCCTGGAAATAAAAAGACTTAGGTGGGTTGGTCAGTAGTGACCAACTTGACAATAATAACTAATCTATGTTGGGCGTATAGGGATCCAAAAAATGACTAACTAGGTTAGGCACTAGTGACTAAGAGGTTGGGCGTATAGGGATCCTAGGAATATCAGTGTGACGCGTCAGAGAATTTCCGATAACTTGCCCGATTTTGACAATTATAATCTCAAAATAATTTATACTTCAGAAGTTTCTTTTACATTCCAAAAAAACACATTGCAAACAGGTGAAGATGTAATAATGAATTCATATCTAGCCAATTAAAAACAAGAAGCATTACACCAAATGTCTTTTTTTGAGAAGAAGGTACATTACGTCAAACCAATGTTGAACTCACCTGTGGGGATGACTCGTGGTAGTGGCACGACTATGCAGCTATAGTATATGGGTACAGCTAACAACACCACTGCATGAACGTTATCGGTCAGATTTTCAGACTTTTATGGGCTACCTTGCTGTGTCAGGTGGGTCGGTGTAGAAGTGTGTGTGTGTGGGGGGGGGGGGTGTTATGTTCATGTTCAGTGTCTCAATTAGCATACACATATCAGGTTAGCAGTGTCATGCATAATAGAAAATTAATATTCCTTAGTTTGGGGAAGGGCTTTTGGGGAGGTTGACGCATTTGCTATAGTGGGGGGAAGGGACCACATCCGAAACCACATCCGAAACCACATTCAGCCCGCTTTGTATGTATACTTCTAAAATAATTAGTTTTCATGACACTTGAATAACCCCCTTCCAGAAGTCGAACATGTGTACCTCCCGTGCCACTCCCCCTCCCCTCATACAGCCCTGCTCGTAATCCTTATCTATCACGCCCATGTTATGGCCACTATACCACTTATAGCAGTGGCACCACTACGCGGGTTTGTCATCAGATATGTGCATTTGTCACAAATCTGCAAAATACAAGGGCCAAGGCTAAATTCCTCTGCGCCATGCCACTATTTAAGTCTTGATTTTTTTTTCATTTGTCGCATGTTTTAACCTCAAATCAAGTTTGCATCGCAAACTACAGAGGAATTCCGGGCGATTTATATTTCCATTGCATATAATTATAGTGCAATCTCTAGGCTGAGGTCAAACTGTCTGCATTCTTATTATGGAAGGAGCATGTACCGTTGTATATATGCCAATTGCTTTTGATGTTGTTTTTGGTGATTTGTACATGTGTGTACATTTTGGAGGGGGGTTGGGGGTCTCGGACATTAGAGAAGAATGCACTTGGACTTTAGGCACTTCTGCATAACCGGTATCACATTACATATTATTACATTCATAGCTAATCACAGCATGTGCTTTTACCGGTGGGTCTTTCTGAAGTACCTGCTCTCACGCAAATCATGACGTTACCCTACTGCTATCTATTATGTGGTTGTAAATCATAATCCTCTTTATTGTGTTGCACTTTGCCCTCTCACCCTGGGTTTCTAAGCTTCCATAACGATCTAGGGGAGGACAAGGGGGTGGGGGCTACATAGGAGCCCCACTGAACAAAAAACTTGGGAAATTCTTAGGAATTTCCTGAGTCACGACTGGGGAAAATCTCCAGAACTGGGAAGGGAGGGATGTTAAGCCCTTATCCTACAAAGTTGCCCTTATCCTACAAAAACATATAGGTTTGTAGTATAAGGACTGTCAGTCAGGCCCTTATCCTACAAAATTGCCCTTATCCTACAAAAAGCTATATAAGGGAGGATTTGTAAGACAAGGGCTATCAGTCAGGCCTAATAAATGTACTACACCCAGACAACCCTTATTTTCATATATTTCACAAGGAAACCTACTAAACCTGAGATTTTGGGAGCCATCCTGGCGGCCATTTTGGATTATACAAGGAAATCAAATAAACTTAATCCTACAGCATACCTGTAGGCCCTATGCCTCTGGGCTAGACATGGGGAGAAATGAATTAAAGCATCGGGAACATTTTTGTAGGATAAGGGCAATTTTGTAGGATAAGGGCCTGACTGATTGCCCTTATCCTACAAAATACATAGGATAAGGGCACCTTTTTGTAGGATAAGGGCCGATTTTGTAGGATAAGGGCCTGACTGACAGCCCTTACACTACAAAACTATATATTTTTGTAGGATAAGGGCAATTTTGTAGAATAAGGGCCTAACAAGGGATCCCGGGAAAGTGTAGACAGCAAAAAAAAACTAGCATACTTGAGATTAGATCTTAAGTCTGAATCCTAAGTTCATCCGCAGATTCACACAAGTTTATTTCCTAAGTCTGATTCTCAAGTTTTTCTCATGATTTGCACAAGTTTTTTCTCATGTCTGGGTCTCAAGTTATTCCTATGATTTCCACAAGATCAAATGTGTACAGGCAAGGGGAAAGGGATATCCGACATAAATGTCAACTTTAAAATTGATATCATAAGCTTTCTATTGATATATTACACAAGAGGATATCATTTCTAGTTTTTGAGAAATGGCTATATGAATATGGGTGGGCATGGCCCTGTCCAAACCCCCAATTAGCTCTAAGTCTCATAGTTTCCAAGATATCTCTATCTAATTAGCATAATTAGAATAATTAGAAAATGATCATACATTTTCCTCCTATAGGCCATAGCTTTTGATCTAGAAATGATAATTTTATTCGGTTTTGACCACAGTAATCCTTGTGAATCATTCTATCAATGGGCTTCTTTATTTTCTGTATTTGGAATGAAAATCCTGTTTCCATGGCAAGACATATCAACAAAGACACTCATTAATGTGACCAGGCCAGTGAAAAGGGGTATCTAGGGGGGAATTAATAATAAAAGTTCATGTCAAGATCTTTAAAATGAGATATCATATGCTAAGATACTACTGATAGTTTTGCTGGAATTACATATCAAACTTGAGTCGTTATGTGTAACTGAAAATGATAAATATGCCCTAAATGCCCTGAATCCCATAATAAATACTAAAATAGATTAAAAAATCAGATTTATCAAAAATAACCTAAAAAAGTCAAACATTTTAGTGTAGATTTGGTTCTGGGAGGAATTTTCGAGGTCTGTTTTCAGTTTTGGGTAACTGATGTAATTCCCAAGAAATAAGGATCAAAATGTTCCATATGGGACAATGGAATGGTTTCCATGGCAACCAGAATGTGGCATATGTCCTAATTTCTCATAGAAAACATTCCATTTACATTCCAAATATAGAATGTTAGCATCAAAAATGGAATAATTCTCATTAGACTACTATATTCTCCATAAAAAATTACCTTAAGGCATTTTTGGGTCTAGTTTCCACTCTTTTGCCAGTATGATGCCCCTTGGTGGCCAAACTCAGAACTAAAAATCCCCCCTGAAGGCTGGTCTTCTGAGGACGGGTCACATTTAGGCTGTAAAACATTCTTTTTGCATTCCAAATAAGGAAGCTTTTCACTAAAAATGGAACGTTTTGTATAAAACTACTGAATTCTCCAGAAAAAAGTACCCAAAAACAAATATTAGCCTGTTTCTTCCAATTTAGGCCATGGTGGAGCCCCCTGGTGGCTAAAATTGGTACTAATCCTGCGGGGATACCCCTTTCTGCTTGCCTGTTCACAAATTGTCAAGTAATGGCTCCCCAGATTGGCACTTGTTTCTCCCAAGTCATAGTTCCCAAGATTGGCACTCCTGAGTTATGGTTCCTCAGATTTTCACCTACTTCTCCCAAGTTATGGTTCCTCAGTTTGGCAACTTCTTTATTTAAAAATAGCACCATTAATGGATACTAAATTATAGCAAAATACACAGTTCAGCTCCTTGCAGTTATTACTTTTATTTGTTTTCACATCACAACATTATCACTTAAACTTCCTGTATCCCTGAATGTTACATATAGCAGCTGCTGTTTGGAATGACCTTATAAGAACAAAATACATGTACAATTAGCATATGAGGCATAAAATATGTATAACAATCATGTCAGGCAGAGAATACTCTTTTCATATTTTTGTCAGGGTCTGATGTAAAGGATTCTATATACAGTATACAAAAACATGCATATGCTTAATTATTCTACCAAGGCAATGACATAGATTTATAAAATTATAGTATAGAACAGTCATGTCCTATCTGTTGTGTTGAATATATTATCATTAACATGCATTATATACATGTATAGATATACAAAGTAATGTAGCAATAAATGCATAACATAATAAAGGGTACAAACCTTCAAAATATTGCATTTGCACATCTCCCTCTCTCTTTTACTTCTTCCTGTCTGTATCTGTTGGGGAGGGATGGTCCAATGGTGCATGGATGCTATGATATAAGCAGACATTCTAGCACATGTCCTGTTGTCTAGGTAACAAACATACCCAGTGTCTATACTATCATAACAGGATTAGGCCAGGAGCTGAGTCAGGCTTGGGTGCAGCCCTGGGCCCCTAGGGAAGGATGTCCATTCTTGTCCCACTGTGATTTATTGTTTATATCAACAATATTGAATCAGTGGTCTAACATGGAAAAAAAGTTACCCCTAAGCTGATGATGTTGCTGTGGCGGTGTCTGGCAAAGACCAAGTGAGAGTAAAAACACTATTACAGCCGACCTGGGCAACATCAGCCAATGGTGTGAGGCAAATAAACTAATGGCCAACTTCGAAAAAACACAAATCCTTTAGTCATACTCTCTCCCACTGAACAGTACTGGGGAAATGAACGTTCACAACTTGAGTGAATCTGGTGAATCATGGAAGGTGACCATTACTTGGGAGAAACTTGGGAATCCCTCAAGAATTCACCCCGGGAGTTCCTGTGAAATCAGAAGCAAGTTTTTGACCCAGGAGATACTAGAGACTTTCTCAAGATGTATTCTCATACATTTGTCCCCATACTATCATACAATTCACCCAAGTTTGAACTTGGGATATTCCCAAGTTATTCCCAAGATTCACCCTTCTTGATGTACTCCCAGTTCAACAACCAATTGACATACTCTATGGTGAGGGGCATTTCCTGTGCTTTTCTCAGGAAATGGACTTGTGCAAAACTAGTAACATGTCCATAAGCTTTCCACAAGTCTGGACTCTGAATATTCCCAAGTAATTCATGTGATTCACCCTTGTTTTCATGAACTAAGTTTTGTATGACATTGATATGTTCTATGATGAAGGGCATTAACTTTTCTTGTGAATTTCTCAGGAAATGGACTTGTGCAAAATTATTGAAATGTCCATAAGATTCTCTGGATATTCCCAAGTTATTTCCAAGATTCACCCCTGTTGTCAAACTCTAAGTTTTGTAGATACACACTGACCCTGCCACAGCTGGTTGAGCAGGCCCCCCCCCCCCCCCTCCATTGCAAGAGGATCACAGTCCCTATCTTCCAAGGTCGTTGTACAATGATGTTAGTGACACATTTACTGTGGAGTTGAAGAGTGCAGGCTTATGTGTGATGAAGTCCTTGATAATGCTTGTCTTGATTGTTGGAATGGTGGACCTCCTACTGCCATCCAACTTCTTGATTAGCTTAGCTAGCTGAATCTGTCATGATTGGGAATAGTGAACAAACTACATCTGTGGTCGGGGGTCTTAAGGTACTTGCTTATTTATAAGTGTTACATTTTTCCGCTGTTGGAACCTTGGCTGTATTCGAAAGGCGTTACTGGATAATAGAATTATGCCAATAAAAATATTAAAACTCAAACTCAACTCTAAGTGCACTCTGTGTGGCGAATTAAGACCATTGGAGGCCTCAGCTAGCTGACCACCAATTCTGTTATAGACTCCACTGTGAAGGCATCATTTCATGGGGTATATACTGAGTCAGGGAACTCGCCAACTAGTGACGGATTCCGTATAGAATGGGTACTCTCCATGTGGAGGGAGGGGGAAGGGGGGGGGGGCATGGGGGTATCAGGTGTTTCAAGGGAACATGGGGGCAGTGGGGGTATATGGCTCAGCTCCCACAACTATTGATCCTCTTCTGATATATCAGGCAGGACACAGGTATTTTCCTTGGTTCTAATGACATAAAACATGTACTTTCAATGTCAGGTTCCATTTGAACGCCACCTTGGTGTCGAGTTATGTGTTGTATGGCTTTATGTACATCTATTGTGTATGAATATCAAATATTAACCTTTGCACCGTTCTCTCTTTGAAGTGACGGTTACTGATCCGGACTAGTATATCACATTTGTAATTTTGTAAGTCTCATATTTGCACGTGTGGGTAGAGATTATACATTTGTTATCTCATATGAAATTAGTAAAATTTGAATCTTAAATCTGGGTAAAATGGACAGTCGAGGGAAAAGGGCCCTCCAAGGTAAAACACCAATAATAAAATTGATGTCATCAGCTTTCCAATGATATATCTTATTAGCAGGTACCACCTTTAGTTTTTGAGAGAGAGAGAGAGAGAGAGAGAGAGAGAGAGAGAGAGAGATGTTACATAACCCACGTTTATGAACACTGGAATATTACAGGTTGAACACAGTCATGTACCCCGAGGAGTTGATCGGGCAGAAAGCGTCCATAAGTACCCACACAGAAAAGTGAGAGTCATTGTCGCTAAAGCTAGGGTCAGGCACTGCTTATTGACTCTCAGGTGAGGGTAGTTTTAGCGACAATGACTCCCACTTTTCTGAGGGTGTATATACTGGCCTTTTTAGCGCAGGGCCTCAAACTAGCACAGGTCATATTTTGGCCGAGCCATGATATAATATTTACCATTTAAAATGGATTTCAAATAAGCGCCGGTTATGTAGTAGCACAGGGCACAGGGGAGATGTCATTTCATTAGCGCAGGTTCACCCAGATAGGCCACTGCGTACAGTAATCTGACTTAAAGGGGCAATTTCACCACTCGCACTTAATCACTTAGTAGACTAGAGCAGTACTAGAAAATGTGAATGGGACACGCTCGTTGAAAATGCCACTTAAATTTGCAAGATGCTGATTGCACGCACCGTTTTGACTCTACTAGCGGTATTTACTCTGCTCACCAGCACCCAGCCCCGGTACCCGAGATTAGGGTAGCAGCAGAGGAAGGTGGCCTTAATTTTGGAGCGTTGATGGGTAGATGGGGTAATGTATGTTCCTGGTGTATAGTTAACGAGACACAATGTAATGACACATGGACTGCTTTTACTGAGGTTTTAGACCAAGACATGTGTTCAGTATTCCGTCTACCGTAAAACCTTGCGTATAAGCCGCGGCTAGTATGAAAATCAGATTGGCGGTACATGCAGCTTATAAGATCGGCCTAGAGTCAGGGTGCGGCTTATAGCATCGGTCCAAATATGTGTAGCTATATAATGCGAGAATTAGGCTTATACGCGAGGTCTTACGGTAAATGATAGGAGGTGATATATTAGCCCTATACAGCATTAAATATTGTCTTTGTATTTTCTGTAGGGAAAGGATACTAACCCAACCATGTAGGGGGTGCACTGTAAAAAATAGATGTACTTTTTACAGATTCACTCTGTAAAATTTAACGCTGATTCACCGTTATTTGGAATACAATGAAGCACCGTAAATATCAGCCATTTCACAGTGGATCCTTGTTAAATGCTAACCTGGTTTGGATTACAATGATTCAACGTAAATTTATCTTCTAATGTCAAATCCCAGAGGGAGCCACATATAGTGGATCTTGCCATACATAGGTGGCCTGGTTTGTAAGAAAAATTTTCTAGAGAGTGTGAGCCCTTGAAGTGGAGTATACATGTTGAAATAATGGTAGTTTTCAATTAATCTATATGTTTGACAATTTAACAATTCAATCTTGTGATAGGTTTGACAAAATACCATGATCACTTGATAATATCCAGAAGAAAGTAGCTGTTTGGATCTATACACCTATTTTGTGGTAATATACTATGCATATATCCTCACCTCTAGGAACTCTGCCTTGTATCAATCCTATAGAGTAAAACCTCTTGTATAGGCCAGGGCTAGTATGCAAGTCAGATCGTCAGTGGTGTGTATAGGACAAGGACAAAGTCAAAGTATGGCTTATCCGTAAGTTTTTAGATGTATGCTACAGTAACTAAAGTCACCATAATCAGACTCCCTGTGAGGCTTATCAAATATTCTCTACATATTTCAATACTGTGAATCTATTAATGCTGATTTAACGTAAAATTAACGGTGATTCAACGTAAAATGAACAGTGATTCTGCGTAAAATGAACAGTGATTCTGCGTAAAATTAACGGTGACATTTTTTTTACAGTGTGTATATTAGTGGAAAATGTTGTGATTTAGATCAGTTAATGTGTGAGCTGAGGATGCATGGAGTCTATGTGATTTATAAGGTTAAGGGGCAAGAATAATTATTGTTAAAAGGAGTAAGAATCTTAATTCACACCAAAATGTGAACACTCATCAGAAACTAAAAGGGCAAACTCCCAACATGGTCTACACATTAAATCTTATTCTTATTTCAGAATTCCTCTTCAGATCAATAAATGCGCTTCAAGGATAATTCTGCACGTCACCCTAAAGCGGTAAAGGGGGAGTGACCATTGATGAGCCTTTAGGCCACTTAGTGTTATCAATGCAACACATTACCCTTACATAACTATATCTGATAACAGAAGGATACTCCCTAAATGAGTCTCTGATTCCTATGACTATGTGAATATGCCATAATGAATCTATAATCATCGAGAAGATAACAACGTATTTAGCTGAAGAGCTCACGCCAGTCTTGAACCAGTAATATTCAGTAGGATACAAACTGTGCCTGCATGTATGCACTGGTATGGAATAAATTTTGATTCAAACGTTTCCAGTTATGAGGGCAATGCTAATAAAAGTATAATTGTCTCTCAAAAAAGGACTAACATAAGTGTGGGTTTTTATTTTTTTTTATCCAAGGAGTCGAACCATCCCCTCTAATGAAGTTACTGTTTGCTACAGCCCTATCACCGCTCCTCTCTTTACCTAGATATGCATAGACTCTAGTTACAATATAAGAACAAGGTGTTCATACCTTTGCACATACTCTGACATTAATGGGCAATGCGAATCAAAGATGTATTATGTGCTAAACGGTGGTGAGTTATAACCAGGAGCAGCTCAGGGTATAGGTGTGTGGTAATATAAGAGCAGCTCACCCACCTTAAGGCCTCCTCCTCCCTGGTGTGAGTATCAGGTATGTGTGACAGGTACGACACAGCTGCTAGTATAGGGCCAGGGGGGGTGGGCGGTATCGGGGGGGGGGGGGGAGGTCACTCTAGCTGGCTTAATGTTACACAAGGGCGAACCTGTATGTTTCATTATCTATCATTATATTGGATACATGTCCATATTTTAAGGAAACAGTTGGATTGTTTCTTTGAGTTCAATACATATGGAATGGGAAAGCATCATTAATTTACCTTCAAATAAAATTATTATCATTCTCTGGGTGGATGATTCGTTATTCACAAAATATGCAAAAGTCACTGTACCAATGTTATTACAAATGTCAAGTGCGAAGGGGTTTAATGATATTATTCACCCATAACTTATTTTAACTTGAATCCTTGAGAACTGTTCTGGTTCACGCATAGCAAATGAATTCATTTTCCATCATTTGTAAGTAATGTAGTTATACCTGTAAAACTATATGGTGTGCATGCACAATTTGCGGGGCCACGGTCCATGAATTAATCTGGGTAGGATTCACAAAGATCCGATATAATCATGGGAATGCTGGTGGCTTGATGATAATTTGCAATAATAGCATAGCTGATCTAGCCAATAGAAGCATATTATATGATTGAAGGTGGATTCGATAAGATTAACAAGCAGTGGCATTCAAAATGGAGTAATACATTAGCAATTCCTACCTGCATGCAGGGTCATTTTATCTATAAGTGTATCATCGTTTTTTTTCTTCCATTGATGCCTCGTTTTAATTTTGGAGCTTGCCCGTTTTAATATCATCTTGTGTGTGGTTAAAATGATCTCATCATCTGAATTACACCCCAAGAACATTACAATTTATGGCGGTCTAGTAAAGTTCGCAACCATAATGAACCATGAGTTATGCATCAGCTGGCATTGTGTTTGTTTCGGAACAAATAGTTGGAACTACAAACATAATAATCGATTTGTTAATGGCGTTATATCGTTATTAAGATTAGAAACATGATTGTGCATGAATAAACACGTCTGTGTCTGTATGTGGCTTTCCATCAGAGCATAATTATACAAACGGCATACTTAGTATAGAAGGGAAAAGGGTTCATGAGATGCAAATGAAGAAAAAGTGTATTATAGTAGTTGCTAAGGCCAAAAAAAAGGTTTGTTTCCAGTAACATGCCCCCAGGGCATAGACCCGGCCGGTCGGATTTTTTTTTTTTTTTTTTTTTTTTTTTGGTTACTTTCCCGGAAGGCCAGTAATAAGTAGCTCTCGTATAGAGCGATTTAGTTTCAGTTTTTTTTTTTGAGGTACCTTATCTTTGGCTCAAATACTCCAATAGGCTAATTTGAACTATTGGAGGTCGGAATTTGAAAAAGACGGGGGGGAAGGGGGCCTAAGGGAGTGTTCATTTATTAATTACAGGGGGGTGGTGAGATTTCGCGTAGAGGCGCGAAAAATCTTTCCCCCCCTCAAGAGCGCCTAGAATGTTCGCCCCCCCCTTTGAACTATAGTAACACGTGGGCTTTTTTGCTTAAAAGGGGCTGCATTTTTTACGCCCGCCCCCTCGGAAATTTTTACGCTTTTATAATCCTTTGCATGTCCTTAAGGTGGCCCAGCCAAACATGTAAGTACCTGGAACATCGTGCCCCAACTTTTTTTTTCTTTTTTTTTTACAATTCTGGTCATCCAATTTTTTTGAGGAAAACTGATAATATTATATTTTTTTGCTCTAAAATCCCTAATAATTGTCCGATTTACAAGCCGTAAAAAACTGCATGTAGCCCCCCCACCCCCCCAAAAAAAATAGCCAATCCTGCTTGGGTAGACCCGGTCGGGTGACTGTAAACAAACCTTCTTTTTTTTTGCCTAATGGCATGAAATGGCGTTGTGCATCGTACAGATAAGATCGTTATTGACGGCTGGAAGGGGAGTCATGATTCGTCTAAACCTTAAAACAGTAAGACTACAGTAACTGGTTCAAGGTTGACACTACAATGATTCCTCTTCTCATTTACAAGAACACAAGTATCAATGAGCTGAACAATCGTTTGGTACCGGTCCCAAGACGACTTTGAATATACATGATAACACTGTTCAATCTGCAATTTCATACTTTTCACTGATTGTAGCAGCTATTTGACCATAATAATGTATATGATGTTGACCTATAGGCGATTAGTTGGAATGGGTGTCATCGTTCACACGGATGTCAATTGGTGTAGTATGATAGTGAACATTAAGAATAGACCAACCAGGATACGCAATACCCATTTTCCGGCAAAATACTAAACAATAATATTGATATAATTATATTCTATTCAAGCCTATAATATTTTAACATACTATTGCCATGTATAATTCCTTTGTGAAAGTCCTTCCTATATTAATTTTGGTAGTTCAATAATTGGGAAATGTGAATGGAACAAAACATGCCCATGTAGCTTATTTTGCTGCATTACGAGATAGCAAAACAACAGTATTTATTGAGGATGAATGTAAGCATCGACTCGCCCATGAAAATCACAGTTTCCTTTTTGTAACAACACTACATTGATTGATCGGTTCTGTAGATCTTAACATTATTAATATGAATAAACCTTGTCTGGGAATTTAATCACGCCTGAATATTCATCCCAAATTATCAGATGTGCAAATTATGTGTAAAATAATGTATTTTTGTTCTTTATATAACTACTAATGGTTCAATAGTTGATCGCTAGGTTTCCTTGTCACTATAAGCATGCTGATGTGTTAAAACTCGTCAAACTGGTTGATGAGTTTAGCTTCAGATGGCAGCACTGAGTAGGAGTACGTGGGTGAAAACTTCGTTGCCACTGACGATCTATCTCACTCTCACATAAACATGGGGGTTCACAAAGATGTGGCTCCAGAGGGGTAAAAGGCGACCTGGGCTGTTTTTGCAGGCGACCTGGCGACCTGGTGCAATAATTTAAGCGACCTGGCGACTTTTGGAAAAATGTGGCTACGGCAAAAGTGGTCTAAAAAGCGACTTTGTGACCTGAGGCCCTTAATTTCGGCGACTTTCCGACCTGAGGGGGGGGGGGACCCCTCTGCACCCCCAAAGATTATCCTTGTGATTGGCATAGCCTATGAACGGCGTTATATGCCTGCCTAACTCTTGGTTGGGGTTTTAAAATGTATCATCCTTGTGACAATGATGTTATAGTTGCTCGTATGTTCAAACGTGCCAGTTGCCTCGCTGGAGACAATCATATTGAAATAACTTGTGTTATATTTAAGCGCAGTAAGAGTGAGACGAATCCTAACAAAAAAAGAAGTATGTCAACATGAGTTAGCCTGAGGATTTATTATATCAATGTCAATGAAAGAAAATTACCATAATAGCTCATAATGGCATTAGGAAAACGGCGCGAATATGTATATTGCGCCTAATCATCTAATGTCCTATGATTCTATGGTTTAAATATTGAGAAAAAATGGGTCATTTGTGAATGTTCCCGACTTAGTATGAAAAACATTATACAAGACATACTCATCGTATTAGAGTGGCGAGTATTACCTCATTTTCTCCTCCGATATTCTAGCATGTATCATTGGAAATTATATATGTCTCTCGTTTCCGGCAGAGCTATGGGCAATCTAGAGCTTCTGACATAAGTCGGTCAATATAATATACTTATATAGACAGACGATTTGCGAAATGTTGGTAGACCTTTCTGGCATCCATTTATAATTCCTTTTTTTTTGCAGTGGTCCTTCTTGGTCGGCCCATAACCTATACTACTTACCAGGGCATTATGTAGCAGGATCTTCAAAAAGGGGGGTTATGTAGGGTGCACAAAGGTCCCTTTTCGCAGACCATGTCACATTTCTACTGAGACCTGTAGTCTTCTGTCTATGCAGGATGGTTTAGAGTTGCCCAAACCTAATAAAAGCTGACCGACATGCCTCAAAGCTGACAGACGCTGTTCGGATTACCTCCCGGTAAGTACTCACAATGGCTTCACAGAATCCTCACAGGGAGAACAGGGGCTGATTAATTTTCCCAAGATTGTACGATTCCATGGCTGCTTTCGTACAATGACTCGTGCCTGCCACTGCAGGGTATAGACAGGCATACAGTGTCCTACTCCTAACACGTTGAGGGGTGTGTTCTTGGGCCAATATGAAAGCATAACCGGAGAAATTGTTAGTGCTGACTGACAATAAAAGAAGATGTGGTAGCTATACAAATGTACATATGTTGTATTCCTGATTCTATAGATGATGGAGTAGAATATTGAAAGTGGTAATTTTCCCATGCGTAGATTATACCCGTACCAGCTCACAGGAAGGGGACTGCAAGACGCTTACTTAGGGTCTAGATAAGGTGACTCAGTAACTGTCTAGTCTGTCTAGACATTTTATTGTCCTTTTAAAATGCACGCTTCGGCCATGAACGATAGTAGCATTAGATTTAGAGGAACAAAACAGTAATACAGAGGTAGGGAATTGTAGCTGTATGAATACCATAGGAGGACACCCAAAATAACTAATAATGTGTTCTTACTATATGAACCCCTCTAACCCCGTCCATCCCTTTATAGCAACATTACATAACCGTTTGGATTATTAGGGCGACTGTCCAGGGGTTTCTGGATACCTATACTTTAGTGTGAGACTGTGTGCTGCTGCGTTAGATTAGTTTGGGCAGTACGATATCAGGTGTGATGCAGCTCCATATCCATCACGCACTTGGTCATACCGACACACATGTGTGATGTAGTGTTCTGACACCAGACATCGTTGTTACAATATGTGTGCATTTTCCACTTTAAACATAATTATCATGTCATCATTATGAGGATCTCGAGAGGTTTGCAAATAAGTGGTAATGGATCACCTCCGAGATACCAGACACTACATTTATGGATTTTACCTTTATATACTGATATAAGTGTATAGTTACAGAAAAATGCATGAATCAAATCTAAATTTACTGACTCGTGTAAAGTGGTGTTTGTGCTGTGGCCGATGTGACATGTTGTGTGAATTGGTTTCATTAGACATGGGTGTATCACACTTATCAGCTGGGAACCCTAGAAAGGACGCGTGTGTCTACATCTATTAGATACAGCATGCTGAAATATAGGTTGGATTCATCCAAAGACGGACACACACCTCATGTCGGACACCTTTAGCATTAAGAAGCATAATTTATCCTAAATCATTTGACCTTTTTAGGGGCAACACAATAAAATTCAGGTGTTTTTTTTACCAATAAAGGAAATGTCATGTCTATAAACTAATCCTATCTGTGTGTAATCAGATCCTCAAGTGGACCTGTTTTAGAGTGAGGAGCTAATCTCTGAATTGGAAAGTTACATGGTACCTTAAGTCGGACAAGAGTGTTGTCACACTAAATATGGCAGTCTAGTCTACACATAAGCATTTTCCCACGCTGAACCATTAAATTAATGGTGTCCCTCACTCGAGGAACCTATAATGGTACACACATAACAGTAAGGAAAAATACCATCACTACACATAAGCAATATATTATGAGCAGGACATAAAGTTACATGTATTCTGATGTCCATAATAACAGAAATATATTTATTAAGAAACAGAAATAATCATTTAGAGACCTTCAAAAAATATGTTGTAATTAGACCCTGAGCCAGACACAACTGTACCTTTTGTTTTTTGTTAGGTGCAAACCTATTGGTATCCCAGTACATATCACTAAATTTATGTCACTCAAAATATATTCTCAGATTAAATGGGCTGATTAATATCAATTTATAGCAGAATAAGAGAAGTAACTATAGAATTTCTACATTTGGTATGTTCAACAGTACTAAAAGCTTATTCCAAAGGTGAATGTGTTAAATATCTTTGATTTTACATAAAGGCTCGACGAATAACAGTGTGTCTGCTATACTAGTAAGACAGATCATTCACATATTACTCAAAGAAAATGATAGAAACCCAAAGTGTCTGACTTCAGGTGAAATTGGGACTTAAAATTCCCTAACTTTGATTACAAATAGCTGATTGAAATGTACATATGATGCAAAAATTCGTTGTTGGCTATAAAGCCCCAATACTTCCCTCTCCATAGGTAGTCTAATGATAACACTAAGTGAGATATTAACATAACTGTAGCTCAGAGAAAAAGAGTCACATTGCCACTGTCAACGAAAGTGGTCAATCTACCCTATAAGCTGAACATTGGAATCGTACAAACAAGGGGAGATAGTTGGAATCGGTCGGGGGAATCCTCACAATTAAAAGCTGTACATTTTATGGAATGTTATAATGGACCATCTGGCTTGTTATGTTGTAGCAATTATATGAAACATTGATATACATTCAAGGTGAGCCCCCGGGTAAGCCAGGTGTCGCCCTGTCTATACCAGTATCACGGTCTGGTCTGGTACGTTGATGCTGGCCCATGTGGGCGTGTCTGTGTATGGGCAAGAGGGGCAGACAGAGGGTCGAGGTCAATGAGTGCACCTTCCTAACTAACGGCTAATGGTATGGGCAGATACGTTCCAGGTAATAGAATATGATTTGGGGATGTCCATGGTTCACTGGACTCTTATCGGCCGAAGTTACGCATGATGGGTTTAGGCCTAAACAGCCAAAGTTCCCGAATGTGGCCAATGTTCATTATCCCTTTAATTTCAAATTAGAGCTAGCACTTCATGATCATCAACAAGATCATCCTGATCTATAACCCTCAAGATGTCTACTAAAATAACACACTGTGGTTACATTAAGTTTAATAAGTCTGCCGATAGCTAATTAGTGTATTATGAGAAACATCTAGCATTGGGGATGACTATGTTGATCTGGAAATACCATATTTGGGGCAGCTTGACTTAGAGTTAGAGTCTACCACGTACCTTCCCAGCAAATTAGTTTGAGTTAGTGTCTGGAACGTGCACCATGTGCCAGTTTATAGGTTTTGAGGCATAAAGGCAAGTTGATACCTGCAGATTTGTTGATGAGACCAGTATAGGTTTTGAGACATAAAGGCAAGTTTACATGGGGCCCTTGATGGGGAGGTCCCCATGTCGCATGTCGATTTTGAGGAATAAAGGCAAATTGATATCAGTATTATATAAGTTTTGAGAGATAAGGCCATTTGAGAGAGGCTTTTTGAGGGATAAGGGCATTTGAGCTTTAACGCTATTTTTGAGGGATAACGCCGCGACAGAGCCTTTGCCCCTCCAAAGGGTACCATTTTGAGGGACAAGGGCAATTTTGCGGGCTACATGCCCGACACCATCTCAACTTTGTTGTCATTCATGCATGACAAGCCCTCTTTTGTGTAGCACAGTACACTTTAAAAGTTAATATTACTTTTCAGCAAAGAACAAATAGAGACAATACCATACATGAATAACTACATAATCAAAGTGGACACCTCAAGGTATGAGGTTGACTAGGAGGTCAAGCTTATAGGTAAAGCATGGTATTTACCACAGATGTTGAAACTGGTAGACCGTAAAAATATCATCATTAGGTTTTCCTGTTTTGGGGAACTAATGCAATTTCTAGAAGGCCTCCCGAATCAGGATACAATGGTAACCAACTGACGTCATTGTCATTGTTTCATCAGCCTCGGCAGGAAGGAACTTGGTGACGGCCGGCTTACCTTAGGCCTATAAAGGTAATTGCTGAGTTCCGTTGATATAGCTAGAAATTAAACAGGGTCGACCACGGTTGGTCGGATTTGTTTACAACATTTGTTTAGCAAAAAAATTGATTTATCTAGTAAAAATGGCAAAAATGTCATAGATTTTCTAAAAAAATTGCCTAACAGTTCACCGTGGACAGAGGACTTTAAGAATGAAAATGGTGAGGATAGAGCGAGGGAGGGGGTCCAGTAAATGGAAATGTACTAGAAATGTGAGTAAGTCTGATGCAGTAAGAGAAGGTCAGATTTTAAGTCAATGTCTTGAAATTTGCCACATCAGTAGTGCACTCTGCCTTCGTTAACCCTGTCTTATGTAAAGTGATTTCATATTTCTGTACCAATAATAAAGTATTACCATGATGCAATTTTTGGTGTAGAGTTAAGCATCGAAGGGTTGCTGTTGATCAGAAATTAACTATTAATTTTGAGCAAATTGTAGCTACATAACCATGGTCAGGAAAACCCCAGGGTTTATAATTGGATCAGTAATGTTCACAGAGGAAAAGCGTCTGGTCCATGGTGATATTTGTTTGCTTTTCCTCAAATGGAGGGGGCATACCAGACCTCTGGAGCCCCATCCCCCTCATCTAAATCTACTAATACCCTATTTGAATGGACCCAGTAGTTCCTCCTATGTTAATGCATAGGGGGACTCCAGCTCCACTACAATAACGTGCCCATGTATGTTTCCTCCACTGTGCTTATTGATCGCGAGGCCCTGGCTGTTTCCACGTGTGGAGTAGTACTAGTACCAACCGACCCTGGAGGACGAGGCATTTCATCAGAACGATCTTCAGCCCTGGAGGACACCTTTGATTCCTTGTAGACATTTCATCAGCCACTGATAAGGTTCTATAGGTGTTGGACACATCGGTGGTACCTCCCATTGTGGGGGGATGAAGGCATATATCAAGGTGTGAGGCCGGCTAGCTTGGAGAGTGTGTACACTGGAGCAGGGCCTGCAGCTGCTGAGGCCTGCCGCCTGTGCTGGAGGAGGCTCGGTGAGTGCTGCATGAAGGACACTGCGTCCTCCCCCAATGGTAAAGCCTCACCTGACTGACTGCAGTCAGACCTGCAGGGTGCCGTTCTGACTGCATGCTGCCTACCTGTGGCGCTACTGGTTTATGATACGTACACAATGCTATACGTTATAGCATAAGGACATTGGTAAGCACATGCATTTGGCATTATGCCCAAAGCCTAATACCCTAGTACCGGTGTGTGGATTTTCTATATTGTGACTATACATGGGTAAAATTCGACACGCGTGACACGGCGACACGGGGGGTTCTTAAATTCGACACGGGCGACACGGCCCTTTTAAAAATCGACGGACACAGAAAAATGGACCAGAATGTATAGAATAAAAATCGACACGGCGACACGGCACCCTAGCTAAAAATCGACACGGCGACACAGTGATAATTCTGGCTACCCATGTATAGTCACTATATTTCCAGGGGATTATGGGCTCTATGGTTAACCAAAGACACCAAAATTACCTGTAAGCTTTATTTCAATATGACAACTGATTTCTTCCGCGATAATGCCTTCTATGGCGAGTTATTGCTTAGCAACAGGCAATATAATTGTTAATTTCATCAGCAACACCCCAGAAATGCCATTTCTGGGTATCCTAAGTATATTGATTCCAATTTTATCATTCACTCAATTTTCTGAGCCAACAGTTACCTAACAACAGACATTCCAATGCCCCCCTCCTAGCAACACAGGTTCATTTCCATACAGTAGTGTTTTCAAGGCAGATTTGATCTCATAGTTACTGTAAGTGTAAGGAATTAAATAGTGCCATTTCCATTAATTCAAGTCAAATACTTGCCTTACAATGTGATTGTTTATTTTGCCTAGCAACATGCATGATACTTGCTGATCTTCCTAGCAACCAGAGTAAGATTATTATCTATTAGGAGTGTGTGAATGGTAATAGCACTATTCAAATCCATAATAAACTTACAGAGTGTCCATATGGATAAAGAAAGACTTATTAAAATGCTTCCATCCACATTCATGTTTGTGCTTTCCTTGGTGCATAAGTTGGTTGCGGCCGGTGGAACCTTCAGACAGTTAGCCTGATCATCAGTTTAGCAGTTGGTGACTTGAAGTATAAAGATATGTGTAGCTGCATTTGTCCATATATATGGCAATTATAAATCAACTTAATGATGAGGAAACAAATTCGAGGAAATGCAGGGGGGGAACGTACGTTTTATGATTCTTCTTTTTTTAAATACTGTGCTATTAAAGCCGCCATACTACCTCAGATATATAGACAGTTCACTTTCTGCATATTTATAAATAGTCTTTAGTGTACTGGTAGGATCTCAATCAATTTTGTGACATCTCACTATGCTAAAAAAAAATTAAATACATCAGGATATAAAAAATGCTTCCAGTATTCTATCCAGTACTTATTTACATCAACAAGGTAGTGCCATCTGAAGTGATATAGCAGGTGATAGTAAACTCTGTTTCTAAGATCAGCACTGGAAGACTTTCAGGTAGGAGACTACTCAGTGCTGCCACCTAATGTCCTTTGTCAACACCAAATAATCAAACCCCACCAGAATATAAATAATAGTTGGAATTATTGAAGTCTTGTATTGCACATAGGCCCTATGTGACATGTACTGGGAAAAGAATCTCTTGCCAAAACACACGGTATATTAGAAGAGAGAAAGGGCTAGATACAATCATCTGAGATACAAATGAATAAAACATAGGGTTGAGTGTGCCAACTTGTATAACAGCTTTAAACAAAGCAACTTTTATAATGTATGAACAACATTAGCCTTGATTAGAATCATGATTTTGAATATTATTTTGACTACAGGACATCGTCAGCTTTTTATGAATTAGACTCCCGTGTACTTATCACCTTACTGGTTGTATCCCTGATAAGTGGACCATAACAAATAACCCACCCACTGGCAGTATCAACACTGATTCAATGTTCATCTCCACAATCTAGTCACAATCTAGTTCAATGTATATTACTTGCTGATCTCATCATGGCAGTGCCAATTCAATGATAACATAGACATGGCATTATTGATCTGTTCATGTGTTAGAGGTATTTACTGAATAGGAATATCCCAATGTTACTGTTAGCAAACAATGAAAGGAGTCAGCCGAATGATAGTGACTTTTTCTGTTTCTGCCAACAGTGAATAAAATAAAGCAACAACCACAATTGATGCCATAAGGGATGAACCATCAGCGATACAGTGACAGTCCAGTGACTACACTGCAATGAGATTCACTTCCCGGGGGGTCCACTCCTATTTACTATGTTACTATGATTGTGTGTACACAAACCAAATGGAAAGGGGATCCACTTGTCAAGTATCAAGTTGTCAACAATAATACACTTGGGTGTGCCCAGGGTGTAGTGCTTTAACTCTGTACGATGTGCAGCAGGAACAGGCCTTCAGTTTTTAGTCCTTTGATAAGCAATGGGGTGTTCTAATTCATGTCAACATATGGGATACCCAACTATAACACAAAATGTGACCAGACGATCGGTGCCCTGCCAACAGGGTAGGAGGATTATACTGGATATTTCATGGTGTAATAGAAGACAATAAACTATGTCTAGTGGTAGATAAGGGGGCTTTATCTTTGGTGCAATTTGTATAACAAACATGAATTATCTACACTTGGTATAATAGCCTATTCATTATAGCAATAGAACAATAGCAGGCACTTTATTATATGAAAGCATTATAATGGTTATATTAAAGTCTTTATTTATAGATAGAAGGTTTATTACTTATAAACGCAATTATTTGCATCTAGTGCGACCGATTCTATATCATTTATGTGTTTTTATAGACCATGACATGAGAGCACACGGAGATTACACTATATTATATGTGCTCTGATAATCAACAGTCGGTTTTAGTACCGGTGTTGACTCCCAGTGTCAGATATGCCAAAAAATGCTTGCAGGTATTTTTTTAATGTAGAATGCAGTCTTCTGAGAATTGTTTGATTTTCGGTGTAAACGTTTTATATTTGGACTGTAAATGGAATGTTTTCTATTGCAACTAAATCTTCATGAAATATTCACACATATCTTTGGTTATTCTTTTAGCAAGTCTTTCTTTTTCGTCATTTCTAGTAGTTACCATTGGTTACGGTACATCTAGGGCTTGTCTATCGTTTTTAGTTACAAGTAACAATATATCTTTGAGATAGGATTCTCACAAAACTACCAGGAATATCTTATCTCATAATATCTCATTTTTAAAATCTTGACAAAAACTTAAATTGTCAATCCCCCTTATAGTACCCTTTTCCACATGCCTGGTCACACTTATATTGAGGTTAGCAACACAACTACATAATGGTTATTCCGCTGCTACTAGTACTGCTAAATTTTGTGACATTATTATCTCCCTGTATTCTCTGTTATAGGTATTAGAACAGCTACATCACTTATAACAACAGCTACATCAGCTACAGGAACAGCTACAAGATGGCGCTGAACGTGCCTGGCCTGGTGGTGGTGGTGATCCTGTACGTGCTCATCGTGGTGGTGGGCATCCTGGCCGCCCGCTATGTCCGTCCTACAGGGGGCGCCACCAAGACGGAGATGAACATGGTGGCGGGCCGGGACCTGGGGCTCGTGGTCGGCATCTTCACCATGGCAGGTGGGTACATGTAGCATGTTCCACCTGTTGTACACCTTTAATTGAGAAATGGCACTGGTGGTATATCTGGTATATTGTTAGCAACCTGAAGACCTGTAACTGCTGCCATGTCAGCTTGTGAATAGTATTAACTCTTAACTACTTATCAAGGGGTGGTGCTGCTGCCTTTGATGGGGGCAAATAGATTTAGAAAAAAGTATTTTTTGTGCCATTAAAATTAGGAAAAAAGACCACTCCCTAATGTGACAGTCAACCCCAATAAGAAAAATTGCAGATGTAAAATAACCTCCTGAATTGTTCACGGCATGTGACGCCATCACTCATGTTTATAATTATGGCCTTTTCACCTCAACTACAAAAATGTCCGAACAGTGCTGCATAACTGTTGTAAGTAAAAAGGGACTCTCGTTCTACCAGGAATCGAACCTGGATCACCAGGCTATATAGAGTGGGGAATACGGAACCATTCCTGAAAACTCTAGCCTTCAACCTACATCTACATTACTCATACATAATTCACCACATGAATATAAATATATACTTGTTCTTGCAGCTACCAGTGTCGGGGGTGGATACCTGAGTGGGACCACAGAGGGTATAGCCACAACAGGCCTTCTGTGGACCGTTTACCCCTTCACCATCGTTATAGCATTCACTATAGGTAAGCCACATGCTTGTTTCAAAATTGCAATGATACTTCCATGAGAAAAAAGATCGGAATTTAATAACAATCTTCCCAAAGTCATATATTTTGCATGTGATTAGGGCCTTCCCAGTACTCACTCTTTCAATAAACCTTGGTTTGTCGCTTTAATGGACATCTTCACAAAAAACACAACATGAATGCTTTTCATGGTAATAATTACGATGAAAACTATATGTCAGAGGTCTCAGAGAGGCCTATGTTGTCTCGGACAAAGTGATAATACAAACCTGACTGTTTATGGGATAAACGGATTGGAATCTGCAAAGTGCTGCCATCTGTTGGAAATATGCATTTTAGACGGTAGTCTACATACTTCACTCCGGGTGGCACCCCAACAATCAGCTATCTCGGTTTAAATGTAACTTACCAGGACAGTGCATTATATTCTCAGAAACATTTTTTTACAATAAATTTGTTTGAATCACATACTTAACATTAAATCCCATTTTCTTGTGTGTTTGAATATATGTTGAAATAGTCTCACGGAGTGCTAGATTGCTTTGTGGTATGTTATATTCTGTCGCTAAGGCTTTCTGGACAATTTAGTATGATCTGGTGGTGGTTGTTGACTCATCAGCTACGCAGCCCTTCCCAGTGGGCACACAATTCAATTCAGCGTTGCATCAACGCTGAATCAACATTTGTCAATGTTCTGTGCCCACATAGTTATTGCGTCTGTGCATGTGATGTCAAGTGTTTCAGCCAAATAATACACAAAGCATACTTACACTATTATGATCAGTATCATCAACCAATTAAGTGGTCCTGGAAGAAAAACTTAGATCTTAAAAACGTTATCCTTATGTGTCGCAGGTAGCTGCTTCTTCGCTAAACCCATGAGAGAACGTCGTTACCTGACGTTACTGGACCCGCTACAGGAGCGGTTTGGTGACGTCATGACGGGGTTGCTGCTACTGGGGGCACTGTTTGCTGAACTGGTGTGGGGAGCATCCATTCTTATAGCCTTAGGTAAGTAGGGTAGAAGTATGGCTAATGTTTAAAAGTAAGTTGGTGGTTGGCTTTGTGTTACTGAATTTGTATTTGGGTTAGGCCAATAATTCTGGGACAGGCAAGGCCGAGTTTTGGTCATTACAGCAGTGGTTACATTGCAAGTATCATTTTGGTAACACCTTTTGATTTGTTTGTACATGCAAATTAGAGTGGTAGGGCACCATTATCAATTCAGATATAGTACATGTGTGATGGTTTTATATCCGAATTACTTTGTATTTATTATTGGGGTTTAATTTGTGCATTTTGTTATAAATGAAAATTGAGTTATATTCTGTATGTTAGACACATTCATACGTCATAACGTGCTACGATGAAGCATATAGTGACACTTAATTAATTGAGCTGGCTCTACCGTTGCAGGGACGAGTCTGAGTATCATCATAGACGTGGGGGTGACGTACAGTATCATCCTGTCAGCTGCCGTGGCCCTCCTCTACACGTGTTTTGGTGCTGCTATATCTGTAGCCTACACTGATGTGGTACAACTCCTCCTCGTCCTGTTTGGTATGGTGAGTAGCTAGTGGTCATATCATTTTACTTGATACGTATATAAACAATGATAGATGTTGCATTGCATTATTATAAGACAAACTCACAATACTGTGTCTCGTTTGATTCTCTATTATATTTAAAGGCGGATTTTTGCTTGTGTTGAGGGAATATTTAGAGTAATGTTATTAGCTATATTCCTGAATTATTTGTTTTATTAACTCTACAGGTGCTGTGCGTGCCCTTCGCCATGACAAACCCAAATGCAGGAGATTTCTCAGCTACCAAATCCACATGGCTTGGATCCTTGTCTGCTAGTTCAACTGCCAGTTGGATTGACTATGTCATCTCACAGGTAACGGAATTCTATTTGGTGCTAAAATCTCGCATCTTCGTAATTTCCATTTTGGTATTTGTATTGAAAGATCATAATCGATTCTATGCCAAACATCCTGCACTACCCTTTACAACTATGAATGGTACAACAATGTCATTCAGACAAATCTTTTGTAATTGGCCCACAATGTGAATTGCAGTCAATTCCTATGAAAAGAAATATTAAAAGTAATAAAACAATCAACCCCCTTATTTCCCATGACTTGAACATAAGAATCACCAATCTTATTTCATACTAAATCAGAGATGTAGCCCATTTCTTTATTACCCTGCCGTGTAGATACTGGGAGGCATCCCTTGGAACACGTACATGATGCGGATCCTGGCAGCCCGCTCCGTTAGGCATGCCCAGGTCGTCTCCATAGCTGGGGGTCTCTTTGGGTGGGCCATGGCCATACCACCAGCCCTCCTCGGTATAGTTGGACTTTCAGCCGGTAGGTGGCACCATGTTTGGGCTACAGTACTATTAGAGAAACTTCATTTTCATAAATCTCGGTTTATCGAAAAAGGTTAACTCTTAGGATATTAAACTAGATAAGCATTTATGTGGGCCAGAGAGCCTTTTCATAAGATATGTGTTTTTTGCGTTAATGCAGCAAAGTTATGACAACAGAGTTATGGTGGCGTAAGTCACCAAAAGTTAATGTCTTTCTAAAGCAGTTATCTTAACTCAAATATTTATGAATCCATAAATAATATTTAAGGTAACATGTTATGAAAGACTTTTGAGAAAACGCAGGCTGTTTAATAGTTGTGTGAACGTAACCAGTTTCGCTACCATAACTTTTATGGAGGACCGTCTTATGCAGCTTTGGAATTCAAATTCCCCACAAAGCATGGGAAAGCCCAGGGAAATCTGTAGTATGATGTCATATCGCCTGATTTAAGGCAGCGAAATGTAAGGACATGTTTACGTTTACACTTTTGAGGTCACGCCTTATGAAACACACTCTATTTACGATCACGCAAATCCAGCTCACGAAAAGGCTCTCAAATAATATACCTTCCATGCCCACATACATCACCTATAATAATGAAGTGTATGTTGTCATATATGGATACATTCCATGTTTATGGAAACGTAAATGAACATTCAGTATTTGCGATTTAGGTGAAAAAACAGAGTCCAAAAAAAAGTTTAAACATTGAATATAATTCTTATTTACAGCTGCAATTGTTTCATATTTTATATGCGGCATTACTATGACTGTATACACATACCCCAATACCTTTTTCTATCAATATGTATCAAAAAAGAATTTATCACCAGGGGTAAGGCAGCTGATAAATGTACTTTATGAAAGACAAAAAAATGCTCCCTGAAAAGGCTCTCTGTGGGGATATAATTATACCACCGGGGATGATGTGATGGATACTGAAAATAAAAGGCATAACTGTGAGAGTAACTATGCATTCATTTGCACAGTATTACCTTTACATTGTATGTAGCTTAAATTTAATCAATTAATTTGTGCCCTTAAAGACTGGAACACGACGTCTCTGGGGACGAGTCCACTGCCGGATAACGCGGCCAGTCTGATGCCGCTAGTTATTGAGCATTTCACACCCAAGGCTGTCTCCATAATAGGTAAGTCACATGAGTCTCTGTGCTAACACGCACATCTTTACATTTGTGATATAAATATAAAGCTGCAACCCTTCTTTGCAGTACTTCCTTCTGATGTTACTTGAGTCAACATGACACTTATTTAGACATCGTTATAGAATTTATCCGAAACTATGATAAATATTTTATATGCATTTAATGATTAGCTTGAACTTTCTAGTTGAACTAATCGGGATATGCATCCAGTTTACCGAGTGTTTCCTATTCTCAGCACTAGCAGCAATCGTGGCGGCAGTCATGTCGTCTATGGACTCCATCATTCTCAGTTCTAGTTCCATGTTCACCCACAACATCTATAGGCTGGCATTCAGAAGAAATGTGAGTATAATTATGTAGTACATTTTATATTTTACTATTGTATGGTATTCCATCGGTATGAGAGGCCTAGGCATGTGGTAAATCCACTTAGCTCAATTTCTTTATTTTTTAAAATATCAGCTATGGGGAATTAGTGCAATAGTATCATGTCTTATCATTAAAGGCAATACACGGTTTGGCTAAATTAGGCATAATATCATTAAAGTTATACAGTTGGGGAATCAAACATAGAATACTTTCATATACATCATAATGTACGCATGGTAATTGCGTTTGGATAATTATAATTGTACTGATGTATAGCACAAGTTTCCCATTCATATTCCTACTTGGCCAATGCTAAGTATTGTTTATATTTCATTTATCCTTCTATAGGCGGGTGACCGTGAGCTGCGGATGGTGCAGTTGGTGGCCATGTTTGTTGTGACGTTGATCTGCACCGTCATTGCCGTATTGTCAAGTACTGTGTACGGCATCTTCATCCTGACGGCAGATATCGTCTACGTCATCCTCTTCCCACAGTTTGTCTGTGCAGTGTTCCTTCAGTTCACCAACACCTATGGATCCTTCTTCGGCTTTCTCGTTGGGATAATCATGCGGTTCGGCGGAGGGGAGCCTTCTCTCTCTATTAAGCCTTTCATCAAGTACCCCTACTTTGACGAGGCCACAGGGACGCAGTTGTTTCCATTCAAGACGTTCTCCATGCTGTGCACATTTGTGACAATTCTAGTTGTGTCG
Organism: Harmothoe impar; assembly: GCA_947462335.1. NCBI lineage: Eukaryota > Metazoa > Annelida > Polychaeta > Phyllodocida > Polynoidae > Harmothoe > Harmothoe impar. Next base: position 41,325,037 of record OX381711.1, on the reverse strand, counting down.
CTGATTGTCAGGGAGCTTTTCATGAGAAACATAATCCCAGAGCGGTGGGATATCTCGGGGAAAATATTCCCTCAGTATGAGGTATCCAAAGCGGAGCCAAAGGAGACAGAGACGCCGAGACATGATGAAAAAGATGCAGATAATTTGTCGTTAAAGTGCATCACAAACATACACAAGCCCCACTCTAATGACGGCTTTGTCGGCCATAGTAGTGCTGACATCGCGAATGCCACAAAAGTATAGAAGAGACACACAGGCCTTTTGTGTGTAATATGTGCTGTGATAAATTCTCGGGCAAACCACATGGTATCCAAGAGCTTCCCAAACAAATACGTGTAGTACTGCGTAATACTAGTCTTGTGCAAGATTTCTTTTGTATTTTCCTGTATATATAGGTAGTACCTGTGTTATATTCTGTTATATTGTACCAGGCTATAACAGATCCCCTAAGCTGACCATAACGCATCCTCACACAGAATAGCGCAAGTATCAATTATGCCATAGTGTGGATATTTGTTATATTGTACAAACTCCATACAGTGTATATACATTTCTAGCAATGTGTTCCGTGAAGTAAAAAAAGTAAGTAAGTGAGCGAGTAAGTTAATGATATATTTCTAGCAATGTGTTCCAAGTGTGGCAAATATGAAACAAATATGACTCATTAATGAGTCATCACAAATTGTGACATGTACTGGGAAAAGGGACCTTAGTGCACTCTGCCCTTTTTGCAGATCGTGTCATACACTGAGATTATGTTTATGAGATGTGTTGGTGCACTGTGTTTAACACAGTATACTTATTATATCAAAAGTTGAATTAGGCATCATAGTGTGTGATACCATACAGATCTATAGTACTATAAAAAAAAGATTTGGTATTGTGGAATCCTAACAAATCTATTGAGAAGAGTTGATATTACAGTTTGGTTACCGGGACCACACGTGGCAAAAAAAGATCATCATCTGTTCAAGGATTTATACATCCTTGAACTGATGAATAGCATGGTTGCTAAACAAGTCAGGTATTTGAGAGTTGTTCTAAAACAGATTGTTTGTGCCACAATTTAACTGAGGAAGCCTATGGTTGTGTGAGATTATTGAAGAAGTGAGATGGATTTTAGATTAACCACATACAAATGAATCCTGAGTAATTCCACGTGGACATATTGTAAATGTTATAATTTTGGTACATAGTATTTCAAGTGGTCAGTATACAATATTTCTATTGCAAACGAGTTAATTGCAATCTTATCATAACCTCATGATGAGTTATATTTTACAGTGCCATTACTGTTTCAAATAAAACATTTTATACACATTCATTAGCTTGAACTTTCTAGTTGAATTATTCGGGATGGCGGGGACTGAGGCAGCTAGACTACAGATGGCGCAGAGTATGAGATAGTTATAACTCCCAGGATCAATTCAATTCCATTTGCTAGTTATTCTTTCTGAAATTTCAAAAAATATACGAGCATAAATGCAATTACATTTGATTCTATTGAATTACAGAAGATTAGAATTACCCATATTGGGGTGTCTTTTTTTATAATGTATCCAGTGGTTGAATTGTGCATGCACTGTCTTGTATAGTTCATTATGCTTAGTTAACTTCTAAGGTTGTCTTTAGACTAGATCACAGTTTCTTTATAATATTGCATGTTTGTCACTGAGGTGGCATCTGAAACAGTTCACTTGGATCGTCGTTGCTAGTGCACCTGATATGTCCATAGACTTTTGATTAAAGAGTGTCCGAAAATCACTTTAAAATAAACATTTGTGGGCAGATGAGGAGAAAGGGCATTCCAAGGTGAAATGTATGTTTTGAAATTGAAGTCCTTAGCTATCAAAAGGGGTATCATAGATGAAGATATCCCTTCTAGTTTTTGAGAAATTTCTTCATGAATCTGGGATGGTGCTACCCTTGCCAAAGAGCCAATAGGCTCTATCTCTTGTTGCTTTAATTGTATTCATATATCTAATTATCATGATTTTGCAAAATTTCACTTATTACCCAACCACTATCATTCATATTTTTTATCATAAATCTCGATATAGAAATGATATTGACATTTTGTTTTCAGTGTAGGAATCCCTATGAATTTCTCTAATGATTGGAATTCATTCTTTTTCTATTTGGAAGGAAATTGTGGTTGCCATGGCAACACATTTGAGGAAGAAAGCCTTATTTGGGCCTCATATTGGCTTCAAAACATTCTGTATACATTCCAAATATGGAAGGATTACCCCAAGATAGAATGTTTTGGAGAAAACCATCATTTTCTATGTGAAAAATCGCCTTTTTTTAAAATGTGGATTTATTGGATCTAATCACCCTTTCAGGCGAAAACTAGCTTGGGCGCATTGCCCTTCTGCTGCCAGTACCCCTATCTATACATACATTCTTTGACGGTCTTTAATAAATTTATTAGAGCAAATTTTACCATTTTCACATTTGTGGTCATTGTGATGCCCCCTAGTAGCCAAACTAGTTTGGGCGCATTGCCCTTCTGCCGCCAGCACCCCTATCTATACATACATTCTTTGACGGTCTTTAATAAATTTATTAGAGCAAATTTTACCATTTTCACATTTGTGGTCATTGTGATGCCCCCTAGTAGCCAAACCCCAGTACTAAAAATCCCTCCTGGATGTACCTTTCTCCACAGCTGCCCACAATTTTGGCTACTAATTAGTAAATTTGAGATATCAATGCAAAGTCAAAACTTCTTGGAAATGTTTCTGAGGCACCTCACTAGACGCAGGGGTCAACAATGGTAACATAAATAAGTGTAAATGGTGACACTACAGTTACCCAGAGACACACATTCAAGTACAGCGGAATTGTGCTATAGCCTATACCCTCAGGAGATAAAGGTACACAACTGTCCACTTGGTGTTTGTGGTGTTATTTGCTGCTGGGTGTTTGGACTTCTGTACTCAGTGTACTGTAATTCAGGTCATCTTTAATTATCAACTGGTTACACCAAGGCACTGGCAAGGGTCAACCATACAATGAAAGGCACAACGTTATTGTTCCTTGGCTAGTAACTCGTTGTTTTGCTTTTGTTTTTCTTGTCGAGTTTCGCTTTCTCTAAAAAGGGATGTGATAAATGGGGTATTTGAATTTGTCTTGCCAATTCTTAAAAAGAAGTTAAGCACAAAATGTTATGTGACAACCGAGACATAACCTTGCTCAGTGGTATAGCTACGTGAGGTGTTACCGTCCTATTTATAGGGTGCAATACGTTTAAAGCTGCATCAGTAATACTGACACTGTAAAACTTAATAGTGAATCCAAAAATATCATGTCCTTTTATTCCATAAAACTATAGTAAATTCTACTGCCCAGCTACATCTACTTCTGCAGTGTATGTATGTCTGAAGATTATCATCAATGGATTCATTGTATCACTTCAACAGGACTTTATTTCAGGGGCGTATTTCCCCTTCAGTGCGATTTCTTAGCAAAATTACTCACAAAAAATATCCTATGACAATGATATACATCTCAACTAGTTTAAACCCATATGGCGTGTTCGATGTGTCCCTACTTGCTCCTGCACTCCATAGATATAGTTGTAAAACCGACACAGCCTAAGGCTGGTCAGAACTCACAGGGCCCATACGGACCGAACCTGTCGCTATAGACTCGTGGGCTTTTGAAAACGGTCATGCACTGTTTGCGGGACTGTTTGAGGCGAACGGTTTACATATTGGGGGTCAGGTTTCCTTCTACACTTCACCACACCACCCAGGTCATGCTGGTCTGGTGAGGGGGATTTTATGGGCACTGGAGGAAACACCACCATGGGACTCACAGCTACGTCCATCGCCTCTAATAGAGTTAAAAACGGCCAAGCATCCGTACAAAGGACCTTCCAAAGACTGACCAGATGGAAATTCAGGTACTTCAGGCTGCCACGAAGGACACTTTGCTGTGCTGTACGGATCCTTGCATTATCCCTACTGCTGCTCGTTCTTGTCGGGTCTATCTTCTTTCTCACTATTGGCGTCGTCTCCCACACTACATATGCCTATTTCCAAGAGAAAAGTGCCTCTCGTTCCCAAGAGAAACTATTCGGGGAGATATTGCCCCTCTTTCTAGACATCCCACTGAACAGACCTCTTGTGAGGCGGAGGGCAGGGAGGAGGATCGTGAGTGGCTTGTATGTGGGTGATGTGGGCGATAATAAGGTGAGTTTGGAGCTGCTGAGGGCCAACCTGGGAGAGAGTCTGGCCGCCAGGGGTTACGCCCTCAATCTGGTGATTGGTCATACGACCTGCCCGTATGGGGTCACTACTGGTGATGGCAAGGGTAGTGCTGGAGAAACCCCAAAGGGTCACGTACCAGAGTCATTGGACCGTTTCGATTTGCTGATCTTAGGAGGTGGATCAGTGCTACAGTCAGAGCTCAACTGTAAATTCCCCGCATTTGCCAAAAAGCAAATTCTAATTGCAGGATCAGGACTGACCCAGAGCGATATTGAACCAACTGAGAATGTGTTCAGGTCGAGGAAGATTGAGACAATACAGCAATCTCAGACGTTCAACTCTGGGATGAAGCTCCTTACTGAGCTAAGCAACCGGCCTAATTCCACTGCATTCCTCTCGGGAGGATTTCGTGGCACACTGACAGGGGAGCTCATTGGGAAAGTCACCAACCATGAAGTACATATCCCCATCATTGGAGACATTTTACATCTAGCTGGAGATTTTTACGGGGTCGATGAGACGTTCGATGTGTACCGATACTTCAATATCCCAGCTCACGAAAGGTACCTTGCAGTGAATGTGGCTGATATTACTAAGTGGAGCGCCGTCCCACAGCTTTCAACCAGTGTTACAGTTCAGGTTCTGCTAGAAATGGTCAAGCATTACCACATCATACTGTATTCACTCACTGACGCTGATACCTCCTCTGTCTACAGGTTCAAGGGGATGACCACCAGGGTTCTAGAGCGTCAGGGTCTCAACCACAGAGCACAGACACCTTCAAGAATCCACACATTCACACAAACTCCAGACATCCCAATCCTTGGTTGTATCCTTCGTGGAGCTCATTTGACTTTGAATTATCGCCCTGAAGGCAGCTACCTCAGCGCTGCCTATGGGACACCCTTTGTAGCACTGCTATTGAGAGTAGAAGTTGTGGACCTCATCGACACCTTAAAAATTGGCAAGTATGCCCTGCCAGCACTGGAGCTGGATACCAAAGCGTTAACACAGACTATAAAGCACATTCTCCAGGACCACACCCATGTACGGACTATTCTCCAGTTGTATAACGAGGAAGTCGGACTAGCATATGGCGCCTTATTCGATACCTTAGCAGGCCGACTAACCACGCTGTAAATAGTTACTGTTGGTTTACAGCACAATATACGGTAAATTTACAGAACATTTTGCTGTAGTCGGAAATACAGAACTATTTGCCGTATATTTACCGATTTCTGTGCTGTAAATCAGATTTACAGCAATGTTGCTGTAAATTTACAGCAATGTTGCTGTAGGTAAATAATGTATCCAGTGGTTGAATTGTACAAGCACTGTCTTGTATAGTTCATTATGCTTGGTTCACTTCTAAGGTTGTCTTTAGACTAGATCACAGTTTCTTTGTAATATTGCATATTAAATAAAGCCCCCTGTGTGTCAAAACATAGCAAAATATGAATGTGTGAGAGAAACTTCAGCAAGTTATCATACATATAAAGTAGTTCTGCTTGCAGAAGTATGTCAAATAATGCAAATATCAGCAAAAGTATATAAAAGATACCACATCTGTGGGAAGATTAAATCCTTAACTGACTGAACTGTGCAGTGCTGGTATGACATACAGTTTAGCTGGATAATAATTAAAACCATTACATTGTGTAATGTTTGTTATAGATGATGTGACTGAAGTAATGCAGGAAGGTTCTCTCCATGCATATCAATTGAGATCAATAATTATTGATAGTAACAATAATCAAAGATAAAATTTAACTTATGACATTTACAGTACGTTCTGCTGCTAAATTACAGCATACAATATACTGTAAATTTACAGCAAAATGTGCTGGCAGTTTTGGTTCCAGTAGATTTTGCTGTAATTGAACAGAAGAATGTACTGTAAAATCACAGCACATTCTTCTGTTTAATTACAGCAACTGAGTTGCTCTAAATTTACAACAAAATGTGCTGGAACCAAAACTGCCAGCACATTTTGCTGTAAATTTACAGTGGTTACTTTTAGCAGTGCAGGCCAAACACAAGACAGTGTCTTTGTGTAATGCCAATTAAAGGTTGTTTTCTGTTCAAGTTCTAATCTATGTTGATAACTATAACTGCTATAATTTCTATTTGATTTTGGCCACCGTCCACTGGAGAACTTTGGTCGATTAAGCCCATACATTTCCTATCTATAACTTCGGTCCATTGAACGGTGGCCATTATCGTAGGTAATTATATTGAAGTTGTTGATAGCTTTTATTTGAGCATTCACAAGGGCATTTTGTGTTAAGTTGGTAACTTATTGCCTCCTTCTTAGTATATGTATGCAATTACTATTATACAATGTCTACTCTCAGGTATTTGAGTTTATAACGTATTTATTCACTTGGTGATGTTATCAATACGATACAAGTCAATGGACCAGTGGTCCCAAAACATAATTATACAGTTGATACATAGGTGATCAATAAATTAATGTTCAACGTAGGCACAAAGCATTGTCAGAGTGTAAACTGCCATTAATCATACCAGTATCGTAAAGTTCTTTTTCCACCTGTTATTCCCCGGACAGTATCACATGCAGTGTGAATTAGAACAGGCTTGTACTCATCTCATTCTCATGATCTCAATTCTTCTTCTCAAAAGGGGCATGTGTACACGTCTATGTATATATGGGGGGGGGGGGGGTAGATTGGGGGGGTCCTCATGTCGCATGTCGATTTTAAGAAATGGCCATGTCACATGTCACTAAGGAAAAAGTCATGTAACTAGTGTCACTAAAGAAAAGAATTTAGGGGCATAGAGAGTTATAAATCGGGGCCTTGGGGCCACAGCCCAGTGGGCACAAAATCGAGTTTAGCGTTGAATCAACGTTAAATCAACATTGTGTCAACATTGACAACCACTTATCAATGTTGATTCAATGTTCTGTGCCCACTGGGAGGCCCCAGGAAATTTTAGGGATTTGAAAACCCACAGGGACCAAATTTGAAGAAAGGGTTTGGTAGCCTACTTCACTCTATATGAGATTCTTTTTTCATGTCACTAAGCCCCATGTCACATGTCGATTTTAAGAAATGCCCTTGTCATATGTCACTTAACTGGCCATGTCCCATGTCGATTTTAAGAAATGCCCATGTCGATTTTAAGAAATGCCCATGTCGCCATGTCAATTTCAGGGGTCTATACCCATTATATATAGCTTTAGCCCAGAGGGGGGATGCAAACATAATAATAATGATGTATACTCCATATACTCTACGTGCACTCATGGATATACCATATACCAGCATAGCCTGGAGTACCCCCACATGAATGCTCAGGAAGGTGTTTCACAAGAAAATACAAAAATACTTGTAAGTCAGAAGTTAAGAATGAGCTTTTTGAAATACTTGAAATAATGACCTATTGACCACCTGTATGCAGAAAAGATCAATCCATTTATTGCATTCCTTCAGAAACACCCTCAAGGGTACACCGTCACCGCATAGTCAGACTTAAAAATAGTATTTCATCAAGACTTTGATTGTCTGGGAGAAAAGATTATTTTTTGATTGGTACAGATATCCAATAGGAGATATGTCTCAACATAAATTAGACAGACCTTCCCACTTCCTTCTATTTGTGTGATGCGTGACACGCCAACGGCGGTGCCATACAAGACTGAACAAGAATAGCAATTATGAGTTTTGTCACAACTTGTTCTAAGCCATAGTGATTACATCTGTTTGTGTTGTGCTGTTCAGCCTGTGAGGTTAAAATCTTAAAAACAGATGTTCATCTCTGACAAGATAATGACGCAATACACATATTGTGCCTGGTAAGTAATAAAGTGTGGATTATTTAAACTAGACACAAGAATGTTGCAAATTAGGCCCCAACGTCGTTTGACAAGCGGCTGGAAACATGGCCTCATGACTGGATATGTCAGCCTAATGAATTTTGAAAGTGGATGAGTATAGTCAGTTTAAGTGTACAGTGTATGGTTGAGCCAAATTAGATATGGGTTTTACCTGTTTACAGTAAGAACACTACTGCTGAAGCTACTTCCCAGGTAGCAAGAAACGTTAACTGAAACTTAACCAACGTTCACTAAAGGTAAACGTATGGTTAACTGGTTGATGCTAGTTGAGCTACGTTGTTTCAAGTTTACTTAGCGTTTTGGGATAACATGATTTTAGAAAATGTTGGTTTGCTGTTAGAATACAGTTTGCAAACTAATGTTTTCCAGGTAACCTATATCTATATTGTGGACTCAAACCAATGTTGATTTAACCATTTGGTTTAACATTGATTTATCGTTTTTGGTGATTTCAAGCTAACCCACAAGATGGCAGTTTAGCAGCTGGTGGAACTAGTTTCAATGCTTCCATTTTACAATAGTAATTATAATCTATAATAATGATGATTTTTGATATCTACATCATGTTTTACATCACCATTCAGTGTATAAATGTATCTACATGAAGTAATCTGTTAAAATGATTATATTAAGCCTGTATAACAATGTATGTCATGGTACACACCCACTTTGTAGCATAGAGAGATAGATAAAGGCTATTCTGAAAATCCATGTGGGGGTGTGTATGAATCATTATGATAGTAGTGATTCTCAACTGTAGAGTTCTTTTAACCTGAGCTCTATGAGCTTGTGGACACAATATAAAATTATTAAAAAAAACACATGATTATAACTGAACCTTATTGCATTGGAATAGAGGATTAAATCAACGTTTTTTCAATGTTAGTCCAACATTGATTTGAGTCCACTAAGTCTTATTGCATTGGAATGGGGGATTAAATCAATGTTTATTCAACGTTAGTTCAACATCGATTTGAGTCCACGAAATGGAGTTAGGCTAGATGAAAAGGACACGTTTTTCCACTCTTTAAATTACGTTAAAATAACCTTTAAACAACCTCAACTTGTTACCTGGGTTTGAGTGTTTTGTGTAGAATATCAGGATAAATCCAGCATTAAACCAAGGGATATAATGTTTTTTTAATGATGCTCATTAGGAATTTGTAGTATACCATAATCACCATAATTTGTGTAAATATATATGATTGTGACCCATCTAGGGAAAAGACCCCTTCAGGCGGGATTTTTAGTTATAATTTTGGCCACCAGGGAGTATTTTATGAGCCAAATAGTGTTAAATACATGAAAAAAAAATCTAGAACCATTTTTTATGTAGAATACAATAATGTTCATGAAATTATTCCATCTTTGATGCTAACATTCTATTTTTGGAATGCAAAAAGAACGTTTTTATGAAGAATTAGCACATATGACAGTTTCTGGTTGCCATGGAAACCACCACAGGAGCCGAAATTGGAGGTAATAATCCTAATTTCTTAAAAAATCCCATAAGTTACCCAAAACTGAAAACAGAACGCAAAAATTCCTTCTAGAACCAAATTTAGACTAATAAATTCCATTTTATTTGATTATTTCTAGATAAAACAGATTTTTCATAATTATCATAATTTACTATGGGATACAATGCATTTAGAACTTATTTACCATTTTCAGTTAGTTATATGAACTCATGTTTGAAAAGGGTTTCCAAAACAAGTACCAGGAACTTTTTAGCTCATGATGTCTCATTTTAAAGATTATGACACCAACTTCAATTATTAATTTCCCTCCTGGAGGAGTCTTTTCCCTCACCTGGTCATATATATATATATATATATATATATATATATATATATATATATATATATATATATATATATATATATATATGTGACAAAACGTGGGAAAAGGTAACATTAGGGGAAAACACCTTTATTTAAGTTCATGTCTTCAGCTACAATTCAATACTTCATGCATCAACATATTTGAAATAGTTGCTGAGAAATGACATCTCAAACATGGGATGGTAGAGACATGTAGGAATGCAGAATAGACTGCAATGCGATCACATATCAATCTTTTTTCAAATAATCCATATGAATCATAATTATTAGAAATCAAATAAATAAATGCATATCATTGTACATAGATTTGGATCTGGTAGGAATATTGGCATTCTGTTTTCAGTTCTGAAATCCTCATGGATGAGGCAACTGGATAGGGATGATTTTTATTCCAAAAGAATGAATTGGTGGTTGCCATGGCAACCAAATGTCAACAAATGGGCTAAAAATAGCTAAAAACGTTCTTTTTACATTCCAAATCAGACTAATTTAGAATGAAAATAGAATTTTGATAATAGCTTCAAAAGATTCCTTGGGAAAAGTTAGTCTACGGTCATTTTCTCTTAAGTATTCACATTTTTAGCTCTATCTCCTGAAATATCATGGTTAGAGCATTTATGGCTATTCCCCCTAATGTTACGATTTCCCAGGTTTCGTCACATATATATATATATATATATAATAAATATCAGGATTTAAAAGCATAAATACAGATTTTTAGTACATTATGAAGCGGTTTTCATTTATGTCTGGTCATTTTATTGCTATCGACAAGGTATCAGCGGATAATATTAGATATATACTTATATTGATTTCTATGATCTGTAGGCCTATTTTATCACGTTATACGACCTGTCGTGTTACAACAATATTATCCTTTGCTATATAGCCATCGATAGAGATGTGTATCTAGGGGTATACAATAGGACAGTCCATTTGACCGTGCATCACTAAAATAACTTAGGTATGTTCCCCCCCCCCCCCAACCAATTGACCTGTCCTCCTGTCATGGTCCACCAGGTTTTAAAAGTAGGGTTTCCTGTGATCCGGAACGAAGAACACGACTGGTCTAGACGGTAAAGATACCACATTGAGAAGACACTTGTTTAGTGGCGTGACACTGACTGTAAATACCCATGCATGCTCACTGTCTATCAACCCCTTTGTAGGAAGTATAGACTACATTGGTCATTTCAGGGTCAACCATTGAGAGTTGACTACTTTCTCAGGTTTATTCATGTGTGTTAATCTTGCACTAGTTGTAGTAATAGCTTGGCTCCCACCTAGATGCATATTCAACAGCTGTTCTATATTTCTGTAGAAGCAGGAAATAGACATTGCAGTAGTGTAAGTTGACATCCCCGTTCATGTGCTCTATCTGCCAATTTGAGGTATTCGTGTTTTATTTCTATCTGATTCCCTTCCAAAGGCTAGAACTTCCATGTGATATGTCATGTCATCCAACTAGAACACCATTACTAGTGATGACATGTGGTCCTAATGCACAGAATGTGACGAGAATCGGTAGAATGTCGCTATTATATTTATGGGTGGCTACAGACTTAGTATTGCAATTGTCAATATCATGCTCCATTTTAGGATGCCTCGTGGGCCTAGGGCATAGAAATAGAGCCAAGAGGTTTTTATCATGCTTTGTGTGACTGTTGGCTGCCACACCCTTTACGTAGCTAGAAAAGGTCCCTGAGGGGTAGTCTTCTTGACCCCAACCTACATTGTTATGTTCTTTTTTCCCCACCTTTTCAGGTGAAAATACAGACATCCCTTTGGCTGTTAAAGTAGGGTGCGACTGGTTTAGCCAACGAATAGAACTCATTGTCAAAGCATATGGAGGATTTGACTGCCCTGTGTCTGGTATCTTGGCAATGTAGACCTTGAGCCGAGGACTGGGTTGCCCAGCTTAGCTTCAGAATCCTATGAGATGTATGGTGACATCACCCTTTTTTTCACATTCTCCTGCAGACAGGGTATCAGTCTGTATACAAGTTAATATTTGAGATAAAAAAGCTAAAAATAGAGCCAAATCAAAGCTCTTGCATAGCTTATCATCTTAACATCTTTATAGTGTAATTTCTTCATTTGCATATTTAGAATAATTATTAAAAATTCTTTTTTAATGAAATATTTCATGAAGTTTATGTTACAAATTAAAAAACGCACATAATATGCAGTCTTACCTATTCATGGTTACATTTAGGCTAGATATAAAGAGTTAGCCGCATTGAGAACACAAGTGAGGCTTTTCTCCTCTGTGGGGCATCTTGTTTGTCTCTAGCTGGCTTGCCTTTATGAACTGTTTACCACCTTGAGAACATTGCTGAGGTTTCTCTCCTGTTTATGTCATTGTGTGTTTCTTTAAGCTACCTGCCATTGTATTTGTTTATAACATTGATAACAAGTGTGAGTTTTTCCTTCTGTGTGTGACCTCTTGTGTTTCTTTAAGCTACTTGCCCATGTAGACACTTTACCACATTGAGAACATGTATGGGGTTTCTCTCCTGTGTGTTATCATGTGTTCCTTTTTTTGAGTTTATATTGCATTTATTGTCACTATGTGATGTTCATAAATACAGTATTTGTCAACTTGGTAAGTAAGCATGGCGGTATAATTCCGCTCGGCTTCTAGGTATGAAGTGAGTACCATTATAAGGACATTTAAGGACTATACGGTGCCTTAGTGTATCATAGCCCTGCTTGCCATGATGCATGAAATGAGCCATGGAAAGTAACTCGCCAGTGCTGCAGTCAAGCATCATCCCGGCCATACAGGGTTGAGACAGTCCCAAAGGGCCAACAGGATGTACTAATGCAGCACCGGCAAGTTGCTCTTCAGGGCTGCATTCATGCATCCTGACAACAGTTTCATCTTTTATTATCATTTGGCGAAGTTGATACATTGAAACAAAGAAGGAACCGCATACTATGGGCTCTGCTGATAATATCACTACACCATTCCTAAACAGGTCTGATAAAAGAAGTTGTATTGGAGCCTCGTATACTAGAGTGTATTTATCAACATGCTGTGCTTAAAGATTTAACCCTTTGAGGGCGAGCATCAACTATAGTTGATGCCATTGCTGGGCGAGCATCAACTATAGTTGATGCCATGGCAGGGCGAGCATCGACTATAGTCATCATAACTCTATGGGATTCAACAATGCCTCATCCTTAGGGAAGATTTCTGTAAGAGTTCTCGTCCTCACAGCTAGCAATAACAGTTTTTGGTCGTCCTCAAAGGGTTAAGCTACCTGCCATTGTAAATTGTTTACAACATTGGGAACATGTGTGAGCTTTCTCTCCTGTGTAAGTCACCATGTGTCTCTTTCAGCTACTCCCAGAGATCAGGTACAACTAGCACAAGATGGCACCCAGTGATCTTGCTGGGGTTCATAGGAAATATGGCAATAAACAATTCTTAATCTATTACCATTTTATTAGTAAAAAGGCCTGGTATGTTCACATTCAATGCCTAACCAAGAAGTTGGCATAGCCATATCCCGGTGAGGTGCTACCACCTAGTGGACAAACCATCAGCTGGGACCTATGCTAAGACATAGGAGTACAGTGCTGCCAGTTGTGGCAGTGGCATATTGTGAATATATTCCATTTTTCGAAAGATTTTACAAGATTCGGAAGCTAAGCTGGGTGACCGACATGTCAAGCAGGTGATTTGAGTTCCATAAACAGATATCAAACCAAAAAAGTTGTCTAATTTAATACTTTTAATTGGTACTGAACCACTATAGAAGATCAAATGGGCTCACGGTCTAATGGTGCTGCACTCTTGCGGCTATCTATTCATACTGCACCCCACAAGATAAGCAATTTAGTCCCCAAATCAACGAAGACTTCCAATTGCCTTTTGGATAGAAAGGCTGTCGAGTTCATGGGCGTTAACTATTGTAATTCCGACTCCAGTCACCCCCCCCCCCTCCCGCCGCCAAGGAATTAAAGAGGTCATATCGTTGTTATGCGATAATGCTATCTGGTAATTGATCGATAAGTCCTTACTATTATTGTGTTTGACTTGAAATGTTTATATGAAAGCAACAGACATGTATGTAATATGCACAGTATGTATAGGAACCCTGGTGTCTAGAAGTCCATAATTACACATGTGTTGAATTGTACAAATAACAAGAAACCACATTCCCTTGTAACCATTACATTTATTAGTAATATGCAATCAACATTAAGATGTTCCTTTATCCTATATGGGCTCATCTTAAAGAACACCCTGCAGATATACCAATGCAAAATGGAATTGTGTGTTATTACACAGCTAGACAAGTATGTTTGTCTGTTGGGCGGTATTTGGCCGATATACAGGATGCATGTGATTTTTAAAGATCTTTGTCTTATTTGTAGTGAAAACAGTGTGTATTACTTTTTATATTTCAATATCAGACACTGTTCCTGAAAGTGGCAATATTTAACAAATGTTTGTAGTGTTGTGTTTTTCTTAAGGGAATATTTCCTATATAGTGTCAGGAGCTATGGAAAAAGCGTTTGTCAGGTTTCATCAGCTGAACTGGTAATTTGCAACTATAATTTGTTTTGCCGTTCATGTACAGGAATTGTTATGGCATAGTGAATACACGAATATGGCTATCAAGTAGCAAGACAAGATGACTTCATTTTGAGTTATGATAAGTTAGGTTCACCTATTCCTCCTCTTTATTCTGCCGATCACAATCCTTTTAGAATCATTCATTGATTGTGAAAGTGTTCTCCCCGTAATTATCATAATATTATATCATACACAGATAAAAGACTTCCGTCCTGATATTCAGTTGAACTTTGTATATAAACTGCAGAGAACTACCGGATGCAGTTTCTTGAGACTATTTGTCATATTTTCAAAGAAATTATATGGTGTTTTTTTGCAATTACAGGGTACTTAAATGGACGATTATTTAGGGAATATATGGCGAAATCCTTTAAAAACGTAACTATCATGTTATCATAGATTATTAAAATGGAATGTCCATCCGAAGTATGTACATGTATATACATGACAGTCTTCACCAGATTTCTGACCTCTTAAACAAAATCTAAATAATGGTTAATGCAATACACTTATGATGCTATAATTAAATAGAATTTATATAAATCAAACAGCGTTAATAGACAGAATGAATCACCGTTAGTCTCTACTACTCCCAATTACACGGCAGCTCGTTATTCCATAGTCAACGAGATGCTCCTCAATAGTAATCATGGTAATATAACAGTTTCCATGTATAATGTAACTCATAATCGTTATGATGTATAACTTATGATGAAACCCATACACGCTGTAACCCATGGCGCTATGGTATACATGCTTGCCTCTACTTGTGTTTCTGTGCTTCTAGTTATACATAAAACAGTTGTTGCCGTGCCATATCTAAGTGGTCTCTGTGATACTGTGAGACGCAACTGTAACAAACCTTCCAATGAGGAAATCTCTGAAGAGGGCTCAGTAAAAACTTATTCAATTCCATAACTGATCTGTCCTGAAGTGTGTCCAGTGTATCTTCAGTCAAATTGCTATAAACGTCTTAGATTTCAGGCGTGATCATTGTGCTGTCGTTTATTGCTGATTTTGTGTCATGTTTGTTTTTCATAGCAGAAAAATACACAGTTTACTTTCCATTGTAGGATTTAGAATGTTCAAAGTGATATACATTTTGAACTATCCACTTTTGGAAAGAGTGGTGATGAGTCGAACAACACTAGATGTTTAGTGATGTGGTATGATTAACTGACCATTAAAAACAAACATGGCTACATGCATTGTGGTGATTGAAACATCTCTACTGAAACGGATCATAACATTTGCTCTCTTGCTCAATACGTTATATCAAAGCAGGCATGATCATCAGTGTCGCCATTTTTCTTTCACCAACAGGCTGTATGGTTACCTCGTTACTTCCTACATGTGTACTATGTTCTAAAGAATTGATAAGAACGAAAACCCAACACCATGTATATATGTAGAGAATATATGAAAATGGGGAGGGTATACATGAGGCTACAGCAAAATGAAGACCAGGGGAAGACTTGGTTTTTGTATCACTTAAGGGTAAAGCATTTGTAGATATTTGGGTGGAATATCACACAGTTAAATTGAAACAGGCAGTTTCCACAGGATATTACTTTGGGAAACCTTAGTAATTAGGTCATGTCTTGTTGAATGGTTAAGATACTTAGACACTGGAGCCTAGAACTTCACTTGTCTATAAAACTTCCTATGAAGTAGCAGCTCGTACTGACCATATTCACTATAAGTTCATCCAACGTAGCATTACGAAACTAAGATCTAACAGCTAAGACACAATAGAAAAGGCTTCTAAAACGGGGAAACTATAAGCTTTTTAGCGACAAAAGAGTAGACATTGATAAAAAGCTGTCCTTTCGTGTAGAATATATTTAAACACCCTACACAATGTGCATACAGCTCCATTGACAATATTCATGAAGCAAAGAATACTTTGACACAGGTTTAGATAAAAGAGAAATGACACAATTGTTTCACGAAAAGCAGATGGATTGGTCAATACTGAGCGAGGTCTCCCTAGCAATTATTACTGATTTCACTCTGAAAGTAAACACTGTCCATATCTGGCCGAACTGACCATTCCATTACGACTACCAGACAGCGCATATCAATCCATACAAGGTCTAATAATATAGAGCAAGTCGATTATCACATTCAATAATCCTGTAGGAAGGTACACTACCATGGTGGCGGATTGCCCGGAGATGAAGGTCCGATGAGGCGATTGCAGAAGAGCTATGTTACACATCTAAATGGATAGAGCCGGCTCTACAGATACAGATACACTGCCCTAGTAGGTTGTTCTCAGTACTACCAGCTGTATCAACTGGAAGGAAAATTGCATCAGGATAGAGATGTTGGAAGGCGTAGAGTGAAGATTGTTCTACAAGAAGTGTTTTCTTCATTGAGAGTGAGTGGTGTAGGCTGATACTGCGTGGGGTTAAAGACCCATATTGTAACCCCCCTCCCCCACCCAATATCCCATTTAGATCACCAGTAGCATACTAAAATAGTTCGAATTATGCACATCATCTTGCTTTTCTTCGACCATAATAAGACTTTTCTTCTCAATAGTGTAATGTATTATGATAGTTATTAAGTTTCACATCGCAAGAAAGATATTTCTATCTTGCATGTTACATATTCAATTTCCAATAGTATGAATAGCTGTTGTTACACACTAAATGCCGTCTGATAATGAATCTTGGAGAATCTTGTATGATATACGTATTGTTTATTATCATATATAAGTATGGACTGATATGAAAACCTACAGTGTTCATGGACGTTATACGAGTCCCTATACATGTCATTCCGCTAAAAATGAAAGGACAAAAGCCGGACACTCCTGCAGTTCCCTCGGTATGGCTGGAATGTTCTGGCATAATTTTGGCAATTTTTCTTGGTGTCTTCCGAGAATGGCATTTGCAGGATTGCTACAGGGTTTAAATGGCGGTATGATGACCTTTAATTGGACCGGTGAACAAATTCAGCTCCACTGACGCTGTAAGTCACAATGTTTTGCTATGTTGCTCGAATTCCCCTTCCCAAAATTTGAATGATTATGCGTTCTACTGTTATGTGTAGCACAGACCTTGGATGAATCGGTAAATGGGCAAGAGGCACTCTGAGTTTAAGTTTATATCTACGATAAGGACGAGTATACATGTTACGTGCATGCACAAGGCTGGCGACACGGAATCATCTACAAGGAAACAGGAACACAACTGAGACCAAAACATAGACGACAAAAACCTTCTTCCTACAATCAGACCCTTCAAAGCAAATGACCTAACTGCACCTTTCGTTTCGACCACATACGGGAGAAATGGCTAAATAGATCTCAATAGAGATGGAGATACAGGGAGCCATAACGTGGAAAGAATCCTGCAAGAAAGGAAACTGGAAGTAACAATACTTGGAAAGGGAACGGAAGCAATAACGAACGACACAAGTCCCTATATCTTCTTACAAACTTCCTACCCTTGGGGTCCCACCACCTTGGGGACCCCTTTCCATTATTTTTTTACATTAATTTGTAGTAGTTTTCTCTCTCTATTTTTCTTCTTTTAAGTCCATCACAGATCGTCCTAGATGTCTACCGTTTTCATGAGCTTGCTTCACCGTTGGACTGTGTGGAGCTCGCCTCTCCGCACCTACTGCTGTTTGCGTCGCCCGAGCCTTTCCTGGGGAAGCGCTTGGGACTGTTTCGTGGGCTCGCCGTGACGTCTTGACAAACCGGAGGTGGACCAAGCTTCCGGCGGAGCAGAGAGACGGCGGCAGCGCCCCCTTCGGCACCCTCCTCACTACAGCTGCTCTCCTCCTCACTCGACTCTTTGTCTCCGTTCTTGCCGTTATTCAGAAGCCGCTTCTCGTACTCGCTGAGTATCTCTGCTACGACTTGGTGTCCCTGTTGTTGGGCAATATGACGCGGCGTTGAACCGTTCTGAAAAGAAACAAGCACTTGCTTTGAAATTATATTCAACGGAATTAATGTTTCGACACCATTATATGTGCCATTGCGGAGTTGGGAGAGGAATATGGGGAGAAAATGGTATTGATCGCTCGCAACACATGATGAGAAGATGCCATGATCTACCCGATCATTACCGACAAATATATAAGCATATACCAAACCAGATAATCTTAGGAGTAAGATCGTTTCCCTTCCTTGTGCAAATTTGGCGAAGCATTTAGATTTCACTCTACTTTTCCTGGAGATTGTACCAGTTCTAAGTGGGACCGTAAGTGGAGCCACGTCCAGCTTCGAAGAGGTCTGCGAAAGTACAGTCGGCTGATCGAAGTAACTCTTTTGGCAATCTTAATCTTCATCTTTGATACTACCTTTATGGCCGGAACAAAGAATAATTATGTCATATACTTCATACTTCTTAGGTGAAATTTATTCATAACATTCGTATCAAAAGCCTTCACACAATCACTAATTCCCATTGGATGAAAATTTGCCAGAATAGGATAGAACGCTGGGAATTTCCCATAAAGGCTTTGTTGGCTTATCCCTCTCCAATTTCTGTACTAAGAAGCCAGTATGTATCTGGCACGTCACTATCTGACCAGACCAGTTTCTATGCCTGGCCTGCAGATGGAGCCACAGAGCATTGTGGTCACTCGGGTTACTACATGACAGACCTTAGGGTGAGTGGTGTAGGACGCACGTTTGTGTGGGAGGGAGGCTGGCAGCTTGCACAATGTAGGAGAATACATAGTCTTGTATAGGAAGCCATCGTATTATTAGAGCACAAGCTGTACACATTGATTTATTATATACTTAGAAAAAAATAGAAGTCTGATTACAAGTATAATTATTTCACCTGTGTATATGAGACATACTTATGTGAACTGTTGTGGGACAGATGGTATGTTTCTATTATAATGACTTTAAGCTATGTATACTTACTGTTGTGGGACAGGTTGGATCACCTCCATGTGCGAGCAGCAGGGTGACAATTTCCTGGTTACCGATCTGTGCCGCCATGTACAGAGGGGTGAAGTAATCCTGTCAAATAAAGCACACACTTCTGTAAGATTGGTCTTACAGAATGGTCTTACAAATGTAATTTCCATTGGTTCATCACCTGTTCATATCGGTTAGCCTTGCTTTAGTTAGAGTAGTAATATCAAGATAGATGAATAGTCTGAATAGCTGTACACGTCGTTTATAATTGGGATCAATTCGTATGGGACAGATTGACCAATTTCTAGGCCAAGAGCAATACATCATAATACCAAACAAGGAAAGAAAAGGGAGAACAACCACCCTTTCTCAGAGACATGATAAGAAACATGAATATTATCAAAGTCATCCCTGCATATAATGTTCCATGGTCAGATCTAACACCTTATTCCATATTGGGAGCAACTCCTCTGATAGTGAGCGCCTCCCCTGACATTCAGCTATAAAGACACAGTCCATAATTTATACTGTTACAGAATAGCCCACTGACATGGCATCCCTACATTCTGCTGGTTTATGTGCCATTCATGGCTTTAGCGTGGTAAGGGCGACTACCCTGGATGGAGACACCCTTTTAGTGCCATACTGATAGTGTCTAGGGAGTGTTCTATGTTTCACGAGTGTCCTGTGTATTATGGCGTTCAGGCTGGTGATCGTACCAAGGCATGACAAGAGTGTATGTCGTACGTATGTCACCTGACATGCTAGGATCTTATACTGTATAGGCCTATAAACTGGCCTCGTTTTCTAGTATTAGGAAGTCATATCATGGGAAGAGTAATTTTGCCCTATTGCTACGTACGACAGCCTCGTCCAATTGCATGCGTCTAATTTGTTTCCCATGCCAACGTGTTCTAACTATTCTCGCTCTCAACACTTGACAATCATCATCCATGTGATATGTAGGTAAGCTTCTAAGCTCAGTTGATGACCATTGCAGGAAAGTTAAAGTAAGCCTTATACTGAGATATGAGAAAAGTGATTTAGATCTCTATAAGAATACCCTCTAACGTTATATCATAATGTATACAAACTTATGTATAATACTGCATTATAATGGACACTGCGCCATTTAACAACCGCTTACTGCGCCCTGCGCTGCATGGCTTACTATCTGACATTATTTCGTGTTCTGTGTTATGCTATGCAGCTCTGCGAAAGCAGCTCTGACTAGTACTAGTAACCACCAATGCAGCACTTATTCGGTACTGCAAAGAAGAGGCTACTGGTACGGGTGGCAAATACAGCACTTACTAGCTGACTAATAATTATTTAGGACTATAACATCTACTTACCCCATAGCAGTCTGAGCGCGTGTTGACCTCGGCTCCATGCCGTAGTAGGAGTTTGACAACCTCTGTGTGTCCCATCAGTGCGGCTACATGTAGAGGCGTGTTCCCTTTCTGTAAAGGCAAAGGAGAAATGTCAACTCTGCGTATAATTATGTATATCTATAAAAATATATTACAAACTCAGATCTCTCTCCACAGAGCAGGATGATACAGTGTAAAGTAAGAGGAGATTCCAAGATTATTTCCCAGCCAGTAGTATGACAGAGTGTAGACCTATTACAAGCATTTGCAAACAAATTAGACAAGGTAGCCAAACTGCAAAAGTGGCTTTGGTGTATAGGAGGAGTGTTGATTGGATGACAAAATGTATGAGATTGTACCCAGCTACAGTGGAACCCAGGCATTTCTATCGTGAATGTCTTGTCTAGATCCGTACATGATGATTAAAGCCGACCTTGTCAGTATAGCGACACCCTCTTTAGGAGCCCCATTCCTAAGGATCAATGGGCCCGGGAAAAAGATGATGATGTCAGCAGAAAGGACATGACCCCTGGGAGTGGCTGAGGCCCTGAGGTCATGCAGACAGGGTGAACAGAGAGGGAGCTACAGCCACAGCATGATTGCTTCAATGCTCTGCTTGCCAAGCTATGTTTGTGGTATTGATGTTCTTTAAGTACCTGCCGTGGTAAAGTATGGTACAGCACGAATGTCTTTCCCTCTCTACGGGCAAATTGTCTATGTTAAGAAACCCAAGTTTCTGTAGGTCATTAACTTTATATTTTTGTATGATGTATTGTGAGTTGTATAAGATTCCCTCGCACCGCTCTAGCGGATACTCTGGCAGCCATTGTATAGACGTTAATTGGTTAACATTCTGTGGTCAGGCTATTTATGATGGCAGAGGCACATGGCAAATAATCTCTTATTTCAACCAGTTAATAATCAAGTCATTTCAACCTGTACGTGAGTTAAACCTTGTGAACAAGACGGTACAAAATGCTCCGATCAGAGGCTCAAAAACCTCCCCAGAGTTGGGGAATTCTGCCCATTAGAGGCAGTAAAAGCCGCCCATTGGAGCCCGTGGAAACTGTCCATCAGAGGAGGAAAATCTCCCCATCAAAGTGGAGAATCCTTCCAATCAGCTGTGAAACCTTCCCATGGGAAGCAGAGAAACATCCCCTTCAAGGCAGAGAGACCTCCTGATGAGAGGTTGTGAAACTTCCCCATGAGAGACAAAGAAACCTCCCCATGAGAGGCAGAGAAACCTCCCCATCCGAAGGACTGTGCATCCTATAGTCAGACCTTCATGGACACACAAGCATCATTACTACACAAGTGTTCTTCAGTCGGGTCCATCCTAGACCCTCCATAGGTCCGATAGTTGTGTGATGGTTACTTCAGCACTAAGTGGTGTGTACATGTTGACTCAAGATACAGAAAGTGGCCAGACCTTGAGCAAACATCATCTGTCAGACCTGTAATCAAGACACAGTAATGCTAGATATAGGAAGGCCATTGGCCCCTGAGGCTACCCCTTTGAGGTGTGTCATTGATAGATTAATTTATACAAATGTGATTCAAATTACATACATGCTTTTGATTATTCTTACAATAAACTATTCCTATTATCCTTTTACCTATCCGGCCCCTTATACCACCAAATATTCAAGAGGGTGGGCTCGTACTTCGGGTAGACACTAATCAATATGTGGCCTTCCCCTATACTGCTCTTTATTGCTCCTTTAATGCAATGTAGGAGAGGTTCCCCTCTAGTGACCTGCATGTTTTGTCTGGGGCCCAGGGCAAAGGAACTAGACAACCTCTCCTTAGATCGAATGGAAGACTATGGGATGTCGCCAATAAACATGCTTTGCAGAGGAGAGGGAATAAGCTGATAAAAGACATACAGTAAAAAATACAGCGAAAAGCGGATTTGAGAATGGGTTGGCTATAGCCAATATTTGATATTATTGCTCGAAGAGACAGTCCCTACACGATGTTTAACATAATATGTGGTGATTGTCTTTTGTCTATTTCTATCCATATACGTTTGTAACTATTCTGACAGAATACTTGTATGGATAGAAATGAGTCTACCCCACTCCCAAAGCGGGCGTATACGTTGTCTTATCAAAAAGAAATATCACCAATGTACTATGTGACATCTAGAAATGCCTAAAATAATATATGCATGTAAATAGAGGTATCACTTTAAGGCTGGATAAACCTGATCCCTTTAAGCATCGGTTCAGCATGACTTAAGGTAATCTGGATGTTGTGAGAAGGAGTGAGCAATAACCATAAAGGTCGCTTCTGTGTGAATAGTGTGTTTTATATCCTGACACTGGAGGCTTTAGGGAAGAGTCATCTAGTGTTAGTTGAAGGCGGGGGGGGGGGGGGTATTCTCACAGGAAAACTATGTCTGATACCCCTTCCAGCTTCAGCAATGAGCATGGCTTCAGCCCCACGATTGAATAATATTGCATTTTAATTAATGCCGCATTTCAGTGTGTCAGCAACATGACGAGCCTTGAGCTACATAACATGTTACCCCCCACCCACAAATAAACACACTTCTCCCATACCTCACATCTCTATCTACAACTGTCCCTCCCTCCCCTTGTCAAACAGTAAATGTGCCGTCCCCCATACAGAGGTGAGCGGGGTGGTATTTAGTAGAACAGCATGGCTGGGTGCTGGCTCACTTTACGACCACACACCAGACACAGGGGAGTCAGCTCGGACCCAGAGCAGCTCTGAGCTGCTCGGCACGCACACACCTCCTACAGACCCATGCACCTACAAGGTTACTGATCACATAGACTCAGATCTGGTTACAGCAGGTCACTGTGTAGTGTATATAATATAACGAATGGAGATACTATAATGTCACCTTAGCACTCCCTTCAGTGTTATCGTACTGTAATTGAGTATGATACCATAATTATCAGACCCCCTCACCCTCACCCCCCTGTTATCATTATTAATATTGAGGTATAATGTCACATCAGCACCCCCGGGTTAGGGTAGATTCACCATGGGTCGGACACGTACCCTGAGACGGACAGTGAAATTTGAGGTTATTTATTTTTGATACTACTTCTAGTGTGTTATCTTGGGGAAGACTTATACGGAAAAAAAAGGCTTCCAACAATTCTCGAATAACCAAAAATGTGTTCATCTCAAGGTATGTGTCCTAGTCCAGGCGAGTGCACCCTATAGTGTTATGGAATACAGTGAGATACTGTCATATTAGCACCACTTCCCAGGTAACCCTTCCGACGTAATGCTTTTTAAATTGTGGCATTGACTACAGAACTATAGGGCCTGTGAATTTATTAGCATATTATGCTCTCCAACCCCCTGACTGACTAACCTGGGATTCATTTAGCAAAACAGACAAAGCCAGTCAAATCATACAGCACTGTCCAATGAATGAAGAATGACTCCCTTCTGACCATTATGTAATGCGTTGTCATGAAAATGGAAATTCAAAAAAAAAACAGCCGTTGCAGTGGAACTATACAAAACACATAATTACAGAAAAATGAGTGATCAGCGTGTGTCAGCCAGTACCTGGTGTGGGCAGTTATAGCAGCAAGTCCCCTAGATTATATATGACAGTAATACAGAAAGCCATTGCCAGTGTCACCCGTCCCTTTTATAGTCACATGTAATGTGGTATATGGATCCTACAGCACACACTATAGCTCCTAGTAGACAAAGAGTACCATGGGCCTATATACTACCTCTTACTAAGCACGGGGCTTTACCGCGCCGCATGCCATATCTACGTCAGTGCAAATCAATTAATATTGTATGCGGTGAAATTAGTAACATATTTTAAGCACTGAAATCAATATCCCAAGCGCTGAGATCAATAGCCCAAGCACTGGAATTAGTATCTTAACCACTGGAATTCTAACCACTAAAATTACTATCATAACCACTAGGTCAGTACCACAGCACTGAAATCAGTATCCAAAACACTGAAATCAGTATCACAATTACTGAAATCAGTGTCCAAAGTACTGAAATCAGTATCCCAAGAACTGAAATCCATATCCGTGTTTCGATACATAATAGCTGAGAAACATAACCGTTGGATCGCTGTAGAAATTCGTTCACTGTGAAAATTACTTGGTCTGCAATAACCATAGAGTAGACGAAGCCTCCATGGGCTTTGATAACACAGGTTTGCCGGCTCCATCAAAGAGGTGGTGGCTATTGCTCAGCGGCCTGCTAATCCCGGCGAGCTGCTCCACGCCTTGACAAAGACACGCATAAATCCCCTTCTCCATTACAGAGGCTGATATCATCTAAGGGGCTCTCCACATCCAGCCGGCTACCAATATGCCACCCTCTTGGTGTGAAACTGCTACCTTTCACTTCTACAAGGTTGAGGATAGGGTTATTCATGTAGAGTAGCTCAACTTGCCCTCAAAAGGAAAAGGCTCAATAGGATGCTGATCCAACCAGAAAGGTGTGGCCTACACGATCTGTGCTATCCCTTTCCTTGATATCAAATGCAATTCCTTGTATATTATAATCATTTATTGTACTTTGTACTATTTACCATTAGGTATGATTGACCTCTATGTATGTTTGCCGCGGGCTTGGCAATTGTCTCGTTGGATTAATGCAACTATTTGAAGTATTTATATTAGCGTCGGGCCTGTGCTGAATATGATAAGATAACACGTTTAAAATTAAAGTCGGAGTTATAGAACTAGAGTATGCCTACTTACTACAGTCTGTGCATTAATTGATGCTCCTCGTTTTAACAACTCTTCAGCCAGCTCGACATTGGAAGTTTTGGCAGAGAAGTGTATGGCTTGTAGTCCCGTCTGGAAAGATAGGAAAACTCATTATAGTAAGAGGAACATAAATTCATATTATGCCTGCATTATGCCTAGATGCAATAACAGTCATGTCTTCAGACTTATCGGTGTGGTGCAACAACGGGAGTGGGGTACTTATACCAATTTGTCTTATAGGAAGGTGGTTAACATCATCTCCCTGCATTAACGATGATATAGACATCTCAAGATCAATTTCGAAGACAATGTCTTCTATTTTATTTGAGGGTCGACTGCTGAGTTCAGTTGATATGGAAACCATGATATGGAAACCATGCTTAATTGGAACATCATGGGGGCCTAGGCGGCTCAATCCTATAATCATGCTAACTGTACGACTACACCCCTCCCTGCAATAACATCCTGATTGAATCACACGCTCTGTTACCCGCGTATCCCCTTAGTCTCCCCACAACAAGATAAGGCCCAGATAAGGACCATAGGAAGACGTCTCTGGCCAAACAGCATAGGAAGGAAGCCATCACAGAAGCCATTGTTGAAGCCACACCAATCGGCGAGCAACTCACTGAGCAGCTCGAGGCACACAATGGGGTGGCAGCTCCGTGAGTAGACTGCTGCTCATTTGGTAAAGTGCTCCTCACAAAGCTGGTCAGTCTCAAATTACAGTAAACCATGTTACAGCCGCAAAAGGCGATGTTATCCCCTGCTTATCCCAAATGGTTAATGAATGTGATATAGGGACAGTGAGACGAGGAACACGGCTAACTTAATGTCTAGGCAGTAGATCGTAATGTATGTTGAGCGGCGGTTTATACGTCACCCTGGGGATAAGGGAGTGGGTCCCAAAAGGGCCATCATCTAAAATGATAGACAAGTATGAGTCTGCTGTATATGAATATGCTATATAGAGAGAGCCGTATCTAACATGTGTATACATAATGGCTTATATAAGAGACAGTCCAAGTCTTAATACTGCACTGTAATATTGTCTTCGAACCAAAGTCTGATTTACAGAATTGGAGAATACAATCTGAATTAAAAATGGATAGATTTTTGGTAGTTCCAGCAAACCGTCTACTTCCTATAATTCCACACAATTAATGCGACCAACACAATAATATTCCAGATATTTATGATTCCAATTAGATGTATCTCTTCTGAGTTTTTCCAAGAATAGAATCATTGTCATTACCATTCTTATTTCCTTGCCTATCCTCCCGCTCGATCCCATTACCATGATAGTCTGCAGTTATTCTGGGGTGCAGCTTTAGAGTTTCTACGGTACATGCTTACAACCATGAGAGGGAGATCAATGGGTGAGACATGTCATAGCCACTCAGCCTGCAATACGTCACGTCCGAGCAGCTCATTCCGGCCCCTGAGCAGCTCACTGTGGCTGGGAGCAGCTGCCTGGGCTGCGTATAGGTCAGTGAGCTACTCCCCTATATGTGTAATATCCCTGTAACTGGTCACCATGCTCATCGTGTACCCCTTACTTGAAGGTCCCCTGTATACATACATACTAGAGCACCGTGACTGACAACCAAGTCAAAATAACGTTTATTATTATTACTATAGTCTACGATAGGGTTCACGCAACCTTTGTGGACTCAGAGTGCACCCCATGTTAGACTAAAAATCAAAAACGAAAACATTTTATTTTTTTAAGTGGCCTAGTAGTCTTTGTGAATCACAACTACATTGTAGTTCCCTTATCCAGCTGCAACTTCCACC
Source organism: Harmothoe impar (assembly GCA_947462335.1). Classification (NCBI taxonomy): domain Eukaryota; kingdom Metazoa; phylum Annelida; class Polychaeta; order Phyllodocida; family Polynoidae; genus Harmothoe; species Harmothoe impar. The sequence continues at coordinate 41,297,735 of OX381711.1, read as the reverse complement.
GTTGTTATTTACTATCCTGCTACCCCTGTATATATAGTATGGCATGTGCCAGCGTGGACCACTATACTTGTCCACTTAGACCTCGCCTGACGTGGTATGTCCTCGGTGGTTGCGTCTATGATGGTTGTTATCTCCTTGGGAGGAGTAGGCCCCCACGGACACGTCAAGTGCGGCGTACTACATTGTTTGAGGTTGAATAGGTTGTGCGAAGAAACAAACAGAAACTAGGCTCCTTTCAACTAATTATTCATGCTTCATTTCAGTTGTTTTCACACTACAGCGAGACCTTGATTATCCGGCTGCTTTTGGCAACGACAGATTTATACATAAGCATATAATTATGTTTCAATAATCTGGCAGGTTCAACATCTGGTCCTGTTTTTCCTGGAATGGGGGTGGTCGGATTATCCCGCTATCTTTATGACCCATGTCTATAAAGCTGAAAATATTCTGCCCCTTTCTTTACTAGGGTAGGTCGGGTAAGGTAAACATCGCCCTCTCTAAGTGGATTAAGACGAATACCATGGGGATACCTAGGTCTGGAAGTGCTATATAGATAAAACCGCACAATGGTTTTTGTTCTACACGCAAACAATAATTGATAGCTTGTTTATCAGAAAAGGCACATTTGAGTTGATGGATAATCAAAACAATCATTATGCACAGTGGTTATATCAAATCAACAACCTGAGATTGAAAACTGGGTGGGTTAGTTAATTCTGGTTATTGGGTAGGTGCACGTGATATATCTGGCTCGGTTCATTCACTGGCAAGAGATTTAAATAATCAAGACTATGCTAATATCTTATGTTATACAGTATGTATCTATAGGGATCACTTGTATGGGCTAATTTATTTGTAAAATTATCAGTCCAAATGGCCAGAACGAACAGTCATATGAGGATTATAACGGGAGTTACTATTGAAATTTCATGGAGATCACGGCTGTTACGTTCATATTACTTTACAGGACATTGGTGCTGATGCGAATGTATAGCCTAAGGCCTCAAAGTCAGTGAAGATTGGCAATGACCATAAAGCACTCTACTAACATCGCTGTCCCCATAGCTAAGTAGGATGTGATTTAAAGAGCACTCACCTGGTTTGCTATATCCACGGGTACACCACTGTCCAACATTTGTATAACTGTGTCTGTTTTTCCTTCATAAGCAGCCCGCAATAGGGCAAAACACTGAAACGAGAAAGGAGAAATACATGAGAATACTGTGTATACATAAAAACATAACTTGAATATATGTCACAGGGAGAATCATCCCTATATGACAAGGTGGATCTCTACAAGAGGAAGACCTAGGAAAATGGACAGAATCATTTTCAGTTTTATATCCAGACGTCGACATGCATGGAGGTGGCTTATCAAAATATGTTAAAGAGGACCAGCCGGGGTTATTTGCACTGATGTATAGATACTCCACTAATTAAAAACCAATGCTGAACATTAAGATGGTGCATTAGTCGCTACACTTAATGACTACTGAAATAACGCCATCCAATGTCGGATGAACCCTCCATTGGCTGCAGTAATTGCCTTTTGCCAAATTGACATGATTCGACATGAGACTCCAGGAATAACCAGCAACAGGATGCCAAGCCATCGACTTAGTTCTATGTGAAACAAGAAGTAGCGAATAAATCACCGACCATAACATAACAGTCACACAATTCAGTCTCATTATTGCATTATCTCCATTTGTGTGCAGCAGGCTGGTATTACCAGACCTGGGAAATGTTTCATAGAAATATTGCATATGGGGTCTGTATGATATGCGACATAATGCCCTCACTACAATCCTGCATAGACGGTGGACTGGTATATCTAAAAAAGAGCTGGCTGTGACAAAATGTCCATCACCTGTGAACTGTAAGTAACTCAAGCAATAGAAAGCTGTGGACATGGCTATATACATCGGTTTAGTGTTATCAAACCTGAGGTAAATGATGAAATCAGCAATTTTAGATAACACAGGTGCTACACGCACGACTGTGGTGTAAATATCTGCACTGTTAAAAGTGGTTGCCATTTTTGTAGGTATAGAGTAGAATCTACTATAGTTGTACAGACTATTGTAGGTAAACAGCAGGATTTACTGTTAAGATACAGCAGTTACTGTAAAACTACAGCAGATTCTACTTTGTACCTACAATTCCTTTTTACAGTGTGATACATGTAGCATTATGAACAGGTGTACACATGTACTACTCCTCCCCCAGTGTCCATCAAGCAACAACCCACAAGTTGACATGCCGCTCCTCGTCATCAGTCGATACCGCTTTAAGCCTTCCCTTTTTTTTGCTCGGTCAGCATTTCTCAGGACAATCATAAGCATATTGATTGTCCGCACTATCTAAGTGAAGGCGTCTTATTGGCTACTTCAGATCAATAAGCCCCTCACGAAGCCACTATCCGGCTGCAAAGCAGTCCAATGTCTGCAACTGGGTCGATAGCACTAGCTACTGAATTTGAATACCTAAAAAGGGAGCATATTAAACTTCCTTATCGATTTTGAGGAAATTAAATGGTTTGTATCGGTAATGAAGATGTCCTAGATATTATACTTTAAGATAGGAGTGAGGAGCTGAATAACATTCCCAAAGGCCATCGTCTATCGCTTCCCAATTGGAGAGTGATTTTTTAAAGGAATCTGAAGATTTCTCTCTTCAAAATTTGAAAACCAAATGAAGGGTGATAAAAGGAAATTGGTCAGGTAATATCAAGCAAGTTATAATAATTTTATCACAGTGCTCAAAAGTATGACAAAGAATGTCAAGCGACCACTATTGAGTGTAAAGCAAGGGAAAAGAGTGACTTCAGGTTGACTGGTATGCACCATAATGATATTATCCACTGCTGGGGTGCACTAGTACTAGTACACATAGTAGTTACTTCCAGGTGCAGTTTGCATGCAGTCTGTGACCACTGATGGCGCTACCCGCCTGTCTCCACACTCCTAAACCCCCCTCCACGAGGCACCGGGGAAATTAGCCACTATACAAACCACCCTATATTTACTGCTAGAAATGTTCAATATTCCCAGACTATATATTATTTAAGGGTTAACATTATTGGCTAAACATGTCTTGTGTCATACAAATTTAACTGTTATTGGGGGTTAGCAGTTGTATATAACTGGAAAGGCAAATGATAAACATGATACTATATCACATAGTTATGAGATGCCCTGTGGTAATAGTATATAACGTATGGGTGGGTTAACCCCCTTGGAGTATGACATTTCTTTAGGATATCCATCAGCTATACAGTGCTATAGATTCTGTTCTAAAAATAGCATAACCAGACAGTCTGGAGAATAGGCTATGGAAATATACAGGCACTTTTCTCATATTTTCACAACTCGTTGTATTTACAACTACCTGGGGATTTCTGCAGTGGTGTTTCCCTCTGGCCTATCCAATTTTCACTTAATTAACCGGCAAAACCAATGTTTATGAGGGTCACCTGGCCGCTAGTGATAATGTCATTGGTCATGGAATCCTAGACTAAATACATTGAAATAATATCCATCTTATTTTTCCAAAATTAATAAAGAAGAAGAAAAAAACAGGAATCGACTTGTGAACCATGGCACTGACTGGAATCACGGTATTGACTAATGGACTACAAATCTTCCGATGAATAATCCTAAAACGACATGTACATGTTTCTAAAGTCGGATAATTATGTCTACAGTCGGCCCTGTTTGCTAGGTAGCTGCAGCCTATCACATTTTAATCAAACTCTCATACGATTTGTACACCTCAAGAAGTTCATGGATACAATAAGCCAGTACTAAAAGGATGGGAATGGACTGTTAAAATTCATATTAATAATCCATTGTTTTCTTGATGCATTGCCATCTGCCCATTACTTTTACTGGATACACATTTGGCTCGCGTGGAACCTAGGCTTTAACCAACTTCAGACCTGTGTCCAGCACCTCCAGGTTTGTACATCCTGGATACATACAGCCTAAGTGTTTGTACAGTGGAGGAAGGATGGATTCAAACCAGGCTGACTTAACCCTTCCTACCCCATACACTGTCAAGGCATATATACGATACAGAATAACATCGAGTAAAGTGATGTGTTTCTATAGCACTGCTTTCTGAGGGTCTATTATACAAAGGTATAGCTCTAGCAACTACCTCATTTACAAGTACTCTTAGCATGCGTCTCTATGCTACTTGAAACATTTTGTGTGTATACCTATACATGTATACAAATTGTACATTCCACAGAGAGACGATGTAATTCCTACTGATTCCTATTGTTGATATAATGTTTCAAATTCACTTTAAGTGCCACACATCAGTTTCAATTTCCAATGCAATCCGGACAGAATGGACCCTCGGAGTTCGGTGAGTGAGTCATCTCATTGCCAACTTGAAATGCGATAATCTAAGCTTCATCAATATCAAGTCAATATAGCGCCTTTCATTCTTCTGCCCAGGGAATTTCTCGCGAGATTTAGGCACTGACCAGACTGCCACAAACCATGATTATATATATGAAAGAAGCTAGGTTCCAAGCGCAGAATGCCTAAGAATAGAAATAACCACAAAAGTATAATGCACGCTAAAGCATAGACCTCTTGGGTGGTTGGGTCCTACAGGTCAGCGCCCAACATGACCGTTTGGCAGCCTCCAGTATGGAGACAATGTCATTCCCATTTGTAAGGGCACCCCTGTCCTCCAGCTGCCAAACAGGGGGTGTTTTTCTCATAATATTATTCTACATCATTCCGGGATGAGCTGGCTGTCGGATAGCGCATGAAAGGTCTGTTTCAGCTCAACTGGCATTGCTCAGCAAGAGTGGCACAATTATCACACTCCCTCAAACCTTCTCAATGTGTCGCCTGAAACACATTTTGTATGGCCTTTCGTCCTCAACCGTGAGGTCTAAATGACACAGACTGCACCGCCTGGATCTGAGAGAAGGTTGCAGAGACTTGACTTAGATCTAGATCAAGGCTTAGAAGTAGATCAAGAAACGTGTCATTGCATGGGGCTTGAAGGGATGAGGGCACCTGATTCTCCTTTAGAATAAGAGTCATGGGGAATGAGAGCTGCTTGTTTTGTAAATAAATAATAATGGTTATAAAGAAGACTTTCATACTTTTAGTTGTGGCGAAAACTCAAATCCCACGATGTAATTTTTGCTGGAAACCTACAATTTTGGAATCTGTGAATCAGGGACAACAACAGAGAGATATAACTGCTAAGAATCTGTTGCAATTTGGGCCTTTACTAACATCGAGATAATTAGACATGATTTCCTTACTTACTGAAAAGCTTCTACAATTTGGCATTTACTGGTGCAATTGGAGCATATCGACTTGCAATTGTGGATAAATTGCAGGTTCTGATCTTTGCAATGCCTATGTTGCAACAGATCTGCCCTTATCGCAGAGATTCAGAGCCACTTATATTGTACAATGGGATTTGAAGAAAGCACCCATGAGAGCCCTTGTACTTTGGTCTAAATGCAAGGCTCCCTAATAGCAACAGGCTCGAATTGCGGAGGCATTGGAGACATAGAAAGCATCGTTGCATTTGAGATTAAGATAAGGCATCATGCGACAATGTCATATGGAAGCTACTGCAGTCGATGGAGGTCATTCTTAGTCAATGTGTGCCATACTTCTACAGCTTTTAACCATACAGGTTTATATCATGTTACTTTTATGCTACATGCCACTGATTGTAGAAGTAGTATTAGTACCATATTGATTGACTATTCTCTGTCTCATGCCTACCCGGCCTATTGGGTATATGCGTAAGAAAGGGGACATCAGGCAGATGCTGAGACCGTCTAACCAGTCAAGCCATTTGTATGGGGGTCCTAAGTAGGGGATAATCCTTGCATAATAGTATTACTGACTGACAGTGTGGTAATGATGAGTATCCGACTTACTACGAGGTAGTCATGGCAACCCCTCCCCCACATGCAACACAACCACAGGGGGTGGTCATTCTTTTAACAACGGGTGGGGGAAGGGGTGAATTTGGTGAGGATCGGATTTGGAGCACTTGATGGAGGGGGGCATACATACTTCACTCCTTTTTGCGAAAAAAAAAAAGAAAGGGGCCATCCCTGATGGAATTGAACACTACTTGGGGGGTGGGGGGGGGGGGGGGTGAGAGTCTGGGCCCGTCTTGCAGGGGGAGCGGAAAATGTGGCATACTCACCCACACACACCCACCCTACAACCACACAGAGTTACAAATGATCACTCCCTTAATCGTCAGCCCTTGCCGCTCCCCGTGTGCCTGGGGTGCGGTGAGGTGTGTGTGGAGGTGGGAGATCCCGTGTCTGATGACCATTACACCCTATGTCGCCCATAATGTATTAGGTTTGAGATGGCCAAAGCAAGTCAAGATGGCGGTGGTCATTTACTATACATAAGACTCTCCTACTGCTAGTAGGTAGGGCAATTAGAGGCCGGGATCCCGGGCCTGCATATGTCCCAATGTTAAACACTCAAAATTAAATGATTGGTTTCTCTGCCATATAACATGGCACCATTATAAATGTCCTATCATGAGAAAGGGAAGGACTCGGTCCTTCACATTCAGTTGTTTTTGTAGATTTCCCATTAACAAAGAATGAAATATTAATTGGTAAAATAAATACAATGTCAGTGCTAATGGTTAGAGTGGAACGGTTTTTATGGGACAGGCTTTGGTGCTACCTCCCCAGAAAAGGGGGGCAATCAGGTGAAATTTATTTGTTTTTTGTGAGATCTCATACATAAAGATTCTCCTGATAGAGCAGACTTTGTAGGTATCTTATTTTTCTTTCTGTCACAACAATTGCTAAATAAAACCATGTGTGATTCAGTTACATCATTTATACAGGCTATTTATATAGTCAAGTACCCCCTACAACCATCCAAAACCCCCACCACTAGGTAGAATATAGTTTTGTGAGTTATATTCTTTTGGTTTTGAATAATAATATGCTGGCGAAAATTGGCTAAAGTGTTTCTTCTGGAGCATTCCCATTGCCCCTGTGAGGTCACTGTTCTTTATAATTTTCATAGAAAATTTGACATTTTCATATGGAAATTGAAACCATATTCTGGATGAGGGCTTATATAATCTAATTCTGAAAACACCTGAAAACATCAAGGACATATTCTTCAATTGAGAGCAATATCCCTAGAGCATGCATCAGGGCAGCTCCACGCTAACAGGCCCCAGTATAGTGAGTACTGCATACACAACACTACCCATGCATGCTAGCAGAGTGACAGGTCCCACATGGCAACATTTTATTTTCAGAAAATCGTAGAAAATAATCTATCAATGATAGTTGAATAATGTTTGTAGTTCTTGACTCTAGTTGATCCCCTGGAGATAGTGTGTACTTTGTGATGGATTTCAACAATTATCTTAAAACCTGGTGTCCTAGCTACTGCTAGTTGGCATGGGCCCCTCTAAGTTCTACACACGTGAAGGGAAGTAACCCAAGACTATAAAGGTAACCCTGGGAGTATAGGTAGGTATAAATCCCGCTTGTAGGCATGGCCGCATTGCTTGTTTCTCTAGTTATCAGGTCCTCAAGGTCCTCTACCATATCTACGTCTGGAACCCTCCATATCTCAATGACCCCATGTTAAGACCAAGGCAAGACCAAAGTATAATTAATTATATTTTTAAGTAGCCAATCTACTAGTGCATTCTGGTCGAGATGATTAGTGGAGTCTGCATGTGTGTCTTTTCTTGAGTAAAATGCAGTAATATACTTTAGGCTTAATTCCCTGGATTTTAAAAATATGTAAATATAAAGATGAATAATTATATTGTGAAGTAAGAAGGCGGATCATAATATTTTGGCTTGATATAAGCCATTCCAGTATCTTAGTCTATGGCCGATTCAGAGTTTTAGGCTACATAGACTGAACGTCTTTTCCAGTTGCTGCAGCCATCACTATGCCCCAAACTCGGAGAGCAAAGCTCATCAATATCTAGACTACAACTACAGCCGACTCGTGCCTGGGACACACTACCAGACAGCCAGAGATCAAGGCCATCCAGGATCAATCCTAGTCTGGGGGCCTTTTAAACATGGCTAGTCCTCAGACACATCAAGGGGAATGAACTAAAGGATGCTGCAAAAGCTAACTTGACATCCCTGGCCTAGTGTAGTTTTCTGGATGCATGGGTGTGTGATCAATACGAGCAGCCAGGCCAGCTTATTGGTTTAATTGTCATGGGGGAGGAAGGAATGTCGGCTTTTTTTAATGTCAGAAGAGATCAATCAATAGTATCGCTCAATAGTGGGGGACTTCATGAGAAGCATTGTAATACGCATATTGTAGTTCATGACTGGAGAAGTGTTTCGTATTCCCTATGATACAAGGCCGTCAAATGTGTATACTTATATGTGCTACTCTTTTAGAGGATGTATATAATTATACATGACTGATTATGTGACATGGTCTGCAAAGAGGGACCTTCTTGCAGGGTACACAAAGGTCAGTATTGGTATAGACGATCCACGTCAGGGGGATATAGACTTTATTTATAGATGGAATTAGTGTGGTTGAGAGAAAACATAATTATAACCCTACCAGCATTCTAGTATAGAATGTACAGTTGTATCAGTCATCAGCTTACATGCCTTGCCTCTCTATATATTTGGGACCATAGTATATACCTGTACCTCATTATTTACATAGAATCAAGTAACACAAAATACGTCAGTAGCAACGCCATGTTCATATCAAGTCAGAACATGGGGCCGACTCTAAACTTGCCTCAGTTCTGGTATTGTCCTAGGACATGGAAATCATAACAAAGTCCCCTGGTGCACAACTCGCCCCATACTGTCACAAAAACACAGGTTTGTAATTGCAATATACATTACATTTCATAATTGGAAATTAGTGTATATCCCGGGCAGTGAGGAGTACGAGAAGTAGCCGTATCATGATAATAAGAACGGCAGTCTGCCCCTTGCTGAGATACCCACCTGAGGGTGTTGGGATGGGAGCTACTGGTGGATGCCCCTCACTAACTAACCACTTACTGTGACACGATGAGCAGCTCCAGAGCGGCTCCAGAGCAGCTCAGGCCAAAAGGTCAACCGCCCAGTTACAGCCATGCGCTCAATGATCGATTCTTCAATTAGCCACGTCATCAGAACTGTTAAACCCTCTCCAAAGCTGAGGAGTCTTCATGGTAACTCAGTGCAGGGATCTGGTTTTCATACTGCATGGTGTGGGGGGTTGAGAGGTAGGGTGGAGCTACATCTATAGGTCAGGGATAACTATGATATCGAGTTTTCCAGCAGGTGATTATCCACATCAGGAAAGTGTTTACTCCAGTGTATTTGAGAGAGTTCTATTACAATGTATCAATTTGGGGGGGGGGGTGAACGAAGCTGCTGGATTGTGTCTAAACACTGACCTTGAGAGAAGCTGCCTCTAATAGTCGACCCACAATTGGTGTCATTCATTAGTTATAATTCTTGTTAGTAGAACGGTTGTACCACATACTGTCTAAATCATTATTACTGTCTATTATCTCATCAAAATGAAGTCTCATTGATCGGATCTATAACCTACACTGCAAAGGATATATTACTGTTCTGCTAAAAGTGCTTAAATCTGAGTAAATTAATTTAAAAGTGATGTGATATGATAGAATAATGATATATTATGCTCATTGCAGGAGTTGAGGATTGAATTCTACATCAGTATGATCACTGTACAATAGAGGTACATCTGCTACATAGACACCTCTTTCGGGAAGTCTGAGAATGGCTTTATCAATATATTCCCTTAAGGTCTGTTGTATATTGACTCAGGGTAGTGTCTATGTTAAAGTAGAGGCCTATATGCAATAGTGATGCATACATTGGCCCACAGGGGGGGGGGGCTACTAATAGTATCTTCAGGACACTAAGCAGAAATGTATTGCTGAATTAAACATTGCTGATGTCAGCGGATCTCACAAGTAGTGATGCATTAGGTACTGCTGATGTCATTGCTGATGTCAGCCGATCTTGGCCGGCAAAGGCAGTTCTAAAATTCAGTTGATAATTCCCAAACCAAAACTGCAGCGCATTCTGTCGCGAGTGGCATTAAGTTCAAGGTTAATTACCTCTCTGTCAGGAAACGGTCATCTTTATCCATGATCAGTGAATAATCAGATTATCATGCATGTTAAGCTATGCAGTTGGATGTGAGTCTGCACGTCTGCCTGAGAATGATTCCTAAGCTTGGTGGACCCTTCACTCAGAGATCACTTTGCCACAAAATGGACTGTTGCCTAGTGCTACACCTTGCATCCAATCAATTCCATTTCAATTTCAATTTTATTGTTAGGAAATCATACCATGTTGTTCGAGGATAATATCGGGCCGACATGCCCTCGTAGAAAGATGTTTACACAAACAGATGATATATATATATGCGTAAATGGAAAAAAAGGAAATTCCTGGAAAAATAAATGATAAATGGTGACTTCATGTAAAATTAATACTAAAGCTGTGGATATGATGGTAAACCATTGATGGTTAACAAGTGTCCAATATGGGAGTGATATAAAGCCTTGCATTATTTCAGTGCATAGGGGTTGTTATGTTCATGCATCAAGGCTAGAATAACAAAGGACAATGAAGTCGGTTTGATCCTGTATGTCGAAGTTCAAACCCAAGCCAAAGGCAGAGGACATGTCTTCAGAATATATAACTATGCACCCATTGCCATGGGTATTTAACTAGTTTTACAAAACAAACTAACAGGCTGTCGTGCTTATGGTTATGCAGGCTGCCCCTCAGATCACCCTTCTAAATGTAAATAATTCCCAGGCACAGAGCAGTATAATTACTTATAGACAAGGCAGGATAGGTGGTAACGGTTTGATGATGTGATCACGGCCAGCCTTCCTTCAGTAACACCCTGGAGTGGTGCCAAATTGAGGATTAGTAGATTGTACCCCCGGGAGGAGCCCCAGCTGGCTTCTGCTGCTATCGACGTCTTGGGGGTTCAAGGCTCCTATACCCCACTTACCCGATCAGGATAAGCGACCAGCAATTTGATTTCAACTGTTCAATTGTAACCCTTCCTGGATAACACCTGCACCTGTGTATAACTTAGCCTGCTTCAGGAGAATAATGCCATCTATCCGATCGTTAGCGTAGCCAGCATAGTAATATAAAGCATTTGCTTATAGTTCCAATCTTTGAAGGCTAATCCCATGAACGTGTAGTTGCCAGTTTGATTTTCATCAATTAAATTCTTCTCATTCAGGAGGGAATTGCATGCATGTTTTTTTTTAATATGTTGAATATATTGAGATTTAATCTTGACCCATGTGAACCAGGGTCCTACTTTATCAACTCCATAATGGCCATTATAACTTCCATTAATCTTCTCTATGGCAGTTGGAGCCTAGTGCGTCCAAGTGAAACTATATGCCCTATAGCAGTTGGACACTGCTGGGTCTTTTCTGGAGCTGGCATCAACTCAAATGTCCAGCTACAGCTGACAAGAAGATCCCACTGAGAGGCCCTCATTTCGGGGAGGCTTTCCTGGGATCATCTATAAATGGGGCAGGGAGCAGCACTGACCAGCAGTGAGCAGCAGTGAGCTCAGCTCAAGCTGAAGTAGGTATAAGATACTCACTTATATTGGGGCCCCATAAGGGACTTGGTAGTCGTATCACTATATTCATTATTGTGGCTGTTTATTTTGCCTGGCATATATATTTCTGTTCCATATGCATGTACATGTTGCCGGCCCTTACTACCTTGGACGCTCGCTATCGCCTTACTTTCTAAGAGAGAAGACCTTGCAACTGCCCTGCTATGTTCTATTATGTTTGAAATTAAAGCTTCGGATAATTTGCGTTCCCATACAATTATCCTTGCATTTTCCAAATCAAAGGAAGTGAGGGCTGACTATATATTATATAGGCTTTATGTCATATTACTGTGTTTATACCACAGCGAACACAGAGAACAAAACATTTCACACCTCTTGTATAACTGTATACAGTTAGTGGCATAACGTAGTTATAGGACTAGTACCAATCAGTAGGGGTATTCAGTGAAGGAGCCTATAAGGCTCCTTCACTGTATTTCGTGTACAGATTTATTAGTACACGATCTATAACTACTACGTAATATAATACTGCTATAGTCAGGTATACAAAGCGATCTAATATCTGACAAAGTTATTTCTAGTTTATCAGGTCAATTATCGTTTAAGTTCAGGGTATTTGCAATCTCCTTTGTATGATTACAATCGATGCATGTGAGCAAATTCTATTTTTGAAAAACGATCATGATTGACTGAGCCAGCCGACTTGGCTGAACTATGATGAATACGGATTTTAAGCACATGGAGGGCATCGACTTCCCCTGCTCTAAAGACACACCACAGCATTTATGAAAATACCGATACCTAGCTCTCAGAAGAATATCATAGGGTATCTGAAAGAATAATGAATTGCCTGCATATATACACTGTAATATAATACATGGGCTGGGAAAAGGGACCTTAATGGACCCTGCACTAACTTGACTAAGGGCCCTTTTTCGCAGATCGTGCCACAGGGTATCATTATACTGCATTGAAACCTATACTCTCATTCCAAATCCTTCCGAAGGAAGGCTCTAGGCTCCAAATGTTGGGATTTTGCTGGGTCTGGGCAACCCCTGCTGGTAGCTTGGAACCAGCGAACAGAAACAGGAAATGGAACCAGAAAAGCTGATGGTAAAACTACCTAAAACTACCATCATACATTCTGGTTCCTGCCCACTGGTTCCAGCCTACCAGCAGGGGTTGCCCAGACCCAGCAAAATCCAAAGTTCAAGGTCATTTGGCTGTTACCAGAGACTTCCTCGGAAGGATTTGGGAACGAGAGTATGAAACCTACTGCTTCCTATTTCCATATTGTGACCAACCAGCAATACCATCATTATTTCTTATCTGAGGTGATAACGATCATAACTATTTGGAATAACATTGATACAACATCTGCCAATACAATATCTTTCATTTCTGTCTACATTTTCTCGACTTTGGCCCATAGTAAATATGCACATGACCCATTGTACACTGTTAGAGGCTAGTGTAACTACACAACATTTAAATACTGTAGATTTACAGTATATTATACGGTATTAGTGTACATGGGCAGTAGAATCTACTGTTAGTTCACAGTATAAAAGGAGGTACTTTTGGTTTCACTATTTACAGTGTACATAATACATAATATACTGTGCCTGGATTACTGAGGTACCAAATACATGTATACCATATAGGATGCATTGACACTATAGCCTACATCAGAGCTCTGTAACAGCTATACTTCCTGTAGGCCACTGCTACTCCCTACACGACCAGTGCCGGAAGCCAGCTGGCACAGCGCACCGGAAGGACACCGATACCCGCTCAAACGTTAGAACACCGGCCTGTTGTTTGGGGTGCACAGTTTGTCAAACATGGATTGCCTCTCCAGTGGCGGCCCCTAGCGAGTGTTTGTTTCTCCACAAACATGACCTCAGGAAGGCAGGGTAAGGGGAGGGGGAAGCAGTGATTGTAAAGAGAGAACTGGAGAGAAAGAGAGTGAGAGAGAGTGGTGAGGAAGGATGGAGGGGCAAATCAAGGGATGCAGCTAGTTGTTTAATCACTCTACACAGACAATCTAAATGCCCCGGCCCTTATATTAGTCTGTGGTGGCTATACCAGGTTGGACATAGGGACATTGGTCAGGCATTACCAAGTGCTATTCTAGAATGACTGAGGTGCAACAACATATTCATGACTAATGCCTTACTCAAAAGGACTCAAAAGGACCTTGGTTGGTTGTACAGGGAGCCAAAAAAAGACAAACTTGAATGGGGGGGGGGGTAGCATTGACCAGTAGGGAAGGGAGGATATTACATAGTGCTCAGTTGAGGAAAAGTGCACTGTAAATAGTGAAACCAAATGTACCTCTTTTTATGCTGTCAACCAACAGTATATTCTACTGCCCATGTACACTTACACTAGGGTAAAGGCACCCATTTCGGACGCTCCTGGCCTTTGCATATGCAACTACTTTTTGCTGAGCTGTTAGATATAGTTAATGATGTCCTATCTGGTCATAGGTATTACTGTTGGAAAGCAGGTTCCTGACACCCTACAAACACACAATGAAGATGATGCTCTGAGATTTTTATATGAGTGGTATCTTATCTCAAATATCAGGAATGATAAAAGGCGAATTGCACCTAAAGTCGGACACCAGTCAGAATAAATGCACCCTGAGTCGGACACTGTAGTTTAGCTCTAATTCTGCATATAACTAACAGGGTAATGCCATTTAAAGGACACAATTAGCATGTACATGGTCTTGTTATACTATCCACACAAGTTGTTGAGCATCGGATAACAGAAAGGTATTTGTGGAAATTGTGAACCGGTGAATGTACCTTTGATACAAATACTAGCTTGGGACACATATACATTGCTGTGTTAAAACAATATTTTGGTATCCTGTTGACTTCATATCTCATGTAGGAGATAAAGGCACAATATCTCTGTAATAAAAAAAAAGTAGAAAGTATAAAACAATATAAATGTAAATGATAAAAAAGTATCTCATATCTGTGGTGTTCTGCATTGCAGTCTACATGAAGACACAATTATGTCCTATTCGATGTTTTGGGGTTATTGATGATATCCATATTATTCAATCACCAACTCTTTTTTGTATATTTAAGTAAGGTTATATCACATTTGTTGATAAAATGGTGTGTTATAATTGTCCGACTCAGGGTTCAATTAGTGTCCGACTCTAGGTGCAATTTGATGCTGTTGTGAAGTCCCCTCTGACAAAGCATCATGGGTAATATATTTGTATTTATTGACACGAACTGTTACAAAAGATACATATATTGCTATCATTATGCTTAGGAATGATGTAGCTACAATGGGATAGTCAGAACAGACAAAAAAGGGAAACCAAGTTTCCAATTTCATCAAGAGTTTTATGTTGAGAATATTGCAAAAACACCCCATGTTCAAGCAGTTATAGAACCATGTAGGAAGTAAGTTACATGAGGTCTACTGGGTTTGTTAGAATGAGGAATGCCTAGATCTTCATATTTAGTTGACATAATGTGTGAATTGTGTACATTTATTATGTAATTCAAAGCCAATAGTGTCCGACTCAAGGTGTCTGTCCGACTCAGGGTTCCTTTACCCTATAGTTAAATTATACTGTAAATCTACTGTAGATTCTACCGCTCAGTTACATGCTTCTAACAGTGTGGGACTAAGTTTGCATCGCCTACAGTGGTAAGTTTACCATGACGACCGTCTATATAAATGTTTTCTCCGTATTCCATCTTCTTTTTCCTGCAGACTGACCGTAGTTACTCCTGTATGAAAGGGCCGATGCACTAGCACCATATTAAATGGGGTTTGAACCGCATGTATGTGAAACAGGCGCCCTACCACAAGGTCACCGCTACAATTGATGGGTCAGGTACTGGGATGGAAGAAATAGGGTTCCAGACGAGGGGTTTGCATGTGAAGTGGGTTCTACCGTATAAAATAGTCATGCCTGGGACGAGCACTTAGCTGGTGGTTGCATGTAGCCATAAGGGTCCAGGGTTAATCACCTCCACAGGTATCTGGGGGTTACCACATCTAGGCCACTGAGTCACACCAAAGTACTCAAAATGTCTGCCATGCTATGATATTGAAGCTCTACAGGTGAAAGACGTTAAACCCCCAATCGCTCTATATACATGCTTGAGCAGGTCTAAGCAACGACCTTCAAAATAGGACGGCCTATTGGGAAAGTCCGCCCTCATTCCCGGGGGCGTCCCTTTGAGCCGCCCTCACACCCCCCCCTCCCTCCACACACACACACACACACACACACTAGCGTCAGCACCTACGACGTGCATGCAAGACCCTATATAATCCTTGGTGCATGTACCGTACAATGAATATTTCTCCAGTCTGGTGGAGTGTGTGTGTCCGGGGGGGGGGGCATGTACCAGCATTAGGTTATACATTACCATAAGGAATCAAAATATATGGCTACCCTTATAACTCCTTCTGAATGCCACAACTATGTAGCATTGATTTACAAAGGCACCTCCGCTTTTTTGGATCATTTATGCGATTGTCAAACCTTTCGAAAAGTCGCCAGGTCGCACCAGGTCTCCTTGAAAATAGCCTAGGTCGCCATGTCATGTTTGACCCATCTGGGGCCACAGGGGTTTGAGGTAGGGGATTTGGTCGGCTTGTGATATACAATGGTAGAGGTATATATATGGTGTAAAACGTGATAAGTGGTTGATGGGTGTTGAACATATGTGTGCACCGCAATTTATGGATGGCCCCTTGACAAGCCTGACTGCTGGGGCCTTGACTAATTAAATATGTATATATATATATATATATATATATATATATATATATATATATATATATCCATCCATATATATATATATATATCCATCCAAGTGTGACAGCAATAGTATGCATGCATTAGGTGCCTAGCGTCCGGGCCTAGCGTGTGGACTGTGGTTTCATTCCCTCCTGACTGGTATGACAGCTTTCACTCTGCCACCCCCCCCCCCCCCCGCCACCCTGTCCATTGGACAGTTGCTAGGGGTAACTTACTGTCAGCAGCTCGGGAGAGGAGGGGTAGGGGGTGGGGGTGTTGGTGTTGGTCACCTGGATTGCTGGAGTACACCTCGGCATCCAGGGGCGCACTAAGTCACAATGCCAGTGGGGGGTGCATAGCGCTAGGTACCGCCAATCAAGGCCGACTCAGTGTGTCTAGATGCTCTATGATTGAACTCGATATTCCTAAGTTGCTCCCGTGAGGAGACCTTAGTGCTTCTGGATTCACATAGAGGAGATATGTATCTATTACTTTATTCTAGTGAATGTTTTCCAAAACTTGTCAAAAAAATCACAATTGAGATATAGTTTAACATTTCATGGATTTTCGATTCATCTGGTCAAATAAAGACATTTTGCCCTTTTTTGATGCGATTTAAATGCTTGAAAAACATGGCACTATATAAAGTAAATAATTTTCCTTGCATTGGATGGGTTTCTAAGAGTCATGCAGAACAATAATGTTGTTAAATTCTGAGTTTATTAAGACAAATCCTTGATGACAGTGATACACTAGGACGCTGCTATAACTCACACCCTGGGCGTCCTCTGTGGTGAGGACGCCCTTGCAGATAGCCATGTACCAATAAGCCAGCGTTGCCAGGACCTGTTGAGCACCTGTCTTGGCTCTACTATGACGGCTGCTGTGGGGGTACTAACCTGTTGACCTTTAAAGAAGACATTCTATTTTGGGACGCCCACGCTTCTCTGTTGTGGTGGGGAGGGGTGTATATGATTATAGGATTTATATAGGTTATATAAATTCTTTATAGGTTTATATAAGCCTAGTGGATTAATAAATCGTTCCACCATCCAGGTCCTACATGTGCATATTCCTAAATGGCAATAGTATAGACCACAGCCTCCTCCATAATATTGACATTATGAATTCTGTTGCAAGCCCTTATTTGTCTCACTCAGTTAGTGTTGGCTTATTAGATATCACCTGCAGCCCTGAGGGAACAACCCCCTCCTCACTGAGAGGGTAGCAGGTGCTGCAGGTTCAGTGTTTAGGATGAACTGGTGTATTACAGCTGACAGCTTCCTTAACACTGTACTCCCCACCAGCCCACATAACCCTATGCCACCCGACAGGAGGGACCTTAAGGCTGAGGTTCCCTATTAGGTATTATCGGTAGCAAGGTCATGTTGCTAGCCTAGGAGAACCTGATACTTAGTAAGTGGCAAAATACAAAGGCAATCAGGTTATGATGTACAAAAGGGAAGATGTGTTTCGGACAACATGGTCTGAGAATAATGTTAGGTTGGTCGGATCTATTGCTAAATATAAAAGTACCAGTAATATTTTGCATATTGCCATATCTACTACACTGTAAAAAATATCCCGTAAAAATTACGGTCAATCACTGGCATCACTGAATGCCGACCGTTTCCCGTTTTTTTTACGGTCACCGTATTTTGCTTTTCCCCGTAAATTGTACAGGCCTTTCCTGTTGTTATTTTAGGGTGATTCACCATTATTATACGATGATTCTCTGCTATTCAATGATAATTATAATTGTTTCTGGATTCATTGATGTATATTTCATGATATTATCTTAATTCCGGGCCTGTATAATGTATATATTAGGCCTGAAGAGCATAATTGAATGCCTCATAGCAATATACAATTACAATTCATGAGCTAAAAGTACTCTAGGATTGTTACAAAGAAACTCTGACAACAGTCTAAATATGTATAATTCTAATGACCACAACATGGGTGTTTATGCTATTCATACTAGTGCCCAGCGTCTCAAAAAAGGAAATTATATACTTTTTATCCTTAATATACAAAAGGCTTCAATTTTGATTGTGTAATTAATGAGATAGTTGGCTATCTTTATAAATCTAACACAATTATGTATGTTTTTAGTTGATAGCTTCCACTGAAGTCTCTCTATCAAACCAAGCTGCCACCTGGTGGGCAAACTTTTAACATGAGAGACCTTTGTAGAGACCTTTTACAGACTACTATAGCACTACCAGCTGAACAGGACCATTTGTATAGACTACTAGGGCATCACCAGCTGAACAGGACCATTTGTACAGACTGCTAGGGCATCACCAGCTGAACAGGACCATTTGTATAGACTACTAGGGCACTACCAGCTGAACAGGACCATTTGTATAGACTACTAGGGCATCACCAGCTGAACAGGACCATTTGTATAGACTGCTAGGGCACTACCAGCTGAACATGACCATTTGTATAGACTACTAGGGCATCACCAGCTGAACAGGACCATTTGTATAGACTACTAGGGCACTACCAGCTGAACATGACCATCTGTATAGACTACTAGGGCATCACCAGCTGAACAGGACCATTTGTATAGACTACTAGGGCACTACCAGCTGAACATGACCATTTGTATAGACTACTAGGGCACTACCAGCTGAACAGGACCATTTGTATAGCCTACTAGGGCATCACCAGCTGAACAGGACCATTTGTATAGACTACTAGGGCACTACCAGCTGAACATGACCATTTGTATAGACTACTAGGGCACTACCAGCTGAACAGGACCATTTGTATAGACTACTAGGGCATCACCAGCTGAACATGACCATTTTTATAGACTACTAGGGCACTACCAGCTGAACATGACCATTTGTATAGACTACTAGGGCACTACCAGCTGAACAGGACCATTTGTATAGACTACTAGGGCATCACCAGCTGAACATGACCATTTTTATAGACTTCTAGGGCACTACCAGCTGAACATGACCATTTGTATAGACTACTAGGGCACTACCAGCTGAACAGGACCATTTGTATAGACTACTAGGGCATCACCAGCTGAATAGGACCATTTATATCGAATACTAGGGAATTACCCAACAAGGGGGAGCTTGGAAAACTTTAAATAAGCAGCAAGGCTGTTGACCAGCAGAACAATGATATGATTCTGTAAGTAGGCGATGACCAACCCAAACAGTCCTTGCGAGAACAAAACACATGACGTCATGCCAGTCATCGAACAAACCGTCATTGACATTGACTATGACGTCACACACGTCATTCCGACAGGCGAGCCCTCTTCAGGGGTCGGTGGTAATCCAGGACGCTAGGCCATTATATGATAATCCGAGGCGACCCTGGCGCCCGGCTGGGGGATTATGGAGGTGCCATTGATTACCTGCCCAGTACATGCGGGCAGGGGAGAGGATTTATGGAGGTGCCGATAAGGGATGAAATAACCCCCACCTCCAGCACCCTGCATGCCGAACAATGCCTCTTGAGATATTGAAGGGTGGGATGTAATGGTGCTTTAGATGGGATTGGGGAAGGGGTGCAAAGGGATGGGGAAGCAGCTGGGGCGTGCAGGGAAGGAGCTATAGATGATTGTCGATTGGTCTACTCTGTAGACATATTTCTAACCTAAATACATGCTAACTGCTTAACATATGATTCTGATGTGCAGATTCACTATAATCCTATCCCTGCACTATTCTTACCATGGGGGAACATGGGGGAACCGGCCACACTATCTCTGGTTGCGTAGCATCTTCATATCCAGCCCGCTCCAGCGTGTTAAAGATTGAGCAATCATAAATTCCAACAAAGACAACTCGAGGTAGTTATAAATAATATGTTAATGCCTAAAGCAATGCATTGAACTTCGAGGTGAATAATGTAGCCTAATATAACAGTATTATGTATATGTACACGCCTCATACAATCTAGGATACGTGGGGTTATACAGTCTATTCCTAGCTCTGTGATCAATATGCCCATATTGGAAATCGAAGTATGTATATTGCGGGTACGGCTTGAGTCCCACACACGAGCAAAACACGAGACAGCTGGTCGTGCCGTCACAATACCTCCAAATGACTGACAATAAGCACATCCGCATACATGTACTGCTTTTTGCATGAGCGTGTTTGATCATAGTAGGAGAGCATGCCCAAGGGGAGTGGATTCAAGCACAAAGCGCCTGTCGCAGAGGCAGCGGATGAAAATAATGATCTCGGTCAAGGATCTTTGTGAATCTCCAGACGCGAGCCTGGCTCGTATCTGGCTGATCAGCAGCAGCACGTCAGTATGGGGGTCGGACCGGGCCGGGGGTGACAACAAGCAGAACAGGGACTGGGGGAGGGAGGGAGGGAGGGAGGGAGGGAGGGAGGGAGGGAGGGAGGGAGGGAGGGAGGGAGGGAGGGAGGGAGGCAGGGAGGGAGGCAGGGAGGGAGGGAGGCAGGGGGGGAGGCAGCGAGGCAGGGAGGGGGGGGAGAGGGAGGAGGGGGCAGGGTGAGGCAGGGTGAGGCAGGTGAGGGAGGGCAAGGAGGGCCAGGCAGGTAGGCAGGAGGACAGAGGATAGAAGGAGGCAGACAAGCCGTGACAGAGGCAGCCAGGCAAACAATGTAGGCAGGCAGTCAGGCATGCGGCTGGGCAGACCAAAAGGAGACCACAACTAACCAGAGGAAATGGAAAGGGAAAGAAAGAAAGCATGGAGGGAGAGAAGGTGACAGAGAGGGACCGAGTGTGTCATTGTAAAGCTATCAAAAGCACAGACATACATCTACAGTGCAGCCCCTCATCCCCCGCAGGAACTGTAGTTTGAAGTTAAGTAAGGTTACAGCGTTCTGGGCCATGTCCCTAGGGACTACCTTGGTATCAGTCATCCATCTAGACAGCTAAGTGCGACTTGATGTGCCTTGTGATGGATCGTCTTATTTAAACTGTGACCTGGATGGAGGGGGCACAGAGCATTGCTTCAATCTGATACTGGGGCAGCACAGGGTATACAGATTAATGGTCATCTTAGTGGTTAGCTAACCCCATTAGCTGTAACGGATTGCCTCTATTATCGCCCTCTAGTCGTATGGGTTACAATCCGTTTACCCATTTACTTGGAACTCAGTACAAAGCTTTTTCGTTCATTAGCAAGTTGGAAAACTTATAATTATCCTCGAGAATAAAGCCTTACGCGGTACTAAAAGAAAAAGCTTGCATTAATATTGGACTGCTGCCACCAGTAGTTATTTACTTTCACATTTCTTCTCATTCAATTCCATCCAGGGATGTTGGATCATATCTGCTCAAAGGGTACTACAGGGCACCCCAGCATGAGGGGACAGTGACGTCGGCTGACGTAAGAATGACACGTCTTCCTGCTTCATCAAAATGACTTCCTCGTCAGCGCCGGAACTGCTTGTCACGTGTCCATCTCGCTACATCTGGACGAGCCCGGAAGTTGCCCTGGCAACAGAAGCGAGGCTACCCCGACTGCTAAAGCCTCTTCAGTGATAGGCTCGCTAGGGAAATGGACATCCATGCTAGACTTAACAGATCTAGTTAACGACCTTACCTGCATGTATATACATAGGGAGCCTATATAGCAAGAACAAAGGTCTCCTCACAGGTAACGACTGCACAAGAACCATGCGAGTGGTGGAGATAATTATTTTAAAGACATGTTATACATTTTAAGAAAGGAGAATGTAGTGACTATGAGTGGCTTCACTTCAGTGGGCTGAATGGATAGTCCTGATTGAAACTCGGTAGCATGTGATTGATGAAGTAAAGATGATGCAGTAAAGTGAAGTGTGATTCGATAAGGCTTAGTATAGGTAGCACTCTATTTAGGATTAAGGATTAATCTCCAGTTACTGAATACGTCGGGAATCTGCTGATTGATTCACGTGGCAGTTGGTAGGGTGGAGGGGGAGGGCAGCAATAGTGCAGAACACAGGAAGCTGTAATTCCCTTATACTATTACAACCTTAGAAGATCGTTGGAATTTTGTACTGAAAGAATTCTGTATACCATGCTTGGCTGTCCTATTAGGTCAGGTGCCATGAAATTGAATCAGCATAGTATCTATTGTAGTAGGTTATGTCCAGTGTTTAATATAGCTGCAACAGTATGGTGTCTTCTCAAGGTCATAACTAAAAATCATTATTTATTTATTATTTTGGCATTTCTCTTCAGTTGACGACAAACACAGCATCATACCGCACATCTCTGTGACCATCAGGCTATAAATCCCGGCAGACACTGTGGCGCCTGACGTCGACGTTGTGTCGGCGATGGCTTGTTAATTGTCATTTCATCAAATCCTGTAGGCCCAGGCGGCGACACGGCGGCGCCAAGTTAATCCTGCCGTCGTCACAGCTGGCAGCCCACGTGACTCATGCTAATAGACATGTTGACTGGGTCGGCGTCTGATGACTCTACACTTTGGCAGACATGATGATCCTGAGGCTGATACTGTCTTATGTCTTAGTACAGTTTGGGGATATAGCAAGACTGTAGTGTGTGTTGTTGTTTTTTGGAGTAGAGCATTGTACTTCCAAGAAAGTATCAACTCGGCCTACATTATCACTGGTTTAGTGATTGTGTGATATTACAATCATGATATTGTATCTGGAAACAGGGGAGCTTTACTCTCTATTCTCATCCACGCCAATGGCTAGTTTTGTACCATGAATTACAATTTGCACTAAGATTAGGAGAAGTTTACAACCATACCCTATTGTCAATGAAGGCAAGCAGAGACTGCAGGGTTACTCTGGCTTATGATACTCACCAAGGTGAAAGGTCACAAGAGAAACGAGTCAACAGCTGCCCATGTTGAAGGAATCAATGAAACCTTTCATTTGTAGTTCATGCCTTGAAGAGATGCTCAGAGTAGGAAACCTTTTTCACGTCCCTTGCCTCTCGTTCTGTTATTCAATGTGGGACCTTCTGTCCCAATGCATCTACGTCACATAGGTCAATTTAAATTGCAATGTGATAGATCGTGAGATCACATGTAATAGCTTGCAGCAAGATGACTCTGTCAGATATGTAGGCCCAGGACTGAGGATCATAAGACTAAGAGTACATAGGGTAGTCATTGGTTACAGACGGTGTGATGTGGTTAAAGCCTGCCATCTTCACAGGATACTACCTACAGGAGAAGGCTTATTACTGCACACAACATGGCCACCTGACAACCTAATATCCTGATATCTAGTATGGGGCCAGCTCCAATATCCGCTGTCTGTTAATGCCACACTGCTCTATACCGGCTTCTTAGAAACCGATGTATACCAATATTGCCAATAGAGCTTTTCACACAAGGGGACACATGGGAATGAAAAGGAGAAAAGGACCGGGACACATTTCTTTATGAATATTCAGATACTTTTTGTATGGCTGGATATGGCTGTTAGACCTGCGTATAAAATTTGAGTTATATGATTATACATTTTACCCTAATATTTCCTGAGGTTCCCTGAGGTTTCAGGTACATATGCAAAGTAAATAATATCCATCAAAGCATACACCATGTCCAATATAAACACTTACAATAACGTTGATTATACGTGGTGCAGTGTCTATGGTGGTAGCACCCCTGCTGTGATAGTATAGAGGTAAGCTGACCACGATGATGACACAATCAGGTGGCTGTAATAACTGCGGCCAGTCTGCTCACTAATCAGCAGCTTTAACAGAGGGACACCACGGCTCATTCACATGGCTTATTACCCATGGGGATTACCCACCCTAACCTGCACAATCTACACTACATACAGGGTACACAGGGGAGAGGTGCTGCAGTGCTCACCATAATGCCCACCGTCCACTGTGCTCAAATTGGCTCAGTGTTATAGGACCGGTATGGGTTAACCCACCATACAGCCCAGTGAACGTTGAGTATAGGGGCACAGCCACCACTCTCATTAACACCGGGTTCTCATCAGATAACATATCAGGAGACGTTCCATGTCTCAGCCGGTTAAATCTGTATGTAACCTTTATTGCGGTAAGCTAAATACCGAACCATGACTTCGGATGGGGCTAGCCCGATCATAATAATATATTATAAATAGTGTCCTGTCAATTTGGAGCCCATAACGTCACGATAACCAAAATGTAAAGACTACATGTACAGGATTAATGCCAATAAATGACTAAACCCATTTTGAATTGAAATTTAACAAACTTACAAAGGTGTGAAGACACATGATGCATCCTTTCTGTTACTAATCAAGGTTTACTTAATTATGTTAATTGAACTGAAATACACCTGTGGCACCAACTGCTTTCCCGTGAGGCATGACGTGACATATTCTCTCTTTTGTATACAGCTCTTTGTTGGAGTGCACCATTTATTCCCGCTTGTCCATAACATTATAAATACATGAACAGAAAAAGAATGCTGATGACAAAAACAGGTGCAGACAAATGCTCCCTGAAATTGGCCAGTTCACACTGACGTCCAAATAAGTTAATCTGCCTCTGTGGGTGTTTTTGGGATGCGCATGCTACGAGTTCCAAAAACTCACCTGATGGTGCTCAAGCAA
The DNA here is from genome assembly GCA_947462335.1 of Harmothoe impar. Lineage (NCBI taxonomy): Eukaryota > Metazoa > Annelida > Polychaeta > Phyllodocida > Polynoidae > Harmothoe > Harmothoe impar. The sequence continues at coordinate 41,272,770 of OX381711.1, read as the reverse complement.
TCAGGGCCTGAAACCGACCGTTGCAGCATTTATCGATCTCACTTGTATAAAATCAGTGACGTTGGTGTGGATTGGAAATGTATATATGTACAGCAGTCGCTGTGTATAGATTTCTACTAAGTGGTTGTGCATGTGCATTAAATGTTATTCTAGCGTCTCTAATTGAATCAGAAAGAGCTCACCATAGGGCGGAAATGTGTGTGCGGTTAAAAAATGATCTACGCTGTATATTTTTGTTCTTGTTCTTGTTTCATTTTATGAGTTGCAAGTAGGGGCCTACCCAGAAACCTTTGTCGATGAATCAGCGACTTGCTACAAATTCTCAACAAGAATGTACATGTGTGTTTTAAGAAATATGAACCATCTTGAAGAGGTCCCCACCAAGGAGCCGGCTCTGTAGTCTATACACAGTATAGCTCAGAGCAGCTTCCTGTTGCTCCTCGTGGTCACGTGACCCATGTGTCACATGACTAGCCGGGTGACCCACATAAACCACTCATCCGTGACCTTCAGTGAGTCTCAGGGTCAGCCTTCAGTCCCTGAGGAGGCACTGCGCATGTGCCCAGAGAGGCCACTTCCGTTTTTTACGACCTTCCGGAGGGTGTCACATAGAATGTAAGCCCCCATCTTATCGGCCTTCCACATGGCTGGTCAGCAGTACCTCCACATCTGCTGCTCAAAGCACCAGGCCACCTGATAAACGGCCACCACTTTGGTGTCTGATAACTACATCAATTATGATTCCATAGCCTTCAAGTCTTTGCCCAGTTTGCAATTAAGCAAATCTGTGGAACTATGTAAGCGTAGATCTATTTGCCCTTTTCGGAAGCTGAGAAGATATCGTGTCGTCAGACACTTGGATCTGGTGTCAACGATTGTCTCCTCCCACTGTATCGTGAGAGGTGATTGCAAGGCTACCGATAAAACAAACTATGATTGTACCGTTGAAATGATTGTGATTTTTGTTTTTACAAAACTCAAACAGCGTAAAAACTCAACCTTAATGTGAGTTTCGCTTCATCTGTTCGTACGTCTATGCCTGTAATCTGAAAGACTCTCGAGTGCCCTAAACGCATAGAACGATGACACAACCCCCTGCACAACCATGCAGATTAACCCCTCCCTAACTCCGCCCCCCTCTCCAGGGGCGTGATGATAATGATGCATGGTCTCTAAATGCATGAGCCAAGAGTGTCTACAACCAGGACCAGAGTCACACTGACTGACAACCAGACTCATCATCGAACGCACCCCATTCCCGCGTGACCAAGGTCAATAGGTCAATCAAGGTCACTGCCAGGTTATCACGCACGGCAGAGTCCAGTCAATACCCCTGTCTGGGTGGCTGTAGGACAACGTGTGTTGGCTCCTTTCCCTCTATTTTGTTGCTTGTTTTCCTAGTGTTCTCTTGTCAGATTGGTGCATCCATACTATGATGGTGGCTTGACTAGGGCTTCCTTCCTGCCTATGGCAGGTTAACTATTGAGGTGCATGTATCATTACGTATTCTCTTGATAGTATCCCTTTGTAACACGTAAGTTAAACTGCACTAATGTATGATTCATTAACCAACTAATGCTAGGAATGAAAAAAAGCTGTGTAGGCTTCAAACATTCAATATCATTTAATTAACTCAGCAGTCTATTTACATGACGTGCAGTAACAGTAGTGAGCTGCTTCGAGCTGCTCCAGTACCACGCTCCCGTGGGTCATGCCTGCCTCACCTTTAGGTAACCCTTAAGACAGTACACATGGGAGAGCATTCTCCTACTCATGCTCCTTTTGTTAATTAGGTAACTCGATCCTACCTAACCAATGGTTCGATTTGACAGCAGTGAAATACCCCCTTTATAGGCACATTAACGTCAGGTTTTCTATCAGCTCGTCTAATGTTCTTCAACTATTATTTCAATACCCCCATTGGTAGTTTAGTAAATGGATGACAAGGAACTGGTTGTTAATTGCTGTGCATGACATAAATACATTTATATATATTTATTCCTCCTGTCTAACCACCGACCCCACAGTATCCAAGACCGTCTTTGATTGTTCAAAGCTGCACACCCCGACCTCTCAACCATTCAGAGAGCAGCTCTGTTTTTACTTTGTTGGATAGATCGTAGTAAGTCGTGTTATAACGGTGAATATGATCGTCAAACCATGACCCATGCGCGTGTAATACCGTAGCCCTACCGTTCATTAAAAGACCGATAACTCCTCACTAGCGGCTTTGGCTCTGAGCCAAATCCCCGTGTGGGTTCTTGGTCTTTACTTTCATTTGTATTCACGGCCGGACTACAAGGTCTACGTGTCGGGAAGGTGAATGAGGGAGCCACACGACAACCTACAGCCCCTCGTCCGCTGATTCCACTCATGTGGGGCTGTTTATCTAATGAACCGCCTGGGACTATAACACGCTGTGTCTGATACTGATAGTACACCATAGGGTTCATTGGCAGGGTATTGTAGTGATCATGATTTTATTACACGTTCAATAAACGACTCTTATAAGAAAGGCAATCTAGTGTTTTTGATTATGGGGAGCGGAGGGGAGAGAAAGTGAGAGTCAGCCAATATCGACAAGACTACACTCCTTCCAAAATACAGCACAATGTTTGACTCTAAAGAGAGTGTCCAGTTTTATGTTGGGCTCTAGAAGTACAGTCCAGCTTTACCAGGGTGAAGTGGTGTCAGTACTGCATGACAGGAAGGACAGACAGACATGACTATATTCTGGAAAGGAATCTGGGAATGTTAGACTCATCTTCCAGAATAATCAAAGATTAGACTCCACCTCCAGAGTGTGGCAACGCTGGACACAGGAGGGAGTGTGGCAGACTCATACCTTGTTTTCCTAGTGAACATTGTGGCAGACTCATACCTTGTTTTCCTAGTGAACATTGTGGCAGACTCATACCTTGTTTTCCTAATGAACATTGCTGTAGCATAGAAGAAGTTTACAATGGTGCCCACAAGCTTGAGAGGGCAGAAAAACTTTATGTGAGACCTATATATGCACCAGAGGAGTCCATGCCATTACACAATAGGTTATTATAGACTCACTAATCTCTCCTAGAGGCAAACAATGTAAAGGATATATTTCAGATTACCCCTGGCCATATGTTTGCCAATATTATAATGCTAGGCAACCATGATATACATGGTGGCATTGCACATGGTGTGTGCCACATGACGTTATTTATGTATGTTGTACATTTTGGAGCCTACTTACACAGGACTAGTGTATAGATTTATAGAGCATTAGTTTCCATCATTGATGTGCAGCACGATGTATTGCCATGACTCGTAACAACTGTAAAGCTTTTACTGTATACAAACCAACTATGATATTAGCCGTATATCAACTCTGTTGGCAATAACGGAGAGAGACAGACACTGACATAAAGACAGACAGCACGACCGACAGACAGACAGACAGAGGATTCAAGAGGCTGGATGGTGTTTAGATATACATGTGTATATACAGAAGAGAGAAGCTAGCACCTAGGGCTATCCCATAATCTGCACATCACGTGACTAGGGATCACGTGATGGCTAGGTGGCGCCCTCTGGCAGACGTCCTGTTAATTAGCTGTGCAGACATTGACTAAATTACCAGGACCCCCCCCCCACCATCACCATCACCACTAGCACCATGTCCTTCCAGGTATCCAGACCTACAGGCACACTCACTGCTCCCAGTCCCGACCCTCTCTCCGCAACAGGCCGGTAGATGGCATTGTAGTGCGTCATGACGTCATAGGTTAAGGTCATATTACGACCAAGTTGACCTGATGAGTGATGACACGCACTTCTCTTAAGGTCAAATCCCACAACGCGAGAGAGGGCCAGAAAATGTTGCAAATTGGTAATGTCACCGATTTTTGGGCCTACATTGGCCAAGACAGGCCCAAATCGGCAAGAAAATGTTGCCTATGTCTTGTGATTTGGGATATTGCAAGGATCAAATAGGTTAGATATTTTCCCCCAGACGGCCTAGAAAATGTTGCTTATTGGAATATGTCAAGGTTTCTTGCTATATTGCAATAGTTGTGTCACTGATTAATCATTATCCAAATCCCACCTGATCCATGTATATGAGATTTTGCTCTATGATTTATAATGTCTAGCTATGCATAATATATTGGTGAATGTAGCTGCAGATATTGTAATTGCATCAATTTTCCTTAAGATTTGAATATTTAAGTCCCTTCTGTTGCGAATTCAAACCCTATACCATGTCCAACATGGCCCAAATCGCAACGCTCTCTCTGTCCAAATCGGGTACAGTGGGATTTGGAGAGGGGACAAGTGTTGCGATTTACAATATTGGCAACAGTTGCCCCTTGTTATTATGTCAATAATCAACACTTTATGGCCCATTTTTCGTGTTGTGGGATTTGACCTTTACCCTGGGACATATGTGAGCAGGCAAGCAGAAAGGATGGTCCCCGCGGGATTAGCTCCGATTTTAGCCACCAGGGGGCGCCACTATGGTCTAAAATGAAAGAATTAGGCTAAAAATTGCTCTTGGGTAATTTTTTCTGGAGAATTCAATAGGATTACATAAAACATTCCATTTTTGGCAAAAAGCTTCTTTATTTGTTTTAAAGCCTAAATGGGTGTGCTTGTTGATATTTTTGTTCCAAATAGAGGAAATTAAGACATAAACTGATGGAATGATTTGTGAGGATTGCCATGGTGAAAACAGAACAAAATTATGATTACTAGATCGAATTTTAAGTTAGGGACCCCAGAATCCGCTAGGTGCGCCCCTGTGCACAGTGCACACAGCAGGTGGGTATTTTGGTGCAGCTATCTATATAAGAAATAGGTGAAACCCTATGAAGTTATGGATGGCTCTTGTTGGCTCTTGCTATGTGATATTGTCCTGTATGTTTTTATATGGTGTTAAAGAATGGAAGCAATCAGAGGATGCTCTCACCTGCTCCTAGGCCAAAAACATCAAAATGCTTATGATTGGGTCATTAAGGCAATTTGTTTACTCTATTCCAACACCCACTGAAGTGATTTGCAGTATATAGGGTGATCTTGTTTAGAGGGTCTGCCAATCATGGCCCAGCCTGGCCAGTACTCCAGATGCCCTCCCAAACGCCTTACATAACTACCTCCCACTCACCTACCTGACACAAATAGGCACCACCACCTTTCAGATTGACTCCAACAATTATATAGGAGATGTACTGGGGGAGCTTGGTGGGTTTTGTTGGCACATATATGATGATTGCCCAGGTTCTATGATAGATAGGAAGAAAATTCCAAAAGATTTACATTATGTTTCTTATGTTCTACATAATAGAAGAAAATGAATTGACTTTTTAATAATTCTCAATTTTTTCTGGAGTCCCTACTTAAAGAATGAAAATATATCATAAATTTCTAATTATCATAAATAATGCTAATTAAATAGGGATATCTTGGAAAATATGAGACATAGAGCTTATTCGGATTTTGGAAGGTGTGATGCCCACACATATTCATGAAGCCATTTCTCAAAGACTAGAAATAATATCTTCTGGTGTAATATATCACTAGAAAGCGTATGACGTCAATTTCAAAGTTGGCCTTTTTCCTCGGAGTACCCTTTTCCCTTGCCTGTACACATATGGTGTGAAAGAGGCCTTTGCTTTTATACAGATATGATGGTAAACATTATGGGATTGTTCAATTATTTGCTACATACATTAATATCAGATGCTGGTATTCGGGTATAGTCAATACTTGCTGGTCAATGTAATCCCATTATTCCATCAAGCAAAAGAAGCATGATTTGATGGGAGGGAGGTTCTCATTTTGCACCTCGTGCACTGAGTGGCCTGAAAACCCCTGGATACCAGCCCCAGACACCGTGTGACGCCTAGTGTCTGCACTGTAGTAGGACTGGGCAATGATCAAAGGTAGAGTCCTGAATAGCAGGTTGCATGAATGAGGACAGACCCCAGACCGCTACTCCCCCCTATTTTTACCACACCCTGCTCTAACCTATAGGCATAGTGTATACCTATACTTTTATAGGTATGTGCAGGAGAGGCATTCGGGGCAGGCTTGGGGAGAGGGGGAGAGGAGGAGAAGGGGAGAGAGAGACAGAGATGGGGAGACAAAGGCAGAAATGTGTTTCAGAGGGAGAGGCCATACCCTTTGATGGAGCTGCAATACACTTCCTTATTACATAGTCTAAGCATCACAGGTGTGCCAGCCTATTACTACTCTTTGGGCTAGTACTGAGCATGAATTGTTTATACCCATCTAGATCTGTAGGAGTTGTTATATATCAAGGAGATCCGCCAACCGAGCTAGCTACATTGATAGAAGCACGCTATTGGCTGTTGAAGAAGTGCAGATGGCGTTGAAGGGATTTGCAGGGATTTGTTCAATGGGCTGGGGACCTTGTGGGGTGTCTTGGATCCTCCTGATCATAAAAAAGGACGCCAGTCTGTGTGTTGAATCCTCCTGGCTGTTTCCAATGAGAAGGCTATCATTACCCTTACTGTATGTATACAGAAAGTACAGGCAGAGTGTGGTAGCAGCCTACACTGTGGGACCACTTCACCATTACCTCTACTCTATGTACAAAAGTACAGACAGAGGGTGGCAGAAGGTTAGACAGTGGGACCACTACACCACTACCTCTACTGTATTCATACAGAGGTACAGACAGAGTGTGACAGTAGGTTAAGCAGTGGGACCACTACACCACTACCTCTACTGTATTCATACAGAAGTACAGACAGAAGGTGGCAGTAGGTCAGGCAGTGGGACCACTACAACACTACCTCTACTGTATTCATACAGAGGGACAGACAGAGGGTGGCAGTAGGTTAGGCAGTGGGACCACTACACCACTACCTCTACTGTATTCATACAGAGGGACAGACAGAAGGTGGCAGTAGCTTAGGCAGTGGGACCACTACACCACTACCTCTACTGTATTCATACAGAAGTACAGACAGAAGGTGGCAGTAGCTTAGGCAGTGGGACCACTACACCACTACCTCTACTGTATTCATACAGAGGTACAGACAGAAGGTGGCAGTAGGTTCTAGGCAGTGGGACCACTACACCACTACCTCTAAGTACTGTATTCATACAGAAGTACAGACAGAGGGTGGCAGTAGGTTAGGCAGTGGGACCCTCTACTGTATTCATACAGAAGTACAGACAGAGGGTGGCAGTAGGTTAGGCAGTGGGACCACTATACCACTATCTTTTCTGTATACAGTATACAGAAGTACAGAATGGCAGAAGCATCGGCAGCAGGCTGGGCAGTGGGGCTATCATACCATTACCCCTGATGCATACAAATGAGAGGGAGGCTTTAAACCTGAGTACTAAAGCCACTGGAATGGGATGTTTTCAAGAAGTAAACCACACCAAACGGCTATGATGTCTGGCCAGGTGGAACCTATAGGTTCTGGCTGCATGGGCTAGGTATTTGGGAACGATGTAAAACAGGCAGTAGACAAGTTTAAATTGCCCATTAAAGGGAGAATAGTTGATGTAACCTGTGTGTTTAATCTAGAGGCTCATCTATGTTAGATAAAGCACTGAATGTCATCATTAGCTATGTAATTCAGCACCCCGACTATAACAGCACTGTGCCCATGCTATTTAGTACCCCCTCCCCCATTGTATATGTCATTCTGGACCTCTGTGCCCCCTCCCAACTACAGCAACACTGTGGCTATATAACAGGAGCTGGTCAAGACTGGCACTGCACACTCTCCAGTCACACCCTGGTTTGTTCACTTCTAACCACCTCAGGGGTCAACATGGGTCTGTATATGGGTAAACTACCAGGGTTGTGCTGTGAGATTGTGAGCGGGGTGGGGAGGTGGCATGGGAGGGGTAGCGTCTAGGGGATAGTGGTTGTGGGCGGAAGGCAGGGGATGGGGGATGATTGGTCGTATATTTGTGTGCACAAGTTTGGCAGTGTTGCTGACTATGGGTAGATCTAAGGGTTAATGCCCCAAGCCATGAAACAAGTTCTACCTGCTCGGGGCGATTCACCAAATATAGGGACCTCGAGTTTAATGGACATTAAAAGGTCCCATGTGTGAACAAGTGGTACAGATTGGCTTTTAAAAATGCAGGATATCACCATCGTCTAGCTAGATACAATGTGGTGTATGGGTGGGCGGAGGGGGGGCTGTTGGGGAGGGGTCATATTACCATGAGAACACCATGTACTAAGCTCAAATCCTTATCATAGGCTGCACTATCTAAGTAGACTCAATTTCCGCTCAGACCTGCATTCCATACATTCCCCCCACTAAGGCCCATCATCATGACTGTATGTAGTCAACTATACTACCACGAATACAGGTTCACTACTATCAGCACTATAGTGTTACCATAGAGAACCTTTCTACCAGTTGGTATTACCACTACTACTTCTACCAGCACAGACCCAGCAGTGGGAGGTACATCAGAGAGCATGGTACAGGGGGTGGTTACAGACCGGTGGTCAGCTCTGGACGTCTCCTCCAGTCAGACCCCTGGGACCTAGTGATGTCTTCATCAACCTCCTCCAGTAAGCTGACAGACAGCTGCAGCAGCCCACCCCTCTGTGTAGTAGGGGGCAGGTAGGGCCACACAGAGTTATATTCAACAGGGTGGTTAGACGGGGTGGGCAGGCACAGGACACGACAACATGTTTTGACATGGAGGCTCTTCTAAATGGATGGATAATGATACCATTAATTAGTCACAAAGTTTAGGGTTTATGGCGGATGGTTGTTACTACCGCATACAATTTAAGAAAGAATGTATACACTGTCGGTATGTCGGAGCAGTTTTCTTTCAGCACAAGGCACACTAATACAATTTGTTTGATAAGTATGCTTGTTTAGACGACGTTGTATGTGTAAATCAAGCCAACCGTTGACACATCCTGGACTGGGCCTGACATCAGCAGTATGGCGTTTAAACGTCTGACATTTCACATATCCAATAAAGCCCAACGGGAAACAGCATGAGTATGGTTGCTGCCTCCGCTAAAGGTAACTTTCCTGCTTCCGGCTACGGCTCACCATTTCCGGTCACCTTGAGAACCGCAGGTGTCACGTACGCCGCCTTTATGCACTTTTTCTTTTCTGCCTGTGTGCAATATCCCGTAACTTCCAACACTCCATAGAACCCGATCATTTCTGAGCATTTAAGGCTGGGTATTTACTTCAATTCAGAAGCATCGAGTGCAGGAATATAACATATAGCCCACTGATGAGTCACGAACAGTAAGACTCCAGTGGCGGATCCAGTAATTTTGGAAAGGGGGGGGGGCGCTGTAATACCTACAGCATTGAGGGTGTTGAACCATCTAGATTAAAATGTACAGAAAAATAGGGGGGGGCGCCGCCTGCGCCCCCTCTAGATCCGCCCCTGGACTCACTCATTTCAGGATTCTATTCTGTAGAAGCTGCACGGTTCATTAACTCTCTAATACTGTGGTAATTTACTTTATCTGGAACTATGTATACATCTAATATGCTCGGATAGATGAAGTATTGTTCTGTGGGAGAAGGGGCATGTGACGTTGGGCTTTAAAGACAAGACTATTCTCTCCTGCCCCAATCGCCTCTGCACCACTGTGATATTGGTAGTAAGAAGAACATGGGAATTGGAACAGCTGCCACACAAAGGTCTTTATCCCTGACAACCACATCCAGAAGATCCATTCCTTTTGTTAAAAATACCTCTGTTCCCCTTCACAAGCCACAATCAGCTCCAAGTCATTGAATGTTCTTGGCGTGTGAATGGCATTTATTAATTAATCCGAGTGTAAATCCGTTAGCAATTATGGTACAAGTGTGCAGCACAGTATTTTGTTGGCATCTAAATCCCTGCATCTTCAATTGTAATCCATAGTTTCTTTATTATCATGACAGTACTGCCATTAAATTTTAGTGGACCACCCGATCTCAAACATTTTTCTGGATATGAGAATGTCCAATGGCCCGTGTGAGTTCTAAGCTGGCTTTGGGATGTGTACGTAGAAGGGGGGCAGTTCTAGTCCTCCAAACATAGGTTGTGCCATATACATCACAAATGACCCAGATCACTCGGTGCAATATTGATCTAGTTGAATTATAGAAATCAGTAAGAGATAGTCGAACATATCAAGTGTCTCAAGGTTGTTTCTAGTATGTGGATGATAGGGATGTATGGTCAAATCTGCCACAACAGCTCCCTCACTAACGCCCCTATGAGCCCTTATCAAGGCTGTGCCCTGCCATCCTGAGAAAGCTGGGAGAGCTCAGGTCATAGACCCGGGTGCACGGGTGCACTGCGTCAATAAAAGAGTCAGAGGCTACGGCCTGTAGGTACCGGTCATCAAAGATAATGAACAGATGAACACGTCCCTTATCATGAGACTCTTCCAGCCTTTGGTCCACTCATCCCTAGCCATCCTGTGCGCAAGACATACAGGGACTCCACTTCGGGATGTCATAACCTCTTCCATCCCTTTCAATCAATGCCCAGCACAAAGCAAGGCAGTCATCTTATATATCACATACATGAATGACACCAACCCCTCCGCTTATAGAGATATACATTTGTCCATCCAGTTATAAGGATGCTGCTCTTAGATCTTACCATAGCCCATCATGAGTTAATAAAGAAAACACCAAAATAACACTATGGATGAGGCTAGGAATCATGCAGACTGACTGCCCTGTCTGGTCATAGATTGCTACCATTGTAGAGCTGGGCCATCATGTGTGATCATAACAGAATAAGTCCTATTGCTGTAAGCACAATTGACAAATCGAGGTCTTGCAGACCAACAGCAAAGCATGATCACGAATATAGTCTATAGAGCATAAAACATCATGCCAATTTTCCTTCTCAGGCAGACTTATTTTTTAAAAGGGAACATGTATCAGATACTTTATCTCTAAACCTGGGTGAAGAGAAACACATGCTTTAACTATGCTGGTTGTATATGGGTACATGTTATTGCCACCAGGCATGCAACAGTACCATATTTGGATCAATGGATTTGTTGTACCTCATGTTCTGTTTCCTCCCGTTCACAATCAACCAAGCAGCCTATATGGGCATGTGAGCCTTGTATGTTAAGATTTAAACAATGAAAGACTAGTATATGTTGTATGAATGTTACAATCTAATAACGGCAACGGTCAGTTATTTACTACCAAGGTAACCGGAAACTATCTCTCAAAAGTGTAGGAAGGTTGGACATTGTTGTGTACTCATCTACTTTTTCCCCAACGCTAAAACATGCATTTTTGTGGAAATAAGCTGAAAATAAACTTTATAAATTTATTTTCTAAAAGCTATGACTCCCTGTGTGTTCCCCAGACAGCAAAGGGAAATATCAAAATATCTCTTAAAAGTGTGTTTAACAACATAGATATCATAAAAATGTACTACTCCGAGTAAAAGTGCAAATGAAAATATGAATTTAAAAAAGAGGGATTGCTGACAAGATTCTTCATGATAAACACGGTGCGCAATATTGCACCAGTATAGTCCATAATAAATGAGACCACCCCCATTCAACAACCGCTAAATTATTCCCGAGCTAACTCAATCATAACCTACCCTTAGGATACTATCCTGATTGAGGACGATTCTATACCGCACTTGATGGGCATGCCCTTGATTATTCATAAGGTACATGCCCCCGGTAGCATCTAGTTCTACGGGGTAGGGGGTGCAGACTCACAGACCCACTCCACTCACATTTCACACACGACTGAGTCTGTGGTTTGCAGATGAATAATTAAGTCTGTCAGCGTTGGCAGACCTTTGGTAGCATAGAGCAGTGTTGGGCAACATGACTGACCCCTGCTAATTCGACTACTAGAGTCACTCTACATGCAGCTGGTAGGGGTGTATTGACACTGTTGGCTCGGCAGGGTGCCTTGTTTACCGGGGGAAGTACACATTCAGCAATGTTGTAGACATAGGTCTGTAGCAGGAAACGGTGGTGTGGGAGAGGGGGAGCTGATGGTGGGGCGGTTCTGTTGGAATCTGTTCTCCCCATAGACCTGATTGAATGAATTGGAAATAAGAGGCATTTTGTGATAAGGATGAGTTGATTCACTATACTACTATAGGCATAACTACTTACTGTGATGTCCCCATACTACTTACATCTATTTCCATACTACGTACTACAATTTCCCTATACTACTTACATTCATTTCTATACTACCTACTACAGTTTCCGTATACTACTTACATTAATTTCAATATACGCACTGCAATTTCCCTATATAATACTACTTACGCCCATTTTCACACTGCTTACTACAATTCCCCTGTACTAGTTACACTGCATACCTGTGTATGTTTGGTTATTTCTAGTTATATGTGCCGATGTCCACACCACATCTAACAGGAACCGCAAACAATAGTCTTTATTTTATGTCGCTGCATTTATACCAAACTATACTAGATCTGTTACAGTAGGTTGGCTGGCGGCCTCTCCATGTACTGGCCATTATAGGGTGGTTCTTATTTTCTTTACAGGGATTTTCTTTTTCTCTCTGCCTTTGTTGTATTCACAGAATTGATGTTCAGTGAATCGATTAGGACCATAATCATGATTACCTGTTAAAAAGCACTATATACTCGTGTAATCACAATTTAGTAAGAAAAATGACAGTGCTGTGATCAGTCAATCAATCCGATGACAGTGGCCTGTGTCTATCCCATGCCTTATTACACATGCTTATCAGTTTACTACTGTGTATTTCAATCTATCTTGGTTTTATACATCGGCAGGCAAGAAAAGCTTCAACTTGCAATTATATTCAGCCAATAAGGTTCTATTAAACTCAGACTCAACCCCCACTGTTTGGCACTTACAGAACAGCTCCTCCCCCCTGCTGGACATGGTATTAGTATTCTGGACACCCATACCTCTGCTCTAGTGCCCCAGGGACCACACATCTGACTGCTCTAAATGGTCAGCGTAAACGGTATTCCCAGCACACCCTTCACATGCACCATTACTCATAGGGGGCCAGAGGTGGGAGGTAAGCATGTATTGCTAATATCCATACGATTAACCCCTTAATAGAGAGACAATGGTGGAGGGATCATATCTGCTTTACTGTCATTGTTGGGGATTGAATAGACGCAAATGGGGATCTGAATGAAAGGTGTGTCTGTTTTACAGTTAAATATTAATTGAAAGGCAGCTCTGCTTATTCAAATACTTGTGGTTTATAAAAGCCATGCAAGGGAGTAAAACATACAATTTTGAACAGTAACTGGTAGAGCCAGTGGTGGGAGGGTAGGATGGGGTGGGGTTGTAAGTGTATCCTCAATTGCCAGATTCTAAGGAAGCCAGCATAGTCTCTCAGTAAATGGTGGTCTCATGCAGCCCATACCCTGTATACAGGCATCTAGGATGCAATTCCGTGGGTCTGCTATCAGCTAGGCACCATTGCACATTCCTACCCAGATGATTTGTGTGGGTATGGTATACACATACATGTAATGATTCCCTGGTCAGACTGATGGTCAGTATAACAGCCTTACCCCCACTGACCCCAGCACACTGACATAGAACTGACTTCCTGTGCCCAATATCCACTTCTCCCTTCCATGCACACACATACATACAGTCAACTTTAGGACATTCCCTTGGTACCAGAAACCTCTTTCACTCTTTTTCTGCCGCCAGCTCATAGGCCTGTGTGGTGTGTTTCTAGACCATTCGGATATACAGCCTAGACCATTGTGTGTGAGGTTTTCCGGTTTGTTAATGTCAGGATTGCATAGCAAATAACTGATTATAGCAATATGTACACTGTAAAAAAAATTCCGTTAAAATAACGGAGATTCACTGGCAACACTGGGTGCCGGACTTTCACTGTTATTTTTACGGTCACCGTTTTTTCCTAAGTCACCGTTATTTTTACGGAACTGTCACCATTATTTTTAAACAAGAAATCCCCGTTATAAATTTTTTTAACAGTGATTCTCAGTACCATTAAAAAAACGGTGATTCACTGGCAACACTGGGTGCCGGACTTTCACCGTTATTGTCACGGTCACCGTTTTTCCCAAAGTCACCGTCATTTCTACGGAACTGTGAATCACCGTTATTTTAACAGAATACAAAACATCACTGTATCTGATTCAGTGCCTAAACAATAATTGTAATGGTATTTTGTGTAATTTAACTGATTTGTCCCAGTGTTATTCAGTTCATTTATCCCCCTATACCTAACTCCATGCTCAATATGGTTCCAAACCCAATTTGGTTCCAATCAGCAATATCATCTTAGTGTCAAGACTTCAGACCTAATCATTAGGAATTAGTCCATGGAAGCCTTATAGAATGCTTCATGACACTTTGTAATACCAGTCCATGAGCAGAAGTCACTCTAGGATGGCTACAGAGCAAACATTACAGCTGTATCTGTATATATATTTCTTATCACCACAAAAATGGTGTTCCTAGCATCCAGGAAAATCTCTTCATGAACCAAACTGCCACCTGGTGTGATAAAACTGAAATCAATTAAACGTAGCTTCACCGTAAAATAAACTGTGTTTCACTGTGAAAATAAACGGTGTTTCACTGTATTGGATTACAGATATTCAAAGTAAAATTGATTGATTTTACATTGCCTCACCGTAATCATATGTTATGATGAATCACCGTTAAATTTTACCCTAATTCTCCGTATATTCAACGGAATATTTTTACAGTGTATGCATACACACATTTACATATTATATCCATCCTCGCGTGACTTATTCTCTAATATAACAATCCTTATCTATATAATGTGCCATTTTCATGCATCTACGTTCATGAGAATGCCATGTAAAGTTGCCTGTAGATCTTTTATTAGTTCTCTCATGGATTCCCCTACACATACATGTGTAGGTATATACACTGTTAAAAATCCCCATTAGAAAAAACGGTGATTCACTGGCAACAATGGATGCCAAGCTTTCACCGTTTATTTTAGGGTCACCGTTTTTTAGATGTCACCGTAATTGTATACGGGGTTTCACCGTTATTTTTAACAATGACTAAAGAGGCTTAATTAGCTATTGCAGCGGCTCAAACCTTTAAGGATTATTTCTTTTATATAGTAATTTGCATAGACAGATTGTTCTGTAGTCATAATTCTGTTCTCAATTCACTACAATTATTCCCCATGTCTGATTTGGCTGCATGTCCAACTCATGTAGACATCTTTGTGACTGGAATTCATAATTATCATGAATTAACCACTAAGAGACATAGATAAATGTCTCATATCACATTACCATTACAATCTACAAGCAGGAGTATGCTAGGACTGCTATAAGACAACAACTCCAGTAATATCCATATATATCTTTCTCATTACCACACAAGAGGTGTCTATGGTATCCAAACTACTTGCCGGTGTCCCACAAGGGTTAATTATTTATTCATTATGAATATTCGATCAAGCTTAGGGTTAGACTAGAATGTTGATGCTGTATTGAAAAAGGTAATCGAGAACTATTTGATTTCTAATAGATTTAGTCCACTTTTCATTGTTGAAGCTTCAGAGAAATCTCCTCTGGAACTAGGCTGCCACCTAGTTGGAAAAGATTGAACTTCCTATACTACGGAATTTCACTGTAAAGGAAATAACAGTGCTTTACCGTAACGCTTTACAGAGGTTCACTCTAAAAGCAATTGGGTTGACGCTGCCTCACCGTAATATCGGGTAACGGTGATGCACCGTTAAATTTTACAGTGAATCTCTGTATAATCAACGGTAATTTGTAACAGTGTAGGAGCAATGTGCTGGAGGAGTTTTAAAGTGTTTTCCGGTAGCATAGTGATCCAAGCAACCCTAGAGGGACAGCTACATGCGAGGGATTAGGGTGGAATCCGCCAGGGGGAGACTAGACTTGAGCCATGTCTCTTTCAAATTCAAAAATGTCCAATACATCTACTGATGAAACACAACATCACGCAACATGAACCTAAATATTGGCGAGCTAGCTGCACCAAGTAAACTCTTAGAAAAGCATAAATGAGACATGCAATAACCATTTTCTTTTTGGAATAGTAGATCCTATCGCTGTTATTAAGACTACGTTGAGTATCTACGCCAGCAGATATTATTGATACGGAAACATTTAATGCTACATCTAGACATCTAATTGGATTAGCAGTTATATAATAGATTATAATATAGAGAAGAAGGGATAGTCTACATTAAAGGATAAGGTATTATAGATCGAGTGTAAGAAGGCTCCTCTGTATATCTCTTATCTCTATATGACTTGTTATTTATCTATATGGTTTTCTAGTCATTTTGTATCCCTTTTGCCTCTGTCTGTCTGTCTCTGTCCCTGTCTCTCTCCCTCACTATAGAAGATAGCTAGTGCCCTGGCTACAAGTCTAGCTTGGGTGGTGGACAGAGAGGGGGAGGGGGTGGGTTTGGTGACGACTAACGGCGTTTACAGCTGCAGGAGGTAGCAAACTGTCACAATTGGGGGCCTTTACATTCAGAGCGGCCTATCTGCCCACAGCAGTGCCGCAGTGAAGGCGGCAGCACCATTCTACGGGCTCCACACTGTAACCATCGTCTTGTCCAGTTACTTGTTGGCCCTTTAGAAATAGGTCTGCGGCGTTCTGGTAGAAGCTCCAAAAGTGCAATTTGCCAAGAGTGGCCACCTTGAGATAAATCGGACAAAATAAATCTCCCTGGCTAAATCGCCCTCTAAAGGCATATTATTACTGTTCTGCCAATCAAGGAAAGATATGTTTGGCACCTTTGGACTGTAGATTAAATCAATCTATTGAAGCAACTGTTGATGAGATATTGATATATTGCTTGGGAATCCGAAATTTGGGATCCTATAATTACATGGATTGAATAATCGATATTATGTGTAGGAGCCCGATTGTTATTAATTCAGATATATACAAAAATAGGAGAGTAGACTATTCCCTGACACTGGTTGGCCACACACTCAATTAAGATTACATAAGGAATCAGGAAAGGGGAATCTATGCTGGTAAGATTACCTTTAGCAATGCTGGATTCTGACCGTTACAAAGGGCACAGGGACACAGGTAATGGTGTTAGATGTAGCTGATGGTGGACCTATGTCCCCTCCAGGGGTAGATGCCCCCTCCAGGGCAGCAACAAAGAGAATTACACTTATTGGATCTTCTCCCGGTGGGTACAGCCTTGGCCGGGGTCTTGTTCCTTAGATGGAACATTACTTTGTCCATGATCAAATGAGTCAGCTTCTCTGTGGGAGGTCAAAGGACAGGATCTTTATCTATTGTGTTTGGCAACATCCAACTGTTATTAGTGTACTGAGGTGATAGAATATGATAATAGAAGCATCAGGTTCTGGTTCTAAATCTGGGACAGAGCCAGGACATCTGACAATCTATGTTGAACACCAATGAATTCATTCATCAGTATAATCATTCCCGGCATGATGTTCGATGATACCGCTGTAAGTTATTTTCCATTTTGTTTTTTGAATAATTCATGTTCATTAAAAAAGTTACTGTATTCCAGGCTTGAAAGGGCAGTTGATAACGCAAACCACGTTCACTCACCTCATACATATTATGATGAATTACCCTTAGGTTGAAGATAATTACAGAGCTTTAATTATGGGGGCCATTATTCATAACATTACGATTTCTGGACTTGCGCTGTTTCAATTAACCACCTCCCATAATGGAGCCCATTTAGACAGGCTGAAGGGGATTTATCACTGTCTTGTAATTACCACATCAGCATAGTAGCTAGCCGTGTATGGTATGTTGTATGTACTGAATAGTCCATTATGGGTGGGAGGTATGTGTCCAATGCTGCATGGCAAGCAAAGGGAAAATCATGAGGTAGGTTCAGGCATACGGCATGCATAGTTTAATTGACATAAGCTACCAGAAAGCTTGCATGCAATGTTTATACATATCAAGATCACCACCTGCGCCATTAGATCTAGATCTAGGAGGGAATGGAAGAGGAAATAGTGAGCTATTGGCCATAATATGAGGAGGGGTGAGAGATTTTCCGTGACACGGTCTACGAACATACACAGCACAGAATACGTCGCTATGGGTCTAAGTTACATTATATTAGAGGGAAACCGAGGCAA
The DNA here is from genome assembly GCA_947462335.1 of Harmothoe impar. NCBI lineage: Eukaryota > Metazoa > Annelida > Polychaeta > Phyllodocida > Polynoidae > Harmothoe > Harmothoe impar. Next base: position 41,254,644 of record OX381711.1, on the reverse strand, counting down.
TGATCAAAATAGCAACGACACTCAACCCTTAGGGTACATGCAAAGCCATGGCTGGCCCACCTCCAACCAACGCTAATGATCTCATTACCAAAATCAAAAAGGGATCTTTGCCAGCATGGTTGCCAGAAACTCTGATATCTGCCGTGGATCATTGACGGCAAGCTTAATAAGAAGGCGATTCCAAAGATATTTAATATGTTTGGCCAGGGAAGATTAGATGGTTTCTTATAGGTGAATTGACGTCAACAGACTCCAACCTTAATGAACTGCTAAAATACCCACCGTTTAAAACGTAAATATACTTTGAGTAACATTATATTAATGTATAGATCTGTATGATGCACATACACTCTAAGAACAGTGTGTTGCGGGAACATGCATGAGGAGTTACACACACATATTTGCAACACACCTTTCAGATCAACACACGTTTGACAAAGAGTATGCAGTGGGTAGTGTGTTACACAGAAATGTGTGTTAAAAGTGGCTGCAGAAAAGCGTGTTGAAAAGTGTGTAAACGTAACACACTGTTCTTAGAGTGTACTATAGATTTCTGTGAGACGTGCTAGCGAAGGATCAGGTCTTGTAAGCAAACAATGCTCTTAATTGTTCCTTTTCAACTAGCAAACCCAGGCCCAAAGCAATTTCGGAAGACAGCAGGCAATATAAATAAAACATCCAAAGGCTTATGGCATAGAAGTGTGTGAACAGGCCCACGGTAAAGGAAGATCAGCCTCATCGATTTATTTGCTTTCCCTCCATTTTAAGTCCTCTCTACTATTGGCCGACACGCCAAGGGCAGTAGACCGCGGGGTGTGAGAGGGAAAACAGGGGAAGCTCTGACCAAATTAACAATAGCATTAGTACCGAATCACGCTTGATCCTATTACACAAATCCTTCCTAGATGTCGGAAACATCTTTTATAATTAAATCACCATCTTCATTGAACATTTGAGCTATTGCTAACATTTTTACTAGCATCACCATATCATTATGGAAATCTATGATAAAATATTGTCAGTTTCCTTTTGCTTTATTATAGGATTTAATTGAGAATTTGATATTTACTGTCAGTGTATTGCATCCTGTATATTCATTACAATCTTTCATTTGTACTATACTGTGCTAAATGGCCGATATTTGTAACATAATCCAATAAAACATGATCGCTTCATAATTAATTTGCCAATAGTGGTTTCAGATCTAGGAGATTAAATGTGTCCGATCAATAGAATAAAATAAATCTGATTGATCCGAATTGATTTCCAGCCCATTAGAGCTTACAGAGCAGCGAACAGCACAGTTTCATCTGCGCCAATACTAGTAGTAGCCATTATAGTATTGTGGCTTCTCATAAAGAATGCTTAGTCATGAAATATTTAAATAATTTCATACATATCTGAACATAGTTTTAGGATTGTCAAATCAATTTGACCTTAAGGATGATTTTGCGCCTTGACGTAAAAAAACAACAACCATTTTCTTACAGAGAAACGCCACATATGTAAAAGCTGGTTCACTTCATACAATAATAGTCTAAATCAATTCTATTTGTGACGGTTCTTAAGGTTAAATACTTATTAGATTTAGATAGAACTCACAAACACTATACAAATGAAGTGTGTATATAGAGCTCCATAATAAGGTGTAACATATACCTACTCTCCAATATAAGGCCAATGTCTGTGTTTGGGGTCCGCGCAAGCGGCACCACGGCTAGCTAGAATAAGTGGAGAGTTTGACCTTTCCGTTTACACTCCATTCTCAAGATGGATGAGGCGGACAGACCAATTCCACCTTTTACTATCACCCTACTGCCTTTGTAGCACCACTTTGATGAATGCCTTTAGGGCAAAGGGATTTGGGGTCAACTTCCTCTGGGTACCTGGTATACCCTATCTGCATGAGAGAAGGTTCTAAGGCTGTAGAACAAGGTGCCTAACGTTAGAGAAGTACATCATTCTGTTGTTTATGTAGTAGATATGGTACAAGTGACTTGCTCTATAAGTTATAAGCCAAGTACAGGATAATTGTCCCAGGCACCAGCCACGAATAGTTACCATTGTCCAAGGCTTATAACACGTATGCATCTAGTCACGTGTGTCATATCTGAATTACACTCACAGTAGGAGGGTGTGCTCAATAGACCCCATCCACATAAAGCCATGTATGTAAAATACAGTCAGGCTATTCATTTTGTTCTCTCAGCTAACCGTGGTGTAATAAGGACTAAGATATTCATTGAAAAAGGTATGTGGGAGGTGCGCTAGGTCCAGGTTCCTATTAACCTAGTGTCACACCTTTAAGTAGGTGAGTACTGGGATTGATCATGAATAGTTTATGGGTAATTGGTCCATGTGCTGAGGGCAAATGGGGATCAAATGAAGCATAGACAGGTAGATTCAGGTAGAACCAACCAGGGAGGACATATACTGCTCCCCTTACTCCAAGGGCACCCAGGCAATACTGCTGATTTGTAAGATACCCAAGGGTGTGTGGTCTATATACTGAGACTACCCAGTGTACGGTAATGTTCGATCCCCATAAGGTGCCTGGGAGCAATTGCCTATGCTGACCAGAAATAGAATACAAGGCACACGCACTGGTCAAATCTATAAAACTTGTTCTCAGCATCAGACCACCCTCCCCCTCCTTCTCAGGTGGACTAACGTGGATCGGCGTCGACAGATGGCACCAGGGTGGTAGACAGTCAGCTAGGACACCAGGTGTCCCAGTACCCACACCTGTACATGGATACTCCTCCCAGTACCAGTAACCAGCGGTACCAGACTGCATCTGGGTGATCTGGGTGATGAGCACCTGCCCTCAGTCAGATACAGATGGGAAGCCATTAGCCCACATGCTGCCGGACTAGGAACTCAACACTCACCCCTTGTATCCTATATGGATGGCCCCTGCTGCCATTGGGAATATTTATAGCACCAGAACCGTTCCTCGGTTGTTACTGTTAGGCACCAACCCCCCTCCCTCGTGTACAATCGGCTAGGTATAATTCAGATGCGCCTTACACAACACAGTCTGGCGGATTTCCAGATACTCGGATGACTGTATTCTATGAAATTTCTGACAACCGTTTTAGACTACAACCAGTGATTATGTGCAACGCTGTACTCATTGCTGTGTTTAATCCATTTTTATCATCATCTAAATAGCTCCATCACTCAGGCCTGTACCAGTTGTGCAATGGAATTCCAGATCCAAAATGCATGGTGTTCAGTTTCAAATAATGAAAAACCATCGGCTTGCAAGGAATCTGCAATCTCCGGCCACATTTTTAATCATCGCGTGTGAAAATAGCTTCTGTCACTGGTATTAGGTTCCTGGTCCTCAGCAACAGTGGAGAAAAAAGTTTCATTGGGTTATACTTTTTCTTGTCATGATCGACACTGTGAAGACAGGGAAAATGTGAGTCTTTGTCGCCAAAATGCGCACCTTCTGAAAGTCAGGCAGTGACTTCCAGAAGTGTTCGTTTTGGCGACACATGACTCGCATTTTTCTCTGAGAAGGCTATCGTGTTACCTTTTGGCTGCAGAGATATTTCGTAGTGCCAGAACCGTCCTTTCCCTTCCCAGTAACGAGAAAGCCCGTTACACAACGTTTCAGAACATTTCTCTATGACCCCTTATTATGGTGAAACGTTATATAATGTTATATAATGTTAATATTTTCAGGTAAAATTATGTCTTTCTGTTCGCTAGGTTACTCTCCCCTTCTGAGATCTTCAATTGACTATTTTTCAACCATTGTCATGCTTTGCAGTCATTACTATTATGTATATGCCTTCTCTTAAATGACTCAGCCTACTCCAAGCTTGACGACTATGCCCCAATGGACCATTCCGCAAAATACATCCATTTGGACTTGCTCCATTATCTATCTCAATGCGTTATACATATTTGAATCCGTAATGCTAATTTGAAGAAAAATCCATTAGTCTGACCAAAATATTGGTCATGGTCAAAAGAGTTTCTGATTTGACAGATAATGGTTTGGGCAGAGATACAAGTGCTAAACCAGTGGTGGTCTCATGAGTGCCGCATCTACTACTTTCACCTCCTCCACCTGCTCATTATACTCCCTCACCAACCCAAGGCCCACCTACCATGGCCTTACACGTTCCCCATCACCTCCTTAAGCCCCAACCTGAGCCTTCTATCAGTGCCTATTGGTAAACTCCATCAGTCCGTCCCCTCCCCACACACACAGTCCTACCTCACTCTCACCTGGCCCACAAGTAACCTTCAGAGAGAGAGGTGAGTGCTTCCTTAGAAAGGCCCCATCTCTCCAGTGACTGCATCTATTTGGAAAGGGCTGTTCTAAAAGGCTGAGTTCCGATATGAACGTGATGGCTTAGGGCCCGTAAATTGACCCTTATCTCTGCTGGTAGGTGCAAATGGACGGGCAGGTGTTAAAGGGATGGAAGTGAGTGGAAGATGACACTGGGAGGTAGAACGTAAGGTACAGTAATAGGGTTAAGGTAGGTCGATACCATTGACTCAAAAAGTTTAGAATTCCTCCAAATTTCTTCCAGAGGTGCCTTAGATCATTTAGAACAAATATCTGAAGAGAAAATAGGGGGGTCCCGCGCTACTTTTTTAAATACAGAAGTTTGAAAAATTAACATATTTCGATTTTTCTCTAAAAAATAGAAAAAAATATCACAAGTTCCATAATTTTATTTTGCCACAACCTGCAACCACAAAAACATGAAACATCACACAATGAGGGCCCGGCTATTTCTCTTTATTCCAAAAATACTTTTATGGTTCTGTGATGTGGCTTTCTGGGTAAAAAAACGATGTTTGGTTGAAAATATGGATTAATTTGTAATTGATTAAACACAAAATTGATTAAAATCAATAGAAAAAAAGTTGTCATTTTTCTTAAACTTCATGAAATGAAATTTAAGATCATTTGGAAACTAGTAAGACTAAATTTAACATAGGGTCCCGCGCATTATTTTGGTGTTTTGGGCCTTTGAAGTAAAAAAGTACTGCAAAAGTGCGCTAAATAAGATATTTGAAGTATTGCATTATGGGTAAAATGCTAATAATCATGTTATGAAATGGTCTCATTATGTAGCCCAGGATATATTTAAGCAATCTATTCACCTTTTTAGTCTGAATTATATCATTTATTAGTTTATAAATGTGGTTGATAACAAAATGTCCGAAATGCAAAAAAAGCACGCACCTTTAATTCTTGTACACAATACATTGTTGATAAAAAGCTTAATTTTGGCCAGAATTGTCTCAGATTTTACATGGGTAATGAAGGTATATATGACCATACACCTACCAAATATGAAGTCATTCTGACATGTTTAAGGTAGATGCGCGGAAACATGCGCAGTGGTCCCGTTTTCAATGGTATCGACCTACCTTAAGGTTTATTGCACTAAGATACGTATATAACAGGCATGGACAGAGGTTCTCAAGAAATGTTAATGGTCAACGCTGTGTGTGCTACATGGCCTATAACCTCAAAGGTACACATAAGCATTTATCTCGTTTCGCTTCATTATTTGTCTCATTGAAATTAGTACATGATAGTTATATATTTCAAATTTCAATAAGCTTTTTTTTTGTTTTGGAGATATCTCTATCTAGTTAGCATGATTATGGAAATTAGAAAGTCATCACTTTCGGCCATATATTCTGATTCTGAAATTCAATGTTATTGTTTTCAACATTGTTGTCCGTGTGAGCCCTTAATTCTGCCAATTTTTATATTTGAAATGAAATGCTGTCTTCCCAGGTCCATAGGAAGGCTTAGGGTTTATCTAGTTTTTCAAGTTAAGTAGCTAGTCTAGTAGGCCCTCCTATCTAGCAAATTGAGTATTTTTCGTATTAATACGCCACGTTTTCTATATTTCCTATAGGGACTGCAAAATATTGTACTTAAAAGTAGGGCCTATATCATTGGGAGACAGAGCCTCTCCGTATACAGGACAGAGTAGCTCCTAACCGCATAAGACACACGTGTGTCCCTATACCTTGTGCTGTTACACTGGTGCGTGTCTAGGACAGCATTCCTCCAGCCGCCAGAAGGAGCCCTATGTGCATGCCGAGAGGCTGTGGGCCGTTCCTCTACACATTGATATGTATCGATGGTAAATTGCTGATGAGCCCATGGCAAGCGCAGAACGCCAATAATAGGACATTGCCCCGGCCAATAAAAGACACCCCTGTGGTATTAATGCCGGCCCCTTTTGGCTGCCTAACTTCATTCTGGTGTGGCAATATCGTGACTATATCATATATTCGATTCATGTTCATGTATAATATATATGAGAAGACATATAGATCTAACAAAATCTATAGATATAATTACATTTACATTTTTTAGAGTGGAGGTATACTAATTCGTAATCGAGAGGCTAGTGGCTTGTAATAAAGTATTACCCGGTACTATTATTCAATCTGACTGTAGATACACTGCAATGTCAGATCCTCTTTAACCCTCCAATCATTAATGCTGCTGGGATATTGGTACCTAAGACTCCATCCCCTTTATACATGTTACACTTTTTCTTAATAGAGTTGTAAGAATCACAATTATTAGATGTAAGCCTATGGGATATGAACGTTTGGGTTTTTCAGTCTGGGGGTGAAAGGGAGATGTGAGATGAAATACCTTTAAATTAAACCCAGTTAATGATGCTGAGGATGAGAGAGAGCAAGATTTTAGTTATCTGAGACCGAGAGAGAGGAGACAATTCCTCATTTAGTGGTTGACATGAGGCAAAGGTTGGGAGAGACTTGAGCTAGGGACGAAGCCCCTTTTGGTGGTTGACCTGAGGCGGAGGTTGAGAGGGTGATGAAAGTTCCGTTTAACGATTGACCTCACATAGGATGTCAGCCATACAACAATACCCCCTACCACCCAGTAGCCACCCCGTTCACCAGGAGGGGAAGGAGGCCCCATACAACATTATTTCTGATCCATAAGAGTTTATGAATGTTGTCGTGTGGCCGTGGTTCTGGTGGCCTGCAGGTGTCAGGGGAACCATTGATTCATGAGGTATGATACGAGCAGGCCATGATGGAGGATACAGACCAGCCCACCCCACCATCCATCAACCCAACCCCCACCCCCACCCCTGCTGCTGCTGCACCCCCCATGCTACACCATTGTGTGCTACTTACTTGTATACAGCTTGGGTCATGTTAGGTCCCAGCACATGTCTGTGAACTGCTCCATACTGTTTATTTTGTGGATGTAGTACAGGGTTTTAGAAACGAGTATAAGACATGTGTGATGACATATGTGCTGTGGTACAGATTCTTATAGCACTACTGGAGGGATATTGCACCATGGTGTGTGATACTGTTCTAGGCAGTGATATGGTGCTTTAGGGTCACACAGGGTCACAGTGAGTACCATATCAAAACAGATCGTAATATTAGTTATATTACACTGCAAAAAGTAAATGTAGCTACGCAGTACAATTTATCGTAGCTTTACAGCAGCTATACACTGTAAAATGTTGTTGTTCGTGAACAGCAAAATTTGCTGTATATGTACAGTACTTTAGCTGTAAATAATAATACAGCAAATTCTACTGTACCTGTACAATTCTGTTACTGTAGATGCAGGTTACGGTAGTGACTTGTAGATCTACAGTACTTTTCCCTGTAATATGTACATGCGAGGTTGTGGGATCGATCCTAGGTCTAGCCACCTCTCATCAGGGATATTTAGCAACAAGGCTGTAGCTCATTGAATACAGACATGGCAGAGGTAGCTTATATCCCAATATGAATGTTTGTAACACCGGCTCTGTGGCGCAATGGATCAGGGCCCGTCTCCAACACCACAGGTGGTGAGTTCAATCCTTGGTGGAGCCACTTCTCTTGTTTCACCTACATCCACCTAAAATTCGTTTTTTCCTCACATAGATGATTAAAAATATCATCAGCACTGGGAGGCGAACCCCAGACCTTTAACAATTATTATTAATCAGTTGAGAAGTACAGTAGAGATATATCCCAATATGAATGTTTGTAACACCGGCTCTGTGGTGCAACAGATCAGCGCCTGTCTCCAACACCACAGGTGGTGAGTTCAATCCTTGGTGGAGCCACTTCTCTTGTTTCACCTACATCCACCTGAAATTCGTTTTTCCCTCACATGGATGTATAAAAATATCACCAGCACTTGGAGGTGAACCCAGGACCTTCATACTATGATTTACAATCAATTTTGCTGTACAGTAACAGAAGATTCTGCTGTCCCTATACAGTACATAGTGCTGTAAATATACAAAAGCTCACTTGCTGTAGGTCTACAGCACAATCTACTGGAACCAAAGTTGCCCCCAGTATTTGGTGTACAGGAACACTACTTACTTCTAACAGTGTACTGTAGCTTTACAGCAGATTCTACTGTGCACCTACAACCAACTATTTACAATGTACCTAGTGCACATCCTAACACAGTGGGTCTCATTGCACTGACATTGTGAATTGGACTTAAGGGCAGTTAAGAATAGTTTTGATATCTCAAAAAAAAGAACCTTGGCCCCAAACCAATGTCTTTGGCAACTGTTGCCCATTGACTTTTTTTTAGTTCTGATATCAACAGACATGTGGTGGTTTTGTTTCCTGATGTGTGTATGCTTCTCTGGGGATCACAATTGACCAGAGTCACTGCCCTATGTTGTGGGGATTTAGGGGATTGGCGGCGGAATCACTCTTTGCTATGCAAACAAGAAGATGGACTGGGAAAATTAGAGATTCCCAACCATGCAAGAATTATATGCTGTTTATCTGGACGAAAATGGCAGTGGGATCGACATGAAGGGCACCTAAGGACATGGACTGTCTGTCGAGGTTAAGCAGTACTATATGTCAATATAGGAAGTTAAGACCCCATTATGCTACATTGTTATATTAACCTAAAATAGTGTTCCAACACTATACTGAAATTTTACAGATGAGGCAAAATATATTTAGAATTAGACGAGCTAGTCAAACAGAATCAACTTCTTAAACTCGATATGATCATTATGTGTTTTGGGGAATATTTCAAGTCATAATGTCCATGTCCCTGGTGAAGTATTGATGAGCTTAGTCGTTCTACCTTTATCACAGTTTTTATTTTTGTTGCCTACAAGGGTATGGGGAGCCACAAATCTCAGTCACAGGAGACAATAACCGTCGCAGACAGATTAAGGGCCGATGTGGGGCTGACAGTAAATTTCGAGTACGGAGTGCTAGCTATTGTCAGCCCTTTAATGGACGCATATCGCCTTAATGCATTATGCCCTTTGGTCGTCCTGATGCAGGAATGCACCCTTGAGAGTTGCTCACAAGCACTGCATTAAAGTATCATTTCGACCCTACCCCCGGGGCTAATACACTCCAGAAAGATCAGCATGATGCATGAATGCAGCCGTGGTGAGTAGAACACCCATGGCTGCATTCATGCATCATGACGACAACAGGCATATACCTTCAAGCACTGTGTGGCCTTTAACGGGTTAGTGAGCACATTCCTGTGGGCCTGTCCCACTTACTGAGCTACTCACAGAGGACGCAGACAGTTCCATTATTAGCAGGAGCAGCTCATCACTCTCCCTGCATACCTGAGCTAATATTTGGCAGCTCTTAAGCCAAGGGGTGTTGATAAGACTACTCATGCTGCGGGACTACTTAGTTAGAGGTATTCAAAGAGGCTGGTAACAAGAGTGCTCAGCTCACATAACCTCTAATCAGGACTCTGCTTATACAATACTTGGAAATCTCCAGGAATTATGATGTATGTGACGTTGTATCCGTGATGAGATAATGTATAGTTATTATGCTGCAATATGCTGTACATTGATTGGATTATTTTTCTTAGGCGACATCTTGTCAATATCAGTCAAATGTTTTCCTTGATTAAACACATTTAATTTGCAGCTGAATTGATTATGTATACGTGATGATGTCAAGGGCTTTGTAAACCATCCAAGGCAAAGATTGAAATTCAACACAGTTTTCTTGCGACTGCTGTTTTATTTGCAACTATTTAGATAAATTATACAATCTTACGTTATCCTGACATAATATTAAACATGCATTTTCAGTGGTTTTTGAGGGTCGACCTTTTTAGGTGCTGTATTCACCTTTGTATTCCCTAATGTGTTTCTTGCTAAATCCATCCTTCAAACTTGTTATTTAGCCCAGACGTCAATGGTCGGTTATGATGGTGTGGCTATTTTTGGCCCTGCTCTCCGGGCCAGCCTGGCAGAAGTGCGTGGGGGCAGGGTGGTGGCAGGGGGAGGGTAGATAAGGATGGAGGGTGGTACAGGGCATGTTGGGGCAGACTGGCACAGACAACAGTGTCTCCCCGCCATGTACAGACGTCTCACCCAGGTACTACTGGCAGTTGGGTCCCAGTGGATGGTTTTTGCAGCAAGGATCTTTTTAAAAGTTGAAAATCTTTATTGCACAGTATAGTGACTTTTGACTGTAATAGCAAGCCATAAGGGAACAGTTTGTTTGGAAAACCTATATAAACTGATTGGTCAGCTTTCCTGATGGTGGGGATAATAATATGAAGCCTTTGGGGGAGGGATAGAAGCTTGGTAGATGATTGATTAATTAAATGGGGGGGGAGGAGGGGAAGAAAAGCAGATAGATAGAATAGAATGAGATCCATATAGTACAGGGACCCTTAGAAAGAAATGCAATATAACAGTTGGGGAGGGCATAAAGAATTTTGACCCTTCTTGAAGGAGGGGTGTAAAAATACTATGCCAGTTTTTTGGGCAAAAAGCAGTGTGTTACTAGAGTTCAAGGGTGTGTGAAATATGTGATGTGCTCTAGAGGGGAAGGGTAAGAATATATATTTGCGCCTTTGTGCAACATCTCTCTACACCCCTCTGTAATTAATACATGACCCCTCCCTGAATTCAAATAAATGGGTCGCAGATGAGAAAACGAGAAGGAGAATAATTATTGATGGGTTAGTTATGTTACCCTGGGAACGGGACGATGAGCTACAAGCAAATGATCAAGTTGCATGACAGTCTTCTTGGTTTAATCCCTTTGGTTTAATCTATCGAGAGGAGGACCGTCTGCTGCTCTGTCCTTTAATATAAAATACCAAATATAGCATGAGTTGGCTATTGCAGGAAATCCTAAGGAAAGGTCACCTACCTATAACATTGAGGAACAAAAAAAGGAAACAATAGGTGGTGTAGGGAGTGGGCGTGCAGACTCAGTGCAATCCAACCCCCTATCCTCATCTGCTTGAACATGGGCAAAAGTTCACTTCCGGGCTGTGCAGAGAAAAACATGCAAGTCCTATTTCACCCTTTTTCACTCACAGCTTTAGAAAAAAAATACATCACAAGCCACAAAACCCACGTGGTTTCCCATTCCAAATAATTATGATCCCTGCTGTGCACAGGTTTCCAGACTTAATCACAGACCTTTAGGTCGGATCGAAAATTTCCTCATTTTCCCTTTTTTATTTTAACCACAGGGTTGCATGGGGGGTGTTCCCAGTCATGGAGTGGTATCGGTCGGTGAGCCCCCTCCGACCTATACACCACATGTGGATGGTAGCGATTTGTTCACCATTCTGTTGGTATTATTGGCAGCCGGCCCGGCAGGTGCACCACTGCATTCCACAATTGCCTTGTCTACAAATGATATTGATCTCTACATACCAAGCATGGCTTTAGTGGACTGGGGCGAGCAGGAATAGAATCATGAGAAGAGGGTGGGGGTAGTCCTGGGTTATGTGAAGGTGTTTGGCCCTGACAAGCAGAATATTCAGATTCACTGCTGAATAAATACGCCTCTTAGTCATCAGTAACTGTACCACATGCGGTAAAGTTTATATTTTACATTGTTTTATGTTTGAATGTTATAAAAGTGGTGAAGTAATACAACGATCATATCGATACACGCATTTTTGGTCTTATTCTGACTGCATTGTAAGTGAACTCCCGCCTATTCTGTTTTTTAAGTCCTGATTGAAATCGATTCTGAGGAGATTCTTTGCCTAAAGCCTAACAAAGTTTGATAAAGCTAAGCAAACATAGTGAACGCCATAATACATACATTGAACATGTCATCCAATGGTGAGTTTGAAAAGTTGTGAAGATGAAGCTGTATTGTGTTTAGGATCTAAACACATTTTTTGCAGTGTAGGACGCCAGTAATGCAGTGGCATAACCACAATTATCAAACTGCGTGTGAGAACAAAAGGAAGAATGAAAATTACTAGAGGGATGGTTTTATTTCCAAGAATGGTTAATATTACTAGAACTCTCAACTAAAGTGCGTACTGCCTGGGGAGCTGTTCCATATACTGAGAATAGATGAGTGAATTCCCCAGTGACAGCGACCAGTCTGGGTTATAAATAGAACTGCAGACTTCAGAATATGGAAATCCTTCAGACGTGTAATCTAAATAAGACAGGCTTATGGTTAAACATCAGCCAGGAGGAAGGTCTACTGTACAGGGACTTCACCCCATCTTAATCCCTATGGCTCCTAGCAGATTGCAATCAAGCCATAATCCCAATGCTAATACCCCAACAGCTAAACCGACAGGGTTCTTTAATGAAACCCGTGAGATCGTCCCAGGTGAGGAATCATGAGGATTGACATTAGAAAAGAAGGTTAAAATCATTTTGTTATGGGAATATTATTTGACCATCACTTCTCTCTATTTCTTATAAAATGCTCTCTTAGAAATAGATGTGGCCATTCTCACTCTTATATTGATCGGAGTCACACAGACAGATTGTCCTGATCACACCATAACCAATTCAGTGTATAGGCTACTTGTTGGTTGGTAGGCCTAACTACTGAGGGACTCCAGTCTGTATTTTAGGAGGCTGCTGTTGAACGTCCAGAGTACAAACATGGAAATGATCAGATCGCCTGTCCACATTTCCCACCATCATACCATCTAGAGGAAACAAGTGCATTTTCTTGTATTTCATCTTTTTACTTGCTACTTCACTTTTTTCATCATGTTGTACAGATAAAGAGCCAAAGATAACTCAGAGCTGAGTCCTACACATGCGAACTATAGATCAAGTCCTCACCCTGTGGTCAGTTGGCTTGATTGGACCTACCTACATGGGCCAAGTCCTAAATAGCATTTCTTGTTGAAGCTGCCTATAATGGGAATTCGTTTAGGTTTCTGGCCTCTAAACTGTCCTGTTCTAATTATGGGTCTAGACATTGGTAGGTGAGTAGTGAACTCACATCTCTGATGATGATAATGTATACTGTACTGTGTTTACTGGGTGATTAACAAGAGGTGAGATGACCACAGTTATCTACAGTGGCTACTGAAAGTGTGGATATCCATAGTGTGTTGTTTGCAACACTTATATTATAACAAAATTAGGAATAGCACAGTCCTCGTGCCTTAGTTCTACCTAACTCCTCCTGAGTGGATCATGTATTATAGACCCTTACTAATGGTAGGATAACACTTATGATTGTGACCATAAACAGATAGTACATTCTTATACGGTAGTGTCAAGCTCTCAAGCGGAATTGGGCAAAATGATTGAATAGCCTTTGAGCCAGTTTATTTCAATTCTATCTCCACATGACAACGCCATAATAATACCATGGCCAAAAATAATGACTCTCTGCAGTCTCTCATAATTATGTACTCATCTGCTCATATCACAATCAGGTTACTTCTATCAGAAGGGTCCTTGTAGCTACCATTGCACCTTTACATCTAGACAGGGTCTAGTCACCTTCCTGTTGTACAGACATTAGTTCCACAGGGGCAGTAAAGCTGGCCTCAGTCCCGAGGGCTCTGTTCTAGTTAGGTCGTAAAACTGACAAGTTGAGAGCAGAATGCTCTTCCAGCACTGTAAACCCAGTTAACCTGTGCAAACTAGCATCCAGTTGTGTTGTAAGCCACACCAGGGTCAAGTACAACATGTATTATGTGGTAGTTAACCTCTTGTAACCTTCTCAAGTGTTACCAGTATGTTAATGTAAAAGGGTTAGCTATAGGCAGGAATCATTTAACAACTAAGGGTTATCTCACCAGGTGGGGTCTCAGTCACATTCCAAGGGCCAAAGTCAAATTAGATGCAAATGATTATCAACAATATAAAGATACATTTTTAAAGAACCTAGCTTAAATATTATAACTATTATTTTTGATGGCCTAAGGAAGACATAGGGGTGTGGCATGTGGAACCACCAAATCTAGTCACAAGAGATACCAACATCTACACAGAGACAGACAAAGGCTAGAGGAGAACAGAGTGGCAGGTATCATTAATGATCACATTCTGCCCGTCCCACTTACTGAGCTACTCACAGAGGACCCAGACAGATCCATCATTAGCAGGAGCAGCTCACCACTGTCTGTGTACATACATGCATTCAGGGAGTAGCTCGGCCGTTGATGAAACTACTCCTGGAGCTCCTCCCAGGACTGATTTGATCTATTGAGAGAGGTGCTGCTGATGACAGGCAAGCTCACATTGCACCTTATGAAGAGTCTTCTGACTGTTCAATACCTAGTACTTTGAATTAATTATTCTGTATTAGGGCTGCCCAAAAGATGAGAGACATTCATAGGTATCCCAGAGAGTTATACTATGCAACTCAGGAAAGAGGGTATCATTAAAAACTGGTGTGAAAATATCTAATTTGGAAATTAAATTAATGTCAACTGATATTATAAAGGACTTTATGAACTATTTCAGGTTCACAGAGGAATTCCTCACATACATTTCATTTTTGGAAAAGACCTACACATTGTATGACAGATTGATAATAGAGTGAACCTGGATAAAGTGCTCTATACCCTTGTATATATCCCCAAATATGCTTCCTGGTATAACCATGGCTCATACGGGTTATGTTGCCCAGATGCCCATGGTACACTATGGTGGCATGGCTATTTTTGCCTGTGCTCTCTCTAGGCCAGCCTGGTGGATGAAGGCAGGATGGAGAGGGTGGGGGCAGATAAGGTTGAAAGGTGATACCGGCCATGTTGGGGCAGACCGGCACAGACAGCAGTGTGTCTCCTTCAGACCCAGACATCTCAAACACTGCTGGCACTTGGGTCCCAGTGATACGGTGTACACCTATTGTTTCATATCCCAAGGATGCATAAACTATGGAGGTGGACAAAGTCGAGCATTTTTTAAAGTTACGATTGCCTATTGAGATACTTTATTCGTTCAGGGTTATAGTAGAAGAAAGCTGAATAGGATGGCAGGAAGAGGGACATGAAATTGTCAATGAATGGATGGATGAATGGATGTATGGACGAGGTAAGCGAGACAAGCACGAGGCAAGCAGCCAGGTTGACTGGCAGGTAGGAGAAATGGATAAAAATAAATGGAGAGCAGGAGAGGACCCCATCATGAAAAGGAGTATACCGTGAATGAAGAAAGATATGAGTTGTATTATGTGAATGCATACACAATACATGGTCGACCCATTCACATACATTGATCGCATTATGCATGGGTAAGGTAGAAGGATAATGATACGGTGGTTGTACTGATTCATACCATCTATTTTCTTGTAGAATGGAGAGAAGAGAGTATGATATTTGGATAATTTAGAGTTAGTTCTGCTTCTCTGGGAAATACATGGCATGTAGTAGTGTAAGAAATGAATGTATAAATGGCGTGTTAGGAATCTGGCTGGAATTAATCCATTGAGAAAAGAAGACTTCCGAATAAAGTCTCTTTTTTAACATGCAGTACTAATTATAACTAGAGATTGGATATTACAGGAGCTCCTAAATATACAAGTTCACATTCACAAAAAAAAGGAGAAATATTGCAAATATCTACAAAATCCACTGAGTTCTCCATTTTAAATCCTTGATGTGCACAGCTTTTCAGAGTTAATTCCAAACTTATTGATTAGATTGTGCATTTCTTCATTCCCCACTTCTGATGCAAATGATTGACAGGGATGGGTTCCCAGTAATGGGAGTGGTATAGCTGGAGGAGCTCCATTTGACCAATACACCACATGTAGCTGCCGTTGGTTCACCATTCTGTTGGTATATTGACAACTTGCCGGCAGGTGCACTGCTGCATTCCACAAATGCCTTGTCTACAAATGATATTGATCTCCTCATACCAAGTATGCCTTTACTGGACTGGATCCAGCAGGAATAGAAGACGAGCATTGGCAGGAGAGGAGGAAGGGTAGTGCTGGGCTATGTCAGGGCGTGACATGGATAAGTAAAGAACGTTTTCTATGGTTTCCATAGAATGGGTTCACTTTAATGTACACTTAAAGCCGATATAAATAAAGTTCATCTAAATGGCAAGCTCGGTTAATAAAAGTTTGTCCTCTGAATCCCCGTGGTATTGTATCAGATTCATGACAACATTATCCGAAGCCATATACAAACAGCTAAACCCATCACTTGGTAATCGGTAGATGGCCTAGGGGAATGAAATCAATGATGGGGAAATAACTGTATGCATTGTATATCTAATGGAAGCTTTTCATGATCTGTACACAAATATGGTATCATCACACTTTTTCACATGTGTGACTTCTTTGCCAATTTAGAAAACCGGGTCACCTTTTTATATTAATGTTGGTAATTGGCACCGTCCACTGGGGAACTTCGGCCGATTAAGCCCATACATTTTCCACATATCTTCGGCCGATTAGAGCCCAGTAGACGGTGGTCCTTATGGCCACCGTCCACAGAACATAAATCGGCCGCATATGGATAGAATTGCCATACATTCCCTATGCAAATTATTTATAGAATGGCCCTATACGGCCGATTTATGCTCTGTGGACGGTGACCCTCAGGTTTCTCAGGGGTTCACACCAGTTAACAACAACATAACACTTGACTCTGGTAGTTCTCAGGGGTTAATTCAGCCTATGCAGTGTTATGGGAGCATTATGCTACCATATTGTCTGTTTATGTCCTAACTGGAAGAGAGTGCTTCGGACTAAGACTGGCTTTATGGCCCTGCTAGGACCTGCACAAATATAAAGGTACAGGGATATGTATAGTACTTTCCTGATGAACAAAAGCCTAAATAGGGGCTCTGGATGGGGGGTCCCCATGTCGAATGTCGATCTTAAAAAATGGCCATGTCACATGTCAATGTCGCTTAATAATGCTCATATCTCATGTCGATTTTAAGAATGCTCATGTCGCCTGTCACTATGTTTTTGGGCCTAATGTCATATGTCACTAGGCCTCATGTCGATTGTCGATTATAAGAAATGGTCATGTCGCCATGTCGAATTTGGTGGTCCACACCCATTAAATAGGGACAGCGGTACAACTATAAGAGTTCATGCATCATACTGGGGTGGTGGGGTTATGATAAGCTGGAACCGCACTCAGCCGACTACCACTTCAACGTCATATCAACTCATGAAATATTTATTCCGCTCAACCAACTTTGCTGTTGATTTTGGGGAATGAGCAAAATATATGCTGAGGTTACAAAAATGTTGTGGCATTTCTGACAGCAAAATCGGATCAGTGGCTACCTTCATGCTAATCTCCCAGTATACAGTAATGTAAGATGGTTCACCATCTCATGAGTTAAATAAAGTTTCTTCTCACAAGACGTGGGGAATTTCAACCGTGTAGTGCAGCTCAAGCTCCCACCGCGGTCAATCCCTTATTGACGTGCACATAGAAGCCACTGTTAACCAGTCTCCTCTCTTTGCATCAGATGGTATGTAGAAGTTGGAGTCTTGATCGATATTCACTCATTTCCGAGGGCCGCCAGTATGTGACAGCTTCAAAGGGTGTCTCTCTGAGCCATGGCCAAAGGCTGCAGGAGTTCTGAATAAAATTTACTAGCTCTGAGAAATGAGGGGAAGAAACACATTTGAATAATTATAATGCCTTTATAATGAATCTGTTCCCGACTGTCGTTTTGTTATAATTTGAAAAACTAATTGTAAAGTATCATTTGTAACAGTACACCTCCCACAAGCTTGTGATGAGGCTGGATCCTGCGTTGATTGTTGTTCGGCGTCTTTGTGACCAATTCTATGCCCGGGCATGATGAGGAGCGTTCTATCACTTAATTTTCAACCTGAATAGTTGCCCTGCTCAGGCAAATTAGGAGCGAAGCCAGGGTCCTGAGGCTAGCACAGGCATAGTGAAGAGAATTCCCTATGGAAGTGATGCCATTGATCACCCATCCCATTAAACTAGGTGGTTCCCGACACACCCACTCTAGGGTACTGCAGCTCACTAGTAGCCTTTCAAGGGCATGGCACTGTTGGGTGTACCTACTACCTCCGGTGTGAGGGCCACGGCCAGGTGTTAGTAGGCCTACCACTGTCAGGTGTGGGGGCCACTGTCCAGTGCAGGGGCCACTGCTGGGTGTGAGAACCACCTCTTGGCGTGAAAGCCACTGCTGGGTGTGAGGGCCACTGTCGGATGTCAGTTCTACCTCCAGGTGTGAGGGTCATTGCTGAGTATGAGTACCACCTCTGGGTGTGAGGGCCACTGCAAGGTGTGAGTACCACATACAGGTGTGAGGGACACTGCTGAATGTGAGGCCCACTGCTGGGTCTGGATGTACCACCGTTGGGTGTGAGTACCACCTCCGAATGTGAGAGCCACCTCTGGATGTGAGGGTCTATGTCTGGTTTGAGTAACACCTTTGGGTGTGAGGAGCACTGCAGGGTATGTGCACCACTTCTGGGTGTGAGGGCCATCTCCGAATATGAGGGCCACTGCCAGGTGTGAGTATGACCTACAGGTTTGAGAGCCACTGCTGGATGTGAGTACCACCTCTGGGTGTGAGGGCCACCTCCGAATATGAGGGCCACTGCCAAGTGTGAGTATGACCTACAGGTTTGAGAGCCAGCTGGATGTGAGTACCACCTCTGGGTGTGAGGGCCACCTCCGAATATGAGGGCCACTGCCAAGTGTGAGTATGACCTACAGGTTTGAGAGCCACTGCTGGATGTGAGTACCACCTCTGGGTTTGAGGGCCACTGATTGGTCACTGCTGGATGTGAGGACCACTGCTTGGTCTGAGTAACACCTTTGAGTGTGAGGGCCACTGCAGGGTGTGAGTACCACCTCTGGCTGTGAGGGCCACCTCCGAATATGAGGGCCACTGCCAAGTGTGAGTATGACCTACAGATTTGAGAGCCACTGCTGGATGTGAGTACCAGCTCTGGGTGTGAGGGCCACTGCTTGGTCACTGCTGGATGTGAGGACCACTGCCTGGTCTGAGTAACACCTTTGAGTGTGAGGGCCACTGCAGGGTGTGAGTACCACCTCTGGGTGTGAGGGCCACCTCCGAATATGAGGGCCACTGCCAAGTGTGAGTATGACCGACAGGTTTGAGAGCCACTGCTGGATGTGAGTACCACCTCTGGGTTTGAGGGCCACTGATTGGTCACTGCTGGATGTGAGGACCACTGCCTGGTCTGAGTAACACCTTTGAGTGTGAGGGTCACTGCAGGGTGTGAGTACCACCTCTGGCTGTGAGGGCCACCTCCGAATATGAGGGCCACTGCCAAGTGTGAGTATGACCTACATGTTTGAGAGCCACTGCTGGATGTGAGTACCACCTCTGGGTTTGAGGGCCACTGATTGGTCACTGCTGGATGTGAGGACCACTGCTTGGTCTGAGTAACACCTTTGAGTGTGAGGGCCACTGCAGGGTGTGAGTACCACCTCTGGGTGTGAGGGCCACATCTGTCTTCCATGTGCCCTTTGTGTTGAGAAAGGATCTTTTAACTAATGAGAAATAATTGCACAGCCATGTGGGAGAAGTGGAGGACTCGGCCGGGCGTTACCCCATTCCCAAGGCTTCATCCTCAACCAAGTGAACACAGGTTTTTAGGAGCAATTATCGAGATCAAGCTGCAGACTATTGAGATTGCAGGAGTGGGAGAGTGCAAAACATTCCCTTTTTGTCCGTTTTAGGGATTTCAAAGTTTGAACAAAACACCCAAAACGCTTGGGAAGCTTGAATATTTCGATTAATTCACAGAAGTTACTAAATACGATTTTGTGCAGGAAATGAAGGGATGGAGAGGGAGGGAAATTGTAGGACCCGGACCACGTTCATCAGGAGTGCAGAAGTGTTTCTCAAAAGGAAAATGACATCTTTAAGGTATCATGCCCGTGTTGAGTCAATAACTTTGTAATCACGGTGTGGGCAGACAGGACACCGTTTGTGAGGCTGTTGCTGCCTCAGCTAATCCCATAAGTGAACGTTAAGGCCACAGAGATGTTAGGAGTGCGATATAAGAATGTTGGTCTGCACTGCTGAAGCCTGAGACAGAGACGTCTTCAAAATACCTATCAAAGTATATTCAAATACCCTGACACTGCCTGCAGTTATCTATATAGTGCGCGCATGGGCTGGCACCATAGTCAGCTTCCTGTTTTAAGACATCTGTGTTGTGAAAACATTTAGGCTCTAAGACATTGTGTGCCGTAAAGCCACTTATGTGTCTTCCTCTCACATGATAGTGGTACCAATGCGTGAATTAAAACATTTATTGTGAACTTAATATCCCACATGAGCACAGAACATGCAATTATAACCAGTAAACAGGCCATATCAATGACACTGAGGACCTGAGGTATGGAATAGGGGTAAACGTCTCTAGGCCTAAATATAATTGGAACAGATGGAGAAACGCTCCAGGATCAGGACTAGATATCCATGGCAATATCTCCCAAACTAAATAACCGTATTCGAGGTGTCTAATGCGTTTTCTCTACATACACAGGGGTGCTGATTAGATTATTACAGGGGTTGTGGAATTTCACGGAGCCCTGTCACGTGTGTCAGTGTGATATTGACGGCTATTGACAGCGGATGGTATGCTTAAATCAGGCATACCTAATGTAATATTAGACAGTTACCTAAGCGTGTTACGTCTATTCAGCTATTTACCACACGCCTGGTGACATCGATCTAACTTACAAACTATAGCCCATGGCTAGTGAATCTGAATGCCCCCCCCCCACCTCCCTATATGTTATATGCTCAGTGGGGCAACTGGGGGTAAACCAGGATTAAATTCTCATTGAATTATCTTTAAGATAATGAGTTAATAGTTCTATTGTTTCGTCTTGAACTATACTTCTATGCCTGGTCTATATCATGGTGACATAGTTGTAATGCCATGACGGATATAATCATCATCAACATAATAGGACATGGTGAGATGCCAAAGGTAGTTGTGGGGTGGATGAAAAAATAGAAATACTAAATAGAGTAAAAGTGCCCCTATATATATGATGACGTGGATACAACGTATTCATACAACAAGTCATTTCGTCATCGTAGAGTGGCCTTTGGCATGAGTATATTTGATAATAATAAAAATGCAAAGTGTGGCTACGCTATAGCGGACAAAGTCCTGTAGTTAGCATGCCCTACATGTCTTGGACTGCATCTATGATTCCTATACCTATATGCCCTATTGGTTTTATGGGATGAAGCTTTGACTAAAATATAATATACCGGTACATCATTATTCCTAGCAATCTATCAATCTAGAATTTAAAAAAGGGAAAATGAGGACAAGCATAAGAATTAATTACCAGTAGTTTCCGTTTGCATTCGTCTACTGCAGATTGTTGGGGTTTCTGAAAGATAACAGTCACACCAAACTCAGCGTTATGTACCACAACCAGGCAGTCCTTGGTATACACTACTTTACACAGTCTGTGACAGTAACAGAGAAAAACAGTCTTAATGCGCATGTCAATAATTAAGACTTTTTACTGGGTAAATGGTCACATCTTTCAACATAACTCAGGTCGATGTTAAAAGTATAAGTAAGCTTCAGGATATAAGGTAAACAATGGTAAACAGAATCGAGGCTTACAGAGGTACATTTAGTCGAGTATGGCTGTTATATTATGTCAACATTTAGAAATAATATGGTTACATCCAACATTTGGAACGTATATGGAACTTTTCTTCGTCCATCATACTTGCGTTCATTTGATGTGGATGTCATATTAGATTACAAGGCTAGGAGAGCCGACGGATACATAATCAAGTATCGAGATATACACTTTACAAAGTTATAGCAAAAGGAAACTGTACAATCTACTATGAGCTAAAGGCTTCAGGTAAGTGTCAAAGCCTGAACAAAACATGATGATATTACGAGGGAAATAACTGGGTGATTTGTACAGTTCTATTGTATCTACGTATGATTAGACTAACCAGTTGTTACTACTCTAACGATAGGATGAAGAAGGTGAACGTAAATTGTTATGAAACATGCAAGGGTAGTTCAATAGTTGCTGGATGATACATTGTAAAATGACATTAGCCAAACAATACAAAAAGGTGTAGTATCAGTATTAGATTTGACAAGATGGTTTTACTGAGGAAAGTAAATCATACAACGAAATGTATTCAATATGTAAAACAATGGTTAAGCAAGGATATGTGAAAAGGGTCCCTGTGTATGCCTCAGTGCCTGTGCACTGTCATTATTTTAGGGTTGTGGCTCCAAAGTATGTTAGTAGCAATAATAGACATGGTAATAACATAGGGTTTCTTTCTATTATAGGGATTAAATGCAAGCATAATTTCTATCCAAGTCTGTGTGTGGCGGAGCATCACTGCTTTGGGGGGTTGTTACCTATTAGAAAGTGCTAGTCAGACCTTGATAATGTTAATAGTGTTAACGATGCAAATCATTGGTTCGTAAATCTCGCCCAAAAATAATCGGAAAATATAACATCCACCAGTAAGATATTATCCTATTGAAGAACTGCTTTAGAAGTAAGTCACTTGTGTATTTACTTATAAGATATTATACATAACCTTTTTCTGATATGGCGAGGGTATCGTCGGCCATCTGTGGGGCCTCCTTACCCCCTTCTTTATCAAATGGCAGTGTAAAGACATGAGCTCTCTTTGCCATTTGACAATATAGATGGGCCCATATAGTAGCCTTCTTCGTCATATGACAATATAAATGGACCCATGAAGAATCCCTCTCTGTCAGATACGGTAACATTAGGGATGTACCCAGTAAGAAGCCCTCTTTGTCATAATGACGATAGAAATCGACCTCTGTCTCTGCCTTCGTTGTCAAATGACGATAGAAATCGACCAATATGCAAGCAGCCTTTGTCATATAACAATAGAAACCGTCCCATGTTAAACTCCTTTGTCAGGTCAGGAGAGGTTCCGTAATACCCATCCATCATTCTGCGGCTGCACCCATTACACCCAGACTCACCGCAAACAAGCGCCGCCATATACAAAGATGGCGTCACTTCCGTTTCCGGCAGACGCGCAGGCGCATTGAGATGAGAATCAATAGTGGTCACATGTAGCCTTCTCTAAACCGACGACGGGGGTGGGGGTGATACAATGGTGGTAGACATGATGATGCTTCTACAGAGTGGATGGGATCTATTCTGCACTGTTTCTTCTGATTGTTTTATGGACCAGCTACAGGTCCCAACAATCAAGCACAAGAGGGCGATTTGACAGATGCACTGTGCCTCGGCACCAATGACACATATAAGCCCTACATATTATCAATAGCTCTAGAAGATATGAGATCAAAATCCATTACCAAGCAATGCGTTTCTTTCGCATTTAGATAAACAATACAATTATGTCCTAATGCAGCCCAAGAATGATAATGGGTACATCGGGTAAACAGTGGTAAACGCAGAATACTATTCTTTTACATAAATAGTAAAAGATTTAATCTAGTGTTAATTCTGCCAAGGAATACACGTCGTGAAATTCAGTTAATCTTTAGCCTATTTTCAGTACAGAATCCCAATTTTAACATGTGTATGGACTATTATGGTCTGTCACATCCTATGCACGGAATGTCCAATGTTACTGCACTGGATATACTAAGGAGATAATATAATCTGGTACAATTAGATATTGAAGCTGTATATCACTCTATCCCTCTATGTCCATATGCTACTAACTCACAGTTAAACTACATTGTTGAGCAGTGGCCATACACACAGAGGTGTTTGACTCTCACTAGGGTCCTATGCCTCAGCTAAGAGAGTCAGTTGAACTATCTTTTCCCTGAATTTACACACCAAACGACTGGTGGTCTGTGATACCACATTTCCCCCCTCAGGATAATGGATTGAATAGAAAAATTGAGTGCTTACTTAATTGTAGAATAGATATCTTGCTATATCATACTCTCTGATGAGTTATGTAATGCTGTACTCTCATCACAGTGAGAGTAGGGCAATGACTCTGTATATTATGTGGGGAGAGTCAACCAAAGAGAGAATCAGGCACTGCCTGAGATAGAGGGTCAGAAAGTGTCTGACAGAAGGTCAGACAGAAAGTCAGACAATGCTACACTCTCCTAAGAGAAAGAGTCAAGCATTACATTACTCTCCATCTGTGGATCAGCCCTATCATCAAAAAGGTGTTACAGTGGCGGCATATGCTTGACTCATGTCTTACAGTCCAGCCGATTGTTAATTTTCTCTCTTTGCAGCCATACGGGAGTGAAGATCACCACTGTTTTGATTCAGAGTTTTACAGAAACTTGAGAAAGTAGAAACACTATTTAGAAAGACATAAATCATAATGGCAGTCTCTATTAGGTTCCATTTGCAGCAACCAAGAAGAAAGCAAGTTTCTTTAAAAAGTTCGGACAAGCAATACCACTCAGACTTGTTTGGACTGATTCCCTGGAAACCAACCATGTTCCATCCCTATAAGAAGAAGGAGAAAAGAAACACTTTCTGTCGGTAGTTTATGGAGGCCTCAGTGGCCCAGTGGCATGTTGTACGGTGGGGACTGAGTAGTAACCCCATTTGTCAGTCTCAGTGCCAAAAAGGCTAAATTAAACATGTCAAGGCGGCCATTTTACAATCTTCCCTTCGACGTGAGGGCCTGCCATGACTTGTGGTGGTAAGGCAAAATATATTAGTATTTTTCAGGTAACAGAACGTGGAAAAAATCAAGAATAAATATTCTAGACTAATATAGATCTGAGGTTTATTGCATATTTTATTCCAAGGAAAACTGAGGCCGCTAAATTGTTGGGTTAGCTAGGGCCTGGCTACTTCCAACCAGAAACAAACCAATTTCTTTAAGGCTCGATGGTGGGTTCGCCATTTGCTTGCTCTAAAATTCTCTCTCTGTCTCTGCCTGCTTATCTGCCTGTCTGTCTCTGTCCGCCTGCCTCTGCCTGTCTCTATGTTTCGGTCTGTCTCTTTCTATGTCTCTCTCTCTACCAGTCTCTGTATCTCTGTCAGTCTCTGCCTCTCTGTCATTCTCTGCCTCTCTCTCCTTCTAACCCTTACACCCTCTCTATGTCCCCATATCCGCTAACTCGTGCTCACGAACAGCTCTCAGAGCTGCTCGCCCGAGACGAGTATGGGAACGAAATCAATATTATATCAAGACGCCCTGGGTCTGGAAACAAAGGGTGTGTGTTGTACACAGAGGTCTGAGCTGCTCCCGTGTGAATAGACTCAGTGAATAGGACTGAGCAGCTCAGACTTAATGAGCAGCTCAACAATAGGCCTACAACCTACTGTCTACATCGCTGACAGTCACAGGGAAAACCAGTCGTATTGCCATTGGGTCAATAAAAACCCTTTTCTTCTGTTATGGTCAGATATAAACGATTAGAAATGTACAGACTAAACTGGCTTAGTTGATCGTGCCTAGTCTATTACATGATAGAGTTAATGGTCCCAGTGGTATGAATATATATATTGTCAATGGTTTGTGCTGCCTTTTCCAACTAGTCTCTTTAAAAAACCTCCAGCACCAATATCAACATGGTTTAGATTTAACCTATGCTTGCTTCCCGCAACTAAAGTTGTACGTAGCTATAGCACATGGCATAAGGTTCGGCCCAGACTAGATTCTTTCTTTAAGATTCAATCATGTGCATATCTTGAATACATTCAGAGATCTAGAGATATAGTTTTGGCACCATGATATGCAGTTGTGTAATTAGGTATAAACTCTCTACAAACTGATTATCCATGGATCATCAACATGAATGTTGTGTACGAGTTATAAAATAATAATTCTTTGTATAAAATGCCATCATCATCATCATCATCATCATCCAAACATCCTAACATTTACCATTTATCATAATTCCCTTAGTTCTGCTGCCATATTGCTGTCAAAGATGTAGATTTATGCGATTACAATCGCATATATATCTACGTCTTTATAGAATTAGGCACCAGCCAAACAGCAGCCCTGAGTTCGGTAAACTAAAACACAGAACATGTTTTTTGTATTCCCCTTCTCTACTGAAACAATTTAAAAGAAGAGACTTTACTCATTTCATATTTCAATTATCATTACTTCAGCCCAATGGGCGACAATCTATCTTTGATAAAAAGTACCTGACATTTCGAGTCTGTAACCCAGGATTCTGAACACAGCTACAATATTAATGCTTAATGTCTGAATGATCCTCATGTCACAAAGTTATTGCGCTGGCAAAATAAACAAGGATACAATATACATTTCAGCGGCCATGGGATAGACCCTGCTAATACGTCCACCTACTGCCAGTCTGCATAGTATTAGACAAAACGTACATGTGTGGAGTAAGTAGTATGGGGTTGCAGCAGAACCTGCATGTGCAATGGGGCCAGACGGAAGAACGGCTAAGCACCCGTGGGAATTAGTTCTAGAACCACATAAATATATTACACCAAAAATACTTTATCCCGGATACCTAGTTATGTGTACATATAATATAAATCATACTCACGGTGAATAACCATTGTATTCCTCTTTTCTAATTTAAGATGAAAAGGGGACAGGGACGTTGATTGTTTAACAGATATAGATGGACACCACTACGATAACAAATTGTAGGAAGGAAGGTACATTGAACTCAAAATCAATATGTATACATGCTTAGATACACAATGTAGACGGGGGGAACAGCCAGCAAGATGCACAAAGAGTCAGTACAGAAAGATAGATAGATGGTAAGTTGAATGGGTCTTCCACAAAAAGCGAGTTTTCATTTTGAAAACAACAACATGTTGTCCTAAAATCATAACAGAATGAATCTAGGATAGAATTATATCAAAGATGTTTTGATATTTATATAATAATTACGTGGAAAGCAACGAACCAATAAATAGCCCCTGGTGGAAGAGTCATTTAAAACTGTACGCATTACATCCATTAACCTCGTAGTCATGCTTATAATGGGAAATAAAGGCAGAATGGGTGTCTATTTCACATGATGGGTTGTATAACATTGACAAGAAAGGGGCATTACTTGAAACTAGTGACAGGAGCATTCGTTCTAACGGTGGGTGGGTTACCACTAACAACAACAGTTAATGCATACCTGGGGATGTTTCGACATCTTGGCAATACTTCAGCGGCGATTTAGGCGAGGATGGGTTGGCGGTTGGGAAGTCAGGAAGGTTGATGGTTGTGGATCTTGTAGCAATTTATGATAGGTAATAATCCAAATAGCTCCAGTAGGTAAATATCCAAGATAATGGTGATTTTAATAATGGGGAAATGGCGGTTAGAGAAATAACTGCAGCAGCCCTAGGGGCGAGGATGCTGGACCCTGGGATACCAAGGTGTGGCACTGGGTAGCAATAGGGTTTTATATTATCTTTAAATCAACAAGGGTGTCCAGTCGGGGATAAAGGTGCTTGACCCCTCCTGCTCCTGATACTACTGGTTGTTAAAACTCCTGTTAGTAGCCTCTCTATGCACTGTGTTGCTCCGTCCTGTGGGCCTGGGGTAAGGTTGCCTTGCTGGGGTGGGTGGGGATGTGGGGTTGAACCAAGGGAGCTGCTACTACTATGACTACTACTGCAGTAGTTCAGGGTTAATCAATGGCAGCCTGCCAGCATACCCTGCAGAGTTAACTGGGACCCTCCTAGCCGTCCTGAAGTCACTGCGGCCGCCACAGCAGTAGTAGAAGTCGTGTGTTGCCGCCTAGTCAAGTCACAGCCAAGGCCGTTCAGCACCTCGCCGTATACGTCGCATGCAGTCAACTTCACCATCGGGACAGCAGTCACGGGGCGACAACTGATCTATCCGTGTACTGCAGCGGCAGCAGAAGCAGCAGCAGCAGCGGAAACAGCAGCAGCAGCAGTAACAGCAGCAGCAGCAGCAGTTGGGGTGGGGGGGGGGGGGGGTGGTAGAAAGGGTGTACGGATGCCTGCCTGCTTGGTGCAGCAGCAGCAACACCACTATGAAACAGTGTCACTCACAAGATAACAACAACACTCTGGTAGCAGCGGGGGTTCCTTGATGAAGGTGTCCTACACACATCTAGCTCCTCCAGGGGTCACAATGTATAACTGTAAGGCAGGCCTGGGTTCCTGTTCCTCCTGGGCTGTGTGTCTGTAGCGGGGGGGGGGGGGCTCTGGCTGCTGAGCTGTTGCTTGTTCCCCGTCTGCGTATTGCTTGTTAGACTTGGTGAGTGAGGAGGGTCCCCGAGTAGTAGCGAGCAGTTGCCAAATGCTCGTCCCCTCTTGTCGGTGAGCAGCGGGAGACTGAGGAGTACTGAGGGGTAGGTGCTGAGAGGCTCTCTGTGTCCGTCACAACACGTTAATACAGGCTGTGGTGGGAGTGGAGGGTTAGAGGCAGGAGCAGGAGGAGGAGGCCTCCCGAGATACTCACGGCAGCGGCTCCAGGCGGTATGGCAGCAGGAGGCTGCTGTCCGACTGGCCTGCTGGCGAGCAGCTCACCCCGAGCTGGTCTGGAGGGTGGTGTGGGCGGCGGGTGGCGGCACAGCCTCCTTTAACCCATACAGGGGCCTGTGACCGTATATAAGCGGCCGGGTACGATGGCAGCACGGCAGAGCACGTCTGGCACGCCGACCTCCAGCGTCCAGGCGGTGGTGGTGGCAGCAGTGGTGGCAGTGTTAGTGGTGGTGGTGCAGCAGAGGCAGTGGTGGCAGTAGTGGTGGTGTTAGCTGCCAGGCCTGGCTGGGTGACTAGCTCCCTGGCTGGCTGGCTAGACGGGAGGCAGACTGGGAGTAGCGGCAGGGAGTTAGTAATACTGCGGCAGGAGGCGTATAGCAGCAAAACACTGCGTATACAGGCTCAGTAGCCAGTACTGCTCCAGCTGCAGCAATTGCCTTCCTGCTACAGCTGCAGCATTGAGCTGCTCTGAGCAGACACTGTGGTGGCTGGGTAGCAACGGTGCCTACAGTATGCCGCTCTGGCACTCTGCCCGTGCCAATAATGTGCCTCGGACGGCAGGAATGTGCTGCTTACACTAATAACAGCGTGTGCCTCAGGCGGTGTGCTCCCTGTCTGCTTCCTCCTGTGTGTGTCTGGAGAGCATGTGTGTTAGTGTCCTGTAACCTGCTCCTTGGCCTGTGTCACTCTGTAGTCTCTAGTAGTGCCTCTCACTGATTGGCCTTCTCCAGTGCATTAACCAAGGGGGTACACTGCCTATCTGCATAAGGGCATAATGTCCACTAGGTTAATATTATGTGAGCTTTATAGAAGTATATATTTGATAAAGTTTGCCTAGTTAACAAACACTTTGAGAGTATACCTGAGTCCACCTCCTGCACTATATTCTCTACACACCTGTAGGATTTGGCAATGTGCTCCAGGGTTTCACTCGTAGTGGGTAGTCGTACTGGTTCTCAGTGTTACTGGTTTGGGTTGTGGTGGAGGCTGGAAGACGTAGCACAGGGAACCAGCATCCGCAGGCAAACCTAAAGTGGAAGAAAGAGACGAAGGATGTATTTAGAATGGTAGAATTTAAGTTTCCATTAAAGAAAATAGAAAAAAACAATCTGAATTTCTGTGTTTTTAATTACTAGTTTTGCTTCTATTGAATAAATACAATTGCAAAATTATGTCATCTCTTTAATGTAGATAGACTGGGTGTAACCCCAACTCATCCCTATAAGTCTGTATCATGTATAGCATGTACCGGTAATGCTGCATTAGGTAGACCATATCATATTATAATCACAGCTCTTCTCTATAATGCTGCATTAATAGCTATTGTTGAAGCAGTGCGCACCATGACAATATACATATGACACCATGACATATACATTTAGAGTGAGCCCTACTGGTCCAGGACTAATATTTGATTGAGATATTGGCATACATAAACATATCATGTACAACTTGACTCGTCATAACTTGTATAGATGAAAGAAATTCTTCTATGTACCTTGCATTGATTCATACCAATCCTATCACTGAATTGTAAATATGCTGTACAAACTCATCTATTACATAATCACCAATTCTGTATTATATTTATACATACAAGAGTTCTGTTATAAAAAAACAAAAACGGTATGTTTGTAAGCATCATGTAAACCCTCGTAAAGATGGATTGTTGCAAATAAACACGTCCAAAAAAAAAAAAAAAATCACCCTACTGTATGGGAGTGGTGTCTATATCCATTGCTGCTGGTATGTATTCACTCTTGTTACAGCCCATGCTAAAACCACATGCAGCCTCCATTATTCAATGGCTACAAATAAATAAAACTCTCCCATTGCATAAATACTCATGCAATGTGAGCACTTTGTTTATTGGGTCTACCCACACCTATATAATACACACTGCCATAGGATTGGCAGCCTGTTGGGCCCTTACCTTACAAAACTGCTCTTATCCTACAAAGGTGTCTTTATCCAACAAAATTGCGCTCATCCTACAGAAAATATGTAAACCCCCTTTCCTACAAATTGCCTCGATCCTACAAAAGGCCTGTCCGGCCCTCGTCTAAACAAATTGCCCTTAGTGAACAGACATTCCTATCATATAGTTATATACATTTTGTACTTAGCAACACAGTTGTCAATGAGACCTATAATTGAAACCTAGGCCTATGCAATTTAATGTAACCCTCCCCCCGGCCCCACCCCTTGCCTCCGCCCACACAATAGAAATGTGCTGCCCACACCTCTAATATAGTACCATGACAGGGCGTCGGATACACATGTTTTAGACACAGAGAACCGGTTTCTAAGCTTGCCAGATCTCTCTGGCTTGTGGAGCTTATATGCGTGCATGCGGAGACGAGTGGCTATGACTTTGGAGGCCTGTGCTTGCTGAATTCTGCCTGGGGCTGTCAACACAGAAGCACGGGCAGCATTAAGCCATCAGGCACCATTGGTAGTAAGTGGCTCCCATCTATGAGACACACAGGCATACAGACCTGCAGGCATGCTGATATTGCTCTGCCTTTTACCTATATTAAACACATCACTGAATGGCTCTTTAGATTTACCTTGATCCTCATATTTCTTTCTCTGCAGAAATGTTTTTAACCACATAAAACACTGTCACACTTTGATAAAGCACCCTCATAGTATAAAAGTATTTCTCAGTTTGCTTACCCGCCACATAATGCTATATATATTTCTTCCTATCTCTATACAGAGCTGCCATTGCCTGATCATCTAAAGGTTGGAGCTTCCGAATCTGGTCAAATGTCTATGGTAAATTGACATAAAGGGTACAGGCATTCATTGCTGATATAAACTCACCCTGGTCGTTACAATAACCGATTGCAAAATGGCCTCGGGTGGAAACGGGGCTTGAGCTATGATGTCCCTCTAAACCCTTTACAGGGATTTATTAGATATGGAAACAGCCCCAGGGGGAAACCTAGATGACCTAGGGGCAGGGCCCGGTAGTCATATTGAGCCTGTAGACACTTTGATATCGGCAGAAATACAGCATCAAAGAGAGCGGGAAAAGCAGTTTGGCTGGCTTCTGATATTGCTTGGGATCTAGAAATTATCTTCCTCTTCTGGTCTAATCTAATCACTCTGGGGCCTTCTGTGGTGCTGGCTGGTGACTTCAGAAGCATAATGGATCAATTTCCTACTTGATTGCATCTGTTTTCCTTTATATCCACTCGACCAGTGGAAGATGTCCCAGGGCCCATGTTGGGCTGTGGTTACTGCCCAGACCTTTATCTCTATAACAACATCTGTTCCATAAGATAAGAGGGTCCATGGTTGATACAGATGGAGACAGCTTCCATAAAATACTCTCAGAGATGAATATTTTCACAGTCCAATATCTAATGTGTCAGTGTAAAGAAATCTAATTAAAACCAACGAGGTTTATATAGAGTGCTTTATATTATGTCCAGTTAGAAATCAGATAAGACATTTAATAAAAGTATATACCCAAGGAATGGAAACTTTATTTGCCAGTAAGTAGGGCATAAACATGAACATGAACCTCAGTTAATTAGGTAAGAGAAAATAATCAATGCAGCTCAAAATTTAATGTGTTGTATGAGCTTTACTTTTGATTTTGTATAAACAAACTTTGTGACAGAGTACTGACTGCTACATTGTAGTTTATAGGTCCTATATGTATTTTCAACACTGAAGATTGACTAATGAATGAAAAATAGCTTTTGCTGTAAGTACCATTATGCCATAACTCTTTATTGATGACAAATGTGTACTGTGCCACATCAATGAGGCATCCACCTCAAATGATTTCAAGAGTACCTTTAGTTCTATTGAGGATTCCGTGTGGGTTAATTATTTTTTCAAACGACAATTTCTGGGCACTCTCATAACCACAATAGGTTATTCCCCCAGATCCCCTCCACATCCTTTAGCGCGTCCCATAATACGCTTTCAATCACCCACCCTTCTGAACTTCAGACACCCCTGAAACTACATACTCATTAGTGATAACATTAAGCTGCCCTAAGATAGCCCTGGTAGTGACAGGGACCACCAGGTATGTTATCAGTGCGTGTATAGAGGGGTAGGGGGTGCCCTGTTCTGTCATTGCTGCTCTCTGACATGCAACACTCAGGTAGAATTAGCAGGTTACAGCCTGTCCTACAACTGAGGCAGTTCATGCTCCTGGCCCCCAACTGTCTCAGTACTGCAACCACAACAACACAATCTTACAGGTGCGGCATATATAGTTTCCTGATTCCTGTCTTGAGAATGTACCATATATACGCCAGATTAAAACAGTCTATTTCTGGGCGGTAAAATCATAGATAGGCTTAGGTGGAAGAGCCGTTTCAGATGGTAAGCAGATCCTACCAAATGCAGCCCCCAACACAAAATTTGTCGGACAAAGTATTAAGTTTAGTTGTGACGTTATGACCATAATATTATTGAATGGATGGTTCATACTTTTTATATGCTACCCTATAGATGTGTGATGGACGCAACCTCTGGACAGGTGTACAGTTACATAGACCGACTTTCATGATAGATGTGGTAATCTGAGAGCGTACACGGAAACAAAATAAACCTGAACACAGCCAAAAGAAGGAAAAAACGAATAGCTAGCATGATATGTCTGCAATCTGCCCTAACATAAGTCATACCACTATATATATAGGCTATATGGTGCTGGGGAGGGCTGAGAGGCTGGGCAGGAGTGATGGGTCTGGGCAGGTATAACTATGACGGTAGGGGCAGGTAATAGCTCCAGCACAAAGGCTCAGGCCTTAACACCCATTCATCAGGACCACCAATATCTCTCCACAATTAGTACTCTCTGCCCGGGCCTCAAAGCCCCACAGTCATATGGAGCATGATCCATGGGAGCAGACTCATGTCCAATATGAAATTGTTCTCGTTATCGAGCGCGACCGCGGTGTGGGCGAAAAATAAAACATGAGACATAGTTGTGGTGTTGTACTTGTACTTGTTTTGTTTTTGTTGTCGTTATTTGTTGTATATAGCTGCTATTGCTCAATATTTCATTTGAAATCACACAGAACCTATTTGAACGTCTGTATATAATATTATTCGGAACCTCTGGGTGAGATTTCACAAATAAATTAGTTTGTATCATACTATGCTATTCTCAGCAGTGTCAACAGAACTGAATGTCCAGATAAAAATAGATTTACACAGGTAAAGCTTTAAATGACGTTCGGGCGACTATGATCCTGGTCAGTATATTATTTAGAGTGACTAAGTGTCTTAAAAGTTTAGCTTGACCAAAAGCTCTACAGCACCTACCTTAAAACTAACAAAGCATACACGCCGTTCATTGGAGACTGAATATAATCACTCTCATAGCATCCATAATCAATCAAGCAACAAATAAAAAACAGCAGACAGGGTGTCATGGGATCTGCAGTCTTGTTAGAATTGAGCTATAGGTGTAAAATAATTATTGAGCCGCCCTTATCGGGTGTGATTACTCACCGCATTAAAAACGCTGGAGGAGGAGACTGACGGCCGATAGTCATCCATTAGCCATGATTGTTATCAAGTTATGAAGAATCTAATTTTTGCGTTTATAATTAGTGCTCCATGAAAAGCAATTCTATGGCGCATTATAAAGAAAAGCGTGTCGCCTGATTGCCTTGAAAGCCATGTCTAATATAGATCCACACCGTAAAACTTTTAGATTGGGGTTTCTTTATGGAGGTTTCTGTTGATCCTTTTAAGTTTTATATCACATAGCCACACCAACACTGGTCCCCTTGGGACTGAGAGGCTAATTACAGATTATTGTCTGGGATCTAATAATACCCACACCCTCTCTCAGTGTTACCGTCCTGAATTTCAGCATCCTGCAATATTGAGAAATGTATGCTCAAACTATCAGATGGATAGGCATACATTCACCTTTCTCATGTTGATACATACCCCTAATTTCTCAAACATCCACAAAGCTTCTTGATCTATACTAGCCTAAGGGGCATTATTATTCATGGCATTGCAATTGAGAACATGTCAGAAGCTGATACCACCGGGAACAAAATGTGGCTTGCTGCACCTGCTTGAGCCATCTAAAAAGATGGTTTTCTTGCAATTTGGCCTATCATTTTGTCGTTAATACTTTGAATTATTAACGATATTCTAGGCTGAGACTTTATTTTTAGCTTATTTTGACATGTTTTTAATATTTCTATCCATAGAACATCTAATGTTACTATTGGCTCTGCCTCGTTCCTGTCGCTGCGTGCACGCGGAACGTGATCCCCTCTCTGTCATAATGCCAACTCTGTAACCATATATCCATTTCGATATTGCAATTTGGCTTCTGTGAAAAGAACGTAGTGATAAAAAAGATAACAAGTGGTTTCCTTAATATTGATAGCATCTAGCGCATTGTATTTCATTGTTATTTGTCCAGCGTGGTTTTTCACGCTAGTTTGACCAGTGTGAAATATTTCTGCTTATTAAGCAATTAGACCCCTAATACATATAGGTTCATTTTAATACAATACTCAATGCCATCTCAGTTCATGTTGATCTACTACTCACTAGTGCATTTATGAGTTCATCTTGGTGTACTACTCACTGCTGTACAGATTCATGTTATATACGACTCTCTGGTGTATGTGACCATCTCGATATATTACTAACTGTTGTCTCAGCTCATCATGATATACTTCTCACTGGTGTGTAAGTTCATCTTGGTATACTACTCACTGATGTACAGTCTTTTGATATACTACATTGTATACTCACTGGTGTATAGGTTCATTTTGATATACTACCCACTGCTACATAGGTTTATTTTGATATACTACTCACTGATGCATATATTTCTTTTAGCACACTGTTCATTGATAATATAGGTTCATTCTCACACTATTCACTACCCACTTATTCATAACTAACGGAAAATACAGGAATCTAGTCCCATTGCCTTGACCTAAGGATTAGAACATACTAAGCTAGTAATATGGTTTGAACCACAAAACATTGATCTGCTGACCTTTGGCAAACAAAGCTTGCACAGAGCCTCTGCATCGTGTCCCACAAAGGGCCCTATAGAGCATGGCCCCAGTGTGGGCTGGCACTTAAGGAAGAATCCGATAGATGGCGGCTCAGGCGGCCTGATATCCGGGCCATACAGAAGTCGCCCTTTATCAGCCAACATCACGTGACCTGAGTCTGTCTGTAGGTTGTAGAGGCACCTTCTATATAGGAGTCTTCCTACCCTCAGCTATACGGGCCCCAACTGTTCTGCGAGCCTAACCCCGCCACCCTCGGTCCCACCAGCCACAGCCCACGCTCCAACCCCTCCTCCTTCCCCCTCCCACCAGTCATGGGAACCCCCTGCCACCCTAGTAGACTAGTCGGATGACAACCAGACAATGTTTTCTCTTCATATTGTAACTGCTGTTCTGATAAATCTAGCGATGTTCAGTCTAGACACACCTGTCTCTTCTCAACCAAAGAAAGAGGTATGTTAATATAATTATATAATGCCAGGTGAACTTGACTAGCTCTGGACAAACGTATTAAGCCTGTCCTCCCACCACCCTGACCTGCAGGTAACCTTTACTCTGTGCTCTCACCTGTGCACCTGTGTCCCTGTAGACCGACACTTCACACCTGGGTGAGCACACAGCCTGCAGTCCTAGGCTGATTGGGGGTCTCAGGCTAATTACACAGGTAATTAACTGTGCATATGCACGTGGTCCATTAAGGCGAATCCCATAGTTCCGTCCTTGGAGACGGCAGGGCATTATTTGTAATGCTCAAACATATTGACATGAGCAAATGATGATACCATTGATTTGTACTTGCTAACATATGCTATTACTATAGTTTCATAAAGAATTCCGTATATCATATATTGTGTTGGCATGGTATTGATCTGCCTATGCAATGTATTCTGAGAGAGAGCTAACATTGGGTAGGAAAAACCTTTGAGCTACAGGCTTATGTCTACTTTTTCATTCACAAGGCAGATTATTCACTGAAGTACAGTTTCATTTTATATACTACTCATCGGCTTTTAAGTTCATTTTCACATACTACTTACTCACCTGTTGGTTCATTTCTCTGTGCACGCTTGGTTCATTTTATACATTTCTATATTACAAGTCTTGATGAGGTATATTTTTGTTTCGTAAGTTCTCCCCCTTTGGTTTATTATGTTTTCCATTCCATCCACACCCTAACCCCACCCAATCTAGAAATAAGTGACTCGTCGTTACTGGCAGAGACTTGGTGCATTGGCTCAGTGTAGCTGACTGCCACACTCTGAGACCTGGTGAAGGATTACCCCAGTTGATGTAGGAGGGGGGTGTGGGGGTTGTCCATCAGCCAGACATATCTTTCTCACATCTCGACAGGGAGACGTGTTGCACTTAGTGTGTTAGTCGGCCATTGGTGGCGCCACCACTACCATGATTGATGGACTACCCTGTCTCCTGTCCCTTTTTTGCCTCTTTGGTCTCTAAGAAGGGGTTGGCTTTTGCCCTTCACAGGTGATAAATGGAGAAGTGCATAGTCAGATTGCAAAGGTCTTGTGTGCATGCAACCTTGGTATTTGGGTGGAATTCTTCATAGAAAAACGGTTGTCATCTTACATATGTGGCAAGGTGAAGGAAAACATGCCTCCAGGAGGGAAATGGCTTTTCAAAGTTTATGTTACAGGCTTTAAAATGAGATATCTTGAGCTAAAATATCCCAAGTAGTTTTGCCGTAACTGCTTGTCGAACCGGGGTTGGTGTGTACAACTGAAAATGGCAAATAAGCTCTAAATCCACTATATCCTATATGAATACTTATAATGTAAAAAATACAGTTTTGTTGAAAAATAACCAAAGACATCTGATATTTTTACCATAAAATTGGTTCTAGAGGGAATTTCTGAGGTCTGTTTTCGATTTTGAGTTCCGTGTGAAATTTTCAAAAACATTTGTGGCAACAAATTCCCATTTGGAATAATGGAGTGTTTCCATGGCAACCAGAAATTGCCATACATGCCAATTTTCCATGTTTCCATGGCAACAAATGTTCCTTTCACATTCCAAAAATGGAACGTTTTCAGTGGAGATGGAATAATTCTAAGCATATCACTGGATTCCCCATGAAAAATTGGTCTCAAGCATTTTTTAGTATATTTTTCAGTGTTTTACCCATATACTGCCCCCTGGTGGCCAAAACCGGTACTAAAAATCCCCCCCGGAGGCACGTTTTCCCTCACCTGGCCACATATATAGGGACTTTTTATGAACATTAAACGTAAAGAGGCCAAAAGTAAATATACTTTTTTAATGTATTCTTATATCCTCCAGGAAGTGACATATGTATCTTTTACTGAAAATAAGATATAAAAGTTTTTCAGACTGTACTCCAAAATGAATTCATTGGTTCACGGTTGACACATAGCTCAGGTAACTGAAGCACCCATTTTATTTTTGTTTGTGTCACGAATTTGACAAGAAGTAGATTCAGATTGGCGCCTTTTCGCAGATCGTATCACATATATACCCTATATTTCATTTAATCCTATTGCCAAGAATTATAGGTAATACAGTGAACACCCTTCTAGTGTCAGACAAGGGCCAACCCCAGACTAACCTCACTGCAGATATCAGCAATTTCGAACATCACCATCCCGGGATTACTAATGCCTAAGTTCATTTTGATGAACTACTCACTGCATTGTAGGTCTATTTTTGTATACTACTCACTGATGTGTAGGTTCATTTTGATGAACTACTCACTGATATGTGAATTCATTTTGATAAACTACTCACTGATGCATAGGTTCATTTTGATATACTACTCACTGATGTGTAGGTTCATTTTGATAAACTACTCACTGATATGTAGATTCACAGGTGCATAGGTTCATGAAAGCTGCTCTGAAACATTTGTGACTAAAAGCAACTACCAACGTCCTTTCTAAAGTAGACTAGGCGTACTAGATCAAGTCAATATATATGTATTCCGATATGTCTGCTAATCCCATGGTATTTAAAGTCAGCCTTTACCCTCCCACTCTATCCACTCATAGCTCTGGCCCTAATCACTTCCTCCCGCTCCCCTTACTTCCTGTCCACTATCTGTCTTTTATCACCTTTCCTTTCAACCCATCTCTATCACCGGCTTATCTGCCTCAATATCTCCACACCCTCCCCTCATTATCCGCTCTCCTATCCCTATCAGCTACTCAGTGTAGGCAGCTCAGTGAGGGAGCTGTTCATTCAGTATGTGAGTCAGTATGTTGAGCAGTTGAGCACATTATAACTGCTCATCCTGTCTATACCACCATTCTGACCCTCAAAGATGTCACCGTTCCCCTAGAAGACAAGGGCCACACCTATAGAGTTATTGAGACAGTTGTCTATGGGGACCAGCAGTGCTATATACC
The DNA here is from genome assembly GCA_947462335.1 of Harmothoe impar. Classification (NCBI taxonomy): domain Eukaryota; kingdom Metazoa; phylum Annelida; class Polychaeta; order Phyllodocida; family Polynoidae; genus Harmothoe; species Harmothoe impar. Next base: position 41,215,588 of record OX381711.1, on the reverse strand, counting down.
AACTATATCCCTATATCTTAGTTCCCAGTTCTACCGCTGCTCCTGCTGGTGGTGCTGCACTCAGCTGGTTACATCCCTATAAGGGGTCAGGTGGTATCGGAGCTGTTCCCCGGCCTTTGCCCTGTACCGTTCACTAGGTGCATGGCATCTGCCGGGTATCAGCCAGCAGCAAGACCCTGGTTTAGTTTGAGTTGATTCCATTGATCTAACCGACTCTGGGTCATGCAGTTTCAGATTCCCAGCACCCCGGATATGATGCTCAGACTTTTTATGTACCCAGAAAATTAGATACAATGTAACAATTTTTACAGTAAAAGTTTGTGGCATGCACTGGGATAAAGGACCTTAATGCACCCTGCACTAAGGACCCTTTTCGCTGTCCATGTCACAAATCTTTTTCGGCCAACACAAATGTAAAGCTGTGTCCGGACTGGACACATCACCATGCCCCTCCTGTGTGTTTGGTATGGGCCTAACCTGCACTGTTTGCTCAGAAGGGTGCATGGTAACAGGCACTGTGTCACTGTCTGGCCTCACAACAACCCATACCGCCCAGTGAATTCACCACCAGTACAGGTAAGGTAGGAAACATGCAAGTGTTGGATCTATCTTTAAGAATACACTGATCCTCCTCCGCAAACACCAACACAACAAGTAGGAGGTAATCATGACAGCAGACCACCAGCCTCTCGTTGTAAAAAGACAATAACAAAAACATCCAAGCATTGTGGTATTATAGACTTTACCAGTAAATTAACTGCGGATCAACAAGGCATAAAGGTACCTCTGCTATAGATTTTAGTCTCAAGTTTGGCCACCAGGGGTTAAATGATATAGACTACTCTTTTGGTGTAGAATACAATAGCCCACTTTATCAAATTCCATCTTTGGTAAAAAATTTCCATATTATATTTTGAATATAAAAAGAACGCTTTAGACCCTAAATTCACCTTCAAGTTTTGAGGTTTATTATATTTTGCCTCTCTTCCCCACCTAAGCCCATACACATAGGGCATGATACACCACTCAGCCAATAACCCCCCTCCTAGACACACAAACTCTAGAAATAAGTGACTCGTCCTTACTGGAGACTTGGTGCATTGGTACAGTGTAGCTGTCTGCCACAGTCTGAGAGCTGGTGAGGGATTACCCTGGGTGGGGGCACTGAGTGGAGAGGGTGGGGGTAGTCTAGGTCAGCCAGACATATCTTTCTCACATCTCATTGGGGAGACGTGTTGCACTTAGTGTGTAAGTCGGCTATTGGTGGCGCCAACACCGCCATGATTGATGGACTACACTGTCGTCCGTTCCTTTTTGCCTCAATGGTCTCCAACCAGGTGTTGGCTTTTCTTGTGACTGCCACTGAATGAAGTATCATTGCACAAGATGTGAGTGGAGAGTGAAGTCCCTTAGTGTGTGATAAATGAAGAAGTATACAGTCACGTCAAGAGTCAGGAGATATGAAACTATGGAATTTCCTATAGAATACTGATGTTGTTCATTCAAATAAAGGCCTTCTATGAACACAATAAGCTGAAGTGAGTATACTGAAATATTCAAATATAATATACAAACTGAATCCATGTTGGTAAAGACCTGGGCATTTCATTTGAAATGTTTCTTCAAAGCTAACTGGATAGGCTATAAAATATATGGCATAAAACTCCTTAAGCTAATATCACATTGGCGCACCATAGATATAAGACTTACACAGCAATCAAATACCATGGCTACCTGTGCCAGATGCACATCCACTGATGCTATTCATCAGTCACTCTGTTTATATCATATTAACCTGCTATGTATTGTCTATATTCGGTTTACTTACTATTGTCTGTTGTCATCATTTCATGTACTGTTATTTGATATGCTATATATGGGTGTAGTATAGTCCCCTTCCCCAAGGCTAGTTCCTGACAGCAGTCTCCACCTCAGATTAACCTCACTTCACGACATCCCAATTTTACGACATCACCATTTTACGGCATGGCTACTGATGGGTGGCAAGCCTTTCTCCCTTCTGCTGACATTGGCTTGTCTGGAACAGCAAGACCTCAGCCAATCGGCGCCATTGTAACTGTCTGGCAGTTAGGGCCTCCACCAATCAGAATGATTGTCCCAGACGACACAGCATGCAATCCAATCAGTGAAGCCGCTAGGGTGGTCACCTTATTGAATGAATGTCAGAGCCTTTTGGCTTTGCCCAACCTTCTTTGAGAGGGTCTTCAACAGTTCTGTTCTATAAATGGGTGAAGTGACGTAAAGATTATTGTGTAAACATTCTTCATTTCCATGACTGCTATTATTCAGAACCCTACATTTGTTGCCATCATTTCTAACCTCCGTAATACGGAAGCTGACAAAGGTCACCCCCCCCCCCCCCCCAAAAAAAAACAAAAACAAAAAAAAACACTACAAAAACAACTTTATTTTTTGCTGTAAACATCGAAAATTGGTGCGTTCATATTGTATTAATCATAATGAATCAGCAACAACAGGAAAAGCCATTAACTACATCTGCAATCTTTGAATGGGTTAGGATAAGTACCCTGTACATGAAGTAAGAGAACCATGATAAGAAGTCTAACGTTGTGATAAAAGCCTTGGAAGTTAACTAATCAGCTTAGCAGTGGCATTCCCTATTTATCAAATATTCAAGCAATAATATGTAATGCTGTAGAAGTAGCAGACCTATTATATTGCATATCAAGCTCTAACCCAGTGTATACAATAACCGTGTGTGCTCTTATAAGTCAAACAAAGCAACAAAATGATTAGCTAATTTACTATCAGAGATAACATGGCCGGCCGAGCTTTGAACCCCCCCCCCCTTTTCCCCGCTCCCCTGAATGAAGTTGCCTTTTACTGCCTTTATTATCTACTCCGCTGCTACTCTAATTCCACTAGAACCCTGCCATGTGTGACCAGCCACTTAGCTCCCATGCTTTGAGATTGAGCACCCGTTAATGTTCTCTTAAATACGGCTACATGGTAGGAGTAGGGGTACTGAGAGGCGTTCTATACATCTCCTGTTCCCCCCGTCTCTGAAAATTAAAGCTGCTATATATGGCTTCGAAAATGAATCTCACACAAAGTTTACTATTGTCTAGCAATTTAGAAATCAATTGTATTCATATGGTAATATAAAAGACACAATATGATATGCAAAGGGATGAAAACACAAGCGTGTATATGTCTCATGAACAAGTATCATAATGAGAACTAGACTATAATAGACAACCAACATATTCAATGACACCTATAGTCCCAACCAATAATTTATAGGCATACTCCAGACTAATAGAGACCTGGCAATCTTTATAGCAGCTTGTGGAGGGAGGGGTGGCTAATTATAGACACCCCATTCATGACTACTAAGGGACCTCTCTTAATTGGCCTGATTAACCTTTTACGAGGCCATCATCGTTGGGCAGGCATTTCAGGCTGTACAGACAGAGAGAGGTGGGGTACTGGGCTAATTAAGATGGATCTAGACAGTGTAGGCATGTGCCCATCTGTATACAGGGTGTAGGTTGAGTTAATTTCAGAACAACAATTTTGTTTATTGAATATTAGGGGTAAGGTTGGGGGAGAGGTAGTATAGCTTGCAGGGTATTATCCAATCTAGGAAACTAAAGGTATACGATTATGAATATATATATCAGTATAGACTTGTTCGAGAACTGACAATATCTATAAATTGGTGAGCATTATATGACCATATAATTATTTCTGCCACAGAACATTGGTTTCCCTTTTCACATACTATTACTATTACTACTACTCAGATCATAAACATAGTCAAGAGTCAATAGACACCTAGTTAGCTACACATGACTGTCTTTCTGATATATAAGAAGGTAGTGCCAGCCGAATTACTGGCAAACATGCCAGTTCCCTACATAGACCAGTATTTAGGAGCTTTGTAAGACAGGGTGGACAGTCAGTCGGCCTGAGACTAAGAAGGCCGGTTTTTTTTCAAATACTGCTGCCACCTGGAGGGAACATGAAGAACGTATTGAGGAATTCTGACATGTTCATTGGGCCTCCTGGAGTAATTGCACCATATAATTTATATCTAGACCTGAAAAACAACTGAGTAGCAACTTTTCTATTTAAATGCGAACAGAATAAACATGTGTTGTACAGCTTGGTATACCGAATTTCTCTATCTATGTATATATCTGACAACCTGGTCTGCCGTTGAACTGTCAGTCAGCCGTGATGATGGAGCTATTGCCCTAGCACGGCATGTCCACTTGGCATCCTAACTCAAGTAATTGAAAAGTGTCTCCAATTCCTTCTTTTTTTAAATTTTAAAATTATATTTGGAAATCAAGCAGAAAAAACAGTCTACAAAATATACATGAATATTTCGAAATACAGTAAAAATTAAAAACAACGAATGATAAAAGAAGAGTAATCTTGCCATCAGAGAGGTCCAGCTGTGGCCAACCTGTACACTCTTATATATCATGCACCAAATCGAGGTCTGCTTTAGGTAATGTGGTCAGAATGGCAGCAAAGAGGTCAAACAATTACCTAAACATACATGATAATTACTCAAATAATATCATGTGGTCGAAAATGTATAGCTGACCACACATGTTAACAATACATAATTAGGTGATATAATGGAGTTTCTCTGATTGTCTGGATACAGGATATAATTATATCATATGATACATTTAAGGTTGGTACATCAAGAAATTAAAAACATAAAGTCCTAGAGTTAAATTTAATGTACTAGATTATCATATCCACGGAATGTGTGACCATTACAATGCAATCATGGGAAGTGGCCATTGTGAACATCCTAATTCATTTATTGCTGAGCACCCACACAACCAGGCTTGGTGAAAGTCCATAGAGCAGTCTTTGTTATGTAATGTCATGACAGTATATAAATGGAGGTTCTCACTTTAAGCCGACCCCTGGTTATGGTGGTTGACAGCTGTTACAATAATACGCCATTATCAATGGGTGAGAACCTACCCAGGCACACCAGTATAGCCACCTGACTAATATTTGTTTTATATCATACTTCGTTTTGGTTGGATGATGTACCTGTTCGATTAGTACTACAACTATCCAACATCATAATGATGTATAACATTGGTACCAACAACGTGACAGCATCTATAAGAGCGATACCATTGTTGGAAAGTCGCTATTTCAAAGGTGTACTACCAATAGTTATTGATGAATAGTCCTAGTGTTAATCAACCCTGTCTAGACTTGCCGGAGAAAGTCAGAAGAGGATGCTATACTGCCTGACCATGGATCTCACATGATTTATACTAACCAAGCTAATATACAACACTCCTTTTTAAATACCAGAGGAGAGAGTTCTTCAACCAAAACCACCGATCAGTTTTTCTATCAGCATTGTAAAGGCTCTGTAAATTAGAGAGAGGTGGAGAGACAGATATAGAGACAGGGACAGGGAGACAGAGATAGAGAGATGGCCCACACCACACCAGGGAGGATCTAAGGTCCACCATGTCTCCCCCATGTTTCCGCTGCTGCCCATGTAAGTGGGGCATGTTCAGGCATTCTAAGAAAACAACAGACCAGGATGATACTAAAGCAAAAGGTGGGTGAACTTTCATAGCAATTAATGGTACCTGCGGAGGCACTTGGGGTACAGGTATTTAGGGGGCGTGGACAGACACGTAGGTCGGCATAATGCATGAATATAGCAGTGCTGCATTCACATTGACGATAATGCGCATGCTGCATGAAAGCACTATGTGGTACATAAAAGGGTACAATAGAAAACCCCTTTACATTATGACAAAACTTCAATACTAATTACAGACATAACTTGACCATTATTTGCTGCAAGAACACTCTGCAGCGTTTCTCTCTCCTGTGACTGTAACACATGTATAGTCTCTCTCTGTACGGGTCTATCTATTAGCATACGGTTAGCTCCCTCTGTTTCCCTGTTAATTACACAGTGTTAGTGTCTATACACACTGATACAAGATGTGATCCTCAGTTGACCATGTCGCCAAAACCACTCTCCTATACAAGGGACAAGTACTTTGGTGAGGGTCAGGCAATGCTGGGTCCTCATTTAGAGGCTGGACTCACAAAGCATGCCTGGAGAGTCTGGCAACGCTAGGCCCTCTTCCCAGAGCCTGGCAATGCTGGATCCTCATTTAGAGGCTGGACTCGCACAAAATAGTAGGAGGGTCTGGCAATGCTGAACCCTCTTCCCGGAGACTGGCAATGTTGGACTTAATATGGAACCTGTAGCTACCTGTATGTTAGCCTCCAAGAGGCGGGGTGTAGGTCAAATTCGAATAGCACAATCTAAAACAGAAACAACTACATATATTCAGAACGATACAGCAATGCTTGATGATAGCTGTTAAATGTGTCTTATATTATTAACAGGTTCAAGATGGCAGACATTGCGGCAGTGGTTGTCGCGCTGCCCGTTCCCCTCCTGTGTGGCCTTCTTCATGTGCACAGGGGCCAGTGTCGTATTTGGGGTGTGTCTGTATGAGGCTATAGAGTACCTGGTGCTGTTACTGGAACTAAATATGTAGGTACTCAGCTTAAATGAAGTTGGTATGTAAAACAATGTGTCAGAAAGAGGTTTCAAGATCATACCTGTTAACAGAGTCTGAGTGCAGATAGCAGCTAGTGTGGGCAGTGCTAGACGTTCATGATAGATGTATACTTCATAATATATTTCACTTTTTGGAAATACAAGATGTCCTATGCTTTAACACTGAAGGGCCGTATTCAATGCCTCCATTGAATACAACATGGCCGTATTCAATGGGCTAAGAAAAAGTAGTTTTTCATTCATTAAATGGCTTCAAATAAAAAAATAAACACATGTGCCAACTACATTGATACCGCTCTGATGTATTTCACGAGTGGGGACTGGGGCGCATCCCACTCAGCCTGCAGCTTTGTGGGATACTGCCCCAGCCCCCACTCGTGAAATACAACAGAGACGGTATCAATGGGCATTGGCATTTGTCTATATATCTCCTGTTACAGTGTGAGGATATCAGTGTCTCCATGTGTTGTATATCTACTGTTACAGTGTTAAGATAGCAATATGGGCCGTAGTAGGGGTTCATATTCTCGTGGCCACCTACTTCCTCGTGGTTGCCACCCTCTCCACGGGCAGGACCCGGGAGGAGGTCACGGCCATCTCCAAGGGCTTTAACTTCATAGGCAGGTGTGCACATGCAGGGGTAAGTCAGTAACTGTCCTTAATATACACAAGAAATGATTACTTAAGAACCCAATGCTGGTCCTATATGTAAAATTGGGACCACAGCTCTACCACCCAATTGAATCAGGTTGTAAAAGCCAACCATAATCGGTCCAGGCAGGTACCATGGCTGTGTATCCAAAATACAAATTCAGTAAATTCCAAATTTACATTGTATGTAATTAAATCGCTTCTGTCCTGAAAAGATTGTAATTTGTATTGAAGTATGAACAACCGTCATTTCTACGGTGATCATTTGTCCCATGATTTCTCTGATATCTATCACACAAATGCTAAGTTACCTATGGTTGCTTCAGTGTATAGCAACAGCCTATGTGTTTCACCTGATCTGGTTGATACTGCCTGCCGTCCTCCTCCTACCACTGGCTATCCTGATTGGCCTCTGTGTTACGTGTAGAGTAGTGCCTGACTGCGTCACACTCTCAGACTATGGTAAGGCAGCTTATATATTAATTTAGTAAAATATCAAGAAAGTGCGATGTCGGGAAATTCTCTATCATCTTATTTATCAGTACAACGGAAACTATATTCAATTGCTATAACCAGTAAAATATGTATGCTGCATTTCTGACTCCACGTGAAACACATGCAGCGGCGCCCTAATATATCTCATGATAAAACGTCTCAAGATTACTATCAATATAAATATTCTACAATAATTCATTTGGTTTCTATCTGCTATAACTCTTCTTTGCTCCCATTGAAGTGGCTACTGTTATCACATTAGGGGCCTAGGGCCTCCATCAACACATCTGTTTATAATTCAACACTGAAATCTTCCAGGTATAAGCCCCGAAGTGGTGGACAAGTATGGGCCTGAAACCATTGCCAACACCATCCGTAACTTCAACGAGTCTATCATACTGGACTATGCCGACAAGGCTGAGAGCTTCCTGCTCAGCTCCATAGACAAGGTGGAGGACAGTCCCATGCTGGAGCAGCTCATCTCACAGATAGAGGCCCACATACCAGATCCAGAGGAGGCAGACAGGTTCATCTCCACCCTCCTGGAGAAGGTGAACCTGGAGCAGCTCACTGGCCTACTGGAGCAGGCTGAGGGAGGGTTAGGCTACTTTGACAAGTTGGTAGAGATGCTGGAGGGACTGCCCAATATGGGGGATATGGTAGGGAAGCTTATAGATATGAGACCTGATTTTGGGGATAGTCTTGAGGGCCCTATCGCTGAGATAGGGGAGCATGTTGATAAGGGGTTAGATGCTGCTGAGAGTTGGATTGATAAGGCTGACAACATGACACAGCAGGGGATAGACAGTGCAGTAGATGCAGCTAACAACCTGTTAAATGAAACAAAAGGTCACTTGGACGATCTTGATCCCAATTATGATCGAAATATAACAGAAAGTGCTGCTAAGGTGGGTTCAGAATACCTTAATAAAACTGCTGAGCTTTCTGCCAATATTGATACAATGACACAAAACCTCTCCCTCCCAAGTTCCCTTCCTGATGAGATGTCAGGTGACTTTTCTAACCTACTGCCAAATTCAACTGATGGAGAACAATATCTCAATGCTAGTAGTTTAGACTATGATGACATTCTCAGTAGTGGCGAAGAAGAGAGGATAGCTGAACTAGATGGTGTTGTGCCATCACCCAGTGAAGATGGTGATGTAGTGAGCCAATTGGAGGGGAGCGGAATCCCAAAGTTCCCTGATATGTCAGAGGAACAAGCCTCAGGGGAAGAGGCAGTTGAAGACCTGATTGAAGAACAGGTGCAACAGGTGCAAAATGCAGCTGAAGATGTGGCCCAACATATCAATGAACACGCCGATAAAGCACAGTACCTGGCCGAAGACCTTGCTGGGGATGTCTCCCAGCATGTGGAACAGGTCAGGGAACTCACTGATGACATATCCAAACACGTGGGGAACGTGGGTGAGATGGTTGAGGGTCTATCAGAGGAGGTGGAGGAGACGGCAAGGCAGCTTATTCACGAGGCGCGCAGCATAGCGGAGCAGGCTCAGAAAATGGCACAGGAGGCTGCGGAGGAGGCCGAGATAGCCGTGAGGAGGGCTGAACAATTAGCACGGGAGGCCGCCCTGGAGGTGGACCTTAAGGCCAGGGAGTTTGCCCTGGATGCAGCTGAGAAGGCAAAGGAGGCGGCCAGGGCAGCAAAGGACGCCGCTGCTGATGCCATAGAGAGAGCCCAGGTAGCTCTCCTGGAGGCTGATGACGTCATTAGAGCCGCTTCTCGCGGTGCTATCACGTGGGCACGTGAGGCCATGTCCAAAGTAAGGTACTATGCCAAGAAGGCCTTTGGGTGGGCTCGGCATGCCGTGAAGGAGGCCAGGAGAGGGGCAGATATTGCTGTGAAATATATAGGCATCGCAAAAAGGGAATTCCTAAAGACTTATGAGATTGCAAAGGAGTACTATCATAAATTGGAAATAAGAAGGATTGGCAAGGATACCTTTTGTTCGGACGTGAAAGTAATGGTCTGTGATGAGGTAAGTGATTTTGTTTTAGCTTATTGTGGTGACTATGTCATATATTGTAGTAATTTAACTGCATAAGTATCAGACTGAATGTCCATATCCATCTCATTGCAGTAAAATCCCCCTGTGGAACGTTTGTTTTGTTGTAAACTGGAATAATCCAAAAGGGCGGTAAAATATGAGAATAAAAATCTCTGATGATTAAAGTTGTATTCATAGTTGGTTAAATTCATGGCAGCATCAAGGTTTTTCTATTCCAGTTGCAAAAGTCCGCCATTTGCTTCATCCTTGTCTTCTTGTCGTCAATTATCATCAATTTGAGTATGGTAAGTATAGAAGTATGATCGTAAATTCAATTATAGAGAACGTTTGGAGATAGGGTCTATACCTGCCTGCTATATGTAGTCGATTATTTCACTGTATTTTGATCTTGACACCTATCCGTTGTAATTTCATTTGTTAACATAGTAATCATAAATAACTAATTTTGAGGACAATAATAAATTACCATTGTTCTCTTCATGAAGAAGAGACTGAGGTGAGTAGGTAAGGTTAAGGGTACTAATACACGAGCAAAAAACTGTAAATTAGTATTCTCGCTAGTGTGGTGGCCAATTCCTGATTTCAGCATGGTGATAAGCACAGTAATGTTAAGATTTCAAGATGTTAAGATGTCTGTAAAGAAGAAATCCTGGATAACCTCCTTACCTCAGTTTATTTTTAAGAAAAGCACCTACACCATTGGTGTTATACATTTGTGATTGCACCTTCATGTGTCAGTATGTATGAGTGATGTGTGGTATGTGGTTGGCCCCAAATTTTGTGCATAGGATGATATTGATAGGATCGACGAGAGTTCATGGAATTGTCGTTTTTAGGGAAGCATGTTTGCATATAAAATGTATGGCAATTTATTGCATTACTCGGTTGAAGGCCTATATCTCACGGTGGTGCATACTATAATAGTAATATCATAATTACTCCTGAGCACCTACTCTTCAAATAGTTGGAACACTGCAGTTTAGAGTCCCTATAGGGAATATTGCGTTAGTTGTACAACAGTGAGTTTGAAACTAAGAATCTATTCAGTAGAGATGCCAGAATCAGTAGTTCTTTTTACCCTCCCCCTCCTCCATATACTTGCCCAGTAAAGAGGTTGGTTTTGAAAATGATTACATGTATTCAATAACAATCATCGCTACACGTACGTCCACTGCAGGTGCACTTCCTGATGGCCATGACCGCTAACTATGTCCACCTAAAGGAGGAAGTCGTCAAACAGAAACTCAAACGCCAACTGATGGCGAGCACTGCGGCACCAGGAGAGGGGAGCAGCCTCCTCTTCTCCACCATGGACAGTGGGTCTCTGGTCCTGGACGTCTCCAGCACCTCCATCTGATAACAGCCACCTACCAGTATTAGATACCCTAACGACGTCGTGTCCTTGATGTGTGATAAATTGTCTACAACCTGTATACAATGGGAGTTATTTCTGTCCAGCCAGAGGTGCTTATAGTGGAGCAGTTTTTTCTATTACCTACAGTATGTGATTGCCTGATGACGGCCATGTTGGCTGATGGACTGTGGTCCTGAGCACACATTGAACACACAGTGTATATATTCTTTTTTCTATTTGTTTTATTATGGTTATACAAATGTCTTAATCTGTTTCCACCACAGCAGATTATAAAATTGATTTTAGGATCAGATATTTTACTCAAGTCAGTTACTTACTGCAGAATTGAAAACTGATTGTTATATTTACCTTTTATTAATCACTCTAGATCGTACAATTTACATGTTATACCGTGACTAAGTGGTTACCTTACTTTGTAGATAAGACTCAATTTAACCTGTTATTTGTATTCTTAAGCATTGTTATGAGAATAATGGTTTTTGTTGTGACCTTTTGCCAAATAGAAATTATTAAAGCTGCTGTACCACCTCAGATATATAGATAGTTCAATGTCTGCATAGTTGTTAAGAGTCTCCTTGTTGGAGTGTACTGGTAGCATCCCAACACATCATTCTATTCAGCACTTGATTGCATCAACAAGGGAGTGTAATCTACAGGGATACACCAGGTAGTAGTAGACTGTGTTTGTGAGTTTAGCAATGGAAAACCTCCATGCTCCTCTCCACTTGCTACTGCCACCTGATGGATTTTGTCAACACTAAATAACCAAGCCCCTGCAAAAATTAAATAGTAGTTGAGATTGGAGTCCTGTCTAACATAATATTAAGACTTTCTTGTCAGAATAAATGACAAATTATAAGAGGGAAAGGATCATATATAATCATCTGAGAATCAAATTAGGAAAATGTAGGTTTGAGTGTATGAGGAGGTATAGCAGCTTTAATTACATGAAACTTCGTGAACAGAAGCAATATTATGTTGACTTTACTAATAAACTGAGTTAACATTAATATCCCAGACATAAGCCATATGGGGTATGTATGTCCATATACACGTGCTATAATTGAGGGAAAGTATGAGATATTTCACCCCTTTTTTGAATAATCATAATGATACCTGCGGCTGCGGGCATGTACTGCCTTCTGTCCCTGTCAAAAGCTGAGTCGGTCGGACCATGTATGTATTAGAGAGCTCTTGTAGTGACGCTCACACTGTACACTCCTTGCCAGTAGGCCCACTGATACTATAACTATCTACCAAACATGCAGATATGCTTCATGGACCCTATTGGATGATCACAGATGGTCCAACATGGACCTGGCGAGTGTGGGTTGTACTAGAGACTAGATTTATTTGCCCAGAAAGTGCCCAGAATTTGCCCGTTGTAGGGTTTTATATTGAAGTCAGATCAATGGAAATTTAAATCAGGTAGAGGGACAACTTACATGAAAGATGAGAGAAATCAATTTTCGGTCTTTTTAGGTCATGTTCTGTGTAAAGTAGTGCTTTACCTTCGTTTTCATAAATGTTACCGAAGGCAAATGCAATATTCCGCCTACAGAGCATCTCAAAAAGCGTCTCACCCCATTTTTACATAAGAACAAAGAGGATTCTGTGCAAAGTGACACTTCATAAAGGTCTCTGCTTTACTTGAAACCCCACTCTTTAGCATTGACCTGAAAAAGTTGGTTTTGTGCTATTTAAGTGACTTTTTTTCAATATCAATTTTCTGTATGAAATATTGCTTTCTTGGTTTCAATGTTTGGTGGTATGGATTGGAATTGATCAAAACTTGTATGTGGCAGCATTTAAATATTTTATTTCCAAATCTTTCACAGGAAAATAAAGAGACAGAAAGCAAGGCTTTTTTTTTGACAAAGCGTGCAAAAATACCTGTCATATAAGAACCTGGCACAGAGGTGCCCTGGTTCAATAAACATTATAACATTTGAACTGGCTCGTCTCATCTTTTAAACAAACGGTCACATCACACAAAGAAAGATGCTTTGGGTTTTCAACGCATGTCATCATCTAGCCAGTGTTTTATCAATAGAATTATCAATAATATTATTATGGTCATGTAAATTTTATACATAATAACATTGAATACTGTAATTAAGCATTGAATGGCTGGATAGTGATCTAATACATTATGCCAAGATGCATGAATACAGCCCTAGTGAGAAACTTGCTATCGAGCCATGCATACTTCTACCATTACATTTACATGCCCACCGTATATACCATTCTTGTAGACATGGTGCATAATGCAGCACAGGCGAGTTTATAAAATGTGATGCGACTCCTATTAGGCATTAGCGAGATACTAGTGGCGCCATCAGGTGTTCCTCTGGTACCAATGGTATGCCCCTGGTCACCAGGGACCAGTCCAGCCAAATCTCATGTCTGAGATTAGGGTACAAACATGGTCTAAGTAATGTGAGTGGGTTGTAGCTAGACAATCCTTATGTGACCTGTCCATGATAGTGTAGTGGTTAGCACTGTGGCTTTGTGATACAAGGTGCAGGGGTTCTAATCCCTCCCAAGCCAGATGCATCTTTGTAACCCTTTTTATTTCTTATAATTGATAGTTCTACCCAGTTGGTTTATATAAACTACAGAGCAGTACTGAGAATTATGAGATAAAAATATATATAGTCTCAATATCTCACCTGGACCCATAAATGTAGAGTTCAATGTGGGGGGGAAAAGTATTGTTCTGTTTCCATTACCTGTTACATTGGGTGCACTTCAATTCAACTAATTTCCTAACAAAGCTATGAAAAGAAATAAAAATGGTTACAAAGATGCATCTGGCTTGGGAGGGATTAGAACCCCTGCACCTTGTATCACAAAGCCACAGTGCTAACCACTACACTATCATGGACAGGTCACATAAGGAATCTCTAGCTACAACCCACTCACATTACTTAGACCATGTTTGTACCCTGATCTCGTCCACGAGATTTCCCTGAGCTGGTTGCTGTAGGGTAGAGTGGTCAAACTGGTACCAACAAACATGGCGCTGTCCACAGGACATCCTGCTAAAGCGGAATACCAGTACCAGTCTCTGCTACTATACACACGGTGACTGAAAACACATGTACGTACTACAGTGGCTGCTGGTCAATGCAGTTAGAAGTAGTACAGAACTGGGGCATTGGGGCAGGCCACATTACCCCCCCCCCCCGCCCCAACCATGCACCCACCACAACCACCACTGGTCACCACCACATGCTCATTACTAGCCACGGGCACCCACTGAGCTAAACCTCGGAATGGAGGTCAGGTGTTTCTGTTTACAGAAACAGGTATGCAACTCAAAGTACCCGTGCACTCTCCTTTGAGTATGGCATTCTGGTAAAAAGACATGCCTTTGGAGGCATTAAAATGCAGTGTTGCCGAAAACTTGTTATGCACACAGGTCACATTGGCCTGTGTCTCGAGATCTTACACAGGCCATTTGCCTTCTACACAGGCCTCATTGACCCATACATATTGATTTCATACAGCGCATTTAATACTATTTTATGTAAAGGAATACAAATTGTAATGCTCTTTTAATGACAGCTTATAAAATTGTTTGGAAAATGCCTAAATTTACAGAATAATACTTATAATGAATGCATGGACCTAACAAAGCTTCCAATAGGAATATTTGAAAAATTATTTCACTGCTGGAAAGCTGAGCTCATGGCTACGGCCCTTACATCGGCCATTAGGATTTTACATCTACAAAAGCCGATGTGCCGATGCAATTTCGGCAACACTGAAAATGCCACAATTTCATGGTTATATGGGGAGCAGGGGAGGACAGGGGTCGGTGCACAGGTATACTGTCCTACCTCCACGACAGGACTAGGGTTGTTGTTGTTATTGTTGTTGTTGTTAATTCGTTTATTTTTATCCTGAGGAGATACATAACCATATATAGATTTATTTCTGTATTCCACAGCTTAATAGCATAATGTTTTCCGTTAAGCAGAGAGTTATCCACTTACCCAGTAGGGGGTGGTAATAGGATGAGGGGGTGACCATGGTGTAACTGGTCAGCCCCTCTACCAATTGTTAGTTTTATAAAACTTTTTATGAGATTTTTTTTGAAATAGAAGATAAGGAGCTTTAAGTCCAGATGAGGCGGTGTAGTGTATAAAGTTCATTGTCATGTGTCCTTAATGCACTGACAGCCTCAGAGATGTTTAAATGAATAAATTATCTTTGATAGGAACGGAGAGAAAAAAGAGTGTAATGTAGAGGAGAGTAAATTTGAGATACGAAATAAGGGGGGGAATTATTTGATGGATGGGGGCCACATTAGTGGCGGCCACCCATCATATTCTGCTTGGAGACTTAGATAAGTTGTCGCGCGTGGCCGTCACCATGCTAATCATTTTCTGATGATAGAGATTGACGTATTAAAATTTAGTATGTTATGCACAGGTCGCACAGAATATGCATTTTACTGCTGCCTTGTTTAAATTGTAAATGGTCTCTCCCAGGACCCTGACAATGCACTCAGTGAATAGTGCTCGGCCAGATTCACTAGGATGTCAACCATCCGACTAATTGGGGTGGCTATAGCCACTATATACCGTGGAGTAGAGTGTGGCTGGGGCAGTGCGAGTGGGGTTTAATAATCAATCATACACGCATATGCAATTGCCCATAGATGGCTGGGTCACCCCGCCCCCACGTCACCCCGCCCCAACTACCACTACCACAACATTCTGGACCCACTTGCCAACCCATTGACCCACAATATCCATCAACATTCTGTGAATAGCCACTAGCTCTCATCTACACCATGTATCATTACCCACTGTTCCCTCCCTCCCCCTCATCTTTTATACAATCAAATCGGTGCGTCTGTAGGCCTACATCCAATGCACTGCTTCCAGGACCCTTTGTGTATGCATGAATTAAACTTTAAATTTTAATGTAGTGGTAATGAACCATCCTAGGCTGATGTTCTCCAGTGTGACAGTGCGAATACTTGCAAACAGCTAGCTTTATTTAACCTCGGAATTGATTAAGTAGGCTAGGCTTACCAAAAGATAATTCATCCGCTCGTGAGTAGCACAGAATTGGGGCATCGGTGCAGGCGACCTCGCCCCCCGCCGCGTGCACCCCCCCTCCCCCCGCGTTCACCCCACCCATGATACCCCACCCCACCTCCTCCTCTTCCGGCTGCTAGGTCTAGTTCTGTGCCCCTTCGTGTCTGACACACCCCTTTTTAACAGGACAGTCTCAGGGTTTAGATAAAATGCGTATGCGATAATAATATTGTGGGTTTACACTGCAATGCTTAGGCTATTTCAAGTCACTATCTCTTGACCTAGGCATGTCTCGTATGCAAGGCGGTATCAAGGCCTATTATAGTCTAAATAGTATTTTCTTATAATTGTATACAATAGAAATCGAGAACATGACTTCCGCATGCTGGACTTGCCATGCCTACATATAGGCAATGCCTGGAAATTGTAAGAAATCCAACCCTCTGCCAACGTTGGCTGATTTCATTGAAGCTTAGTGTTGAATAAGGCCTATATAAACCTGGTGTAATTGACTCAATAAGCATCCAATGACTTACCCTGTAATGGGTAGAAGATGACAACGATCAGCACATCACGTACTCCTGTAGTATGAGCCGGCGTCCTAGAAATAAACAGCCCCCCTCCTGGCATTGTTCCCAGAGTGAGCCACCACCCATGAGCTCAGACTGCAACCACCAATATTTAGTTCTGTGAAATTATATTGTCCTAAACCATCCTCTATTCTATCTGCTCTATTAGATTTAATTGATATATCAGGACCTAAAACTAATACCCAATCCACCCTCCAAAAGTCTGTTCCCCCATATTACCGCGGCTAACACCGGTCATACTGCAGCAAAGTATGTTATTTTTGCTGGCGCTAAATATTCGCAGGGATGGCCGCGTGGTAGCGGGTAGACGCAGGCGGGGAGCGTTGCAGCCGAAATGTTTTGCCCGCAACCAGGGTAGTACTTCCGGTCGTAACAAAACAAGGTGAGTTTGTTTGTGACTTCGCTACAATTTCGTCGTTAATTCATTATACTATGCTGTATTTAATAGCCTATGCAAGTCTTGGTTGTTGGAAATATACTAATTGCCATTCTAAACATGAGATGTGTCTCGGTTTAAGTCCTAAGTGGCAAAGATTCACTTTGAACTGGCTGTGTGCTGTGGCTTCTCCTTGACACTCATGACGGAATGACAGCAGCCTGAGCAGGTGATGGGTCCATACTCAGAGCACTGCCTTTCATTGACTGTGTGGGTGAAAGTTACACTCACTCGTTCCCTGCATTAAAGTCAATTCTGTAGAACTGAGATTATTTAAAATCACACATATTTTAATAGTGGATAGTAGCCTAGCCATATGTTAAACAGACTAGTTAATAAACAGACACGGTGTCACATGGCATATGTTGCCATAATAATCATAATTTATATCAATTGGCATTGCCATTGGGTCCTCACATTTTAATGTCATGTGACATTATTATTTCATTTAAACTAAATTAAAGAAACACGATATATTGATTATTATCAAATATTATAACAGGTCTACAATATTACGGTAATACATCAATTAGTAATAGTTTGTTGACACCTTACAGGTAGAACCTATGTATTACTGGTATAAGGGAGTAGGAGTTTAATACTATAATAGACTATTATTATTAGGCTAGTCTCCATCATCACCTGGGGGGGGGGGTGGAGAAGGGGAAATTTCGGTTCCTCCAAAGCCTGATCAGAAATAGTTCACCCCTTTTCACGAAAAAAAAAAAAGCCTGCGCATAGTATAGTTCAAAAGGGGGGGGGGGGTGTAGAAAAATATCAACCCCTGTCGAGAGGGGGAGGGGCTGGGGCTCTTGGTACCGATGCTTTTTACGTCATACCAAACTTCAGTTCAGGGCATCAGGCGGCCTAGAACCTTATCGAACGTCCATTGGTCACTGTTCTATTCACTAGCGAGCACCACCGTCAATTTGTGCTGGGAGGGCGTTAAATCAATAGTGAAGGGGACGCCAGTGAACAGTGGCTTATAGTGCTAACTTCCAAATTAGCTTCTGGTCAATTAGCCTATTGTATATGTCGATGATCAGGTGGAGGACTACCCTATGTCAAAGTATAGGCTGTTCAAACACCCGAGTCTGTTCAAACACCACACCTTTAGACTGTTATCTACACCTACCGTAACCTGTTATATAAGCCATGGGTTTACTGCATGATTTATATGAACTCCTTTGCGATTTTCCTATCAAATTTGTGTAAATAAAATGCATATTGACCATATAGATCAAGATACTCTATCAGAATGTGGTTGCATCACTAAGGTAAGGTAATGCATTGTATTCATGAGCTATTTAGTAGTTAAACCACAGGCAGAGCCCTTTACTTAGGCCTAAAAAAAAGAAGTTTAGTTCCGGTAACATGGCCCAAAAAAAAGAGGGTCGGTAGGTCGGAATTTTATTCTTTTTTTAGAATTTTTTTTTTGGCCCCAAAAACGGAGGGGTCGGTCGGGATACCGGAACACAACTTTTTTTTTTTTTTAGGCCTTAATAGTATATTGGACATATTGGCGACATTCAAGGCTGATCACGAGTCGCAGACGAGTGTACTCAGCCGTGTTTAGGCCAATATACTGAGTAAAGGGTTCCGGATGTGGTTTAACTTACTTATGCCACACCAGTGCTGAGTGTTTTTGTCACTATTTATACATATTGTACAAGCAGGCAGTTTCCTTTGTCTTTCCAAGTTCAGGTTGTTAGTCAGTTATGATAGTAAAATGTGATGTGGGTCACCACTATGAACACACACATGCCACCACTACCCACCGGGCACCACCTCTCCCAACAACCCTGGGCACTTTCCAGTACAATCATGTTCTGAAAATGTGATGTCCCAACAACACACACATGCCACCCAAGCCACCACCTCCACAAACTACACTACTGGATTCTATTGGTACCAATGGGATTCATTAAAACCATTAAATATCATTAAAGATTAAATAAGTGTATGTAACTGAGCATGCAGCTTTGCTGCAGACCATGAAGGAGCCATTGCATAAAATCCCTGAAACGCCAGAAAACCCAAAAAAAATCTCTATAAGGGTGCCAGCCAGTATACAATGGTTATTTTGAGTTTGCCTCTCATAACCATAGTCTATCTATTACATAACATATGGCCACCATCTGCAGGTAGAGTCTGAGCTGCTATAACCATTAGTTGTGTATATGTGGTGTGGGATTAGGGAGTGCTTATCTTTCCCCCCCCCCCCCCCTAGAGGGGTCAACACTTTTTACCCCCCCCCCCCTCCCCCCGGCAGGCCGAAAATCATGCGCGTTCGCCCCCTGTTGTTAAAAAATGAGCACTCCCTTACAGCAACCGAGACTGTAGGCCTACACTACACAGTATGTGTGATTTCTGTACCTGTCATGAGTTACTGCCCTTACCGGTACTTTATTCAAGGGGCATTTAACAGGCATGAATCAACCAAATTGTACTAAATGCACCTTAATTATGCAACGCTAAGTAAACTGCAACCTAGTTTTTCAACGCTAAGTGCGTTTAACTAGTGTTTTAATGTGGGTATTATACCTTTTAATTCATATTTTGTATTTGTTTCCACAGGGACCCGATGGAGTAGGTCCGGCAGCTGCGGCTGGCAGGCTCGGGTGTTGGAATCACGCAGACCTCCGTTTAACTTTCTTCACTATGGCAACTATTCACAGACTTCAGTTGAATGAAGTGAGTGTTGAGTGCAGTGTACTTGTTATTACTGCCATATTTATCTTTAGTATGTATACCGGGGTAGTATAACGTAGTCTTTAATAAAGTAATTACCTGTACTACATGTGTAGATGGTACTGAATCCAATAAAAAATTGGCGTGTCTCGCTAGTGGACCAAGCTCAATTACATGTATGTTTTCGATGATGCCTAGAATCCCTCACATACAAATGATTAAATGGAAATTAACAATAATTATACATTTTCAGGTTGAGGCAATAACTAGATATCGTGATATCATTGAAGAAGAACTGAGTCAAGAATCCATTGACTATGGCACTGAGGTAGGTACAAGAGAATAGTGCCTCTACATGGGTGCCCAAATTTATGGCCGTGTCGCCGTGTCGAATTTAAGCAAAAGGGTCGTGTCGCTGTGTCGAATTTTATGTATATAAAGTATACTGGGGCCTTATAAAAAAGCGTGTGTCCGTCGATTTTTAAAGGGGCCGTGTCACACGCGTCGATTTTAAAAGGGGCCGTGTCGCACGTGTCGAATTTTACCCATGTAGAGGCACAGAATACACTGGGCATATTAATTTAGAAAAAGGAATATACTAGACACATTAGAAACCCATAAAAATCTGCTTGCACACCAGAGAAACCAACGTATTTCTCCTTGCCCTAATATTAAACTTATTCTAAGGAATCAAAGAAGAAAACCTCGCACAAATAATTGAATCTTAAAAATATCAAATGTAAACAATTCATTAAAAACTGCTCAGTTTAAATGTGATTTTTAAAAGACGTCATGTCAGTGATATTGTATGTTATATCTGTCTGTATACAGCCCGGTTTGAGAGCCCTTCATGTCGTAGCGCGTGCAGGAGAGGTGGAACTCGCCAGGGCCCTCATCAGAAAGCGAGCTAATGTCAATTTTTGTACAACGGTGTGTATTTTCAACTTAAAATTACAATAGATAAACGATACAATACAATCTGTAACAAGAAACTGATAAACGCTTTGAGGCCAGCATGATAGGTTCCTTGCAACAAAGTATAAGTATTTTTTCCAAGTATGGGGGGTGAGGGAGGAGGGGAGATGGGGCGGATTATATGTGCAATACGGGTAATACGTGTGCATTTACGGTTAGGTACAAACTATTGTCATAATAGTTTGTTCAATCGCCACAGGAGTATACATATATATATATGTAAATACAAACTGAAGAAAAAGATAATGACGAGAGAAAGCTAATTGGTTAGGAAACCTTAGTCATAGTCATGTCTATACTTATCTTGTATGTTAAACTGTAAAACTGTTCACAGAAAGGACTGACGCCCCTACATTATGCCGTCTTGTCGGGTAAACCACACATGATCCGCCTCTTGCTGCTCTACGGGGCCAGGATAAACGTCCGGGCATCACGGGTAGGTGCACTAACATCTAATACATGTATTTAAAACATCACTGGTAGGTGCACTATCATTTAATACATGAACTTAAAACATACCCTGTATACAGATAACTTATTATAAACACATTTAATGAATGTATGAGTGATATCCACCGAGCAAGCCAAAGGTAATTTCACGCAATTGTTTAGAAGAGATAAAAAAAAGTCCAAGACATGTTTTCATCACATATGAAGAAATAATCAATGTATATAAATGTATTTATGGTTTTAAATTCAACAAAATACAATGCAAAGACCACTAAGGAAGTTTCGTACCATCTTTCTGATTGTCGGTCACTGTGTTGGGGCATGCCCACACAGCTGAGGTACCACCTGCAACAATTGAAACGGAGACTACCCCAGAGAGGGCATACAAAGGAGAATTAAAACCACTGTATATATACCCATACATATTAGGCATGTCTAAACCACGATATATATCACGACATGTGCATGTGCGAGATACACATGCGGATAGGAATGTTCTTGGCTTTTCAGTTTCTCGCTGGGAAAGTTGAAATCAAGGGGTCTTTTCGTATATTACCGTATAGATTAGAATTTTACGTTTAAATCACTTCATGAAATGAGTACACAAATCCCACTTATGGAATCCCTCAACTATGTTTATTCCATCATTTATGGTTAGTATCATTATTTATAAATGAACTACTGTGAAGCACTAATATCAAACATCACCTCTACCCATGACTCTCCGCCGCCCACACACAGTAATCGTAATACTTATCAGAAAGGCATAATGATTTGACAACAGAATTACGACCATTTACTTTAGTATCAATTACGCAATGCCAAAATGAAATCTACAGCCGTTTAAAACATGCTCTCTTCTTTTAGGATGGAAAGACACCACTCTTCTCGGCAGCAGAAAAAGGTCATTTGGAAATCGTCAAACTTTTACTAGAAAATGGTGCAAACTCTAAAATACCAGACCTGGTAAGTAAGCAATGCCCAGGCATTTCTGATAATATTTCCCCTTAAATCAAAGAGATTGCTGCTTTAGTTCCACATGCCTTCTGACCAAATACCAATGAGACACATAATATCGAAGTAAAGGCACTGTTTCTTTGAACCAAGAAAATTAGATATTAGCCATACAAATTGTTTTGAAATGACTATTCCTCAAGAGTTACCTAACTGAAGTAAGATACCATAAACTCCTGCATATAAGCGTGAGAGTTAGGGGATGCGACCTACACGCTGACTGTTTAAATGTAAACATTTACAAAATACAATTTATTGAATTCCAGTTCATAGGTTATATAATGTTATGCAGCCTTGTAGATCATAACTAGAAAATGATATTATATACAGCTATGTTTAATTAGATAAGGACAATACGGCCGACAATACCATCTTAAAAACCTTTTTTGCAGCATGACATTACACCGGCAGAAATTGCAGCGCGCTATGGTTACGAGGAGGTCAGTACATTATTACAGAGTCGCGCCCAGGAGTCGACAACCGAGTTGAGTCCCAACCCGGTGTTTGAACTGATGAGTCATCGTCGCCCTCGCCACGCCACCTCACCCGTCTCACCCACCTCTCCACTCTCATCACTCACCCTCTCGCCATCCACGCTCATGAACAGTATTAGCCCGTCAGCACCGAGGCGCACCGAGAACGCCAATACGTACCTGGAGCCGCCGCCCAGCTATGAGGAGGTGATGAGTGCTGACTCGCTCTTCGGTTGCACAGCCTACTCACAGTCCACCGAGGACAACGATACCACCGCACTGCTGGGGGCAGACTGAGGCAGTCAGTAACAGACATAATAGGAATCATCATGGAGTATAGTATAATAAGATATGCAGTTTCCTGAAAGTCTCCAGTTCTAAGTGAGTGCTGGTGAGGTTGTAGAATTGTTGTACAGCATATTGAATGTTTAATGACTGTGTGCTTTAGTCCCTGAAGGCTGTCATATGACGATGTAACTGAATTGATGGGTTTTTTTTCTCCAGAAGATAAGATAACATATTCTGTTAACACATACCGGTATCCTTTCAGTTTCAAAAATCGCCTTTTTCTTATACAACTGGAGATAACACCCAATGCATTTTTAGGATGAGATATTATACCCAACTTAGCCCTAGGTATCTGATATGTTTATGTTTGTTCTCTCTATGCACTGCTTATCACACAGTTCTAGTCACTTCTGAATGATACATTCTCATACCAAGGCAGTCATAACATTGTTAAACACAGATACTGGTTGTTTCTTGGATAATACTGGACCAATTAGTTATAACATGTTTCATACTTCCCATTAGAGTGATTGACCTTCAAATCTATAATTGCCTTCATGTTTTTAAAAGGTAGAAACTATTTTTGCATATTTGTCATACAATTGTCATATTGGTCACTCATTTCTGAAGAAACCATGATATAACAAATTTGAGATTAGTTTAATATCAGTCACCGAAAAATAATGCCCTATTTCAGTGGCACCATATTTTAGTGAGTTCGATAGAGCTCACTGTATAAGCAGGACCCCGAGACTTAGCATAATAACGTATTGTAATATTGACCTTAAAAATTAAGTAAGACGTATGGATTCAATCAGGATTCAATACCTAATACAATCATTGATGCAATTTTTTGATTTTCATTGCACAGAATATTATACTTTCTCCGACCCCAACTGTTTCTATGATCAAAATAATCAGGCATAATGTAATAATACGTAAGACTAGAATTGTCTCGGCACAAATCCCCACTTGTCAGTAGACAGACAAGCTGGATTATCAGATGATGGAGATTAACTGCACATCTCTCCCTGTTAGTGACTGGTATAGTTTGTATCATCCACTTTGCAATACAGACTATTGGGGTTTGTAAATTGCTGTTTTGACTCGGAGAAGTTAAAATATGCCCAAATCAGGTGCAGTAGTATGTAGGTAAGAATGCATTTAAATGGACCCGACGTCGACCGTGATAGGTCAACCTCTGAATGTACAGCACACTCGTCCTTTTAAAAAATAGATATTAGATTTACCAAAGACAATGATATACACTTAATAGACAGAACTTAGTGGCTAGTCCATCTCCTTCTTGATTCCCAGGGGCCCCTACAGTACACCTAGGGGTATCACACATAGTACAGAAAAGGTTAATGTCTAAAAAAAAAATCAGTTATAAATGTTATTTCTAGTTCCTTTCCCTGACCCAAATATCACTTTTCCTTCTTCCGTAGGAATTTCCGCATCTACGCTGAAATTCATGTGTTAAATTGTGTTAATTTCCGTCAGAAAGTTGACCAAAATCGCCTTTTGTCGACGCGACATGCTGTAGACACCGATATATTGATTGAGCGTTTAGACATGACCAATGGATTTATCCTGATCTTTGCCTGATCAAATTAAATTCCAATTATTTGCATTTATAAATGACATGACATTGGCTGCATTGAACTTGTCAGATTGTCATATCAACCGCAGAGTGATTTTACCCCCACACTTGTTTCCTGTATGCTCACAAGTACAAAGAGTCAAAACTATGCCAGATTATGTGATCATATATTGTCTCTAAGTGTGACATATAATCTTTGTATTGTACCCGTAATACATGCCCTAGATTGTCGCTGTTGTGCGATTGTTTGTTTTCAATGTTACTGTCAGTCAAGACCTTCACTAACTCTTTCCCCTTCCACCGTTCCGTCTTAAAAGCGCAATGGTACAAACCAGATCTCCTTCTAAATCAAAAGGTCCTAAAGACTAATATCAACGACCGTGTAGAAATAACAGAGAATATCTACCGGTATATATATTTACTAATGCAAGTAATAACACGAGGTGGTACATATCTAGAGTCAAAATAGTTAAGGCTTGGGTGCTTGTATTAAAGATTGTGAAGATATTAAATGTTGAGTATAAATTACTAAAATACACCATCATGGTACTGGAATGGGAGTCGTGGTGCTACTGCATGTATCTTAACATACACTGATGCTAACAGCTGTATTTAAAACAAATCTATTGATCTCCAAATATACGTTTTGTAAATGGTTACAATTCCACAAACCATGTATCAAACCATGACTTTATTCAGAGTGCTGCGGCAGAGTCTATATTCCTTGTAATACCAGTGTACTGGGCTGCAAACAGGTTGTCAGAAGTGAATTAACCCTTTAAGGGCCGCGTATCGATTTATAATATGCTATACCCTTTGTTGCCATGATATATTAATGCAGCACTCGGAGAGTACCTCGCTAGTGCTGCATTCATGCATCATGCCGACTCTTCAGGTATATATCAACCCCGTAGGGTCGGCATGATGCTTTAATGCAGGCCTGGCGAGTTACACGCCAGGGTTGCCTTCATACATCACGTCAACAAAACGATATTATATATTAAAGCTCTGTGTTGCCGTTAAAGGGTTAAAGTGTTTTATTGATGTAACTAAGTCTTAAGACATGATACAGTCGGTTGTGATGCTTGCTGCAGGCAGCAAAAGCAAGATACTGTTCATTAACCCTTTACTGTTATAAATAAAATATAACAACTATTGAATCGAGAACAAAAGAAAATGTGACCGTAAAGGAGAATTCAAGTCTTACTGATTGTATCATTGAGACTGTATTCACCTGTTATGGTCACATATATCAAGAACTAGAAATGGACAGAAGATGACTCCATTGGCCTATCAAACCGTTCTCTATAGTCCCACATTGTATGGTAGGTTACTCGTACTAAAGAACATTGATGTAAACAATGTTCTAGATTAATCTGTGGACATTAACTGGTCTATTTAACATCAATTAAAAAAATATAAACATCCTTAAAATCATGCTAAGCTGGACCTGATGTTGATTGGCCACTAGACAGAAGCTCCAGTGCTCTTCTACCACCGATTAAACCGTCCCGCGTGTCAGAAGTTACTACTGTGAAGGGGTAGTGGATGGTAGGGTATGGACCTGGGTGGTATTGTACCTAAACTGTGTCTCCCCATAATCACGCACATGTGCCTCTTGTAGTGGGTCTCTGGGGGCCTTTTTTAATGCGATAGAAAGAGAAATGTGTGTTTCAGGTTACAATACATCCATGGCATTAAAGTAAGGCCATCCTGCTAGATGTTTCTTCTTCAAGGTTTTTTGAAAAAAAATTGATAAGATATATTTTGTCCCCAATGTTGTTAAAAAGTAAAAATTTTAGGGTTGACCAGGTTTGGTCGAGTAACCTGAAACACATCTTCTTTTTTGCCCTGATGGGTAAGATAACTCTAGCCTTTCATCTTCATTCCATTCCGCCATGCATATCAGCCCTAGGTACGTCTAGTGTAGACTGGATACATGTATAGGGCTTTATATCAGCCCTTACCGGTAGTACATTTACCGGTACTACAGGTGTGCAGAGGGTACATTTAATAGATGTTTTCTATACTCTATAGGTTTTTGTTGACATATATTCCATACTTTACGGTACTGCTTTATGTAGTTTTCTCTTTTTGTTGAAGATATAGTTTCTAAGTCAAATTATGTATACAGGACCCAGAGATGCCACGTTCCTACTTTTGTAGAAATTCATACTTTTTGGCTGGAATTTCTGTATTAAACTATCTTATTTGGTACAGAAATTTGACTAAAGATTTCCTACTTTTTGTCGGCGACATAGTGGCATCCCTGTCTACCACTCCATATCAAAGAAATCGCCAATACCCCCATGGAGGTATGAATTGGAACACGAGCAGGGGCGGTGGCATGTCTGTTTGGTGTAGTATTCTCGGTGTTTAAAGTTAACTCTTGTACATCGTTTTATCGTCCAGACATGCCTCGAGGCTCTTATATAAAGCATTACCTTGGGTGGCCTGTCTGTTTGAGTAACATAACCATGAATACGACCCACTTTAAGCTATAATTCTCTATAATCTCTTACATTGTCATGCGCTATAGATGAAACACATATAGATAAAATGTATTCAAACCTGATGAAAGTAGACTTCACAAAGAGCCAAAAAGAAGCTAGATTTTCCCAGAGTTATGTGGGTGATGACGTGAAATGGCAACCATACCAGCATCTTGATAACCACACTGTGGTCGAAAACAACCCAATATAGCAGCTGCAAACTGCTTTAAAAACTTCACCTGAGGTCCGAGATCTCGATGTTACAGCAGCTATAAATGATGTTGAAAAAAATCTCCTCATTTTTCTTTAATATACTCCAGCTATACTAATGATTTGATACTGATATTCTGGCAGTTACTAGGATACTTCCGCTTTACAGACCCCTTAGTATTGGGATAACTTGCAGATGAGTTTGTTGGAACTCACATTTATTTCCTAGAGGTTATATACTGATGTCTGATTATGTACAATGTATATATTTAGAATTTAGCTAATGGTATGTTGGAACTGATTTCCACTTGTTGTGTTTTGTATGTGGATGTTGACTGTCTTTTGTACATCTGTGGTTATACGTGTGTTCTGTAATGGTTAAATGATATGAAGGAGGAGTGTCGCAAAGAGATTTGTGATGCAGAAGTGATTGGCCAATGATCAGTATTCTTTGAATTTGAGAAGATGTAGGAATACATGTGCAGTCATAAACGATGGTATATTCGGGACAAGTCATTTATTGCAAAAAGAAAAGAATAAAATGGGGGGGAGGGAGTTCTTTGATGTACTCACGACGGCAATGCTTTAAATGCCCCTCCTAAGCTTAAAACAGTTGCCCCCCCCCCCCCCACCGAGCAGTCGCGATAATTTGAATAATAAAATGCCCCCCCCCCTCCCCCCACTCCGTCCTCGCCCCCTACACACACACTTAACCCCCCCCCCCCCCCGCCCCCGCCCCCGCCCCTGTCTGGTAATAACTGACTTGTCCCTTGTGTTGTGACGTATGTGAATGTCTGTGGTGTATCCCCTGTTGTTGTACATCATCGGTAGATGCCATACGTGTTGTACATAATTAGTAAGGCATGTAAATGATTTAATCCATGAGCATCAACATGTCAATGAAGGATAGCTCCCTCAAAGAAATAGGTAGCAGCCTTCTTTAAGAGCATATATTATACGGTATTACTTGCTTTACTTTGGTTGAAATGTATACATGGATTATATAATCATCTATTCCCCAGACTACAAAATACACATATATTCGCCTATGCATGCTTTTATAGTGGAGATGGGTTTGTTACATTTGTATTGTAATATATATGCGGATATGAACTGGTGGAAATTACATGTATCTGGCTTTTATCCACGGTCGCTCAATCGCCAAATGTTTCCCTATTGAATTAATGGTCAAATATAAAGTGGCAAATGTTTGTAAGTTGCCTGAGTCAGTCACCATGTAAAAAGTGTCTTCTAATAGTCCTTATAGTTTAAAGAAGCTGTTATACATAATAGATCGCTACCTATTTACCTCGCCTCTCATGGCTAATACTAAAATTATGTACATTATGAGTCAAATCATTGGTCACATATTTCCATCACATTTCAATCTCTATAGACACCATTAAAACAGGGAAGCTACGCATGCTTGATCTCTGATATACTGCGATGTATAAGCATCTCATTTGTACATTTGTGTGGCATCTTGTTTTGTATAGTTGTTATTCGATTTTGGTTCCAAATGTTTCAGTTCATATTGAACCAAACACTTATTAGTTTCCAGTCACTCAATAGTCCAGAATTAGAGTGTTAGGAACTCACACGTGTACATATTATATTTAAGGTATACGTCATAATAGGCCCCAGAGGGCTAGTTCTAGATGACTCTATGACTGTATATTTCCTTTTTTTTCGATCAAATTTATAACCTACTAATTTGATGGCCGATGTATACATGAATACTACCGGTAGTACAGCATTATTCCAGAAGGTATAAAAAGTACAATGTTTATCCGTTTAAGATTAACACCGAGAACAAAGGGAGTACGGTTATTCAATTTTTACTTTCACTTTATTAAAACCGTGAGATATACTGGATTGCAAACTTGATAACTTTGTGTAGTATGATTTTTATCTGTGGACCATAATAAGCTACCATCGTTGAACCACGCTGGCCCCACGACTTTGTATTGTACGTGCCCGGTCCGACTGCAAAGGGACCGCCTTGTGTCCCCCACTGAAGGCTGTCACTATGACAGTAGGACATACTGTATTGTTGCTGGACAGGAATAAAGTCTTGTGCATAGATAAAGCAGCTTTGTTTTATTTTGTCTTTATTTTGTGACGGTCTCAAAAATGCTCCACTTTAAAGGTACATCGTGACTTAACACTGTCTAAATAATTGTAGATCGACCAACAATTGATTGTTTTTAATGACGTTTTAAAGTCCCTTTATTAGCCTGATGCTTGTGGAACACAAAGAAAAGAATAAAATGCTACGTCACGGTATTTATTTGCCTTTTGGAAGGTATTATAATTTGGGTGCATTACATATAGGCCCTCATGAGAAAATCATATTTTTCTACCTTTTTCCACATAGAAAACAATAAGGCCGCTTAAAAAAAATTATCAGCTTTACGGACACTTTCCTGAAAAAAGGGGTGAGGGCGGGAGGCTTTTTATTTTTATTTTTATTTTGTTTTTGGTTGACGAGGGAGGTGCTTTTTTATTTTTATTTACTAAAAATTGTTTATAATGTATTATTTCTATACATTACAGAACAAATTCCAATTATCAACCATGTAATTTAGATGTTCCAAGTCATAGACAAAGGGATAAGGGGTAATACAGTACTTAAATTATGTTTCTACACCAAATAATAGCTGAGATATGAAATTCTTTGTTCTAAGGGCAAATTTTCTCAGTGGATGCGGAATTTTTATTCATTTTTTAAAAGAAAATTGCAATAAAAAGCAATGATGCGGCCCCTTTTAAATGATGCGGGCGGTATCTGTAAAGCTGATAATCTTTTTTAAGTGGCCTAATATCTCAATGAAAACGCAGACATGCATTTATATGAGCGCTAGAAACATGATGCGGGTTGTACGCAAAACTTGAAGGGTGGCATGGTGGGAATGCCTTAGCATATCGCAAATAGCGTTGGATTGTAACATTTTCAATCGTCAATTCTGAGGTCAGGGTAGAAATTATGATGGGGTCTGCTTGGGGCGTGAGCAGGGGTAGGGTAGTGAGCTATGGGTTAAGCCTATGGGCGTGATCACCGAAGCGTTAAAGGTGTGTTCACTCAAGCATGTCACTGGGGCCCCGCCCCCACACCCACCCTCGCCTATAATGTATGCATATATATATAATATATGCACATATATTATATATACACTGCATATTCATGAGTGTGATCACTGAAGCGTTAAAGGGTGTGTTCACTCAAGCATGTCACTGGGGTTCCCCCAGGCATGTCACTGGGGTTCCCCCTCCCCAGCCTATACCGTATGCACATATACTGTATATAGACTGTATATATATATATATATATATATATATATATATATATGTATATGTATGTGTGTCTTTATATTAATTGATGGTTTTTGGTTATCATGCCCCCCTAACCCTACATACACATACAGCACTCCCACATAGTGTAAATCAACAGTGGCGCCATTCAGTCAGTGGTGGTGGGTTCTTATGGTAAAAATGTGGTGCTACCACCACGTGTCAACATGGTGAACTATTATACTAACTATATGCTAAAAACTGTTTTCGCAACTACCCCCCATATCTTGAGGTCAATAACAAAAATAAAAACATATCATTTTCTTCATACCTCTTAAATATAGGGAACTGTTGGGGGTTCATGATCATGAAGCTGTAGCCTGTCATCCTACCCAGTGATCATATTAGCACTATGCATATCAGTTATATTAAAAATAGATAACGTCCCCCCTATATTGCCTTGCTAAGCTGCAGCATGACTACTTTATCATTTTATTGCATTCTAACATACATAGCTCTGGGGATACACCACACCACGCACTGCACCTCTCAGCACTCCACCAACACCGCCACAACTATCTTTCTGCATTATTCAACTATGCAGTCCACTACAGCCATATACATCGCAATGCTATCACTATGCACAGTAGCAGGTGTGGATGTCACAATGTGTGGTGATCCTGCGAAATGCTTATGTGCCTTTGGTAGTAAATTGGTTTTCTGTGATGGACCATCCATCAATTTCCCACCTCTTTTCTACATTGAAAGACTTCTGTGTAATACATTAGTAATCCAGAATACCTTAATCTATTCTCTACAGCAGTTTAACATCACACAGTGGCCTACACTTCGACAGTTAAACATCACAGGGAACATGCAGCTAAACTGTGTCAGGGAGAGAGAGAGACTCTCAATACAGTGTGTGGCCCTGGGTGTATCTTTACACATGCCGTGCACCACTTCTTCCACCCTGCTGCCAACACCTAGCACCTCACAAGACAGCACCATGTCACTTAGTGCAGGGATACAGGATACCAGCATGATATCAACAGGCACCACAGCTCTAACTCTGGAGCCATCAGCATCCACACATTGGACCGAGGACCCTGTATATACACCAACCACACACTCCAGCACCACACCTGTAACACCTGTTCATGTCTATACGCCTTACATCATCATCCTTGTCTTACTTATCTGTCTGGTTGTAGCAACCGTGGTTCTCCTCGTGATCTATATACATAAGAAAAGGCTACACCACCCACGTACACCAATATACAATGATGTATATCGAATGACTGAGACATCTACAGTCTGACCATGAACCTGCTACATAAGGATACCATCAACTCTGAGGACATTCTACTACGGAAGGCAGTTACCATGTGTGTTTCGGGTCCTTCCAGAAGTGGGAAAACCACTTTTGTTAAGAAATTATTACATAACATGGACAGCATGTACATTCCTGGAGAACACCCCGTCAAGATACTGTATTGCTATTCTATTGAGCAGCCTATGTATCTTGAGATAAAGGAGACATTACCTCAGGTTATATTCCACCGTGGTCTCCCCACTAAAGAGGAGATTAAATCCTTCAGTGATGGTAATCATAACATGATTATTCTGGATGATTTAATGACTAAAGTGCAGAAATCTGATGAAATTCTTGACATGTTCATATTAGACTCACACCACTTAAACATCTCAGTAATCTATATGGTACAAAACATTTTTCATCAGGGGAAGTACTGTCGTACCATAGCTTTAAATACCCAATACATGGTACTTTTTAAAAACCCTAGGGACAGCAGCCAGATAAAGAACCTTGCAAGGCAGATATTCCCCATGTACCCAAATGCCCTGACCGAGGCATACACGGATGCCACATCGGGGGTACAGTACGGATATCTATTTATAGATCTAACTCAGCAATGTAAAGAGGAGGTCCGCATGAGGGCTCACATCACTCCAGATCAGTACACCATACTGTACACACCGACCAGGTAGGATGCACATCCTTTTACATCACCTGTACCAGCTATGAGTAGCAGCAGGTTGACTCGAAATAACCTATTCCTGCGATTCATTGCTGATCCACCAACTGTAAAGCAGAGGCAGGCTGTTCTAAAAATAGCTAATGAAGAACAGATACAAGCCATATCAGAAATCATCGTGAACACACTTGCTGGTAACATAGACTTAACACCTGCTGAGAAAACCAGTGTGGCAGCTTATAAGAAAGACCTGCGCCGTGCAGCAGTGCAGAAACGAAAATCCTGGAAATTACGTAGGAATATAATATCGAAAATGGGGAAGGTTGTTTCATTCCTGACAACCAAAGCATTGCTACAATGAAGTATGTGGAGAAATATGTATTAATACCATATGAGGAATATAAGAACCATATGGAGAAACACAATACTGTTCAGACCCCAGTTAATACCTCAGTTGGTGGTATAACGCCACCACTCATAGCTACAGATACAGCCCTCACTACTGACCCTGTACCACAGGATATACCCAGTGATGCCGAGACAAATTATGATTCTTTTGATGTGGAAAACTTCATCACATACTTAAGCAAATGTGGTACTGATACTCCTCAGGGTGATGTGGTACCCCGTAATAATACTGCTTTAGCCACACCTCAGCAGTGTGCACATACTACACCCATTCACCCCACCAGCCAGAAAAAGAAAAGACCTTGGATTTCTATATAGCATGGTTGGTCGTAGGAAAAGGAAATCTGATAAGAGAGCTTTAGAATCATTGAAAAGAAACTATTATTCACCATCCAGACCTGGTGCATTCACTAGTGTAAAAAAGGGTAAAATTTTTAATGCTATTAACAGAAAAAAAGTGGCTCAAAAATTTGGTGAATGGCTACGTCAGCAACCAACACATAAACGGTTTACACAACCTGTTAAGGTAAAAACCCAATCTAGAATTCTCTCACCCAGAATCAATTACTTATGGGACGCTGACTTGATGGACATGCAGGGGTTGTCTAAATACAACAAAGGCAACAGATATGTTCTACTATGCATTGATATTTTCTCACGCAAAATATATGCAGAAAGCATTATAACAAAAGGGGCTGACAATGTGGTTCAGGCATTTCAAATAATTTTCAATAAAGCAACCCCACTAAACATTCGCACAGACGCTGGAAAGGAGTTTACAGCATTCAAAACCCAGGAGTTATTTAAACAACATGACATAAAACACTACATTGCATATAATCAGGGGAAAGCATCCTATGCTGAGAGAAGCATATTAAATATCAAAAGACGTCTAACTAAATACATGTTTCATAAAAAAACCTATAAATGGTATGATGTATTACAGGATGTAGTTCAATCCTACAACAAGACACATCACTCAAGCATAGGCATAGAACCAGATAGCGTGAACGATAAAAACACTAAAGAGATTGCACACTTTCAATATGGTCGGGTGACAAAAAAAGCATTGAATGATGGTTTAAAACGTGAGAAAATAAGACTATATGGTGAGAAATTTAATGTTGGTGATTATGTGAGGCTGTCAGCATTTAAATCACCCTTTGATAAGGACTATGACACAAAATGGACAGATGAGGTGTTCAAAATAAGTAAGAAATCTGTAAGAGATGGCATCCCTGTATATTACGTTGTAGATTTGAAGGATGAGGAGGTGAAAGGATCATTTTATGCTAAAGAGCTACAGAAATCACCCCCTGAAGCCAACTCATTTTTTGATATAGAAAAAATTATAAAAACTAGGACTGTAAATAACGAGGTACAGCACTTTGTTAAATTCAAAAACCACCCCCCAAAATTCAACGACTGGGTACTTGCCAAGAACGTGAAAGATATAAAATGAAGGGGTTCTATGTATATCTTAGCAGTGACGATTGTAAACAGCTGTACCCCAATAACAATGGTGTCTCCTTCACTGTTCGTCTACCTGAAAGAGTGATGCTGGACAGGGGTACATGGTCCTGTGGTTTATTTGAATGCTGTCTGGAGGTGGATACAAAACATGAGAAAACCTATTTCATATGTTGTGACACTATTGAACAGCAATATGTGGCTGGTGTTGGATTACCTGTCCTAAGAGCCCATAACCCCTCATCCATCATTGTAGCCTCTAAAGCAACTCAGAATGATTTCAGTATATATTCACCATCCGATGATATAACATACACTGATCCAATGCCCCCCACAGATCCAATTACACCGATTGTACCAAAAGGACCTGGTACACCCCCCTCCACTAGACCAGTTACACCAGTTGTACCAGAAGGTGGTGGTACACCCCCTACAACTACACCAGTTACACCACCCAAACGACCCGGTGTTCCAGTAATAATAAGACGTAAAGTTGACATGAAATACCCGAACATAATGTATATACCGGTTAGAATAAATGAGTTTGAAAATATAGCAATATATTTAAAAGAACGCGATGTTAATGCTAAAGTTACCACTGCATCCATTGTATCATGTGTGCTACATTTTAGACAGCAGAAATAATCCATCATCATGCTTCAAGACCATGTGGACGCTCTATTAACTAACTCAAGAACAAACTATATCACCAACAAAATCCATTCTAAAGGTGGAAATAAAAATAAAATAATCTATATTCGAGGCCCCTTGAAGCACATAGTGGACCCGTCCCCAAGTATACCAACACCTGTCCTGGCTGAGCATGAGGTGATGACCTTACAAGCGAGGGCACAGGTGAAACAGCAGGATGAGTCAGCAGAAGGTAATACCATCCCACCCGTCTCAGTAGGGCAACCACACACTAGCCAGGCTGTTATACAGCACGTGACATCTGAAGAAAAAACCAGCCAACCAGCTGTACACAGGGTTAGGAGTTTAAAAGCATCAGTTAAAAGGGGTGCAGTCGCACCCCGTCCACAGAACTCCCCAGCAGCAAAACGCCATAAGAAAGGTATAAAACACAGCAGACATTCTGATATATTTAGTTAAAATATAATATGTTCAACAGGATCTCTGTCCGGATACGGAAGTGGTTTGGATCTAAGCATGGTGGAAAAAGGAGTGCCAAACATGCTTTTATTTTACATTCTGAAGATCCACATGAATACCTGGAACCATTACCATACACACCACCACCACCACCGCCTGAGCAGACGTCAGCTCCCCCTCCACCTACAGACCCATTACCACCACCCCCACCCACTCATCCTTTCGGGCGTGACGTCATCAATATGGGTCATAAGCATGCTATGCATTCTGGGTATATTGCTGGGGATACTACACGACAGGTGACAGGTCAACCAGTAGTACAGAATACAACAGTTTGCCCCCACTGCACACCTCCAGCACACAGTCAGGCAAAACATACACAGGAGGCCGGAAACAAGGTACCGGAAAATGCTGTTTGGACCACGGGGGAACAGTATACCAGATCACACTCCTGCCCTGATTCTGTACACAGTCTGTGTACACCAATCAGTTCCACCTGGTCTGTAGCATCCACAGAGTCATACGCGCCCAGCACCACCTCCCAGGATACTGAATCAGCACTGAAGGCTGCAGCATACACCTTACTGGAGGACATTAAAGAGGAATGCAGGGAGCAACACTGTCCTAGTAAGAGTGAGAAGTGTACAGTCACCAGCACCTCCCAGGGTCAGCAATACTGTGTTACAATTGGGTGGCGTTATTATAAATCCATTTGAGCCTACACACACCACTGGAGATACTGATTGAACTGTGTATTACAACATTTAAAAAAACACTCTGTCTATATATTATAATCATTATGGCGTATGAGACAGCTAAGGTGGACGACCGATCCAGTATCGGTATAGGTGAGAGCATGAATATTTTCTCTATGCCCACAGTCGATGTAGGTATAGGGAAAATTCGATTTATAGAATACAAGCCATTGAACCAGCTGAATCAGGATGTTGGTTTGGAGTTTGAGGTTACAAACACTGGTAACACATACATAGATTTAAGAAGGTCATACCTCACGGTCAAGGTTAAAGTAGTGAAGGCCAGTGACAACAGTAAAATACCAGCAGTGCCTGAACAGGATGGTGAGACAGTACTAGGGCAATTCGGTCCAGTAAATAACATGATGCATGCACTGTTCTCTCAAATAGATATATATTTGCAAAAGCAGTTGGTGACAACATCAAATTCAAACTATGCATATGAGTCATACCTCTCAACCATCAGCAAATATAATGAGCGATCCAAATCTACACATTTACAGGGTCAGCTTTACTTCAAAGACAGTGGTACAATGGATGCATGTAAACCACTTGGGGGCAATTCAGGTTTAACTGTAAGAGCTACATATTCCGCTGAGAGTAATATAATTGAGATGATGGGTCCTATTATGTCTGATGTCATGTGGACTAATAGATATCTGTTAAATGGCGTTGGTGTTAAAATTAGAATGTGGCCCACATCACCTCAATTCCACCTTATGTCTGGAGCTGCGACACCTGATTATAAAACTGTGATGACTGATGCATCTCTCTCTGTATGTATGGTCACACCATCACCTGAGACACTTATAGCCCACCAGGATATAATGGTAAAAAAAAAATGGTCTGCCATGTACCCCTATATGAAAACTGATGTAAAGAAATATTCTATGTCTGAAGGTCACTACCGCTTTAATGCAGATAATATATACCTTGGTAAAGTACCTAATCGTATTTTAATTGGTATGGTAAAAGAAAAATCCACGGTTGGTGATTATAAAGGTAATCCATATAATTTCAAGCACTATAACATGAAGCATATCAATGTGACTGTAGATGGTGAGAGTGTACCACAGAAAGGGTTGCAAATGACGTTTGGTACAGATGAGAAAAGCTCAAGCTTCATGGAGGCATATATAGCATTGTATGGTCGTGAGAGATTTACTGACGGGCATGACGAGGGGGTATATGTAACAAGAAGTGAATTTTATAATGGCTACACTTTGTTAGCATTTGATATGGAGCCTGATGTGCGTCAGGAGAGTGATGGTTCGGTTTGGCCAACCACAAAACAGGGTAATTTACGTATCCAGATTGATTTCGCCGAGAAATTACCAGAGGCAGTATGCCTTATAGTGTATGCCACATTCCCGGGGCTTTTTAAAATTGACAGTAATAGAGCTGTCACTTTAATCCAGTAATATATATATATATATATACATGTATGCGTTTGTGTATATAGGTAACAGGATATATAACATAACAACAATTAATTTTTCACCACTTTATTTGTAACCACTACATAGATATATGTCATTACACCTTTATGATACCATGTATGGAATAAAACTGTTAATACCATAACCTGTTAATGTGTTATACCATGCAATGTTTCAAAATACAAATACAAATACCATAATATGATACAACTAGCTAGTAATCCAGTATAAACGATATAGCAAAACCTTCACCGTATTACATAATATTCATGTTGAGTACAAATGATACATATTTTTATATCAGCTACCAAATGAGTAATACAATACTTTTGATATAGCAAACACCTGCACCATCATATTACATGATATCAATATTCATTCTAAAAATGTTATACATGGTATACAATACACCTCCACCGTGTTACTACATCCTATACACAATTTTAAATCACTAGCATGAGGAGCAATACCTAAACATAAAACTATATTGAACATAAAATGTACCAAAACCAAAATCATTACATTTTCCATTGATACTACATTTTTCTAGACCGTAGTATAAAGCAGTACATCAGTAACTAACGCCGAAATACCTTGACGAAACAGCGTTGTAGGAGGTGGCGCCCTCATGTGTTTTTTTTCTGAACTAAACATCACCTGAATACAGTCATCATATACCGGTACCACCCATGGTGTGATGGCGTGGCGTGTTATCAATGTGAGAGGTCACATGGTATTGCATGGCATTGCATGCAATATAGTTACATATACATACAGATATATATCTGAAAATGTATTCACCATGTGACCTCTCACTGTTAATACCCGAAAGGGGGTGCCACACCATTATATTTAACAAAGCGTTTTTGATATACACATTGGAATGTTTTGACCTGCTGCATACTCCGAATAGCAACCGATTTTTTGTCTCTAGTTATAAAATGAGCATTCTTTATTTTCCTACTAAGTGAGACTGATACAGTGTGGTACAGTCTAGCCTCCATCTCATTTAACACCATACTTCTCAAACTTTTGAAATTAACCTGCTTTGACACCAGCTGATTCAAGGAAATACCCTTCACCCTACACTCCACCCCATTTAGATTGCCTGCCTCGTCAACTATTTTGTACCCGTATGACTTGGGTCCTGAGGATGTGAATTCGACGATATAATTACCCTTAGGTAATTCGCTCGTCATGTCGCCAAGATAGTCGCCAAGGGGTGGTATATAGCAATTTTCAACTCTTTTCTTTTTAGAGAAGAATATTACGCTGTCCGTGTCGCAGTACAAGGCTCTACGGCCTAGCTTATCTAGTACACCAAACAGCTTTAGTCTGGCGTGTGCTGTTGTGTATGCAGCTATAACAACATTGATCTTGCTGTTTGGTTTAATGAACTCACTCTTCTCTTTGTACTCCAGTAGGATCATTTCACTGTTCACAAGTTGAACGTTACTTATCTTTTTCCTTTTGTCATTTAATATTTTGAAATATTTGGCTGGGTCAGATATATAGACAGACTTTGACATGTCCTGTCTCTGACCAAACTTTCCCCAGAAACTATTTAACATTAACTTTGAAACAGATCGTAGTCCTGGGTTTACCTCTATCTGCTCTGGATCCAATTTTATACCCTCCCTCTCATAGTAGCTGGCTATATACCTCTTTCTGTCCAGGTCACTTATAACCCAGTCAGGCCAGCCACTTTTTTCTTGCTTTATTTTTAAGAAAGTATTGATGTAGCTAGTGAAAAGGCCACCCCTTTTTTTATCTGGGTCATATTGAGTTGTTTTTTCATAATGCCATGCCTCATATACTTTTTGTATCCTGTATCCTTTAGATACAGCAACTTGTAATTCAATAGAGACCCATGTCCCCGTCAACTCCCTCTGCTTTTCAGTATGCTCACACTTGTAATCCTCACCATCAAACACACTGTACAGGGATTGGAAATATGAATCCTTGTCCACACTTTTCTCATATATTTTTTGTGCTATGACAACACATGTCCTACACAGAGTGAAATACAGTCTGTCCTTGTGCCTATATGGTAGCACCGGGTGAAACATACCATGTGGGGGCAGTATTGTGCACTTGACCAAACCTTGCACACCTGTGATATCAACAGTGTCACACCACTTAGAGGCTGGTATAACCACATGTTCACCCACAGGATATAGACAATATTTATTTACATAGGGGTATAGACTGGTAAAGTCATAGTAATCTATACGTTCATCCTCTGCAGCCTGAAATAAAGTGGTGAAAGTATCAACCCTCCCCCCATAGAATGCATCACGGGGTTGGAGTGGGCGACTGAAATACACCCCCCTCATGACCCTGCTATATTCTTCAGTGCCACGTATTTTGTTGAACTCACAACTCCAGATGCTGATATATTTATACCTTTTCTTCAAATACTCATCTCTACTCTGTGTATTGTTGTACAATACCCCCATGCTTTTACCGAGAAATGTGTTGAAAGTCTCAGCACTGTAGCATTGTGGATGGCCATGTATGTAGCATGAGTGGTATTGGTATACAGTTTTTGACTCAGGGTGATACCCGTCTACTTTCTCCCCACCTATCCTGTGCTCCCCCAAGGTAGAACGGGCATGCTTTAGCCTAACTCCTTCAGATTTCTCAATATACGTCAACCACTCCATGCTTTCAACAGAATGATTGTCATATGGCTGTGTGTGTGCAATCACTGGGATTGTATTCTCCTTCAAAAATAATGTGCGGTATACCAGGTTGCATGCCGAGGCTATAGTGAGACATTTATCAAAAGGGTCTATCATTCCTTCTGATATATGTAAAAATATTGACCTGTACTTAAGACACCCCAGCCTCAGTATGTTGACATCACTAATGCAGTAAGATATCAGTTCTTTCTTGAAATCAAAATGAGACATAAGATTCTTTTTGTACCATTCAAAAAATTCCTTAGACTCTTTAGGTTTCATACTGCCTGGTATGTAAAACCATGGTGGAGGTAGGCAATTTTGCACCACACCCTGGTTTGCCATCGTATTGAACAGATGTGGTAGGTAGCCCTTCCTCAACTCGCTCAAATTAAAACATGCTGGTATTTTAGCTAGCGCCATGGGCATGAAATTTAGACTATCGATAAACTTTATGCGGAACTTAGGTATTTCAAGGCTCATTACCTTACCACCATTATATATGATGGACGGTATCACCCCCAGTTTGTACACATGTTTTAGCAAAAAGTAGCTGTCATATCCTTTAAAATTATGGCATAATACCCTAGCATTTTTATGTTTTTTCACCAGTAACCATTTACAGAAGTCCCTGATGCACTGGACCCCATAAAATACATGTTGGTGTTTTCCACATTTGACACATGTGGAGTTAGCGTCAAATATTAAATCTGCAGCCCCATTACCTATGCAAAAATTGCATACCCTCTCAGCAACACATAAGATAGGCATGTGTTCACCTGTATCCTGTGTGCATTCTATGTCAAAGAAGATATAAGATCCAACCCCTATATCTTTTCCTGGGACACTTTTTTTAGGGGTCACTTTCTGAATATAACATGTGTGTTTTCTCTTAATGTTATATAACTGTTGACATATAACACATCTTTTTTCAAAACACACATGTCTTTTGTCTGGTGCTGTCTTACTTGTTTTTCTCCTGAGGAAAAGCTTGCAGCGACTGCATTTATAGTAAGTCTGACATACAGACTTTCTAACTTTTCTACTAGACCTAGCTTTAGCTTTAGCATTAACTTTATGTAGTCTGTAGCATTCCATACCTCGAAAATTCCTGTTACACATTTTACATCCAACCCAATTGATCTCATCCTCCTCCTCCATGATACTGTGACTGTGCCTACATAATGCACATACTTTTTTACACACGTGTTGATGATATGAATTAGTTTTTGCATAGCAATGGATGCAAAAATGTGCTCTTCCAAAGAACCCCGGTAGAGATGTCACCACATCATAATGTTCAGCATTATGATATAGACTGATCACCTTTTTGGAGTCAACTTTGTTATCATATACAACGCTATGAAGGTAGTCCTTTGACACTATTATAACTTTATAGCGTTGTAAAACTGAACACAACTTAGCAACATTAGATAATGTAACTCTCTCCCTGAGACCAATCCCAGCTTTCCTGTGTAACTCTCTTGCCATTACACCCTGCTGAGCTGAATCAGAACGCAGCCTTTTGAAAAAGGGGTTGGCTGTGTTCCCTTTACAATCAGCCAGTGTTTTCCCCACAATCAGAGCTCTGGCACAGCATAGAAGATCACTGTTTAAAATTGGTATAACACAGCGTTTCTCAGTGAAAAGATATGTCACTAGTGGGTCTCGTGCTGAACCTATTACAGCTTTGACATGTGTGACAGAAATAGTGACATTTTTGTTCAGGTTAAATATTTTGAAACTCTGGAGCACACGTTCTATTTCAGAAAGTATATCATCTATAGTCAAACCCTCTACAGTGGTGAAAGGTATGGTTATCGGGTAATCTATATCATGACCATCAAATAAAATCCTAACCATGTCTTCACCATCGAAATCTGATGTGAGTTGTGATATAAGCTGTTGAAATATAGTATATAGCCTATCCATGACATCTCTCATGGAGCTGAATTGGACACTCGTGTTTAATCTGAATGTGTAAACATCATGGTCTATTTGGAACTTGCTTGAGTGGTGTGTGGCAACTTTATCAAGAAAATAAAGAACCCCGCTATCAGAAGGTACAGCGGAAGCTCCAGCACTGGAACTGGTACTTGCTGCCTCTGCATCACTAGGTGGTGCAGTTACTGCACCAGCACCATCTACACCCCCCTCATACACCATCCCTGTGTGGCGACGTCTCATATGTAGAGTTAAATTGCCTTTCTGAATAAAGGACTTGGCACAAATAGGACATCTGTATTCAGTGTTATGCCCTGTGTTGCTGTTTCCAGTGGAGTTATGGTGGGTAGCCATATGCCTATTATAATATGTCTCCCTATTATATTCCCTACCACACTTATCACATTTATACATGTCTATAATGATTAGTATACACAGCACAGTGTAAAATTATAAGTGGGTATCCACTTTCTATACTGTAATTCTACCCGAACAGGAAGTCCATGTATTCCTGATTGTTCTGTAGTCTCTCTGGCTTAAGGTCACTTAAACGCAATCTAGACTCACCATCCAATTCAGCCACAGAACTGATTATACTACGGAGTTCATCATTCCATGTATAGCAATCATTTAAACACAATGCTACCTGGAACAATAGAGTGAAGTCACCTCTCAAAGTATGTGGGTCATACACAGCGCGTTTGATGCAGTACCCTACCCTATTTTTTATCCTCTTTAGTAGACTGGCGAAAAAACTTTGTTTAAATGTAATATCAAGGTCCCTACAATATTCCGATGTGGTGAGTAAAAGTGGGAATAGAGCACGTTCAAAATGAACACTGTTGGTTGAGAAGTCAAAAAAAATCGAAAATAGCTCCCCGTCTTCCTGTATTACAGTTTTACATATACTAACACCCGATCCTTGAGTAACCCTGCGTCTAGTTTGTGTGAGGAAGAAGAAGTCCCTTTTGACTGAATATGAGTTATAGCATATCAGTGACGTTGCCACTTTTCGAAAAATTGCTAGCATTCTACAGGTGTTAGAACTACACACATTGTGTGGGATTACTGACCTAAATTTCCTGTTCTGATCTGATTCAATACCAATCAATATCTCATCCAATATTGAATTAAGAGCCCTCAGTCTGTGGTAAATATATTTACAGTTGTCTAGCCTATCAAAACAGGCCTCCAGATCCCCCCACTCACCTAATGCTGTAAACCTATTTTTTATGAAAATCACCCAGCTTGATTTCCTGGCTAAAATGTCATCAGCAGGTTTGAAAACAGTAGAAAATGTGTCTAAATCCTGTATACAGGGTTCTAAATATTGCAAAATGATCCATACAATGTCATATGGCAGATCCCACAAATACAACATAATGGGGCAAAATGAAAAATACACAATACATCACATCCCCCATCACCATATATCCTAATATATAAACTATATAGTATGAAGCATCATCCAAAACACATAAGCACGTTATATGATATACGCCACCTGCTTAGGGACAATTTAACTGAATTCAACAGATAATTCCTCATCCAGGGCGTTTACCTCCTTTGTAATCCTCTCCACAGACCTGGCCAATGCTCTCCACTGGTTCTTAGTCAGCATCACACCGTTGTTCTTCAGACACTGCCACTCCACGGTGTCCCTGTCAGCATGCCCCCCGCCGATTAATTCGAGACGTAGCATCTGTATGATGTTGACCACAGCATCCCCATTGAACTCCTGCACCAGGACGCCTTTCCTGTAATATAAAATTGAATGCACTATGATTCAGTGTTTACCTTTTTTATATATTGGACGCACAGTCATGCGTGGTCCTGCAAAAATTTACACGACAGGCAAGAAAGGGACCCTATCTTGGCTAGTAGCCCCAGCCTTGCCCACATGCAAGCGTAAGATACTGGTGCAGATGAACACAGGTCTATATCCTACTGATATATGCACTGGTATGGTGTGCCACTTTCAAATCAGCCCTAGTACCTTGTTCATGACACCCTGCGTACAGTGTGGTATATAATGATGTATCATATACCGTATACATATGGATGTTTTTTCCTTTTTTTACAAAATGTAAATAATTACATTGTAAAGTGTATTTACAATAGCAGTGTGAACTAAAATGATCATATAATTGTATAGTGGCGCCATCTCTCCTTTGTGTCTGGTACCACAGTGATATTATGCAGGCTCCCAATATCAGTAAAAATAAATTACCTTTTGTCTCTCTGCACCCCACGTCTCATGAAT
Source organism: Harmothoe impar (assembly GCA_947462335.1). Taxonomy (NCBI): domain Eukaryota; kingdom Metazoa; phylum Annelida; class Polychaeta; order Phyllodocida; family Polynoidae; genus Harmothoe; species Harmothoe impar. Next base: position 41,170,820 of record OX381711.1, on the reverse strand, counting down.
TCGCCATCCAACCAGCAAGTTACCTCCTCATCCCTTTTCACACCTCTACGCCCTGGAGGAGTAGAGTACCCCTCCTCCAGCCGACGCCGAGGGGATGGGGTTGTGAAAGGGGCTAGGACAGGTGTTGTGGGGGTTGTGCTGCCACCCGCGGCACTGGTGGGTCGTTCAGGGGTTGACTCTTCACGTAGTGGTTGCGCCTTCCTACGTCTTATGCTGGGTGGGAGGACAAAATCCTCATCCTCTGAAGAGGAATCCCCACCCACAAATGACTGTTGTAACCACTTCAGTGAGTTGATGGTGGAGGATGTCTGGTCTGACGTGTGCTGAGAAGCAGGCGGTGTGGCACCGTACGGTGTGGGTGAGGTTGATGGGGTGGGTGGAGTTAAGTCACCATTTATACCAGCAGCAGAGGTCTTCCTCACCCTCTTCCTCGGGACTGTCTAGGCAAAAAAGTAAAAGGAGGAAAATATTAATACATGGTATATGAAAGTATTCATCACAATTCATCAATTAAAATTTCATATGTATGATATAGTATATATTACATAACAGGCAGATACATATTAAGCTGTGGTAAAATATAACTTGATATAGATTAATATAATATACAGAAAATAAAGTATGTGGGGAAACTCACCTTAGTTTTCGGCATGGCTGCGTTGTAGATATGTGAAGCAAAATGAAAAGCTACCCAGAAATATACCAGCATTAACACAGGTGTGATGAATGCTGAACGATTCTGTGCTGCTAGGATGCATCCTCAGCTTTTTTATATACCCGCTGGGGTAGGGCCACCCCTCCCCACCCACCCACCCACCCCACCCGCCCCGCACATTGGGTGCACACACCCCCCCCAACTCCCCACCACTTGCACCCCGCCGTGTGGGTCGTCTGCACTGAGTACAGTCTCCCCCCACCACGCCATATGGTTTTACTCACAGTACCCCCACTGTTTACAATAGGCACCCATTTAATGACTCCGCTGGGAGAGTGACCGTCCGAGACGCTGTGTGTGAGAACCCCATCAACGCGTGAGATAGCTGTGATGTATATGACATTCTAACGTTATTTAACTGTGTGGGGAGACGTTACGTTATAAAATCTCCTTCTCTGTGACCTTACAAATCGGGGTCAAATAATAGTGTTGCACCAAGTCTATATTCAAAGTGTAAAACAGAATAAAGTGATGGGGTATGTTTGTAGGGAATGGGGTACACCCCATATGTAATGGGGGGTGTGGTGTTTTACCCTAATACTGTATGGGGTAGATTGACTGTGTTGTAACAGGTTGTTTACCATGTGTTTGTGGGTATATACCGTGACTTAGTGAATACAATGGGGTAACCGGGGTGTATTGGGGTGGGTGCATTGTGACTCAGGGGTACGCAGCGTGTTATATGCATAGCACGGGGTTTTGCCCTGTCGGGTATGAGGGCTTTGACATGTGATGTGGTTGGGGTAAAAAAGATGCCTACTGATTGATATACCATGCTGTAATATATATTGAAAAGATATATGACCTGTTCAAGTCTAATTAAAAAGAGGCTGGGTCAGGATCTTGATGACGGGGTTTTGGCGGCACCGTTTCCTGTCGCAGTCAGAACACAGTTCAGGACACATTGCTACAGTCGTGACGGATATTAGCAGTGTTTGATTGGAGAACTAATACAGGATATTGATTATACAGGATATCAAGAAAGTCGGGATCATGCTGGGGTGGAAGCTAGCTGTGGTGTATTTTTTATGCAGCTCTGCTCAGGCCGTGTTCAACTGTGGGCCCGGTCGTCGGTGCACATGTTTCCCCGAGACATCGACCATTATGTGCAATGGTCAATACCTCACGAAAATACCGGAATTCAGCCCTGCACTAAAAGGGTATACTAAACTCTATATTAGATACAATTACATAAGATCAGTGGTGACAAGTCGTACATATGAGGTGTTGGATGTGAGAAATAATCCAATACAGTGTGATGCCATAATACCCCGGTGGGTAATACAGGATTCATGCAAAACAGTAATGAGAAAGACCCCCACTCACTCGCCTGTGAAACAAAAGGCGTCATTTAAACAGGATGATGAAAGTAATGACACATTACAATCTGAGGTAACCCATACGGTCATACGGACCCCCCGGGGTACAACTGCACCAGTGATGGGTACCGCGGGTGTGTCACATAGTAAGACATCAGGGATTACTATTAAAATTCATGCAGAGATGGATCACCGAACGGAGGATTCTGTACCCGGTTACGTTGTAACTACAGTATCAACCCCGGCTCATGTAACCACAACAGCCAATGACATGGATGAAACTGAAAACATCACCACCGACACTGCGTCTGGGCTGAAAATAAATGGTTCCATTGTGGTGGAGGATAAAGAGGCTGTCTCTACCACTCATGATAAGACAATAGTGTATGTGATTGTGGTTGTGTTTCTTGCCATGATTCTGATTTTCGTCATCGCATTATGCATCGGGAGAAAAATACGGGACCACTGTGCTGCTGCAAATCATCCTCCTGCACCGCCCCCAGGTAATATATCAAGAATGGGGCGTGTTCCTAAAATGGGGACTAGAATGCTTCCAGAATGCATGTAAGTGAAGATGGTTGCTAACTATAGAAAGCATGGCATGTAAACTAACCCTAGGATCAAATATTAAAAGCTATGCTATGTAGAAAAATGAAATATGGCTATATGATAAATAAAATTGAAAATTAGGCCCTGTAATTATGACATAATAAATTTAATATGGTGTATTAAACTGTATTTTCAGCGGGTGTAGAGGTGCAAATGCAGAGCACAGTATAAACAGTCCTGGTGATGCATCCTATCTACCAATACTGGATAACATACATCCTATATGGTTGTAAGTACCTTTTTTTATTTCCCTCCAGTATATGAATAAGATAAAATATCGTGTTTCGATGTGACGGTGGGTAAATGTATCTCTGTGTGGGGATAACTCACAATAATTATGTTGGTGTATCAGGATGGCTGGTGAGGGGATGGTAGAATAAAACGTTGTGTTGTGGTAAAAGGGTTAACTTGTGGATGGCATTTGGCAGTAAAAGTTCATAGGGAGTTCAAAAGACAAAACACAATACAGTGTGTAAAGCATTCTTTTTTAGATATGCGTGGGAATACATTGCCTGTGCTTTTAGAGGCTGGATATTTCAGGTGGTATATGAGGGGTCAAACTGAGTTCAGCACATATAGATGCTGGGTGGTGAGCATGGTGATAAAGAATATTATTGTCCAGTAATGGTCAGCTGCGGTACTGAAGTAAACATGAATGTATACTATTCCCAACAGATCACCGGCTGGTAAAAGCACTAGCGAGGACAGTGCCAACACTACTCTAAGTGGTATCAAGACCCCGCGCGCCAACTTAACCTTCACCCCCTGGTACCCCAGGAAACAGAAAAAACTTGATACCCCTGGAGTCAACATTGGTTTCGGTACTCTGGGGTTGGGACATGTGACTGACAATAGAGAGCTGGAGCGAGCCGTATCTCTGAATTTAACAGGCGACGACATGGTTGTAAATGGACTAGACCCCGTGTGTTCCACACCCCGGGGTGGTGAAACGGATCTACGTAGATACCTGACGTCACCAGATTTATCCATGTTCAGTGACGTATCACAGTACCACGAATCACTGAAAAAAGCTGGTCTGTTTGGTTATAGACAATTGCGAGGAAGGGTGATCAAATTGCAGGAATATGTACCTAAGAAAAGAAAAAAGAAAAAATAATTGAATATGTTGTGTCTGATGTATTATTGACATGTGTTTCTGTACACCCATGTATGTGCTTCAAATAGACAGGTACCTTAGCCATGTAGGGGTATATATACATATATATATATATATATATATACACATATATATATATATATATATATAGCAATGTAACTATGTATGGATATATATTAGCTGATTGTGTTAGCATTAATACCATTTAAATAATAGGAGTAAAGATTAGTAAGGTTCAGTTTGATTGAGATCAGATTTTATTTCATATGAGGCATACTAAAGTAGAGTAGTAGATACTATATGATTGATATGCATGTTACTATCCGTGGGCATGAATACCGTTTAAATAATACGAGTAAAGTTCAGTTAGGTTCAGTTAGATTGAGATCAGTTATTATTTCATATGAGGCATATTAAAGTAGAGTAGTAGATACTATATGATTGATATGCATGTTACTATGATGAATACATTATGAATACATTATGATGCCGGTATACACCATTTCTTGATATAACTAAACTTGAGTTATTGAAAGTAAACTACATTTTATGATGAGGAATAAAAGTATAACGTTGTACAATAACTGCTCACATTATGCTTTCATCATATTATATAATCATAAAATACATAGTATAGCATATAGAGACCCCGACAGATATACATGCACACCTACACACACGCACACGTACACGTACACACACGCACACACACACACACACACACACACACTATCACACACGTAGACCCATGTGACACTTACGTTGATTCTATGCATATTCATGACTACCCTAGATGTATGCATATATGCATATATTAACTGGGTCAGGGGGTGACTACAGTGACATGCTTGAGTGAACACATCTTTAACGCTCCAGTGCTTCGTGACGCGCTCCTCCCATAGGCTCAGCATAGGGACCAAAGTCTACCACACCCCCTTACTCCTGCTGGCGTGGTTGTTTTTTTTAGTAGTTGTAAGTACAGTGCTAAAGTTCCCATAATCGGACCCCAAGTGCGGCTTATAGGATTCTCCAAAGTTACTGTTATTAGTGTTGAAGAAATTAAAGAAAAGTGGTTACTATTGTATTTATTCTTTTTATTATCACATATTTAGTTTATTTACAAGTTCGTGTGCTTCTGTTATTAAAATGGCTGGCCCATTTTTTTCCCCTAATCAAACTCCGGGCGATTATGGTGGGTGATGTGATGATCACATTCACGCGATTACAAAGATAGCAGAATACAATTCTGGGGCCAGCCAACAGTCTCCTTTTCCCGAGGACTCATACAGATGATTCTTCTGATAAATCTATAACAACAACGTATATCAGATGACCTCATATGTACTGTATCCCATAGACATTACTAAAGTCTTCCGCAAACGGCCTGTTTCGATCAGTACCATATAACTTTATTAAAGCGCCGTTTGTGGAATGTCCAACTGTTCGAGTCAGGATTAACATTGCCTGATCCGATCAGATGACCGAGACAGTCACTTCCATGTACGGTGGGCTTGAAGTGATCCTCAGATACTATGAAGATATCTAATTAAAACCACATAGCCATCAGGCTAGAGTATAACTATTTAAGTATGTCACAAATACTCTTTTTTCTCTTTTTAATATATATGGAACTCATTGAGCATTCGACACGTAATTTGGTGAACTAGGTACGGTCAATTTAATAGTTTACAATCGAATTTCTATTCACTATGATCACATATAGAAACTAAACCCACGAGGATAAAACTTTTAGATTTCATTGTTTTACTATACACCAAGGCTATTACACCAATCACGTTTATCCGCTTCCCACCATATATCGATTAATATACATAATTATTTCATCACAGATCTAATTCATATCACATCCAAATGTCACCACCTTCACTTGCAGAAATATGCTACGGAGGCAGTAGGAAACGATTGAAGAAATATATACAGTCTGATATTAGGCCAAAGGCTACACATTGCGAGACTCCACTTGCAGTTACTGTAACTAGAGCATGTGACCTGTCATAAAATGGAGTATCTTTAAATAAAAAGTTTTTTTTATAGTAGTACTAGTATGGCTAGATATGATCCTGAAAATTAACAAGCTATGATGCATGAAGCTGTTTTCTAGCTACAGCTGTGAACATTTTCGCCTCGATTCAGGCAGTTTCATCTATTACACGGGATAACAATCCAAAGTGTATAAATATAAAGGCATATTTTTACATGCGATTGAAACAAATTAAAATATTTTTCAACATAACAAACACTGAATCATACATACATAATGATAATATCCGCCGTTTGGTGTTTAAGTGTCAGTGTATTGCCCATGTAACAACCATAGATGTACCGGTAGGCTCTTTTGCTGTTTAGATACAACGACCCGATAGGTGCTAACAAACTGTTAACAATTGGGATCTATATTGCTTACTTGAGTAGCCATATTTTTGTCACAACTGTGGAGACGCAGTCTTTTTGAGCTTACGTCCGTATCAAGTCAACAACAAGGGATGTAGAGATTCTAATTCCTGGCCACAACCTACACGCTTTTGTCACGTGATATATTTATAGGCATTGGTTCATTCTGATTCACTTACAGTGATATCCACATATGACACGGTTATGGATTAATATGTACAGCTTTGGTTTTTAATAGTCTTGGTAAATTAATCCACCATGCGTCGTGTTCTGCCTTTCTGTCTGCATACATGGGGGTGCAGTCAGCTCCAAGTTCTACACTAGTACACCAGGTGGAAGCACCCGTTTACATGTCTATCGCAGAGACTTGAAGGTGCTGCATTTCATTTCGGGCTGGAATTTAAAACATTCACATATTTATATTCAGATTTCAAAGTTTCATGTTAATAAAATGCAAGAAAAGAAGCAAATCAAAAACACGAATTAAATACCGGTAGTTAAATTGTACTTTTGAAAAGCATAACAGGCCCTACGAATCACATCACTTCGGAGGTCTGTGGTTGATAAGAAAATATCAAAGGTGAATCACCGAACACCACCCCACCTCTACACACACACTCAACGCTTTGATGCATTTCTTTTCCTTTTCCTTCTTGGGGAAGAGAACATATTTATGGTTATCATAGATATCAAATACGCTATATCCTGATTGCATGGACAGAGAAAGAAGGTCAATTCTCAATACATTAGAGGTACCCGGTATTGAAACTAGTGGGCACTCAAACTAAGATGGTAGGCCTGGCTGTACAGGTCTACATTCTACGCTATATAATGTACGCTGCTGAAACCTACCATCAAAATAGCAGGTATCCATAGCATCATCGGGGTCTGGGATGAACGGCATGTCTGATGTATGGAGATGGTCCCAGTCTATGTCAGAAAACATCGGCATCCCTCGAAGATCTGTTAATGCACATATGTATATGTCATTCATAAAAGCTTACAGGTTAGGCCACAAAAAATATTTTACTTTATTTGATATTTTGTTTTTGTGCCATGAAGGCGGGCCCCTTTTTATATTTTATTGAAATACACATAACGTATCTTCTCTAGGCAGTTTGATATGTCATCATCAAAATAAGGATGAGTAAAACATAGGCATGGTAATAAGAAGTAAAATGCTTGTTAAATTGTCTTCCTAAACCAATTGTTACTTGGGGTGACTAGTCCTATGTAGGCATTTTTTTAATGAAAAGGCACCAATACAGCCCTGTTTAACTGATAAGGGTAGTATCTAAAAAGTTGATTACAAGTTTCTTTTTTTTAAAGATGAAAATATTCATGCCACTGCCTGGTCGTACATACCGGTGATCACTTATAAAATATAATTTCCAATGATATAAACTTTTTTTAAACTACTGGTACTTGAATCTAACTTCTTCGTTCCCTATTCAAATGTACGTGCCGCAAATAAATTGAAGCAACATGACGGTATGATGACTAGCTATATACCGTTGGCTTTAGGTCGTGTGTTGGGATCAGATGTGAGTAGCGTCTCTATCGTTGACTTGGCCATCGCAGAAACTCCTTCATCGCCTTCAGGCCATTCGAGATCTGTAAAAGCAGAGGTTTGTTGCCAATTGCCATTTTTGTATTTCCCTTGTTATTTCAACTCATTGAAGTTTTTTTGTAGTCACTAAATAATTTTCGATCAAACTTAATTTAACTTTTTAAGGTAATTGGTACTGAGGTGTAGGGACAGGTATAATTAATCATGTTACTTTGTGAATAATACAAACTGTATGATGTGATTTGGTTAGTAATTGAATACAAAGTCCCTCACCTCTATTCAGGATATGCTGGAAGATGAGTTCTGGGGAGACGTCGTTGAATGGCGGGATCCCTGTCAAGAACTCATATAGGCACACACCCAATGCCCACCAGTCCACCGCGTACGCTGAAATTTAATGATACCGTAAAGCCTCATGTCTTCTCCTTACCTCAGGAAAATCCTGGTACTCAGTCACCTTTGTTACATAGTGAATGCGGATAGAAGAGGATGATTCTGATGTGCATTACAAAAATGGTGGCCACAGGATGAGAATGACCGGAAGAAATATAAAAGTGGTGTTAATACATATATCTTACTTTTATTGTGAGCTAACAGATAGCAGGTCACTCACTGTGTTCTTTCTGTAAGAGCAGCTCGGGGGCCAGGTAGTCGGGTGTGCCCAGGATGCGGTTAGAATTGTCGTCGTTATAGGTGCACGGACGTCCCTGGATGTTCCGCGGGGTGCGTAGAGGGGTCTGACCCAGGCGTGCAAGTCCTGGGGTCTACAGAGAGACAAAATCACTTCAGTAATCGTTGGTGGAACACGAGGAAAAAGTGTGGCTGGAATCAATCAGATGCTTAGACTAATGTATTTTTGGTTGAGTCATTAAAAAATATTCAATATAATGTCTACTTAACTTCAAAATCACCCATATTTCTTAATACATTGTTTTTAGGGCATCTCATGCTATGTTCAAGCCACTCCAAAATGAAGTACTGTCATGGCAGGTCTAGGGGTTCTGTACATTCAAAGAAAAATATTGAGAAGGCATACTTTTAGTGTTCATTGCACCTTATTTATTTGGATTTTGCCGAATTGCCATGGCAGTTTAGCAAAAACTCAATGGTCCGCATTAAACAAAACATCTAAGATGGATATGTAGATTGATGAGAAATAATACATACCATGAAATGTCTCCGTTTGAGGAACCCCTTAGTTACGGGTGTACACAAGCTGGCTGCACTGTTATCGTCACTTGACGCGGGCAGACTCATGAAGGTTGTCACTTTCCGCAACATCTTGTTCTTTGGTTTCTCCTCCGCCCTGGCTACAGGGGTTTGACTGGTCGACTTATCAGAGCGGTCGGGTGTGAGCGTCACAGTTGTAGTAGTGGACGAGACATGGCTAACTGGAGTACAGTACGTTGTTTGGTCTACCTCAATTAGAGGGACACAATTTTGACTTTTCTCCTTGAGTGATAGTTCATTGAGGCTGGTATCTAGTTCGAGATTCCCAGGATCACTTGATATCGAACTGTCTGAGGAGAAGAGTCTTTCCAGGCAGAATGATTCGCCTGAGGACGCACCGGTGGGGCACAAATCGTAGTTACTCACTTTGGATAAATTTGTGGCCGCTGACGACATGCTTCGGTAGTTGAGAGGCGTACTGATGGTTATTTGCCTCACCGGGCTCGGCGTTTTAAAAGGGTTATTACCATCAGTTACAGCCACTCCTGGGTCACGTCCATCAGAATCAGGTGTGGCAGGCAGAGGGACTGCAGCCACATCAGAGTCTGTGGTAGCCGCATCCATGAGGTCACCATCGAGTGAGTTAAGTGACGACTTGTGCGTGATCTCCGAGCGCGGGCTACTGGTAACTAAGGAGACATTGTCCCCCGGAACGCTACCTAACTGACTAGAAGGGGGCTGCTGGTCGTCTGACGGAGGGTCAGTGTTTCCTGCAGAACATGATGAGTTATCTAGGTTTACCTCCATAGAGGTGTTACAGCTCTGGGGCTGGTGTAGTGACAGGCTGGATATGGGTGAGTGCTGCATACTCTGGTCATTGTCTGTATCACACGGTGCTGGACTGGGTCCCACAGCCACCCCGCGGTGTGCCTCTCCCGGGGGCTCACCAGCGCCACACACCCGGGGGCACAGTCTCAAGGGGCTGCTCAGGTCCATGTCAGAGGAGGACGAGGACTGAGTCCTCGCCCGGACGGCCTCCACCTGTCCTGCCACACTCGGCAGTACTCCGAGTACCGCACCAATACCCGTGAGATCCGCCTCGCTGCCGAGACTCGACACAGACGCTAGGTACATCAACGAGTCTTTATTGGAACCGACTGAGGAATAGTGAGACGAGGTACAAGGGTGGAGGCGCTTCGACTTCTTTGACTTAAGAGATGAGAAGCGACTCTTAAAGGACCTTAATCCTTTGAAGCGATTTGCTCTAAGGGCTGGGCTTGCATGGTGATCCTGATTCACAAACGAGCGCTTCCTCAGATGCTCGTCACCAATGGCGAAAGCTTCAAATGACATGGTCATCCCCGTGTGTGAACCGGTAGATACAAACGAGCGCAAAGGACTCCTGTCCACCAAAGTAAAGGGCCGCTTCTTACCTGGACTCCCAGCATCCGGCGAAGACTCATCTGTGGATACCTGAATGTTAGAGTACATTGGGGAATCAGCCATCGACATATCTTGCCTTCGATTCGCTTCAATACTACTAACTGACACATTCTGCAGGAAATCCCTCTCAAATCTTTTGTCATACGAGGCATTAGCTGGAGTGGGATCTCCACTACTTTTCCGCATACTGCGCAAATGTTGTGCAGCATAGGACTCTTGCAAGGACTGTCGGCTTCGGTGCAAATGTGGAGTATCGTCATCATTTGAAGAGGTTGAATCTGCATTCCGCTTTTTCTCTTCGTGCCGAAGCTTTAACTGTTCAGCCCTTTGAGACACATCCTTGCATGTTCCTACATTAGTTCCCTTTTCAACATCTCTATTCTCTACAAATTTGGTCGTCCCTTCAGCAGAGAAGACATTGTCATTAGACACATGGCTCAGACTTCTGTGAGGGGTTTGTTTGGAGTCCAGGAGACTCTGTTCGCTGGCTGTGGACCTACACTCGAGTAGTGTAGGAGTAAGCTCCTTATTGGGCGGCGGTGTGATGTACCTCTTAAACTGAGGCGTGCTGGCCCGCACCCGGTCTTTGGCCCGCGGCGAGGCAGCCCCTGCATTCCCCCACGACCCTGTGTATTGAGGATTACCCATCTGACCTTGTCTTTTGCCTTTTGCACTCTGAAATTAATCAAAAATACGATTGGAAATTTCTTATATCGTAGACCATCCTATTCAATTCATGGGCGAATCATTATATTTCACTTTCTCAAAGTAGAGATGAATTCAGTTACGTCATGCAAGACATACGATTATTTGGTTTACAGATTGGAGATTTTAGGCCATTATGGTTATCTTTTCTACAAAAAAAAGAAAGAGTTGGAGGGGTCTTATTGGAGCATGTGTGCATATTACCGATTGTTTGAAAAATATGCTAGGTAGCGGTATTTACAATATGTACTTACAAAGGCTAGAGAACTTGTTAAGGACAACACTTGACCAGGCGTCCTAAAGTAGTTGACAAGTTTCTGACTCTTAGCAGCACAAGGCGTGTTCACGATGTCACATATACCGATTTCTGTATGGACCAAACATCACATGTCACCAACAAAGCAGTTGAGCACTGGCTACTTTAAATGAATGCAGTTGCCTTTCTTCCTGGTCAACAAATGATTATAATCAAGCTGCCAACCTCAAAACTTGCAATATCGTATTTTTTAGGCCATTTTTTGGCTTGAAAATCTGATTTTTTTTCATGACCTGTATTGAATCAATAGTAATGTAAGATGTTACCCGGAAACCCGAATTATGAAACAAGAGTGTAAATGATTCAATATTTTGCGGGGTGTTTTTTAATCAGACACAGAGCCAGTATTCGCTACTAATTAAAACTTGGGTATTTATCATGTGTTTATTGCACTGAGAATAATCATGCTGCTACTCACGTCTATTGAGGTTTATCTTAGATAGACCGAAGTCTGTCAGTTTGATATGTCCCTTCGGGCTGATGAGCATGTTGTCAGGCTTGAGGTCTCTGGAAATAGAACAGACTCAGTTAGACTAGCCATCACCACCTCAAAGTGCCTCTACATGGGTACCCAGATTTTTGGTCGTATCACTGTGTCACTTTTTAGAGGAAACAATGTGCCACTGCGTCACTTTTTAAGCATATAGGGAGAAACATCTCTGTAGGTCGATTTTTATCTCTAATTTTTCAGTGTCGGCCGATTTTTAAAAGGGCCGTGTCACCTGTGTCGATTTTGAAGGGGCTGTGTCGCCCGTGTTAATTTTTACCTTGTAGGGGCACCTCAATGTGGGCACCTCAATGTGGGCACCAAATTCGACCAAACCTAACACTTGTATCACACTAGACGGCGTGTACTGCTGACAGTGCAGGTGACACACATCATGTCAGTACTTAATACTAGGTTGACCTCAAGGTATATATATGGTGCACTTCATCAGTGCATAGGTGAATCAAACAGCTCACTATAACACTACGTCGGTGTAGCATGCCTCTCTCTTGGTCTTTAAAAATGAATTACATTCAATCACTGAGCATGACTTCATTGTCTTCATATCTTAAAGATTAAATTGAGTTTTGTAATTTGCTCATGGACTTTAACGGCAATACTGAACTAAGTATGACACATGTACTTGTATGCAATTTCACTGAGGGCTCAGTCTCATGAGTTTGTAACATTTCAAACGTCTTTGACCGGTGGCGTCTTTGACCGGTGGCGTCTTTGACCGGTGGCGTCTTTGACCGGGTATGTGATTAAAATAAAGAAAAAAGTAGTATATAGTGAAGAAATTTAAGCTTCAACTTCTTCATGTAATAAACAGTCTATGGTTGTTTTACCCAATTAAAAAAATATATTTTAATGCACATATTAAGGGTTCCTTTTGGGCTTTTTTTCTTCAGCAGGTCAAAGACGTCACCGGTCAAAGACGACGCCGGTCAAAGACGTTTCAACTGTTACAAACTCATGAGACTGAGCCAGTAACATAAATATATGAAATATATCAATTTTAGATAATGCCTCGAAATGATGTGTTATAACATATTATACAAAATATTTACCCATTTCTTTACTATACACTACTTTTTTCTTCATTTTAATCACATACCCGGTCAAAGACGGCTCCGGTCAAAGACGGCTCCGGTCAAAGACGGCTCCGGTCAAAGACGTTTGAAATGTTACAAACTCATGAGACTGAGCCTGAGACGGTTCTATGAGCAGATATTAGAAAAATATTTTAAATGTTCAGATACTTATCAACTGTTCTGGGAGAACGTAAACATCCAGTCTATGAACTAACATATTAAACCTAACAAAAATACTGTATATAAAAGCAAACACCTGAACATCAATTTTCCCCAGTAGACATACATTTAATAAATATACAATTTAAATGAACGCGCTATGTACACACCTGTGGATGATGTTATGGTTGTGGAGGTACTCGAGGGCCAGGATGACCTCGGCGATGTAGCGCACGGCCATGTCCTCATCAAAGTAGCCGTACATGGTGAGCAGCGACTTGACATCCCCGCCTATCATGTACTCCATCACCTGCAACCACAAGGACACAGGATAAACCACAGGTGCCACTAGCTGCTTCACACAATGTAGGGTATCTTATAAGATTTTAGTGAACATTGTGCAGGAAATTAACATTGCAATGAAGCCCTGGCGGGTAACTCTCCGCTTCTTCATTGGTGCATCTCGCCGACCCTTCTGGAGTGTCTCAACCCGTAGGGTCATCATGGTGCATGAATGCAGCACTGGCAAGTTACTCGCCAAGGCTGCATTTATGAATGCATCATGACGACCAACGGCTTTTTTTTTTTGAAACGATTTTTATTTTATACTGGTTGTTAAATTCAGTTACACTGTTCGACCATAATACAACCAGTTGTAGGGTCAGGAGCTGGTACCCTGATATGTCATAATTTTGTTACAGATTTTAGATATTAGATATTAGATATCTATGTCAATACAAAATACATACTTTGTGCTCCTAGGAAGGGAATAGGAACTAAACAACATGTATAGAGAGATTAAACATTATAAAACTTAGAACATAAAGAGATACAGACATTGTACTTAGACATACAACATGGAACATGGAATACCTTTGACAGATTAACACATAAACCTGAGGGCTAGTTAACATTCTGAACTTTTCTATAATAGTGGAGCGTGAGGAGGCTGTGGGCGCTCGTCATTAAATTCATTCAATATCCCCACTCCCTCAAATGTGAGGATGGGGTGGTCGCTCCTCCAGTCCCTTATGAACAGTTTTCCAAGACGTCTCTTAATGGCTACTCTAAAGCTTGCCTTATCAACCAACCACCTCAGGTGGGGGGGCCAAGGCATTCCAATGTGAAGCTGCTTGATAGCTAGGACTTCTGAGGTACATAGTAAGCCTGTGTCTTGGTAGGGCAATAATGGGAGCCCCAGTGGCCCTAGTACCGGTCGGATTTAATATATTAGCTTTTCCAGCATAAACCATTCTATGACACGTAGTTAATTGAAAATAGATCCTTCTTAAATCCAGGGGTAGCATCTTCACTTTTTTATACAGTAATTTTACTGGACAGGTTTATGGATCTAAAATCCTAAAACAGACCCTTAAGGCTATATTGCAATAGACCTGAAGTTTCTGGAAATATCTCACAGGTAGTGCAGTTAAAAATATACACCCGTAATCAAAGAATGGTAAAATCATGGTCTTGAAAACTATTAAAGCCGTACCTTGATCTAAGTTAATTCTAATCTGCTTATACAACCAGATTTTATGTGACAGATTCTTTATCATGATCTCAAATTGATTCAAGAATGTAAAATTTTCGTCAATCGTTATGCCCAGATACATTATCGATCATGTATTAACAGCATGATGCATTAATGCATTATGCCGTCCTTAAAAGGTTGAACCTATATCTCACATATCTCCTACTGGGCTGCAGCTCCATCCCTAGGTATGTAGGTTAAGGAGATTATGCGAGTCTTGGCATTCCGCACCTCACTAATGACACATAATTGGAGCCCATTCATATATCACAGGTGAACTAGTGAGCATGAGCTTGTCAACATAGTAAATGGGAATTATAGATAAGGGCTACTTTCCATGCCTTTTATGTGATTTTAGAGTTAAAGCTGGTTGGTTTCCAGCCTTGGCTTAAAAGAGAAGGTCAGCGTAATTTTCAGTGGCCGTCCGTCAGTAGAAAAAGATTAAACGTGTGATTTACATGCCAAATGACTAGGGTCAGGGTGATAAATTGGTTGATTAAAAGAGTGAAGCTATAAATCATTTCAGGAACAATGAATTATTTGTCCAAGGTATTACTGGTTCAAAACTACCCATACGACCAGTGTCAAAGTTATTTCAGTTACAATCACCCCCCCCCCCCAACAGTAGTATCTGTTCACACATTGATGTAATTCAAGATAATTCAAGATAGTCCAAGAGAAAGAGAAAAAACCGTCTCATCTAGTAATACAAGATAGTCCCCATTTTGCAATGGAATTGTGTGGACTGTAAAGTAGACAAATAGCCAATTTAGTACTCAAGATTTAGAGTTAAATTTTCGGAATGAGATATTTCTGAATTTTTGCGACTCTTTTTAAATTGGATATTTGTAGGGGATGGGATAGGATATTTGAAATATTGCTTGGTGCATCATGTAGCGGAGTGTCCGATTATTTAATCCTATTTGTCAATATGGCTATAAGATAAGTATTTCCTAGGTAAAATGCACTCTAAAGTTGAGTGACTGAAATTCTCCTTTCAAACCATCGCAAAAAAATAAACCGAGTCAATTATGCATTTTCTACATGAAGTGCTTACCGAACCCTTTCCCTTTTCATTTCATAAGGAAAATTATTAAAGCTTGACCGTCATGGTTGAAGTGAGGCCAAACTGGGAGCTCAGCTCTTACAGGCACAAGATAGGGTGAATATGAATGCTCATGGTCCCCTGTCCAAACACTGCTGCCCTCTGGTGGAACTATTATTTTAGTCTATGTATGGAAAATGCTGAACTTATTCCCTGACAGCCCAGCTTTAAGAAGACCACAAGAACCCATATATATTCAAACAAATAAAAAACGCAACATTGTCTGCCCTATGATTGCCCCTTGAGTGGCCCCTAATTGGCCATTGAGGTAGCATAAGCCTAAGTGTACATTACCGGCCAACCAATCAATGAGTCGTTATAGTGGCGTCTAAACCAATGACAGGGGATGCGCTAAATGTGTCTGGGTAAATCTTGGCCCTCTGTGATGTCATTCCTGGCCTGGCATTGTATGTTTTAGGTTTAATAACACATACCGGTACTATACTACTGGTAGAAGGTCAATTTAAGGCTGGTCTTTTCTTTTACACTGTTTTCCTGTCTGATCCCATTATCTAGTCTGAGATTGACTTTTATAACGACCCTGCTTAATGTCCGTTTTGCTAGTTCCTAGACATACTAATGGGACTTGAACCGGCAACCTAGTGATTCATATATATAAAAGTGCATGTAAATATAATGCCCAACAACTAGGCCACAGTTTCTGGTGATACTCGACAATCTAAAATACACAATCCTTCCTATGGACTCATAGACTAACTTACCAGGTAAATATTCTGCTCGGATTGAAGAGAATAAAACAGCCGCACAATGAATGGACTTTTTGAGACGGCCAGCGCATCTCTCTCAGCAATCACTGCAACAGGAGCAAAGTAGTTTACAGAGCTGCAAACCTCAAGACTTCCAAATCATTAAATCAGGGCCATTACATTAATACCACATTAATGATAACATGTAGTTTTTTTCTATTCTATTGAAAAAATCTAGTCCTAGTGCTAGTATGCAATATTTCATTTCATAACGAGAGAGGAATCTGACAAAACAATGGGTTAAATAGGGATGACAAAATGTAACTCTGCAAGTCAACTCTTGGCAGTGAAAGTGGTTTAATACGGTTGTTTCAGCACAAGACGTTGCCATGCCCACCTTGATGGACCATGTTCTTGTTCACCATATCTGCCTTCTTCATTACTTTTATGGCGTACATCTGGTCAGCCTTGTCTTTCTTGTGGCCGAGGAAAACTTTCCTGTATAAAGCAAAGAAAAAATGGAAAAATATACATTGAGAACGAATAGTGAGGAACAGCTACCAGCAATAATGAGTTCAAAATCATGTCCTTTTGCTGACAATATTTACCGGCACTCGCTCTATTAAAATTACGAAAATGTTTTAACTAGTGTATAAATAGTGAAAAGCGAAGCGATTAGGAGTATTTATGATTTTAAAATATAAGACTATAACTCCATTCTATGATGAAAGATATCCACTACTAGCAGTTTAGGCTTAACTCACCCAAAGGCACCCCGACTGATGGGCTTAATGATGACAAAGTCGCTGATGGTTGGCGCCTACAAAATAACAAATACAAAATAATAGAGGTTACAGTGATCTAATGAATGATACATGTAACATCCGTTCTGAAGTGACACATTGGTATGCAATTACTGTGTTAGTACTAGCTATCACAGGGCGCTGGGTATTAATGTAAGTGTTATTTATGTAGAGCTCTGAGATGCGTTGGATCCCGGCGGGTGCTAGCATGAACCTGCTGGTGATGTCTACGTCAATATTTGACGTACAGTACCATGCAGTCAACCATATGGTGGTATACAGCATTATTACAGCTGCTAAATCTATGAATGTTGCTAAGTGAATCAACTATACTATCCCTCTAGAAACAGCACACTAAGTTATCCAGTTAATGGTTGGATGGTTGATTTCTGATTACTATATAGTTCATACACTTAGCATTGTTGATACACAAGCTGGTGTACAACAAGCACGATGGTAACATCTGGTTTGTAAGATTGGAACCTGGATGATAGACAGGTGATAAGTTGCCCTTTCTTTGCGCCTTATGTAGCGGAGCGAAACAAGGACGTGGGACTAGCGTACCTACTACATAGTGACTTAAATTTATTTGAACATAGACACCCAGTTAGATAGGCCGACTCCTAACTGTCAGTTATCAAGCATATCTACTACTTACGAGATAGGGTTTAGCCCATGCCATGTTGTCTCTAGCTCTAGCATTTCTCTCATAGCTTGTATAAGTTATACACTATCTGATAGTGATATAGGTATAATTCAAGTTCCTTGGTATCTTCAAGTTCCTCCTACCAAAGTGCAGTGTGCTATTGGAGGTGCTACGTGTATTTCCCAATGACACATACATTTAAAGTTTGTCTTGAGGGGGTATTGATGCTTTCTTTTATTTTAATAATGTATGTGGTCCTAGGTGGGTCGCAGCCTCGGGCTTTTCTTCCAGATGGTCCTAGTACAAAGGTTCACGTTTTCACCCACCCTACTTTAATGTCCCTATGTCTAGGTGCTAGGCAGACTGGCAGCTGGTAAATGTCGTTTTTTTAGAGCAGTGATGCTACTCCGCGCTCAGCAAAAAGTGAGAAATCCTCCATATTCTAGTGCCATCTGTCATGACAAGGCCCGTCCTCCGTTCCCAACCGGGGATTGAACCACCGACCTACTGTATGTGAATTGTGATGCATGGCATTGCCACTAGGTCACCACCACTCCAGTGTGTGGTCTTAGTTTTGGTGTGCCATATCCTTCAGGATACCTGTGTACCACTGTTCACGGCCCCTCCTCCTCCAGTCTATGTGGACTTAATAACTATTGACATGACTCCTTAACATTACTAATACTTCATCTGGAGGTCTCAGGGCCAGTAACAGTCGTACTGACAGAGCCATTGGTGCTTAAATAATAAGTCCAACTGAAGATCCTCCCTTGGGTGTAGAGTGGGGTGTCAGGGCTGTACCATGGTCGGTGAACTCGATGTGTACATAGACCAGTGTTTTGTGACAGGGAGGCGGCCTGCCTGGGGCCGGATACGGTCGTTACTGACAACCCAGGCTACCTGGGCACTTGGACATGCATGCAGTAGGTATCTTTGGAATGTCACTTCAAATTGTCAGCGACTGGGGATGTTGTATAGGGGACTGAACATCTGCATTAAACTAGGCCATTCATTCAAAGAGATGGACTTCTAAGTTCTATCATTTTAACTCATTCAATCATATTAATTCATAATATCTGATAATTGAAATTCAAATATTAAATTTGTGAACTATCAGAAAACAAAATAGCCAGGTACAGAGCGTGTATTGGCTGGCCCTTGTCATGATATGTTGAAAAGATGAGACACAGTAAGAAGCTCACCTGAATGACCATCCAGAGGCACATGCTCCTGCAGCTACCAGGAGGTTACTAACTAGCCGCACACTGGAGGCTTCTCTCACAGCCACACAGCCACACACCAGTGGTCATTGTTACCTGCCCCCCCCCCCCTCACCCCACCCACTACACCACCCCTTAGTGCTAGCCTAGATAGTGCCCTAGATGCCTCTCACAACACCGCCACACCCCCCAGGCTACACCCTCAGGCGTCTTCAAAGGGATAGGGCAGAGGGAGGCGTTATGCGGGTGGTCATTGCTTAATGTGGTACTGGCGAGATAAGCACTGATAACAGCTATCACAATGGGTATACATGTACCGGCTGTTACATAATGCATCCAAAGAATTCTGCAGGTGACCGAGACCATGACAGACTGTACATGAATACACACTATGTAACGTACACATGTACATGCCTCCACTGTTGGTTCACTGGCCATGCGAGGATTTATCATGTTTTAATACATTTATCAGGTTTTAATACATGCATCCGTGGACAGTTATCTCCATCAAGTAGAGCCATGTTTCATTTCTAGGAGGGGCAAAGGAAGCTGACCTCAACCATTCATTAGATTCAGTATAAATAAAAGCAATTTCAATTCGATTCAATTCAATTCTAGCTGAACGGTAGCAGTGCAGAGGGGGAGCTTCTAGTAACCCCTACTCACATATGCCATAATCATGCCATGCCTTATCGTATCATGACCTATGGCTACCCATTACATCAATGCATATGCTGAATAAAAACCATTCCAACATGATCTAAAAACATTAAACCTACACTCCATTGGCATTCTACAGACGAAAGTAAACCAAAAAAAAAAAGAAATGTTTAAATGAAGGCTCCTGGATAGAGGTCTTGTGACATAAACAAACCCCTTGAAATCA
Organism: Harmothoe impar; assembly: GCA_947462335.1. NCBI lineage: Eukaryota > Metazoa > Annelida > Polychaeta > Phyllodocida > Polynoidae > Harmothoe > Harmothoe impar. The sequence goes on along the minus strand of OX381711.1, from coordinate 41,150,803 downwards.
AGGAGAAACCTGAAGACTTTTATCTCTTATAATATATTATGGTAGACTGGTCAACCGACAAGAGTTCATTTACATCGTGTGCCTCTCCAGAAGTAACTACCGTACTGTATACATTCTTGTACATACACTGTATGATATTGTCGTGGTGGGTTCGTCTAAGTCCGATTAGCATCCAGACTCTGACCCGGTACGGTAATGTTTTTAGTGGATGTAATGAAAGGGTGCGGTGGGGGAGGGAGGGAGAGAGAAAGAATGATTTGAATATGTACTGACAATCCATCGGCAATCCTTGTAGGCACTGGACTGCGATTTCAGGAAAATTTAAATAAGGTACATACACTTTTTCTATGGGTGCAGAGCTGCCAACCTCAAAACTTCAAGCCATTTTTTGCCTGAAAAGCGTATTTAGCATACTACCTTTGTCCAAAAAATCGTACTAAAATCGTATTCTTAATTCATTAAGTCATTATACTGACAAGGTAGTTCTAAATTCCCTTAGTTTTTCCAGAAATTTCCATAACTATATATCAATTTTCCTTGAAAATTGGTGAAATATTTCCCCTGACAAAATATGAAACTGACTTTTTCAGAAAATCGATTTTTCACTGACAAACATTTGGGGTATGAATTTTAAGTGTGAAAAACTACAAACTAGACGTAGCACTAATTGTCTTAGTAAATTGGTGCAGACATTTGTACGAATGTTTTCTCTTTTTCATGTGGTTGCAGCACTTTGCCTTTTTCAAATACTGCTAGTAGATAAAATTGTTTTATGAGGCCGGGACCGGAGGTTACAAAACTCACAATGCTAGGGATGAAAGTCACCAGAAGTGATCTAAAAAAAAACTTGAAATGTTCAAATTGAGGCCCTTATATAAAGGTCCTCTATAGTGAAGTACAGGCCTTCGTGACATTAAAAAAACTTGAAATCAGGGAAAAACCTGAAGACTTTTATCCCTGCAAATTAATTTTAAACAACCTCTAACGTTCAGACTGAAAATCACACTCAATATATGTAAAATAATGGCAAGATTAATCAAAAATCGTACTGGATACCCTAAAATCGTACTAAATCGCATTCATAATAATGCAAAATTGTATTCATACTAAATGCAAAATCGTATTCAGGCTCAAAATGGGGCCAAAAATTCATTAAGAATCAAATGCTGATCATAATCACTCTTTGATGCCACAGGATAACCATGGCGGTGCATTGAATTTGTAGAGAGGCTCCTGTAGACTATGACAGCTTTCTTCTGTCAAGTTGAAGTTCTGTGTTGGTCTTTGTACCGTTAGTTATATTTTCCACAGCTTCAAAGTACTACCCCGTAACACACATGATGAGTCATGACTCATGGGGTATCCTGACCGTGACGTACCATGGTAGGTAGTCACAGATATGGGACTCTACTGTGATCGCCTAAAATCTGATACAGTGATAGGCCATGATAGGGGGCCCCCTATCAGATTTTAGGCGATCACTTGTGGTGGGCTAGTTCAACTAGACGTAGGGCTACAATCATATAGATGTAAATGCCTTTCAATGCTTTACAGAATTGATTAACAATATTAGGGAGTGCTCATTTTTTAACAACAGGGGAGGGGGTAAAAAACTTGGACCCCTTGACCGGGGGGGGGGGGGTAAAAATTCAACCTGTTTTGAGGGAAAAAGGCCTGTGCGTTACTATGCTACAAAGGGCGCGCGATTTTCGGCCTGCCGGGGGGCGGGGGGGGGGGGGGGGGGGGTGTAAAAAAGGTTGATCCCTCAAGGGGGGGGGGGGGAGGTGTGAAACATGTGTAAATTGATTGAAAAATGCTGATTGTGAGATAAATCTAAATGTAAAATATCATGATCAAAATAACTCACTTATCACTTTGAACCCTGAGAAAAGGTGGTTTTACTTTCACTTTAGCCTTTAGGGTGCATACTAGTACTGGCTTAAGTTTAGGCGGGGGGGGGGGGGGGAGGTGCTGGGGCCACTCTGTGGCAGAGTAGTCTCTGCGCGCCTCAAGTCTCCAACATAGCCTTCACTCTCCAGCAGAGGTTTGGTGCTTACTAACTATGGGTGGCGGCCATTATCCACCGGTGGATATTGGAGAGTGATGGAGAGCTGAACCTTACAGAGATATAATTCAGTCCCACAGGTGGAGACATCTAGGGTCAATATCTCGCGATAGATTGGGCAGGGCTGGGCATGTTGTGATATGCTGGAGCAAACGTAGAAATCTTTGGAGCAAAGTATTTTAGACGGGCACACATCAACTAGATGTGTATGTAGCGGCCTCTGCTCCCCCCCCCCCCCAAACTATATCTCCTTGTGAAATAAAGAAAAATATTGATATGTCTGTCTTAAGTTCGATGTGCTCTGAGGGGTTTCAGGGCACATTGTTAATAGCAATTCTCTAAATTCTACCTTTAGATTTGTGCATTCTGTTTTGGGCACATGCATTGCTCCCGGAAAATAACTTTAGAATGGTGCATTCTGAGAATTTGGTGGCACATGTCAGAAAATTTTGA